>OY294041.1:23398759-24838010 GCA_958510855.1 Rhagonycha lutea | reverse complement strand
GGCCATAATTTTTACCTATAAGTTTCAGGATTGCTCTACCGACAAATAGCTACCATGGTACCACGGATGTATAATAGGTTAGGTGAGGTCACGGCTACCTACGGCATGGCCCTTGAACGTCGCCGGCTGTGTTAGACAAGGATATCCGAGGCGCTATATGTTTGAACGTGTTTGAAGCATTGTGGTAGTAGGAACAATTTAATTACAAATATTAAAAAGTTAAGAAATTTACATACTTTCATGAAATTAAGACTATTTGAACTCTTATTACATTATTTTATTTGTTACCTATATAACTATATACCTTTTAATGAATTATTTCCCAATTTAGTCGTTTTACTGGTCCTTTAATAGACAAGATTAAATTATATCATTAAATTAATAATTATTTTATATGCATGGGAATTTATAATAATTATTAATTTAATGATATAATTTAATTTTGTCTATTTAAAGACGAGTAAAACGAATCAATAGTGAAAAAATTCACTAAAACGTACACAAATTTCGTACAAGAGAAAATGTAATTAATTATGACCGATCTAATTTTGATTTTTTCTTATCGACAGTTGACTGTTTTGTTAATTTCTCTTGTTCTTGTCTATGATATAAAAAATTAACACAGAACCAATTTGTATTCGACTTAAATCTGCAATAAAATGCAGTTATGCATATGCATTAGGTTTGTTCGTTTGTATGAACTAACTTGAACTGGGTTATCTTTCGAGACAAAATACTCCCACCACAAAAGTTAGATAGTGTTCTAACTTGCACTGCCTACTCCTCCTATGGACGTCGAGCAAGAAATTCATGTTTGGTCATGAACTGAGCAGCCAAACGAACACAGTACATTGCACTAACTTGAACCGAGCAAGTTAGTTCATACAAACGAACAAACCTAATATGTGTTTTATCACGCTACCCGTGACGCGCCTCGTCTATTCTTTATGGGTAATCTCTCTCGCACACTGACTACAAAATCGTGCCAATATTTTTCGATCAAATCATAGCCCGTCACTTCACCTAATCTATTATACATCCGTGCATGGTACTTAAGTTTGTGGTCAAAGCACTACAGTATATTGGTTATGCTCAGAGCAGAATTACAATTTTTTAATACGCCAGTGGTAATTCTTTGCTTTAGGGCCGGTTCCACTAACTCTGGTTAAGTAGTTTAATCACGGTTAGTTGGAGTTAATTACGTTTAAATAGAAAAGACTGTCCCACCACTTTTTTAGTTTTTAACCATGATTAAAGCAAGGTAATCAGCCCTCAAACTAATCGGTCGTATCTTGGTAAAATTCGACAGAATGACAAGCAGTAGTAGAGGTAAATTTTTCTTCAGTGGTTGTCACGTGACTTGGGCTTGCGCGGCAAATGTTGAGGGAGACAACCGTGACACCTAATTTCCCCAATTAATAAAAACATAGAACCGAAATAACGAATATTCGTTTCTGCACATTAGCCACTCCCAACCACTAACGAAAAATTTTACTCTACCACCCACTACAACTTTCACATGACTATCAACCAGAATAGTTTTTAGAAGTTTTTAGTTGAAGGTGAAGCAATGAACTAATCATAGGTACAAAATATATGGTGGAACGATTTGAAGTTAATCAAGGTCAAATATTTCTAACCGTGATTAGTAAGTTAACTAACAATTTAATCAGAGATGGTGGAACCGGCCCTTAGTATCCAAATATTAATTTGATAGAAAGCTCCTCCTTCTCCTTTTCCATGTAATCTATAGGCGAGCCTCTAATTGATCCGTTCGTTTCGTTGGTTTACTGCGAAAGCGCACCAGGTCCATATTAGGACCTATTATGAGGACTGCACTGCATGGTCAGTTTCTAATAAATTCTCATTTTTAAGCTAAAATTTTATTTAAAAATTTAAAAAAATGGGATGTAGTTGTTCAGCCCCACAAGTGAGAATTATAATCTGATCCTAATATGTGAGCACTTATTAGTGCGTTTTCGCAGTGATCCCACGATTTATTACCCACCAAAAAATTTTACGAACAAAAACTGTTTACGGCGCCGACGTACGAAATAGACGCATGCATCTGATAATTGGTCACAATCGCCCCTGGTGAGACCGCAGGTCGAACAACTATTGTTTTTACATGATAATATCAGATTTATCTAATCTATTTAGATAAATTTTATTAAGAGTCAATTGACAAAGTTTACTATATACATTTAAGAACTGTTTATAATTTCTTCTTAAGCCTGGGGGGCATTCTCGATTCTAATACCATGAACATAATCCATTTGGAACGATTTCATTTTATAAAAACATAAACAAAAAAACAAGAAAAAACAGAAAATATACTAAGTCAGTTGGTTTTCGAGACCGGGGGGTTTGGGGGGTATGGAATACCCTCCAAAACATCAATGGAGTTACGGGGTTTAAATGTAGCATTTCAAATGCTATTGTTTCTGCTTGGTATTTTTCCTTAATAAATTTTCATTTTAATATCTTGCTCTAGGTAAAAATATACTTGACTGAAATCTACGCATCTTCATGTGCATATCCACGAGTAAACGCTATAATTTCAAATTTATCAAGGTAGATTTTTTCGTTTATCGTATTGAAGATGGAAGTGTCAAATTTTAAGCCATAAACTGTCGGTTTTCAAAGCATTCATCTTTTAAACTTCACTGTTAACTTTGTGGGTAAGCATTGCATGCCTTCCATCATATACGGAGATATATGAACCAAACTATATGGCTAATTTTGATGGATATGTATCAGCAGATTTGGTTATTTCGTTCCACCTGTGATGATCTTGACACCTGCTACCTTGATGCGCAGTTTTTGTTATTTTTAGCTTTGCACCTAAGTTTATACTCAGTTTGAACGATGAATCATTAATATTCCAGAGGTTCCAAAAGAATTAAGATGTGGAATCGAACGAATTGTGGTGGAAGGCAATCGATTTTATTTTTTTTAATTATATAATATTTAATTTAATTTAATTATAATAATTAATTTTAATTAGTTTTTCTTATGGGTAGTCTTCAAATGGTAACTCATCTATATTTTTATTTTTTATTTTCATTTTTATAATTGAATAATCATCCACATCGTTTAAGTGCTTACCACACCCTTTATTGTCCATCCCATACCTACGATTACCTGATAACTACACGAGAAGTTATTCTCTATGCTTCTTAATTTCTTTGCTTTCAGTTCTTGCGGTTTCAGATAGTTAGGTACTATCAGCACAGCGGAAAAATGGGTGACGTATTTTGCTTTCTTTGGTGTTCAAATTTTTGATTGAATTAACTCCTTATCTGCAACCCCCTTATAAACTGTTACCAAAAGAGCTTAGAATATCCGGAATACGTACAAGTAAGTTCGGAAAAGTTTGATGATATCTGGAGATGCCCAAGCCTTCGATGAATTTACAAATGCGCTGATCAGAAAAACCACAGCAAAACTACGGCTAAGGTGGTTCATGCTTACCTTTTAAGATATTTCATTATTATTATTACACAAAATATTTTAATATTATAAATTTCGTAATTGAATGAACGATTCAGATTCCTTTCTGCGTGGAACCCAAACAAAGCAATCTTGAAAGATCAGCTGAATTCAGACAATCGGTCATGAATTTCATTTAACCATCAACTCTAATTAAGTACTTAAATTAATTTATTATAATTCTGATATGGTTCGCTGCAATTTCCATATGACGCGACGCATCTAGATCACCGCTTACCACAGACGAGCAGACTTTTTAGTGCTAATCCACTATAAATTCCGCTCGTGTATGGTCAGCTGCTAAAGTGAATTTTTAAAATAATTAATTACTGAATTAACTTAACAGAAAATTAACCTACACAATTGCATTGTTTTATTTCATATTACTATTATGTTGTGCAAGAAAGAATAATCACCTGCGGCTCAATTATAGAATTACACGAAGATACAACCTAACGTTTCAAATAAGAAACATAAATCTCAAAATTTTAGAATATAAAAATTTGAAAGTAGCATCTGAAATCATACATATCGAAAGAGCTGGCGCTAATCAATTAAAATTGCGTGATTCTCATGATAAAGGAGCGCCATGGCGATACCTACAATTAGCGCTTTCAAATAAAAATGCATTTTGACCATCAACACATATAATATGGAATAGAACAATAAAAATTTACTGACGAAGTATAATATGGTAGGTAATTTATTCATCAAAATTAACTTGCAATTATACGCTTAATTAAATATATAGTATGTGGTACAAAGGTAAGTACTCTTTAATATTGAATGGCCCTACTTTCTATTGAAAAGTGTCAACAATAAAGATTATGACCGTCAACTAATCAGTAAATAAAATTTAAGATAATAGTCAACAAAAATGGCTTTAAAGATATCGAGGTGATAATATTATGAATTTTGTGCCAATTTTCAATAATTCTAACAATTATTAATTGTTAAAGAGTCAGTTAACTTTTAGCCGTATTTGATAGGCCTATGCAAAAATGTTGGTTTCTTTTGTTGCGATAATGCACATTGAGAATTCTTACCAGTTTTGTTACCATGTATTTGAATGGTTTTCGAATAAATATTAGTTCCAATTGATGCAAAGAAGCAGAAGCGCCGCAGGTGATTGCATCCTTCACTCACAACTATGACTCTCAAAGATTGTAGTGATCGGGTGAGTATGGAAATATAAGTTCTTAAAATATTTATAGAGAATTTCTTGATACATTCTTATTATTTTAACTGTTAGTCCTTGTGGGATTTAATTATTATCGGAACTTAAATATTAACAAAACTTGTTTATTAATAATTCCAGAGGCGTGAAATGAAAATTACAATAGTTATAATTATTGTACCCACAATTTGTGTTTTCAGTGGGTCGTAGGTTAATTTGGAAATGCCTCGTATTTTATTTTAATAGGTAAAAACAAATTCAAATTAATTACGAATTTACAAACTAAACTACGTTGGTATGTTACTAATTTGTTACAATTAAAATAGAATTTAAATTAATAGCTTATACTGATTAAGATTAAATTATAATTTAAAAACATTTAAAGAAAGCACTAACCTATTGCCGAAAGCTTATGAAATAATTTTAATTTAATTGTATTTGTTTAATTTGTGTAATAATATAATGTTAATTCGCTACGTCACATTTAAATTATTTAAATTGGCTATAACAATTATTCCTTAGGGAACTAATAAATAATTACTGAGGCTTTAAATTTGTTGTGTTTTTCAAATTTTAATTTTTTTAATAATCATTAATTATATTGTTTTTAATATCTTAGCTTAGCAATTCCAACTTTTTAATATTAAATTAATTCATTTGCTTCTTATAATTGGAATAAAATAAAAAAGCATTAGTATTACTATTTATTATTACCTTTTTGTAATATTTTCTCTTTAATTTTTTCTACTACTTTAATTGTAATTGCTGTTTTAAATAAAGGAAAACTATAAAGTTGTAACCGTTTATAGCTACAAGCTGAGATTCACGAACTTCCGGAATTTTGGTGAATTAATTACTTTCTTTTTTAAGTTAAAATGAGCGTTAAATTGAAAATGCTTATAGTTTAGATTAATACATAATATAATTTTTGATTACTTTTTTTTGGAATCTGCAGGTAATACTTGCCTTATTTCGCAATGTTCCTTATTTCGCAACAGTTTTTTTTTAAATCTTTTGTTAAGTATAGTTAAATAAATTCTATCCAATGCTGCGAAATTAGGAACACTGCAAAAGGAAGCAAGTCCATCGTCTCTATTGACTTATCTTCCATATTCCAATCTTGGAATGGAAACTCGAAATGGAATAATCAATCTTACAATTTAATTTTAACAACGCTACTGGATCCAGACGAATTTATGGGAGGATTATATCCGACGATGGATGCTACATCGGTTAATAGTGGATGATGACAAACTTTTCTGTTACCTCAGTGACTGCAGTAATTTAGAACCCCAAGAATAACAAAAAGAGAAAACTTCTTATTCTCACACGTAGTAAACGCACGTGGTGATTTAAATATTAAAATTTATTTTAAAAAAACTTTGAATTGATGCATTTCCTACCGAGGCAGTAGGTGAACTTTTAACTGTAAAATAAAATAATCAAAGTAAATTAACAATTAAAATACTCATTAGAACCTAAATTCATTATAAAGAATCCGATTACACAAAGTTTAAGAGGTCAACAAAGTATGTTACATAAGAAAAAATTCAATATTTGAACAATGTACACACACGCAAGTATATAAATATGTATATAAATTTTATTGCGTACACCAATAAAAAACTTTTTTTATCTCAGAATAGCAAAATCCTTCTTTAAATGTTTTCTTTAAATTTGCTACTAATAAAGCAATTTTACCGCATTCAAAAGGTCAAATATTATTAAACAAATTTTCTACAATAAAAAGTATCTATAAAATTAAATTTGCACTTAGGAGTGTCTAAAGATAATTTGGGTTATATTTTGTGTGCTTCTTCGGTCAAATTTCTACATAGATGTCAGGTATCTTGCGAAACCATGTTGCAGCAACATATCAACTTCATAAAGTGCAAATTTGTAATATTTAATTTACACCATCGCTTTTAATAAATCAAAATTATTTAGGTGAGAATAATAAATGAAATGACTTCTCATGGAAATCACAGTAACGAAAACTAATGTTACTCATAAACACCAAACCAAACCAAACCAAAAGTTTGTGAACGTATACGTAAATATTTCATACATTTATGACGTCATGAACATGTACGTTTATATATGCGCATGATTAAAGATGACATCTTTGTCATCGAGGAATTCCTTTTAAACGCAGTTGGGTTTGAACTCACCGTAGCATTCCTAATAGTTGAGGCAACCAACGACGTGGGAACGGTAAAATCATAAATCATTTTATTTTCACGTATTAACCTTTAATTAGTGACGTGGCAATAGTCCGAGGCAATAGCCTTATTTGAAATGTATGCAGGAAAGATTCACGTCACTAATTAAAGGTTAAGAACAAAAGCTATGCTAATGGAATACAAGATTTAGCAGATCTTTCATTAAACTTATCTACCGCACTTTTATCACTTTGTTTATTAATAAACTCAACTCTTTGAACATCTCGTGTTTTATTTTAAAGACTGGCACCCTAATAAATTTTACTTTTATTTGCTATCTGACTCACTGGCGTAACTTCAAATTTTGGGCACGGGTGCAAGAACTATTACGGGCCCCTCGATTGAAAGGTGTGCTATTTAAAAATTAAAAAGCAAAACTTGGTCGCATATAATGCAGATTAAGGGAGTCAAAAGCATTGGGCTTGTGGCATTTCCACCACTGTCCATATACCTCCCTCGTTTGCACGCTAATTTCTTCACATTTCAGGGTATTTAGCGGGCTTATATACTTTAGAAAATAGAAAAAAAAAACTTAAAAATGAGTTAACATTGAGTATTTTGTAGTTTATATTTATGAAGAAATCTTTCACTGACCTGGAGGGTACCTCTATAAATAAACAATTGAAAAACCGGGTGCTATAGAATACCCACCAACCGCAAACAAGCAAAAGATGTAATCTCAAGAATTAAATTTGTATTTTTATCAATTTTAAAAAGTCATATCTTTACTTCCTTGTACTGGTGGGTATTCCATACCTCCCAGACCCCAAGATTTTACGCTCATTCGCATTTTAGGGGAGTCTAGCAGGATTAGCTAACCTATAAAAATACACTTAAAAATAAGATAATATTATATAGTTTATGCTCCCAAAAATATCTTCCCCCCTGATCTGGAGGGTACTTTCAAAAGTAAATAATCGGTAAACCGGGTGGTCTGGGGGTATGGAATACCCTCCAGCCATAAGTAAGCAATCAGATGTATTCTCAAGAATTAAATTTGAATCTTTATCAATTTTAAAAAGTCATATCTTGACTTCCTTGGAACCCCAAACCCCCCGGTTTCACGCTCATTCGCATTTTAGGGGAGTCTAGCAGGATTAGCTAACCTAGAAAAATACACCTAAAAATGAGATAATATTATATACTTAGTTTATGCTCCCAAAAATATCTTCCCCCTGATCTGGAGGGTACTTTCAAAAGTAAATAATCGGTAAACCGGGGGGTCTGGGGGTATGGAATACCCTCCAGCCATAAGTACGCAATTAGATGTATTCTCAAGAATTAGATTTGTATCTTTATCAATTTTAAAGTCATATATTTACTTCCTTGTACTGGGGGGCATTCCAGACCCCCCGGTTTTACGCCCATTTCTTCACATTTTAGGGATAACATTTGTTTTGTATTAACGACATTTTTAGATATAAAATGTGGCGTAACTACCAGTGTGCGCGGTGTGCGAATGAACACGGCCCGTAAAATCTTAGCGGCCCGAGGTAATGTAAAGTAAAAAATTCTTAAACAAGGGTAAAAAGCACCTGTGCAAGCCGGAAACGGACAATTCGGCAACGGGAATCCACCGGTCGAGCTTAGGTTAGTGTTAGGAAACGATTTCTTTTAATGGGAGGGGACTGTTAAAAGAGAGATCCGGCGGTATCGAGTTGTTGTGTACTCTTCCCTGTGCTGGGGGGTATTCTCAACAAATTTTCTTCTAGATCTTCTGGTCTACGTTTTGCGGAAGATAAAAAAGGCAAATAAATAGTTAGTTGGCTTTTATTTTATTTTTATTTATTAAAGGCAAATATCGTTGCCATGGTTACCGATGATTCTCTTCAAACTTGTCACATGGAACCATTGTAGGGCCAAGTGGGGTTTGGGGTCTGGATTTATTGTAGAGGGTAAGATAAACTCACACGCATAAGCTTCTAATTCGGACCCATTGTACTACATCCGGTTTTCAGCTTCACCCCGATCCTGTCACTCCCCCAGCCACTCCAGCTGGGCTTGGGGGTATAAAATATTCCGTTTGGTATGTAAAGCAACAAGAAGGCAATTCAAGAATTAAATTTGCTTAATTGGTTATCAATTTTAATAAGTCGGTTTGTTGCTTACGTATACATGGAGGGAATTCCATAGTCCATACCCCCCAGTCCCCCCCCGGTTTCACTTCCATTTCAGGGGGGATGAATTTGTTTTTATTGGTTCGTATCGTTTGGTATGTAAGCAACAAGAAGACAATTCACGAATCAAACTTGCTTGGTTATCAATTTTAATAAGTTGGCTTGTTGCTTACGTATATCTGGGGGGTATTCCATACCCCCCAGACCCCCCGGTTTGACGCCCGTTTCAGGGGGATGAATTTGTTTCGGTTTAGCAATGTTTTAATTGATTTTTTAGTAAATTGATAATACTTAATTTTATCTCATCTTGAAGTATTTTTCAATTTTCTAGGGTGGATATAAACACCATAAAATATGAAGGGTCCACTGGAAGAACGATGAGGGTCACATTTTTAAAAAGTCGAGTAAAACGAGGTTTAAAGTTTCACAACTATTCATAACGCGTAACGTTACATTATGCTGACTATTTTCAACCGCAGTTTTTAGTGGAATTTCATTGTTTGTTTCCTGTGCGGATTGGTATGTTCATAGCTTATGTTACAAGCTAAGAGATGCCGATAAAATATCGATTTTGAAAAAAATGGAGCCTCATCGTTTTTCCAGTGGACCCTTCATATGAAGAAATGAGTGTGCAATCTAGGATCTGGGGAGGTATAGACAACGGCGTAAATAACGGTGGGGGCAGAGGGAGGAATGGTCCCATTAAACTGTATTATTTTGGGACCAAATTTTGTTTTTAAATCGCACACCTCTCAATCGAGGGGCCCGTCAAAGCCTTTGCTCCCAGGTCTAAAATTTGAAGTTACGCCACTGCCTGCGGGGGAGGGGTTAGTGCAAATTAACCTGCATGCCACAGTCGCTTTTATCCTTGTTACGGCTCTGGAAGAAGGGGTATATACAATTTTAATTGAAAAGTAGGCGGTTCTGCGGCTTATGGCCGCCTTCACCCCCTATGAGTGTGTCGGGTGTGGTTGTTCGGTCTGACGACAGAGTGGAAGAATAGTGGTAATCTCGTTAACCCGTTCATGCGCCCCACCACTTATTAGATTGATACTAGGTGATAAATCCCTTTTGAACAAGATTTTTATAGAAGCATAAGGAACTCGTGTGCAAAATTTCATGCTTCTATATCCGTCCGTTTAGGCTGTGCGTTGTCTGTCAGTCAGTCAGTTGTGATTATTTTAAATAGACTGTATAGCACATTTCTAGACAATTACAGCCTTATTCATAAAAAACTTGAAACAGTCTTATAAGCCTGTTTTAGTTAATGAGCTCTTTATCCCATAACCTAACTGTTTTTTGCTTGCATTTCGAATTTTTTAGTGTAAAATACCAACTTATTACAGTAAACGCGCTAAACTCCCTATAAAATAGTTCAAAGTATTTTTATACAATAATAATGAAAATAATGAAAACATAAAGTTTTCAAATAACGAACCAAACTGTTGGGTACTACTGATGAGTATTAGCCACGCCCTCTAGCAATGGAAACGGTAGTTGAAACGTATGCTACCCTCATGTGTCAATGGCTCCTGTCCGTTGGAAATCTGCTAGCAATTTGTGGCCGTAAACGTAATGAAAACTCCGCCAAATTTAGTGGATTCGTGGTGATTATTATCCACGGACAAATTTGTCAACATCTGTGTGCAAAAAGTAACTTAACCTCCAAAATTTCGGTATGCCTCGTTTAAATAAATTCTCAAATTTCAGGCCACAAACGATGCTTATTCTTGTATTAACTAATACAACGATATTCGCAAACGGATGACCAAATTACATTTATCAGTCCAATCGTAAATTTTTGTGAAAAACCTCACACCTGCGACGATGACGTCACTATCAAAAAAGTTACAAAATATGCTCACCTCGGACTGGAATTGGATTATTCCAAATCAAATACGCACTGGTTAAACGCTCTAAATGAATTCTGGATCCGAACTTTGCTTCAGAAGATTAAAACTTGAAAAATTAGTCAATAAAATCAATAAATTAATAGTATATTAATAAATTTATTATAAACAGAAATTTTAAAAATAAAATTATATTATCAAATTCAATTTGAATTTATTATTGGTAAAGGATTACCTATTTTAGTACCCACTAATTAAATTAAAAAAGTTATTAAATCTATTCTCTTACTAATAAATCACAAACTAACTTAATTAAAAATAATTCACACCATAATTCACTATGAGATAATAATTTATATTATTTCAGTCCATTCATCTCGCATTAAAACCTTCAAGTCATTTGTAATCCCATTATTGATAAATCATTAAGTAGGACTTTTAATTATAATAAGTGAAGTTTTATCATATAAATGCCAATAATTTTATTGCATCAAAAGTTTTGCAAATTTTTAGTAGAATTGATAAATAATTAACCTTAACCAATCAGAATAATGTTACACTAAAAAATGTATATGTTTTATTTTTAATAAATTACGAATTAATGAATAATATTAAAGGTTATATTTTAAGCTTTCGGTCTATTTATTAAAAATAAAACATATTTAATTTCACGAATTAATAATAAACCAATTTTAAAAAATGTATCCTGTCTAATAAAATTTAAATTACGAAGAAATTTTTTAAATATTTACGATGTTAATCTTCTTCATCAACATAGTACATATCCAATTTAGTCAAGTGGCGCTTAACTTTTGCAACCGCAAATATAACAATGTGAGCTCATAAGGATAAACCATTCACTGGAACAGTTTTGAACTTGTAATTAACATAATTGGGCTTTTTCTTAATACTTATTATTGTTATAATTGAGAGCACTACTGGTAAGTATTGAGGTCTACAATTTAAATTATTGTTAATATAATAATATAAATGAAGCTTTAGAAACATTGTGAAAGAAAATATGAGATGTTCAGTTTTTATTTAATATGTTCCCTCTCAAATAAAGATTTTTGTATTGCTTCTACAGCAAATTAGTTTCAGTCTTTTGAATTACAACTTTTTTTGAAAAGAGAATGTTGATTAATTTTTGTAATAAACGTAATTCTCTTAAAGCAATTTGGACAAAAGTTAAAAATATCTTAATTACTGACCTACCATTAATGGTATCATCTAAAATATTAGTCTACCTGTAGTAAATCAAATAGTAATAAAGCAAATAAAAAAGAAGGTGTATCAGCGAAAGTTTTCTCTGCGATGATGCTTATAGGATAAGGTAAAATTATATCAAACAATTCTACTACACGTGACCTTAATTACCTTATATTATCGTATATTTTCTTGCACCAATATGTAACTGAGTGAACCGAAGCTAGCATTAGTTTCCTCACAATTTATCCCCCTCAATTAGTCCCTATTCCATTTCACCGAAAGTTTTCGTACAATCTTCCATGTCATGTGAATAGCTACAAATAAAATTGATTACACATCAACATAAATTAATCACCTGTGGCCCTCTATACCACAATATAAAAGTGATTGAAAACATAACTTAACGTCCAATAACAGCATCCTATAAAATTTTGCAGGTGCTGTTTGCAGTTTCTTGATTAATTTCCAAAAAGTTGAAAATATATTTCTAGAAAAAATTAAAAACGCTGAATTTAACCTCTCAAGTGTAGCCGTGGTGGCCCAAAGTGAAGGAATCACGACAGACAGGCCGCACTGAGGTCTATAGTTGTTGATCATCGGCTCTCCAAAGAGTACAAAATTTACATTCTGGACGCTTTTTTCCCTGCTTTCTAGAACCACGCGCTAATATGAGTCCAACTTCTAAGGTGGGCAGGGTCAAGCAAGAATTGACTCCACCGCGGCTCCGACCCCCGTAGTAGATTTAAATTTGAAATATCGACCCCTTTGGGTTCAAATGTTTCAAGGATGATTCGTATGAGATTGACCAATCTCAAGTTTAAGCTATCGCTTTGGATTCCACCAGGGCTCGACCTTCCGCTCCATTATAAGTCTCCTTGCCATGGATTAAAGCCGGAACCCTTTAGGTATCCATTGATTAGTTTTCTCCAGGACTCACCTCCTGCATCATAGAAGCCATAGGTTTAAGGGTCATTATCCCATCTTAATTCCCGTCTGGACACAATCTTTCGCGCCATGAGCTGGTCATGAGTTAAGATCATCGTCCTTTTGTGTTCTTAGGTAAGTATAGTAAGTACGAGATTCACTTAGTTTCCTTCGGGGAATGATCTCCTGCACCATGGACAGGTCATAGATTAATATGGTACTTATATGTAAGGTATGGTATTACCAGAGTATATAGAAGAGGCATTACGCAGGTATTGTAGTCACCAGCGCAGAACTAAACGAATTAAGAACAAGTATCCGTCATACCGTATAATTTGTTATACCTAATAGATATCATTGAGTTACCCCAGTTTCCTTCAAGAAGCTAACCCCCCCTCTGTGCCTTAGCGACCTTCGTCATCACAATCAAGTCATGGGTTAAGATCTTCTAAGGTAATTCAGTACGTACGAGAGTACTTTTCTCCAGGACTGTCCTCCTGCACCATGGAAGCCATATGTTAAGGGCCAAATGTTGAAATACTCGAGTGACCTTGGAACGACGATTGAAAGAAGTTGAGTTTTGAGTTGGATAATTTATGTGTCGCTTCCAACCAAAACTGTGTTACTTGCCGAGTTATTCACTACTATCGTTTGGTTTGATTTTTGACTTCTGTAAGAATCTGGCTAACAGAAGAGATAAGGGATAAGTTTTTGTTTTTGTTCTTGATGCGCTTGTGGTACGACCATTTCCGTTTTCCTCCGATTGGCAACGTCTTTGGTGTTGTATTTTGACAACCAGACCTTAACCGACAACTTTGGCAGATCCCATTGTGGATTTCTTATCTGGATGGTCCAGTGTCGCTTAACATCGCCAGCATCATCGCTCTCAAGGTCCAGCTACAGATCTGCAACAGTGTTTGTACGCGAAACAGTGTCTATTGAGTGTTTCCTAAGAGGAATTTGCAAGTGATCAAGTTCATCTTTCTTGAAGCCAATCGTCATTATACGAGTAGAAGGAAGCGTCTGTCACCTTTATAATTGTAAACTTGCAATAGCGCTAGAGTAAGTGATTCTTTTATTCTTTCTATTTTGTTTAACAGACCTATTTGTGGCTTTTGCATCACATGTTGGTAGCTCATTAGAGGTTACGGTTTTGTTGGTGCTTGTAAATTTATGGAGGGTGCACTCTGTGATATTAACACCAGAATTTTTCATTTGCTACTGTGCATTGTTTACCACAGTAATTTACATTACAATTGTTGGGGATCGTGAAAGTACCTCTCAAATTCTTGTTTCAATTAAAGCACGTTTTACCACCATTTGCATTTTTTTGAGTTCCCCCAAGTTACCATTTTTTTCAGAATCCATATGACCTACGCCTCGACGCTTAATAAAGAGCTGGTCTATTAATATCGTGGCCAATCCAAAAAAAAAGCGACGGACTTATTTTGTCTCTGTTCGGGTTAACCCTTTCATTGAGGGTTGCGATTCAGAGGGTGCTTTTCGTTTCAATGCTCAATTATTATTGAGAAGCTGAGATTCATACTTGGAGTGAATCAAGTTTATTCGACGGCATAATCTGCATTCGGTATGCATGTTTGACTAACTTCCTCTTTGTGGAGGTTCTACACCTTTCTTTCCATACCTCTATCATTTTACTTCTTATTATCTTGTTAAACTCCATTTTGGGGAGTGTCCTTTCTTCAACGGTCGTAACATCACATTCTTATGAGAGGCACCATTATTCTTCTTTTGAAAACATGATTTTATTTCCCTTGCGACTAAGTCCAAAAAGAGAGTTCCCGCCAGGACTTGCATGACCTCCGTAGAGACCGTCCTCCTGATCTTATTTGAAACCACGAGTACTATTCTTTGTGCCCTATTTAATTTATCTTCATAGGTTATTTTATGCATTTCATGCCCCGAAACGCTTGCCCCATATGCCATAATTACCACAATCAGTCCCTCATATATGTTCCTTCAACGACGTCGGATCCAAACCCCAATCCCTCCTTAGGATACATCTCCTTTCCCCCATTGGATATCTAATTTTGACCCTGATGACATCCAGATGAGCGCCAAAGTGGAGTCTAGGTATTTCGTTCGTACTCTCTCATGTTTCATACTTCAACATTAGACTAATTGCCTCTTCTTTGGACAGCTTGACAGCCATTCAATTTCCGCAGTCCTTTACTAGTCTTAGAGCGAAATTGGCTTAAGTCTCAAGTAAACAGTTGCCTTGAATTTGCTTCGATTAGAATTAAAATACCGTCAGCATATGCAACTACTTTGAACCCCAAATTTTTAAGTTGCTAGCAGCTCATCCATTATGAGGTTCCATACATAAGGTTCAATTATGGACCCCTGTAGAGACCCCCGCTGGATATCTCTAAGAATATGGAGTTTATCTTCCCTACCACCCTTACAAATCGTTCTTGAAAGTAATCTATCCAGATTAAGACCTCTGGACATCATCAAAATCGGTAAGTCTTTGAGAGATTTGACTCCAAAGGATGCCTCATACGCTCCTTTGATGTCAATAAAAATACCCATTATTTTTCCACGCGTCCTCCCTATTCCGCCCTTCCATAAAGCCATATTGTGCCCTATCCAGAGTTTCCCCTATGTCGGCGTCCTACCTAGCTACCATAACCCTCTCTAACACCTTCTCTATTATCGATAGGATGCTTATGGATCGGTATAATGCCGCCTTTTAACTTCAGCTTTTCGGGAGATTTATAATAATGACCAGGCTGGCCTCTTTCCACTCCTTCGGAAAGCAACTCGTCGATAAACACTAGTTAAAAAATCACAATCGTATGGCTCCAAATGTTATTAATTCCAATTTGTTACCTAGCAACCTAAAACAGTTCATGTGGATGACCATGTATGGCAATACCAATATTGAGCGTTTTAACAACGTGTTGCAGCAAATCGCGGATTATTAGCCGATCTGAATTTTTGTGTCGCGAGTGCGTTTGTTTTTTAGGACTAAAAACCATATGCTTAAGAGGGGCATTTAAATTTTGATGCGAAAACATGTTTCAAAAGATGGCGCGCCCTAAAATATTCTAAGAATCTAAGAATCTTTTCACCAATACAGAATTCTAATAATTTATAAAAGTCATATGAATAAACGATAACTAATTTAGGGAATGAGGAAGTTTGAGCTTCCAATGTTGAATATTTACAAGTATATTTCAAAAAGATATTCATATTTGAAAATATTGAATATTTTTAAAAATATTTAACTTTGAAAGCTCAAACTTCCTCATTCCCTAAATTAGTTATCGTTTATTCATATGACTTTTAAAAATTATTAGAATTCTGTATTGGTGAAAAGATTCTTATGCCCGATTTCACCAACATTTATTTAAGAATATCCTAGTAAAGAATTCCTTAGCTAATTAAGTATTCCATAAATGTGATTGGTGCAATTTGACATAGCATTGACATAAAAAACTCATATGTCAAATTTGACCAATCAAATTTATGGAATCCTAGCTAAGTAATTCTTTACTAGGAAATTCTTAAATAAATTGTTGGTGAAAACAGGCATTAGATTCTTAGAATATTTTAGGGCGCGCCATCTTTTGAAACATGTTTTCGCATCAAAATTTAAATGCCCCTCTTAAGAATTTATATTATTTAATCCCACGGATCTAAAGAAATCGACATCTTTAAGACCGCTCACTAGCTAAAATTATAATCAGACATCGAATCTCGTTTGTATTAGTTAATGCAACGGTAAAAAAACGCTGTTTGAGACCTAAAATAGCGAAAATAATTACAAATAAGGAATACAAAAAGTTGAGGTTATGTACCAATATTCTCTTGTTGAATCCAGATGTTCGATTGCACGAATTCACAGAAGCACTATTTGTTCGTGGACAAATGCGATTCCACGGATTCACTAGAATTTGGTAAAATTTAAAGAAGATAAAACGCAACAACCACGAGGGATTTTCCAAAGAACGAGGGCGTGGACAAAACTGGTTGCATGTGGTCTGCTACCGAACAAATTTCTGAGGGTGTTACTTGCGAGACAGTAGTTCCCAAACAAACAACTTATTGGTTCGTCAAGACTTTTATTATTAAATTGTTATTTTTGTACAATTGTTGATTTTGCCACACATATTCGTTAATTCTATCACAACGCCATTTAGAGATATTGATATTAAATGTAATGGTGGTTTGATATAATCACAGAAACCCGCAGAAACCAACGCATACGGCAATAGGACCATTTGTAGTCCCCATAACAAGATTGAATTCTTACATTTTGCATTCAGATCCATTAAATAGTATAAATTATCCCGAGTCTCTTAAATTGAATTTAGTGTAGAATACGTAGTCTCATTAAGCTCCACTGACAAGAAGCGGTCGGAACTTGACTGGTGAGTGCTCGAAACATTACAACTACCTCAGTTTCCGAGTGAGGGACTGTGCAGTTGGTTGTGGAACACCACAGTATATACCAGGATCTCTAAATTAACGATATGCAATTAAAAATATAATTTTGAAGTTTCATGTTGATAGCACAAGTAAAAATAGACTGCGATAACGTCGCCCTTTTCCAAGCCCTTGTTGTAAGTATTTACGCTAAGCGCACTTACCGTCAACACGTTAAATCAGACGTAAACTATCGAAACTTTACAATCGATTATTCTTTATTCGATTAATCGACCTTCATCCTAACCTTAAACGCTTAATTTTGAAGTTGTCTATCAGATTTCGTCGAGTTTTTCTAAATAACTGCAAAATATCTTCGGTGCCAGGTGAGTTCAAGAGTTTTCTGAATGAATAAATTAAGTAACCTAACAATTTTTAGATTAATTTTTGTATTACTTTTAATTACAGTTATCGGATACTTAATTTATGATTAGTAAATACATGACTGTGTGCAATAAAGAAAAACATTGGAAAATCGTCCTTATTATTGTGACTTCTAAAATAAATCAAATGATTCCTCATTCTCCGCAACATTGCGTTCCTATGCAGGAATTAATGAGTTTTCGTTTCATAAAAATAAGCAAAATCAACTTCCATACATTTTAGCTGATATTTTTTATTCAATTTCATTTTAAAATTAAATTTCATATTTGTAGGTTTAAGAAGACAATGAATTTAAAGATTTTATGTGCGACTTGATGGGAATTCCGGTTGTACAGGAAGATAATCAAACTTTGTTGGTTTAAAAAGTTTACACTTTAGTGTCAGTCAATTCAATTGATTTAAGTTAACAAATTTAATTTTGTTTTCGGAATTTACGATTACCCCGAACTTAATTACTATTTCAACTTGATTTTCAAATTAAAAAAATATTTTTTATCTTTAATTAGAACTACTACAGTAGAGAAAGGCCACTTTCTTATAATATGTATCGTCACATTACATTTCATGTTTTCAAGTCACTTATGCCCTATGGCGTCGCTTTTAAAATTGAACCTTGGTTGGTTTACTGCTTACATTGAAAACTTAATTGGCAGTAAATATGTACAAAACTTTATTATTTACACTCTGCTCTTATTTGCATCCTTCGTTTTCTAATAATAATTATTAAGTTCATTATAGTAAATTACAAATTTACCCACTTAATTTTCAGGGATTAACTTGAAGTTCAAGTAGAAAGTACACAAACAATTCTGCAAGAAAATGGATAGCCCACAACATTGCAATTTGATCAACACCAAACACAGAATGACAATTTTTGAATGACCAATCATCAGTAAACTTTATTTTCTGAATCATTTTTTCTAAGTAAAAGTTGAACATTTTTGTAAAATTTATTAAGGTTACCTATCTTAGCTTATGATGAATGTGGAAGCGTGACTGCCTCTTCATAATTTAATACGGAGCTTCATTTCATTTTTTGGTGATTAAAATGCAATCTCTAAACATTATTTATTTTAATGCTGCTTTTAACTTTTTCCGACATGTAAAGATTATTTTGCTATATCGTTACTTTTACGTTATTAAGTCCGAGGATCGAACTGTCCAAACAAATATGAAAAATTGCCTCATCTTGCTACAATCAATAACGGTGTTCATCCTCTTCCGACAATGCAATAAACTGATTTATTAAATCTCGATGTTCCACTTCACCCAATTTTATTGTATTTTTATAAAAGATACATTTTTATAAAAATTTAGATTAGAAATGTGAGAGTAAAAATAATTTTTTAATTACCATGTAATAATCAGATAACATAACAACTTTTATTTTTATTAATAGCACACTAAAAGTCAGTACTTTTGTCGGAAGGTGGTAAAATTTGTATAAATAAACGAAAAGTAGTCTAAAACGGTAGTAAAAGAAATTTACTCTCACTTTCAATTAGTTGGTAATGTTTATTTTGGGTTAAAGGTGTGACGTATATTGTACGCATCGTTCAACTACAAAAAAAATCATAGACATTTTGTTAATTAAAAATAATTGGTTCTATATTTACGTGAAGATGTCAAGGTCAAAAACAAGATATTTGCATAAAAAGCAGTACTTTTCAGAGTGGAAAACAATACTTTTACGCCCTAGGGCAAAAAAGTAAAACCGTCCTTAGGAAACAAATCAAATTACAAAATATTACTTCATATTAACTTATTCGTGACTATCTTGTATCCTCCTAACCCCCACCAGTCTTTGTTTATTTCTTAAAGCTGTTTCTTCCTGAATTCTATTTGGCTTCTATTTATAGCCTAATCTAGGTTGTTCCTGGAGACTCGCAGTGCATTAAGGGCTTCTTCGGCTTGGAATGGATATGTCTACTCAAGCTTTTTTAACGCTTTCTTTGCAGAGGTCTAAGATTTCCCCCATCCCACCAGTACTTCTTACGGTGGCTGTTGAGGCCTCTTACTGGAAACAGTTCATCACTGACCTCATTCATAATTTCTGCTAAGTGATCAGCATTTACCAGTAGCTCACTATTAAGTCGTCTTTTTATTGCCTCGGTAAAATCTTCCACG
Organism: Rhagonycha lutea; assembly: GCA_958510855.1. Lineage (NCBI taxonomy): Eukaryota > Metazoa > Arthropoda > Insecta > Coleoptera > Cantharidae > Rhagonycha > Rhagonycha lutea. The sequence goes on along the minus strand of OY294041.1, from coordinate 24,818,056 downwards.
TTAAAATTGGAAATTTTTCAACCCTTCTGCGACCCGCTAGTTGGTGTTGGAGCAGCGCAACCAAACTGGATATATCTATGGTCACTCCCTAATTCTTCCTCAAGCATTTTCCATGTGAAGTTGACATTCATGATTTCGAGAGCCATAAAAGTGATCGATTCTGAAGTCCCCCTCTGGAATGTGGGATTCTAGCTCCACTAGCCAGTGTTCTCCACGCAGAGGTCCAGCAAAGACATTAGTTCAGAGAGCAGGTCGCTACACCTGTTATTCATGGAGGAGTCCCATTCTAGAGATTTAGAGTTAAAATCTCCACTGATGACCACGGGCAGAGTTCTAGTTCGTATAGCATCAGTTAGCTTATCTAATAAATGCAATGGCAAAGTCTTCGAGTGTCTTGTTTGGTGGAAAATAACAGCTAAAGAATTCTTTCTGGTTCCATTCCACCCAAACATAGCAGGTGCCACTTCCATGAGCCACCACACCTACAGGGCTCGAGACCAAAATTCCGCTCCCATAACATTTTGGAACCACCCGGATGGTTTTCTCTAAGGCGGTCTGAGCCAGGAAATCCTGTGCCGTCCTCTTTATATGAAGGTTTATTTGGAGGACCCTCGTTTTTTCATTTTCATGAAATATATTTCTTCCCATATTTCTTCCTCGATCTTTTACTCAGGCATTTACAGCTACCAAATCTACGGCCACATTTATTACATTCGTGGCAGAATTATTCTAAAATGCATTAGGCGGCAAAGTGCCAGGGCCTTCCGCATTTAAAACAGGTAATCCTTCTATCCAGTCCTGAGCATCCTCCTGAGTCGCCCAATTTTTACCATACTGCTTACTTATTAAGAAACAGTTCCAACATTATGAAAACGAACTCGAAGGGACAGTGCGGGATGATCAAAAGGTATTCGAAGGGGAAGTACAGGATGATAAAAAGGAACTCGTCGGAAAAGTCCAACATGATGAAGAGGGGAGTAGACCAAGGAAGATTTATTATGGTACGATTCCCGGCGCCCTGAAGAGGTCTTGATTTCGGAGGTTTCTATGAAGTGGGCAGTTAATGGAATGGAATGGTACGATACAATGGTTAGAGAAGTCAAGACAATTATGAAGAACGAAACTTGGGTTTTTGTCGATCATCGAACTAACCAGGATATTATAGGTAATCGAATAGCTTTAAGAAAAGAGTTTCTGTCCGACTAGGTACGAAATCCACCAATTCCGATCCATATTTTATACCATATTGGTGGAGGGGAAGATTGTACCGTATTGGTGGAGGGGACGATTGTACGTAACCTAAATGAAACTAGGAAAGAATATTGGATAGCAGCAAAGTCCGTCATGCGTTACTTGCAAGATACGCTTGATTTGGGAATTATCTACAGGCCAGATAATCCATTTTTGCGAGGCTATGTGGACTCCGACATAACAGGTTATGGGTCCAGCATGCTTCCACAATGATAAGCAAATTTTTAAGTTGATACATAGGAGCCATAAGTAGATAATCTACGTTTATTACCTATAACCACATTATTTCATCTTCCAGCGTTGATTATCGTTGCACTTGACTCACACTACCACTCAATGATGTGATCAGGATTTATCTAATTCCCGGTACTATAAAGATTTAAACCCTGATAAAATTGATCGGTGTTTAAACTTGTTATCGTGTTAGTGGGATTTTGAATAAATTTGACGATCTACAGATGACATAATATGGCGTTTGGAAATTAAACGTCAAAACAGTCTTGTAAGCCTGTTTTAGCTAAAATGCCCATTAAACCATAACCTAACTTTTTTTTCTTGCATTTCGAATTTTTTTAGGGTAAAATACCAACTTATTACAGTAAACGCGCTAAATTCCCTATAAAATAGTTCATTTTAACCTTACTTTGAACTATTTTATAGGCAGTTTAGCGCGTTTACTGTAATAAGTTGGTATTTTAACCTAAAAAATTCGAAATGCAAGCAATAAAAATTAGGTTATGGTTTAATGAGCATTTTAACTAAAACACTGTTTTAAGTTTTTTATGAATAACACTGTAAATCTTTATATAACCGGCCCTGACACGTATGGCATTTTGATTTCTTCAGATGCACATCCTGCATCTGCCACAAAATCACTAGACGTCAGTGCTCATACACTTCTTATTAATGAACATTACCGAGATACAACTTTAGGTAATAAATTCTTACTTTTGGTATTTTAAATTGAATAATTCTTAAATTTAAGGTATTCAAATAACCAACACATTTTGTTTGGATTTGATCATAAAAGCTCAAAGTTTCCTGGCATTTTGAATTACGACAATATAATTGTCCTCTTAAAAATTTGCTCGACGATAAATTTTAAAAATTGAAAATAAAACATAATAATTTTTACTAATATTTAATTATTTTTCAAAATAATAGTAGTGAAAAGCGAATGGTAGATACACTATAAATTTATAAACTAGCTCAGCGGATTTAAGTGCATCAAAACCAAATCTTATTAATTTGTTTGTTGGTGCCTATGATTATTTGTTTAAAATAAAACATTTATTTTTAAAATAAGGATATAAAATTTTTAATACATTAGAATTTCCTGTATTAATGATCATTAATTTTTATACACCTATCTTAACCACCATGCTTTCTTTGAATAACACACAATACAAATTTCGTCCAATATAAGAATGTGACACATAAGGAAAATAATTTAAGTAATTACCACTTTCAAATTTACCACCCTCTTTTGTGTCACCAGGTCAAAATAGTAAATAGTCAAATATTCACTGTAAGCAAATACTAGGTGTGAGATTTAAAAAAAAATTTGGTCGCAATATAATGCAGTTTAAGAGGGTCTAAAGCTGCATTGGGACCATTCCTCCCTATGCCCCCCCCTATCTACGCCATATTATACCTCCCCAGATCCTCGGTTGTACGCTCAATTTTCCACATTTTAGGGTGTTTAGCGGGCTTATCCACCCTAGAAATCCGAAAAAAATCCGAAATTTATGCAAACCTTGGAGAACATTTTAATAAATAAAACACATCTTTAATAAAGTGTGCACCCTGCTACAATGACCGAAACATTCCAAACAGTAGCTTATTAATCTTTTTTTGTGTATCTTGTCGAAAAAATTGCAAGTCATGCAAATAATTGCTTATGCAACCCTGCATGCAAATTAATAATCACAACTATTTGCAGTGTTCCGGTCATCGTAGCAGGGTGCAAACTATATAGAAAATATCTAATAATAATTATTAAAATGTTCTCCAAGATTTGCATAAATTTAGGAATTTTTTTTCATCGAGTTATTGCAAATTCACATTCTTTTTTTGTAGCAACAAAGGGTGCAAAAATCGGATTAATAATTTTTTGTCTTGTTAAAATGTTGTCCCAAAATATAAAAACAAAAAAAAACAAAAAAAAATGTCTAACTTTTTACTTTTTAAGTCCCCAATGACTGGCCTATTTGGTATGTAAGCAACAAGAAGACAATAATTCAAGAATCAAACTTGTTTGGTTATCAATTTTAAAAAGTCGGGTTGATGCTTACGTATACTTGGGGGGTATTCCATACCCCCAGACCCCCCGGTATCAAGCACATTTCAAGGAAATAAATTTGTTTTGGTTTAACAATGTTTTTAATTGTACAAAAAATAAATATTTTAATAAAACGTACCCGTGGCGAACGGTTTAATTTGCACTACCCCCCCCCCCGGGCCCCTTCAAATGAAAGATATTTTTGATAAAAAATCAATTAAAACATTGTTAAACTAAAGAAATTTAATCTCCTGAAATTGGCGTGAAACCGGGGGGTCTGGGGGGTATGGAATACCCCCCAGCATAAGGAAGGGTACGTAACAACTCAGCACCAGCGGATCTCTCTTTAACGGTCCCCCATTTAAAAAATCGTTTCCTGGCACTACCTAAGCTCGACCGGTGGGTTCCCGTTGCCGAATCATCCAGTGCCGAGTTGTCCATTTCCCGCTTGCACAGGCACTTTTTACTCATGTCTAAGAGGACTGGCACGGTGCCATAATTTTTTGCTTTACATTGCTGTGGGCCCCTAATATTTTACGGGCCGTGTTCATTCGCTTACCGCGCACACTGGTAGTTGCACCACTGACTGAAATAACTGCATTCTTCGAACATACGAAAATTTTAATGATATTGACGTAAATTGAGCCCACCCATAAATTCCCTGCAACAGAAACTCTTCCAAAATAATATACCGGTCCGGGCTATCAATTTCGCCCCCAGCTGCTCAGCCAAAAATTTCTTATCGTCCGCGGCTTTATCGTCACGATGTTCTAAATATTTGTTTTAAAACCAAATTTATTTTAAATTTTTAAATAGAAATAAACACCAACTATAATACTTAAATCAACTTTATTTATACAATAAAAAATCTTTTTATCGCAGTACTCAAAAATCGCAACCACCCAACTTGGTGGTCGGCGCGCGAACCCCCTCTTCTTCTTTCCGGCCCCCTGCCGATTTCACCGAGACCCATAGCGGCCGCGCGAAATACTATTCAAAAATTCGAAATCCTACGATACAAAAATTAATAGTTTCAATAATAAAATTTTCTGCTTCTTCATTCAAAAAAAAAATACGAAGCAAAAATTTAAGTTCTCGGCTATCATGGCATTCCGCGAAAAAGGCCCTGCCCGATTTTTTTATTATGTTGGCTGCATGCGGTTTTCGTACTTAAATTTCTACCTCTTTGGTTGCAATTTGACAGAGTGTATGATTCAACTTTTGACAACTCTTTTCTTCTTTTTTTAGATTTTTCACAATTTATTGTAGAGGTAGAGTAGATAGGTACTCTCGGTGGTTTGCCATTGCCTTCCGAGGGAAGACTGTCAGAATAAAGTTCTTAAATCGGGTATTTAGCGTTCATAGTCAACTCGCGTGACCACTATGCCCCGACCGCTTCATAATGTTATGTGCAGCACTTAAATTTTCTTCGCCATAATTATGACCTGTCCGCCCCCGTTTACAATAATCACAGAGCAATTTAGAAATGCATTTTTAGACAAACCAGTCCAATTTTTTGTAGGATGCTCAGCTTTTGACTATTACTTTCATTTAATCGAGACCAAAAAAATTACCTATTAGGTAGGTAATTTTTAAAAGATCACACCTGAAATTACTCTCAGATGATGGCACACCCTAGTTCTGATTCCTTTCTTCAATGTAAGTAGATTATTTTGTACTTTCAAGGTGTTGCTTTCACTTATTTTTTAAATTTATTGTTTCGATCAATTAAAGACGCTGTAAAATCAATTAGGCCTTCATCGTTAAACTTGTGACAATTATTGTAAGGCTGAAATTAATGATGGAGAGGCAGCATGACTGAGTACGCATGGTTTATGTAGGTAAGGGAACACTAATAGGAAAAAGTTGTTCAATGGTTTCAAAATTAAGTTTTGGATGATTACAAAATTTGAACTGAAAAAGATCTGACCAAACCAGATAACATTTTCTCTCTGCAGAATTGAATGTGTCTAAGAATGTTATGTATACAAATAAGTTTTAGAGCGCTGGAATCCTTGTAGGTATATACCTAATATAATAACAGAGATGATTCGGTGTGATGAGTTTGTGCAAAACAAATATTATAAATGAATTTGTAATTGAATTAGCTAGCATTAATCAACACTAAAAGCATTTATGGTGCCATCAACAAATTAACGAGTCAAGAAATTTCAATGTCTAGCACTTTCTTCAACCTACTTCCTTTTCCGCATTATCACGTCCTTGGTATCGTTTTTTGTTTTATTGCGACAATAACTAACGAGTACATCTACCAGCTAATAATAAATTACCATTTAATATCTCAAAAATGGTAAAGTAAAAGCGTAACCATTTCATTCCATGCAGTTTTCTTATTTTCTGTAGCAAGCAGTTTCTTGCACATATCCACTTGATAATTAAATTATCTAACATCTAATATAATAATTATTTTAATTAATGTAAAAATAATTTAATTGATTCAACAAAATCTTTCGGGTTAACTTATCAAAAATAAAGAAGATATAGCATTATGATATTATATTAATTAAATAATAATAAACAATGGAATTAGAAAAAAATATTAATCTTTTCGAAATCTCTATCTTTTAAGAAAATTTCTTGCACAATTAAAATTTGACAAAAATAAATAATAGTCAATTAGTTTAAAAAGAAATTTTCTAACTTTGTGTTATCTGAACCTTTCTTTTCTACAAAGCAATTTATAAAATTCAGCATTATTAAGTTAGTCAAAAAAAAATTGTGGTACCTACGTAACTCCAGTAGCACACTCAGATATTTCTCCTCAGGGGGTAATTTCAAAAATAGGCGCTCGCTAATTGAAATCGCTTCTAGCTTTTTTGAAAAAAATGCAGGTCAAGGATGTTGGTACAATTATCTCGGTGATATCTATATTAATATAAAGTTAAGTTTTTAAATAATATTTCAACCAAAAAGTCCTGTATAAAAACTGTGGATAAAACCGAGTGTTCCAGTCTCTCTTCAATCAATTCTAGAACCGCTACTGGATAAATTTGCAATTTTATAGAACAAAAATTTTTGTAAAAAAATCTCATCATTCCTCTAATAACAATTTTTAAACAATTAGCTCATTTTTTAATTTTATTTTAGCGATTACAATAAATTTTCTACCTACCTTACCATATTTAGAAAACTAGAAAATATTGAAATACAAACTTAATTAATTTAAAAAGGGATATCAAAGTTTAACCGAATAGGACTTACAATTTTCAGTCCCGGAACTAATTTTCGTTTCTTGATTAGGTTTCATTGTTACGAAGAGTTCAACAGTGTAATAAAATTTTTAATATTTTTTAATTAAGTTCCTAATACAAAAATTATAATATAAATTACCAATTCGAATCATAACCCAAAAGGTCAAATAAAATAGTTAAACATAATAAAAAGAAAAAAAAACAGGTCAAAACTTCGCTTGAAAAGCGAACAAGCAATGGGGTATCAAAATGGGATATTTTAATAACATCCCAAAATATTTACAAAAATACATTGGACATACAGGCAATGCGTTTCAAAAGCAGTAAACAGCGTAAATCAACATTGGCGAATTTTTTGAAACGCTTTGATGGTTTCCATTACTAAACTGTTTGAGCATTTGTCAAATTTTAAGGAAATATAAGTGTTATGTATACCAGTAAATAATTGTTATAAAAACGTTTGTATATATTATGTAACTAATAACAATTTATTGCATTCGTTTCCGCACCTCCTAAGAGGTAGAATGCAAGGCGCGTTTTTTTTTACATGGTTTCCCCAATAGGCCTAATCCATGACGTTGATTGTTTTTAAAGATACAAATCGAAAACTGAGGATTGTTTTTTGTTTTTTAAGAATTAAAATAGAAACAAATAACCTCAACTATTTCATTAGCCACATTTTATTATTATTAAATGTGTTAGTAACAACAGTTCCATTTCTTCTTCTTCTATTAGAAGAGGAAGAAATTCTGTTCAACTCTAACATCCTCATAATGACAGTAAGAAATTTAACGTTCGAGTATTAATAAAACAACAATTATCTATCAAAAAATTACAAATAGATGTTGACGCATTCGTTTCCGCACCACCTAAGAGGTAGAATGCAAGGCGCGTTTTTTTTTACATGGTTTTCCCAATAGGCCTAATCCATGTTGATTGTTTTTTACAGAAACCAATTAAAAACTGAGGCTTGTTTTTTGTTTTTTACGAAACAAAAAAATCCAATAAAAAAACAAAACTATTTTGTCTCTTACCGAACCAAAACCAAAATTGAGGCTTGTGGTAAGTTAACCAATATGGTTGCCATCCTTCCTTATTTTTTATCGGCTCGACGCTTCTTGTGAGCTGTAGAATCGATCATCGGTGGGGAATCCGCAGACCGCTTACGGTTGACGACCGATGCAGTGGGACATGGTTCGCGTCGCAAGCAATCTTCCGGCAAGTCCTTACGTTTGGCAAGTTTCACGTCTAGACTCATGCCGTCCTTCAACAGGTCGATTTGTTTGGCATGGCTAAATACCTTGTCGTAGAAAGTTCTAACTTCTGAAGTTAAATCGAGGCTTGAGTCGACAATATTTTGAAATTGCAAACCCATTGCCCATGTCGTACATTCCGTATTTGATCCATCAAATCCGCTAGGAAAAGGTTGAACCAACTGGATGTGCTGATTTTTCTCCAAGGTTAGAAGTAACTGTCTGACTTTGCTTTCCATGAAGCCTCGCCATGCCAAATGATCGTCCGCCGATTGGGACTTTGCGGTGACCACAATAAAAGTTTTGTGCTTGAGGGAGAACGATGCTTCCACAAACAGTTTGTCCCATGTAGCATCTCCGCGCATGATTGCGTTGGTTACCGTGAGACCACTTTTTAGTTCTTCCAATATTACCTGACGTGTCGATTTCGAGACGTTAAATGTAGAGTTTTGCTCGGGATAAGCAGGCGTAATGATAGGCATCAAATGATAGCGATCGCCAACATTAATCCTAGGATCCCAAACCGGCAAATCCAGCACTGACGAGTCGCTTGGTTGTTGTAACAACACTGGACTAGGAAACGGCCACTGGGAAAATATCAAGAAGAACTTGTGTATCAAAGTTGCGGGATCTGCGTTGGGATACAGTTGACAAACTCGTGCCACCAGCATTGCCCAAGATACACCTCCAAGATAACCTAGTATGTTACTATAGATGAGGCGTCGCTTAGCCCACAATTTGATAGCAATCAGTGTGAGTCTAAATGTGTTTTGGTCGAAAACGGAACGCAAAATCGCGTCAGTTACACGACTTCCGTTTAAACTGCGAACGCAGAGTGGATCCAAGTACTTGAGTAGCTTGTCGTCCTGTAAGTCCAAGTTGCTGGGGATATTGCGTAATAGGAGTCTGGCGAAAAGAAGATCGATTTCAATTCCAGCAAATTTGAACTTTATGACTGGAACGAAAGCGTCTTCCACAGCTTTCAAGTCGGTGACTTCGGGTTTTGCTTGTAGCACTTGAAGGAAGGATGTGAAGAAGTCCTTTCGGTGTATGTGTTCAGGTGCTACACAGAGAGCGTCAATATCGCCACCTTTGCTATGAACACCCAGTCGATAACTGCCAAAGGGATAAATGTTGCCACCTAGCTTACTGGCCCGTTCGCTGGGCATACCTCGTTGCAGAGATATTTCCTTGATCCATGTTTGGAACGTGGAGTGCAAGGTGTTAAGAACAAATGATCGATGATTTGACGCTTCTGTAGATTCGAAGATGTCGTAGGTTCGCAACAATTTAGCCAGTTCGTTGGTTTTTATAACTTCGACGATAGTAGGACGGGCTTTTGAGATCGCCGACGTTATACCCATTTGTTGTGATGACATGATGCGATAATGATGATGATGAAGGTGATATAATGATGATGATGAAGATTATATAATTAAATATATAATTTAATATGTGTGTATGGTGTTAAATTTTAATCGCGTACCTTTATAAACATTGAGTCGTTAAGACGTTGAGACGTTGAGATGTTAAGACGTTGAGACGTTGAGACGTTGAGTTTTTTAGGACACGCGTAGATCAAACAAAACAACAAATAAGAAACAAACGAAAAACAAAACCCAGTAACAAAACAAACCAAAGAAAGCAAAGTCAAGACAAAGACAATGACAAAGACAAGGACAAAGACAAAGACAAAGACAAAGACAAAGACAAAGACAAAGACAAAGACAAAGACAAAGACAAAGACCAGGACAAAGACAAATACAATGACAAAGACAATGACAATAACAATGACAATGACAATGACAATGACAATGACAATGACAATGACAATGACAATGACAATGACAATGACAATGACAATGACAATGACAATGACAATGACAAAACAAGAGACAAAAACAAAGTAAAAGAAAAGCAAAGTAAAAGAAAAGCAAAGTACAGCAGAGCGGAGCAAAGAATAAAACAAATGCAAAACCAAAACATAAAACCAAACACAAAACGAAAACAAAATCAAATGCAAAACCAAACATTACAAAATAAAAACAAAACCCAAAAGCACAGCCAGGAAAAGCAAAGCTTTTGGGTTTCGTTTCTGTTTTGCTTTTGGATTTTGTTTTTGTTTTGTATTGCATTTTTATGTTATTTGTGTTGTTTTGATTATTATTTATTTGAAGTAATTTAATGATCTGCTTTGATTAAATATTTGTTTGGCGCCGACTCAAAATTAGTTACTAATATTAGTTTAGGTCAAGGCGGGAGTGAATCAAGTCCATTTTTGGAGTTATGGTTCCTAAGCGTCCTAGTGCATAACTTAGATCTGCGCAAAATCAGATCAAATCACATTCTCTTCATTTTGGTATATTATGTTAGTTTGTTTGCTTTCTTTATTTCCAATTATATCCCATATTTCAGTGTTGTACTGAGTGAATCAAACTTTGATAATTCATAGAAATCATTAATGGACTTAATCCACTCGAATAATTCTGAGCACCTCATTTATCTTTTAATATTTAAAAGGATTAACTAATAGTATAACCAATATCATTTAATCATTGGTTAATCCTCTTAAGGACGTTGTTGCGGTACAGTCCAGTAAGAAAGTTATGGCATTAGTATTACTAGAGTACGGACTTTTAAGCATAAAAAATCGTGAAAATAGCGCTTAAAATAGCACAAAAAATTGCCATTATATGCATAAAAATATGCATTAAACTTAAATATAATAAACTAATAAGCATTAAAATAATTTTTTTAAATAAAATTTATTTGAAAAGTAACACAAAAAAATATGTACACAGGGACGTGCCTACTGGGGGGGGGGAGCCTCCCCTCCAAATAATTTAGAAAACTTGAAAAAAAGTTGGCAAAATCACTCAAAATTTGGTCAAGTTGGCAAAAGCCGCTAAACCTATAATAGGAAAAATGGACAATTACAAAGAGTTGGCAATCTTGACTTAATTAAGTTGGCAAATTCCCCCCCCCCCCAAAAAAAAAAACAAGTTGGCTGGGCACGTCCTTGTATGTACATAATTACTGTACAACGTTTTTACCCTAATTTTTCTAAAAAATCTCTAAGGGCCAGTTGTATAAAAGAAGATCATCCTCGGATCAGGGTTAAACCAAGGATCAAAGCAAAGCAGGATCGACGCAAGGTAAATAGATTATAAATAAACCTATCAAGTAAATCTATCTACCTTATTCGGTCGATCCTGGATCAGCTCGTGAACCAGGATCAGCTGATCCCCGAGTTAACCCTCTTTTATACAACTGGCCCTAAATGAACCGTTTTCTAATTTTAATAATGGTATTCGCATTTTACATTAACTAAACGCCACCACACGGAATTATTTCAAAGTCCATTCTGGACGTAATATAGTGGCGCCACCAACGGTAATGTAAATCGCGATATTTAAATCTAGCGAAAAAGTTCTCTGGTCTTGTGATAAAGTTTGTTGTTTGCTTGCATCATTTTTAAATTTTTTCATACTCTCCAAATGAAATGATGTTTCAAATATCAAGTCTTTACCGACTTTAAGATTCTGTTATATAAACAAAACCTGTTGTCAACTCAATATTAAATTCAAAGTAAGCAAATTGTAAATTTTAGGTAATTTTTATGTATTTACTGCAATTTTTTTATTAATTTATCGAAAATGTGCTAAAATAAGCACTAAATATGCTTAAAGATAAATCTAAGCATAAAAATGTTAAAATAAGCATATAAGCATAAAAAAAACTCGGCGCCTCGCCAGGGGGCTCTGCCCCCTGAACCCCCGGTTTCCTTCTATTTTAGTCTCTCACCTGACTAATGTATTAAACATGGAACATGTTTTTCGATACCGAACTACCTCTGCTGTTCATGATACCGAATACAATGATTTATTTGACATCTGTTTTTTTAAGTTGGTAATTACTGGTAATAATTAATAAAATTATTATTTTATAATGATAATAATTTTATTAATAAAGTTCTGAAGCGCAACTGATTCATAAGATAGCACAAAATCCATTGAAGATGTCACAGTCACTCCTGTTGACTCTCTCTCTGTATCAGCCTTTTCCGTCCGCTGCTGGACACTAGCCTCTCCATATTATGGAGGTTGGTTTGGCTTGTGGGTTTGGCCATAACTCACCACGCTGGCCAGACGGGTTGGTGAGTAGTCCGCAGATCGATTTTGTACTATAGTTGTTTTACATCAGGTAGCAGCTTGCTAGGCTAGCATTCAGATGTGCCTGTAGCCCTGTTTTTTGTTAACGGTGGCAATTTGTCAACTCAGGGGGACCGCCGCACACTGGGCTGAAAAATGATGTAAAAATTTATTTTCCAATTAATGTTTATATAAAAAATTTTTTTAGTTGGTAATATTAAAAAAATCGCACATTACAATCGCAAAATTCGTTATGTTCTGGTGGATTGTTTTGCGTTTAAATGCTTATGAATATTAAATATGATTATATTAAACAGATGATACTCATAGCAATGCGTTTATTTTAAAATTTATAGGTAAAATAACGATTTTAGGGTTTATCTTAACTTGAACTTTTCGAGCGTTCTATAAAATTGTGAACTTTAAAATTTAGACCTGCGTTACTGTTACCTAAACATCTATATCGTGTATCAATTTCTCGCTGGAATGTTTGCCTATAAGGAAGATATTGTCATTTCAAGTTTTAATCTCTTAATTTTATGTACCAAATCCGCTCATTTTCGCTAAAATATGAAAGCTTTCATGCTTCAGAATCCATTGATCCGTATATACGATGAGATAATATGCCTATAAAGGTTTTGAAAATCGAGAAAATATAAATAAAAAAGGAAATAGAATAGAGAATTAGAAAAAAAGCAAATCAAATCAAGATGAATTATAATTTAAGAACAAATTATGATCTTTATTTATTACTTAAAAGCTCCCCTGACACACATCTTGATGATTACAAGAAACTTTTTGAAATGGTTACTTCCAGACTTGATATCAATTTTTGTGAATCAGAACTGAATACTTTAAAAAATAGTATTAGAATGCTTTGTTTGAAGCTGCGTAGGAAGTGGAAACAGTCCAACCGTACTGAAAAAATTTTTTTGGAGAACAATAATTCATGGTTGCATTCTGAGTTTAATTGGCCTCATTGTATAAGACTGAAAATTAAAGATATGGTAGAAAAGACCGAATTTATTCAATATAAGGATACGCAGGAGCTCATGTGTTCTACAATCAGGAGTATGTACAACAATGGACTTAACGATGTTGCAAGGATTTTAGAACATTTACAAGAAAATCCTGAATTTGTTATAAAAATAAGAAAAATTCTTGATGATAAATTTAAACCTGTCGTGTACTCGAAAGAGTACTCGAAAGAGTACTCGAAAGAGTAGAGAAACCCGATCTAGAAAGTTTTGCAGGGAAGCATCCAACGAAGATATTTTACATAATATGCTAATATCTTCAGATCCTTTTATATCAAGTATTCGGCCATTTCAGAAAAGACAAACAAAAAATCTTTTACCCGAAACTTTGGAATTACTGGAATTAACTCCAGAAATTGAATTAACAGACGCTACTGAAAGCGATACAAATTAATAATTATGTAGCTACTAATAATTTATTTTCATATATTAATAAAAATTAATTTAAATTAGTTTAAATCAAATATAAATTTGTTTAGGTGGGTTCTGGTAACAAAACTAATTTTAAATTTTCGCTGATAGGTAACTCTTTTACGCTATGTATAATCAATGCAACAATAATAAATTATTATAGTATTTTCTAACTATAATTGGTTAGTTTTTAATACGTGATAGTAAATTAATTGATATATTTTAATAATTTACTAATCTAATTCCTTTTACGTGTTACAAATATATTTGATATACATTTATATTTTCATTTTTTTCATATTTTTATGATGAAAATGAGCGGATTTGGTACATAAAATTAAGAGATTAAAACTTGAAATGACAATATCTTCCTTATAGGCAAACATTCCAGCGAGAAATTGATACACGATATAGATGTTTAGGTAACAGTAACGCAGGTCTAAATTTTAAAGTTCACAATTTTATAGAACGCTCGAAAAGTTCAAGTTAAGATAAACCCTAAAATCGTTATTTTACCTATAAATTTTAAAATAAACGCATTGCTATGAGTATCATCTGTTTAATATAATCATATTTAATATTCATAAGCATTTAAACGCAAAACAATCCACCAGAACATAACGAATTTTGCGATTGTAATGTGCGATTTTTTTAATATTACCAACTAAAAAAATTTTTTATATAAACATTAATTGGAAAATAAATTTTTACATCATTTTTCAGCCCAGTGTGCGCCGGCTTAACATGCCCTCCGAAGCACGGAGACTTTGTCATAAGAAAGTTTAACTCTCCCCGGATTTGAATCCGGTACCCCGCGTTCGCATCCAACTGCGTTAGCTGCAAGGCAATGACCGTCTCTCCTACCTTCTCGACTACCTCAACTTTATTGCAATAACAATAATTGAATGGTTTGTTGCAAAAACGTAAGTACTGACATTTTTGACTGACAACAACCATCAATGCACGTTGTCCGTTTATCGTACTTTCCACAGCACAGATGTCTCCACAACCGTAAGAAATTTCGGAGCTAGGGTCAATCGCTATATTGTTCGTTTTGTTAATATCATCAATATAGGCGTTGAATATAATATGGAGAGGCTAATGTCCAAAAGTGGACGGAAAAGGCTGATACAGTGAGAGAGAGAGAGAGAGAGAGAGAGAGAGAGAGTCAACAGGAGTGACTGTGACATCTTCAATGGATTTTGTGCTATCTTATGAATCAAAATCAGGCACGCAGCGCCGAGTTTTTTTTTAATTGTTCAAAATATATTTTTCTTCAATATTACTAGTTTTTCGTCAGAATGCCAATACTCCTTCGAGGAAAAAAATTCAGAAACCTGTCATTTTCCTACGCTTCTTCCATGCTACATGTACAAAAAATGTCATTTTTAATTGCAATTATTTCTTATTAGACACGGTAAATCGCCTTGAAATTTTAACAGCGCGTGTATGGTACATTTAGTGACTTATACTCCAAGTTTGAAAGATTTCTCAATATTTTGTTTGCGCGACCCTACTACCTTAACTGATAAATGTCAAAATGTTGAGTATAAATCGACCGTCAATAGGTAGTAGTATATATTTTTTTACATTATGATAACTTTATATTATTTTAGTTCTAAAAGTGTTTAGTACATTTTTAATTAGTAGAAAAATTATGATTTATTTTTTAAAAACATCGGTTCTTTGAAAATATTAGGTCGTTACTTATTTTCTCTAAGTTAGTCACAAACTTTTCTTAAAAGTGTCCTAAACTAGACCTAAACTTTCTTGAAAGTGGCCTAAACTTCTCTCTCCAAATTAAACTCTGGATCCTCAATTTCCCCCTTGTCCTTAGAGACACCAGGAGGTGGAATGATATCGACACTGGAAAGGTCAATGGGCGTAATCCTCACTAAAAATGTTTCTTTTTTTTTTTGCCAGGAGAAACTAAATTAATTATTATTCATGTATGCATTGCTATGGTTGAAAACTGCAATGTTGTGTGTAATCTTACCCCAGAAACAGGCGGATGGTATTATCACCAATTAAAAGATGAGAAACCCCTAACAGTTTGCCCCTTATTAGCCCCTTATTAGGGGCATTCCCAGCGACATTGACATCCAACTGGTCAAAGACGATTTGTCAAATAAAGGATACGAATGCACCATGATGGCCTAGATGAGAAGAGGATGCTACAAGAGACCCCTCCCTCGCTCCCTCTCATCATGGTCACTATGAACAAAACCGAATCAAACCGCAATATATTCAATGAAGATAAAATCCTGCATATCGACATAAGGATAGATGCCCCACACGTCAAAACTACAATAGGTCAGTGCCATAGGTGTCAATCCTTTGGCCATGCACAGATCTGCTACAGGGCGGCCCCACGCTGTGTGAAATGCCCTGGCAACCATTGGGCGACCGACGATCAAAAAGACCCAGACTCAGATCCAATCTATACAAACTGTGCAGGTAAGCACCCAGCAAACTTCAATGGATGTAAATCGTATGCGAAGATGTGGAGGAGACAAGAATACTCAAATCCCCCCCCTTCAACAGGGAACTCAGAGACCATTCTAGGCCAGTAAATAGCCAAAATTCGTAAGCTGACATTACCCGCTCACAAACACTCCCGCAAGCTGCTCCGCCTCAAAACCAAGAATTGCCTAACTCAAACGCAAACATCCCTACCGAAAACGAACTATAGTACTTTGTTTACCCAACATATGCACCTAGACCTAGACTCATCCCCAAATTGTATTTAAGCCAATTGTAAAGGGGAGTTTCAAAATTGGAACAATAGAGAAATTCTATTATATTTTTTGGGAGGAGCTGAGGTGTATATATTAGGTAAAAAAAGTATAGTCAAAATCAAGCATGAATTGCTTGATTTTGACCAATTCGTGGTAACCCACTAATCTACGCGCAGCCAGGGTCCCCACACCAATCAATAAAAATAAACGCCTAGCTCAAAAATTATTCCCACACACCTTAAAATAGTATTCTGGAACGAAGAGCTAATAAGAGCTAATATCCCCAACTATTTACTATATCGGAACGACCAAACCAACGGAAAGGGGTGGAACAGCGAGCTACATTAAAAGATCACTTTTCCACCACCACATTCTCACCACTCAACAAACCGACATGGAAATGACCACAATAGGTATCCCGATTAACAATCACGGTCCTTTCCACATCACAGCAGTTAAGCCTGGAGTACACTCTTTGACCAACGGTCAAATATTTGGCTTATTTTACAGTAAAGGGGGCTAGGGGGTTATTCTGTAACTCTTAAGGGGGCAGATCAATAGGCGCTCAGCTTGTGTCAAGTTCAATTCAAAAACGAATAATCGTAGAAAGCTGAAATTTTCGGAATATACGTAAAATATGATTTTACTTAACATAAGCTATTTTTTATTGTAAAAAAATTAATATAAAAAAAATTTGCTATCAATTTTCAATAAAATACGCTTTAGTTATAAATATAAAATAGCTTACGTTAAGTAAAATCATATTTTAAGTATATTCTGAAAATTTCAGCTTTCTACGATTATTGGTTTTTGAGTTGAACTTGACACAAGAAATGAAGCAATATACATGAAATTTCAAATTTTAACCAATCAGAAGTAAATATCAATATATCTCAATAAAATATACCAATGAAATAGCATAAAATAACTAGTGACATCTGTTGAATTTTATTATTTATTGCTATTGATCTAGGACCTTAAGGAATCCTTTAGAGCCGTAAAGTTTGCTTTACACCCATAATATTGCCGGATTATCTGATGTATTTAATTCAATTATAAGTGTAAACCAAACTTTACGGCTCTAAAGGATTCCTTAAGAGTTACAGAATAACCCCCTAACCCCCTTACTGTATGTTTTTGGCATAATAAGCCAAATATTTGACCGTCGGTCAAAGAGTGTACTCCAGGCTTTACAATAGCCCAAAGCAAAAATTCACCCCACCTAATTGCTGGAGATCTGAACGCCACACACTCATATTGGTACTCCAAAATAACAAAATGACTAAAATAACTGGCTGAAGATTATCCTTTCACCATCGACGCACCAAAGGAACCAACTCATGTATGCCGAGCTCAAGGCCATCTTCTTCTTTATCCTTTCCGCTATTTATTCCCTATATGCCAGTCATTGGGGACATAAAAAGTGAAAAGTTAGACAAAAATTGCAAAAGTTTTTATATTTTCGGACATTTTAACAGGTCAAAAAATTATTAATCTGATTCTTGCACCCTTTTTTTGGTCCCCGGAACATTGTTAAATTGTTAAAAGAAGAGTGTAAATTTGTAATAACTCTATGAAAACAATTCCGAAATTTATGCAAATCTTGGAGAACATTTTAATAATTATTTGACATCTTCTATAAAGTGTGCACCCTGCTACGATGACCGGAACACTGCAAATAGTTGTGATTATTATTTGCGTACAGGGTTGTATTAAGGAATGATTTGCATGACTTTTGCAATTTTTTTCGATAGGAAACGCCAAAAAAAAATTAATAAGCTACAGTTTGCAATGTTCCGGTCATTGTAGCAGGGTGCAAACTTTATTAAAGATGTGTTTTAATTATTAAAATGTTCTCCAAGGTTTGCATAAATTTTGAAATTACGTATTTTGTTAATTTAACAATGTTCCGGGCACCAAAAAAGGGTACAAAAATCGGATTTATTATTTTTTTACCTACTTCAATGTTGTCTCAAAATTTGAAAACTTTTGCAATTTTCTGCAAAACTGGCCTACTATTTATTTCCAATCAATGAAACCTTCACCCAGACCAATCTGCTGCTATTAGATCCAAACAAAATGGAAATCAAGATCAAGACAACAAATCCGAAAAACCTAGATTCGAGAACCCAAACCCTCTGTATATTGAAAATACCTTAAAATAAAATAATTTTGACCACCCCGTACATACCCGAAAAAAATGTTAAATTGCCATAATCTCATTTATGTAAAATTTTATAAATTGTTATGCTTGTAATAGTATATTGCATATTAAAAGCGGAAAGTGAATCTTTTGTGCTCGGAGGCGAAATTTACAGCGCGAGCCGCAGGCGAGCGCTGTAATCGCTTCCGAGCACAAAAGTCACTTTACGCTTGAAGAATGCATACTATTTTTCCTCCGCCCGCTTTCAAATTGATCAAAACCTAGATAAAGATTTACATTCAATCCTTGTAGTGAATTATTTTATTTCTATCATATTAGCCTTGCTACATCGTTTCTAAGGAAATTTTGCGTTCCATTTTGTTTTATCAATAAATATTGTGAATAGTAAACACGTAAATTTGCAAGATATTAAAATTTATTAAAATTATGGATAGCAGTTATGAAAATGAAATAGATTCCACTCGGCCACACATCGTAGAAGCCGCGGAGAGTGTAATTTTAAATTGATTACCAGAAAAATCTAAAAAAAGGTATGAAAGAGAATTTGACTTGTTCATTAAATGGTGCAAAATGAATAAAGTTGGATCATCTTATTCAGAAAATGTCATGCTTGCTTATATATCCGAAAACTTGATATTGAAGGTATTATATAATATTTATAAATAAGATAAAATTTTATAAATTATTCTGAAATTTTTAGGATGCTTTAGTGTTTGGTATTTCTGGAGCTTGTGGTCGAGACGAACTAACTAAAATGACAATAGATGACATAGAAGACAAGGGAACAATCCTAATAGTGAAAATCCCCATACCAAAACCGAAGTTCAGCGTACATTTATTGTATCGAACGGGCGGAGAACGAGATCTCGATTATTTAAGCTTTTACCGTAAATATGTGGCTCTTCGCCCATTGAACTCGAAGACGAGGCAATTTTTTTTTGAAATGCTAAAATGACAAATGGACAAATCTTATCGTGGGAATGAATACATCTTGAAAATTGAAAATTGTCAAAACTGTCCAATAACGTTTAATATTATTCATAATAAATAATTTTTTTACTGTTTATGTATTTCATTTTAGACAAATTTACTTGCCGCTCGCCAAGCGGCAAATGCCAACTTTCAACCATCAACTGACAGCTTGAAAATCCTACTTTCACTATCGGGCGTAGGAAAAATATTATCCAATAAAAAGTAACGACGCGACGCGCGAAGATGCAAAGAGCGACGCTACTGACTTCGGCTGCGAGTAGAGATTTTCTATAAAAGCACTTAGGTGGTGCTTTACCATTTTTCTCATCTACAGATATAGGCTAACGCCACACGTGTCTCAAATCCTAATAAAATTCCGAAAAAATATCTCAAACTCTCAGATGAAGGAGCCACTGCACTGAGACGCCACTGAACAAAAATAAAAAAAATATTTTCAGAAGCACATTGACAAGATATTATAATTTATTATTATGAATTATATTATGTTAAATTATATATTTTATCAAATTAAACACGACCTGTCCGTTTAGTTTTTAAAAAATTAAAGCTGTTTACTGTAAAACAATTTTTCAAAAGTTAACTGTTCGAAGTTGGTACCTCTGCATTTTCAACCTCGCGCTTGCGTTTATAACATAACCTAAATTTAGAAACGTGTGTTGTCTGTTGTATATTTCGTATCACATGGTGCAAGTGAATTTTGTTTATTCGAAGTAAATTTTAGCAGGAAGAACATGGTAATTTTGAAGCAATCACCTGTAACTGTATTTTACTAATTCATTGTATTTATTATTTTGTAGGCCAGTTTACATGTGTTATTTGAACACGCAGCAGGCTATGGCCTCTTCAAAGTCCGCGAATTTGAAGAAGTCGGTATGCTGTTACCACAAGTTGAAGCTTCCGTTACCGATTTGGGCCGATTTAACGGCGTCGTTAAAATTGTCGGTTTTATGCCATTTAAAACTGGAGTTAGTGCACTCGAGAATATGAACGCCATCTCGGAAGGAATCCTTCCCGATATGTTACAACAGTTTTTGGATTCGACGGTTCCTAAAAGCACCAAAAAAGAGAAGGTTACTCTTGGTGTGAGCGATCCAAAATTGGGTGTAGCAATCACCGAAGCCCTAGGAATTAATTGTATCTACAAGGCTGCGGTTCCAGAAATTTTACGAGGTAAGTCTAACTTTTTGTTCTAACCAAAGTTATTCAGTTACTTATTTGTTTGTTTTTTATTGTAACGATAGGAATTAGGGTTCATTTCGCTAACCTTGTGAAAGGTTTTACGCAGAAAACGTCTGGAGTTGCACAGCTCGGGTTAGGTCACTCATATTCGAGAGCCAAGGTTAAGTTTAATGTGAATCGTGTCGATAATATGATCATACAATCGATTGCTTTGGTCGATCAGCTCGACAAGGATATAAACTTGTTCTCGATGCGATTGCGTGAGTGGTACTCCTACCACTTCCCAGAGCTCGTCAAAATTGTTCCCGAAAATTCAATGTTTGCTCGTTTAGTGAAAGCGGTGAAAAATAGAAAAGAGCTCACCGAAGAAGCCTTAGTCAAATTGGAAGAAATTGTGATGGATTCGGCTAAAGCAAACGCAATCTTGAGTGCGTCCAAATCGAGCATGGGAATGGATATTAACCCGATTGACTTAATCAACGTTGAAATGTTGGCTGAGCGCGTCATAGGTTTGACCACTTACCGTAAAAGCTTGTACACATATTTAACCAACAAAATGAACGTCATTGCACCCAACTTGGGCGAGTTGGTGGGCCAACAAGTCGGTGCACGTTTGATATCGCATGCAGGATCGTTGACAAATTTAGCTAAGTATCCAGCTTCGACTGTCCAGATTTTAGGTGCAGAAAAAGCCTTGTTCAGGGCGCTAAAAACAAAGGGAAACACACCAAAATACGGACTGTTGTTCCACTCCACGTTTATCGGCCGTGCCGGCACGAAAAATAAGGGTAGGATCTCACGGTACCTCGCAAATAAATGTTCCATTGCCTCCAGAATCGATTGCTTCCGTGACGACCTTTCAAACGTATTCGGTAAGAAACTAAAAGAACAAGTGGAAGACAGGTTGAAATTCTACGAAATGGGTGAGATACCGAAGAAGAACCTGGATGTCATGCGAGAAGCACTGGAGGAAGACGAAGTCCTCATTAAAAGCCTCAAAGATAAATCCTTCAACGAGATAGATCAGGTGGAACTCGAGAGCCCTAAAAAGAAGAAGAAAAAGAAGAAGTCGAATGGTGGATTAAATGAAACAGTCGAGGAAGTTGCCATTCCAGATGATTCCCAAACAGAAAAGAAAAAGAAGAAGAAAAAGCGTTCGTCTGAAGCAAATGGGGATGTTGAACCAGAACTCAATGGTACGAGTCAGGAAGTTGATGAGGAACCGGTAAAAAAGAAAAAGAAGAAGAGGCAGTCTGAGGTGAGTGAATTTGAAACTACAGGTGGTGACAATATGGAAGTGGATGAACAAGAACCACCGAAAAAGAAAAAAAAGAAGAAGCATAATGTCGAATAAGATGTTTGTTTTTTTTACTACTACTAATATTTTTTGTATAGCTGATTAGTTAGGAAAAAATTATTAACACAAAATTATTTTTAATAATGTACTATGTTACGTTTTATGTTTTTTGATTATAAAATAAAAATAATTTTTAGAAAAGTCTGTATTAAGATTTGATAAGTTTCATATTACTGTGATTCTCAAGGAGTTGTAAAAATGATCAGTGTTAATTTTTTTTAAATTAGTTTGTATGACAATTATGAATCCATATTTTATCAATAAATACATAGTTATTTCCAAGAGTTATTTCTATGTTTTTTTTTCTCTTAAACCCCGTTTTTCAATTGGATAGTTTTGATGTGACCTGCGTCCAAATGTCCTCTTTTAAAAAATATATACTTTTGTGCAATTTTCTTGAGTAATAAGCAAGATATCATTGAATTACGAATGTGTATTTTCCAACTTTTAAGGATTCCTCTTAAAATGCTAAAAATTCAAAGATTTAAAAAATATTAATTATGTAAAACAAAACTATTTTGGTACGCACTTAAAATTTTGAAATTAATTTCAAAGCAATAATGTCTTCAAGTATGACCAATCACAGTGCTTATAATATTATTGGTCACATTATTGCTTCGAATTTAATTTTAAACGCGTACCAAAATAGCTTTATGTTTTACCTATTTAATATTTTTATAATCATTTAAAAATAATATTTAAGTATTATTAACAGCACAATCTTGACTTGTTCAAATCATGCATTTTAAGCTAGTAGAGAGCCGCTTTAACATTTTGAACAATTTCATATTTTTTTACAACATGAAGCGGCTGAAAAGCATAAGAAAAAAATTTTAAATTACAAATTTGCGCCAAAAAAATAAGAACAAATTAGCTTCTTGAAAACATCAATATAAAAGTTTGGACTATAAATTTTGTACACCGATAGCAGGACAATGTAAACAACGCAGGACTGGACTGGCTTCTTTGGGGGCCCTCGGCTAGAGACTGGGCCCCCTTACCAAGATGGGAGATTTTTGAAAATCGCATTTTCTTCCACTTTTTCAAGCCCTTGGTGGGAGCCCTCGGCGATTGCCGACCTAACCAGTCCGGGCCTGACACAACGCCAAAAGCAAAAAGGTTTTGACAATAATCGTAGACTTGGAAGGTTCTCAGTCCATGACAGTAATCTAACATGTACTACGCCTGCACCCATTTAACAATAGGTTACCTACTAGAGGTAAATGCGGGACGGGATTCCAATTTAGTCGGCGTCCTGGCGCCCAAAATGTTTATACATCAAACGTGAGACTGAATTGGCATTTCGTCCCGCTTGGGACTGAATTGACATCCTGTCCATCGCGGGATTTTTCCCCTTTTGAGTTTGAGGATCTTGCACTGTTTTGGTACCTACTAATTGACGGTTAAATCTATTTTTTTTTATTTGTAGTGATGACCCTATCTGGTTTCTGGATTGAGTGTGGAGGGCAAACCAAGGTTCACATACACTCAGGCCACAAAACCGGGCCCATTATGCTACCTCCGGTGTCAGCAGCCCCCTTCCTCCTATTCCTCAAGCCATCCCAAACTCGCGATGACCCTATCCTATCGATATGCCTTTTGACTTTAGTGTAAAATCGTTTGTTTTGATTGGATTAAGGCAAAACTGACTTTCAAGTGTATTTGCGAACGTGTCCGCCTTTTCTTGAAGGGAGCAGGCGAAAGAGGTGGCAGTCTTTACAGGGGGAACAGAGGTTTGGTGGACCCTTTTAGGGCTTTAACTATTTGCCATGCTGACTGGGTCGTTAAAGAAGAGTGTGGCTCCACTTTCTCTTCCCATTTCTGGTTAGAGATCTGTTTCGGATTTGAACCTCATCGTATCTAATGTCTTCTAGATTCCAAGTACGCCGGGCTACCCGATGTGCCCGGCGTTTTTCTTTAATAAGGTCTAAAATGTAGTAAGTATACGCTTGGTCTCGAAGCTGTTTTAGTCGTGATTTTGGTAGAGAAGGCGATTGCGTTTTTGATATCGTTTTCGAATTTAAGTAAGAAATCGTCCACCTACTTAGTATTATTAATAATCGGAATCTTACCCATATTAAGCCGAAAATGGTCCTTGAAAGCCAACAAAGATGTCTTTTTAGTCTGTATTAGAGGGGGGGGGGCTATTGGGACGGGTCTCAAAGGGTTAGGTACATTAGGTATCCGAATAAAGATCCTCACCCAGCTGGAGTTGAATAGTTATGTTCTTGAAGATAGCAATATCAAGAACGTCGTCCATCCACTGTTCGTTTGAGCAAGCTCTGAGAGAGCATCGATGGAAAGATGATATCTTTTTAGTAGATCGTGACAGATTAATACAGGTGGATCAGCGTCCTGGCTTCTTATAAATATACTAGCTGGAAGGCCCATCCACGGACGGGCAGTTCGCCAAGGTTGAAAACTCGATTGGTGTGCTACTCGATCCCAGGGGGAGGTGATTTTAAGTTGGTACTACCAACGACCAATCAGAATGCGTTGTGTGTCCTAAAAAA
This sequence comes from Rhagonycha lutea, assembly GCA_958510855.1. Lineage (NCBI taxonomy): Eukaryota > Metazoa > Arthropoda > Insecta > Coleoptera > Cantharidae > Rhagonycha > Rhagonycha lutea. Next base: position 24,793,516 of record OY294041.1, on the reverse strand, counting down.
TTGACACGCCGGAGGAGCGTGCTGGTCTTTTATATGTTTGATGGGCTTTTATATGTTTGATGATCAGTCAAAGCTTACTTGGTGTGCAACTCCATCCCAGGGGAGATGATTTTAGGTTCGAAAAAGTTGGATCAATTAGATTGTTGGACAAATTAAGGTCTAGGTGGATCAGCGTTCTGACTTTATATTAGCTGGAAGGCCCATCCACGGACATGCAGCTCGCCAAAGTTAGAAACCCGATTGGTGTCTATTGTTTTTTGGACATTATGTTAAATTTTGTTCTTGTTTTGTATTTTTTTAACGCAACGCGTTAAACGTTCGACGTAGCGCGACATGGTAAAATGGAAGGCCGAACAACTACGGCAATCGCGGATTTAATATTGAATGGTTCATCATATAAAATGATGACAGACAAGAACGAATTAATTTTTAAAGTAGATAATCCTGTAGATTATCCGACAGAAACGAATCCGATTTAGTATATAAGGAAAATATTTTTGATAATATTCCAAAAATATTTAATTGAAAAACTGAAAACTTGATAACGATGATTTGCATGTTTCTGACGACGGAACAAAGGATTAAATACAGCAGATATATTCAATTAGGAAAAACATGTGGATATCTAATGGTTATATTCCTATTTATAATGCAGGTGCTTATACTATTTGACATGATAAGGCTACTACTGGTAGTACAAGAATCTGAAGAATTATTGGCAGAAGTATTGATAACAACGTCCTTATTGCTATTTGAAATTATAATATGGCGACGTTATAAGATTTACGCGATATTCTCAACTGTGCTTGAAGAAGTATACCCTGTTAACGAGGAAGACATCGAGGAATACGATGAATAATATGATGAAGATATTAAAATGACGTAATCAGAAAACCGATAATTTTGACATCAATGTGTTTCTGCAAAGTAAATTAGTATTTGAATTTTTGCGTTTCTGGTTTAATTAAATAAAGTCTTATTTTTAATAAAAAAAATTATAGAACTTGTAATGTGACTGAAATTAGATTTAGATTTGCCATTTTCCAGTGGACTAACTAAATCATCAATATCAAATAAAATCCTATATAGATTATACCTATATAATATTACACATAGATTGCAAATGAATCTACCTTGATTTTTGATTATCAGATCAGCAATTCCATTGTTGATTTTGGAAGCACCTGATTTACTTCAAAGAACTCCCAGCAGATGGCGCTACTAAATCAGTATGCTTTAACCAAGAATATTGAGGTTTTAGGGGGTTATTCTCTAACTCTTGGAATTCTTTAGATTTTACAAGAAAAACGCACTAACAAGGGGAGGGCCAACTTTGGTCATCTAGAGAATCTTGTTTCTTTACTAATCACATATTTTTTTACTGCCGAAATAACTCAATATTTCAATAAAGAATTTAATTACTTCTAATAATAAAGTAAACCCTTAACATCAGGAGATATGAAAATGAAAAACTAAAAAATTTACAACAGATTTATTTATTGTTATTTCTACATGAGACGTGATTCTTTTCACAATGGAATGTTTTAGTAACTAAACAGGGGGGGGGAGTTCAGTACAACTAATTTTATTTAGGTTCGTACTTGAATTCATCTCATAAGACAAACATTAAATTTTATTAAACATTGTTTGGGACCAATACTTCAAATGTATTTGAAAGGAAGAGGTTTTCGTAATTCAGACTTTTTAAATCAATCAACAGAAGTATGAAATATTGGTCGTTATCTCTACGTTATTCTATAATAAGGCACGAGAAGTTTGTTAAAACATTAGTTGTTTCTTAGCTTTTGGTACTTTTTTTTTCAAACAAAAAAACAGTTTCAATAAAAATAAATAAAAACAAATAATAAAATGATTTTAAATATTGCTCTTCTTAGTATACAATCAATGTACAAACGATAAAATAAAAAATATAATACAACACCCAAAAAGCCATCCGCTGTACACCTTATATTTTATAAATAAGATTACAATTTTTAATAATTAATATTAACATTTTTGTAATTGTAGAAATATGTTAATACCCAGCACCGATAAGTGAGCATTTTTGTCCAATTTACAATGTGCACTTAAAACAAAAACTAATTCAAATTAGACAAATCTTTTACATTATCTTTGGAAACGAAGAATACACAGTTTTGAAGGAAATCAAAACTCGTTGATGGACAGAACAATTAGATCACAGGTTATTTCGTCTGGCGTGTTAAGTTAAAATTTTCCTCAGACATTGTGATGACTAGATGGAAGCTGAACGGTTTCAACCAGAAAACTGTGTACACTTTTAATAAAAAATAAAAATTTACTTAATAACAAAAAAAATTACAAAATTATTTAAAAGCTGCAAAAAATTGTTGATTAGCTGTACTTAATGGTTGATTATTAAAATTAAGTTGTTGACCAAAACCTGGCGACATAATACTATTTTGCGCGATAGTCCGTGGTCGATGCGTAGGCGACGTTGGATTACTAGCTAATTGATTCATACTAGGAGCACCACCGTTCTTATCTTGCTTATTACCTAATAAATTGTCTAAGTCGATGTTCAAGTTACCAGAGTTACTCCAAGTCGCTCCAACCGGTTGTTTATTGCTGTTGAAACTCGATTGGTTATCTGGAACTTGCGTTTGTTGTGCGGAAGACAAGGGTTGAAGAATTTGAGCGGTTGCGACTGGTGGCAGCACTTGGCCTAAAGAACACAATCAGAAAGAAACATTACATAATGAAAACTTCAATTAAACATTAAAAAATTACATTATTAGTTTTTGTTTGGGCAAGGAATGCAGAGCTTGAATCTATTAATGAGATATTACAATTGCAAAAAAATTTGCCTTAAAAAGTAAATGCAGCATTGAGACATCAAGGGAGCAATTATTTATTTCGACTCCAGTAATTTGCATTTTTTCGTACCTACTTTGCGATATAGTATGTACTTCATTTAAAAAGTATCTACTTGAAATAATATCAAGGGATGCAGTGGTAAAATAAAGTGCCGGGGCGGTAAAACAAAAAATTTCGCCGCAAGGGGGCGTGGCCAACGTTTCTTTTGTTATAAAGTGTCTATTAAATGTACAATTTATTTACAACAAAATACAGATATTTATATAGGAGTAATTTTTCCACACGAATCAAAAAAATCTCTAAAGCCCCTGATCTGATCGCTTTTTACTGAGAAGTACCGGGGTGGCGCCCTGGCTCCACTGTAACCTGCCTTAAAAAAAAGTACCGGGGCGGCGCACAGTAGGCTGAATACCTAAAAAACGAGAAATTTGCTGTTTTCTCTTCTTCTTTTTTCACAATTTCTTATATACTGTTTGTTTGCGGTTGGTAAATTTTTAATGGATTAAAAAAAATGAAGTCGAAAAAAAGCTTAAAAAGGCATGTCCTAAAAGGTTTTTTGCGTGCAAAGAACATATTTATACTAAGCATGCTTCAACGAAATGAATATCACTCATTTTAAGAGTCGCATTATGGATTTAATACGTAAAATGATGATTTTAAAATTTATCTTCATATGAACTTTTCTCGAGTTGTAGGAATATCATACTCGTGAAATTTTGTATATGTACTTCTTAACTACATATCTACATCATATTAAAATTTCTCTCACAAATGCCTGCCACCTTCCGAGATATTAACATTTAAAAAATTGCTCTTCCTAATCTTTTAATCTTGGTTTAACTCTAGTTTTTAACATAAAAAGCCATGTTCTAACAGGTTTTTTGCGTGCAAAGAACATATAGCTATACTAAACATACTCAAATGAAATAAACAGCACTAATTTTAAGAGGCCCATGATGGATTTAATACGTAAAATGATGATTTTAAAATTTATCTTCATATATGAACTTTTCTCGAATTGTAGGAATATCATACTCGTGAAATTTTGTATGTGTACTTCTTAACTACATATCTACATCATATTAAAATTTCTCTCACAAATGCCTGCCACCTTCCGAGATATTAACATTTTATAAATGGTCCCTCATAATAAGATACTTAAATTTTTTGTACACCCTGTATACAGTACTTTCCATTTCTAAAATGTTAATATCTCGGAAGTTTGTAGGCATTTGTGAGAGAAATTTTAATGTGATGTAGATATGTAGTTAAGAAGTACACATACAACATTTCACGAGTATGATATTCCTACAACTCGAGAAAAGTTCATATATGAAGATAAATTTTAAAATCATCATTTTACGTATTAAATCCATGATGGGCCTCTTAAAATTAGTGCTGTTTATTTCATTTGAGTATGTTTAGTATAGCTATATGTTCTTTGCACGCAAAAAACCTGTTAGAACATGGCTTTTTATGTTAAAAACTAGAGTTAAACCAAGATTAAAAGATTAGGAAGAGCAATTTTTTAAATGTTAATATCTCGGAAGGTGGCAGGCATTTGTGAGAGAAAATTTAATATGATGTAGATATGTAGTTAAGAAGTACATATACAAAATTTCACGAGTATGATATTCCTATAACTCGAGAAAAGTTCATATGAAGATAAATTTTAAAATCATCATTTTACGTATTAAACCCATAATGCGACTCTTAAAATGAGTGATATTCATTTCGTTTAAGCATATGTTTAGTATAAATATGTTCTTTGCACGCAAAAAAACCTGTTAGGACATGCCTTTTTAAGCTTTTTTTCGACTTCATTTTTTTTAATCCATTAAAAATTTACCAACCGCAAACAAACAGTATATAAGAAATTGTGAAAAAAAGCAAAAGAGAAAAAAGCAAATTTCTCGTTTTTTAGGGATTCAGCCTACTGTGCGGCGTCCTGGTCCCACTGCACCACTGAATATCATCTAATTTTTAGTACCTACTTCCTTTTATGCCTAACAAATAAATCTCACTTATCTGGAATCAATATCAACATTATATTTTCAATGTTAAATTTTGCAGAACTTTAGGTCACAACCTTCAAAATTGCAAAATTTTGAATAGCAATCTCAAAATTAGAAATTTGAATTTCAGTTTCAAAATTGTGACGTTTTCGGTCGCAGTCATAAAATAGTAAAATTTTAGGTCTCCAACAAAAAAAGTTGTAAACCGCTGCCCTAGACGAATATCTGTCGAAGCAATCAAATAAAGACAACGCAAACGACTAACGAATATTCTGCAGAAAGAAATTCGTAAAATTGACCTAGTTGTAGGGTTTTTTATTTAAAAGAGCTCTTTTTAATGGATTTGCCAAGAAAACTTCAAAAGCGAATATATCTCAAAATTAATCAATAAAATATATGTAAATTTTGAAAAAGATTCGTTTTGTACTTTTATTATAAAAAATCTCCTGAAATATCTCTCTTTTTCTAGCTGTTCCATTGTTTTCCCCCCTTAAGAAGAAGTGGCGATTTTTAAAGGGGGTCAGAGCAAAAATTTTCTTTAACATTTTTGAAACTTGGTAAACATATTAGTGTTAAATTTGTAAACACTGCAAAAATAGCGAAAAAATTCTAAACAAAAAGGGGATAGTTTTTAAGGGGTTAAATTGTAACATTTTGTCTAAAAGTTTGAAACTGTAAATTTATTAATGTTAAGTCTGTGAATACTGCAAAATAATGAAAACATTCTAATCGCAAGGGTAATCGGCGAGGGGGGGTCAGCAACAAAAATTTTCTTTACAATTTTTGTAACTTGGTAAATTTATTAATGCTAAATCTGTGAATACCGCAAAAATAGTAAAAAAATTCTAATCGCCATTGGGTGATTTTTGAGGAAGTCAGCAATAAAAATTTTGTTTAAAATATTTGAAGTTTTGTAAAATAAAATTAAAGGGTCTGGTCGGTTAAGTATGTTAAAAATGTCCTTTCGGAATTTTATGGTGACAATTTTTTTACAAAGTTTGTTATGTAAAAAGGCAGCCGTGTGCAAAATTTCAGCTATTCAATTTAATTCCTGTTGAATTTAGAAGGAAAAAACTGCTTTTTTATATCCGAAAAATTCAGAAAAATCAAAAATATACTAAGAAACATGAAAACAATTTTTTTGGAATTCCTTCACTATGAAATTCAAAGAAATAAGAACAGATCAACTAAAAAAAAATTATTTAACCATGTTAGAATTTTCAGACCATAATTTTGACATAATTCTGCTTTGGAATCCTCACACATTTTTTACAAAATCTCAAAATTCCGCCTGCGACACCTTCAAAAATTATGAATTTGGAAAGTGCTTGAACCGTGGTTAGAGTTTAATTGCTAAACCGTAGAACATGAGTTCGGTCCTCAAACCTGCCAATTTTTTTTTAAATTTCTATTTTGCAAAAAAATTATCTACGATTGTTTGACGGTTAAACTCTCTAACCACAAATCACAAGTACAAATAATTTTGTACTTCTGTAAATAAAAATTTAGGTATCGATTAATTAAAAGCGTACGGGAAAATATTTTACGGTCGATCAATTTGGAATTTTTGTCTTGTATTATTTCAGGATTATTCCTTATTTCCTGTGCCTATTCTCCTTTTGTACCAAAAATACCTTTATACCCGTATTAATTATTGTCACCTTTACCCGTATTTTTTTCAAAGATCTAGTCACTCTATAATAAATTTGAACCAGGCATTTGAAAAATGGGAAAAAATTCGCGTATTAAAACCACTTACCTCTTATGAAGCCGATCCTTAACTGTCTAGAATCTAGATCAAAGACCATAGGTCTCCAAACTTTTTAGCTCCAGAGCCACACCGACTCCTCCACCATGTCGCGCGGGCCAAGACCTGGTAACTCATCATACCAACATAATGGACGTCCGTACTCCTCTTCAATTTTTTGTAACTATATTTTTTTAGCAGTTCATATTTCTGATTCAAAGCGAGTAACTAACTAATTTTCAATTTTTACCCGAAAATGTTTTTAAATGACCTTTTTTTAACCCTATTTCATAATTTATTGAACTACTTGGATCCCTCGCCTACATTTTCTCCGAACAATATGCGTGGACCAGCCTAAAGATGGCGAGGCGCCAATTAGCATATTTAGCACTGGTGCCAATGTGCATTGCACTCCCTGCACATGGCTAGTTACGCCACTGATATAAACTGTGGCATGGCGGGGCGGATACCGGACATACCGGGGGCTGGATTGGTGGTGCTCGCGGGCCGTAGTTTGGAAACCCATGGTCTAAATTACGGACCTAAAATTAATTTCTCTAAATTTGCCCACTATTTTTAGTCTTACAATTTGCACCTGCTGAAGTCCTAATCATAGCCTAAATGTTTAGTGATAATAGATCAAATAATAGTTTAATCTTGTAAAAAATACTATAGATTTGTTCCAACCAGCCGAGAAACCGTCTAATATACGGTCATGCTCATGTGCAAGGGATAAAAAGCGTTCAATTTTATCTAATGCGCACGAGCCTGACCATACATTGTACGGTTTTTCGGCTGGTTGGAATAAGCCTTATATTTGCAAGTTGAATCAAATGTTTACTCTAGTAGAAAAATACAAGACCAATATTGTATTGTTATTTTGAATATGCAACTACGCCAAGTTTCAGATTATATTGCTCATTTTAAAGTGACTGAAAAATTCTAAATTGATCAATATTAAAGTGATTAATTTTCTTATAAAAAATCTAACTTGCCCTCTTGCTTTCTCATTTGATCAAAATCTTTTGAACCTCCTTCACTGTTGAATATCAACTTAAAAATTTGAAATACAAAAACAACAAAAAATTTGTAAAATTCCTTTTATATTGTAGAAGTACATAAAGTTCAAGATGTCACATACAAGGCCGGCATAGATTTAACAAATTACACAATAATTTAATTAATGACACTCAATTATTACAAATTTGCACTTAAAAAACTAATGCCCGTTTACACCATCTACACTTAAAAATTCAAGCTTTCCATAAACTATTAAGTGCCACTTATCAGCACTTAAACAATCAATAAGTGGCGGCTTAAGCGGCACCTAATAGCTTACGGAAAGCTTAACAATTTTAGTGTAAACAATGCAACCCAAATTTTAATCAGCAAAAAAAAACATTTTTATAAAAAAAAAATTAAGAAAAATTCATTTCGGGATCAATTTTCAATATGTTTTCAACCAAACAAAAGACATTTTCTACCAAAAATCTGCACTCGGAATTTGGTTCACCCATGGGAGCCAATAAATCTGCCAACCATAAACGTATTTGAATCAAATCGTTCAGAAATTGGTCCATCAAAACACTTTGCGACACATTTATAACGATGGCGGCAATCATGTTCAAAGTGGCCATTCTAACTTTCACCTCCTTGTGAAATCTTTGCGTCCAAATCAGCCAAAGAAGCTCCCTCGCCATTTTAGGCGCAATAGAACAATTTTGCGACGCGCACATGAAAATCGATAGCGTATTTAGGTAATGAATTATTAAAACGTTATCGGTATCGTCGGCCAATAAAAACGGCAGTTTGAAGTGGGTATTACCCAAGCCTTGTAAAAGAGGCAGGAAAAAAGAAGAAGCGACGTTGGAAAATTTGTTCACGTTTTCTTTGATGACAGGTTTATGTCGAACGTAACGTTTAGTTTTGCTTTCCAAACGCTCCCGTATTACCTCTTGGGCCGTTTTGACCGTCAACTTGGAATCTTTCTTTGGCAACTTTTTCGCTTCTGGTTTTGTTTTCACATTCGAGAGTTTGAGATTCGACAAAATTTTTGCGCTTTCCTGCAAAACATCCAACAGGAAGAGACGTTGACTGATCGAATAAGTTCCAGCTTCGGTATTAAATTGCTTGCCCAAATATTCGGCATAAACTTTCGGGTATATACACGTAATGGTAACACAACTTTGAAACACCAAAACCTCAAAATTTTCGATGTAAAATTGAGGATTCAAAGAAACGAGGATTTCCAATATTTCTAACCCTATGGAGGCGTCATCGTCTGGAAGTTGAGAGGCTATTAAATCTTGGCAACGTTCTAAACTTTGAGTGAACACTTCACCATTTGTTACTTCTAATAAACCGTCCCGTAAGTCGCGCAAATACGCCGGAGGTGGAACTTTGTAATACTTGGTATCATTAGACATATCATAGGGTTCTAAATCGTCGTCCGAATCCAGAACAAAACTTTCGTCGAGTATCGTAACGAGATTACTTTTATTTTTGATCGATTGGGCCAGTACCTCATTTTTCGGTTCCTGGGTTTTGAATTTATTTCGGAATTTCCTCTGAGGAGGAATGTATTTCTTGTCGACTTTCGTTTTAACGTTAACTTTTTCGGTTAAATTTGTTACGATTTCTTCAATTGTTGTCTCTTTTAATTCATTGGTTGATAAAACAAAACTTCGCAATTGTTGCAAATCTTCCACCATCTTTTTGCATTCCTGCGAAAAATTTTTGTAATCGAATTTTAGTTTAATGTCTTTTCGATCTTCTTGATCTTTGTATATAAATTCCAGTACAGTTTCGCCGACGACCATGCCGATGGCTCGAATGTCTTCGAGAGACGATTCCAAATGTGCGGGAATCCCCGACGATACAATCTCGTTTATTTTAATTTGATGCGTTTGTAGGATTTGTGTGTTGCCCAAGCGGTTAGTTAATAAAATGACGAACTTGGTCAGATATAAGTGCTGCTCCAAACTGATTTGCTTTATGGATAATTTATTGGACCAGGTAGTTAGTAGACTTATCAGGAAATCATACGAATTTTCGGTTGACGTGGTGCTGATAAACGTGGTTAAATTATGTATCAAGGTCAAATCGTTATGATTATAATAAGACAGTAACGGAATTTTCGTGAACAAAACATATTTCCAGTTAGAATTCGATAATAACAAGCCGGGCAAAGCAACGACGCCATTGTTATTTTGTAAAGTTGTGACTGCCATTATTTCAATAGCCGGCCGATTTAAATTTTCGCATATTTTCACAACCAACTTTTTATAAAAACAGTCGTCCGCTTTACTGCATCTGCAGATGATATATTCGATCAAAGTTTCGATAGATTTCGTGCTAGCGCCTTTATTGAACGTCAGAAGCAATTTACTCATAAAAAAACTGAACATATCCACTCTAATTTCTTCAAACCGGGCGTGGTGTTCGCAAAAATCGTGTAAAAATTCCACAACTTTAATGATGTTAAGCACTAAAAGAGCACAATAATTATCGGTTTTAAAAATATCGGGAAAGTCACCGTTTAAACAGTTCGCCACGCGATTCGGCAAAGAAACCAAAACTTGCACAAAATTTTCCCACTTAGAATTTTTGTCTTCATACGCTATGCTATCGATCACGTGTTCATTTAACACAAAATCCAAAACCGCACAAAAAATTCCGTCACTAACAATTAACAGTTCGATCAAAGACACCGCACTATTCAGCTGCTCCTCTTCTGCGATCTTCAAAGTTTTAACCAAGCGGTTAAGAGAGGTGCAAAAAAAGTACGGATCTTCGTTTACAAACAACTTTTTCACATTTTCGGAAATTTTTCCGTCAACAAACGGAAATTTGTGATCAAATTTGTTAATCAACAAATCGAGGATGCGACTGTAATCACGGTCCACATACAGTTCCCAATCGTACGTTGATCGATCAAACCCCATTATTTTTTGAACTGTCGCAGGACCGGGGTAAAATTCGACAAGACTATCGAGTTGCGCCAAAATAAACTCAATGTCCGTATTTGAATTTATTTTTGGTAATTTTTCTAGTGCGTCTATTAGAAAGTCGGTTGCGGAATTTAACGTATTTTTGTTTGATTTGCTTGAATTTGATGAGTTTTTCGTAATTTTGGCTTGGCTGATACTCTCGTTCGGTTTTTCTGAAACGGGAAATCTCAAATGAGTTTCCCGGTTCTTAAATATTTTACCTAAGGGTTGTATTGTTCAAATATGTGATAGTTTCAGCCATCACGTAAATATTAGACCGGTGATCAAGAAGGCCCAAGTGCCAAAATAATATCGATTCTATGTGCGCCCACGACACTGCATCTGTTTGGCGGCTACTAGTCCAGTCATTCTACGAATGACACAATGATAAAGTCGATAACGATTCTACCCAGAAACAAAAAATGGAATCGTGTAGAAGAAAAAATTCCAAGGAAGTTAGCGTTTTCTGCATCGCCCTAGCTGGTGTATTACATAAAGAGAAAAGGGTTTTTGACGATTTAAGAAAAATCGAAGCATCCTACAAAAAAAAATTTAAATCAGAAAGTTGTAGATAATGAAGAAACCTATCGAGTGAGACCATGAGATTAAAGATTCGTTATTTATTTTCCGAGAAAGTCGAAAAATACCGTCAAAAATCTTCTTTTTTGTGCTTTTATTGTACTTTTTTTTACAAATTTGTATTAAAATATTTTTTGTTTGGTGAAAATGTTGCTTCTGACGAGTAGAAGAGCTTTTATTAATTAAAAAAAAATATGAAAAATACGCGACTTATAGCGCAATTAAACTCTTTTCGCAAATCAGCCATTGCTCCGCTGAGGATGGCCTAATTTCCGTCCGTGGCGTAATTTTGATGAATTTGCTGAGCTCATTTAAATAAAAATTAGTTGACAGAAGTACGCGTCTCAAACAAGAACATATTTTCTTATCACTCCATTCTGGACGTAATGTTGTTAGTGATGGTGGTGCGGTCTACCATAAAATGTCTGCTATAGTGTGCGGTCTACCATAAAATTTCAATAGCTGAAGCAAAATTTTCCCAACAATATTAGGTATGTGCTTATTGATTTAACGAAGATGGATCCGAGATTTTCCGTGGTTGCGTTGTCAAAATCGACTCTCCACGCCCTCCACTCCGGTCCCCTACGCTCCGAGCCGTTTTGACTATAGCTGTACTAACTAAAGATATCCCCTAGACCGGTCCTACTCGGCAAAGTGTGCTACTGGGAAGGGGATAGATCTTTTTGGGAAAATTTTGATTAAGCTATTGAAATTTTATGGTAGACCCCACACTATAGCAGCACTTTAAACGCCTTAAATTATTGATTTTGATGTGAGCGATAATAAGCGATCAAAACAATCAAAAAAGTTTGACGATACCGAATTGCAAGGGTTATTGGATGAAGATGATACTTTGAGTTAAAAGCAAATGGCAGAAGCATGAAATCCTGATCAAACAACAATTATTTCTAGACGTTTATTTGCTATGGGAAAAAATTCAAGTCAGGAAAATGGGTGCCACATGAATTGACTGAAAGACAAATGGAAAATCGAAAAACGATCAATGAAATGTTGCTTCAACGACATGAAAGGAAGTCGTTTTTGTATCGAATTGTGACGGGTGATGAAAAGTGGACTTATTTTAAGAATCCTAAACGCAAGAAATCATGGGTTGATCCAGGTCAACCATCAACATCCACTGCAAAACCAGATCGATTTGGAAGGAAGAGAATGTTCTGTATTTGGTGCGTACCATGAGCTCCTAAAACCTGGTGTAACCGTAAATGCTGATCGTTACCGACAACAAATAATTAATTTAAGCCATGCTTTGGTCAAAAAACGACAAGGTAATTTTTCTCCATGACAACGCACGGTCTAGGACAAGAGAACGCGACCGTAAAGGACATAGACCAAAGACCAAAACCTTATTTTACATTACGTAAAATAATTGTGTGAAATTATTGGATCCTAGATAGGAAGTTGTTGCGTTGTCAAATGACTTCTTGCGCCCTCCGCTCCGGTCCCCTCCGCTCCGAGCCGTTTTGACAACGCTATACCAATTAAAAATATCCCATAGGCCCGTCCAACTCGGCAAAATATGCTACTGGCAAGGGGATGGATCTTTCCTTTTTTCAATCGCCTGCGTCCTAACGCTCGCGTCTATTTGTCTGGCACCGTGACAACGCATCTTCATACAAAGTAAAACCGATCCAGGATACGTTGAAATCACTTGGTTGGGATTTGTTAACCTACCCGCCTTATTCCCCAGACTCGGCTCCATCTCATTACCATTAATTTGCTTTTATCAATGGGACACGCACACGCACAAGAGCAGCACTGCAAAACAGCCAAGGAAATGGAAAATTGGGTATCTGAATGGTTTCCTACAAAAGACGAACAGTTTTTTGGTTTCGATTTTCTACGCAAATTTCGATCTTATTGACGCATTCTATAAGCTGCATGGCGTCGCTAAGGACCGCGGGTGCAAGCTAGTTCTACCACAGTTCTAATTAACATTTTTGAAGATTCCGGTTGAGGATTAGCGTTGACCTAAATACCAGTTTATGTATTTTTCAGTTTTTGGCAAATTTTAGGGCTAATTTGCAATGATCCGCAAGTTTTTGAGACTATTAATTACTATACGTGGAATGTAGAATTACTAACAATTTGTAGAGATATTTCGCAAAACCATAACCTAAAAAGTGATGATATTCATTCATATTTTCTTCGAGGTTAGAAATCCCATCCTCATCATCAGTAATGCCCTATTTACGAAAAGGATTGTTTTTCGTAATTAAGGCAGTCATCACAAGTGCAGACTCTCCTTTTGCTTTCTATTGGAAATTTTTCCGGTTAAAAATTTGGGAATACTACACTGATTAAAGTGCCGTTTGATTTTTTTGTTTCAAATAAGCAGAACGCCCGCAAACGTGGTCACCAATTTGTTTGCCTATATAAGGCTAAGTTGCCGTATACTTCAGCAATGGGCGACGATTTTGGGCTGAAAAGATTATAAATTGCGCTCAAAGTATGAATAAATATGTGGTGAAAAGTTCGCAGTTGTATATTTATTTAGTTCGCAAAAAAAAATTCCCAAAGAAAGCGAAAAAAATAGCCTGCACTTGGGATGACTGCCTTAAACTATAAATCGCGTATTTTTCATTTGTTTGAAATTTTTAAAAAAATACTCTTCTTTTACTCGTCAGAAGCAACATTTTCACCGAACAAGGAATAATTTAATGCTTAATTATTGTAAAAAAAAAACAGCACAAACAAAAAAAAAACGATTATTGACGGTATTTTTCGGAAAATAAATAACTAATCTTTATTCTGCTGGTCGCATTCGATAGGCTTTTTCATTATCTACAACTTTGCCATTTAACTTTTTGTTGAAGGATGCTTCATTTTTTCTTAAATCGCAAAAAACCGTTTTTCAACTTTGTTTAATTTTTTAAAACGCTAACTTCCTTGGAATTTCTTCTTCTACACTGCCCCTAATTTTTGATTCTGGGTAGAATCGTTTTTGTACTTTTTCGTAGAATGACTGGACTATACATACAATTTGAGTGAAAAAAACGACTGGTTATTGTACTGTCATCTGGAATACATAACTATGCCAAGTTTCAGAGCTAATGCTCATCTGGAAGTGACAGAAAAATCGATTCAAAGGTTCTAAACCAACAAACATTCAAGTGAAGCAGTTAATAAAAAAGATAAAGGGCTGATTATTGTTATGTCATAAAGAATACACAACTATGCCAAGTATTAGAGCTATTGCTTACCTGGAAGTGACTGAAAAATCGATTACAAGATTCTAAACTGACAGGCATTTAAAAAAATAGAAACAAACTTTCTTTAAGCTTAAACTACACACAAACCAACTTAATACAACCCTTAAGTTTCAAGTATATATCTCCCCAATTTGATAGGATGACAAAACATTTAACAATAAGAAATAAAAAAAATTACTAACCTGTGCCAAATCCATCCATAATATCCGACGTCAACAGCGAATTCTGATTATTATTAGATGTGTTGTCCAGCACTCCTTGAGTTTGTAGCCCAAGCGAACTGAATCCAGACAAATCTCCCAGTAAGTCTCCCCCACCAGATGGCGACTTCTGTGGCACATTAACCACAACTCCTGGTGGAGGTTGAATTGGCGAAAATAAGTTTGCACCTTGGTTGTGATGATTAGGCGAGGTGACCAAATTTAACGGTACCGTCACATTTAGAGACGATCCAGCCATGTTCCAAGTTGGAGGAGCCGAAAAGGCTGAATTAAAATCGGCGAAAGTGTCTGCAGGTTTCGGTGGAGCAGGAGCTTCGCTAAATGCGGCTTCGAAATTACCAAATTCTGATAAATTTGCATCGACGGCCTCTTCCGCACGCGGATTAAAATCGTCGTTTAGAAAATCGACGCCTTCCTGTTTTCGCGGGGTTCCGTTATTTTTAACGTCATCCTTTCCAAAGTTGGCGGCGGCACCGAGATCTACTTTTTTTAGTGGTTTTGTAACTTTTGTGGGACTTTTAACATTCGTATTAATATTAAGGCTAACTTTCTTTTCTGGCGATGTCGGACTTCCTATAGTTTCGGTATCTTTATATTTTTTAGTGGGAGGATTTGCATTATTTTGGTTGGATTCGGTGTCGCTATCTTCCCTATCAATTTCGTAATCGTCGTCGTAAGATCTGTCTCTATAATTATTTGCATTTGATTTATACGATTTATCGTCCCATTCTTTATTTTGCATAGAAGATTCTCTATTCCACGACTTATCGTCCCAACGGTCACGATCATCTATTGATAAGATTATAAAAATTAAAAACTAACCCTTTTATTATCAATTTGAAACAATTCAGGGTAATCTATGTAAAATTTTAGTTTTATCTTTATTTTACTAACTAAGTAAATTGAAAAATAAATAAGTTTGTGTTTTACTTATAAAGAAATCAATCACTATTTTAAAATATCGGAACAAATATGTCTGATTGAATGATGACTTGGTGAGTCATAACTTGAAATATTGCCAAAACTGCGTTATTATTTGCTATTGTGTAACTTTTGCAATAATACCGGGTTTACACATGCAATGATTTACTTGCGCCAGTCGTCACTGGCGCGCCAGAAAATAAAAAATGCATGTGTAAACCTTTACTTGCGTGAACATTTTAAATATGCATGCAAAGATGTAAAAAGTTGGTTTGTTCCAACTTTCTTGGTGCAAGGATTGACTCACATCCCCACTACCGCCAACTGCAAGTACAACTTGCAAATGTAAACGTATTTATGCATGCAGCAAACACATTCCATACTATAATTATTGTGATATCGTTTATGATTTCTACCTTCACGTGTTAAATTAAACTTTAAAATTAATTAAATACTAAAATTAATTAAATAGTTAATTTAAAAATGAGTAGAAAGTGGAATTCTGATAAGATATTAAAATTTTTTTCTTTTTGTCCTGTTTTAATTTTTTAATCAATTTCTCGACTACTACTATTGTACGTATTCGACAACTTCTGCGTATTAATTTACTACGGTCGACATGTTTACACTTCGGTATACATTTGCAAACTACGACTGGCGAAATAAAATTACATTTTACGTGTAAACCTTTAGTGGCGCGCCAGTGACGACTGGCGCAAGTAAATCATTGCATGTGTAAACCCGGTATAAGATAATAAAAATTAGATTTCAGTTATAAAAATGAAATGATATTTACGTGTTATCATTAATTTACCTAGTGTATCTAAAAATTATGCAATCAAAACTCATTTAAATTCTAACAATTGAATAATAGATAACAAAGACCATAAAACACGAATTAAATTTAAAATCTAATCGCTCATGTGTTGCAACAGGAAATTGCCTTTGTTAAAATCATTAATAAACTAAACTACATTTAATTCTGAATGAAGAAAATGAAAACTTACTGAATTTTCCACCCATCATGTCCGAGCTCATGCCTATGTACTTGTCTTTATTTTTCTTGGCCTTTTTGCGTTCTTCTCTAAGTTTATCATCATCTTGTATAAAGTCTATAAGTTCGCGTACTTTATGTCTTATATTGATGCCCTGATCTTTGCCAATGTCATCCACAAAGGAATAATTTTCTAATGAACGCAAATCGTAGATGTGCTCTCGTGCTGATGTTACTACACGTTCTGAACCATTCTTGACCAAATAGCTCAGCAGCAGCAGAGACTAAAAGGAAAAAAAATTATGAAAAATTAATCAGTGATTACAAAATCACGCTAAAGGTATAACCATCGTAACTGTGGTATTTCATACAAACATAATGGACGCCCCCCCACTCTTTTATTTTTTATGACTGTAGTTTTTTATTCTTACAATAAACTGTGGAGGATCAGATACCGGGCATATTGGTGGTGGTCCCAGGCCGATTGTGGCCCGCGGGCTGTAGTTTAAAGACCCATGGCTATAGTGAAACCAAATCGAAATTGAAATATGGGACGTGGGGGGGGGCGTTAATAATAATAAACTATTTCAATGTGTTATTCAAGTTGCTTTCCTCATAAAGTTTCCTCTTGTCCTGGAGGATACTCCGTACCCCCAGACCCCCCGGTTTCACTCCTATTTTTCAAAAACACTACGCCCTATAGGGTATAGGGTATAAATAGCTATACCCCCTCCAATACCATTCCCCAAAAACTTGTCTCCAGTCCCCCCCTAACTATGTGAGTACAAACGAAAATAATTTTTGCACAAACAGACACAGATTGATTGGTTAAACAACCAACATTGGTTTGTGTAACCCACGGGTCTCCAAACTTTTTAACCTGCGTACAACACTGACTTCTCCACTAAGTCCCGCGGGCCAAGACCTAACTTAGCTCATCATACCTACATAATAGCCCCCATACTCCTCTTTTATTTTTTGTAGCTACAGTTTTTTACAATAAAATGTTGCGGGCCGGATTGATGGTGCTCGCGAGCCAGTTGTGGCCCATGGGCCGTATTTTGGAGACCTATGCTATGCACTAATGCAACTGGACACTATTGGCCGTTTTCACCAACATTTATTTAAGAACTTCCTAGTAAAGAATTCCTTAGCTAGGTATTATATAAATTTGATTAGTCAAATTTGACATACGAAATTCATATGTCAAATTTGACCAATCAAATGTATTGAATACCAAGCTAAGTAATTCTTTACTAGGAAATTCTTAATAAAAATGTTGGTGAAAACGGGCATATATCTAATTGCGTTACCATGGTTATAGTAATTATAATAGTAGTTGTATTGGTAATTCTATATTACCAAATCAGAGACTTGACCATAGTACATTTAAAATGATTAGTTATAAGCAAATTACTTTATTATGGCATAATCAAGTATTTGATATAAGTAATTAATAATAAATTACGCTAAACCATTTGATTTTTTGAATTAATCAACTTGAAACGTTCATAATTAATGATAGGAAGAGGAACTTTTTCTCTCTAATATCTTTAATTAGAATATAGCATCTATTGCACTGGATGAGATTTTGTTTCCTATAATTATTATATAATTACTACTATATAATTAAAGCCAATACTTAGAATAATTAGATGACTTCTTATTGATAATAAACACGAATTCAGTTAAATAATTTTTTTTTAAAAATCAAATTATTTCCACTAATTGAATTAAAAGAATTAGTTCTGATTATTTTTTAATAACATCCAAAACTAATATCCTAAACCTTGGAAGTGGGAAAGCTAGACAAACGAAACTTTCGAGCATAGTAAGACATATACAGGGTGTCCCCGCACTCACTTTACATAACTTAGGTGGTGATAGAGGACACTTTTCTAAGAACAATATTTAACAAAAATTTTTTTCTAAATTCAAACCCTCGAGAGCTAGGCCTATTTAAAGCATTATTTTTAATTTTAATTAAAAATGGTTGAGTACTTCTTTAAAGAGCGTGAAATAATCTACAAACTAGATTTAACCCTTTTATTATCTAAAATCAACGGCTTTTGAGTTATGAATTAAAGTAAGTTAAAAAATGTCGAAAAATTTGAGCTTTCTTTTTTTTGGATTTTTTCAAAACCCTGTATCTTTTAAACGAAAGATTTTACAAAAAATCTGACGCCCCATTCCGGATAGGAAATTTAACGGACTACAACTTTGGTCTAGTAAAATTTTTTGAAAAACCAATCCATTTCACAGAAAATCAGAAAATAACAAACAAGGCAGCTACAAAACATAAAATTTAATTCACAAAATTTTTATTTTTTTTGAAAAATTATTTTATTAATTAATTTTAAACTATTAGATTATTTAAGTAATTGTTGAAAATGACCATCCTCATTTTCAATACACAGTTGTGATTGTTTTAAAAGATGTTTGTCGAAACAAATCGAAAAAAGGCGATTTTTCGACACTTTTAATCGCAGAAATTCGAATTTTTGACACTTTTCACAATCACGGATTGACCAAAATTGGCCTCGTGATCGACCGGTCAATCCCTCGACCTTTTAAAAAAAAATGAAATTTTATAAATAATACTATAAAGCATATTTTAAAACGAGCACGACTGTGTATTAAAAATGAGGGTGGTCATTTTCAACATTTACTTAAATAATCTAATAGTTTAAAATTAATTAATAAAATAATTTTTCAAGAAAAAATAAAAAATTTAGTGAATTAATTTTTTGTTTTGTAGCTGCCTTGTTTCTTATTTTCTAATTTTCTGTGAAATGGATTGGTTTGTCAAAAATTTTTACTAGACGAAAGTTGTAGTCCGTTAAATTTCCTATCCGGAATGGGCCGTCAGATTTTTTGTAAAATGTTTCGTTTAAAAGATACAGGGTCTTGAAAAAAACCAGAAAAAAAGAAAGCTCAAATTTTTCGACATTTTTTAACTTACTTTAATTCATAACTCGAAAGCCGTTGATTTTAGACAAGAAAAGGTTTGAATCTAGTTTGTAGATTATTTCACGCTCTTTAAAAAATCACTAAACCATTTTTACTGAAAAATCAATACTTTCGGGGCTATGGCCACGTGAAGGTGGAAATTAAAAAAAATGCTTTAAAGAGGCCTAACTTTCGAGGGTTTGAATTTAGAAAAAAATTTTTGTTAAAAATTGTTCTTAGAAAAGTGTCCTCTATCACCACCTAAGTTATGTAAAGTGAGTGCGGGGACACCCTGTATATAAATCTGTCTCGCTCTTTCATTGTATCCTTATGACTGAGGAATCATGATCATTCTCTTCTATGCATGTGAAGTGCACATGAAGTCCTACAGAATTTTGGCGTTACATCCTCCTAATCTAACCAATCACGGAGACTACTCAGGTTGTATAACCAATGATGATACTTTACATGCAATGACGTAACACCAAACTTCCATGACAATGACTGTACATAACGCATGGATAGAATATCATATTCAAGTGCAATCGCTACGAATTCCGTATAATTAGCTCATTAAAAGCCCCGATACAAACTTTACACTTCCGCACATTTACCGCTTATCGTGACCCTCTTCATATCTTTCTACATGCGATATCCGTTGTAAAAATTGCTAACCTGATATTTAAATTCGTACGCTACTTTTAGTAAAGCGATGTACAGGGAATTTCAAAATAATTAATATTAATGAAATTTTTTATTTAAATACTATAATTAAGTATTGGTGTAAGATGAGTGACCTGCCAGGTGGGATATTGCCAGGATAGTATTTTAATAATAATTTTTGATTTTTTATAAATAAGTAATTCTAAAGAATTATTATTATTTAAAAATGTATTATTAGATTATTATTATTGTTTTCCCACATTCCCACATAACCCCCCCCCCTATCTCCAATGTCTAGCTATGGGCCTGACTTCGCGAAATAATTGAATCAAAACTATAGACCTTAGTGAAGTTGTAAGCAGAGCTTAATATGGCGACCTTAGGCCGCTAGTTTCGCAGATTGACTGTGGAGTTGCGTTAGTATTCTACTGCTTGAAGGCCTAATATAAAGCTAAAAGTCCTCGCATACTCATGAAAAATCAGGATTGGCTTATAATAAATCATTAATATAAAAGTGCGAGTCCGTAGGCCGAGCTAATTGTAAACGTCATAATCTGTTTTAAGATGCCTCTCTTGGCTTAAAATGCCCAAAATACAAGTTAAGACTGTGCAGTTAGTATAATAAATATTTTCAAGTGATCAATAATGTCTTCAAATATGACCAATCACAGGGCTTATATTCAAATTCATTTTAATTTCAATATTTTAAGCCTGTACCAAAATAGTTTAAGTTCTACCTAAACAATTTTTTCTTGATCATTTAAATATATTTATTTATTAACAGCACAATTTGACTTGTTAAAAGACTGCATCTTAAACTACAAGAGAACCGCCTTAAGGCCTAATCTATTCATATCAAGCTTGTTCATTCAAAAATAGAGGTAGATTTACTATGTATTAATTAATTGCAGTATTGAAAGCATTATTAATATAATATCAAAATGCAGGCCCGTAGCCAGGGGGGGCACGTGCCCCCCCCCCCCGAAATGTTGAAAAGACAAAGAAAATGGAAAGGGAACAACCGAAAATTTTACATTTTACAAAAGGTTTTTTACAAGTGCCCCCCCCCCAAATGAAATCCTGGCTACTGGCCTGTCAAAATGAGAGGCCGCAAGCCGAGCTAAATAGCCATCAACCAACTAATAGTAACCCATACAGACTATCAAATCTTCTATAAAATTAGTGACAAGTTTAGTATTTTATAAAATTAAAACGCTATGTTAGTGGTAGGTCAAATGTTATGATAGGTTAGGTTTTCTTCATCTAAATAAACAAACATTTTAGAGTATTTCTCGGTGGATTCGAATAATTAAATAATTTTTGTAGAAAATGAATAAAATATTCTATGCACGATTTTTAAGAGAATAATTAAATTATGGTTATCTGAAAACCTCACTTGAAAATTCAATTTAAATTAAATCACCAAAGACCTATCAGAAAAACTGTGAGACCCTCAACAACCGATACTTGTAAAGCCCCCTACCCCCTTCAAAATTAAAAAGTATGAAGCAGAAAATATAAAATGTTCGTTTTTGTTCATTAATGTCTTTTTATTTCGATAAGCAATAAGAATTGATTGAGACCCCAAAAATCGTGAGGGCCGGGGGGGGGGGCAACTGTCCTTCCTGTCATTCCCTTCATATTACCTTATTTTCTACAAAAAGTTAATTACTCAAACTACCTTGTTTGTTTCGATCCAAAGCCTGACCTACCCCAACATTTGATTCAGCACTAATATGGAGAATTTTAACGTAACTACCTGCCTTGTTTAGTAAAATTCCCTTTTACATGATTAGTACCCAACATGTACCCAATATTATATTATAGAGAATTCTGTGCTCTTTAATTTTAGCCTGTTGGTAATTTACCATAAAAGTGAAATTAAGAGATCTTTAGGCGAAAAACGCGTTCGGGTGGGGGGGGGGCACGCAATAACAGACTGGTAGTCCTGCAGGATAATCTAAACAAACTTTTTAAATAATCTACTTCATAGAGAATTGTGTGCTCTTTAATTTGGCCTTGGATACATCCTGTTATAGGTAAATTCGCATTGGCGAATCTGGAATCCCCAATTTAGTGAGAAGGGTCGAGTTAAGGCACTGTAAGTTGGAAAGTTGTGGACAAATTTCTGTGCAGTAGATGTGGAGCCAATTTATTAATGGTGGTTGCAGCTTTTACTGATTAATTCATATTAATAACTAACCTTGAATAAACAAATTCAAGCATGTCAATTTTGCTTCACAAGAAAAAAGAAAACAAAATTAAAAACAATAAATTCATACAAAAACAATTCAAAGTAGGCTATGGAATCTACAGGACCTAATTAGTATTCACTTAAACTTTCTCTGAAATTCTTGTAGGTGAGGACATTTAAGTGACAGAAAAGAAAACATAAATTTAAATTACACCAAAGTTTTCACCTTCATTCTGCAAAAAAAAACGAGTTTTGAGTTCCACTCTGGTGAGCTCATTTGGAAATATTTACAAATTACTTTTTTATCAGTTATTAAGAAACATTGCAAGTTTTCTGCATGAAAATATTGTTTACTAATTACTCATCAAGTAAAACTGCGACTAACTGACTTTAAGATGTAAAAATTAATGGTAAGCCCCCCAAAGATACAAATTAAATAAAAATGAACCTTGTAAGATCGTCTCCAATGCTGTTTATTGTCTTGTAACATGCGTTTCCACAACATGGACATAACTTCTGGGAAGTGTTCGTAAGTGAATGTGGAGTGAGCGAGCTCTTGCATTAACTGTCCGGTGGGTCCCCAAGCTTCATCATTGGTAGCCTCCCGAACTTTTGCTTCAACTTCCGTATAATTCATAACCACGTTCGTTCTAAAAGTAATCAATAAAGTAATAAGTTCGTAATTACAAAAAACATCTGTTAAATATTGGGTTATTATTTTACTTACACTTTATCTGCGATTTCGCGCACTTTCCACATACTAAATAAATTTTCCATTTTGATCGCTTGATTTTTATAATTAAAAATTGACTCAAAAACTTAAAAACAACAAATCTTTTTGTTAAATCGCTCTATGACAGCGTTGCTGATTTGGCCGCAGCCATCTTAATTGTCATGACAGTGTCGTCATCAGTTATCATCTTCGCGTAAAAATCCCTAAATGTGACGTTTGAAGCGTTTGAAGTTTCATTGTAGTGCATGCGAACATTTTACAAACAATTGAATAAGTTGAAACTTAATTTTTGTTATTTTCTATGAAAAACTAAAGAAAATCACCCTAATTTCAGTTTTAATAAAAACGAAAATTTACTAAAATAGTTAAAATCAAAGTACCTACTACGTGGAATACTTTGAGGTACCGATAGGACATAAAATGGGTCATGGTCGTGCATAATTTTTTGTAACTGTTTTTTGGTGATGACGTCAGGTCAGTTCGCGTAAGTTTGTGTGTTGTTGGTTGCCCAGTGCCGGAGGCAAGCAATGTATTTTAGGGGTTCAAAAATTATTTTTAAAACCAATAATGTTAGATTGAAAATTAAAAAACAGTTAAAAACAGTCAAAGAACTTTTCTGATATTCTTTCAATCTCAATGGAAATGTAAAATACTAATAATTATTTAATTCCTTGCATTACTTTTCCAAATAAATATTATCACAACTTTGTAGAATTATTGTTACTTTAATTATTCTTGTTTTAATTTAGAACTAACCAAGTTATAAGACGGCTTGAATAATCAAGGGGTAAATTTCATTTATTAATTATTAATTTAAATAAAAAAAGTAAAACATAAAAATAATTTAATTTGTTCATTAAATTTAAATCGTTAGATCAAAATTTACAATTTTTAATATTTCAGATCTTTCTTCTCCATTAAGAGAAGGCTCGCTCTTTAAAAGTTTAGTGTTAGTAAACGGAATACAGGAATTATGCCTATAGATCAATTGTAATTGCAAACCAATATTAAAAACTCTTAGATGTTCTCCGGTTTTTGAGCACCATATGTTTACTGTGGTGACCGGACAGAACAGAACATGAAAGAACAGAACATGAAAAAACAGAACATGAAAGAACAGAACACGAAGAAACAGAACATGAAAAACAGAACAGTGAAAACACAGAACAATGAAAAAACAGAACAAGGAAAAAACAGAACAAGGAAAAAACAGAACATTGACAAAAGAGAACTCTGAAAAATGAGAACATAAAAAAATATATTATACTATTATAATGAAGTCTACTAAAACCAGCTTCGAAATATTGGATTAATTTTTTAAAATTTTAATTTTAATAAATTTTTAATCGGGCGGAAAATTCACTTCTTTACCCGGCTTGCTCAATCGTAATCGTCCAGTCACTATCAAGCGACCTTGCAAATTTGTCTTCAAAAAATCAAAAATTTTACGTTTTTACGACCAGGGTGAAATATTTTTTTTTTTACAAAAAAGTAGGTAGGTATGTCGGCATCAATGTAATAAAGTCTGCACAGTCCATCTGGTTCCAATTTGGCACACCCTAACCTAACTGTTCTATGGAGTTTTCAAGTTTATTTTTTTTTTTATGACTACAATTTGAAATTTGTCATCAATAATTTTCCATAGATTCTGTATGGGATTCAATTCCGGGACTATTACCGTTTGGGGTTGAAATCGTTAGAGATATAATAATTAAAATGTAATTAAAAATTACGATGCCTGAAATATTTTCTACCTAGTGGCCAAATACAAGCAAATAAATAGTAAATGTTCTGTTTTTTCATTGTTCTGTTTATTCAATGTTCTTTTATTTCATTGTTCTGTTTATTCAATGTTCTTTTATTTCAGTGATCTGTTTTTTCATTGTTCTGTTTTTTCATTGTTCTGTTTTTTCATGTTCTGTTTCTTCGTGTTCTGTTCTTTCTTGTTCTGTTATTTCATGTTCTGTTCTTTCATGTTCTGTTCTATCAAGGAATCGTTTACTGTATATTCATTTTCTCCATTAGTGTTCGTCACGGGATGTGAAATTCCAATTATTTTGTGATCTATTGTAGTCACTCCGTGGAGTGTTAAACTTAAACGCACATCAATTTTAAAAATGAGTTGTCCTGTCAGAAAGTTGTATACTTTTAACAAGAGCGAATTCAGCGAATAAAACACAAACTTGTTTTGTTCTATTAGTTTTACTGTATACATGTACCACTGAATGTTTACATTACAATTATTGCCCGCAGTTTTCCAAATGTTGAATAAATTTATCATCGCTAATGTTACAATGTTCCAAGTGGAAGCACGGCAACTTTCGTCGAAGCAAATTAGATGTTCATCCTTCACCAATATTTGTTCAATTCTCGTACTTCGAAGCAATTCAGGTTCAATTGTGGAATTATTGCCTAGGTCCATAAATTGTACCATACCGTTTTTTAAATATATTGCTGTATTATCAGAGAAACATAATTTTCCACGCAAACTTTGGTCGACCCCCTTACGGATAAATGTCCACGTATTCATGTTGATAATAACAATGAAATCAACGAATGTAACACCAATGAAATTTTGATGAATAGAGATTACTGGAAATGCTTTAATCGTCGTCGTCGTCTGCTTCACGGTATAGGCTCAGGCCTGTTCCGATTCTCAGTCAGCCCATCGCTTTCTTGGACGTCCTATATCTCTCTTTCCTCTTGGGCAGTATTCCATGGCGCGTTTTGGCAGCCGCTGGTCTTCCATCCTTTCCACATGCTCTCTCCATTGACGTTTGTAGTCCATCACTCTCTCTTCTATAGAGAAGATATGCAATTCTTCTCTGATGTCTGCATTTGCCTTCATGTCCAACAATGTACAGCCATTCACTGATCGCAGGAACCTCATTTCTGCTGCCTGTATTCTAGCTTTCTGTTGGGTTGTTGTTATCCAAGTCTCGCTGCCGTAGAGTAAGGTGGGAACCGCCATTACCTTGTAGAACTTCATTTGTGTTTCTCGTCTACATTGCTTTCCTAGCGTTCGTCTAATTGTTCCACACATTCTTTGGAAGGAAGTTACTTTATTTGCGATATCGTTGTCATACTCGTACGATACGTCGCATCCTAAGTACTTGAAATGCGAAACCTGTTCTAGGCAGGTATTATTTATACATATTTTTGACCTAATTGGATCCTTTCCTTTAAAAGCCATTATCTTCGACTTTGTGATAGATATTTCGCAGTTATATTCCCTAGACAAGACATTCAGCAGGTGCATTGCTCTTTGCAAATCATCCTCTGTAGCTGCTATCAGTACTTGGTCATCTGCAAATAATATTGTGTTGACAAATTTAGCCTTCCCAAGCTGTATGCCATGTGGAACCATTGGCTTCCAAGTTTTTATCATATCATCTATGTATAGATTGAACAATATCGGCGACAAACCACACCCTTGTCGAACTCCTTGATTGATACGTATTACTTCTGTATCTTCGTCATTATTTATAATTTGTATAGCAGTGTGTTTGTATAAACTCTTCACGATATCTATTAGGTGTCTTGGGAAACCTCTTCTCTTCAACACTTTCCACAGTTTCTTTCTGTTGACCTTATCGAAAGCTTTTGTATAGTCCACGAAGGTAACATGTGTCTCTAAGTTTTTCTCTCTTTTTTTTTCTATTATTTGTTTAAGCGTAAAGACAGCGTCCGCACAAGAACGCCCTTTTCTAAACCCATTTTGCTCTTCTTCAAGGAGAGTTTCCGCTATTATTTGTACTCTGCTTGTTATTATTCTTGCGTATAGTTTGTAACCTGCGTTCAGCAAACTTATTCCTCTGTAGTTGTTAGTGTCTGATCTTTCTCCTTTCTTGAACAGTGATACTACCTTGGCTATTCTCCACTCTTGTGGTATTGTCTTGTAGCTCCAGCACATATTAATAAGATGTAATAGTCGGAATTCCAGCAAAGGTCCACCATACTTCAATAGCTCAATGTTCATATTGTCGGTGCCCGCAGCTTTACGATTGCGCAGTACTTTCATTGCATTGTGAAGTTCTTGTATCGTTATATGATCCACCCCATCACATCTGTCAGTTGCGTTGACGTCGTCATGGATTTCCTCTGTGTTTTGGTCATACCACAGTTTCTTATAATGGTCGATCCAGACATTGGAAGGTATGGTGTTAATTTTAGAAGAGTCCTTTTCATCTTTGTTCAGGTGTTTCATTATTTTGTAAGCGTTTAGCTGTCTTCCGTGAATATCGTCTTCCATATTAGCGATATATCTTCTCCAGCTTTCATCTTGCGCCTCGCGTATTATTGTTTTTGTTTTATTTCTCA
Source organism: Rhagonycha lutea (assembly GCA_958510855.1). Taxonomy (NCBI): domain Eukaryota; kingdom Metazoa; phylum Arthropoda; class Insecta; order Coleoptera; family Cantharidae; genus Rhagonycha; species Rhagonycha lutea. Next base: position 24,766,105 of record OY294041.1, on the reverse strand, counting down.
ATTCTTTATACTGCTCCTCATTCTCTTGTGTTCTATTTTGTAGATATTTCTCATAAGCCTTTTGCTTCCTTCGGATTGCTTCCTTTATGTCTTCATTCCATATCGTCAAACCTCTTTTTTTGTAATTCTTTTTTCTTTTCCCAAGTACTTCACATGCTGCACTGTTTATTGCAATTTTTAGATTTGTCCACTCCTTATCTATATTATATTGGGTGTTCATATTATGTAGGTGCTGTGTTAGTCGTGTTTGATATAGATGCCTGATACTTTCTTCTTGCAAGAGGTATGTCTTGTATGTGTACTCCTCCCTTCTTCTCTCATTTGTCGATTTAGACTTAACCCAAGGTCTAGGTATCATTATTTTGCTTACTACTAGATAGTGATCTGAATGGACATCAGGTCCTCTATATACATGAGTATCTTGTACCAAATTAGCTAACTTTTTATTAACTATTACGTAGTCAATGAGACTTCTTAAACCTCTGGCTGTCCATGTGTATTTATTGACATCTTTTTTCCTGAAGAAAGTGTTTGTTACTTTGAGGTTATTGTATGTAGCGAATTGTCTCAACTCATGGGCGTTATCGTTTATAGTAGGCTCTCCTTGGGTTCCGACAATATTCGGTATAGGCGTTTGCCCTACTCTAGCATTAAGGTCTCCTGCTATTACTATGTAATTATTGCTGTTGACTTGGTTGTATACTCTTTGTAGTGTTTTGTAGAAAGTTTTGGTTTCTTCTTTCTTTCCCTCCTCGGGGGCATACACTCCTATGATTGTTAGGTATCCTCTCGCAGTTCTAAGATCTACTACTAGTATCCTTTCATTTATATTTCTGTAACCGTGAACCATCTTTTTGCTTTGCTTTATTGCTTTGAAATGCTTTAATACTACGTTCAATATGCATGTCAAAAATTCTCTCTGTACTCATCATATTCCACACTGCTGTATATGCGCTGGTCACACATATCAGCAAATCCTCGTATCTTTTAATTCCCAGAATGTAGGGCCTATCTATCTTAAATCGCTTTATAATGCTTCCAGTGGATGAACTCATGATTTCAATTTCGTTGCTACTTGGTACAGCAATCAATATTTCATCGTCAAAGTAATATACTCGTAAGTAGTAACGACCTTGCATCTCTTTTTCTACAATTATTTCGTGACAGTTGTTATGCTTCCAGTTGTATGCTATGTTCTGGTTGTATAAATAAACTCCATGCCAATAAGCATACTTTTCAGCAAATTCTCTGTACATTAAAGAGTTCTGGTTCGGAAAAAAATCGTTTTTCACGCACTGCGTTTTCCAAAGGTATTCGTCGTCCATATACGGTTTCCAAAGACTAGTACTACAGTTGATAATTTGAGAGAGATCATTGGGTGTCAAATACGTTAGGATTTCATGGGCTTGACATGGTAATACACTTCCCAAAATATCGATTTTATCTTTCTTCTCGTTTCTGCATGTATTTGTAAATTGTACTAGATCCATATCTGTTTTTTCTTAGAGGGAATGTAAACTTGCTTATAACAAATATTTGATGGTTATGACTTTGAGTCTTAATACATGACTTAATACATAATAATTATGTTTATGTATACTGTATAGTATGTATGTAAAATTCTTTATTAACTTTGTTAAATGAAATTTTAGTTAAGTACCACCCTTATAGTACCGACTTTTGTTGGTATTATTAATCAACACTTCTTTAATATTAGCGATATTAGTTAGGGTTAGGGCGTCATTTCATAATAGAGAGCGGATTTATATGTAACAACAGACCCGTCTTAAGGTAACATCCTATAAAGAATTGGTTAAGAAAAATTTATTACCAATAGAAAACGTTTTAAATTTTTCTTAACCAATTGTTTATGGGATGTTACCTTAAGACGGGTCTGTTGTTACATATAAATCCGCTCTCTAGATGAATGACCTGGACTTAGGTTGTAAGATTTAGTAATTACGCCTATTCTAATGGCCTGGGGCCTGGTTATGCTCACCCACTTAATACTTATTAGTTACCAGTGTTACTCATCTTATCACTTAAAATTTAAGAGGATTAACCAATAGAATTATGTATAGCCATTTATTTTAGAGTTCTTTGTCTAATTCTAATTGGTTAATTCTGTTAAGTGATAACTGTTAAGTGAGTGAGCATAACCAGACCATAACATGTATTAATAACTAATAAGTTTTTAGAATATAGTGTAGAGATATTTCCTACGACCCTTAACTTTTAAATTTTTCTAGGACAATATCTCAACACTAGAGTACCGTGGCAGCTATGCGTCGGTTCACACACGATTTCTGCACGGAGGCAAATCACAGGGCTAGGTTCGCCCTTCTCTCCTTTTCGGGTCGCCAAATAATGCAAAATGTGTGGCCTTGTAGCCGCACTAATATTGCTCAAAAGAAATTCCTCTTTCGGGAACAAAATTGCATGAATTGCCTTAATCAAAATTATTGTCGTTATTGACAACGCTAGAAAACTAAATTTGGGTATGGTTCGTTGCATGAAAATAAAATTAAACTCAGCTTCGTGAAAATGACTAATTTAATTTTCATAAAATAAATTCAATTTTAAAATAAGCAAAACAGGTCGAGCATGAGCTGTTTACGAACAGATTCGTTTTGGTCGTTAAGTGTAAAATTGTGATATAGAAACCCTTCGTATTTGCATTTACTTGCAAATCGAACTCAAAATACTCCAGCTTTCTATTAAATGTAATTGTGTGACTCATAAATTCACAATAATAAATGGTGTGATAATATTCAAAGTTTTTTTATTTACCAGTGATGCGGCACTTGTTGTCGTCGTTTTAGAACCGCTGTTTTCTAGCATTCGACACCTGTCATTCGGCAACCTGTTGTATCCCTGAACAGCTGCGTTCTTCATAAAAATTGAATTGTGACTCCAAATCTTCACAATTATTCCAAAAATATCCAGATAAGGACGATCGGCAATCGTATAATAAAGTTTGTTGGCAAAACGCAAACGATTTGAACCAATTTAAATAAATCGTGTAACTAACCTCAAATTTTGGTGAGTTTGTTCCTTTTTAGGTTCAAATCGTTGTAAATTTTATAAATCACTGGATTTCACTAACATTCAACAATAATCGTGTGCTTGTGTCAGTGGTAACATAAATCGACCTTTATTTACAAAACCGTGCTCGACCATTTTATTATGGATAAAACATCCCTTAATCTAACACAAATTATTAACACAAAACTGAATTTGCATTTCGTTTCACGACAATAGATTACAAGGTATGATCTATATGTACATGAACGAAAACTCGTCTTATACTGCGCATTATCACATAACGTCCGCCATATTGAATTTTTAAAATTTCAGATTAATAGACTAGATGGCGCAAAATCATACCTTGTGTTCTATATACTTTGATTGGCCCAGATAATTATTAAATGACAAGGTAGATCTCTATGCTATGTATTATAATGATAATATTTTCTGGGTGCAGATTTATTGCACGTTCACAGACAAATACCAATCGCAATGGCTTGCGTTAGCTTTGTAGTGGGAGAGCACATAATAGTGATTTTTAATTACTGACGTAATTAAAATAAACCTTAATGGTCTGGTTATGCTCACCCACTTAACACTTATCACTTAACACTTAAGAGAATTAACCAATAATTAGATAAATAACTGCTAAAATAAATGGCTATACATAATTCTATTGGTTAATCCTCTTAAGTGTTAAGTGATAAGTGTTAAGTGGGTGAGCATAACCAGACCATAAGATGGTAACGAGACTCAACTCTGGGCTTGGGTTCAAGCTTCTCAAAAGCTTATGGGTTTCCGTTCGTGGGTATCCTCCCTTATGGAGAATCAACAAAAATAATTCAACTTTAACTGTGTGTGTAAAGAACTAACTCATTCTTCTTGTTTCAGCAATTACAGACGCAAATATTCATAACATAAACTACCACTGTATTTGGAAAAGCAAAGTCTATCACCAATTGTATTTAAGTGTGTATAAATGTGACATTTTAGCCCTTTTCTCATAAGAATTTGCATAAATTATAGATGGTTAAATTTTATCTTTTTGAATTCCACAAGTAATTATTTTTGCTGATAACAAGCGTTTAATTTGAAACTCGACAGTATTTTAGTCACGAGCCGTCCGCCATATTGAATATTTTGACGTTTAAATATGCGCAGTATCATACCTGCTCATTTCCCCCAAATTTCAAATCACGGGATTTAAATTTTTTGTTATAAAAGTTTAAATTTTAATTACAAAATCATAAAAATAAACAAAATAAATTTATGTATCCATATGACGCTCTCTATATGTTAAGTATTTTGAAAAGAATTCTTTAGGAAGCATAAGTTGTCCTTGTCCAAGGAGTTAGAGCTTGTTTTTCCGTAGTGACTGCATGCTACTCAGAAACGAATATTCGTCATACTTCGGTTTATATTCGGTGTTTGTTGGTATTAATTGGTGAAATAGGGTGTCACATGTTTTCCCTCCACATTAACTGCACACTGCCCAGTCACTAAGGATGAAATTCACTCGATAACTTATTGATAATATGATAACCGAATCGGGAATAGTTCGGAATCTCAGATTTTTAAAATTTTCAAAGCATATTCGTATAAATTAACACTGACTGACCACAGAATGACCAATAAGGTCGAAAATCGAGCGAAAATTGTAAATTTTAAAATCGATGATTAACCCAACTAATCGATATGTGAAAGTCCTCCTTACCTTAATCGCTTCATTGGATACTTCAATGGCCATTATTAGACCATTATGCTCTTATTGCGTTTTGAAAGTCAAAAGAGAAACAACATAAGTTAGAATGTTTCACAAAATTATGTTAACTAATTGGAAGGAATTGAACCAAGTTTTAATGATAGCTTCACCCCAATATTCATGATCTTATGGAAACTCTTATAAATCAACAGAATTTAACATACCTAATACAGTTACTCACAAAAGTAGGTTAACATTGAAGCAAATTTGAAAAAACATCATAATATAAAATCTGAAAATCAACTAAAATTTTTTTTTAATTTGCAACAGTTGCTCATGCTCATACCTGGAGATATAAAGTAAAATCAGCATTTCTGTCGGCGTCAAAACAATTGCATCAATAATGCAATTCATAAGCTATTATTTTGCATCTCACAAAAGTAGGTTAACAAAATCTTTTCAGATCAGTCTTTAGTTATCAGCACAAGTGCAATAGAGTTTATTGAAATTATAATATATTGTCGTGTTTCGCCGACTGACCATTCGGGAAATGAGCCTCGCCGCAATGCGTAACACTCGAACAAAGATAATACCTCGGTAGCTTTGGGTCGGAGAATACTTATTGAAACCACGAATCCGCAGTTAGCAAGTCCCAGAAAGTCAATTAAAAAGTCCTTTGGATATGACTCAAATATATTAATTTCAAAATTAACAAATAGACCAATTTTAGAATCTAGCGACACAAGCGTCTGATGATAAAAAATATGTATTGTGTATAATATCAAAGCAAAACGTAATATTTATTTTGTAAGCGCACCATGTACGTTTGCTTATATCGCTTTGGTATTAATAGTGTAAAAAAAGATAAACAATGTACAAATTTTGTTAATTTTAAATAAATTTTTATCTAACTCACAAGTTCGTTCAATTTTGTTCCACCCGGTATATGCGTAGGGTCCAGATGACAGGCGCGTTACAATTTCAAAGATGTCGCTCCGCTATATCAGGCTGCCTACGCAACATAATCTGGAAAAATAAATACATATCAGTAGAAAGCAAAGCACAGATATACAAGACGTGTGTCAGACCTATATTAATGTACGCCGCTGAAACACGAGCTGAAACCTCCAAGACAAAGCAAATACTTCGAAGCACAGAAATGAGCACATTACAAACCATTGCCGGGGTCACCCTCAGAGATAGAGTAAGAAGCGCTGTTACCCGACAAACATGTGCAATCTACGACATCGTGAGATGGATAATAACAAGATGAAGGCTATGGAGGGACCATGTGGAGAGAATGAACCATGATCGACTAGCAAAAATAACCATGCTAAACAAACCTGACTCTAAAAGACTACCAGGACGACCACCAAAGCGGTGGTATGAAAGTTGGACATCGGCATCCCAAGAAGAAGTATAATAACAGTTCCTGGCGGCAAGAAATGGATATCTACAGGACATTGTCCTACAATAAGAGGAAGAAGAAGAAACTCAACAAAAACACTTCGAAATGATCGTATTATAGCTTCAACACTAATCGAAGCCGCCACACTAAAATTCGTTGCGCTTTTTTGTGAAACTTACAAAAAATGCGATGTGACTCCACGCAAAGTCAACGAAAGTCTGCCATTTAATAGCTGTGCCGTTCCAGCTCTCTTGAAAATCAACGTACCAACCTATTTGCAACAATTTAAAACAAAGTAAGTTCCGTTCTTTCCCAGATGCGTTAAATGCACCGGTAAGCACTTACCAAACCAGCAGTCTGGCGTAAATCAAACACGGATAAACTAGAGAGCGGGAAACCGCGGTTCTAATCCTGATTGCGTCGAATATGTGCTGTGATCTAAAAAGTCAAAAATTGATCTGTGGACTATAGGATCCATTCCAACCCGCATTAGGCCAGCGTGAATCTTCATGGACTAACAAAGTTATAAGGTGACTTGAGTAATCAGAGGGTAAATTTCATTTATTAATTAATTTAAAAAAATTAAATAAAAATTAAAAATAATTTAGTTTTTTAATTAAATTTAAATCTTTATATCAAAATTTAGAATTTTTAACTTCTGAGATATTTTTTCTGCATCACTACGGAAAGGCGCGTTCTTTAAAAGTTTAGTGTTAGTAAACGGAATACAGGAATAGATACTATATACGAATTCTAATTGCCAACTAATATTAAAAATTCTTTGAAGTTCACCGGTTTTTGAGGACCACATGTTTACTGTATATTCATCTTCTCCATTAGTATTCAAGGCACGTGAAAGTCCAATTATTTTGTGATCTATTGTAGTCACTCCGTGGAGTGGTAAACACACATCAATTTTTAAAAGGAGTTGTCCTGTAAGAAAGTTGTATACTTTTAACATGAACGAATTCTGCGAATAAAATACCAACTTGTTTTGTTCTATTAGTTCTACTACATCCAAGTACAACTTAATGTTTGCATTACAATAATTATCCGCAGTTTTCCAAATATCGAATGAAATTATCATCGCTAACGTTGAAATGTTCCAAGTGGAAGCACGCCAACTTCTGTCGAAGCAAATTAGATGTTCGTCCTTCACCAATATTTGTTCAATTCTCGTACTTCGAAGCAATTCACGTTCAATTGTGGAATTACTGTCTAGGTCCATAAATTGTACCATACCATTGTTTAAATATATTGCCGTATTACCAGAGAAACATAATTTTCCACGCAAACTTTGACCGACACCTTTACTGATAAACGTCCACGTATTCATATCGATAATAACAATGTAATCATTGAATGTAACACCAATGAAATTTTGATGAATAGAGATTATTGGAGTTGCATTAATATTACCTGCAATATTTATATCAAAAATTTTCTCTGTACTCATCATATTCCACACTTCTATATCTTTACTGGTCACACGTATCAGCAAATCCCCGTGTCTTCTAATTTTCAGAATGGGGGCCCAACCTATCCATAATCGCTTTATAATGCTTCCAGTGGATGAACTTATGACCTCAATTTCGGTGCTTCTTGTTCCAGCAATCAATATTTCATTGTCAAAGTAATATACTCGTAGGTAACCTTGCATCTCTGTTTCTACAATTATTTCATGACAAATGTTATGCTTCCAGTTATATGCTAAGTTCTGATTATATAAATAAACTCCATGCCAATAACCATACTTTTCAGAAAATTCTCTGTACAGTAAAGAGTTTTGGTTCGGAAGAAAACCGTTTTTCAAGCATTGAATTCTCCAAAGGTATTCATCGTTCATATACGGTTTCCAAAGACTGCTACAGTTGCTAATTTGAGAGAGATCATGGGATGTCAAATAAGTTAGAATTTCATGGGATTGACATGGTAATACACTTCCCAAAATATCGATTTTATCTCTCTTCTGTTTTTCGCATGTATTTGTAGATTTTACTACTAGATCCATATCTGTTTTTTCTTTATTTTCTTTTATATATTCGTTTCTTTTCGTTTGTGTTCACTTGTCTCATAGATCTTATATTACATTAGATAGGACATAGCATAATTTCTAATCAAATCCAATTCTTACCACCCTTATAATACCAATTTATGGTGGTATTTTTTTCAGCTATTGAAACTGAATTATATATTAAACCACTAGAAAAAACCACCAGCCACTAAAAGCAATATTTCGCCACTAAAAGGGGGGTCGAAACCACCAGTTCTAGTGGAAAATCCACTAAGGTGGCAGCACTGGCTGGTATTACTTGATTAACATCAACACTTCTTTTAATGTTAGTCAGCGCCAGTGTTGCCAATCTAGCGGTTTTCCCGCTAGATCTGACTTATTTTAAGTTGCTTTAGCGGGAAAAATTTCCATCTAGCGGCTAGCGGGAATTTTAGCTTAATTAAAGAATATCTGACGGGAAATCTGACGGTTTTTAAAAACTGCCGAAAGTCAATTTAAAATTTTTTTTTCTTTTTAAATTTAAAATTTCACCGCCTTCAAATTAGTACACAATCTTACTGCTCTATAAATGCCATGGGTTATGTTTGGTTATGTTCAGTCTTCAGTTATGTTGGTACTTATTACAAAAAACTTACAAGCTCGAAGACCACGACGATATCGATGATTTGTTTTTAGATTTATTAGTGTTTTGTAATATACATTTTTTTTTTTTAATAAAATAATAAAAAATTGTGTAATTTTATTTTAAAAAATCTAATACGCTAATCTTAAATTATTAAAAATGGTATTTCTGGTGGATTTCTGGCGGGATCGCCGTGTTATCTAGCGGTTTCTAGCTATTTCGTAAAAATGGGATATCTGGCAGGTTTTCTGGCGGGACCGCCGTGTCATCTAGCGGGTTTCTGGCGGGATCGCCGCGTTATCTAGCGGTTTCGCAAATTTAAGTGCTGGCAACACTGGTCAGCGCCGAATTTCATAAATGACATATAACGGGTGACAACTAGAAAATTGCACAAACTTTGATGGTTAACAAAATATTTAGTTTTTATTCAAAACAATTCAATCATGGCTCAAATTATTCCACCAAATATCCTTTTTTAGAAAATATTAACCCTTATCAGCCACACTGCGTAACGAAGTCGAGATGCGTTCACATGTCCTCTGTACACGTGATTTGTCGTAATTTCTAATGCATAATCGGATTTTATTGATGAGTTCATTGGTATTTTTCGCTTTCCAGTTGTTTTTATATACTTCGGCATTTAGAGCTCCAAAAAAATCCTCAATAGGACGGCATTGTGGTAAGTTTGTGGGATTGTGCAGTTTGGGTACAAATTTTATCGAATTCAGTTGGAGAAACTCCAATGTCTTTTTTGCATAGTGGGACGATGCTTTGTCTGGCCAAAATAAATAATTATCATCCCCATGATGTGCCTTTAAAAATGGAATTAAAATTTTCTTCAAGCACTCGTTTTGATACACTGCTTGATTGATTGCAATCCCACTTGGCTTGAACCAAGGCTTTGAAATACCCTTCTCTGATATTGCAATATATAACATTACCTTCGGCTCAAATTTTGCCTTAAATTTATATCTAACATCGGTAGATGTATTCGCGATATTGTCTGTATAAAAAATATCATTTCCAGGTACTTGACTGCGGCTTAATCCAAAATAACTTTCATCGTCCAAAACATAATGATTTCCTTGATAATTTTGGGTCATCCAACGGCATTGTTTTTTCACGGTTTGAATTTGCTCCTCTGTATATTTTGGCGATCTCTGCTTATGCCTTACTTTGATTTCACACCTTTTCAATACTTTTGAAATATATTGCTGTGTGCAATTATATTTTCGGGCGGCATCTCGTTGACTAATATTGTCTTTGTTGTTAAAAAGCGTTTTCAAGCTTACAATGTTCCTATTGGTCATAATTTTAGCTTTACGGCCGGTGCAACCTTCGCGTTTCACTTTTATGTTTTGTAAAATATAGTAAATTGTTCTTTGGGAAATTGATTCTGCTTTAAAATGACTTACAGTAAACTTTTTCCCGAATTTAATATTTGATTTATAGAACCGTACAATGCGTTCGCGCAGGACTTCTTGTTTCGACGCCATTATTATTACTAATAAAAATTAAAACAAAAAAATTGCTATGCAAAGTCAATAAAGCGTATCCAGGGTAATAATTTGTGTTACATAGTCGACTTTGATTTCTCAGTATTTTAAAAGATATGGACCTTTAAAGTTTGTGCAATTTTCTAGTTGTCAACCGTTACAAGTCTGGACTACGGCTTTTTAAACGGGCTCCCGGTTTCCCGCCAGGTAAAAGTTCTTCCCGTTATCACTGAATTTAAGACCGGAATCCCGGGATCCGAGAATAATTCTTCATACTTAAGAGGAATCCTCGAAGTTGGAAAATACACTTTCGTAATTCACTGATATCTTGCTTATTACTCAAAAATATTGCACAAAAGTATATATTTTTTAAAAGAGGAAACTTGGACGCAGGTCGTGTTGTTTTGATTTTTTTTAAATTCAAATTTTTTGAAAAAAAAATATTGAAAAAAATTTGAATTTAAAAAAAATCAAAACAACACGACCTGCGTCCAAGTGTCCTCTGTTAAAAAATATACTTTTGTGCAATTTTTTTGAGTAATAAGCAAGATATCAGTGAATTACGAAAGTGTATTTTCCAACTTCGAGGATTCCTCTTAATATTTTAAATTAAAATCCAATTGAATTTGAATTCTTGTTTGTTATTTTTTGCTTGGTATTTTATTTTAATTGATAGTACCAAGTACCACTTAACACTTACGTTTATTAGCGCTAATAAACATTTTAAATTGGTAATTTACATTTTCTATTGGTTAGTTTGTTAGGGTTACCTTAAGACCGGTCTGTTGTTGCATATAATTCCCTGCTTTACTTATCACTTAACACTTAAGAGGATTAACCAATAGAATTATGTATAGCCGTTTATTTTAACTGTTACTAGCGGGATACCCGGCACGCCCGGGGTTTACATAAAATAAAATATTTTTATATAGTTCTTCTTATTCTTCCATCGCGTTCAAATTCAGTTTCACGTTCCGTTTGAGTGTAGCCTGTCTTGAAGCTTGTGTTTCGAGTCTTTGATTACGTTCATATTCACTTTCAGCCTCTCGGTGCAACCGAAATCGTTTAGCGGCTGATGTATGCCTATTATGCAAAGGTTGCTTCTTAGGTGGCTTAATAATTGTTGGTTTGTTAATAGTAGTTTTAAACTCAATTAAATTCAATAAACAACACATGTCGAGCATGTAAAGTTTACGAACAAACTCGTTTTGGTCGTTAATGTGTTCATATGTGTAATAAAAACCCTTCGCATTTAGATTTAATTGCAAATCGAAAATCTTAACTTGCTCCAGGTTTTTATCGTGATGTAAAATTGTGTGACAAATAAATTTTTTATAAATGTGTAAAATTTGTACAAATAAATTCAAAATTGTTTATTTACCAGTTATACTGCACTTGTCGAAAACATTTTAGAACCACTGTTTTCTTGCTTCCTAAATTCCTTACCAGCGCTTGCATCTGTTGTACGGTAACACCTGTTAGCTTCCGTGTTGTGAACTTTGTAGCAATTTTCCAAATATGTGAAGTGAATTCTTCACACACAAACCCAAACATCCAAATCAAATCAATCGATGAAACGTAAAATTAAGTGCGTGTTGGCAAAAAATCTCAAACGATTTGAACCAAACATAAAAATCATGTAACTAACCTCGAAATTGATACGTAAATAATTTAATTCAAATTTAACGAAATTGAATTCATCCTTCTAAACCTTTAATTGTAGGCACGTAATCGTTGTAATTACAACTATCATTTGATCCTCATATCAATGTCGGATCAACAATTATGCACATCTGGCATTACAAAAATTGCCGTAATTTGAAAATTCTACTTCCAAATCAAACTAAAATCAATCGCCCACTTTAGACGACACTTCGCACTACTATTATCCCGCAATCAACCCCTGCATTGCGAGTAAACCCGAAAAACTACCACTAATGGCGGACGCCACCAAAAAACGCTCCAGTTGGCTTCACAGTCGTACGCCAACTTCTTCTACCTTCTATGTGCAAAAACTTCAACGTACCAACAGAAAATTGAATTTTAACCGAATTTGCACTTCAACAAAGGTGAAATCTTGCGCTCAAATTTCAAATGTTAACAATAAAATTTGTTCCTTTTCAGGTTTTAACGCCGCAAACAACTTTATAAATCACTGGATTTCAAATAACGTACAACAACAATTGTGTGCTTGTGTCAGTGGTAACATAAATCGACCTTAAAATAACAAAATCACGCTCGACTATGTTATAATTGATAAAACATCCCTTACTCTACGACAAATTTATTATGTACAAAACTGGGTTTAGTTCGTTTCACCACAATATACAGTGATTTCCAGTTAATAGCAACATTTCGCTTGGGAAAAAATTTTTTTTTCGGTCAAAAAATTTCACTTCTGACCACTTTTCAAAATAATTTGGTCGATGACGAAACAATCGAAGTTTTCTTCCTTTCTTTTTATTTTCTACAACTATTTGTAGTAGTTCAAGAAAGTCTTCGTCGTCGGTCAAATCACGATTATCCATTGTAATAATTTGTTAACCGAAGTTTTTATTAAAATTATAGTTTTTAAAAAATAATTTTGTCTTTTTTACAGTTACAAACCAGGGTTTAATCCATGGATTTATGGATTAATCCGCCGATTTCTCGGATCACGTGATCTGAGAGTTAACCCAGGATCAGCGCTTGACTCTTGCCTATGCAACAGACATTTGCTTTGATCCTTGGTTTAACCCTGATTCGAGGACGATCTTCTTTCGTGCAATTGGCCCTTATAGTAGCATTTCAAGTACTCAAGTGATTTAGGAAGATATCCAATGATGCGGATAATCTCTATAACAAACATTTTTGTGCGATCTCTTTCTCCTCTCAAGTTTTCAAAGTTTCCTATGCACAAACATCTAACCCGAGTCCTAGTGAGCAAGTGTTCCAAGTTTGGTTCAAATCGTTCGAAAGGCTTAGGAGTGTATAGCGATCAAACAAACATACAAACAATTTTCTCTTTTATATACGAGTATTTAGATATTGTTTTAAGTACTAATATAACATTACTACAACTTATGCAGGAAAATAGAAAATTAAAAAACAGCGAAGCAACATATAAAGACATTCAGAGAAAGATAAGACGGGAAATTATAGTCTGTTTTTTTTAAGAAACCGATAGAAATTTTCGACTCCACGTGGACAACGTGAATGTTAACCAATGAAATTGCTTGAAATTTAATTTCAACCAATGACATTCACGTTGTCCACCTGGAGTCGAAAATTTCTATCTGTTCCTTAAAAAAACAGACTATAGAACAGCAAAAGAAGGATGGCTTAGAATACAATGCCAAGCAATAGAGGAGCTTGAAGGAAAGTTTGATCTGTTTAATATGCACAAAAGGGTCAGAGAAGCTGCTGGAATATATAAATCCAATGTAACAGGAACGCTGCAAACTGCTGACGGCAGAATTATAATCGACAGACAAGAGAAAATGGATACTACCTGGAAATCATATATATCCCATCCTTATGAAGATAATATACTATGAAGATAAGATAAGATCTTATGAAGATAAGATAATAGACCAGATATAACTCACATATGAGAGTTCAATTGCTTGGAAGACCTACCTATAACAACAGACTAGGTCATGAAGGCAATATCACAAATTGAATGCCAGATGACATTCACGCGGAATTCCTTAAGTTGTTCGACGATGAAGGCATAATATCTTGGTTAACAACGATAATTAATCGGATATACTCTAGTGGACATAATATACCAAGGATATGGCTCAAATCCACATTTATTCGACTGGGATTCAGTGGGGACTTTCGTACCATTAGCTTCATGAGTCACCTCCTTAAGCTCTTCCTGAAAATAATTCATAAAAGAATCATCAACAAATGTGAAGAACACGTTAACCGCACACAATTTGGTTTTCGAAATGCGATGGGTACAAGAGAGGCTCTGTTCAGTGTCCAAGTTCTTTTCCAAAAATGTAGAGATGTTAATTCTGATGTTTTTGCCTGCTTTGTTGATTATCAAAAGGCATTCGATAACGTAAAACACGATAAACTTATCGAGATTTTGAGGAAAATAGGACTGGAGCATAGAGATTCGAGAATAATCAAGCAATTTGTACTGGAACCAGATGTCCACCATAAGAGTCCAGGGACAGCTTTCTGAAGACATTATGATCAAGCGAGGTGTACAACAGGGGTGTGTGTTGTCTTCACTACTATTCAACGTGTATTCATAACGAATTTTTCAAGAATCGCTGGAAGATAGATATTGGCGGCAAAATTAATGGTGAATGCATAAATAACATAAGATACGCTGATGACATAATGGTGATAGCAAAAAATATGGAGAATATCCAGGAACTAATCACAAGACTGACGGAAACTAGTCAGAGATACGGACTATCACTAAACCTAACAAAAACAAAATGCATGATAGTATCAAAAGAGGATAACCAGGGTCAACTTACAGGGAATATGCAATCATTACAAAGAGTATAAAGATACACATACTTGGGTACAACACTTAATGAGGGGTGGGACCACTCTATAGAAATCAAGATAAGAATAGAGAAGTCCAGAGCTGCATTTCTTAAAATGTCAAAACTTTTCAGATGTGACGATTTGTCGTTAACAACGAAGGTAAAGTTAATGAGGTACTACGTCTTTCCGGTGCTCCTGTACGGGTTTGAGTCTTGGACTTTAACAGAAGATTCTTGCAAAAAATTAGAAGCATTCGAAATGTGGTTGTACCGACGTATTCTGAAGATACTATGGACAGACCGTGTCACCAATCAGACTGTTCTAGAAAGACTTGATAAAAAGAGAGAATTACTTCTACATAAATATAAAAACTCGCAAATTAGAGATTTAAAATAGACGGTCATTGACTTGCAGCTAACGCAATTGGATGCGAATGCGAGGCACCGGGTTCAAACCTGGGGAGAGTCAAACTTTCTTATGACTAGTCTCTGTGCTTCGGAAGGCACGTTAAGCCGGTAGTGTTGAAATGTAAATCTCAAATACCCTGTATAGAGTAGAGTTACAACTCATGGATGCAACGCCATCTGTTTGCTGTCTAGTAATAAGAAGTTTTCGTAATGGACGCCTATGTACGTTAAGTTGTAAGCTGTTCTTGTACCAATTTACTAAATATATATACATAATAAAAAACCGAGTTACCATTTTCTACAGGTTATAGTGCCCAGTAATAATATCCGTTCGATATAATCAATGCTTGAAGCGCGTCGGTGAAAATAGTGTATGTTGTTAGTTGTTGAACTTGGTGTTATAAGAAATGGCAGTAAACTACTTAAACAGTGTACCGAAGTTAATAGGTCGGGAAAACTACGACGAGTGGCTTTTTGCAGTTGAAAATGTGTTTGTTCTTGAAGGACTAACTGATTGCATTGAAGGCAAAGAAAAAGACACCGTATTATTAGCGAAGGCTAAGGCAAAACTAGTGTTAACTATTGATCCATCCTTGTTTTCGCACGTGAAAGAAGCAAAAACAGCACAGGAAGTGTGGCAAAAGTTAAAAAACCTATACGCTGATACTGGTTTTACTAGAAAAATAGGTTTATTGCGTACCCTGATTTCTGCACGATTGGAAAATAATGACTCCATGGAAACGTACATAAATCAAGTTGTGGATACTTCGCAAAAATTAAGAAGAACTGGTTTTGAAATAAACGAGGAATGGGTTGGGTCGCTTTTGTTGGCGGGACTTCCGGAAAGGTTTGCACCTATGATTATGGCTGTGGAACACTCAGGAATAAACATAACAACAGATTCGATAAAAACGAAGTTGTTAGATATGCAAATAGATGGCGCCAAATCTGGTGGAGCTTTCGTTACAGGAAAATACAACAAAAGTAAAATGAACTTGAAAAAATTGCCGAGAGATGGCAATAGTGGATCAAATTCAAACAAAGACATGAGCAACATTGTCTGTTATAAATGCAAACAACCCGGACATTTTAGGTCCAAGTGTCCAGACAATAAAAAGGATAGTGCATTAAGTGCCGTGTTCACAATGGGACAATTCCAAAACACAGATTGGTACATCGATAGTGGTTCATCTTTTCATTTAACAGCCAAAAAGGATTGGTTAATAAATGAACGAAAACCAGAACTATCGGAGATTATGGTAGCAAACAAAGCAAAGCTACAAGTAGAATGTGCAGGTGATATTCAAATAAAAACGACATCGGAAAGTTCAACACATGACGTTCTTTTAAGTAATGTGCAGTATGTGCCAGGGTTAACTACTAACTTATTGTCGGTCAGTCAGCTGATAAAAAATGGCAATAAAGTAAATTTCAATGAAAACAATTGCAAAATTTATAACAACAATAATGTTTTAGTGGCAACAGCAAACTTAAAAAACAATGTGTATAAACTAAATCTGCATGAACATAATGTGAGTTTTTTGACAACGCCTGTCTCTAGCGAAATTTGGCATAGGCGTTTGGGACACATAAACAGTGGTTATTTGAACAAAATGTCCGAATTAGTAAATGGACTTACTTACAAAGGACAAGCAAATATTGACAAGCAGAATTGCAAAGTATGTTGTGAAGGAAAACAAACCCGTTTACCTTTTCCGAACAAAGGCAGCAGAGCTCAAGACTTGCTACAAATAATACACAGTGATGTTTGTGGGCCCATGGAACAAACTTCATTAGGCGGATCGAAATACTTCGTAACATTCATAGATGACTACAGCAGAATGTGTTTTATATACTTCATAAAAACAAAAGATCAGGTATGTGAAAAATTCAAAAGTTTCAAAGTTTTAGTTGAGAAACAGCAGAACAAACAAATTAAAATACTGAGAACGGACAATGGAGGAGAATATTGCAGTAAGGAGTTCGAAAAATTCTTGAAAAATGATGGCATTATCCACCAGAAAACAAATAGCCACACGCCCGAGCAAAACGGTTTGTCAGAACGTTTTAACCGTACCATCGTGGAAAAGGCAAAGTGCTTGATGTTTGATGAAAATGTTGGTAAGATTTTTTGGGCAGAAGCCTGTAATACTGCATGTTACATAAAAAATCGTTCGGTAGCTGCTGGGGTCTCGAAAACTCCAATTGAATTGTGGACAGGTAAGAAACCTGATATCAGTCACTTAAGAATATTTGGCAGTGTCGCCATGGTACATATTCCTAAAGTAAATAGGAAGAAATGGGACAAAAAGGCAGAGAAACATATAATAGTGGGTTATGATGAGAACACTAAAGGATACAGATGTTATAATTCATACACAAAAAATATTATAACTAGTCGAGACGTCACCATAATGGAAAGTATAAAAGAAACTATTATAGAAGAAACAAAATTATCAGATTCAGTGGGGGAAGTAAAAGAATTAATTCCTTCAACCGAAGATGAGAAACCTGAAGAATTAATAAGTAATGACTTACCAGAAGAAGAGCCTAAAAATGAAACAGTAATTCTTAGGAGGTCAGAAAGACAAAAAACAGCAAGAGTCTTTGAAGATTTCGTTAGCTACATAAGCACAAGTACCACAAATGAGACAATTTTGGATGAAAATAATGTTCCAGCAACAGTTTCAGAAGCTTTCTCAAGACCCGATGGTTACAAATGGAAACAGGCGATGATAGAAGAAATAAATTCATTTGAAGAAAACGACACGTGGGTACTAGAGGAACTACCAGAAACGGGAACGGTTGTCGAGTGCAAGTGGGTATATAAAATTAAAAATAATTGTGACGGTGAAGTGAGCTATAGAGCTAGGTTAGTTGCTAAAGGTTTCACGCAAAAAGAGGGCATAGATTATTTGGAAACATTTGCTCCAGTGGTGAGACACTCCAGCTACAGATTGTTAATAGCATTAGCTGTCAAATTAGATTTAAGAATTGTACACCTTGATGTAAAAACTGCTTTTTTGAATGGGGTTTTAGAAGAAAAAGTCTACATGAGGCAACCAGAGGGGTTTGTTTTAAAAGGCAATGAAAACAAAGTATACAGATTAAAAAAGGCGGTATACGGTTTGAAGCAGTCAAGCCGGGCCTGGAATAAGAGAGTAGACGATGTTTTGCTAAATTTAAACTATAAAAAATCAAAATTTGAACCATGTCTATACATTAAGAAAGAAAATAATTCTTTAACTGTTATAGCTCTGTATGTAGACGATTTCTTTGTGTTTTCAAATAATGTAGATGAAATGAATTTTTTAAAGGAACAATTAAGTTCAAAGTTTAAAATTAAGGATTTAGGTGAAGCAAAACAATGTTTAGGAATTAGAATCAGAAGAGACCCTGTTAATAACGTTATTTATTTAGACCAGGAAAACTATGTAAACCAAATTCTAAAGAAATTTAATATGTTAGATTGTGAAAGTGTTAGTACTCCAATGGAGAGCAATATTGATTTGAAAAATGATTCAAAAATTAATGTTAGCGATAGGAATATACCTTATCAGAAACTTATCGGAAGCTTAATGTATTTAGCTGTTTTAACTCGACCAGATATAGCTTTTGCAGTAAGTTTCATGAGTCAATATAATAATAGCTATTCCGAAAGTCATTGGAAATGTGCAAAACGAGTTTTAAGGTATTTACAAGGCACAAAAAGTTATGCTTTGAAATTTTGTAAGGATAATTGTGAACTAGAAGGTTACGTTGATTCAGATTGGGCTGGTGACTTACGTGATAGGAGATCTTATACTGGATTTGTTTTCAAATTATCAGGAGGTGCTATAGCATGGGAAAGTTGCAAGCAAAAAACCGTGGCATTGTCAAGCACGGAAGCTGAATACATGGCCTTAAGCGAAGCAGCAAAAGAGGCAATTTATTTGAAAAATATTTTATGTGAATTAATAGGATATAAGAATAGTGTTGTATTATTTAATGATAATCAAAGCGCACAGAAATTATCGGCAAATCCTGTATTTCACAAAAGATCAAAGCATATCGATGTAAGGCATCATTTTATTAGAGATACCATTTCAAATAAGTTGATAGATATTCAATTCTTATCTACTAATGAAATGACTGCAGATATTTTGACTAAAAGCTTATCAAAAGCAAAAAATGATTATTTTGTTGATAGACTTGGCTTGGTTGATATTTGAGATAGTGGGGGTGTTGAAATGTAAATCTCAAATACCCTGTATAGAGTAGAGTTACAACTCATGGATGCAACGCCATCTGTTTGCTGTCTAGTAATAAGAAGTTTTCGTAATGGACGCCTATGTACGTTAAGTTGTAAGCTGTTCTTGTACCAATTTACTAAATATATATACATAATAAAAAACCGAGTTACCATTTTCTACAGGTAGTCCCCTGGGTTAGTGAATTGCCACCATTAACATAAAAACCAGGATTCATGGCACATCTGAAGGCAAGTCTAGCAAGCTACCTAATGGATGTAAAATTTGTATATGCTCACAGAACTAACACTGCCAAGGAAACGACGCAGATATTGGTAATAACAAGCCTTACGGCTTAAACTACGTTGAAGAAGGAGAAGAAGAAGCAAATTAGAATATCTGGGCATATTATGAGAAATAGTGAACGATACGGGTTGCTACAAACAATTCTACAGGGAAAGGTGCAAGGAAAAGAGGACCGGGAAGAAGAAGAATTTCATGGCTGAAGAACCTGAGAACATGGTATATTACAAACAACAGTGGGTCCTTTTAGAGCCGCAGCAGATAAAGTATGCACTGCTATGATGATCGCCAACATTCGAAACGGTTAGGCACTAGAAGAAGAAGAATATTGTTTGTTTGGCGCCGACTCAAAATTAGTTACTTACATATTATATTAGTTTAGGCGCTTAGTTATTAAGACTAAGAAAAAGGTATATTCTTTATTTTTTGCTTTTAGTTTCCTTTTTGTCGGTTTAATTTTTTGTTAATTATTTATTTTTATTATTATTATTATTTATTTATAATTATTTTTATTTTTTACCTTTTTATGGCTAAATTCTATTAAGTAATCACCTACTTAATTTTGTGTAACAAATTCCAGCTCTCTAGAACGTCAGGAAGTTGGTTAAAAATGGTCTAAAAAAGTCCAACCACACGAAATACGGACAACTGTCACACCAAGTTAACTAAAATTAAATTCTTTAATTCACGGTTATCAACCATTAAACAAATCTAGTAAAAATTAAAAATAATTTAATTTGTTAATTAAATTTACATCTTTATATCAAAATTTATAATTTTTAAATTCTCAGATCTTTCTTTTCCATCACTACGAAAACGCGTTGTCTTTAAAAATTTAGTGTTAGTAAACGGAATACAGGAATAGATTATATTGAACATTTGTAATTGCGAACTAATATTAAAAACTCTTTGAAGTTTACCGGTTTTTGAGCACCATATATTTACTGTATATTCATCATCTTCTCCGTTAGTGTTCAGGTCACGTAAAAGTCCAATTAATTTGTGATCTATTGTAGTCACACCGAACAGTGTTAAACACACATCAATTTTTAAAAGGAGTTGTCCTGTAAGAAAGTTGTACACTTTTAACACGAGCGAATTCAGCGAATGAAATACAAACTTGTTTTGTTCTATTAGTTCTACTTCTACATTCAAGTACCACATACTGTTTACATTACAATAATTGTCCGCAGTTTTCCAAATATCGAATGACATTATCATCGCTAACGTTGAAATATTCCAAGTGGAAGCACGCCAACTTCCGTCGAAGCAAATTAGATGTTCGTCCTTCACCAGTATTTGTTCAATTCTCGTACTTCGAAGCAATTCAGGTTGATATGTGGAATTATTATCTAGGTCCATAAATTGTACCATACCATTGTTTAAATATATTGCCGTATTACCAGAGAAACATAATTTTCCACGCAAACTTTGACCGACACCTTTACTGATAAACGTCCACGTATTCATATTGATAATAATAATGAAACCATTATCGAATGTAACACCAATGAAATTTTGATGAACAGAGATTATTGTAGTTGCATTAATATTACCTGCAATATTCATATCAAAAATTCTCTCTGTACTCATCATATTCCACACTACTATATATTCGCTGGTCACACATATTAGCAAATCCCCGTGTCTTCTAATTTTTAGAATGGGGACCCAACCTATCTTAAATCGGTTTATAATGCTTCCAGTGGATGAACTCTTCATCTCAATTTCGTTCCCAATTGGTCCAGGAATCAATATTATTTCATCGTCAAAGTAATATACTCGGAAGAAACGACCTTGCATCTCTTTTTCTACAATTATTATTTCATGACAAATGTTATGCTTCCAGTTGTATGCTAAGTTCTGATTATATAAATAAACTCCATGCCAATAAGCATACTTTTCAGCAAATTCTCTGTACAGTAAAGAGTTCTTGTTTGGAAGAAAACCGTTTTTCACGCACTGCATTTTCCAAAGGTATTCGTCGTCCATATACGGTTTCCAAAGACTACTACAGTTGCTAATTTGAGAGAGATCATCGGGTGTGAAATACGTTAGAATTTCATGGGCTTGACATGGTAATACACTTCCCAAAATATCGATTTTATCTCTCTCTTCATTTCTGCATGCATTTGTAAATTGTACTAGATCCATATCTGTTTTTTCTTTATTTTCTTTTATATTTTCGTTCCTTTTCGTTTGTTTTCACTTGCCTCATGCAATTCTAATTCTTACCACCCTTATAATACCAACTTAGGGTGGTATTACTTAATTAATATCAAAACTTCTTTTAAAGTTTTAATATTAGTCAGTGCCGCACTTCATAAATTTCATATAATTACAAGTCTGGACCTAGGTTGTATAGTTTATGCCCAGATTCATAGTCAATTAACAAAAGTACCAAGTATTGAGTAGTACCTAAGTATCGAATTTGTATTTCATAGACGCATATTAATTTGATACTTATTAGGGGGCGTGAACATTTTAAAAAACATAAGTAAATCTAAAAATAAATAAAAATTACGTATTACATAGGCAACCCACACCACTTCCTGCAATCTTATAGATTTTAATTTTTACATTGCTGCCAAATAAATTAATGTGCTTATTCTGCTAATAATAATTTTGAAGCCTATAAGGCCCCTATAGCGCTATAAAACTATAAATCTATTAGGGTTATAGACTTTAGTAAGAAATGGTATTCTGCTCATACTTATAGGGTCTATAACACTATATAAATTCTATAATTCTTATAGGCAATTGTTTTTCCCAATAACGGCTATAAGTACTATATATAATGGCGTACATCTCACACCCCTTACAAAAACGACCCTGTTAAACATTGTATTTATGTACGATTGGTAGAGATGGACTCTGGAAGGGAGACCAGACTTTTTAAAAAATATAAAAAAATAGTTTAGGAAGTTCCTAAACTTATATATCTGTGCGGTCTGCAATTGTCAATTTCAATCGAGTGTACAATTCAAACAGTTTTTATTGAATATTATAAAAAATGGATGTTTCGAATATTCATAATATTCAATTCTTTATTATGGCGTTACTTGAAAATAATTTTCGAAGGTAGTAAACTGAAATTTTTCCTTAGTAGCTAAGGACACCCAATTCCACCAATTGACACCAACATAGACCCGACCTGACGATTTTTCGTTTCTGCACACTAGCTCCGTCTAGTCACTAAGGAAAAATTTTAATTTCACTCTACTTTAAATTTATTTTTATTAACCTATGAATAACCAATCAAAGTTGTCCATTTACTTCTTCACACCACTGTTATTGCTGCCAACCCCAAGATAAAATTATTAGAATACTATAACACTATAAGAAAGTCCTTATATATACGCTCCTTACAGAATGGATAGCAGAATATCAATTTGTCGATTTCTATAACAAGCAGTGCTGTGACACACTATAGCTTATAGTTCTATAACATTTATAGAGTTATAGGTGTTATTAGCAGAATAAGCACATAAACTGTATGCAAAAATTTTCTGTGTAATGTTTTAAATCGATGGTATTAGTATTAAATAAAACTTTTTGTGTAATGTTTAAATTGTAATGTTCAAATTCAAGTAACGTATAAATAGCAACAAAAATTTTCAACAAACGTTGAAATCATTAGAATTAAAACGAACGATATTTAAACTTTACTCAATTTAAATTTTGTAATAGAAAGTAAAACGGCGTGCCATAGTAAGGGAATATTTTTCATAAGTAACGTTGTAAGTATAATATAAGTAAGTCATTATAATATCATATGAACATATACGTATGTGCATATAATTTTCAAAATCCTTAGAAACAGAAAAAAGGAACTCAAAATTATAAAATCGTAGTTGCATTTCTTTTGATATTTTCAAACATTTTCTACACCATTTCAAGCTTTAATTCAGAAACCATAAATTGCAAATCAGATTAATTAGTACTTTTGGCCTCACGGCCATCATTCTGATTAAGGTGGCCGAGAAATTGTTTCGAAATTTGTTCGACACAAATCTTAAAAACGAATAAATTAAACAAAATTCTGTAGACAGATTCAAAAAGCTTAAGTTTGCAACTACGAGCTATTTCACAAAGTCTGTATGCTAAAATTTTCTATTTTTTGAGTTTTGTGTCGAATGGAAAATGAAAATCTAACTAATAGATTGCGATTACTAACAGAATTTGTTCGCAAATCGCACAGATTCTGAACGGGTCAATTAATCAGATGCAGTACATAGATTAAAAGGTATGATCTATATAATAAGAACGAAAACTCGTCTTATATTGCGCATCGTCACATAACGTCCGCCATATTGATTTTTTAAGATTTCAGATTAATGGACTAGATGGCGCAAAATCATACCTGTTCTATATACTGTGGTGAAGCGAATTAAGTCGGTTTTACTTTTATTCTTCTTCTTCTTTTTTTTATTTTAATATAGGACTAACCAAGTTATAAGGCGGCTTGAATAATCAAGGGGCAAAAAAACTCTTTGAAGTTCACCGGTTTTTGAGGACCACATGTTTACTGTATATTCATCTTTTCCATTAGTGTTCAAGGCACGTGAAAGTGCAATTATTTTGTGATCTATTGTAGTCACGCCGAACAGTGTTAAACACACATCAATTTTTAAAAGTAGTTGTCCTGTAAGTAAGTTGTATACTTTTAACATGAACGAATTCTCCGAATAAAATACAAACTTGTTTTGTTCTAATAGTTCTACTACATCCAAGTACAACTTAATGTTTGCATTACAATAATTATCCGCAGTTTTCCAAATATCGAATGAAATTATCATCGCTAACGTTGAAATATTCCAAGTGTAAGCACGCCAACTTTCGTCGAAGCAAATAATACAAATTACAAACACAATCATCTACATTATTTATAAAGCATTCTTTACTTCAACTTTCACATTCAAATGGTTTTTCGCCGGTGGGTGTGTTTTAAAATGGTTTTGCAAAACTGTAATTTCTGATGCTTCATATCGCAAAGTTCGCTGTGAAATCTGATCTGAAATGTTTTTTCCGTCTCATTTGTTGAATCGGTGGGAAATTAAAAAAACTTGCAAATTTCCTTATCGTAGCAATTTGTAACTACGAAACCATTATGTTAACTAGTTAGTATTTGTAAAACGTACAGAAAGTACGATAAATTAATTCTCAGTAATTGTAACATGTCTAAAACATATTAACTAGTTATTTGAGCGATTTTACGAGAATTATTTCTGTAACAAAAAGTGAGGTTAAATAGTTCAAATATTCAAATCGAAATAATTCAAATTTGGGTATATCTACTGCATTGAAACTTACCAGTTATATTCCTTATTAGTGCATTGTTGGTGCTATATGAATCTCATAGCTAAGAAATCTCTCGTTTTCGAATTATTCTTTGCGCTCAGTATTTTCCCATGTTAATTTTGCATTGTTTGGATTCAAACATGGCCGCAATGAAAGCTGCTAGCTGATGCCGCCATGCACTAATGGCCCGTATAACCAAAGGTCCATGGGTCGAACTACTCGATGTCGATCGTTGGTAACCTTTTGCTCTATTCACTCGTTGGCCGCTGGAATGGTTGCCAACCTACCAAGGCGCTAAACTTAACAATTTTAAATTTGAAATAATTTATCCGGTTAATCGAAACTTCTTGTAGCTTGCCTTTTACTTCGATTATGAAGGTGACATCTTTTTGTTGCACTACTTTATACGGTCCTTCATAAGGCGGTGTGAGCGGTGAGGTGACAGCGTCAATACGAAGGAAAACGTATTTGCAATTCCTTAACTATTTTTGAACGAAAATGGCTCTTATGGTTGCATGGTTGGACGTGGGAGTTGGTTTTACAAATTGCATCACTTCCTTTAATTGTGTTACGAAGTCGCTTGGTGATGTTTGCCGGATTCCTCAAAAAATTCGCCGGGTAGACTTAATGTAGTGCCGTAAACCAGTTCAGCTGGAGTTGCAGCGATGTCTTCCTTTACTGCGGAACGATATCCTAATAGAATTGTCGGAATCAAATCGACCCAGTTGCTGGAGCGATAGCACTCTATGGATGTTTTTAAGGATCGATGGAGGCGTTCAATCAAACCATTTGCCTGCGGATGATATGCGGTGGTTCTGAAATGTTTAACGCCAAGCATTTTGGTTAGTTCGCGAAATAATACGGTTTAATTAAACTCCATAAAAATAACCACCCTATTAGACCGGTGGTATCCTATAGCAATTCACCTTCATACAACTTAGAAAAACATATTAACCATTTTTTCAAAAATACTTTAAAATACCGGCCGAACCACATTATCCAAAACTCAATAGAACTTACCGAAAAACTCCTCCTCGTCAACAACACTAATATTCTGAAACTAGTGTCTTTCGATGTTACAAGTATGTTTAGCAATATACCCGCATTGGAAACCTTACCACTTGTTAACCTAATTTTAGAAAAATTTAAAATACTACCGATAATTAAAGAAGAGATCATAAAACTTTTAGAAATCTGTATCCAACAAAACTTTTTCATGTTCCAAAAAACTTTTTACAAACAAGAAGGCCTCGCTATGGGGTCTCCCCTTAGCCATTTGTTAGCCGACATCTTCATGAGTGCGCTAGAAGAAAAAATACTAGACTCGGAAATGTCCCATAAACACATCGCATTCTGGTACCGTTATGTAGACGACATAATAGTAGGTTTCAAAGGTAGTCACAGACAACTAACAATTTTTACAGATTTCATTAACACTATACACCCGAAGATAAACTTCACCTGCGAAACCGAAATAGAATCAAAAATCAACTTTTTAGACCTAACCATATCACGTAATAACGACACTTTGGAATTCAATATTTTTAGAAAACCCACCTTCAGTGACGCCTCCATCCCATATCATTCATTCCACCCTTATCAACATAAACTAGCGGCTTACAGATCTATGATCCATAGAGCCTTCGCCATTCCCCTTTCTTGTGAAAATCGTGCCAAAGAATTATCTATTATAAAAACAATAAGTGAAAATAACGGGTCCCCTCAAAAAATCATTGACAATCTAATACACAAAAAACTAAATAACAATTTAACCTATTCCATCTACCCCAATATAAAGACAGAGGAGCATAAGTTTTACAAAGTTTTGCCATATGTTGGTAACATTTCCTACAAACTGGGCAATAAAATTGCTAAGCTTTCTGAAGATTCCCGGATTGCGTATAAAACTAATTCCAATTTAAAACGCCTCATTTTTAACCATAAGGAAACCACTCCACCATTGACAAAGAGCGGTGTTTACCGATTACAATGTGAAACCTGTAACGGGATCTACATCGGTCAAACGGTAGATCCTTTGAAATTAGAACAAAGGAACATATAAGGAGTTACAATAATAAAAAATCCGATTCAAACTTCAGCAATCACTTCCTTGATACAGACCATCCATTCCCCGACAATCTAACTCCGGAAATTTTGCACATATGCAATAAAGGCCTTCAGCTGAATTATCTAGAAGCACTAGAAATTAATAAAGCGGGCAAAAATTCGGGAGTTAGTTTGTTTAATAACCAACTTGACCTGAACAAATCACCACTTCTGAACCTTTTTTAAAATACAACATATGTATGTAGTTAGTTTAGGAATGTCCCTTCTGGGAAATAAAATCATGTAACTTGTGGTGTAAACTTCAGTAACTTGAAGATGCTCGAGAGAGCGAAACTAGTCGTTATATTAATAAACAGTTGTGAAAATTAGACTCGTTATTATTTTATTCCTTCATAATGAATTTTCACCAGGTGACGACCGAATCTATTAACTATATAAATATAAGTTTTATTTAATGCTTTTTAAAGTTTATAATATTGAATTGAATTTGAATATTGTAGGAAAATATACTTATTATAAATTATAAAAAATGTGGTATAATAGCTGTTATGTAACTATCGATAGATGTTGCGAGGATTGCAAGTAAATTGTAATGTTTATTATTAAGATTATGTTTAAACAGTTGAAGCAATTTTATTAATTAATAGTTAATAGCAATCTCGATGAAGTCACCTTTACAACAACAAAAAGTAAATGAAAATTGGTTAATCCGTTTGGGAGGTACGGCACCACAAGCAAAGAGAACACACACACACGTCAAACTTATAACTCCCCTCTTTTTTGATCGGGGGTTAAAAAGAGCTCGTGTAAATTTCTTACATTTCATTATCAAAAAAGCATTTAACCATCCAGGACCTAAAGGATTGAAGTATTTTTGGAAAGTTGGTGAGTAAAATTGTATTTTCATAAAACCATGCTACGGTTGTAAATTCACCTACCGAGTTTGGTCCTTCCAAAATTTTGAATCATGTTTAATTGTACAGAAAACTTCCTTGCAACCTCTATTGTTATCGATTAGAGGTCAGTACAGGTACGATTTTTGGTATTCTTGAACTAAGTCACCTGACGTAAGTGAAGGGAGAGAGGAGAATTGATAGGAATTTTTGTGGTTGCACGATTTTTAACAACGAATTTTTCAAGAAGGTTTTTTTACACAGACGTTTGGTGTTTGTGAAATTTTTATCGAACGGTTTTGTTCGAACCAATTATTTTGGGATTATATTTCACACCACCTTTGGATGATTCTGCCCATATTTATCGGCTCTTTGAAGCAAGTTTTCGTATTGGGAGTGTCTTTGGCTTCATACTGAAGGAGTGAAACGTTTCTAGTGTAATTTACCGGATGAAAAGTGTACGCACATTCTTTTCTCATTTCTTTTATTACCCTCGAACACCTGAAGGTAAATTTTACATGTTTTCTTTTTTTTTGGTGAGGTTATTTGATGATAATTTTCTTCCGTGTAGGGTGTCAGTTTATTATTGGGATTATTTCGTTGGCCCGTTTTTGATTTCCATAACGCCTCGCCAGCTTACCGATGTTGTATGTTGTTGTTTGGACTGTCTACAGTTACCAGAAGGTCCACACCTGTAATTGTATCGTTGGAGTGACGGCCTCACTCTACTATCACCTTGATCTGGCTGAGATTTCTACAGCTACCTTTTGTTTGACGACTACGACCAATAGCGTGTACAACCATTCCCTATCAGCCCCAATCAATCCACACAACGACCGGGTCACCGTGGGACTACACCTGAACGAGCGAATCTGTAGTAACTGTTTAATTATTTTTTATATATTTATGAACTATACTCATACCTGCGAGCTTATATTGGGTCACTCCCTTGCCACCCCTTTGTATATTTTATTTCAGAATTATTTGTTTGAACAACTGTGGTTATTGCCCAGTGACGTGTGTACTAACTGTGCGCCTGGTATAGCTATACGGGGTACAAAAGTGACGACAGTCATCTTTATTACTTATTTGTGCAATTTTATAGCTGTTTACGATTTTGATATTGGTAAGGGCAAGCCTACTATTTCGACGCGGTACTGTACTTTTTGTGTTAAATATAATTTGAATTTTAGCGAGGCTTTACTCTCCGCCACTCAAAGAAATTCGCCAGATTCTCCCTCCTTTATTCTTGTACGCCCAATTTTCGTGGTTTACAGCGGCTACAATAGCGACTATTTACAGGGTGTCAAACTACGTGGCGCTCAAAATCACATCCTCGGCAGCCTTGCGTATAAAAGCACCACTACCGGCACTTACCCCTATAACGTACACCTACCATCTAGAGAAAAGTTTGGCGATCTCCTATTACATCTTTTCGTGCCCTATCGAGCTAGCCAAAGGGGCATAACATCTTTATTTTACCATACTACCAGTCGCCCTGAGGTAGACTGGAGGTGCAAGCTGCATCGACTTGCCGCAAGGTCAAAGCGTGGCAACCAGTACGGATCTGATGATAGCAATGTCACGTGTAGAAACCTGACTCACAATCAGCTTGAAATGCATAATCCTAAAGGAGTTCTTTGATTTTATAATTTTTTTGCTAATTTTTTGAATATACGTCGTATCCTAATGACGGCCCTGTTTTTTTGGTGCTTTTGTGTTAATGGACTGTAAGAAGTAAAAATTTTAAATCTACTGGTTGGATTACTAAAGATCTTCTGACGGGAAGATCTTTAGTGAGATGATTTTAACCCCATAGTTGTTATCCGCAACTATGGGTTGCGGGATAACTATCCTTGCCAGTTTTATGGCATACTTTGGCCATGTTGTTAATGCATCGCCATCAAATAAAGAGGACAGAAGACACCAAGGAGATGGAACTCAACGAGGTCATCACCAGCGAATCAGCAATGAATACAGCTACAGTGATCACTGAATTGTATCCAAAACTACCAGAGCAGTATTGGACTGATCAAGAAATGGTTCAGCGTCAAGCAGAAGGCAACACGTCTTCAACTATATCTGGCATAGTCCAATCCTAATTTATTCTAAAATCCTAAATCCTTGTAGTGAAATGTACCAGTGCGGTCAACAAAAACTCTATATTTGGAAAGCATCGCCTGATACTTAATGGGAGTCACTACTTGCGTTAACGGACAATTATTGGGAGTGAAGTTATGGTTTAATTTTAAGTATATAAATAATTAGTTGGTTTGACGCAATATGCGTATATAGGCTTAAATAGAGGAAGTTGGGAAAAGTATGAAGCTTGGATGAGCTTGCATCTTTTTTTAAGGGGGGAGTAATGTAACACCCCGGAAATTGATAATTTAATTTCGGGATGTTTATTTGATTTTATAATGATTTTGAAGTAAAAGAGAAAAAATTAGAAAGTTAAACTGCAATTTTAAAGGAAAGAAAATAATTTTCAGTACACGTTTAGGTTTTCTTAATTTTTAGATCAATCGAAGGAGCGTAAAATTTTGGTACTGCTGAATATTTCGAAAGGTTTGAATCGATTTTAAATCGGGCCTTTATAAACAAAACCTTGTTGCAACAATGTAATTATTTCAAATGTAACTCGGGACTACGTGCAGGAAGTCGACTGAGATAAGATAGAAGCAATGCTAAACCATTTCCTTCATTTTGTGACATTGCATCTATTATGATTATTCAAATATGATGTAGAACGATGTAAAACTAATACTTTAATTTTGATTTTTGCGCACCAAAACTTAAGGAAGTTTCTTGAACAACACTATAGAGCAAGTGTCCGAATTTCCTTCGGAAACTACTTTTGTTAAACTGAAATTATGGTGGGAATTTTACCCCCAAATCCCTCTATTGACATCATGATTCTGAAGAAAAACACTAAACCTAGATGAGGTCAACTCATCTAATTTCACAAAACAAATTGCAAAAATGTTTCGTAACTTCCTCCTATTTTTGATATTTTTATTGCATTCCAGCGACATTCAGGCGTTTTTCTCATTATGAGTAAACTTATGAAAAGTTTAACGAAACTTAATAACAGTATGGTATATTATAATATACCATATACTCATATACATTATACAGGATGGTCTAACTACAAATTCGCTTTTTAAATGCTTAGAAATGCCTATATTTTTACCAAAAAGTCGGTTTATTTAAAATCCAGGTTACACCTTTTTTTAACAAAATTTCTGATGATGCTTTTAATCTCAATGGAAATGTAATATACTAATAAATTATTTAAATTATTGAATTTCTTGCTTCTTCGAAACAAATATTTTCACAACTTTGTAAAATTATTGTTACTTTTATTTTTATTTTTTTAAATTTAGAACTAACTAAGTTATAAGGTGGCTTGAATAACCAAGGGGGATATTTAATTTATTAATTAATTTAAAAATATTAAATCAACATTAAAAATAATTTAATTTGTTCATTAAATTTAAATTTTTATATCAAAATTTAGAATTTTTAACTTCTCAGATCTTTCTGCTCGATCACTACGAAAAGGCGCGTTCTTTAAAAGTTTAGTGTTAGTAAACGGAATACAGGAATTCATCCTAAAGTCGTATTCTAATTGCAAACTAATATTAAAAACTCTTTCAAGTTCACCAGTTTTTGAGCACCACATGTTGACTGTATATTCATATTCTCCATTAGTATTCAAGGCATGTGAAAGTCCAATTATTTTGTTATCTATTGTAGTCACTCTTTCGAGTCGACGCTGACGCTTGAGTGTTAAACTCACATCAATTTTTAAAAGGAGTTGTCCAGTCAGAAAGTTGTATACTTTGAACATGAAGGAATTCTCCATATAAAACACAAACTTTTTTTGTTCTAGTAGTTCTACTATATACTTGTAATACCTCATGTTTACATTACAGTAATTTTCCGCAGCTGACCAAATATCGAATGAGTTTATCATCGCTAACGTTGAAATGTTCCAAGTGTAAGCACGCCAACTTTCGTCGAAGCAAATAAGATGTTCGTCCTTCACCAATATTTGTTTTATTTTCGTACTTCGAAGAAATTCAGGTTCACTTGTGGAATTATTTTCTAGATCCATAAATTGTACCAAACCATTTCTTAAATATATTGCCGTATTGCCATAGAAATTTAATTCTTTAGCCAAACTGTTGCTGATACGTTTATGGACTAACGTCCGTGTATTCATGTCTATAATATTAATGATATTATCGAATGTAACACCAATGAAATTTTGATAAACATAGATTACTGGATCTAAACTAAGAGCAAATGTACTAACATTCATGCCAAGAATTTTCTCTGTACTCATCATATTCCACACTGTTATATATCTGCTGGTCACACAGATCAGTAAATCCCCGTGTCTTGTAATTTTGTGAACGTAAGCCGAATCTATATTAAATCGCTTTATAATGCTTCCAGTGGATGAACTCATGATCTCAATTTCGTTGCTTCTTGATACAGCAATCAATATTTCATCATCAAAGTAATATACTTCTAAGTAATGACCTTGTAGCTCTTTTTCTACAATTATTTCATGACAAATGTTATGCTTCCAGTTATATGCTAAGTTCTGATTATATAAATAAACTCCATGCCAATAATCATACTTTTCAGCAAATTCTCTATACAGTAAAGAGTTCTGGTTCGGAAGAAAACCGTTTTTCACGCATTGAATTTTCCAAAGGTATTCATCGTTCATATACGGTTTCCAAAGACTGCTACAGTTGCTAATTTGCGAGAGATCATGGGATGTCAAATACGTTAGAATTTCATGGGCTTGACATGATAATACACTTCCCAAAATATCGATTTTATCTTTCTTCTGTTTTTCGCATGTATTTGTAGATTTTACTACTAGATCCATATCTGTTTTTTCTTTATTTTCTTTTATATTTTCGTTGGTGTTCACTTGTCTCATAGATTTTATATTACATTAGATAGGACTAATTTCTAAAATTGCAATACTTACCACCCTTATAATACCAATTTATTTTTGGTTGTATTACTTAATTAACATAAAAACTTCTTTTAATTAAAAGTTAACGGATGAATTCTATTCGTCTATTAGTACCAACGGACGTTTTCTATTGGTTATTTAATGCGCTTTTAAAAGTTTTATGAAACCGTACATAAGATGTTACCAATATAATTGAATTTTTATGAATACCAGTGATAATAGCTTTGTTCGCGGTAATAATCCCGAATACGTTCTATTATATTGCGAGTGGGGATTTATAATAAAATTATCATTAAAGCTCAAATTAGATGATAAAAATTATAAATCCAGTCCTGCAAGAGCAGGACTCTGAAACGCATTCAGGACTGTTACCGCGAACAAAGTTAATATTTTAAGCATCATGTCATCATCAGGTCTGGAAGATAGTGCAAATGTTCCGTAAATCACCACTTAAAAATGAAATATTGCAAAAGTAGTATAATAATATGATGTTAAGAACATCATAAAAGAAATGAATATTTTTAAAGTAACTGGAAAGCCTCGACAGATTATACAATGCATTAATGACCATTCATCCAACATTAATTGAATTGGAAAGAGCTTTTTCTGCCGCAAGTTTATTTATTACAAAGATTCGGTCATCATTAAGTGATAGAGTGAATTTTATCCTTAGTGACTGGGCAGTGCGCAGTTAATATGGAGGGAGAACGAGTGACACCAAATTTCACCAATGGACACCAACATAAACCGAAATGACGAATTAGGCCAGTCATTGTAGCAAAAAGGGTATGAAAAATTCCGAAAGTTTTCAAATTTTGAGCCAACATTGGAGGAGGTAAAAAAATAATAAATTGAGCAATATCGAGTTAGCCATTTTGTAACGTATTCCTAATCTTCCCCAAAAGGAAAACGAGGTCTGCGTCAAACCAAAACTGAGAGATTAAAAATCTACCAACTTCGTTTAATTTTAACCCAGGACCAATGATCACCCGGCCAGCTACTGCAATTAGCGGTATGCGAAGGGTTGCGAATTGATGACGTTTAGAAATCAAACACACAAGAATCGATAACAATTTAATCACAAAAAATTACTCCTTAGTGATGCTGGAGTAATTCGCGTCGTCGTATACAGTTTCAAATAGCTTCAAAATTTGACTGCAGTCAAAGAGCAGTCTTTAGCGTAATCAATTCCACTTTAGACTAAATGCCACAAAAAGTTACAGAAAATCTTATCACAAATCTTAGAAATTTTATACATGAAAGCTATTACTCACCCAGTTTCAAAAAGTTTTCATTGCTGTAGTGTTTACAAAAAATTGTGATGGTAAAAATCCAAGATGTGATAAAACATTAATCTTCTTCTAATGTTCGCAAAAAAACCATGATAGTGATATAATTGGTTCATATGAGAACCAATCGGCATCGGACGATCGACCCTTCAAAAATGTATTACCATATAGAGAATCTGTTTGCAACATGCACCCTCGCACCTCCAAAAGACATTCGCAAGTTTTATCGATGGTTCGAACAATAATTATTATCGTCGTAGAATTTGATGTTGTATCAAATATTCTACACCAGAGAATTTGGATGGTGTTAAAATATCTATTTAGGTCCCAGAGAATTTACCCCTACGAAACGGATTACAGCACAATAAATATTACTCAAAATTCATTACTAATTTACCTGATGAAAGCTGATTTTTAACGGGAATTATTAAACATTGAAACTTCCACTCACAATCGAACCTTCAAGGTAAAGCCACAATCAGAAAATGAATTCGAATATCATTCATGTGCATACAATCCGCTGGCTCGAAGTAAAACTTACGTAAAGAATTTACAAAAATTCATTACAATTTTATGTAGGCAATTATTTGCTCTGTGACATCACACTAATGGACTCAATTTCTAAAACTTTAAAAAACCAAGAAGTTATTTGTTTTTGTTCAACGCAAATCTTAAAAGCGAATAAATTTATAAAGGGTTGGGTACAGTTCGACGCAAACCCGGTTCGGTGCAGATCCGGTTCGGCGCGAGTACAGTTCGGCGCAGGACATTTTAGCGTAGAAATTTAAGGACGGAAATTAACAATACTGTTTAAAACTCAGTTGTGGGTTTAATAATAAAACTAAAAATGTTATTTAGAAATGTAATATTTTGACGAGTTTTTTCAATTAGTGGACTGTATTTTTTTTTTTTTAAGTTGAATAATTTTAGTAATCAAAGACTTATGGTTTTTTAACTTTTTTATTATGATATCCGCTCTATGGCGTTTTACTCAATACTGGTTGACTATTTTACAAATATATTGTAGCGATTTTTCCTCGACCCTATAATTTATTAAAAATTTACTTTCTCTACCAGGACAATATCTATGCCCTAAAGCGCGATCGGCAGCTATTCGTCGGTTCACACTTAATTTCAAGACAAATCTCAGGGGTGGATTCGATTACTCTCTCTTTCGGGTCGCTGAATAAAATAAAATTGTTCGGCCTTAGTGCCGCACTAAATTTTCTCAGTCAAAAATTTCCTCTTAAGGACAATGCTGCATAAAATGCCTTTATCAAAACAATTGTCTTTATCGACAATATAAAAAAATCAAACTCGGGTGTGGTTGGCTGTGTGAGAAATAAATTAAAATCAGCTTCGCAAAAAATGAATAATTTAATCTTCATCAAAAAACTTAAATTCATGAGCATAAACAAAAATAGGTCGAGCATATGATATCCGCGAACAAATTCGCTTTGGTCGTCAAGTGTAAAGTGTAGAATAGAGAACCCTTCGCATTTACATTTATTTGTAAATCGAAACCTCAAAATACTCCGGGTCTCTATTATGTGTAATTGTGTGACACAAATAAATTACAATAATAAAAATGGTGTACAGATTAAAAAGTTTTTATTTACCAAGACGGTGGCACTTGTTCTGGACTTGTTGGGAACCGCTGATTTCTTGCTCGTGAAATCATCCATTTGACACCTGTGCGAAAACCGAACCAAACCGAACGATCACGGAAAAAGTGAAAAAATATAGCAGGCGCCACAGACCTTGTTTTCTAGATCGTGGCCGCACCGAAAGGCCGGAGCCGAACTTGGCCATTCCATTTCATAAGTTTGTAGAATTATTGCTACCTTTATTCATTTTTTTTTTAAATTTATTAATTAATTTAAAAAAATTAAAAATAATTTAATTTATTAATTAAAGGGTTTAGCAGAGTAATGGCCGGTTTCAGCAACCTTAACTTAAATTTAATCTCAGATTAAATTAACCCATGTTAAATATGAACCAATAGAAATCGGTTTTATGACTTTTAGTCGTTTTCCATTGGTTCATATTTAAGTTAAAAATGCCTTTTTTGAATTTTATGGTGGGAATTTTTTACAAAATTTGTTATGTAAAAAGACAGTCCTGTGCAAAATTTCAGCCTTCTAATTTAATTCCTGTTGATTTTAGAAGGAAAAATGGTTTTTTTCACGTCGCTTCATATTTTGTCATTTTTATTGTACTAAGAGATTTCCGAAAAATCTCAACAAATTCAGAAAAATCTAAAATTACCCAACAAATATAAAAATATTTTTTTAGAATTCATTCGCGATTAAATTCAACAAAATAAGAATTGATCAATGTTAAAAAAAAATATTTGGCCATGTTAGAATTTTGGTACCACTCTAAAAAAAAATGACAAAATTCTACTTTGGAATCCTTACAAGATAAAAAAAGATCATCTAAAAAGTCCGCCTGCAACACCTTGAAAAATGCAAAATTCAATTCAAAATTGTGACGTCTTGGAGTCTATTGCATTTTAACCACGTTAGCATTTTCGTGCTACTCTAAAAAAAATGTTGACATGAATGCCTTATGATATAATGTAAGTAGGGTCGCCAACTATTTTTGAGGAAAATAAAGTAACTTGTCTATTAAAGAGAAAAAATAAAGTAGTATTTGTTAGAAATAAAAATAATAAGTTTTCTTTAAATTTTTATTAAAAATAAACTTTAGGGTGCGATTTAAAGGATTGTTTCAAAACTTCATTTACAGCTCAAAATTGGTTGTAGATACAGCAATGATTTTCTTTTTAACTGAAAGAAGAGAATCTTCTGAAGGTCATGATTTTAAATCCGGACTCTAGTCATGATATAATTTATAATCGGTTTTGAGAACGGATTAATATTTTGATTATGATAATTAGCGATTTTATATCAAACACGTATTACAATTAATTTATTAAAATTTAAAATATGTCATCACACAGTAAAAATAACAATATGTAATATTCTGCATTAAAATTTTTTAAATAAGTAGTGATGGGCATAATCGAATAATTTCAAGAATCGGAATGTTGGTATCCGAAATATTTAAATAATCGGAATATCATCTGATTTTTTTAAAGAAAAATGTCCCTTTGACCTTTTTATTCTATGCCCTTTTTAAAATTCCTTTTATACTCCTGACACAGACCGCAGTCCAACTTTTCCAGTCCTAAAAGTCACCCCATTTGGAACTTCAATATTATAATTCCATCGGATTGAAAATTATAATCTGATAAAATAGAATTAAAGTTTTGGGTTATTGTACGGAACTTGCTCGGAGTACTGGAAATTTTTAATACTCGTAACTTTGCAGAAAATGAAAATAAAATGCTGGGAATGGAAGCTCATTCAAGCTCAAACTATATCTATTATAGACATCAATTTCACAGTAACATTTGAAATAAGAACGAAAATAGAAAAACATGTCTCCAGCCCCCTCCCAAGGATTTCGCGAATAACTCCGCGACGGTTGAGGCTCAAACAAAAAGTTAGGAAGCTCATTGATGCTCAAACGTTTGACACCAATTTCACCCCAAAATTCCACTTGTCATGTCTCCAGCCCCCCACCCCCAAGGATTTCGCAAATAACTCCACGACGGTTGATGCTCAAACGAAAAGTTAGGAAGCTCATTGATGCTCAAACGTTTGACACCAATTTCACACCAAAATTCCACTTGGGGGCCAGCATGTCTTTAGCCCCCCCCCCCCAAAAAAAAAGTTTTCGCTAATAACTCCGCGACGGTTGAGACTCAAACGAAAATATTGGAAGCTCGTTGATGCTCAAACGATGCTCAAACGTTTGACACTAATTTCACCCCAAAAGATCGATTTGGGGGAGGGCTGGCGACATGCACCTGTTATCCAATCCGGTATTAGGTGATCTGTAAATCACTGCTATAAATATGTTTCGCTTTTTTATAGATATCTTTATGATTAAAAACTCAACTTCTGAGTATGGTATAGAATTTTTGAGATAAATTGCAATCCCACCTCCTCGATTGCCTCTATCTTTTCTTATTAAATTATAGCCATTCACAATATAAACTGAGTCTAGATTCTGATCATTTAGCCATGTTTCAGTAATTCTGAT
This sequence comes from Rhagonycha lutea, assembly GCA_958510855.1. Classification (NCBI taxonomy): domain Eukaryota; kingdom Metazoa; phylum Arthropoda; class Insecta; order Coleoptera; family Cantharidae; genus Rhagonycha; species Rhagonycha lutea. Next base: position 24,727,738 of record OY294041.1, on the reverse strand, counting down.
GAGTAAGTAATCTTCCATATTTATATCTTCCTTAAATTTTATAAAGTTTTTTGATAGTGATCTGACATCTGATATGGCCGAATCTAATTTTTTTACCATTAATGTTTGCACCACGAATTTGGATGTAGCAATAATTGCGAATTTGGCCACAAATGTGCCGCTTACGCCTGGTGGTCGAATGGCAGCTCGCTCTTGCGACTTAACTTATAAGGGTGGGTTGTACCAACGTCGGTTAAACCTTGTTCAACTTTGAACTCAGTTCAACAACGGTTCAACCAATCACGTGGCTAAATACGGAGTTTTTAACCATTTTTTATTGGGTGAACTGAGTTCAAAGTTGAACTAGGTTTAACCGACGTTGGTACAACCCACCCTAAGGGTGGTAAGAATTAGAATTGAATGAGACAAGTGAAAACAAACGAAAAGAAACGAAAATACAAAAGAAAATTGGAATTGTAATAAGATTTTACAAAATTAAAAAAGAAAATAAAGAAGAAGATAATATGGATCTAGTAGTAAATTCTACAAATACATGCAGAAATGAGGAGAGAGATAAAATCGATATTTTGGGAAGTGTATTACCATGTCAAGCCCATGAAATTCTAACGTATTTGACACCCCATGATCTCTCTCAAATTAGCAACTGTAGTAGTCTTTGGAAACCGTATATGGACGACGAATACCTTTGGAAAATGCAGTGCGTGAAAAACGGTTTTCTTCCGAACCAGAAGTCTTTACTGTACAGAGAATTTGCTGAAAAGTATGGTTATTGGCATGGAGTTTATTTATATAATCAGAACTTAGCCTATAACTGGAAGCATAACATTTGTCACGAAATAATTGTAGAAACAGAGATGCAAGGTTACCTACGAGTATATTACTTTGACGATGAAATATTGATAGCTGCATCAAGTAGCAACGAAATTGAGATCATGAGTTCATCCACTGGAAGCATTATAAACCGATTTAAAGTAGATTGGGACTTCGTTCAGAAAATTAAAAGACACGGGGATTTGCTGATATGTTGGACCAGCGTCACAAATGATATAGTAGTGAGGAATATGATGAGTGCAGAGATTATTTTTGACATGAATGTTGCAGGTACTATTGGTACATTTCCAGTAATCTCTATTCATCAAAATTTCATTGGTTTTACATTCGATGATTGCATTGTTATTATCAACATGAATACATGGACGATTATCCGTAAAGGTATCAGCCTGAACAGTTTGCTTGGAAACTTATATTTCTCTGGCAACACGGCAATATATTTAAACAATGGTTTGGTACAATTTATGGATCTAAAAAATAATTCCACAATTGAACCTGAATCGCTTCGAAGTACGAGAATTAAACGAATATTGGTGAAGGACGAACATCTTATTTGCTTCGACGAAAGTTGGCGTGCTTACACTTTGAACATTGCAACATTAGCGATAATAAATTCATTCGATATTGCGGGCAATTCTTGTATAGAAAACATTATGTGGTACACCGATGTAGTAGAACTAATAGAACAAAATAAGTTTGTGTTTTATAGGCAGAATTCGTTCATGTTAAAAGTATACAACTTTCTGACAGGACAACTCCTTTTAAAAATTGATGTGTGTTTAGCATTCCACGAAGTAATTACAATAGATCACAAAATAATTGGATTTTCACGTTCCTTGAACACTAATGGAGAAGTTAAATATACAGTCAACATGTGGTGCTCAAAAACCGGTGAACTTCAAAGAGTTTTTAATATTAGTTCGCAATTAGAATTCGTCTATAGGATGAATTCCTGTATTCCGTTTACTAACACTAAACTTTTAAAGAAAACCCCTTTTCGTAGTGATGGAGAAGAAATATCTAAGAAGTTAAAAATTCTAAATTTTGATATAAAGATTGAAATTTAATTAACAATTAAATTATTTTTAATTTTAATTTTTTTAAATTAATTAATAAATTAAATTTACCCCTTGATTATTCAAGCTACCTTATTAGTTATTATTATTAGGCGAGCGGTTTATCCCTATTCTCAGTTCACTAACGCACTAACCGACCACCGAGCATTCTAGTGACTGGAAATGATTTTATTCGTTTCCTTATATTTTCCTGAGAAAAAACTTCTATACCGGGTGAGCGGCCGCCGATGTGAACATAGGAAAATAACATAGGAAATAGATTTTTTTTAAATTCCTGCTTCCCATTATAACGGATTTTAATGAAAAGAGTATCAATTTAAAGAGGTTTATTTTCCGCGTCTAAAGACACACAATGAATTGATGGTTTGTTCTTTGATCATTGTTAAAAACTCAAAATAAAATGACAAAATAGCACTTTTAAATAGATATTAGATGCCTTGTTTAATTAATTGCAATTGTTTTTGTTTGAAAACTAATTTAAACGTAAGTTTTGACAGTTCAACCATCCAAAGCAGGTCTGATTTTAAAAAAATCGCTTATTTTAATTCTACATTTTTAACATTATTAAAGAACAAAACATCAAGTGTTGGGTGTCTTTAGACGCGGAAAATAAAACTCTTTCAATTTATATCTTTTTCATTCTTATCCGTTGTGATGGGAAGCAGGAATTAAAGAAAAATTAATTTCCTATTTTAATTTCCTATGTTCACCTCGGCGGCCGCGGCCGGTCACCCGGTATTCGCTGGGCGCGTGACATCTGGCCACGTTTTTTGCACAATTAGTCCGCAGCGGACGCTGGCGTCGTTTTTTAATACCCCTACTATGCACTTCGCACCCAGCGAATATACCTTAATTTTTTATGCGGTCCTTTAATAGTGTTATAATTTATAAACAATTCTTTGTTTTATAAATCTAAATTTCGGGAGAAGAAGCTGAAAAAATTATATTATGCTTAATTAGATCAAAATAAACATTTTTTGTTTGTTTGACTTTTCTCGTAAAATCAATGATTTTTAAAATAAAACTCGATAAAAGCCGAAAAATGCCTACTTTTTTCAGATTCTTTTCTCCGAAAACAATTTGGAGTAGAGCTCTCACACCTCGTCCTCTGCGCGTAGGCACGTCCGTCCGGCGAGTAGGATGGAAGCTTTAATTCAAAATTCAAATTGTTTATTAGCCACTAAGAAAAACTGTTTTTCTTGAATAACTCGGCCATTTTTTATTTTACATAAAAACCGCGGGGACAAAAATTGCAGGAAATTTGATTCTCTACAAGTTTGGTCCTCACAATTTTTCTTCTAGGATCGATATTTTTGGAATTGGACCCGAAAAAAGCGACAAATTCAAAATACGGCATAAATGAAGAGGAACAAACTTGTAGAGAATCAAATTTTGGACAAATTTGGTTTCCATCTGTTTTTACAAAAATCGATATTTTCGGAATTTAACCTAAAAATATGTACAACTTTCGCCTTATTAATTATTGTAGGTACCTGTAAAATTGAAAATAAAGGGGATAATGGGAATATTTCTAAATGGGTACATATTTTTAGGTTAAATTCCGAAAATATCGATTTTTGTAAAAAACAGGTGGAGACCAAATTTGTCCAACATTTTATTCTCTACAAAAAGAGATAATGATATTATTTTGAATTTGTCGCTTTTTTCGGGTCCAACTCCAAAAATATCGATCCTAGAAGAAAAATTGTGAGGACCAAACTTGTAGAGAATCAAATTTCCTACAATTTTTGTTCCCACGGTTTTTATGTAAAATCAAAAATGGCCGAGTTATTCAAGAAAAACAGTTTTTTACGAAAAAAAAAAAACCATTTTTCGAATATACGCAAAAGCATAATTTGGTCGAGACTTTTCAATTTACACTCCCAGTGACCCCCCCCCCCCGAGTCAGCTGCGAAAAAAAAACCACTAAGAAATTATTCACGGGTCAAAGTCTATAATGACTGGACTATAAAGTATGTTAAAGAATGTCGAAAAATTCGAGCTTTTATTTTTTTTTATTTTTTCAAAACCCTGTATCTTTTAAACGAAATATTTTACAAAAAATCTGACGCCCCATTCCGGTTATGAAATTTAACGGACTATAACTTTTTTGTCTAGTAAAAATTTTTGAGAAACCAATCCATTTCACAGAAAATCAGAAAATAATAAACAAGGCAGCTACAAAACAAAAAATTAAATTAAAAATTTGTTTATTTTTTTGAAAAATTATTTTTCAAAATTTTGTGAATTTAATTTTTTGTTTTGTAGCAGTCTTGTTTATTATTTTCTTTTGTTCTGTGAAATGGATTGGTTTGTCAAAAATTTTTACTAGACAAAAGTTGTAGTCCGTTACATTTCCTATCCGGAATGGGGCGTCAGATTTTTTCTAAAACGTTTCGTTTAAATAAAGATACAGACAGGGTTTTGAAAAAATCCAAAAAAACAAAAAGCTCGAATTTTTCGACATTTTTTAACTTACTTTAATTCATAACTCGAAAGCCGTTGATTTTAGACAATTAAAGGTTTGAATCTAGTTTGTAGATTATTTCACTCTCTTTTAAAAAGCACTAAATCATTTTTACTGAATTTTATTCTTTGTTTTATAAATCAAAATTTCGGGAGAAAAAGCTGAAAACATTACATAATACACTGAGAAAAAGGTTTATTTGTAATAAATAAAATTTATTTGGAGTAAATAAATGGTAGATTTGGAATGAGAGAAATAAATATTTGTTTAAAATAAACAAAGCATTTGTTTGACCAATATCTTTACAGTAAATTTATATTTATTAAATATTAAGTTTTGGGAGTGTTGCAGAAACAAAATATTTATTAAATATAAATTTATATTTATTAACTATTAACTTATGGGATTGTTAGAGACACAAAATATAATTTCAACACATATTCAACTCTTTCTTTTATATTGGGATTATTTTTTTTATTTATCATTTTAATTATATTTTCCTATCAGTGCCCTCTCTTCAAATATATTGTAGCATCGAACTCTGTGAATCTGAAAATTATAAATTTCTGATCTGACCAAGATTCGAACCCGTGACGAATGCTTAGAACGTGCGCGAGACTAACCATTGTAACCACACACCTATGGAGGTGTGTATGTAAAACGACACAGGTACACCCTGTGGAGGTATACGATCCAGGTATACTACGCAGGTATATACTTTACTATATACCTGCGTTGTAATCCTTGTAATTATTACCCAATACAAGTATTGTTCATAGTTAACAAATCATTTGCTTGCCAAAAGAATATTTGTTAATATTAACACAATGTGCCCAAATAATCAAATAAAGCATAATGTTCAGACAAATTTACTAAGAATTTTATAATAAACTTATCTCGATTAATATTATTAAACCGAATGTTATATTAAATAAACTACCTCAAATAAATCTACTGCTTAATAGTTAACAATCCTTTTTCTCAGTGTATGCTTAATTAGATCAAAATAAACATTTTTTGTTTCTTTGACTTTTCCCGTAAAATCAATGGTTTCTAAGATAAAACTCGATAAATGGCGAAAAATGCCTACTTTTAAGATTTTTTTTCTCCGAAACCAATTGTCCAATTCGAATAAATAAAAGACGAAAATATTCAGGCAACCTTAAATTACCACGACATATTTTTTTCTTTTTTATTTTTAGTGTTACTAACAGTAAAGACTGTATTGGAGTAAAACTCTCACACCTCGTCCTCAGCGAATACCGAACGTCCGTAACTCCGTACGGGCGCTAAACGCTAATAGACAAGCTGATGTACTTACAACTTAAAAATTCGCAAAAAAATTTTTTAGTCAATAATAAGGAGTATTTAAAATAGTTTTGTTTTTGTCACAGGTTCTAGTAAATAAGTATTTTAAATTATGACAATCCACATGTACGTACGTAATATATTTTTTTACGAAAAAAAAAAACATTTTTCGAATATACGCAAAAGAAGCATAATTTGGTCGAGATTTTCAATTTACACTCCCAGTGACCCCCCCCCCCCCGAGACAACTGCGAAAAAAAATCACTAAGAAATTATTCACGGGTAGGGTCCATGGTATAATACCACCATGGGTAAGGTCGGTTTTTTGGATAGTATCAGGGCCGGGTATGCAGTGCATGCCCCGCATGCAGGCGGCAAAAGTAAGGGGCTGCATTTTGGAGAGAGATAAGAATTTTTTTTAGATTCAGAGAAAATTTGTTAAATTTAGAATTGCTAAAATTTTAAAAATGTTGGACGAAATTTAAGAGAAGTATGGGAAAGTAACGTACCTTGAACAGGTTCGTACCTTGAGCCACCTTCAATTTTGACGCCACTTTTAGCTGCACACCATCCATGCGTAGGTTTTAGTACTCTTATATTTCAGTATATGGCCCTACCCGACAATCAGTTAAATGTAAAGCGTAGTTTGTAAAATTTTTGATGAAAACTGTTTTACTCTCAGAAAAGTATGAAAAAAGGAGGTAAGTGTTTGTGTAACTACATGTTAATTGTTATTTAGTGTTGTTCCGCGATGGCAATCTTAGATATTATGTGGTCTTCGCCATCTAACCGTAATATTACATTTATTCAACTCCTAAGCTAAACATCACCATCTTGATTTATTTCAAGACACTACGTGTGATGTACCTTGATCCACGCCTGGGTACTGTACCTTGCACCGGTTCAAGGTGCAAAAGAAGAAAAAGAAGAATTAGAAGAGGCTAAACGGTTGGAGGATTTGAAATAAATAAATAAAGATAGTGGAGACAGTGCCGAGAGACTTTTTCAAGAAAAAACCTGCACCAATACTGACAAAAAACTTAAATCAGTTCAGACGAATCAGATGAGTTAAAGTTGTCGTTCAATTCTGATGACGATATTAGTTTCATTGACGAGGTAAATGCCCAACAACTGGAAAAGCAATTAGAGACTGAAACTATCAGCGAATACCTATTGATTAAGCTGTCCGGTAAAAAAAGTTTCAAATATTATGTGGCCAAGGTTTTGGTAGTGAAACCGGAATTCTATATCACTTACTTAAAAAAAGTTCCTGGGATAAACAAATTCTTGTTAGATAATTCAGTCAAAAGTTATATGGTTGATGAAAGAGATGTGATTTTGAAACTACCCTCTAAAATGACCACAGGAGGATCGGCTCGTCAGCAATGTGGCTGAACTTAGCAACGGATTCGGATTCAGATTTAGATTCAGATTTACAATTTTACAGTGGACCAACTAAATCATAAACATGAAATAAAATTTTGTAAAATGTGCATTTTTAATGCAATTTTTGAAAGTCAAAAGGTATACAACAACAATAAATGTGTTCTAATGTCGACTCAAAATTTCTTTCATCCACCGGGAAGCCCTAAATGGTATTAAAACTAATATCAAAAATTAAAAAAGTAATACATGTAATTTAAACTAAACACTGGTGAAAATTGGATTTTGTTGAGTATAATAAAGGTACAAAATTTCAATTACTAACTCAGGGGTTAAGGGGGGTAGAATTACGACTTTACGTTGAAATTAAAATAACAATCGCATTATGTCTAAATCCCATCCACCTAAAAAAATTGACAATATTAGTTACACATATATAAAAATTTTCAAACCCCAACTCAGGGGTCTTGGGGTTGAATTTGCGACTCCAAGCTAAAATTCAGAAAAAAATGGCAGTGTGCTTCTATACAACCTCCGCCGAAAAATTGAGAATAATAAATTACATAAGTGTACGAAATCTCACTCCCCAATTCAGGGGACACGGGGGTAGATTCGCGTTTCCAAAATCAAAGTTGAAAAAAGTTGACGGTGTGCTTCAATGGCACTAGCGCCAAAAAATGAAGTATATTAAATAACATAAGTGCACAAAATTTCAGGCTCAAATTCAGGGGACACGGGGGTAGATTTGCGTTTCTAAAATTAAAATTTAAAAAAGTTGACGGTGTGCTTCAATGACACTATCGCCAAAAAATGAAGTATAATAAATAACATAAGTGTACAAAATTTCAGACCCAAATTCAGGGGACACGGGGGTAGATTTGCGTTTCTAAAATCAAAATTTAAAAAAGTTGACTGTGTGCTTCAATGGCACTAGCGCCAAAAAATGAAGTATATTAAATAACATAAGTGCACAAAATTTCAGGCTCAAATTCAGGGGACACGGGGGTAGATTTGCGTTTCTAAAATTAAAATTTAAAAAAGTTGACGCTGTGCTTCAATGACACTATCGCCAAAAAATCAAGTATATTAAATAACATAAGTGTACAAAATTTCATGCCCAAATTCAGGGGACACGGGGGTAGATTTGCGTTGCCAAAATCAAAATTTAAAAAAGTTGACTGTGTGCTTCAATGACACTAGCACCAAAAAATGAAGTATAATAAATAACATAAGTGTACAAAATTTCAGACCCAAACTCAGGGGACACGGGGGTAGATTTGCGTTGCCAAAATCATTTTCAAAATCAAATTGCCCGCATAAGATTTTAGTCGTTTTGGCCGCATTAATACACTTATGGACGTTTGTGTCTGTAATAAGACGGATGGTGGAGATTTATATCACAACATGGGCATGGTCGAGTATAGGAGATAGTAATTATTATAGAATACAAGCCCTTCCCCCCCTGCCATTGGAAACTCTGGAAGGAAATGTAAGAGAATGCATATTAAAAAATGCTGCTTATATTCCTGATACGCGAGCGGATAAAGGTTAAAAAATTTAAAAAAAAACCTTTTAATTTAAAATTAAAAATGTGTACTAAAAGATAAAATAGTATATTATACTACAAGGGAGTAAAGTTACTCTTTTCAGTCCCGAGTTCAACAGATTTTCAATATTTATGTTTTTTATGTAAAATTACTGAAGATCCATTCAATTCTGTTAATTCTGATATGTTTATTGACCTCTCTCCCATCGTACTCGAAAATTTCATCGATTGTTATACAAACGTTATAACAAATCTTTGCAATCTTAATTCTGAATCCGAGCCATACCTTCGCAGTATACTTGACGAGAATTGTTCTTCTCTAAATTTTGATCATACCACAGCATTCATTAATTATGAAATGACCTACCACATTTCCAAATATATTCAGAGTCGTTTACCGGACATACCAATCAAGGTCATCGTATATATGGCAACCAGATATACCAATTTGCAAATTTTTAAAAAATATTATGGTATAAGAACAACATCTGAAAATTTACTAAACTCGATTATTTCAAAATACGAAGAACTATACAACGTAGTAATATTAGATGATAATACTTTTCCCTTTCCGTATACATTAGATAAAATATTGGAGAAAATACATTCCGTGGGCGGGGTGGGGTTATGATATTATTACTATTATTATCTAATAAGTATATATGTATATGTATATTGCTGTGTATTACACCTATATTTAAGGATACTTTCATTTTGACTTTGAACAATTTTGTAATATTAATAAATTATTATTTTGTACAATATACTAATATTTAATTATTATATTTTTATAATTTAAGTGTATTTTACTGTTTACTTTAATTTTGACTTTGAACAATTTTGTAATATTCATAAATTGTTATATTATATAACAATAATATTTAATTATTATATTATTATGTTCATTCCTAACTTAAAAAAAAGTAATCTTTAAATTAAAATAAAAAGTTTTATAAATATTTCATGGGTGCGAGATATCGATTTAATTTTATAATTTAAAGTAATTTTTCTGTTTACTTTAATTTTGACCTTGAAGAATATTGTAATATTCATAAATTGCTATTTTATATAATAATATTTAATTATTATATTATTATGTTCATTCCTAACTTAAAAAAAAGTAATCTTTAAATTAAAATAAAAAGTTTTATAAATATTTCATGGGTGCAAGATATCGATTTAATTTTATAATTTAAAGTAATTTTTCTGTTTACTTTAATTTTGACTTTAAAATATTTTGTAATAAGATTAATAAATTGTTATTTTGTATATTATTTTTTTTAAGTTTATAAGTTTTTTAAATACTATTTGGTTTTGCTTGTTGAGATTTCGGTACTGCAATAATTATAATCATATTATAGCATTATAGCAACGTTTTTTTTAATATCGAATTTGGACACGCAAATCTACCCCGTAACATCTAAATTGGATAGTGAAAGTTCGTACACTTATGTTATTTATTATACTTCATTTTTTGGTGCTAGTGTCATTGAAGCACACCGTCAACTTTTTTAAATTTTAATTTTAGAAACGCAAATCTACCCCCGTGTCCCCTGAATTTGGGTCTGAAATTTTGTACACTTATGTTATTTATTATACTTCATTTTTTGGCGATAGTGTCATTGAAGCACACCGTCAACTTTTTTAAAATTTGATTTTGGCAACGCAAATCTACCCCCGTGTCCCCTGAATTTGAGCCTGAAATTTTGTGCACTTATGTTATTTAATATACTTCATTTTTTGGCGCTAGTGCCATTGAAGCACACAGTCAACTTTTTTAAATTTTGATTTTAGAAACGCAAATCTACCCCCGTGTCCCCTGAATTTGGGTCTGAAATTTTGTACACTTATGTTATTTATTATACTTCATTTTTTGGCGATAGTGTCATTGAAGCACACCGTCAACTTTTTTAAAATTTGATTTTGGCAACGCAAATCTACCCCCGTGTCCCCTGAATTTGGGCATGAAATTTTGTACACTTATGTTATTTAATATACTTGATTTTTTGGCGATAGTGTCATTGAAGCACAGCGTCAACTTTTTTAAATTTTAATTTTAGAAACGCAAATCTACCCCCGTGTCCCCTGAATTTGAGCCTGAAATTTTGTGCACTTATGTTATTTAATATACTTCATTTTTTGGCGCTAGTGCCATTGAAGCACACAGTCACCTTTTTTAAATTTTGATTTTAGAAATACAAATCTACCCCCGTGTCCCCTGAATTTGAGCCTGAAGTTTTGTGCACTTATGTTATTTAATATACTTCATTTTTTGGCGCTAGTGCCATTGAAGCACACAGTCAACTTTTTTAAATTTTGATTTTAGAAACGCAAATCTACCCCCGTGTCCCCTGAATTTTGGACTGAAATTTTGTACACGTATGTTATTTATTATACTTCATTTTTTGGCGCTAGTGTCATTGAAGCACACCGTCACCTTTTTTATAATTTGATTTTGGCAACGCAAATCTACCCCCGTATCCCCTGAATTTGGGCATGAAATTTTGTACACTTATGTTATTTATTATACTTCATTTTTTGGCGATAGTGTCATTGAAGCACACCGTCAACTTTTTTAAAATTTGATTTTGACAACGCAAATCTACCCCCGTGTCCCCTGAATTTGAGCCTGAAATTTTGTGCACTTATGTTATTTAATATACTTCATTTTTTGGCGCTAGTGCCATTGAAGCACACAGTCAACTTTTTTAAATTTTGATTTTAGAAACGCAAATCTACCCCCGTGTCCCCTGAATTTTGGACTGAAATTTTGTACACGTATGTTATTTATTATACTTCATTTTTTGGCGCTAGTGTCATTGAAGCACACCGTCACTTTTTTTATAATTTGATTTTGGCAACGCAAATCTACCCCCGTATCCCCTGAATTTGGGCATGAAATTTTGTACACTTATGTTATTTATTATACTTCATTTTTTGGCGATAGTGTCATTGAAGCACACCGTCAACTTTTTTAAAATTTGATTTTGACAACGCAAATCTACCCCCGTGTCCCCTGAATTTGAGCCTGAAATTTTGTGCACTTATGTTATTTAATATACTTCATTTTTTGGCGCTAGTGCCATTGAAGCACACAGTCAACTTTTTTAAATTTTGATTTTAGAAACGCAAATCTACCCCCGTGTCCCCTGAATTTGAGCCTGAAGTTTTGTGCACTTATGTTATTTAATATACTTCATTTTTTGGCGCTAGTGCCATTGAAGCACACAGTCAACTTTTTTAAATTTTGATTTTAGAAACGCAAATCTACCCCCGTGTCCCCTGAATTTTGGACTGAAATTTTCTACACGTATGTTATTTATTATACTTGATTTTTTGGCGATAGTGTCATTGAAGCACACCGTCAAGTTTTTTCAACTTTGATTTTGGAAACGCGAATCTACCCCCGTGTCCCCTGAATTGGGTAGTGAGATTTCGTACACTTATGTAATTTATTATTCTCAATTTTTCGGCGGAGGTTGTATAGAAGCACACTGCCATTTTTTTCTGAATTTTAGCTTGGAGTCGCAAATTCAACCCCAAGACCCCTGAGTTGGGGTTTGAAAATTTTTATATATTTGTAACTAATATTGTCAATTTTTTTAGGTGGATGGGATTTAGACATAATGCGATTGTTATTTTAATTTCAACGTAAAGTCGTAATTCTACCCCCCTTAATCCCTGAGTTAGTAATTGAAATTTTGTACCTTTATTATACTCAACAAAATCCAATTTTTACCAGTGTTTAGTTTAAATTACATGTATTACTTTTATAATTTTTGATATTAGTTTTAATACCATTTAGGGCTTCCCGGTGGATGAAAGAAATTTTGAGTCGACATTAGAACACATTTATTGTTGTTGTATACCTTTTGACTTTCAAAAATTGCATTAAAAATGCACATTTTACAAAATTTTATTTCATGTTTATGATTTAGTTGGTCCACTGTAAAATTGTAAATCTGAATCTAAATCTGAATCCGAATCCGTTGCTAAGTTCAGCCACATTCGTCAGCAGTATATTTCCGATTTCCAGTAGATCTTAGCCCATATGCTTTGAAATAATCAAAACAATAAAATTGTATTTTTAATTGATATTTTTATATCCTGGCTCAAGGTACATTACCATATGGATCAAGGTACAACCCCATGTTGTACCTTGAGCCACTTTACACGTTTTTTTCATTAATTTATAAAATTTTTCCCCAAAATATTTTTCCACAAACCATATTATCATAGTGTAGACAAATAGTCAAAGTTATGATAGCAAAAACCATATTAACGAAATGTCATTTCAAAGACATTTTAGGAACACTTTTGCAAAAATGGTCGCAAGGTACGTCACCTTCCCCTACTACTAATTGCTTTAGACTACTTTTTGGTCCACAATTAACTTTTTACATATTGTTTATTTTTATTTCTATATATAAGTACCTACCTTACACAAAATATAAAATTTTATTTTATTTGATTTTTATTTAAATCTTTGACCCTTTTTTTTGCTCATCAGACAATTTCCCGATTTTTCATAGCCTATCTAACATAAAGGGCGGAAAAAATTTCTTGCATGCAAGCCTTATTCCCCCTAGGAACGGCGCTAGATAGTATAACGACTGGACTATTAATTCATAACTCGAAAGCCTTTGATTTTAGGCAATAAATAGTTTGAATCTAGTTTGTAGATTATTTCATGCTATTTAAAAAAGCACTTTACTGAAAAATTAATATTTTCGGGGCTATGGCCACGTGAAGGTGGAAATTTAAAAAATGCTTTAAAGAGGCGTAACTCTTGAGGGTTTGAATTTAGACAAAATTTTTTGTTAAATATTGTTCTTAAAAAAGTGTCCGCTATCACCACCTACAGGCCCGTAGCCAGGGGGGCACTTGGGGGCACGTGCCCCCCCCCCCCCCGAAATGTTGAAAAGACAAAGAAAATGGAAGGGGAACAACCGAAAATTTTACATTTTACAGAAAGTTTTTTACAAGTGCCCCCCCCCCAAATGAAATCCTGGCTACGGGCCTGACCACCTAAGTTATGTAAAGTGAGTGCGGGGACACCCTGTATAGAAGTTTTTTCTCAGTGTAATATAAGAATTCCAATAAAATCATTTCCAGCCACTAGAACGCTGCAGTATTAGGGAATTACTTTTGTTAATGAAACCCGTTAAATGAGATCCGCCGGACGGTCGAGCTCAGGTTAATGTTCTTCTTCTTCTTCTTCTTCTTCTTCTTCTGCTGCACTTCGTGGATTAGGCTTTGTGTAGCCTGTTCCGTCTTCATACTTCTTTCCATCTTCGTCACGGGCGGCCAACATTTCTTCTACCATGTGGTTCGTATTTTAGAATCTGTTTTGGTGTTCTTTCTTCATTCATTCTATTCACATGTTCTTTCCATTTACCTCTATATTCTTGGATTTTTTCATTGATGTTTAGATCTTTCCTTATGTCGGTATTTTTTATTTGATCTCGTATTGTACATCCTTTTATTCTTCGTAGGAATTTCATTTCGGTGGCTTGAATTTTAGATTTAGATTTCATTTCATTAAGGTAGTAGGGTCGCGCAAACAAAATATTGAGAAATCTTTTAAACTTTGAATATAAGTAATTAAATGTAGCATACATACGCTGTTAAAATTTCAAGGCGATTTACCGTGTCTAATAAGAAATAATTGCAATTAAAAATGACATTATTTGTACATGTACCATGGAAGAAGCGAGTGAAAATGACAGGTTTTTTAATTTTTTTCCTCGAAGGAGTATTGGCATTCTGACGAAAAACTAGTAAAATTGAAGAAACATATAATTTGAACAATTAAAAAAAAAATGAAAATTATTTACCGTGTAGTTTTAATAAAAATTTAAAAGTAATTCCATGTTTAGATTATTATTTTTAGTGGAGGGATATGAGCTTAGATAAGAGTGACCGAGAGATATGATATGAAAGACCGAATCAAGTAGACGTAAGTATTGTGGGCGGGGTACACTGACGTTAAAAAAACATCGCCTATTACGTTAGTGCAGCCGCTTCATATTTTGGGTTACGAGTAATGCTGAAATGGTGCAATGTAGCTTACAGCATACAAAAACTTCATAAACTGATTTTCACATTTTTGTGGCTTACGAGGTATTAGAACTACACAGACGTATGATTCATTAAAACACCTCAAGTAAAGCGGATGATTCACACGCACGAACGAGGAAACTGAGTTAAATGAACTGTGACAAATCCAGGCCAGCCAAGCTCTAGATCTAGAATAATCAGAGGAAAAGAGTGGAGTTTGGAGGGGGTTATGTAAATGGGGGTAAATGGAATAGAAAAAATAAATCAATTAATTAAAATGTTAATTATTGGTATTGTGGTTCGTTCCCCTGCTGGATTAGGGGAGTTTACATATGCCCACCTTAAGACCGATCTGTTATTGCATATAAATCCGCTCTCTAATTATATTATTATGAAGTACTAGCTGGAAGGCCCATCCACGGACGAGCAGTTCGCCAAGGTTGAAAACTCGATTGGTGTGCTACTCGATCCCAGGGGGAGGTGATGTTAACTTTTAAGTTGGTATTACCAACGACCAATCAGAATACGTTGTGTGTCCTAAATAATGACACGCTGGCGGAAGCGGCGGCGGAGCGTGCTGGTCTTTTATATGTTTGATAGTTGCCTAATATAAAGTAGATACTTTGTTAAAAAAGTATGGTTGGCAACCCTGTATGTCAGTAATGCCATCGGTGGAACTTACAATCGCTCGCTGAAGCGTATCTACCGGTGCAATTTTCATAAATGCCTATCAAGGTTCTTGTCTTGCCTTACTTTTTGATTGGATGTTGATTGGGCAAGACCCCAACTTCATTGTGAACACGGCTTAAAAGTACGAAAAACCTGCCCTTAGACTTAGATACAAAAAACAACTTAATCGCGTGTACCGAGCGCTTTTTAACATTCCTTACACTAAAGTACAGAAAAGACGATTGTCTCGCGACAGTAATAACCTGGCTGTGACTGTGGCGCCATCTGTGGTGCGGTGATGTAACTCTTAGAAAATTTTACTTCACAGTGAGGTTATGCGAAGTTGTGTTATGTTTCCAAGCATGCGCATTTGGTGCTGTTTTGTACTTAGGAATACCAAATTTAATTTTGACAGATGTAAAATTTCTGTAATGAACTTACTACATGAAATACCATTACTTTACGTTAACAATATTCTAGTCATGTTATTTACTCTACTTCTATTACTATTTAAGTTATTGAATAAATTATTTAAAAAAATAATGATGTTAAAAAACACATTCAATATTAATAATTATCTTAAATTCAATATATAACCTTAAAATGAAATTATTCAATGTTTAATTACTATTAATATTAAGGTAAAATAAGTAAAACTGTTGTATATGAGTATGAGTATTATAATGTATGAGTTTTTAGATTCTCTTATGTGCACATTTATTTTTAAATATGTGCAAATTATATACTTCAACGGTTTTTCGCCTGTATGAGTTTTAAAATGATTTTTTTTAAATTATTATTATGTACACATTTGTAATCACAAATTTCACACTGAAACTAATAAACAAATAGTAGTATTACTGTTTATGATCTATTATTGCACAAGGAAAAAATTTAAATAATAAAATAATGTACTTTAACGAAATTTGACATCTGTCAAAATTAAATTTGGTATTCTTAAGTACAAAACAGCACCAAATGCGCATGCTTGGAAACATAACACAACTTCGCATAACCTCACTGTGAAGTAAAATTTTCTAAGAGTTACATCACCGCACCACAGATGGCGCCACAGTCACAGCCAGGTTATTACTGTCGCGAGACAATCGTCAGAAAAGTACCCTACGCCGCTCCATAGGTACTTGCCAGCACTTAGCATTGTTATTTAAAATTTTTGTTTGACATTTCATTTGTCATATAACCTCATTTTTTTCAAAAGCGCTTGCTCTTATTTTTTTTTATTTTGAAAATATAAACTACTTTGAAATTTCAAGGTCAAACCTCAAACGCAGGCGCTGGTTCAATGACCCTAGGGGTTTGAGCCTAAGTCCCCGTACCGAAAGCGCTTATGCACGGCACGGCTCTGATCACGCCCTGATTTCTAATATTCTATACTTTGTTTACCCAACATATGCACCAAGGCTCCTCCCCAAAATGCATTTAAGCCAATTGTAAACGGGAATTTCAAAATTCGAGCAATATAAAAATTCTATTATATTTTTTGGGAGGAGCTTAGGTGTATTATGTTGGGTAAACAAAGTATAATGAATTTCTGGCCCATGATAGGACCCAAAGATTTTGGGGGACCAATGACCCCATGCTCCTAGGCGCCTGTTCTGATTGGTTGTGATTAAAAGCATTAGTGCCAATATAAAAATTTTTATTAGTTCCATTATTTGTAGTTTTGACTTTTGAGATCTATTTCTATGTTTCTATGGTATTGTAGTTATTTTAGTGAAGTTTGGTTTGCTAGTATTGATTTTAACCTATAAAAGTTTTTGTAGTTCTATTGTATTAATGGCCTAAAAATGTTTTATATGTTAATCCACAATTTGTTTTAATGTATAATCACAATCTTAAACGTATATAAGGAGTAATGCGTTAAATTTTACAAGAATAAATTTTACATCGAGTTTTTGAATTTTGGAGGGCTTTTTATCTCAATAGGTTATGTTTTGTTTGTGAAACCAGTGGTGATTTTGACGTTTTGTTATCTTCAAATTTAAATTTATTTCTCATAAAATGTGGGCAAGTTCCCAATCAACAGGACCGTACTCCAGTATATTATCAAAGGATGACAAGAGCGATCGTAAAACGCTTGAAATGCTATGTTTAAAACTCGATAAGCAGAAACAAGACAAGAAGTCGCAACAAGAAGCAGTGAGAAAAAGTAATCGAGTAAATAAAGGTACAGCTGGTAAAAGTGTCAAAGACAGTGGAATCAGTAAATCAAAGGTAACCCAAGCCGGCAGCTCCAGTAAAATATCCAACATGAAAGTTAAAACAACGTTGAAAGAAAATGGGGTTACAGTCACCGACAATTCAAATTGGATTAAAAAGAATTCGAGTAAAACTGCAAGTGGAAGCGAAAATATTCGTTCTCGCAGTAAATCAAAGTCCAGTAAACAAGACAAAAAGAAGGATAAATGGAAGCAATCGACACTGATGGAAACGTTTAACAGGTCGTTGGAGAAGCCCAGCACCAAATCAAGTAAAGAAAAGGAGAAGAAAAAAAGATCTGAAACATTAACCAATTCGTTTGAGAAGTACAGTATTAAAACACCGTCACACGAAGAGATCATGGCTTACCGAAAGCAATCGGAACATGAAAAGGAAGCATTGGAAAAATTACAAAAGGAAATGGAGGATTCGATCGAATCCGATATAAATTTTAATTTTGATGAGACGGTTGCACATGATGACGTAACAGCACTGGATTGTAAACACCTTACAGATGACGAGGTGAACGAACATTTTAACAAAAATTTTAAGCATATGTATGAGATTCACCACGGTATTAAGTTGACGAGCAGGAGTGAAAAATTTAAGAAAGGTGGTGATACTCGCGATTTGCGATACAATACCAGCTCGTGCACTTTTACTTATGAACAAAAAAAATTATTGTATTCTTTATTACACGATAAGTTTGGTGATGAGAATTTTATGTGTACGAATGATCAGTATTTTTTTCAAGTATTAATACCGGAGTTGTGCTTAAGAATTTTTATGGATGTGCATGATATGACTCTAGAGGAAGCCACCAATTATTTGGATAATGCACCGGTAAAGAAAAGGATTTAATTCCCAGGATTGTATTACAAGGTTTATTCCAAAGAATATTTTAATTTGTAGTTTACTTAGTTTTATTGCGTTTATTTTGTTAATAAAAAATTGTTTGTTTAATATTCGTTAATTGGACTTCAATTTTTTAAAATGTTTATTTTATTTTTTTTATAATAAAAAAGATGTTCTGATGTTCCTAAAACAATATTTATTTATGTAACATTGTACGTATTCCTATGCACTGACTAGGTCGGTTAGTCGGCGATTGCCGAGGGATCCCAAAGAGGTCTCAATAAAGTGGTTTGTATATTTTATACACCTCGCAAGTGTCAAAATAGCGGAAAATTTTCAAAAATCTCTTGGTAAGGGGGCACCATCCTCAGTCTCTAGCCGAGGGCCCTCAAAGGAACCAGTCCGGGCCTATTCCTATGATTGACTAGAATAAATACTAGAGAAGAATGCGGGATCAAAAAAATCCCGTCCCGCGCGCGGGACGGGATTTAATTCAGTCCCGCGCGGGATGGGGTGCCAATTTAGTCCCGCGCGGGACGGGATGCCAATTAAGTCCCGCGTTTGATTTATAAATTTATTTTACTTACGTAAAAGTTATTAAAAAAATAATAAAAAACAATTAAAATTGTTATTTTTATACTATTTATAAAATAAAACAGTGCTCAGGGGGTGGATGCGCGGGACTCGCGGGATATGCGAGACCAGCGGGATATGCGGGACGGGACTGCAGGACAAGGCCGCGGGGCGGGACGGGACAAGAAAAAGTAGTCCCGCATTCTTCTCTAATAAATACTATCCAAGACCACATATTATTTATGCCGTAGAGGCCTTCGTTATTGGAGAAATTATTGGGAGTATTGGTAATGATCAGTGGCGTAACTTCAAAATTTGGGCCCAGGAGCAAAAGCTTTGTGGAGCCCCTCGCCTGAGAGGTGTGCGATTTTAAAATAAAATAGAACAAAATTTGGTCGCAATATAATGCAGTTTAAGGAGGTCTAAAGACTATTTCGCCCTCTACCCCCCCCCCAAGCCCGGTATTTACGCCACTGTCCATAGTGTGGCCCTGGTCCACTGGCGCCCATGGACTCCTCACCATTGGTTGGACGTTGCATGCTTATTTCTTCGCATTTTAGAGTAGGGGTCGGTTCCCGAAGGGTCTTGGTGCAACCCGCGTATATTTTGACTCTAAAATAACTGATCTTTTTCTTTTTTTTAAATCTCTTTTTAGCGAATTTCCACTTTTTAAAAAATAAAAAGCTCTTCAGTGAATTTGCCAAGAAGTACGGCCCGCACTAATCCCAAAGTAAAATATTTGGCCCCCATACAACAAAAGGTTGCCGACTCCTGTTTTAGAGTGTTCTTATCCACCATATAAAATAGAAAAAACACTTCAAAATGAGAGAAAATTCAGTATTATGTAATTTTATGTTTCTGAAAAATCTTCTCCTAACCTGGAGGATACCTTTCAGGCCCGTAACCAGGATTTCATTTCGGGGTGGGGGACATGGCCCCAGGTGCCCCCCCTGGCTACGGGCCTGATACATTTTATAAGTAAGCAGTTGAAAAACCGGGTGCTATGGAATACCCCCCCCCCCAGTCGTAATAAAGCAAAATATGTCTTCTCAAGAATTAAATTTACGTCTTTATCAATTTTGAAAAACCATATTATCGTATTACTTCCTTGTGCTGGGGGGCATTCCATATCCGGTTGTATACCCATTTCTTCACATTTTAGGGAATAAATTTGCTTTGGTTGAACGATGCTTTTAATTGTATAAGTAAATATTACAAAAATCATTTGTTGAACGGTGGGGAGGTAGTGCAAATTAAACCGCTTTTTACCCCCGGCTCTCTTCTTCTTCATCAGCCTTTTTCCGCCCACTGCTGGACATAAGCCTCGGAGGATCTGGCCATAACTTGAAAATTATATAGTATATTTCTAAACAATTAAAGTACATTTTTCAAATTTGTAGTTTTAACCTTTTTATTTTATTTTAAATATTCAATGGGGGGGGGGGTATTAATAATTACTCCCCTTGATAGCTACTAAAGAGTTGAAATTTGCAACTCTGAAATTTTTTGTGACTAATTATTATAACTTTATCAGCAGGTTATAGCGGGTTTGATTTGATAAAAAATATCTGTAACCGTTTCTATGAGATAATTGCGGAAGAATCTTAATTTCTGGATGGGGGGAAGTTAAATATCACCTTCTTTAGGTTCGTTTTAGAATATCTTATGCAGCGGCGGTTCTAGGGCGGTGCGACCGGTGCGGTCGCAAACCTAAGGTGGGCGCCAAAATAACAAACTCGTCAACTTATAACTCGTCAACCAAGAGGTTGTGTTTGATAAAATTGTTGCAAAATAAATAATTCCTTTACTTTAATCGAAAACACTTATTTTAAAAGGTTGTTTTTTATAACTCAACATGTGGTTTAAAATTGCAATTAGTCATAATTTTCTGCACTACTTCGTCTATGCATATGTAAATGGAATCACGAGTAATTATTTCTAATACTACTATTATTAATACGATTTTAAAGCCGTTAGTCGTCTTACCCCCCCTCGTCATCTTACCCCAAGTTCCTCTATTGTCATTGGAACTACGCATGTGTGCAAAATTTCAGGACAATCGGGCATGTGAGAGCAGGTCAAAATTGCATTACAAGTTTTGTAGCAGACATAGAAAAAAGAAGTTGAAGTTAAGTAAATGTTTGTACCCAATGAGATTTATTTTTAAATAAAACTACCTACTTGTCCTTATATTACAAATCATTATGAGTGTAGAGAAGTAGGTATTGGCAAAGACGTACTAGTAGATATTTGGACATTTTACAATTGTGCATCTACTATCTCGTAGGAAAGAAGAGAAAACCGAATAATAACACATGCAACTGTTTTTAAATTTCGGCTGTTAAGTGAACGCCATCAGCGCCATCTTATGGTCAAGATGAATTAAAGGCCCCCCTTAAAGCTTAAATGACAACTTCATATTTTATCAATGCCATACAAGGATAGAACTTTTAGATTTAGATGCTGCTCTCCCCCCCTCCGAGAGAGCTATAGGATACACGACAAGGGTCCCCGGCAAGCCGGGATTCTTACCCACCACGGACTGCAAAGTCCGGTCTGGCCTTAGGTGGAGGGATCACTACAGACAGGCCCCACTGAGGTCAAAAAATCATTACAACTAATAGACATTACCAAAGACCAGCCGTCGGGCGTAAATCAAACACGGATAGACTACAGAGCGGGAAACCGCGGTTCTAATCCTGATTGCGTCGGATATGTGTTGTGATCTAAAAAGTCCAAAATCGAACTGTGGACTACACTAGCCAACCCGGTTGGCCACCGTGGCGAGTTATGGCTAAACAACCCCCCATAGAAATATGGTGGGGGCCTACATCCAGCAGTGGACTGACATAGGTAAATCGTGAATAGACATTACTTTTTTCACTACTTTCCACCCAACCTCTATAGAGTGATCGAGACCAAGCTAGCATACGCAACCGCAAGGCGACACACCCCCATATTAGTTTTTATTCTTTAAAGCATGACCCCTTAGGTCCAAATGTTTCAAGTTATTACCCACGTTTCCTCCACGATTGACCTCCTGCACCATGAAAACTATGGGTTAAAGTCATCGTTGGGAGTCATCTCAGTTCCTTTTCTGGTCCAAACATGAGTAAATCAAGAGTTAAGGTCATCACCCTCTCCAAGTTCTGGGGTAACTTACCTTCTCTTCCAATTCAAGAAAACATAGAAGACTTACACCTCTTTTAGGTTACAAGAAAAATAAGAAATTACAAGAATTTGTGTAATAAGTACAAATTTTGTGGTATTTATTTTGACAATTTATAGAAAATTTTATGACACTGTAGTCAAATTTACTAAAATTTGTAGCAATTTCATTGTACAACTAATTGCTGTAAAAGTTTCAATATTTACTACAAATAATAGTAAATATTATTTGTAAAAAAATTAAATAAAAAATTAAAAATTAAAAAAAAAACATTTTATTTAAAATTAAAAAGGTGCACTAAAAAATAAAAAATAATTTTAATAAGAATAAAGAAAACTTCTTGAAAACATCAATATAAAAGAGTGGGGCTATTTATTTAGAGGTAAGTAAGCAATTTTTTTAGAGGTAAGTAAGCAATTGATTGATTAATTTCACGCTTTTATATTGATGTTTTCAAGAAGTTTTCTTTATTCTTATTAAAATTATTTTTTATTTTTTAGTGCACCTTTTTAATTTTAAATAAAAGGTTTTTTTTAAAAATTTTTAATTTTTTATTTAATTTTTTATTTTTAATTTTTTAGTCATGTTTGACTATAGTCTGTTTTTTTTAAGAAACGAGTAAAAAATTTCTATTCCACTTGGATAACTTGAATGTTAACCAATGAAATTGCTTGAAATTTAATTTCAACCTTGAATAGGGTTCAACCTTGTTTGAAATTTAATTTCGACCAATTTCATTGGTTAACATTCACGTTATCCACGTGTAATAGAAATTTTTTTAACCAATGAAATTGCTTGAAATTTAATTTCGACCAATTTCATTGGTTAACATTCACGTTATCCACGTGTAATAGAAATTTTTTTAAAATTGCTTGAAATTTAATTTCGACCTTGAATAGGGTTCAACCTTGCTTGAAATTTAATTTCGACCAATTTCATTGGTTAACATTCACGTTATCCATGTGTAATAGAAGTTTTTTACTCGTTTCTTAAAAAAACACACTATAAGTGGGAGGCGGTCGTAGCATAGTGCTAACGCGAGTTGACTATAAACGTTAAATACCCGGTTCGAATCCGAGTGAAGTAAGAACTTTATTCTGACCGTCTCCCCTCGGAAGGCAAACCACCGAAAGTAATATGCCAAGAAGAATCCTTAAAATGTTAATGATCTAAATAAGTCTCCAAAATGGATCTGTGGACTAAGGGACAGGCAAACCGCCACCCCATTAACACTAACATTTCCCTGGTACAGCCTTCCTGGTTAAGTCCGGGGGATCGCCGTACATCCGAAATCGGATAGGCACCTAAAGAAGAAAAGTCATGTTTGTTAAGGTGGCCGAGAAATTGGTTTTTTTTTTGTTCGACACAAATCTTAAAAACGAATAAATTTAAAAAAATTCTGAAAACAGATTCAAAAAGCCTAAGTTTGAAACTACAAGGTGAGTGATTTTCAAAAAAAAATATCGCGAAAAAATTTTTTTTTTGAGAATTTTTACCTATATTTTTTTCATTCTAAATTTTTAAAGCCCAAATTTGGATTCTAGTTGTAGCGTCAACTTTGAAGAACATTATTTCACAAAATCGGTATGCTAAAATTTTCTATTTTTTGAGTTTTGTGTCGAATGGAAAATGTCTTTTGAAATTCTTATAGTAACTCATGTATGTATGTTTTTTTTAAAATAACCTGCTGGATCCCTAAAGAAAGGGATTGTTTCAAACTATGGGTAATTTCAACCTCTCAGCTGCTATGGGGAATTCGCGCTACAGTCGCGGCACCTAGCGGATTTAGTGTTTTTAAGTGAATTTCTCGGCCACCTTAAATACAGCTCCTGCTGCATCCTATCAGAATTCCTCTGGTATGGGTTTTTGATGTTTGATGCTTCACCCTGTATACATCATTAAAACAAAAAATTTCACCCTGAATGCGGTCCTTAAAAATGCGAATCCCATTTAGTAATGTTACTTTTCACCCTGTATGGTGAAATTGTACAATGCGCAGTCACGCATGCGCTTTAGTATTTCAGTTTTTTCCCGATTTTTCGCTTATTTCGCGGAATTTTGGGACACAAAATTAATATATGAAAATTCGCTGCAAGTGAAAGCTATGTTCTAAATTTCAGCTCTCTAAGACTTCGGGAAGTTGGTTAAAAACGGCCTCGAAAATGTCCAAGGGATGGACGACGGTCACACCAAGTTAAATAAAAGCTTTTAATAAAAAGTACTACAATTTATAGTGAAATTTTAAAGAACTTGTAGGAATTTCTAGAAGAAGTTGTTGCAAAATTTACTAAAAATTTGTAGCAAAATTTACTACAGATTTTCAGCGATTTCATTGTAGCACTAATGCTACAAAAGTTGTAATATTTACTATAAAAAGTATGTAAAATGTATTTTCGTTATAAAGAACGTTTTACTACATATTTGTGGGAATTGCTGTTACAATTTTGTAGAACGTTTTACTACACATTTATAGAAGTTTCTGCTACATTTTTGTTGGAGTTCTTCCTACATATTTTGTAGTAATATTTGCTATAAAAAATTTTATAGTAATTTTTCCTACAATACTTTATAGAAAATACATTTTTGAGATGGTCATTTCCTTGCAGCTAACGTAGTTTGATTCGAATGCGGGGTACCGGGTTCAAACCTGGGGAGAGTCAAACTTTCTTATGACCAAGTCTCCGTGCTTCGGAGGGCACGTTAAGCCGGCGGTTCCCCTAAGTTGACGAATTGTCACCGTTAACAAAAAACAGGGTTATAGGCACATCTGAAGGTTAGCCTAGCAAGCTGCTACTGGATGTAAAACAACTATAGTCCAAAAATCTATATGCGGACTACTCACCAACCCGTTTGGCCAAAACCTCCATTACTGGAGAGGCCTATGGTCCAGGAGTGGACTAGGGTAGGCTGAAGAAGAAGAAAGACTTTATAGAATATTGCTACAATTTGTAGCTGTCACTATTCTAACTGGAAATTGTAGCAACTCTTTTCAACCTTTAAAATAGGAAGGGTAATATATGGGGTGTTATTTAAAATTTTGAAGTAGGGGTACTGATGGGGAGGGGGTTCAACTTTTGTTATTCTCAAAAACAAGTTTTTTTATCTATTCAAATATTCTACACTCAAGGTTACATGCCCTGAATGCAAGCTTTTGAATCCTTTTCCTACCCTGCATTTTTGAGATTACTTGGTGGTGAAAGAAGCCTAAATGGTCAATAAATGACTAAACCAGCTTTATTACATACTAATAAAATTATTACATTCCACTTAAAGAGGCATGTACACTGTCTGAAGCCTCGAAATGAGATATTTACAATTACAATATTAATAAATTATTCAACATTCTTAATTAATTAACAAATGGTACGCAATAAATTTGTTTTACAAAATAAACATGCGAAACATAATAATACGCCAAGTAATTTATAAAATTTGTAGCATCACTTCTTCCAAAAATTTATATTATTTACAATATATCGATTCACCATTTGTATTAAATGTTTCCAAGAAAACTCGCAACTAAATTTAAAAATATAAAAATTACTGTGTTAAATAATTATGTGCACTTATCCGTTAAGAGAAAATTTTAAATTCACATTTAAATTTATACAAACTATCTATACTACGCATTTACAATACATTAACTTCAACATACCTCTGCTTGCTGTTTTTACAACTATTTCTTTTCTTTTTTTACAAAACTCTATGTCTAATTGAAACTCGGAATCACATTTTCTGCTCTTCTCGTGAATCCCGCCCTACGCAACCCTCTCACTTGGAAAAAACAAGACAAACTTTTTTTTGGAATAAAACCATCTATTTCAGTTTCAATCAAACTAATCTAATATACATTTAGGATTTCATGCAAGTTATAATAAAAATAGTGCTTAAAGGGTTAGGGTAAATATGTCCAAGCTAAAATAACTTCCAAGTTAATTAACATTTAATTTAAACAATTCTTATCCAACTCTGATAAGACAAAAACATAAAGAGGGGTCCCTGTTTAACAAAAATTGAGACAACACAATAGACAATAATTGCACAAGTCCAAAGAATTTAACTTTGTTATCTTTGCAACAACAATAATTGGCTTAACATAATAATTATGTGATGTGATTTCGAAAACCAAGGCAACGTAAGGTTTATTATGATCAGATGTGGATAGGCACGTGCAATAATAATTGATCTCTATCGGCAAACACTTCACTGCACATTTCGCACTTATATGTATTTTGAGCATGCTGCACTGACAATTCCGCCAACTCATGTAACGCACTTGGATCGAACCCAAACTCTTGTTTTACGTTCACCGGTTCGAATGGTTCCATTTGAACTGCATTTTCGGCATCGCCTTCTTCTACGTCGTTCTTTTCTTGCTTAATCTTCTTATTTTTTGAAACCAGCATTCCGCCTTTTAGTAAACGCACAACTTTACTGCCCGGTCCTATGATGGTCCTGCCGGGTCTTAAACTATAGGTGTTCTTTTTGGGAGTAACAACCTCCGAGGCGCCTGGATAATCAGTTTCCACGGTTTGTTCACTGGCTATCTCAGGTGGATTATCGATTATTCCGTTAGTTTGAGGATGATCTTCGGGGTTTGGTAAATCTTCACTAGCGATTAGATTATTGACGGCTTCTTCCGTATCATCGGGGAACGTGGCCAGAGGTAGTTTGTCGCCTTGGAGTATATGGTAACTAACGTTTTTCGTGCGGGGGCGCATGCGCTCGCCGGTGGCGGATCTTAATTCGGTTGGTTGGGTGTGAGTGACCAAAGTTTTCATTTTATGACGAATTTTACCGCCATCGTTATTATCAACAGGTACGCGAGTTTTTTGTGTGTGGATCATTTTAGGGCGCGAAGGTACAATAGGTGATTCATTCGGCTTTACTTTCTTTTTCACTTTATTCGATTTAGAATTATTCATTATAGTGTTTATATTTTCGATAGCTGAAGTGAAGCTTTCGTAAACGTCGGCGTAGGAAGTCTCCTCCATGCTGGGTTTCGGCGGCGACCGCTTCGATTTTCTAGCATTTCTTTTCTTATATTCACTATCTGAGTCGCTTACCATTCCATCATCATCTTCGTTTTGTGACGACATTAATTCCAATTCGTGTGGTTTTAGTTTTCGTCTGCGCTTATATTTTCTTGGTCCAAGCTGTAAAAAAAAACATCAAGGTGAAATCATTGTAATCTTTTTTATATTAATAAAATTATTTTAATCGACAATTTAAACTGTGCTGCTCATTTAAAAAGTTTTAAAATTAAGAGGAATCCTTAAAGTTGGAAAATACACTTTCGTAATTCAATGATATCTTGCTTATTACTCAAGAAAATTGCACAAAAGTATATATTTTTTAAAAGAGGACACTTAGACGCATACTACTGTGTTTTTATTTTTTTAAATTCAAATTTTTTTCAAAACTTTTTTGACCACAAACACAGTAGTATGCGTCCAAGTGTCCTCTTTTAAAAAATATATACTTTTGTGCAATTTTCTTGAGTAATAAGCAAGATATCATTGAATTACGAAAGTGTATTTTCCAACTTTAAGGATTCCTCTTAAGGTATATAAAAATAATATTATTGGCATGTATTTAATTGACCGCAGGAGTGTAATTATGCGTGGTCATACAACTTTTAACTCTATTTTTCTACCCTTAGGGGTGGAATTTACTATAAATTGTTTTGGACTATAAATGGTCTTTCTTAGAGTGGTAATATATCAATAATAATAATATGTCAATAATGACAATTTGACAATAGAAATCTTCCGTTAGTTTTAATGGCTCGTTAAAAGTTTTATGAAATCGGGGATTAGACTTTTGGGTCTCCAGCTGGCAACGTCCGTCCACCGATTTTAAACATTTCTCTCGCTCGTTCATCATCGTGACATGTTGCTTTGTCCTGTTGAAACCACATATTATCTTGAGATTCATATCAATTACATTTGACCACAAAAAATGAATTGAACTAAAAGTTAGATCTCTTGTTGAATCAAGCATTATTACACGATCCAATCCAAAAAGAAGACATGGAAAGCAGTTTCCTTCATTAATAATAATCCTCACTTTAAAACTATTAATATTTTTAAAAACTCGACCAAAAAAATTTGAACCTATAAAATCGTCAAGACAAATAAGTTTTTCAAATTAATTGTCTAATTTTATTAAATTAATTACATATTATTAGGAATATATTATATACAAAAGTGCTAACAGCATAACAGAAAAATAAACTCGATAAAAAATTTGGAAACTCAAAATCTTCACTTCTCAAATAAAAACTTGGAATGCTTCTCCAAGGCACAGTTGGATTGGATGGATAGTAATGTTGTTTTTTATCTCAAAACCGTTAAAATTAAAAATAAATTTTTTTCTTGCAATACCATCAAAACAAATTAGTAAACGAATTCTGTCTCATAAATCTTGCCACCTTCACGTTTTGAATATTTGGATCCCTGCAAAATTTTATTGCCGTTAAAAATTTAAGAATAAAATGATGCAAGAAGTATTTAGTCAAACAGCAAAATGATGTTAAAATATTTGTGGAGATTGGAGGGGGTAAAACCCTTTTATAAGAAATGAGGTTAAAAATCAAAATTCTTGATATTGCGAAGATTCTCTTCTATGGGTGTGTTCCACTTGAAGCCCATGACGACCACGGTCGGTCGTCAGTCCAATGAAAGAACCACGGGACTGCACAGCGATCGACCGTAGTCGTCGTGGGCTTTAAGTGGAACTCGTCATATATCGGCCAATATTTACTCAAGCTTATGTATTTATTGAAATACGACAATAGTTTTACGAAAGGATTTATCTATTTATTTATTTGTAGTTTTGTGTACTTGATAATGAAGTGGTATATCCCTTCGAAACAATATTGTCGTATTTCAATAAATACATAAGCTTGAGCAAATATTGGCTGATATGGAAGAGGTATCTTCGCAATATCACAAAAATGTTAGTGGAGTGTGACTACCCCCATTGAAACAAACAACATTACTTTATTTCCAACCACCAAAAGAGAATCACACATATTCAGAAGAGTAGAGTTCCTTATTTTTTATCCTTTTACTTTTTCACCCTCTACAGCAGCGACATTCTTTTTCTTTGCAATTCGCGATACAGGATACACTGACCAAGGTGTTAAAATTTTGGATTAATTTTTGACTCTAATTTTTAAGTTCTGTTTGCCATATGTTTAAACGCTTTTATGATTATATTTCACAGCTGTCATCTATAATTCATTGTAAAGAAAGTCATACTTTGCAAGAACGCATTAAAATAATTGAACATATTCAAAAATTTGCTGTTTAATTGTTACAAAAATATTATAGGTTTTGTGGGCAAAATTGAATCGCCTCAATTTGGAGGATTTGTTGTGGTTTCAACAAGAAGGTGCCGCGTGCCATGCATTTAGTGAAACAATGGTTCTATTGCGATGAAAGTTCAGAGACAGAATGGCCTCATAACGCGGTAAAGTTAATTGGGCGCCAAATTAATGCAATTTAGAGCTGTTATTTTCAGCAGCTATTAACAAGAGATTCAGCGCAATATCTTACTGAGATTCGGCTTAACTAAGCCGCCAATATCAAATAAATTGGTTGATCATTTAATTTTACAATTTGCTTTGTTGAAATGGTAATCATGACCTAAACCTGATAAATCGATGGCCCCCGCCTTGCTTAAGGGCGGCAAAAAGAGGTTTTCACCTGAGCGCCAATAACACTTGCGCGGCCCTGCATATTTGTTATAATTTCAAGTAATGAAATAAGATATCATTGAAAAAGATGTCTTTTCGATCTTACCCTATGCTGCAACGGCACTTCTGAGGACCCTTCGCGGCACACTGGTTGATAATCGCTGCTCTACAGTATTAAAAAAAAGACTTTTCAAAATTTTACATTCTTGGTTCTTAAAAACTGAATTTAAACATACATTGTAAGGTGAAGCAGCGCCACAATAATTCTGATCAGTTGAATAACTAATTTTATTGTTATGTTAAGTCACGTTACAGCGAGTGCGTAAACCCAGCTTTAGATTACTACTTTCATGTGAAATTTGGTTAATTTTGTAAAAACAGAAATTGTGCTGATAAAAATTCGCATGAGACCGCTTTTAGAGGGGCGTCTACTTAGTAATTTTAACAAATATGCGGGTAACAAATAATTTATGCTGATATTTCACTTTTAATTTTTGGCTTACTTGCGCTAATTAAAAAAATAACAGGAATAATATTCCTAATGTAAGTAATTAATTATAATTATTATCATTGTATTGCTTGTTAAATTTATTACTAAATAAAAACTTTGGTGTAGACATAAAATTAAAATGCAACGCAATGAAAAACAGACTCTTTGTGTATATCATCAGTTCTTGATGATATTTATATTATTTTCCGATACAAATATTAAATTGCAGTTGTTAAATTGTACATATACCGTACAAAACCATCAGATTTATTGTATTTGAAATTTAAAATTTTATATCGACGCAAAATTTTTGATGTTATCAAATACTTTTTACTTTACAATACGGGAAACTCTTGCAAATTCTATTGTTATTTTCGGCGACATTTTTAAGGGTGCCACCTATTGGCTTCAGACGTGTACTAACGAAACTGTCGAGATTTGGTGGGTGATAATTAGTAATTTACTATAATTTACAGTACGATTTTAACCGTATTGGTTATAATTAGAGTTTTTATTTAAAAAACGGTCCAGCCGCTAGTGGCGCTGCGATTTTGTGTCGCCGAAAATGTGTATGAGTTTCCCGTATTGTAAAGTAAAGTATTTGATGTTATACTGTTGATGCTGCGCTGTGTCAGAGGTTAGGGTAGGTCAGGTTTGGGATCCAAACAAACAAGCATTTTGGTGCATCACTCGAATCCACCAAGAAAAAAGAAGTCTATTCCATCGTTTTTCAACCTTTTTTGTGTCGCAACCCCCTATAGAGCTCCTTTTGGTTAGCCCCTACAACGGCTGCAACTAAATATACACGCTGACGACATTTTTATTGTAAGCAAAGACTGACCAAGACTGAAAACATCCTAAAAACAAAGCAAGTGGGTCGTCATTTCAAATTTGAAATGATTTAATTTTGTTGGTAAATGTCAAATCAATTTAATTTGAATGAATGCGAAGTTAGGTTAGGTTAGACATATTCAAATTAATAGATTTGGATGATATGAATAGTGCAGAACCACCGCCCAAAAAAGGTCATGTGTATTTTTCTTTATAAAAATGGTTTTCCCTCCCCCCTTCCCGGCCACACCTAAATGCCCACCAAATTCTTTCATTCCCTCGATCGCCCCCCGAAATACAAATCGCCCACTTTGAGAACCATAAAAAAACCACCAAAAGTTTAATTATTTCGAGTATTTCGCTAATAAAGTTTTCCCCATTTATTTTTTCATTATAATGGTGGTCGAGGACAGTATATCAGATCTATGATATTTACGACGACAAATCCAGACGCATGGATTTGAAAATGGAATAAAACGCACTGTTACAAAATGACCAAAGTTTTTATTTTTTCCCGTTTCAAACATAGGAAATTTAAGTTTACACGGTTTTGAACAAAGTATCGGCCAAATGACGCCCCTCACATTCCAAACACTGAGTAAGCCTTTTTCTGAAATTTTCGTGCATTCTTTGAAGCATTGCCACAGGAATTTCGGTGACTTGGACTCGAATGTTGTTTTTGAGGGCTTCCCGGGTCCTGAGATGATCGTTGTAAACCAAGGATTTTAGGTATCCCCACAGGAAAAAATCACAAAGGGTTAAATCAGGAGAGCACGCTGACCATGTAAAACCTTGCAGTATGGGCTGTGGCCTCGGCCTGCTGAAACCAGACGTCTTCCAGCTCCATCCCTTCCAACTGAGGCAAGAAAAATCCTAGAAAGATCCTAGATCATGGTCAGGCAACGTGCAGAAGTGACTGAACCGCTCGATCATTTTCTTCAAAACAGTAAGTGCCCATGATCCCAATTCTTGAAATTGCATACCATACTGTCACCCTGTCTGGAGTGCAGGGGTCTTTGGTGGAGCTTCCTGGGATTCGTATCACTCCAATATTGCATATTCTGTTTATTGACATATCCACTGTAGTGAAAATGTGCTTCATCAGAGAAGAAAACGAAACCGTCTCAAGGCAATGCAGCAAGCATGTTTTCACTAGCGAGTGCTATGGCTTCAATTCTTGGACGAAAACTATCTTGTAGGGGTGCAAATGAAGATGTTCTTTGGAATGGAATTCTTTGAAATGCATTAACCCACGCAAGAATTCGATTTCGATCAGGAATTCTGCAGTGGGGGACTATATTGACCCTTAAACAAAGGCACGCGGACAATCAGATAGGTCTGCACACACAAAACACTCCATTATGGTGACAGACATCGCGTGGAACATCAACTTCCCTTCCCCTCTTTCGAAGCACCCCACTTTCAACCGTCTAGGACCGATAGGAAGGGAGCAATGCCCTCTTCAAATCTCTAATTTTTTCTTTATAAAAATGGTTATATTTCCACCGCCCGCCCCCCGAACCACACCTAAACGTCCCCCTGAACTAGAAATCGCCCACTTTGAGAACCATCAGATTCACATCCATGGTGTTGTTTATTTTATTTACAGGAAAAGTTTAATAAATTATTTCGAGTATTTCTGAGCTAGCCGTGGCAAAAACAAGATGTGACTCTGCTACTTACTAATAAAGTTTTCCCCATTTATTTTTATATTTTCATTATAATTAATAGTGGTAATAGAAGACAGTGTATAAGATCTATGGTATTTACCTTTATACCTTAGATTAGAGCAACCCCCCTTAAGTTTGCGACCCCCAGGTTAAGAAAATATGCTCTAATCAAAGATATACGAGCTGTATAACAATTTCCATCTTTACAGCTCATATGTCTGTTTAATTTACCAAAATGTTTGTTTGAATCCCAAAACTTGACCTACTGTAACATCTGGTACAGCAAATAGCGTGCTTCTATAGTGAAAGCAGCTTTACCTGCGCCGACTTACCAGCGCATCTGCCTCCAATATTAATTAATGTAGCCAAACACAAATGAAGGTGGCAATTGGACAGATATTCCAATGTGAAGATCGACGCGGGTAAACCAGATCGCAAACCAGCGTTCACTGTATAAGCAGGCTATTCTGTAAATATCACATTAGGTAGTACTTTTTCAGAAAATAAAGCGCATTAGAACAAACGTCGCATCCTGAAGGTGAATTTTTGATCCTGCACATGCGGATTTATGATAAAATTGTCATTGAAGCTGACATAGTTGGTAAAATAAGAAATCCGCATGCGTCAGGACTCTTGAACGCGTCTTGAACGTGTTCTGAACTGCATCACAAACCAAGCTTGTACAATCAAAGATAATAAACTAAGATTTACAGGTAACAATTAAGAGGTAAACTTTCTTGTATTATGTATATTCTATAAGTAAATTCTTAATCATTTTAAATGCTAAGGTGCCTTTCTTGTAGCTTAAAATGCAGGGTGCAAGTCAAATTTGTGCTATTAATAATGCATTTTTTACTAAATGATCAAAAAAAAAAAAATATAAGCGCTGCGATTGGTAAAAAAAATAGTTTTATGTTTTACCTAATTAATTTTTTTAATCATCAACAGCAGTCTTAACTTGAATTTGTGGCATTTTAAGACAAGAAAGCATTAAATTTATGCATTAGGTCTAACTTTCCAATATGACAATAATATAAAAGGAAATTCTACTATTAAGTTTCTTTACTAAAATATTCTCAAAAATTGATGACTTTGGGGCTAAATTAGACCCAAAGTAAAAGTAGGTGAGGCATCTCCTCAAGTGCAGTTTCTAAAAATAATATCCTTGCATCAAAAAACAGTGGATCTTTTTGGTAGCACTGCTATAAAGGATGAAATAACTCAAGTAAAATAATTAAGGATGCAATCCTAACTTGACAGCTTCGGGTTCAAGAGAGAAGTTTAACCCCTCAGTTAAGTTGAGTCACGAATTTTATGCAGCAACTTTCTTGCCACTGTAATCTGTTTTAGGACGGATTGGAACCTAGTTAGTACAACCCGCCCTTAAACGTTTAAAAAAAAATAAAACTCACCTGTGGTTGTCTTTTCGCTTGGGTGTTAAGATCGCAGTGATGAATTAGATGGAGAATCAAATCTTGAGATGTGGCAAACAAATCCGAACAAACGGCACACGAATACGGAGTAACTGAATGATTTAAGCTGCTGTCTGGTCCAGAATGATGGGAACGGATGTGCTCTCTCAAAACGACACGTTGATTGAACGCACGAGGACACACAACACATGCATACGGCTTCTCGCCGGTGTGAATCCGTTCGTGTTTTCGTAAAGTACCTCCATCGGCAAACGCCTTCCAACAATGCCTGCAACCGTATGGTCTTTCACCTGTATGTATTCTGATATGAATTTGTTGAGAACTTCTCGATCCAAACGTTTTACCACATTCCCTACATGGAAAGTGTCGTCCGGATACGCTGGTGTGACTGTGCCGGTGATTCATAAGCGAACGACCATCTGGAAAATTTTCACCGCATTCGTCGCACGATACAACTTTACTTCTGTGTGAAATCATGTGGCGCTTCAAGCGCGCTTTATTGTGGAAGGTTTTGTCACATTTTGTACAACCAAAGGACTTCTCCTTGGAATGTTCAAAGGAGTGCTTCAATAGCGTGCGCCGATCTTTACAAGTGCGGCCACACAACATGCAGGTATTAGGGGGCAAATTTTTTCCGTGTTTGTTGGATACGTGACTCGCTACAGCTTCGTCGTCAACAAAAACTTCACCGCAAATCATGCAGCGGTGCTCCCAGCCTCGCGCGTGAACTTCAGCATGAGCTAACAGCTCAAGAGGTTCGGGGAACGATTCACCACAAACATTACACATGTGACCAAAACCAATTTCTTTTGACATTTCTTCCTTCACGTGAATTCGCTGATGTCGTCTCAGATTGTCCTGTCGATGGAACGTCATTCCACAAGTCGGGCAAAAGAACTGACCGAATTTTGTGTCATCTTCGGCGGTAACTAAAAGATAAAAAAAAATAGTTTACTCATTTGAAGATTCTATACTATTTCATAATAATTGAACTTTGTTCAATTCCTCGCCTACATTTGTTCCGAGCAACATGCGTCGACAAATAATCAGTGAAATAATTGTATAAAATGAATCAAATTTAATTGGCATCTTGTGACTGAATATCCCGCGGGACGTAAATTTCAACCCGTCCAGCGCGCGAGATGGGACGGTATTTTTCCCTATCCCGCATTCTTCTCTGGGAGATAGCCTGGACGTCTAGAGCAGGGGTGTCAAACTGATATTACGATATTCATTCACTGTTCTTAGATGATTAATTATATTTCTTTCTTAACCCTTAACTGCAAGTGCTCTTGAGAATCACGTCAGTACACGCTAGCGGGGTATTTGCAGCATTTCAATTTTCAAGTTTATGACTCAAAAACATAAAAAATACGACTTGCCAATTTTGACTGCTCGTCCCTCGACTAACAGAGACCTAGCCCCGCCGCCACTACTACCTTGCTTCTCAGAAAAAAGATGACACCTGAAGTGTTACTTGTCATTAGTGAACGGTTAGCGAGAAATTGTTTCTATAAAATGAGGCTAAATTGCCGCTTGGCGTGCAC
Organism: Rhagonycha lutea; assembly: GCA_958510855.1. Taxonomy (NCBI): domain Eukaryota; kingdom Metazoa; phylum Arthropoda; class Insecta; order Coleoptera; family Cantharidae; genus Rhagonycha; species Rhagonycha lutea. The sequence goes on along the minus strand of OY294041.1, from coordinate 24,691,908 downwards.
TTAAGGGTTAAAGTATATAGATGATAGTACTATCCCTTACGAAGAATTGAAGCCCAGGTTTGGTTCCCTAGGCCAGGGGTGTCAAACTGGCGGCCCGCCACGTATATTTTTGCGGCCCGAATAAACTTCAGTGATTGCTTGTTTTATAATAAAAAATATATATTTTTGGGAATATTGTATATTTTACGATAAATATATCGTTCAAAAATGGAGGTGGGTGAACAAAAGTCATCAGTACGGCCCGCGGAAATTTCGTTTGTCAGCAAATGGCCCGCGGCTAGAATGAGTTTGACACCCCTGCCCTAGGCCATCCCCTTCGTGATCAAGGGCCGATTTACAAAAAATGGTTTTTTTTTTGCAATTGCACTATAAATCGCGGAATTTTCATTTATTTGCAATTTTTCAAAAATGATCTTCTACTCCACAGAGGCAACATTTTCACCAAACAAGGAATAATTTAATGTAAAATTGTAAATAACACAGCAAAAACTAAAAAAAAGCGATTTCTGACGGTATTTTTCGGTTTCCTTGGAAAATAAATAACGAATCTTTATTATGCTGGTTGCATTCGATAGGTTTTTTCATTATCTACAACTTTCTCATTTAACTTTTCTTTGTAGGATGCGTCGCTTTGGTTAAATCCCAAAACCCGTTTTTTCGACTTTGTTTAATTTTTTAGGTTATGTAAAACACCAGCTAGAGCGATGCAAAAACGCTATTTTCCTTGGAATTTTTCTTCTACACGATCCCATTTTTTGTTTCCGGGATTCCAGGTAGCTTTGTTATTGTACTTTTTCCTATTCGCGATTTCCATTAACAAAACGCCACCACACGGAATAATTTCTAATTAAAAATTAGACGTAATTTGTTAGTTATGGTGGCGCCACTAACAAACGGTAATATAAATCGCGAATACTGACTGGACTATCAGTGTATTTTATTAACATGGGAAATTATTACACGTAAATTAGATTTAAAAAAGTCAGTTGAAGCCCTTGGCGTAATAAGGGTATAAGCCACTTTGAAAATTTAGTTTTCATACTAATATAATTTCAGTAATAGCGTTTAAGTCACACAATAAAAATTGTAGCTATTAAACTACCTATGTTTACCAATAAATTGTTTAATGCTTTTATCATTTTATAATTCCTTTAGATTTGATTTGGTGGATTTAAAACAACTTTTAAATTGAATTTTGTCAAAATTCTGAAATGTGGCTTATACCCTTATTACGCCAAGGGCTTCAGTTATAGTCAGGATGTTACACCCTATATAATCAAAGATTCTAGAAATGTCTGTATAGTCCTTGCCAAATATCTGTGCCTCTGCGTCATAGTTGAAAATGGTTGAATCAAGCTGATAAACATGAGTCAAACGAGTGCTTTTTACCACAGCACACACACACTTTTTGCTTTTTTGTGGTGAGTGCTTCACCACAACTTGGGGGTGCTTAAAGTTTCTGTAACAACCTAAAGTTTCTGTGACGCAGAGGCACAGATATTTGGCAAGGACTATAGTGTCACTGAATTTTGTGTGCGCTCAAGTGCACAAACCAATAGGAATTTCTCAACCAAATTTCCTATTCAGCATTTTTATATTGCGACTTGGAGCAGACTAGATCTTGATTGAAGTTAGTCCACGGAAAATGAGCGAGACGCGCACGAGTAGATTAACGAGATGCCTTATTTTTGTAATATTAGAAACGGTATTCACACTGCCCTTGTACAATGACGTTGAATTTTTACACAACTTTACTAGTGTATTTGGTGTAGCCACTGGTAGCCAATAAGAACATCAGAACAAATTCAATCAAGGGTACCCTTGTATTTTTAAAGAGCTTCCTACAGTGTTTTTCTAGTATGGTATTTAGAATTAAATATGGCTACCCTGCTGATTTGTGAGGTTATGTGATGTGTTTCTTTGTTTTCAACAAAATCTGGAATATTTTATAGATGTACACGTTCAAGGAGAGAAAGTAAGTATAAACTTCCATGTTAAAAGGGTAGGCAGTCTTATCGTTGCGCCCCCTGGATTCCATGGGACAACTAAATTAGACTAAACTAAATTATTCCACTATATTTAAATTACTCAATTTAACTATTTTTCACTGTTATAATTTATTAATCGTCTTACAATTCCAACTTATAGGATATTCTATGATATAATGTTATGTCATTGTTTACTTTTCTAAATAACTTTTAAAACAGCGCTATCTTAAGAGAACGCTGTCAATTAAAATACCATTAAAATGCGGTCTAATCAGGGTCTAATATTTTCCATATGATGTTTCTATGGTAGAGGTAATTTTATCGTTAGTAGTTGGGAAGAAACAAAAAAGAAATACTAGTAGGGTTATGAACGCTAAAATTTAACACCCCCTGACGTCAGGACTCGTCCTGACGAATATTCGTTTCTGAACATTAGCCAATCCCAACCACTAAGAAAAAAGCAAGCTCTATTATTTAGTGTTGTAAATATTCGCGTTTTACATTACCGTTTGTGGCGCCACCATCACTAACAACAATAAGTCCAAAATGGAGTTCGAAATTATTCCGTGTGGTGGCGTTTTGTTAATGCAAAACGCGAATACCAATGTGTTAAATTTACAAGGGAGTGTGAATACCCTTCAAGTATATAAATTAATGTAATAGTAAAGTCAGTGGAGCATTTTTGCCGTTTCTACGCATGTCAGAGGCGTGGTCTTGTTATGTATAGGAGTTCACAGTCCATATAAGTTGCATTTGTCACTCTTTTGAATGTATCTACTATTTTAAAGGTTAAATTTTTTTAAATTGAGCTCCAAATATACAATATTATGATGTAATTACATAACAATGAATTTTTTTATTTAAATGGCATTTTACACTACGTATCGGCACTGTAATTGAACAACATGGACGACATAGGTAGTAAATTGCATTTTGCGTTGTTTACTTTGTTAGAAATCGTGTATCTAAATCAATTTAGTTCATATTAGTTTATTATATAACCTCTGTAATTTCATTTTTCATACCTATTGAATGATAAGTACACTATGAATACTACTTAATTTAGTTACTATTAAGGACACTATAGGTTTGTTCGTTTGTATGAACTAACTTGCTCGGTTCAAGTTAGTGCAAATGAACTGTGTTCGTTTGGCTGCTCAGTTCATGCCCGAACATGAACTTCTTGCTCGACCTCCATAGGAGTAGGCAGTGCAATTTAGAACACTATCTAACTTTTGTGGTGGGAGTATTTTGATCTCGAAAGATAACCCAGTTCAAGTTAGTTCATACAAATGAATAAACTTTATGTGACGCTTCACATAATATAAAACGCCAATACAAGTATAATATTTAAAATTTTTGTGACCAACAAAAAGTTGAAAAAATTGGAAAACACAAACCAAAATTTCAAAAAAGCTGTTCACAAAACGTCGAATTTATAGGTTAAAATTACCAAACAAATGAGTGGATTTTAGTAATTATTATTGTATGCCAAATTTCTTTTAGAATTATACTTTGTTTACCCAACAGGTGCACCAAAGCACCTCCCTAAAAACGCGCGGGATATTCGAATAGAATTTTTCTATTGCTCGAATTTTGAAACTCCCGTTTACAACACTAACGTCATAGTGTTTTTAACCTATACATTAATTTTTGTCACACAATCATTTGAACTTTTATGTAGAAATTTTTAGCGTGTAAAACTGGTTGATGCGCTCATTGGCTTAAATATTTGAAGAGGAGCCTTAGTGCATCTGTTGGGTAAACCATAGGCGCAACTATAGTTTGTTTTTTTTAAGAAACGAGTAAAAAATTTCTATTCCACGTGGATAACGTGAATGTTAACCAATGAAATTGCTTGAAATTTAATTTCAACCCTAGTTGAACCTAGTTGAGTCCTAAAAAAGTGGCACTTTGCTCCCGGAAAGACAATAAATATTTATATGCTCACAGTACTAGCACTGTCAAGGAAACGACGCAGATGTTAAGAAATAACAAATTTCCCCGCCCCGAAAATGTTTTTGAATGACCTTTTTTTAATCCTATTTCCTAATTGATGAAATATCAAAACAAATTTCGTAATGCTGCCCTTAAAACTTGATAGAATGACCTTTTTTAACTCTATTTCTTAATTAATGCCGCCCCCCTCTAGCTACGCTACTGTAGTGGGATATTGTTAACTTCAACTATCTTGTGACTTATCTAAGTTCAAAATTAGTTCCTTGAGGATATTAGCTAGGGCGTTATCTCATTCTTTAGATGGAATCTCCACCTACTTTGGTTTACTGGTTACTTACGGATTCCTGCAGGCCAGTATGTAAATTAATTGTACCATTTTGTGCTAAGTTATTTATGGTTACTACATTCAATGAAGTGCAGTACTACATAAATTTAATTTTGAGTAATTTTTTTTGTTTAACTTACTCAAAAGAGTTCATATTATTATCATAATTGTTATCTTAACATAATTTCTTAGTTTCAAATAATTAAATGATTCAATTCTTAATTGTTATTAATTTGTTATTAATTTTAAATGCCTCGAATTTTGAAATTTTAAGTTTGCAATCCATCGATTTTTCAAGTAGAATTTTAACTATAAAATATCTTTATGATACTTAAGCATTTACTTCCATGCTTAGTTTGATTATTATTTGTACTAATAAAAATTACTGTGCTTAATTTATTAACAACTTCAAACGTCGTATGACTTGTATGTTAATTTATCTTTTTCAGAACTGTGCAATCTGTAAAGGAACCGTAAGTAATAAGGCAGCCAAGGTAACTTTTACTTGCCACACCCTGGGAATCTCATACTCTTCTGCTACCAGAGTATACATTTCTTCCCTTAAGGTGGGCGTATCATATTGTCTCGGGTTGTTGAAATGTACACTACTTTTTAAAAGTCCTCTTAGAATAACTATTAGACTCTCCATTCAAAATCAAGGCCATATCCTTGGAGAAAAAAAACGGTGCTCTGACAATCCAGTCTTTTTAGCTCCTATTTTAGTGTCATAAATAATTATGTTGTTTAACTCTCGGTAGAAAGAAGTTGTCTCATCTGATCAACAGAGTCACAAGTACAATAAATTATATTTTTATATATTCAAGTTAAATTGATTATGGAAAGCTAAATGAAGTAAGTCATCAGATTTCATTTCATGGGTCAAAGATTTTTTTTTTTTACATTAGTTTTCAATATTTAGGGGCAAGACATTTTTTACTAAAATAAATAAATTTGAAACATTTGTACCCCTCCGCCCCTGATTTTTCATTTCTTTTAAATATTTCTGGTTCTACCCTGTCACTAAGGTATAAATATGTCTTTAGGAAGTTGCAAAGTTGAAAGTGTGATAAAATTTGAATTTTTCAAATTTATTTTTTGAAATTATGTTGGTAGAGTGAAATTTGTCCTTGGTGACTAGGCGGAGCCGAATTTCTGCGCAGCAGATGTGGAGGGAGAAAGCGTGTAAACAGAAATATTCCCTCAATATAAAAAATGGGGAAAAATCTTTAAAAACCAACAGCAAAGCTGCAAGAAATTATGTTAAAGAATGCCTGACTTGAAAACCTACACCAAGAAGTAAGTACATGGATTCCAAAGTCAATTATACAATATGTAAAAAGAAATAAAAGCAATTCTTACCAGAATATTCTTCATCATCATCTTCATCATCAAAATCTTGCTCGATGCCATTGTGTTTAATTCGAATATGTTCTCGCATGAGTGCAACATCCCAGAAGACTTCTTCGCATGTACGACACTCAAACGGACTGTCACCCCCATGACAACGTGCATGTGAAGCCAAGGCCTTTTCACGCGCAAATCCAACACCGCAGTGCTGACAAACGAAAGGTTTACGTGGATCGGTAATAGGAAATCTCGGTTCCGATTCATTATCGTTTTCATGTGAGATCTGATAATCTGAATAATCATCAGATCTGGTTCCACTTTCCATTGTCTCCATCAACCTAACATCTTCTTCCACATAATCATACGAACGAGACCCCGAGGGGCCCCGTTCCTCTTCCTCCCTTTTAACTTTAATTTTACGTTTCTTTGAAAACAACTTTGTCCTCTTATTGTTTATCCTTTCACTATCGAATTCATTTGGTAGGTCCTCTTCCACACCATCAGCATCGGGTCCATAAGCATGAGTTTTCAAATGATTCATTAAATCAAACTTCCGAACGTAGCTGATGCCACACAAATTACAACAGTGCGAGCGCTCATTTTTATGACAGGTCATGTGATTTTGTAAATTTGCCTTCTTGCTGAAACGACGCGGACAGAAGTCACATGGATAGGGGCGTGCGGCAGTGTACAAGTCTTGATTTGTAGGTAAAGGAATTTCATCGTCGGATGGATGCTCCATGACGTGCTCCTCCGACCCCACTATAATTTCGGAACAATTTTCAGACCAGGGGTCTGCCACCACTTCTTCAGTTGTAATTTCCACAAAATTATCTTCATAATTTGCTTCAACTTGTTCCTGCATGACCAGCATATCGTCTTCGGTGACGTACATAATATTACCATCATCGCCCCCACCACTCTCTTCCATTACCGCCGTTCCGTTCTCAACCTGGTCGTGATTCTCCTGAATGACAACTTCTTCACAAAACTCCTGGTTGTTACTATCCAAAATGGTACACTCATTTTCCATATCACATATGACCTCCTCATTTTGCAAACTGCTTCCATCTTCCCACACCAAGGTATATCCAGGTTCTTCCATCCCAACGAAGAATTAGGATACCATTTCTTCTAATTAAACAAATAAAAATTTTTAGGTTAATAAATTGACAATTGAGGTTAAGGATTAATTGAGGTTAGCAGTAGTTTATGATTTTCAAAAACGTAAACAAACCGCTGTTAGTGTAAAATTTTTTAAAATGAAAAAGGGAACTCGAATCAAAGTTGGGGGGCGAGTTGACCAACCGTACTAATTGCGTCTACTACGCGCTAAAACGAACATTAGCGCGTACGCTGCATCACAATAAAAAAGCAATATTGCGTTATTTAGGTTAAATTTCACACCCGCGCCGTAAATTACGTTTTACACACATACACCAATTTTCTTGTTGCTAATGTTGGCAAAAATCATAATAAAGTCGTACTTACTTCAAAAATTACAAAGAAAAATTCCAACCTCACTCATAAACGATGGCGTCGACCTTCGCTACGTTTGGTACTAACACAGTAATGGCTGCTCCTAGAACCATTTCGTTTTAGTTATTAATTCGCGAGTTGTGAAGTAAGAATTACATTATTTTTTGTAAATTTAATCGTTTTATGGACGCAAATTTTATAAAAACTATCGTAAATATAATTTTATCTTAATTAATTATCAAAAAGAACAGTAAAATTAGGTTAACTTACTAGAAAAATTAACCTCCAAACAACCGACAAACACTATTCTACAACTTCCATTTCCCCTACATTTGCGCGGGAAGTTTGAAGCTGACGTAATAATTTATTTACAAACAAGGTTAAACTATTTATTTTACTTTTATCGAATTTAATTAATTTTTCGGGCAAAAGTTTATTTTTCGTTGTTTTATAGTTTCCTAAATTGCTGGGGCTTTTTAACAAATGTTTATAGCGTAAGGCGAATCGCACATCAATAAAAACACACTCGCACAATTTTATAATGTTTTAATGTGCAAATTGGGACAAAACCTAATTATTGTTTTGAATTTTTAGGTTAAATTATAAATTTAAAGTTAGGTTATTTTAATAACCTATAAAGTTAAAGTTAGGTTATTAAAATGCAAAGGTTAACCTGGTAAATATATGTACAGGACCGGATCGGGGAGTGGGGGTTAACCGGGCGATGGACGTCGAAAGCCAATGAAGTGATGTAATAAAATTCGAATTATAAAACAAGGAAAGGGAAAGTCACAATTTACTTTCTATAAATAGAATAATTAATTGGCCTTAAAAAATAGCATAGAGATTTAGCACGTAAAATTATATTATAGCAAACAAATTTACCTTCCTTTTTCTTCTCAGTAGTACGGGATCGTTCATAAAGGACGTCCGCAATTTGTTTCCGACTTTTTGACCCCGGACCCACCATCAAGAACGTCCCATGTTCACAAATCAAAGAGCCCTTTTATTTATCAATAATAAATTAAAATTTAAGCACAATTTATTTACAAATCCCAAAAATGGGATTTTCATGTGAACATCACACTTGGCTACCCCTCCCCCCCTCCAGGCATGAACGACCCTTAATACGACCATACGTAAATTTTTATTGAAGCGGAGCGAAGTGATGCTTCCTTGTATTCGTAATGCTTTTAATCTTAATCACTCAAAGGTGCGTTACGAACAGAGACAGATACACCCAACTGGTCTTTTTATGTGTGATATATTATATTTTTTAATTAGGATTACCGAACTTTTATTCGGTTAGTTTTAACACTAAAGAAAATATAATAAAATTATCATTTTTTTCTCTTATTAGAAGTCATTCCATATCAAGGCAACCGGGCCCATAACCTGACTCTCACAGATTTTAATGAAACTGGCAGCATTTTGAGCTGTGTTTCAAAGCTTCTTCAATAGGCCTCCATTATGAGATGCCATTTTGAAAGGTAAAACATATTTTAACTTTTAAGATTTCCAAAAATATCTTCTGATTTTCTCAAAGAGTAGTATCTACTTTCCGGGGGATAGGACGGTAACCCTGACCGCGAATTTAAAATTTTTCGAGGTAGGAGATGATGCTTAATGGTTCAAAGAGCAATTATAAAACAAAAATGTGCTTATCATTGCAAATAAGGCCATAAGAATTGAAAAATTGCATGAGCTGGCATTCAATGACATTGTATTGGCTGTATCTATAAGGTTATCCCCCACCCACCTCCAAGTTTACCACACCCTCGCTGAAGTTTACAAATATTAGCTTGGCAGTTTGCAAGAAATCTTGCCCATGGGGGGGGGGGGGCAATGGCTCTCAACCGTGCGCATATTAAGATTCCTTATCCTCTCTCGCATCCAGGGTCGTGATTGGCTAAAAATCCGTGTCCGTGTGCTTCCAAGTAGGTCTAAAGCGCGGAGAGTGGGGACCTACAACATCGTACAGTTAACATCGAGCTAATTTCACTTTTTAGGGATATTTTTGGCTTAAATTTGCCCCCCCCCCAAAAAAACAGAAATCCATCTCCTTCCCAGTAGCACACTTTGCCGAGTTGGACGGCACTAGGGGATATTTGTAATTGGTAAGTGACTCTTCCGCGCCTCCGCTTCGCTCCAGACGCTGCAGAGCCGTTTTGACAACATCTTACCAATTGAAAATATTTCTTAGGGCTGTTCAACTCAGCAAAATGTGCTACTGCGAAGGGGATCTCTCCTTTGTGCAATTATTATTTCCGTTTTTACCCAAACAGTTTTTGATGTACGAGGGTCGTCAGTAAAATAAGGTCTCCAAGGCTCTGGAGTTGTGAGGAACGCTTTAACGCAAGATCTGGCAACACTGGCGTGAAGCTTGGTTCCCAATCTACAAATCCCCAGTCCCCACCACTCGGAGCTGTCTGTGATTTGTGACACTTAGGGCCAGTTGTATAAAAGAGGGTTAACTCGGGGATCAGCTGATCCTGGTTCAAGAGCTGACCCAGGATCAACGTAAGGTAGATAAATTTACTTGATAGGTTTATTTTATAAAAAAAATTTACTTGATAGGTTTATTTGTAATCTATCTACCCTGCGGCGATCCTGGGTCAGCTCTTGAACCAGGATCAGCTGATCCCCGAGTTAACCCTCTTTTATACAACTGGCCCTTAGTTTTGGTTTGGTAGCCGTTCGCGATGGAGCTTCCACTCACCGCTACCATCAGGTGTGATTTACATTCCGTGATTCGTTTTCTGTGTGCTAAGGACACTTACAACGCCTATCGACAGTTATGTGAAGTGTATGGACAACAGTATGTGGACATCAAAAACGTGCGAAAATGGTGCAGAAAGTTTAAAAACGGACGTACAGACTTCCATGATAAACAGCGTTGCCGGACGGCTATCGGTTTCGGAGGAAGCAATTGAAAAGTGTAGAAGGTCTGTTTAAACTCTGCACCATTTTCGCACTGTTTTGATGTCCATACACCTCACATAACTGTCGATAAACTATAGGCGTAGCGTCCTTAGCACACAAGAAACGAATCATAGAACGAAATTCACACCTGGCGGTAGCAGCGAGAGGAAGCTCCATCGCAAACGGCTACCAAACCAAGACTAAGCGTCACAGACAGCTCGGAGTGGTGGGGATTTGTAGGCGGAGAACTAAGCTGTACGCCAGTGTTGCCGGATCTTGCGTTAAAGCGTTCCTCGCGACTCCAGCGCCTTAGAGACCTTATTTTCAAGAAAAACATTAAGGACACCGACGCACATGATTGGATTAACGAGATTCTTAGTTACGCATATTCGCTGGGTGCGTGACATCTGGCCACGTTTTTTGCACAAATTGTCCGCAGCGGACGCTGGCGTCGTTTTTTAATACCCCCACTATGCACTTCGCACCCTGCGAATAGGATGAAGTGCAAAATAGTCTAGATCATTTGTGCTTGTTTGTGCAATTATTATTTTTGTTTGTACCCAATAGTTTTCAAGATATTTCATAATTAGCAGGAGGGGGGCTGGAGACATGTTTTTTAGAAATTTTGAATTTTGGATTCAAAATAGTCTATATCGTTTGTGCAATTATAATTTCCTGTGTACCCAAACAGTTTTGGACATAACATTCAAAAAAAAAGTCATCAACCACACCGACACCCTTAATTAAAATAAATTATTTTAAGTTTTTAATTTTGTTATAAATTGCGGTAATCAAATCATTCAAAAAATTGAAAATTTAATACGATGTTTAATAAAAATATTTTTAGCAACAATTTTAATTATTGCAGGTACTAGAATATTAAAAATGAGCACTTTTGGAGGCCTACTTGAAGAATTACCAGGTATCAGCATTGATCGTTTTGATGGCAAGAATTTGGAATCAACAATTTATTTTTTATCACATTGTCACGCTGATCACATGGTCGGTTTAAACAGTTTCGATTTTAGAAATTCGCTATTGAGAAGAAGAAACGTATTTTTGTATGCCTCTCCGGTCACCGTGCAAATTTTAAATTGTAAATTTCCAGAACTGAAATCAAAATTTAAAAATTTGCCTCTCAATGTTGCCACTTTATTTACATTTCATGATAACTGCGAAAAATATTTCAATGTTACTCCGATAACAGCGGGGCACTGTCCTGGTTCCGTGATGTTTCTGTTCGAATCCGATAAAAATATTTTATATACTGGCGATTATCGAGTTTCCGGAAGTGACCTAAAGAAATTCGTTCCATTTTATCAGCATGGGCAGGTGAAAAAAATTCATAAAATGTACCTTGATACTACATTTTTTAGCGTTTCTTTTTTAAAATTTCCATCGCGAAAGCAAACTTTGGATTCCATGATAAGAATTATGAAGGAGTGGTTTGACTACAATGCAAAAAATGTTATCCAAATTCAAACCAGTGCCACTTACGGTTCTGAATATTTATTTATAGAAATTGCAAAAGAATTTAATATGCCAATTCACGTCAACCAAACAGCCTACGATTTTTATAAACACATTCCAGATATGGACCAAGCAGTGACACTTGATCCCCTTAGCACAAGGATTCATTCTTCTTGTGGACCACATTATACACAAATTTGCATAGATAACCATCAGTTAGTAAGAACGATCAAACCATCCGCTATGTATTGGAAAAATATGAATTTAGACGTCCGCATTGAGGACCATAAGGACGAATTCTACCGCGTTTGTTGTTCTTCTCATAGTTCTTTTGAAGAAATAGTAGAGTTTTTGATGTTTCTCAAACCTGAAAGTGTGGAACCGAACGTGTTACCTGCAAATGCTAAAGAAAGGCAAATAATGTTAGATGCACTTCAGTCGGTGGTGGAAAGTTACCAAGAAAAAGAAGCAGAAATCGACAACTCCGCCAATAATTTTATCAAACCATTTACAATTAGACAAAGAGAGAATGAAAGGACTGACTCTAGTGAAGAGGAAAGTGATTCAAATTTAGATGATCTTCTGAATTCTCCACCAAGGAAGATTAGAAAATCGGAGATTTGAAGAATAATGATTAGCATATTGTTCAATCGAGTAGATTAGATAAGAAAAATGATATTTTTCGTCATATTTTAAAGTAATTATTAAACGCTTCTTTTTATTTTAGTGATTAAATAATTTAAGACTGGTTTTTGTATATACCATGAATTCAAATATATTTTATAACTTTTTAATTCTTCTAAATTTTTTATGTAGTACTACCTATCTACCTATTAGTATTTCCTCCCAATTGCGAAACCTTATCTTAGCTAGCGAGTGCGTCAGAGTCTACCCAGAGCTGTGATTGAAAGTGGACATAATTTCATTGCGGATAATGCCGCCCGTGTTTTCATCACTGCACTTTTTTCATTCACATGGGAATATTTTTGTTAACGCATACTCCATCTTTCGTGCGAGTAATTTCTATGACACCATCTGATTGGGCTGGAGCCCAATCTGTTTGTTTGTACTTTTGAAATCAAGAACCAAATTAAGAACTTCGATATTTTTTGTTATACTTTTGGAAGTTCCGAGTTTATGTTCATTCGACTCATTCAGTCTGAGTATCATTTCCATCTGGCTCGCATCGGCAACTATCGCATTAGGGGTTGTCACTTGAGGGTCAATTTTCGTTTCACGTGGTGATTTCGCCTGTGTTTGAGGACTCTTCGAACAAAGTAGTTTTTCCTACACGAATGAGTTTGATGTCAGTGCACCCCCAGCTATTAGATTCAATGGTATCGAGCAGGGGTCGGCAACCCGCGTACTCTAAATCAAACGAAAAAAAGCTCTTTAGTGGATTTGCCAATTTTTAATCACTTTTTTTTTTACTTGCAAACTATTTTTTAAAAACCTATTTAACATTTCCTTAGCTCCCCCCCCCCATACTTACACTATCGCCGCCACTGCATGTAGGATGCAATATGTTCAAACTTTTAGCACAATAAACCACCCTTAATTAAATGAACTCGGTTACCAATTTAAACAGTTCAAACTAAAATTTTACGTAGGTAGGTAATTTTAATTGTTGGATTGTATCCCACGTTCTAATCTACCCTATTCTCCGCTAACATATAAATAAATATATTGGCAAGTTGGGAAAGATCTTATCCCCGAAGCTATTAAATACTACTAACATTTATTAATTACGTGACTATGGATACCTGATACCTTACCTGTGTTACATATAAGTTATATAATTACGGATACGCAGCATCTCTTCTTTATATTTAACTAAAGGTCCCTACACCCGGTCATTATCAGTCAATTTATTTCTGGATTGCACTCTTCTCAATGATAAATGATTACTTCCAATCCAAAACTCGACTGTTCATTTCATACAGATTTATCAAAAATGGTTGGCTATCTTCTGCCTACCTGCGAAACATGGAATGGAAGTCCCGCATGACTCATTTATCCAATCCTGGTAAGTCCAACCTGCTCCCGAATTTAAGTATACCTGGACAATATTTAATATTCTTTCCGAAGATTTTCGAACTTCCTACGTTAACCTAATTTTATATTTACGACCCAATTAAAATTTCTATCTAATTATTATTTAATTGTATTAGGATAAAAAATCTCGGTTTTTGTGGACAAAATAATACAAAGATTATTAAATCTGTCGACTGTTTCGGCCTATTTACTAGATACCATTATCAAGACTATAAACACAGAAAATAAATAAACTATGATAATTGTGTTAATGAATAAAAACTTACCAAATTTAACAAAGTGATAAATTTTTAAAAAATTAAAACCAAACAAATAGAACAGTTAATCAAGTGAATAATCCAACATATAAAAGTTTAAATACGGTAAAATGAAATTTTGCAAAGATTTAATGTCAATGTTGACAAATTATTTAATTGTAGTTTATTCGTTTTACAAGCGAATCTAATATATTTGATTAGAATTTAGTTCCACTAAAGATTAATTCACCAATTTATGTAGTTGTAGTTCCCTTCTTTTATCAATTTGAAATTCAAATTTTAGCTCGATGTGAGGTAAAAACTTTAATTTTTCTTCAATCATTCAGAAAGTAGCCATTTTCTATTTGAATGTGTCTAAGAAAGTACCACTTTAGATCTAAGGCGGAAAGTTGCCACCAAAGATAAAATGCCTTACGTGATTGGTTGGGTTAGGATAACGTAACACCAAAGTTCCTTTGCAGAGACTAGGGGTACGTTCCACTTAAAGCCCACGACAATCACAGTCAATCGTCAGTTCAATCAAAGGACCATGTCGTGGACTAAGTGGAACGCACCCTATATTATGCCCAGATTGTGTTTTTGTGTCGTTTTTCTAATATACCAGTCAACAATTTTGATTCGTTTTGTGGGATCACTAATAGTTTCAGAAGGAATTTGATATCGGGATATAATTTTGATTTTTAATGATATTGTTACCATATTAGGTGTAAATAGATAACCAAAGATATTATAAAAAAAATAAAGGGTGTGCAGGATTTAATAATTACCCATATATTATTTAAATTATTTTTTTATTCTGTGAAATATCGATTTGAATGGATTACATTCATTAGAAACGAAAATGGCAATTCAAATAATGTTAACGATAATAACAATGTCGGTATTCAATTTAAGTGGAACAATTTCCAATGTAACGAATTAGTAGATAATCAACCATTAAAGTTACATTAGAGGAAGTTCCTTTGAGAATGGAAACCGATAGAGGATCTTCAATTTCAGCTATTTCTGGAAACTTTTTCTATATTATTAGAATTAGGTATTAATTATTACAAATTGAAATTAAAATTTTCTATTGGAATTACTATTTTAATTCTAGGTGTTATAAAAATAGTTAATTGTATAAACACTTTTCCTAAAATAGAAAAATTAAATCGATACATGATTAAAAATGTAGGTTCATCTATAATGTATGTAAATGTATTAAAATTGATCATTATTTAATTTAAAAAGTTCAATTATTAATTAATAGATTCTTAAAATGGTACAATAGTCAGGCCCGGACTGGCCCAACCAAACGGGGGCCCAAAAAAAGTGATTTATATTATACTTGGGGTAAAAGTGGTTTGTATTTTTTAGATACCGTCCAAGTGTCAAAATAACTGAAAATATGATTTTCAAAAATCTCCGCTCTTAGTCTCCTCTCCCTCCTCAGTCTCTAGCTGAGGGCCCCCAAAGGAGTCAGTCCGAGCCTGACAATAGTAATAGCAAAGCTGTAGAGATGGAAAATGCTATGCAAATTTATATGTATGCTATTTTCCCCGGTAAATAGATTACATTTGCATACAGTAAAAGTCGCTACGTGCGCGCGTGCGCAGTTACTCTCGGCGACTGTGACGTTGTACCGGTTGGTATTATTTAGTTACACTTGGTTAAACTTTAGTTGGTACTTCTGCAACCATTAATTGGAAGTTTTGGGTACAGTTCTTTTCGGTGCTCTCGAACTGCACTTTGTTTTTGCACAAATTTTTAAAGCCTCTCCTTTAAAGCTATGAATTATGCTGCAAATATACGAATTTTTTCGAGTACTTGAAAAAATCAACAATAATTAACAACCAGTCGAGCTAAGGTTAGTTTTATAAAACGATTTTTTTTAATGAATAAACCGTTAAAAGAGAGATCCACCAGTCAAGTTCAGGTTAGTGTTAAGAAACGATTATTTTAATGGGAGGGAGCACGATATAATAATTTTGTTGTACCATGGGGGACCATGAAAAGCGAGATCCATCGGTTGAGCTTAGGTTAGTGTTAGGAAACAACATTTTTTTATTGAGGGGACCATGAAAAGCGAGATCCATCGGTTGAGCTTAGGTTAGTGTTTGGAAACGATTTTTTTTAAATGAGGGGACCCTTAAAACAGAGATCCACCGGTCCTAGGTTAGTGTTAGGAATCGATTTTTATTTTAATGGGGAGACCGTTAAAAGCGAGATCCACCGATTGAGTTTAGGTTAGTGTTAGGAAACCATTCTTTTAATGAGGGGACTCTTAAAAGAGAGATCCACCGGACGGGCTTAGGTCAGTGTTAGGAATCGATTTTTTTTAATGGGGGAACCGTTAAAAGAGAGATCCACCGGTCGAGTTTAGGTTAATGTTACGAAAAGCTTTTTAATGTTAGGAATTGATTTTTTTAATGGGGGGGGGGCGTTAAAAGTGAGATCCACCGGTCGACCTTAGGTTAGTGTTAGGAAACAACATTTTTTTATTGAGGGGACCATGAAAAACGAGATCCATCGGTTGAGCTTAGGTTAGTGTTTGGAAACCATTCTTTTAATGAGGGGGCTCTTAAAAGAGAGATCCACCGGTCGCGTTTAGGTTAATGTTAGGAAAAGCTTTTTAATGACAGGACCGTTAAGAGTTATATACAGTTTTAGATTTGGGCCCCAAACTCTGATCCGCTCCTGTTTATAAAACTAAAAATTTAATTTTTACACACATTCGGTGCACATTTGACTTGGGTATGGCACATGCGCGCACTTTACATTTAAATACGCTTCACATTTGCCGGGAATTTTTGCGCGTGCGCACATTCGACGTGAGTAACTGCGCACGCGCGCACGTAGCGACTTTTACTGTTTGCTGATGACATTACTAATTTTCTCCCCCATTTGCAGATAGCGCTACTGATTTGGGGTTACTGTGTTTAAAATATCATGAGTTTATTTAATTAACAACAGGAACGCCATCTATTTACCAGGCAGAAGAACTGCCTGAAGTTGGTGTGAATATTTCTAGTGAATCTGACCTTTATGATTCAAATTTAAAACTTTCTTCTCTCCAAACTTACAAACCTGCAGTCAGGGATTTAATTTTCCCGATAAATTTATACTTACAATTATTGTTCTAAAACTTTTACTTTGACATATTTTTCGCCTTATAATTTTGAAATAAAAAATCACGTCCAACTTTAGAAATATAATAACTTTAGTTGAAAATTGTTATGAATTATTTTTAAAATATATTATTAAGGGCCGATCTATTCATCTCTTCCTCTTCGCAAAGCGCATCGTAATTACGAGCCAAATAAGTTTACACGTGCCCTGCAAAAAATTTGGGTATATTTATCTTGTCGTATCTTGTTCTTAGGTATTGCGAACTTACTAAACAGAATCGATGTTTTCTTCTAGTTAGTATATGACAGAGTAGGATAGCGCTATAATATATTGTTATGAGAGAAAGAGATAAAATAGTTTTGGTCCCAGGTCATTAGAAATGCAAGAAACCACGTCGAAAAACTACCTGAAACTACCCTCCCACAATCGCCTCGATTTCAACCCCGAGCATCCCTCATATGCACAATTTGTACATTTTAACAGTTTATTTATCCAAAGGAGTAAAGTGTATTTTAAAGAAATCATAATTAAACAACAAAACTTTTGTTAAATCACTTTGTTAAAAAAGTGATTACATTTTTACAGTCCCGACAATTTAAATTATCCTATTACTGAACTCTGTTTTCGTCTTGGATAAAATTAATATCATTTAAAAGATTCGATTTGATCAATTATTTATCAAAAATTAAATTTCTCATAAATACAACACTCACAATTCTAGAAATTTTAAGTTAAAATCTGATTTGTAAAACATATTTGCCGCTTCAAGCGGCTCTTAAATTTATGTTAGCCGTAACCCATATTTACAAGGCAATAGTGGCTATTGGGATGTGAATAAACGTTTACGAACTGCTACCTTACCCGTAACGCTAATAGCTACTTTACGAAGAGATGAATAGATCGGCCCTAAATAAATAAATTTACGGGGAGGATTGCTACCTATTTATGTACGTTTCTAATCATTCTGTGTTGTATTTAAAGCCGCAGACAGTTTTGATGAAATGATTTTCATTTAGATGGACGTTTAACACCTGGTGATAATAATTTTGCTTGAATCTACACTGTGATTCTTGCGTTACCATTTTAGCAGCTGCGATTACATTTTTAATTCTAGGTTTCTTTGCGTTTTATTTAGAAGACTGCTGCTTAGGTAGCTATGGAAAATCGCCTGAATCGTAACGTACTAAGACCCTACGAATCGCTCTGTACTTTGTCTACCCAACATAATGCACCTAGGCTCCTCCCTAAAAATTTAAGCCAATTTTAAATGGAAGTTTCAAAATTCGAGCAATAGAAAAATTTTATTCGAATATTTTAGGAGGAGCTTAGGTGTATATGTTACGTAAAAAAATTATAGAGCGATCGAAACTTTCAGAACCGGAGGAGGGGGGTTCAAATCCTAACTAGTCGCCTATGAACTACAGATAGGACATCGAGGCAGTGGCACAAAATTTGAGCAGTTTGTATTACCAAATACTTTAACATTGACAATAAGGAAAACTTATACAAATTATCAGCGGTCAACCACAGTTGTACCTACCGTCGAAATCCTTAACTAAGGTTTAAATTCCTAATCGAAGTGATGCTGTTATTAGGGTTCGTGGCGCCTTCTAACTGATTTTTCACGCAAGTCGACTAACGCATTTTAAGACTTCTAGAAAATCCACAGTTGGATTTTGGCATGTAACCCACCAGTGACGTCATTTATGTTTGCTTCACTGCTTTAAAGTCAAGGCGTGTTTATAAGTTTAAATGGTAGTCTAACGTAAAATAGCAGCGTCACTTTAACTTGACTGAGCGGTAGCCAATTTCTTGCGCAGTAAATGTGGAGGGAGAACGTTCCCATGCTGTCGTGCATTTAATGCTCCAAATGTCCAAACTTGTTGAATTCCACCTGTTGCCACGTCACTGAAAAGTGTAGCACATTACACCAGGAGTGTCAAACTCGCGGCCCGCCACATATGTTTTCCGTGTTTCCGTGATTATTTCTGTACATATTGTATATTTTAGGATAGAATCGTTCATAAATGGAGATGAGTTAGCAAAAAAGTCATTTGTGCGGCTCGCGGAAATTTTGTTTGTCTGGAAACGGCCCGCGGCTGGTATAAGTTTGACACCCCTGCATTACACTATTGTAAATATTGCAACTATTAATTTATGGTCTACGCCAGTGGTTCTCAAAGTGGGCGATTTCTAGTCCTAGGGGAGCGATAGTGGACATGAAAAAATTTGGGGGGCGTTCAGGTAGTCTGGGGCTGGGGCGATGGCTATGTAGAATAAAATAGTAATATTTATTTAAAATTCAATTTCTTTTTTTTTTTAAATAAAATTGTCTTTAAAATTTGAATGCAAAAATTGAAAATTCTACATGCCGCGCGACACTTGTAGGTACTAATTTTTGAAAAAATTTGGTAACAGCTCAACATACTAAGAATTATTTTGCCTATTGAATATATTTCCTATAATTTAATAATTATTTTATTACCAATAACCTTTCTTTTTAGCTATTTTTTAACAAAAAACCAAAGGGGGAGGGGGGCGTTACAAAAATATACGCTCGGGAAAGTGGGTGAAGGTTCAAAAAAGTTTGAGAACCTATGGCCTACAGAGGTTACGGCTCTGACTATGACCTTTTTTTATTATTTATTTTTTTCGGCTTTTCTCTCTCTCTCAAACGTTTAATACTGAAAAAAAAATATTTTTATTTATATTATTATTTATTTCCAATTTTTCCCAAATGTAGGTTATTTTTAAAAAGTTCTCTCCCCCAATCTCCAAAATAATATCGAAATTCCCCAGATCTGGGGGAAATCCCCAAACCTGGAAACTCCTGCAGCAGTTTCTCGTTTCCCCATTATAGGAGGAAGTGTATTATTTACGTTCACTATGGACCGGCTATGGCTATGGACCGTAGCCAGGATTTTCTTTCAAAAGGGACACCCATGCTTTTTGAAAATGTTTTTATGAAGCCAGCCATATAAATAAATAATAGCAAAACCACGGCGGAAAACTTTTTTTAACTTTTACTACGGGCGTCAAATTAATGGAATTTTCAAAAATTTGTCTTTTCGAAAAACTAAAGATTTAATTTCCGGATAGGGGGCAATTATACAATTTTTTTTTAAATTAAAATAAATATTACATACATTTTAGGAAGATTTGACTTGACAAATTTTAAGAATTTTAAAGTTTTTTTAATTATTAAAATTTAAGTTTGCTTCCACTGAAAAAATCCTATGAACGCCCATGACTTTAATTAAGGGGTTATCCTACTGTCACATTTAAAAAAATAGAAGTTATTTTCCTAGCTCGAACACAGTTCAAACCAAACTTAAAAAAAGCAATTAAAGGCGTTAAAATTCTTGTAAAAGTTTTTATAATTTTATTTAATTCTCCCTCTTTTAATTTAGGGGTTGCAATGAAATCGTTTATCTAAATTCCTGGAGATATTAATATATTTTATAAGTATATCTTTCGTTGTCTGAAATACCCTCCCCCCTTCCCGCCCAGCTATCCCAATGACTATAGTGTGATTTGTGTTGTGAACCTAACATAAAAAATATCTAAATTACGGTTAAACTGCATTAAAATAAATATCTGTGCAGGATGGGCCATAAATAATTTACTGTTTTATCGATCATTGCGATTGAACGGTATGTTGGAGCGGGGCGCGGAGATTAGTAGCTTGGTTCATAGAAAATCAGGGAGGGCTTTACGGGTGAACAGCGTGCATTTTGTGTAAAACATGTTTATTTGGAAGGATTGATTCGTCCCCGCAACCATAGGGAAGTTTTCATTATAAATCTCTATCTTCGCTCCCCTTCCAATGTTTTCATCTTTTACTTCTATAGTAATTTATTGAATGCAATAAATTGAATCACTTCCCATACAATTTTATTCCAATAAAAGTACTCTCAATTTAAAAAATTTTCTATTTCAAAATTTAAAGTTATACTCCAGTCCACGATAGTGCTCCAATCCATCTCTGATCATAAAATGTCATCACAATATAATATTGGAAACATTTTTCAAGTAGACTGAAATGCACTATTTTCAAATTTGGGAAAGATATAAAACCTTTAAATTGTCTCCAAGTATTTCTTAAAATCCCGGAAAAAGTAGTGAACAAAATTCTAAATTTAAGGGGAAAAAAAATTAATTTTGTTTAAAAATTTTGAAACTTTGTAAATATATTAAGATTATATCTGCGAATACGCCAAAAATAGTGAAAAAATTCTATTCGCTATGGGTAGTTATGTAGGATAACTGCTTAAATAAAAATTCAAGTAAAATTTGAAACGTTTTGAAAAATAATCGTTTATTATTAAAAAACAAAAAAATGAAAGTACAAAAAACACCATAATTACAAATTCGCATAATTTTCCATTTATTAGTACATAATTTACATAATAATAATAATAATTATTAGTTGTATGTATGTTTTAGTTGCAATAACCCAATAGTATTAAGTTTATTTATGAATGAAATAATGTTATGAAGTTATTTTGTACAAAAACATAAACAAATTTATTATTTTACCTAATGATAATAATAAATATTACAATTCTAAAAAGATGATCGGTGATGAACGTTTATAAAACTTGCTTATACGAATAAAATACAAATATTGGTAACTGTGATACTACGAAAGACACAAAATTGATTTTTGTGTTTATAATAATAATAATTAATAAGCTATCCATTTTGCTTCCAACAATTTTATGTTATATACATAAGCTATGTATCACAACACTACATATTACATTAGTTTTGTTTGTTAGTGTTACATTATTATTTACAATATTTTCCTTTTTCTACAAAAAAAATTAATAGTAACAAATAATTTCGTAAACAATAATAATAATTAATGAGAAGTTACATTTCAAATTTGGCGCTCTTCTTTCATAAAAAATTAAAATAAATATTGGTCCAGCGTGTGTACAATTCAAGTAGGTGCATTTCGTGTTTTACAAAGAGAAAATTATTCAACCAAAACAATTTGTTGCTCTTTTGAAATCGAGGCGCGAAATTTAAATTTACACGTTAAATAATTAATTAAATGCAAATTTCTAACGACTAACTTTGCTATTTATGTTAGCAGGTAAGTACAAAAATATATTACGGTTGTAACAATTAGGATAGGAAAACATCGTTTATTGGATAAACAACACCATGAATTGGAGAAGACAAAAAAGGGAGGTTGAAATTGGACAATTTCATTATGACACATCAAGGTTGCAATAATGTTTGTTGACGTTTCATCAAAATAGACGACCATGCTCGACAAAAAACATTTAATTCAAATCTCGGATTATCGTTTTTTAAAATTTATGCTATGGTCTCTACTAATTGACACATGACTAACTGAGATGTTGAAACGAATTTTCAAATTTTGTGCTTAATTCCTCGTTTTACCTATCGTTAGGAATTCTAGCAGCATAACTCTTTTAGAGAATAAGAAAGTCATTGTTACGATATTTACGATTAGAATTTATTCTTGACAGTATAAAAAAATGAAATTTATGATACAAATGCATTGAGCAAACTTGTTGCTGTGCTTTATATCTTTAGACGAGTTTATGGCGGCTCCAGCAGCGGTTTTGTAAGCTGAATGCGTTTATTAGAAAACGGATACCTTGCGGTACAATGAAGTGTTGCAAACAAACGTGACACAAAACGCTGGTCATTGTTTGCCGCGTTTTTGTGGTTAACTTGTAAAATTAGGGAAACTCCCTAAAAGTCACAAGCTGCCTTTGTTCCTATATTATTTTCTTCCAAAAGGGCGACTAGAAAATTTAGCTGCTCAAGTTTACAAAATAATTAATATTCATTAGGTCAATGAACAATTTTACCTACAAAAACGGTAGAAAAGTCATTTGCGGCTTATAATGCACAGAGAGCGACTGTCGTGGGTGTCGCCCTCTCTTCACAATAAGTGTAAACAATAGATATGCATAAAGTGGCCATTTTTGTACATTAATATGACTACCAATTTTTCTTAAAGTAAGTTTACAAAATTACAAATTTCTTAATTATAATAATATAAAGATTAATGCCCATAATTAATAAGTGAAACAAATAAAATTTGAAATTAATATTATAAAAACAAATCAACATCGACTCCAGGACACTTACAATCTACCCTAACGTCTAAATTTTAACTAAATATATTTAAGTCGCGCGCTTACGTGCGCGCAAAAGTTATACTCAAAATGAAGGAAATAGTTTAAACAAATAACGACGACGCGCATGTAAGTGAGCAAAAACAATATGCACTATTCGTGATTACAATTATTTAAATTACAAGTCTTTTTAACACACAACTAAGCCTGCCCGGGTTTGTCTCTCAGTCGCGCACCGCACACATTCTCATTGAGCAATTTTATGCAGTCATACAATTATTTTTTATTCAATTAAAATATTCATAAAGACTGCACAATTGGTGCTCTTACAAAATGGTAACGAGCACAAAACTGTTGACTGGCGGGAATACCAGGCACACGAAATAATAATAAATAAAAGTCATCCCAATCGGATCGAATTTCAAATCATAACGACAGCCAAAACGCTATTCTGATATGTTAATCGTCAAATTTTGAGTGTTGTTAATTTTTCCCTTACGTCTAAAACTGTTAACGAACACAAACAACACAAACACGAAAATTAATTATTCCAATTTTTATTCGAACCGATTGGGCACATTCACTACGTCTTATATACTTACATTCATTCTATGAGACAAGCGACTGCATACTTATTACAATCAGAGAACAACGTCGGGCAGACTTTGTGGCCACTAGGCTCTCGAGTCATTATCGTGGACTATCTTTCTTTCTTTGTAATAAATTTCCTCACTTTCTTTATCGCACAATAACAGTACAACACCACCAAACAAAAATATCGCTGCACCCCATCCGACTCCATACGCCCAACCGAACTCCCATATTTTTCGGTTTCCTATAAACAAATTTGAAATATTAGAAAACTGTTGAACATTTCGGTAGCTTCACACACCGACTTATCGCATTTTAACTTATTACGTATTCAAAAACTGTGAAAACATAGGTTTGTTCCAACCAGCCGAGGGACACGCGTGTGCGCAATAGATAAAAGGAACCGCTTATTATCTATTGCGCATGAGCGGGACCGTACATTGTACGGTTTCTCGGGTGGTGGAACAAACCTAATATTTTTTCCGTCTAATCGTTTCCTTGAGAGCGGTGACTTTCATTTCTAATCGTAATATTAGGTTAACATACGATGCGTCCGTTCCCTGGTAATAAACACACAGTTATGGTGTGTGAGCGGCCTTAGTTGGTTCGCAAAATAAAATTCGAAGCTAATTTCATAAAAATGTGAGAGATAATGGTTAAAATAAAATATTTACGGAGTTCAGCATTTTCAATTTTTCTTTTTGCAATAAAATATAACTTTCCCACAAAGTTGAATAATTTAATAACATCGAACTAGAAAACAATCAAAGGCTCATTAATGGAACCGTCAAGTTCAACAAGTGCGATTGTATCTTTCACGAATATAAGTAAAATTGAAAATTTAATGATAATAACAAGGGCGAAGTGAAAAGCTAAAGTTTTAAAAAGCAAAATGAACAGGAATTACCAACTTCTTCCATGTTAGTATGAATAGAAGAGAAAATTCATAAATAAAGAGGCTCTGAAAAATACGGGATAAGTGTGAGATGAAGCCATGATGGATATTATTATATGGAGATCGTAAAGGTAGAAGGAAGCTGATGAAGAATTAATGCTATCATTTCCTAAGAGATGGAAAATGTGTAAGGAAATATACAGCGTACGCGTCCTTATCTTTTATCGCCTATTTGTTTTTTTATTTGGGATAAAATGTTTAAATTAGGTTTGTATGGAAAAAGCAAAAAAAAAGGATAAAAGAATAAAATTAGTAGAATTCAACATTGT
Source organism: Rhagonycha lutea (assembly GCA_958510855.1). NCBI lineage: Eukaryota > Metazoa > Arthropoda > Insecta > Coleoptera > Cantharidae > Rhagonycha > Rhagonycha lutea. The sequence continues at coordinate 24,667,061 of OY294041.1, read as the reverse complement.
TGCGGTGTAATCGGGAACTAACGTCGATTAAACCCTACGGAAGACAAAAATGCAGATGAACAAAAAAGTTTTCTATTGAAAAAATAATCTAAGTGATAGCAGCAAGAGCGAATTTGCTAATGATTCTTGTCTTTCATGTTTATCTAACAAATTACCTACTATGAAGTCACACCATATTATAAATAAAACATTCATTTATCACATCACATAATGGAGTTAAGTTGGGTATGTGATAAAAATTCCCGAATGTACTAGGGTTCTACATCAATCAAAAACCTTTTAAGTAGCCTTTTAGGAACCATCACATTTGTTTCTCTCTCTTAATGTAATCAAGGAAAATATAAAATTTTATTCTAATAGAGGGAACACTTTTACTAATTTATAATGGGGAAGTCATAATTTAGTCAGGTTAGGGTAACCAAACGAAACGTTTCAACGTTAAATATGTACGATTCTGCAGAATGCAGTTAACTTATCTGGATTTTTGGTTCAAATCAACCTGACATGCTCTTAGGCGTCCTAAATGGGTCAATAATAATTGTATGACCACCAAGTGTCTGATTTCCACTGAAGCAAAGAGTTAGAAATTCATACTAGTAATTTTGTCCTATAATTAAACCGGAAATTAAAAATGGTCTAATTAACAGCCTCAGGGAGATTCAGTACGATGTGATTTATTCAAATGTGTCAACAACTGCATGGATTAGCGGACATTCCGAATGCGGTGTCCGGACTGCATCTCCCTCTGGCCATCTTGAGGTAGCCTAGAATGCATTGTGGTTTCGATGGCAGGTGTATAGTCCAATTCCTGCCCAAGGGGATCCTGTTGAGGAAGTATCATGGCATAGCCTAGCATGTGTAAAATCAAACATTAATTTGCTATTAACCCCAATTTAGTCTAAAAGGGTTTTGCTCCTTGCTTTACGATCATTTGGCATGGCAAAAGCAAAAAAGCGTTTAAATAATAAATAAAAAAATTATGTGCTGTTATTTTAGCGTTTATGTCGACAATAAACGTAGATAATGACGAAAACGTTATTGATGGTCCTTAGATGGATATAATTTTTGATTCTATAATATCATATTGGACATTCGATTGTTGGTTTTGGAAACTACTAACCTACTTCAGAAGACTGCCAACAGATGGCGCCACAAGAATCAAAATAATCACCAATTTATTAAACATACAATGGCGCCATCTATTGATAGTTTTTTTGAAATAGATCAGATGTTTGCACGAGCACCTAAATGCAGGAATTATGTCTTCAATCAGAACAAAGATAAGCAAGCAACAATGAGAACAAAAAGAGGATGCCAGTAATTTCTATCTTTTTCGTTTGTATTGGTACTTTGTTTTGTTTATATTCGACGTAATCCAGAGCAAAAAACAGTGGCGCAACTACCAGTGTGCGAATAAACACGGCCCCTAAAATCTCAGGAGCCCAAGGCAGTGTAAAGTAAAAAATTCTTAAACAAGGGTAAAAAGCGCCTGATCAAGCTGGAAACGGACAACTCAGCACTGGATGAAATCGGCAACGGGAATCCACCGGTCGAGCTTAGGTTAGTGTTAGGAAACGATTTTTGTAAATAAGGGGATCATTAAAAGGGAGATCCGCGTTGATGTGTATCCCTCCTTGTGCTGGGGGGTATTCCATACCCCCCAGACCCCCCGGTTTCATGCCCATTGCAGGAGAATAAATAATGGAACGGGGCCGGATGTTGTGCAAATTAAAGAGCTTGCCACGGGTACGTTTAATTAAAATATTTATTTATACAATTAAAAACATTGTTAAACTAAAATAAATGTATTCCCCTGAAATGGACGTGAAATAGAATACCCCCCAGCATAAGGAAAAGTACACAACAATTCGGCATCGGCTTACTCGACTCCGCCCGACTCGGCACTAGGAAATCTCGGCACTGGCGGATCTCTCTTTTAACGGTCCCCTCATTTAAAAATATTGTTTCCTAACCTAAGCTCGACCGGTGGACTCCCGTTGTCGAGCCTTCGGTGCCGTTAAAGTTAGGGAAAGATTTTTTTAGGAACATTAACTACATAATATATCATTTTGAAGTTTTGCTCTATTTTCAAGGGTGGATAATTGCTAAATACCCTAAAATGTGAAGAAATTGGTGTGCAACCTAGGGTCTGCGGAAGTATGGATAATGGATAAATAACGGGGGGGGGCAGAGGGAGGAATGGTTCCAGGCCCAATGCTTTGGATCCCCTTAAACTGCATTATTTTGCGACTAAATTTTGTTTTTAAATCGGCCCGTCAAAGCTCTTGCTCCCGAGCCTAAAATTTGAAGTTACGCCACTGGCAAAAACATAGTTTCTTCAAAAGTAAGATAGTATATCCATGGGGTGCGTTCCACAAGAGCTCAAAAGTTTAGATGTTCTTATATTTAAAGGTCAAGTCTCTGCATACACCCACGAATATTTCGTTTGTAATTAATTAATTAAAAAGTAAACCTGCATTTACAACCTTTAAATTAACAACTAAAATTAATGTAACAGAACGAGTTTTCTGCCTAAGGCATAATTTGCAATTATTGTTGTTTATTTTCCCTAAATTGGAAGTTAGGGATATAGCTTACAACTTAACAGAACATTTTAATTTAAATTTAAATTACTCTGAAAAAAACAATTTCAAGCTTTGCTTCGTTACGTTAATTGTAAACGTTAATTTAAATTGTTTAGGTATTAATATAATATTTGTCAATTTTAGGGGAATTTAGACCTGTGCAAGATATAATAGTCAAGAACAACTTGAAACAAAGCCGCTGAATTGCTAAGCTAAGATTTACTATCAATAGCGGCTGGTGAGGGGGGGGGGAAATTATAAGATATCAAGGTTGATATCAAGAACAACTTGAAACAAAGCCGCTGGATTGCTAAGCTAAGATTTACTATCAGTAGCGGCTGGTGAGGGGGGGGGGGAAATTATAAGATATCAAGGTTGATATCAAGAACAACTTGAAACAAAGCCGCTGGATTGCTAAGCTAAGATTTACTATCAGTAGCGGCTGGTGAGGGGGGGGGAGGGAGAGAAAAAAATTATAAGATATCAAATTAAACATCTTTTTTGTTAAATTGTTTTGATCTTAAACATTTCGATCACTCATTCGTCGTGCGATCGTGACGTATCGCACCTAGTAAGCATAATACCAAGCTTTGGACTCCAGCCTGTCAAGTCCACTGATCTTAAAGATTTCCATCGCTCGTTCATCATCGTCATGCAATCGTGACGTATCTCACCTAGTAAGCATAATATCTAATTTGGACTTTCGACTCCTAGATTTGCGACCACAGCAGTTTCAATAGATAATAATATATCAGTAGATATATGTTGTATTTAATCCGCTGGCGCTGATATCAATACATTTTAATTAAATAATTAATATTAATTAACCATGAAGGTATCTGACTTAAAAAAGAACTTTAGTACAAAAACTTTAGCCGAGTAAATATTGTTAATAAACTCACTAATTTCATTCGAATAACTTTTTTGAATACATTTTTGCAACAATTCATATTAGACTTAAGTTCCCCCATCAAAAAATTCACCAAGCGCCACTGATTATATTATTATTTAATATTGTAAGGAAGTAAGTCATTTTAGATTAATTAAGTTAGCGTGCGTGCCGCCTCGCTTAAGTGTACTGTTATCCCTGCAGTAGAGCGTTCATTGCTGAGGTGAAAAAAATAATACTGCAACTAAGCTCACACAATTTTTCAACCCAGTAGTGTTTATTATCACTATTATCATCGTTTAACGGGTGTGGTTTTTACCCAGTTATACAGAAACTCTAGGTCTATTGTACCCCATTCTGTATTGGATTGTGATGGAATTGTGGAGGAAGGAGTTACTAATCAAGCCCTTTGCACTGACCACAGCGCTAGCGTGTGGAAGGCCGAGCCAAGAAATTCTGTGTACCCAGAATTGTGGTGTAGGCAGTCGTGGGATCTAAATACCGGTGTCACGTAAGCACACTGACAGATTTATACCGACAGTACTTACGCCAATAGCATTTGTGCCAATAGGTAGCTACGTTGCGGCATTTATGCCAACAACATTTAAGTCCACAAATCACTTTTGGAATCAAAACATTGTATTTGTGTATTGTGTGTAAGTAACAGATTGGCTCTGGATGTAAACAAGATCTATTTTTGCAGTTTTAAGTGTTCGCTTGCACCCCTTTGACAATAATTCTCACCCCGAGTCTCCTACTCATTTTTATCATCACAATATATTTGTTTCTTCTTCTTCAGGTGCCTATCCGATCCCGGATGTCGGTGATCCTCCATTACTAGGCCAAGAAGACTAGGGAAATGTTAATAGTCCACATATCGATTTTGGACTTTTTTTAGATCACAAAACAACATAATATACGACGCAATCAGGAATAGAACCGCGGTTTACAGCTCTCTAGTCTATTTGTATTTGATTTACGCCAGACTGTTGGTCTTTATTTTAACATTAAAGGATTCTCTTGGCATATTACCTTCGGTGGTTTGCCATTGGCTTCCGAGGGGAGACGGTCAAAATAAAGTTCTTACTTCACTCGGATTCAAACCGTGTATTTAGCTTTCATAGTCGCGTCAACTCGCGTGACCACTATGCTCCGACCGCCTCTTATATTTGTTTAGGTTTTTGTAATTTTAACTATCGTTGCGGTTGATTTACATTTGAGAATTCACACCATTCTGGTATGAATCAAATTTCTATTGCAAGACAGTTGGTCCTGATGGATGATGGTAATGCTGTTTTGTATATTGAAATTATCTTCATTATATTTGTTTAGATCGAACTACCGATGTCTTTTCTTGCATAATTATTTAGTTGTGTACTGTGCATGTTTTGTTCCAGATTTAATACTAAGTTAACAAGGAGGCGAAGCATCAAAAGCATAATGGTAGGCTTGTGACATTGTTTTCTTTTGACGATTACTAATCGTGTGCTTCGAACCCTAAGTCGTTGGTGAGCACGAGAGAGTCAGGCGAAATCGACTCTCTGGCGCCCTTGTCTTTTCGTCCCGAACGCGTTCATACTTTATTGTGGCTGGGGTTGTGACCTCATTTAACTTTATGCATTAAGAAATAGTTAAATAAATTTTTTTAATCAGAATTTATTGTATCATGGTGGTGAGGGGGGGGGGTCAAAAGAACCAAGAAGAAAATGAGAGTTTGTCCACCGGCAGATTAATCCATTTTCAATCGTATGCCAAACCCATCGGAAAATCAAGCAGATAAGATTATTTTGCTTCGACTTCGTCAATGAGGATCCAAACTTTTGAAATCCAAATCAAATGACGAAAATTTTTGCCCAGTAACTCACAAAAAGTACCAAAGTTATAAATTTACATACCTAAATTTAATTCTGCTGCAAACCATACGGGATATATGATTAATGCTATTAATATAGACACAACTGAAACAGAAAAAAATAATTACAACCTTAAAAGCTTTGTCAATGAAATATAAATTACCAGCTTGTAATATGTACAATTTACTATATTAGTAAATTAAAAAATTTTAAATTATATGTTTTGGTACAACAAATTACAGTTAATGTATGTGAGAACAAAGCTGACTCCTCACACTCGAGTGACCCCATTTGAGAAACGCATGAATGATAAAATTAATATTAACTTCACTTACATGAAAGTCCCATAACGATTACTGCAAACCGATAATATTTGTACTTTGTATGATGGTCTTTTGTTATAAGTCCTAAGCCTGTTAAAACTGTCGCCACCAAATCGGTTATAAGTGTTATTATACATAGACCGGCTGCTGCATGGATGTAACCTAAAAATAATTCCAATTAAAAAATTGCAAACATCAGGAACTTTTTAGAACTTTAATAAAAACTCATTTTCCCAGTTCAAAAGAAGGAATATAATGGATTTTTCTTTTATAAACAGGTATTGGATCCATAATTGTTAAACTTGGACAGAGAAGAGCTCGTTTCAAAATTGCAGAGAAGACACTTTATATATTGTCGTGATATTTTGACTCAAGAGAAGGGATAAAGTATAATTTTATAACAAAAACTTTTTGCAGAGTCGTTGATTTAATTATATCGATATATAATTGATAAATTGAGGATTCGAAGAAAAAATTTAAATAGATTCCCCAATAGAAAGGAAAAGTGAAAAATGGAAAAGCGTCAAGGAGATAGGCGGTAAAATTTATAATTAAAATTTGACGACGGTTATGGAAAGAATCGGAACAAGTTAATTAAATATAAGGTAAAATTTAATTTAATTTTCTACTAAAAAATTTTGCGGGTAACTGACCCAAGAATTATTTAAAAAACATTGATTGCAATTAGAACATAAGACGGCGGAAAAAATACCAACGCTGATATTGAAACATTACATGTTGTATTTGCTGATAGGCGTTTATGTCAAATGCACTGTTTACATTGACGTTGAAAAGTACCAAAAAGCATTGATTAACTGATTGCAAGGTAGCTGCCAGGCATTTTCCAGTCTTTTTTACCTGTCAATTAGCTGCCAGGCTCACAATGTTACTTGAGTCAATTAGTTTGAAAGGATCTATTTAATTAGATGCTACTAATTATAACTGCCACTTAGCCCCCTCCTTACTGTCAGTTGTGATGGCATACGAGGAGCAGGGTTGTCATGGCTTATACAGAGAGGAAGTAAAAAAAAAATTTCATGATCTATTATGAGGTAATCAAATACGAGAGAATTAAAAACATAAGTTCGATGCTAAAACTAAAGTAACACTTTTACTCCTGACAGTGTAAAAAATAACAAATGACAGGAGACTACAGTTCCCAATAGGAAATAGTAGGAATTAATTTAACATATAAAGCTACTTGGCCTAACCAAGTGATTCGTCCAAAGGCTTCAACACTTCTGGGCCACTTTTGCAATTTTAAACGGTCGACAATTATAATTTTAAGTGAAATCTAAAATTTGGATGACAATAAATCAATGTGAATGCTGCAGCCATACGCCACCCAATTGCCATCCTATCCCAACTACATCCTTCATCATTCTACAGTCAGAATCAAGGACGAATCTAGGTGTTGGGCTATCACCCCCCTCCTTGGAAAAGTTAAGCATTATATAAAACATAAAAACTAAAATTATTGGAAAAAAAAAGTATAGAGGGGGGTTACCAATTTTTGAATTTTTCTTTTCAATCTATGAAATCACCCCCCTTGAAAAAGTAGCTGGATTCGCCCCTAGTCAGAGTCAAATTTAGGCAAATTATTGCTTAGAAACGCCAAGTTGCAAAGACACAAAGTCAGAAATCGCAGTTTAAATATTACAAAATCTCTAAATTTTAACTCGCTTCCATTTTTTTTTGTCATAGAGAATGGCTCCAAATTTTAATTTCCGTGACTTTCGCTTAAAAATCAGAACTTCCCCAACTTTCCATGACCAAATTTGTAAATTTTCCTGACTAACTTTTCCAGGTAATATTCTAGACGAATGGGAACCATGTCATAAATGCCAAAATGCTCCGAAGTTCGAATCTTCTCTGAGAATTTCCAGAGGGTTCATTTATTTTCCAATCAAAACCTTCCTGACAATTCAATGACCAAATTAGTAAATTTTTTTAATTCACTTACTTTTCCAGGTATTCCAGACGATTGAGAATCATGTCAAAACTCTATCCAGAATTTGCAGGGGGTTCAGCTTTTCTAATTTATTTATTGTGTACTGTGCACGAAACTATACTTATCATTTTCTGGCAAGCCCCCTCCCCTGAGAATTCTAAAACTCAACGCCTATGGTTGACTTGTATATTAAAACATAAAAAAATGGATTGAGAATTGTACTATTAACACTCAAAAAAGATAAAATACCATAAGGGCGAAGCTGATGACTGGGACAAACTTTTGCCTAGGGGCACATAAAAAATTAATGCGGCCCTGTATCCACTGCCGAATGCTTCTGCAGAGTTTTGCAAGGACGTAAATTCAACGAAAGTTGGAGAAGGGGCTCCATAAATAATTGATGGGCCAGAGATTTTTCCATAATAAAAAAAATTACTTCTTCGCTTTGTTTTTGCTTCTTTTCTCGATTTGATCGTTAATTAACTCTTTTTAGGGTTGATCGACAGACAAATTACCGTGAACAAGATTCATCTAGTTCAGACCCTAGTTTTCTCTGGACAGTCAAGATTCATTCTGATTCGTCAGATTGGTGCTGGCGAAGTATGCTGAGAATTCCACGGGCAGCAAAAAGAAGAAATGTGTCGATATTGCAGGAGTTGAAAATAAAGGATAGATTGTCCACCATATGCCGACGATGCATCCTGCAAAATTTTGGTAGCGTGATGCGTAATTGGTCGAGCCTGGAAATGTTGTTAGTTCAGGGAAAGGTAGACGGTAGATGATAGACCAAGAGACAAACAATGAGAGATGCAGAAGATCGGCAGGAATGGAGGAACCTGGTGGGCGGCTACAAATGAGCCATTTGGATCACGATTCTTCAGTTATGAAGATGTGACTGGAGAGAGAGAGGGTTGATCTTTATATTTTTGTACAAACATTGAAGAACAGGAAATGCTAAAACGAACAAAACCGACGTCTTAATTTTTCGTAATTTTAAGTTAAATCTAAAAGTTGTTTGTCAGTAAATAAAATGTGAATGTGGAGGCCGTAGGCCACCCACTGTGACAAAGTGTGTATAGGCGGGGGGGGGGAGCGATAGCCCTCTCCTTGGAAAAATTAAGCATTTATATAAAACATAAAAACTAAAATTATTGAAAAAGTATACAGCTCCACCAAGCTTAGAAAGGACGCGGCAAATATGCCAACTAATTTGATAAAAATTTGAATGAACCAATAAACGTCGAATTATTTCTCAAGTACATTCTGTTGTAAAAGTTACAAATCATTGCGTGTGTTTACATTTGTCGTGGTTTTTTGTGTTATTCGGTTTCATGTTATTTTATAATTTATTCCAAAAGTGCTTTATTTAATATTAGCGGTAACATTTTTTACGTATTTCGTGACTGCAATTTGACAAAATAATTTATAGATTTTAAATATTCGCGCCGAGAAACTTCTTCATTTGAGTATACATTTTTAATTTTACCAGCGCCTGACACGCCCCTAAAGTCGGTTCTAACGTTGGTGGAGCTGTAGAAGGAGTTATCAATTTTTGTATTTTTCTTCGCAATCTATGGAATCGTTCCCCCTTCAAAAAGTTGCTGGATCCACCCCTGACTGTGACCTGAAACATAAACTACCCCTAATGAGAGGGCTAACCAAAACAGAGAGCAGAGTCTGTCGCAATCCGGAGAGTAGTTTACGTTTCATTGGCGCCCAACGTGGGGCTTCAAATAGTGAAAATTGGAAATCTTGTTGCAAATTAACAGGTTACACCTGACCACCATTAACGCGAACATAAAGAACACTGCTTGTAGAAATGTGGCTTGACCAGTGAGACGAACGTCCGTGCACTCGAACGTGACCTTACTAAAAAGGACAGAAGTGATGTTGTAACTCGAGATAATGTTGTTGTTGAAATAACAACACCCATACAAGTCGATAAATGAGTGAAGTCGTATCTTATCGTACGACTTGCGCACTGCGGAGCAGTTCGCCCATATAAATGAGTAACCCAATTACTTGCCAGATGTTTTACAGCAGCCAAGCAAAACCATATGAGAGAGCTGAACTACTTGTTACAAACGACTTGGCACGAAAAACAGAAATTGTCGGAACTCAGAAAATCATTGTGACCAAACAAAATTGTTGTCAGGAAGCTCAATTCAACGCCGCGTGGAAACCAGCACTATCAGCACCTGCACGCAATAAAATAATACAGAATAAATACGCATGGTTGCATCGAAGATTATCGTGAAATGCAATTCAAGGAAGACGCAAATAACAAATACAAAAATTTGTTATACCCCCTCATCATTTTACAGCCGTTTGGCGTCCACTTTTGAATATTTAAGCTTTCTTCTCTTATTACAGAAAAGATTTTGACCATTATAAAAGTTGTAGAATATAACTATAAATATGATCTAGTTGCTCAGACTCAAGATTCGAGACCGCAGGTAGAGTCAAGAGTGATAGCTGCCCATAGAGATCGGATGGCAAGCTAACTTAGCCTATTTATTTTATTTTGTTGATAAAAATCGTTAAATGCTATTTGAAACATTTGGACAGATTTCAGTCCGGGGGGGGGGGGAGGTTACCAAAAAGCACAATAATTTTCTTACAAATCCCAAATATAGGATTTTACCTAATTTGAGCTCCAAATTTGAGAGCCTATAATAATAATACGACTGCAAAATTCAAATTCAATATTATAATAATTTGCTAGAAAGCTAATCCGTAAAATAATAAATACCTCGTTAATGGACGTCACAGTTGCAATAAACCATATAAATTAGTGGAAGGGTAATTTGAATTAATAAAGATGAAGTATTGTATGTATTGAATAAAGGAACTTAAAAGCTTGGAAGATTGCAGAAAACAAAGGGACGAATCATAAGATTGTTCAACAGAGTAATAAAGTTTGAAATCGAATAAAAGTAAAAATTATAGTTTATTTGGGCGAATTGTCAAAATGTATTAAAAGTACACCATGAAATTAATTGAATTTATTTGCAAAATTTTTTTTTACATAATTAATTTATTGTAAGTAGTAAGATTGTAAATTGTAAATTGTAAGATGATGGAAAATAAATATAAGGATATCAATATAGAACCTTTTTTTATAAAAGTAAACAAATACTCCCAAGTAAGAGAGGTTTCAAAGCAATATTTATATTTACAACAAATAAGAAAACTGAATAAATAAAACGAAACATCAGAAATTTAAAAGAAAAATGAGACTGCCCTGAGCAACGTTTGGTAAGCTTAGCTATATCCTTAGAAAAAAAAATCCTCAATGGTTATAAACAAGAATATTTAATCGATGTATAATACTTCCTATGCTGAAATAATATGCTTTATACTAACATGAGACTTTTTATAAAGGAAACTAAAAAAAAGATCAAAAGAGACATAAAACTAAAAGATAGAAAGTAGGAGGACAGATGAAACGTAACTGGTCATATAATTCCACTTCTGTGTTATTCACAGTGAATTTCTGATATGTGTCGAACCTGACAGGTTCTACTGTACCTTCAAACCAAAAATTAAAACCTTTTAAAAACGATACAAGTCAAAACATCCATGTAATATTGGGAAGGGTATAGTTAAATATTTCCAGACAACAAAAAAACTCAAGAGAAGTTTTATTTATGAGCAGCGATATTAAATGTATTAGAAAATATTGCAGTAGTTTAAAATTGAAAAGTTTTCTGTAGAGAAAGTTTGGCTATGTAAATCTGAATGTAGCCGTCGGAAAACTTTTCAATTAGATTTATTTAAAAATAATTAATAGTCTTACTTTCGTTTCGTGATTGATAACAGCCTGGAGGATCTCGTACATTAAAAGGCAAAGGTTGCTCCGCATCTTCCGCTATGCAGTGCATGAAAAGGCCTTGTCTCCATCCGTCTGCCATTAGCCAGTCCGTAGATGCTAGGCCCATTATCATAAGGGCTATTACTATCAGACCACATATGAAAGCAATGACCTGAAAATAAGAAAAAACAAATTTAGTTTCAAATTTGATCGGAAGTGGTGTGGTGGTTTGACATCCTCCAAAACGCACATCCACCCAAAAAAATAAATAAACTGGAGTGAAAATTGGAGGTTAAAGGGATAAATGTTATAAGCCCACATACAAATCCACAGTGTGGTAATCAATTTTAGCCCCCACAATTTATACTTTTCAGTAAATTTGAAAGTTATCAATAATAAACCCGCGCTGCGCTACATCTGTCAAAAAGAAAAATAATATTTAATTTCGAAAAAATAAGATATTAAACTTATTCAAGTGGAAATAAATCGAAAAACTTTTTGTGTTTTTATTAAAAACTAAGTAACAAAATATTGACAGCACGAGGACATTTTTAAAGCTTTTTCAACATCAAAATACTTCCAATAAAAAACTTTTCGAAACAAATATTATAATAAAAGAAAATACAAAGTTAAAACTTGTTGTTCAATTGTTTATTCGAAAATAAATTGATAAGGCCGATAAAATCGCTCGCTATGGCTTTTCAATAAAATAAATGAAGAATGTTCATTGATTGATTTGCTATAAAAGAAAACGAGCGTTTCATATTTTAGCATTTTCTTTCAAAAATTAATGTTTCTTAAAATAGAATACCTTTTCGCCTTTTTACTTTTTATTGGTTTCGGTCTCTCAATAAGTCAATTTTAGTATTTTCTGTGTGTTGGAGGAAATCCCAACAACTTTATAATTTTTTTTATTTGGTGGTCAGGGCGGATTTGATAAACGAGTGGCTGACCGCTTATAAAAATTATGTACACCGAATTTAACGTTTACTACATTTATTAAATTTTCAGTACATTAGTTACCCACTGTAAATTTAATAAACATTAATTACACCGACTACGAATTTATAAAAATAATAAAAAAGCTCTCAATCGGAAAAATTTGTAAGCTCTCAATGAAATTGCGTAATTACTTGTGCTAACAAAAACTTGCCACGATGACTAAACTTGGGTCTTAATCTTGAAAATTGTATGGAAAAACTTTTCGGGGAAATAGTTCCTTAAATACCGAGGACCGATTTTCTTTATTAAAAAGCAATGTTATTAAAAAACCTGCATTACCATAAAAAATTTTCTTAAAACACCTGGAGTTCACAAAATGATACATTAAATAAAGTTGATTTCAAGCGGAAAAGCTTATTAAAAAATCATACAATGTTAATTTTAAAAGAAAACTTCCGCATGAATGCTTTTTAAGACGCAAAAATTTCACTTAAAAATTTTCTAAAAGTCAATTTATTTTGTTATTACAAACCGGGGCAGAAAATTGTCGCACAGACAACTTGAGTGGTCACAATCCTATTGTTTCACGCTTTTCGTGTGTAAACCCCCTAAAATGGGAGGCAGGTTGTACAAAATTCCATACCTTAATATTTTATTCCAACCATAACCAAGGTGTGGGTGGACCAGAATCATTAAATTAATTTTAAAGTTTGCGATGCTTCGAGCTAGAAAATTGAGAAATGCCTTTCTGTAATTTTTCCTTCATAAACATGGACCAAAGAACTTCGTGTTAATTTTCAGTACGCGGTTTTTAATAGGTCAACATCTGCGTTTCCACATGAAAATAATCAAGGAGCTTTCAGAAAATACAGACTCGCTCAGCATCTTAATTAATTATGGGTCCTTCTTTTTTTCAACTTTTTTGCAAGATTTAACAAATGGGACACACAAAAAAGCAGAATAGTGCTATTTCGATGATGCACATTACTCGAAAGCAATTGAGAGCTTAATTCTTTATATTAAGCAATACATTAAAATGAGTCACGTCTATATGTAGATCTGTAAGCCCCCCCCCCCCCGCATAAGTTCAACGATATTGTATGTTCATATTAAATACGAAATAGTATATTACATAACAAGCGTGGAAAGTGACACATTTCGCATGAGTGTGTAAGTTTTGCACGAGGCGCAGCCAAGTGCAGAAATCACACGAATGCATGAAAGACACTTTTCTGCGAGTTATGTACACTACTTTTCCTACGACCGCGACGATAAAAAAATAAATCCATTTTTATGTCGTTTTCACGAATTAATTTGATTTTAGAAAACAAGAGCAATATATTATTTATTAATTGTAGTTAACGTCAAAATTTCAAAGCAGCCTACTAAATTCAAGTTAACTGTGCGTTATAATAACGCACAGTCATAACGCACGGGTTGATGATATTGACGACTTTCGTGCCTACTTAATTATGTGCAATGTGCTACTTTCTTATGGGGTCGTAGGAAAAGAATATAAACAGATACTACTTTCTCAATAAAAAAATATAAATATTATCACAGACAAGTCGATAGTTGTTGTTTACGTTACTAGGACGAAAAGTTGCACTTTTCCGACCCCCCGTAACCAATTCTACCTTTTCTCGAATTAATCTTTTCAATGAAACCTGTAGATCTTTCTCAAAATAGCACGAAGAAAAGAATAAGGATAATTGCTAAGGACAGTTTTACTTTACTGTCCTAGGAGCGTAAAAATAAAACTGTTCTTAGCAACAGGCAAAAAAGTAAAATCGTCCTAAGCAATAAATAATATTAACAACAATTTTCTTCTGAAATCGTCACTAAAGTAAGATATTATCTTCTCCTCCGTCGTATTGCTTCTTGACAGAAGCGTCGTGACCTTTAACAATGCTTGTTAAAGGCGTTCATGGCAGATTACACCCCGGTGGTTTGCCATTGCCTTCCGAGGGGAGAGACGGTAAGAATAAAGTTCTTACTTCACTCGGATCCGAACCGGGTGATTGGCGTTCATAGTCAACTAGCGTGAACGCTATGCTCCGACCGCCTCTTAAGATATTATAATTATAAATTAGTGATAATTATAAGATATTATAATTATCACTAAAGTTCTACTTTTTTGTACGATTTTGTTATGCAACCCACCTTGCACTAACATTATGTAATTAAGTAGCTTATGAATCGTTTTTGTTTCTGTCAGTTTAAGCGGTTTACTTCGAGCTCCAGAACGTAAGTAAGTTGATGTATAATTCTAAAGTCTTTATGCTAAACTTTAATATCCTGCTTATAATTTACGTAAGCTTAAAGCGCAAAGACGTTATAATAAGTGCGGGTTGCCATAATGGTAGAGGTGTTCGAACTTTCGAAAAATAATCTGCATATTATCTGAAAACAATCGGCTTTCGAAAGTTTTGCCAAAAATTTTTTTTCGAAGAGAAAAGCGATTTTAAACTTTCGAGGATTTTTCGGAATTAGATGCCAGAATTACCTGGGCAATCTTAGTTTTAAGTAAATATTAATTAATTTGTATTATCGAACCAAACGACAACATTAAGCTGAACTGCTAATTTTGCAAATTTGCAATTGCAAGATAATTATCGCGACGTAACGCAGCTGGGAAGTTTTGTAACAAATTTTTGCAGTATTTGTTACTTGGTTCCTCTTTAAATTGCATTTCACGATATTTCTCGATCCGACACTGCATTTTTATTTACATAGCATGCGCATTTTACATTTAATTTAGAATTTAGTAGAAAGGACGTAATTTTGTTTGGGCACAACGATTTTCTGAGTGCCGCTTAAGTTTGCGTTGACAAATATTTTTGGTTTCTGCGATTTCTGTTTTTCGTGCCAGTTCGCTTGTGACAAGTAGTCCAGCTCTCGTTTATGGTTTTATCTCCTGTGTAAACATCAGGAGACGCTTTTTTATGCGCACGAGCTCTACGCAGTTTTGGCGACCCAGTCTGACGACAATTTTCGATTCCCTAAGGTTGGCAACGTCTTTGTGTTGTTGTTTTTGACACACCAAAAGAGCTTAATAATATTAAAACATCGTTCTCTCTTGGAGGCTACGGAATACTTTGGGGTTTTAAACTCTTTTATTATCAGAATGGTCCAGTTTTGCTTAGCATCTCCCACATCAGCTAGCTCACTGGTCCAGTAGTAGTATCAGCAGCAGTGTTCTTTGTGTTTACCATAACAGCGGTCAGGTGCAACCTGTTATTTGGCAACAAAATCAGCAATTTTAACCTTTTGAAGCCACACGTTGGAAAGCGATTGGAAGGAAGCTTCTGTCACCTTTTATTGTAAACTTATAAGAGCTCAAGTAAATAATTTTCTATTCTTTGCTATTCGTGTATACTGACGTGCTATTTTTGACTGTTTTACTCATTTTTGTGTAACCATTAGAGGATACTGTTGCGGGCAACTTGCTTAACATCGGTAGGAACACCTTTTGACACCGTATTTTCATTTGTGCATGCAGTGTGCATTGTTTTGCACAGTCATTTACATTACAATAATTTTTGGAATTGTGACTACATCTCTCAATTATTTTTACCAATTAAAGCAATTTACCACCACACTGTAAAAAAAGTACGTAAAATTACAGTAAAAAACAAGTAATTTTTACAGTAAAATTCATGTAAAAATACATATTGTGTAATATTACAGTAATAATAGTCGTAATAGTAATACTATTATTACTGTTATATATATATTTATTTATCGTTGGTAGCAAACACTACAGCTAATTGTTATGTAGCTGTTAATCACAATTATAATTTACTAAGTCGCAAAAATTCATAAAATTCGCCAAAATTAGTACCCCCTAGTGACAAATAGCAAGGAAGCTTGGCAATTTCAGCTTGGCACGTGGAATATTCCAGCGATTTCCTGTGTTTTTAAATTTGAATGTGTAAGTTCTTCACTTTTCAATGTTTTTACTTAATTAACTTTTTATTTTAGGATTAAATTGATACAACGATTAATTCCCCTAAAGTGAAATAAACTTGACTCTGCGTATTTGATTTTTGGTAGACAGAAATGTACAAAATTCGCATCCTATTACTAGCCCTCACATATCAATGCCCATTTAATTTTGAATATGAAGAGACTTAACTTTCGATAATTATAATAAACTTGTTCGGTTTTTAGGTGAACGAATAATCAACCCATATTCATTAGAATTTTTATTCTATCGTCGACGCTTCGTTGGGCCATTTTAGACTACGACAATATGTAGGTAATTAAACTTTCAAAGAAAAACTCCTGTTGTGTAATGCAGAGAAAGTCAAATATAAATATGGCGAGGAAAACAGTGAGGATGTCGATGCTATACCCGGACCGTTAGCGTCGTTATATCTGAATATTTTCTTTTTGTTCTTTAAACTAAATTTTCTATCATAGCACAACAGAAACCTAGTACAAATTATACCTACTTCTTTCCATTTTTATTTCAAATTGCTTTGTCCTAGTTTTAACTGAATCCTAATCGTACTGATCAAATTTTGTTCAAGAATGAATATGTACTTTTACTGAGGGTAGAGCTAAATGGCGGCGTAACAGATGGTTCTTCTTAGGGTACGAACATGCCGAAGATATTTCGCTTTGAACAAAGCTGCTGTGGTAGTTGTATTTTTCCTTAGTGGTTGGGAGTGGCTAATGTGCAGAAACGAATATTCGTTATTTCGGTTCTATGTTTGTGTTAATTGGTAGAATTGGATGTCACGGGTGTCTTGCTCCACATTTGCCGCGCAAGCTCAAGTCACGTGCCAACCACTAATGAAAAATGTACTACCTCTAACGTGCACCTGATCAGGTGACAGCATTCATTCGATAGCCTGCACATAATTAGTCGTTTCTCTCAATCTACCGAGATACTGAACATTGTCGGTCGCAAGCAGAGAAAATATTAATATCCATGCCAAGTTTGCAATTATCAACCTGATCGATCTTGAATAACAAGAGAGCAATTTTTATGATAATAAAATGTCAAAGTCACGAAGTATAAAATATCTTCCGGACACATTAAAATTATTGCCGAATGATAACAATGCATACTACCAGCTCATTTCCTTTATTTCTCTACACACAATGAAAAACTATGCGATATTGATTAGCAAAATTTAACCAGGAACGACGTGATACTTCAACGTAAGTGCTGATTAAAAATGGATATAGGTACTTAAAATAATGTACATATATTTGTTATGATTCTGTTAACTCAACACTCACATTTCAGTAATTCGATTGTGGATTCGGAATGGCAACAAGATTGGATGTAGAAACAAGAACCAAATTGATATTGAAAATGCTTCTTTTCTGGTTTTTCGCAAGGGGAATTCAATCAACCCCTGACGGAAAAACTGACAGATCCGCCTTTAATTTGAACCCAATTACGAGTGACCCTCGTATAAAGGAAACTCACGCAAGGTGAGTCACCCTCGTAAAGCTGAGGCCTGGTTTGATCTGAAGAAAGCAAGTAAATTAAAAGGAGATTTTTGTTGCCGAGTGGTTAGCGGTTAAGTTTCCAGAATAAACACTTGAACAAGGTGATAATAAGAATGTTAGATTAATATTTATGAAGCTTTGTTATTTTTCGGGAAAGCTTTCTTACATAATCAGGAAGTAAACGATTTAGCAGAGTTAGTAATCTTAACGAGCGTTATACGCCAATAGCGAAAGAGTAAATAAAAAGTGAGGAAAGGTTTCAACCTGTGATTACAAAAAGCGAGATCTCAGAAATGTGAACAAAACGAAAAGGAATGGAATCACAAGGGAAATTTTTTCATAAGAAATGCTTCCAATTTTGAACGCGTCTTGAGGTTCTATTTTAAAAAATCACCAAAAGATTAAAAAAGTTTAAATCGAACTATTACTTACGAGAATATCAAGTTTTATTATTACATTTACATTCTCTATCCAGTGCTGCTTTGCACTAAATTTAACAAAATAATATCAAAAATGTCTTTTTCATTGAGCCAGACTGCGCAATAAAATATTTTCATATCTTCAAGATTAAAAAGGAATTTAAAAACATTTTAAAATAATAGTTGAATGTTGGAGATAAACCTTGTACGACACGAAATAGAACAATGTCACCGTTACAAGTCCATTTTAAATAAATGTTGCAGTGTATAGGACTTGATTTATGTAAAAGGTTATGCAATTTCTTTCGAAGTAACATTATTCAAGGTGATAGATCTTCTCTACATGGATGGAGATAAGTTTCATGTAATTACATCCATCTCTTCATCGAGAAAAAAATTAAACCAACACTATTTGGTCGCATGAATTTATTCTAATGGTATAAATCGAGGAGAAAGGTCGAGAATACAAGAACCCATCCGTTACGTCGATCCATCTCCTCGACCCAATGCATTCTTGGACTTTAATAAAAATTTTGGGGATGTTTAAATAATTTATTTTCCTTAATCATTTTCGAATGCAAATTTCTCTAAAGACTCAGATAAATCATACTCAAAAGATTGTGTAATCATTAATCTAGCTACTTGCACTATCTATCCATTAAAATATAATAGAAAGCAAAAAGCAATTTCAGTTTTGGTAATCAGCTCCAGCAGAATGTTATTAAAACTAATGACTGAATAGGCTTGCTTTAATTGTTTATTAAACACCACGATAACAAGAAATATTTAATGGTACAGACTAGCGAATTCAAATTCCATTAATGTGTTTTTCATCACAAAGGCGCTATTAAAATTTAACTACAGGGTGGGCGATAAGTGCATCGCACTTGATTGTGGAGGTCCCAATTTTAAGTAACACAACTACCGGTGTTCCATGTGTTCCAGTGAACAAGGTCGGTCTCATCGATCATTCCCTTCCACCGCTCTCAAATTCGGGTTGTTATACCTTTGGAGGAAAATCTAGGTCCAAAATTACGTCAGTTACGCCACTGAAAGTTTATCTAAAAGAATTCGCGTAAAAGCGTCGATATATAAGAGAAAACTATTATATTGTCGTATTCTGTATTGACAGAAAACTACTACATTGATGTCAAGCCAAGAAAATTCAAAAGCCACCATTTGGAAGACTTCTTGGGATGCACAGCAGGCGGTGGGTTATTATTTTCAACAAGAAGCCAGATAAAAATACAATTTGTCAGTCGAATAGATTTAAAATTTAGGGATAGTGTCGAGAGAGTTCATGCAAATAGAAAATTATTAATTCACACTTGATATTAGTCAAAATTATTATCTAACAATCCACTTGTGAAGTTTTTGTAAAAAAAAACCAATGGTTTTACGTGGCTTAGTCTGAGTAGATAACTCAATACGTTTCTAATAGACAGACAGAGCTAGAATTGTGAAAAAAACTCGCAAAATAGGAAATGTATTAATACCCTTAAATTTGCAAGTTTACCTCCGGCTATGATGATATCGTAAGTATTATTTACTTGACTGTAATTGAAAATTTACTATAAATGTGCACTTCTGCGTTTATGGAAAATGTAAATACAATAAAGTGCATTTCCCAATGGAAATAGGAATGTTTGCACATACGAAACAATGTTCTTAAAAGCATTTCGGAACATTACTGCAAATATTATATTAAATATAATTCAAACTTATAATTTATTTATATCCTTTTCCAACTTTAGTAAATTTACAAATGCAAATTTAAAAGAAAATGCACAACAGTAAAGTTTGTGTGCTCCAGCTACTGGTAAACATACCCGCCTAATGAAAAACGTTTTCCGTTTTACTTGTTAATTATAAACATTGTTATGAGATATTAAAACTTGTTTTTAATGTCAAGATTTTCGATTCGTTCAAGAACATTGCGGTGCAACAGTTTTCGTCTGTTCGTAACGCATGAAATCTGTTGTAAAACGTTAGGTATGCAAAGCAACCGGTTTCAATTTAATACTAACATAAGTAATTCATACTAATAAAATCCAAGATCTGCTTGTCTGTCTGTTAGTAAGATTTCTTCTACCCATTAGGCGTAAAAAAAAATTGAAACTACAACTACACGCCCATGAATCCTAACATATTGATTAAATTATTTAACGAAACCTAAATGCAATTTTACTACTACATAATATGGTCAACAACGAAGGTGTGTATCTTAATTTATTTAGTATATTTCGTACGTTAAAGACTTTTTAGGTTGGTAACCTTGTTAGTTCGTAATAAATGAACGAACCGAACCAATCAGAGGCACGTCTGTAAATAACCAGGAGGAGGAGCTCGCTAACAATAAACAACCACCACAGAAAAGTAACTTTTCAATTATTAAACATTCATCCAAATTTGCCTACGGTGCCATTAATAAGCAAATAGTGGGTGGATTTTAAAGGCCTAAAAAATAATTACTGGCTTTTATAATAAAATTGTTATTAAACCCTCATCGTCGAACAAAAATATTAACGGTGTAAATAATCTCTGTTTAGCAGTTTTTGTTTTAAAGCTTGGAGCTCTAAAAGCTTAGTTTTCTATTTACCATCAAAATACGAATCATCGCCACCCCGACCTGATGACCAAAAGTGTTATTTGGGGTGAAAGTTTATTTTGCATTCTCTTGCAAAATTTGATTAAATGTACTTCTGCAAAATGATCGTTCCAATCCGGCCTTGCTACGTAATTTATATGCTTGTTAAATGTAAATTTAACAATTTAACGTGGAATCCTGGTGAGGATGTCACAAGAAAATCTAAAGGTATGTTTAAAAAATATTGTAACCCCCCCCCTCTGGTTATAATTATTGTAAAATAATCCACAAAGTTTCCAAAGGCTGTACTAGGAATTTTGTTTGAGACTTTAGGACTTGCGAAAATTAATACAATTTTTTTTCGCAAATTGAAATTTTTCCTCTCGTTTATTTATGTTTTTCGTAAAATTTGCGATGAGAAATGTGAAAAATGGTGTATAACTTGAAATTACAGTGACTTTTCATCACTCTGACAAGTTTTCCTCAAACAAATAAACTTTTCCCTTATTCTGAAAAATTTCACTTTCCTCCTTTGTAAAAAAACGAAAATTCAATTCATCCTCCTAGACTCCTGGATTTTGAAGATAATATAGGGTCATATTTTTACTGAGCCACTCAGAGCAATAAATAATAGAGAAAAGCGTTCCAGGCAAATTTTTCTCAATTTCTCAAGTTAAATTTGTAAAATGAACAAAATTTTGAAAAACAATTTGTCTTTTTGAAAAACCGATATTTTAATTTTAACGTCATCCTCATGTCACGTGATACTCTATCAGTTCTTATCTTATTTTATATTATTTCCTCATTAGTTATCAAGTTAGCCTTTTTCAAATAAATTATTTAAACGCGAACTAAATTATTTATTGACAGCCATTAAAAATTCACGTCTTTTAAGATAACTAATTTAATTTTAGGACACTTCCATAATTTGTTAAAATATTTTATTTTTAGGACATTTGGGACGTCTGCATCCTTGCTTGCTGCAAGCGGATTAATTTGTGCTACCCCCCCCCCCAGTATAAGGAAGTAGCGAGATGACGTATATAAATAAAATGACGCATTGATAAAGACGCAAATTTAATTCTTCACAAAACATATTTTTGCTTACTTACTGCTGGGGGGTATTCCATACCCCCCGGTTTACCAATTATTTACTTTAAAAAGTACCCTCCAAGTCGGATAAAGACTTGTCGGGAATTACGTAAGGACGATTTTTGTAATTTTTGACCCATACCCACGCACGTAAGGGTACGTAAGATTATGACAACCCCCCTACCCCCATCTTACGTAAGGATTATTTAAAAAGAAATTAATTTTGACTCCCCCCTCTCCTCCTTATATTTATATTAAAACATATGAATAATAATAATATTATAGGAAATAAAAAAGTTAAGAGGAATCCTCGAAGTTGGAAAACACACTTTCGTAATTCGTTGTTATTTTGCTTATTACTCAAAAAAATTGTACAAAAGTATATATTTTTTATTAAAAGAGGATACTTGGACGCAGACTGTGTTGTTTTAAATTTTTTTAAATTAAAATTTTTTGAAAAAAGAATGTTGATTTGATGAAAAATTGTCCTCTTTTAAAAAATATATACTTTTGTGCAATTTTTTTTGAATAATGAGCAAAATAACAGCGAATTACGAAAGTGTGTTTTCCAACTTCGGGGATTCCCCTTAATACAAAAACTTTTTGGTACAATTTTTAATATTTTTTACCTAGATATTAAGGGATTGTCAACCTAATGTTGTAAAAAGAAAAAAAATTATATTTGATTATTAAATTTAATTTAAAAAAATATTTTAAGAAATTTACGTAAGGAATACGTCGGACCCCCCTCCTCGCGTAAGGTTCCGTAAGATTTCCGATACCTCCCCCCCTGCCCCCAAACTCTTACGTAATTAATGGACGGCCCAAAAAGTTTTTTTTATTTTCCGGGGTAGTTCAGCCCCCTAGCAAATTTTGCGCCTCAAATTTGTGCGCTCGAGGCCTACAGCAACTTCGCCACGCCCTAGTTACGACTTTGGGCGAGTTGATTTGTACTTTCTTACATTTAATGTGTCCGAGGGGATAAATTCTATGATAATGTGCAACCCGGACACTCTGTGCTACGTCATTATTGATTTATCATCTTCACATAATTAATTAACTTAGTAAATTGAGTTATTCAAATTTATTAAATGTTTTGCCATTTTTACCTCCCCCCCTCCATGTCCTAGACTATTTTTCCATTCGACAATAATAAATTCTTAACCCCATGTTTTACTCAACTTTGTTTTTTAAATAAAATTAACTCTTCATTTACTTCTGCATTTTATTTAGAGGACTGGCGCCCGAGCATTTTTTTTTCTTAGTTAGTTGCCAATTGATCGTCTGAGCCACAACGGAAGAACCTACAAACCGCGTCCGCGCGACCCAAGCTTTGGCACTGGACGGGGTGTAGTCCCTTAGCTGGCCTGTTTACCATTCCATCGTAGACCAGCGGGGCAAGTGGCCCAAATTAGAACAATTTGCGTTACACTTTCTTGGCGACCACCGTGGGGCCCTAGATTTGTACATTTTACATTACGATTTTTTTTTGAAGCTATTGAACACGAACAGTGGTATTTTGATATTCCGAAACTCTATAAGCTACAAAAAAGGTTTCGTTTTTATAACAAACTTAGAATCTCGTTAATCCATCATGCGAGTCACTATCACATGTTTTCCTCAAAATTCAAAAATTACTTATGGTGGGAATTTTTGTACAAAGTTTGTTATATAAAAAAAGACAATCTTGTGCAAACTTTCAGCCATTCAACTCAATTTTTTCACATTTCTTCATTGTTTTTGTGCTAAAAGATATCCGAAAAATCTCCAAAAATTTAGAAAAATCGAAAATGTCCCAAGAAACATGAAAATAATTTTTTGGGCTTCTTTCACAATTAAATTCAACAAAAATCAACTCTAAAAATATTATTTAACTATGTGTCAGAATCTTCGTACTACTCTAAGAAAATGTAGCATAATTCTGCTTTGGAGGTCCTACAAATTAAATAAAAAAGATTTCAAAATTCCGCCTGCAACACCTTCAAAAATTATGAACGTACTTTAACTCTGTTAATGTTAGCAACAACTGGTAATAAGGTCATGCTAAACCGTAGATCATGGGTTCGCCTCCCGAATCCGCCAATTTTTTCTTGTCTCAAATAGTTTTAAAAAATGATATGGAATGAAAATAAAAGATGCACAAAAAACAAGCCATATGGACTATTAATTAGTATAGATCCAAATTCGAAATGAGAGGAGGGGCCCATTTAAGCTGCTGACCCATTTTGATTTTTGTTTTGATTTTCTTTATCAGAAATGTTTAAAAACAAAATATATTTGTCTTTCTCTGCTGAACACTTTTGGCCCCTTCAATATTTCGCAAATATTTCACCATTTCAAGTTATTGGACTGTGCAAGTCATACTCGAGCTCTCGCGGTTATTATTATATTAAAAATAATTACCCATGATCCACCCTGTATTATAAGAGAAAAGCTCGGAAAACACAAAGACGAAATTTGGCGCTAAATAACAATCATCTTGAAAGGTTAAAAAGCCCCTGGTTCTTGAAAATACTTAAAGCCGAGTGAGTCGAAGCATAAAATTTCTTTCAAGATTTCGGCTAAAATTTATTTACAAAGCGTTCAGATTAACGCGGCACAGTAAACCTAAAAGTATATTGTTAATAGTTCTGATAGATTACATGAACACAGGTAAATTTTTTCTTAACAAATAAAAAGCCTCTGCCGGCTTGAAAATTAATTGACCTGTCTTAACCATAATAAAGCTTACACCCTCTTTATACCTAAAATTTGTGAGGGTAGTAAAACGCAGGTGGTATTTACGTCTAAAACGATTTTTTTTATAAATATTTAAACATCGGCCAAATTGTTGATATGCAGTTATGCATTACAATTTTTTATTAGGGTAATCGCATGTGGGTTTAAGATAAAAATTATTGTGGAAAAGTAATTATTTCAATAAATCGATGTTTGTTTGATGATGGTCGATAACCAACTCGTAATTTCATGTTAAAACAACTAAAACTTCATTTTAGATTGCTTTTGATACGGGCAGACAAATCAAAACTTTTAAATGCATTTGTAACAGTGCCAGCGGTTCTCAAACTTTCGAATTAAATTTTGAGTCGCTCGAATTTTGTTATTTTTGATTGTAAAAAAAAAGATGTATACTAACATACTTTTCGATATGCTCGTTCCTGGACGGCCAAACGTACCACTCTTCTGTTTTTTGTAGGCATTTTTAATTGGTATTCACTTCACTGCACTTAACACATTCTATCCTATCCAGAATAAATCACGTAATCTATATGATTCAATTTATTAACCACACCTTTAATATCACAACACTTAACGTTACATTACTCACTGAAGTCTCGAAAACAAATGATTGTTAGCACCAGGAAAATAATTTATTATCTCTTATCATTTATTTAGTTTCTAGATTAGTAACCAGGTGAATACAACTAAACTCCACGAGTAGGTGGCGAACACGTTTTGACATGACTACCGGTAATTCTAGGTAAGAAAACGGCACTGCTGAAAACTTAAAGGGGAAAACCTTGCCCTTCGTTCTATTCAATGCGTCACCTCTGTAACCATACCCCCACGACATTTGTTCAATAAGCAATAAGTTATGCAAAACAAAATCAAACGACGTTTTTTTACCACCAACATCGTTCGTGTTTTACGACCGATTTTTATACAAAAAAAAGAAGAAAAAGCGATTGGGTCGGCACGCATTTTATAATGTAAACTAATATCAGTTAAGATAAACTGAATTTGCTGTGATTGAAGACATCAATATAAAATTGTTTATGGATTGGATTTGACTTTCGGAGGTGTTGGGTTAATCGAGTAGATGATTGATTAATTATTGGAAAACTTGTTACAGAAAGTTAAGATAAACTTAATTGATTGTAAAACGAGAATATTAGGAGCTTTCTTAACGCGCCTTAATTAACTTTTGTTATACAGGGAGGCGCTTATCTTGTAGATTTGTGCTGTTAATAATAAATATTTTTCAACAATTCCAAAAAAAATTATGTAGGTAAAACATAAAACTATTTTGCTACAGGTTTAAAATTTTGAAATTGGAAGCAATAATGAATACCTATGAGCTGCACTAAAAGCGCTGTGATTGGTCGCATTTGAAGACATTATTGCTTCGAAATGAATTTTAATTTCAAAATTATAAGCCTGTACCAAAATAGTTTTTTGTTTTACCTAATTAATATTTTTTTGAATCATTTAAAAATACTTATTATTTTTAAGGCACAGTCCTGTGTCAAGAGAAGCACCTTAAAATTTGTTGCAAAATTGTGTTGACCCACGTTGTTTGGGGTTACTGGTGTAATGATGAACGATTGATTTCAGATTGACAACGATAACCTCACTTTTACAAAATGCTTTTTAATTGGATTTTTTATTTTAATTTATTACTTTTTAAATAACGAAGTCACGATACTATATAACCGTGGTAAGTGGTAACGCACTGTGGTAGGTAGTAGGTGGTATTTGTAATAAATGGTAATACCCTACTGTAGGTCTTGTTGAATTAATTTTAATCACTTGTTCGTGCTTATTTTTGAATACAGTCTAACCTCGATAATTTGAAATTACGAAATTTTAATTTCATTTGCAGGTCATAAAATTAATTTATATGTAAAGATGATAAACAAACAACAACTCGAAGAAAGAGGGAAGGGCTTAAAAAATGTGATAAAATTAAGGTGGCCGAGAAGTCCGAATAGCAAACTAAATCTGTTTGGTGTCGCTACTGTAGCGGCAAATTCATTTTTCGCATTAAAATAGGTTTGTGGCAAAAATTTATTATCCTAGAAGCTTAGGGGCTGAAATTACTCAAAGCAGGTAGCAATCCTTTTCTTTAGGGACACAATAGGTAATTTTACATTTTACCGTAAATACATCTTAAATTTTGTAACATATTTTTATTCTAAACTGTGCTGTTTCAAATAATTTACTAGAAATATGCCTAAATGAAAGGATTTTACAATTGAAACGCGCGGTACCATTGCATTACAATTTATAAGGTGGGAAAATACTTTTAAGCTCTAGTGTTGTAAACATGCTAATTCATTAAAAGTAAATCACCTTTATTGATTGTGATGACAAAGTAATAATTAAGATATTTTAAAATATAGAGTTATAAATAAATTAAATAACAATTAAATTAAATATTATATTATTCTGACGAAGGGCGTACACATGTCTAAAATACAAGTACTAATTTGCCGAACACAATGTATGTAGAGTTCATCTAAAGTTAGATAATTGGGCGGAGCCAATTTCTTGCACAGTAGAAGTGGTGAGAGAACGTGCCAGTGCCGTTCTCATTAATTTCATTTTCAATAATAACTAACAAGCAATTTCAAAAATTATTTATTTTCATATTTACACTAACGAACATACGAAAAATGTTACCAGATGCGAGCGAATAACATCTTGGTTGAAGTATTCGAGCGATTTGGCGGATACTACTCTTGCTTATTTTCATCATTTTCAGAATCAAAACACAGCTACTAGCTCATTTCGTTTTCCCCAGTCAAGTTGTGACAGTGAGTAGTTTTTCTTTTATTTATGACTAAACCGAAATTACTAGCTGTCCGACGATTTTTTCTCTCTGTGATAAAGAGCTCAGAGTCATTGATATGTGTGTTATGTTATTTATTTCCAGGACGTTACAAAAATTAAAATAATTGCTAGCATTGCACAATTTTTCAACATTTTTTTATGTAAACACGCTAAAGGAAATTGATTTATTTATTGGAATACCACGTTATCCGAAAATTAGAATGTGGGAAACTCCCCCCCCTCCAGTCTTAGTTTTCGAATAATTATGCTTCTATAGAAAACTTCTATAATATAGGATATAAATAAATGACATAAAACACAAATTATTCAATGTAACACTGGATATAATTAATTATAATATAATTCTTCTTCTTCAGCCCATTCTAGTCCACTCTTTAGCTAAGCGGCACCTTTAAGGATAGGTGGTGCAAACGGGCATTATACTAATAGTAATAATAACTATGATAATAACAATTCAACAAGTAAAAATACTTATTCTATAAGTATCATACTATGTTATAATTATCGTGCTCCCTCATAACCCCCCCCCCCCATGACTAATGTCTATAATTATTTTTTTTGAACTGGAAAGGTTTGGGGAGTGACAGGATCGGGATGAATTTTTTATTTTGATATATGCACTAAACCGGTGGTCCAAAAAATCTGAATTTTGAGGTCCCCCTAGGCCTCATGCGCCTCTTTGGAAATCCGCCTCTGACAATGGGCCCGATTTAGATTCCTAAGTACGTGTGAGTTTATCTTATACATTATTATACAATAAATCCAGAATCCAAAAGGATTTTGAATTTTTAAAATCAAATTCTAAAACACAATTTAATTTAATTTTGCTTTTCTTTCTCTAACTTATAATTAATAGTTTGTGTTTTTTAAATACAGTAGACTCGCGTTAACGTGAACAACAAAAATTAACCTGAATAATATTATAAAAAATCGTTAAATAATACAACTTTAAGTGTTTTTTGTTCTTTATAATCCTTTATTATCCTTTATTATAAAGAACAAAAGACACTTAAAGTTGTGTTATTTAACGAATTTTTATAATATTATTCAGGTTAATTTTTGTTGTTCACATTAACGCGAGTCTACTGTATCTTAACTGAATAGATTTATTACAATTATTGTAATAGTAGTTGCAACCGTACCTAAAAAAAATTTGGGTATATTCTTAGGTATATATTGTGTGCTCCCTTATACCTGGAAGGATATTACCGTAAATTTTTAAAATTAGATCTGCACTGTTGGTTGCCTACATATATGTGTTATTAGAAAGATTTCAAGACATTTTCTATTCGACACAAAACTCAAAAAATAGAAAATTTTAACATACCGACTTTGTGAAATATTGTTCTTCAAGGTTTCCGCTACAACTAGAATCCAAATTTGGGCTTTCAAAATTTACGATGAAAGAAATATTTGTAAAAAACTCTCATTAAAATAAATTTTTTGCGATATTTTTTTTTGAAAAACACCCAATTTGTAATATCAAACTTAGGCTTTCTGATACTGTTTTTAGAATTTCTTCAACTTTATTCGTTTTTGAGATTTGTGTCGAACAAGAAAAACGAATTTCTCGGCCACCTTAAGTAGGATATTTTTCTCGAAAAATTTCCACTGGACCTTCGTGCGCTGGAGGGTATTCCATACCCCCCAGACCCCCCGGTCTCAAACTTATTTCTTCACATGTTATTTTCGGCAGTGGTTCACAAACGAGGTGAAGTGAAATTTTGAATTGTTTGTTTTTTTCGCGTTCTTCATCAGCATCATCAGCCTATCCCAGACCACTCCTGAACATAAGCCTCTCCAGTAATGGAGGTTTTGATCAGAAGTGTTGGTGAGTAGTAGTCCCCAGATCATTTTGGACTATAGTTAATTAGCTAATTTACATCCAGTAGCAGCAGCTTTCTAAACTAGCCTTCAGATGTGCATGTAGCCATGTTTTATTGTTAACGGTGACAATTCGTTAACTCAAGGGGACCGCCGCGCCGGCTTGATGTGCCCTCCGAAGCACGGAGACTTGATTATAAGATAGTTTGACTCTCCCCAGGTTTGAACTCGTTACCCCGCATTCGCATCCAACTGCGTTAGTTGCGAGGCAATGACTGTCTTTTTTGTGTTACCCTGCATGTATATTTACCATTTTCCGTTTAAAGTTTAAGTACAAATTTGACGTTTTGTGTGAAATGATCCAAATTGTAATCTATAGAGGTGGAACCCTCCCCGCGCTCGGGTAGAAGCTACTTTCGCTACCAAACACTACCAAGCACTTCTTTGCGTTCGGGAACAAGCTTCCACTCGCTTCCAAACACTTTGGCTCCGCCCCTTTCAGTCGCTAGAAAATACAAATACTACAAAAATTTAGGTGGGGAGCCAAAGCGTTTGTAAGCGAGTGGAAGCTACTTCCCGAACGTAAAACAAGTGTTTGGTAGCGTTTGGTAGCAAAAGTAGCTTCTAACCGAAAGCAGGGCATATCAAAAAGTAAGTAATCAACGAAACAAAAGGAAAAAAATAAAACAATTAAAATTTAGGAAAAGGAGACTGCTGGAAACTCGTAAAGGATGACAATCAAGTGTGTAAAGTGCGCAAAATAAGTATCTCGATATGACGATAACATCGAGTGATAAAAAATGCGATTGTGAACAGAGGAATATGGGCAATTAAAAATCTACCGAGAAGTTCATGGCCGGCGGCCCAAAAATGTAATAGTCACAACCCAAAGTAAGCGGTCATGATGAACATATTAAAATTCCAAGGGAAACTGCACCGCAGGCAAGAATTTTTCAAGTGGAGGGGGCAAATGCTTACACTCCCCCCCCCGCAAAAAATTGCGAAAAATCTGTTAATTTAGAAAGAGAATGGTGGGGAATGTGCCCCCTAATCTCAACCAAATCCTCTAATCAAATTATTATGTTTATTTACTTAGAAATGGGCAGTGGTAGCAGCAATGGATATCAGCGCGGTTAATTTTTTTCCATTGAAGATCATACTAGTGGCGTAACAAGACGGTTGCGCGCCAGAGTGCAATTTTGTTCATATTTCTCTGATTTTACAGGGAGTGATTCTTTTTTAAAAACCATCTAATAATTTTAAATTTTTTCCGAAAATTTCATAAGTGAATTTATTGAATCTCTTGCCTACATTTGCTCCGAGCAACATGCGTCGACCGGTCGATTGAGGTGCATTCGCCCCCCCATGTCGAATTTTGAATCCAAAATAGTCTAAATCGTTTGTCCAAAAATTATTTTCGTTTGTACCAAGAGTTTTTGAGAAATTTCAAAATTTAGCTGGCGGGGGGGGGGGCTGGAGACATGCTAGCCCCCCCCCTCATTTCGAACGTTTTGATCCAAAATGATCTCAATCTTTTGTGCTTCGTTTGTGCCAAATTTTATTTTCGTTTGTACCCAAATAGTTTTCGAGAAATTTCAAAATTTCTCTGCCCCCCCCCCAGAAATTTCGAATTTAAAATAGTCTAGATCAGCGGTTCCCAATTAGTTTTGGCCGCGGAACCCTTGGGCGATGTAAAAAATTTGGCGGAAACGGTGGGGGATACTTTTATGAGGTAAAGTTACCCGATAGGGAAAATTTATTTTTACGTCATCTTGAAATTCTTTTTGGCTGAATCCTTGGATTTTTAGGATAGGACCCTATATGGGAACCGCTGGTCTAGACTCTAGATCATTTGTATTTGGTTTACGCTTGTTTATGCAAGCATTATTTTCGTTTGTAGCCAAATAGTTTTTGAGATTTTCAAGAAAAACATCAACCACACCGACGCACATGATTGAATTAGCGAGATTCTCCTTAACACGTGGTAACACATTCAGTTTTTTGAAATTTCGAATTTCGGATTCCAAATGGTCTAGAACGTTTGTGTGTCGTTTGTGCAAGTTTTATTTTCGTTTGTACCCAAACAGTTTTTGAGAATTTAAAGGACAACATAAAGGACGTTGACGAGCATGATATGATTAACGAGATTCTGGGTAAAACTTACAGCATGAAGACCAAAATAGTTTCAATCGTTTGTACTTCGTTTGTTTTGTATCTGTTTGTGCAAGTTTGATTTTAGCTAATTCAATCATGTGCGTCGGTGTCGTTAATATTTTTCTTGAAAATCTCAAAAACTATTTAGGCACAAACGATTGAGACCATTTTGGATCCAAAAATCGAAATGGGGGAGGGGGGCTGGCCACATGCATCTGGTCGATCGCGCCTAATGATGTCTGGCGCGGCGCCGCTGTGCATGAACTCCCTTCACATGTCTAGTTACATCACTGGATCATATTATTGACAAAAATTTGTCAAATTTAGTCAAATTTGTCAAAAAGACGGCCTATACAGACCGAGTCTTAAAAGAGATCATAAAAAATACCAGGACAACTCTAATGAAAAGAAATCTTCTGGTACAAAAAACAAGAAATATGCACTACAGTAAAAGCAGGTTACCTGTTTCAGATTATCGGTACCGACAATCCCACGTAGTGTCAAATGGAATAAGTGCTCACAGTGTAATCAGACAAATAAGCGCCGATAGTAACTATCAGCGCTGGTATTTATCGGAATTACGTATTCAAAGTGCAGTAGTTTTTTTTATAAGCGCCGACTGAAGCGCATAATTCAATGTAAAACGATGTAAGTGACCACGTGGTTACAAGCAAAGTCGAACGGTAAGCATATAAACATTCCTTACCCTCCTCGACACCAGGGTAACTGGGAAAGGGTTTTTAATTGATTTAACGACGTTGAATCCAGGTGGGTGGTTGTCTTGTCAAAACTGACTCTTTCACGTCGCTCCGCTCCGGATGCTCCAGAGCCGTTTTGACAACATTACACCAGCTAATACTATCAGCCAAATTAATTATTAGCCAAACTAATCGATATACGACATTCCTCCGTATTTATTTAGAAACTTTAAAACTCTCGAATCCAGGTTAAGCAACTGCACCCTATATTTTTTGTAAACATAAATGTATTTCATAAAAGTTTTATTGCTATTAATGAATTAAATGTGTTGGGATTACTTGATAGGTTGAAAAGTTGTATTTATTTATAAAACAATGCATTGCTTATATAAGAAAATTTTGCAGTTGGTAATAGGTGATTATTGGATTACATTATCGGATTGCATTACGTCACTACATTACCCCCTTCCTAGTGAGATAGCCGAAGGACATCAAACGATATGTATCTATTAAAATATTAATTGTACTCGGTCACAATATCTTGTTGGAAAATGTATTTTTCTCCCGGATCTTGTTGTTCGTACTAAATTTTTGGGAGAATGTGCTGTTGCTTTTTCGTCAGTCTTACTAGATTGAGGTAATGATGGTGCTATGATCTTAGGTATGGGTGCTTGGTCTTCGTAGTCCAATTTCAATGTTAAGTGTTATTAACCCATATGTGTTGATGGTCGAGTTGTTGGCGGCGTATAACTTAAAATCTTGTAAGGCTTGGAAACCTTTACAAAACGTTTTCGGATATACGCTTACGTCTGCTCCAGTGTCGATTAGGAATTGAACTTTCGTTACCCTGTCGGTAACTACTAAGCGGCTGACTTTGGATGGAAATGGGGAACCGGTTGCAGCGCTTACCGACTCCCTTGATGGTTTTCCGATGCCTTATAGGAACATGGCTTATTACATTTATTTGCTTTGGAGCCAAATTTTTCGTGATACCAACAGATGTTCGAATTTGAATTGCGTTGGGGAGTAGGACTTCTGTATCGTGTATTTTTATATTGTAATTGAACCTTACGTCTGGGATCTCTTGTCATATTTCTCATTTTTGATTCTAATTCAAAGATTCTGTTTTGAAGTCGATTCATTTCGTCTGATTCGTTCGATGCGTTCGTTGCTGCTATACATGTATTTTGATTGCTTTCTTTAATTCTATCGGCAATTTTTGCTATAGAGTCCAAGTCTTTATCGTTGAAAGCTATGACTATATGTTTAATATTTTCGGGAAGGCGGCCAATCCATAGTGTTCGTATGAATGTTTCTGTTACACTGTTGCCAGCAAGACTTCTGATGTGCCTTAAAAATTGTGATGGGGAACGCTCACCAATTTCTTCCAGCTCCATGAGTTGTTTTAATTTTGTTTCAACAGAACTTGAAAGGCGATTGATTAATTCGGTTTTTAGTTTTTCATATTTTCCGGTTGCTGGTGGATTTGTAATAATGTCAGATACTTCGATTGCAAATTCTGATGATAGATTGCTTGCCACATAGAAATATTTGGTTTCATCGTTTGTAATCCCAGTCAAGTTGAATTGCATTTCCAATTGTCGAAACCATAAAGCGGGTTCCTGTTTCCAGAATGGTGGTATTTTCAAGGCAACGCGATCAACCGTGAGTGTTGATTTTGTGTCGTTTTCGAAATTGTCGATTGTATTCGGCATTTTAATGTTCAGTTGTAGGGGTCACCAATGTTGGGATTACTTGATAGGTTGAAAAGTTGTATTTATTTATAAAACAATGCATTGCTTATATAAGAAAATTTTGCAGTTGGTAATAGGTGATTATTGGATTACATTATCGGATTGCATTACGTCACTACAAATGATTAATGAATTAAAACAGAATAGAATATTATATTAAAATAGAACATTAGACCATTTAAATGATCTAAAGAATAGATGAAACAACGCCTATGTAAAAATTAGGTTAGGTTAGGTGACAAATGAAATGTCAAATGATGCCATACTTCTACACGAGCGTCTGCAGATCCCCCAGAAGCACGATTGTCTCGCGACAGTAATAACCTGGCTGTGACTGTGGCGCCATCTGTGATGCGGTGATATAACTGTTAGAAAATTTGACTTCACAGTGAGGTTATGCGAAGTTGTGTAATGTTTCCAAGCATGCGCATTTGGTGCTGTTTTGTACTTAGGAATACCAAATTTAATTTTGACAGATGTCAAATTTCTGTAATGAACTTACTACATGAAATACCATTACTTTACGTTAAGAATATTCTAGACATGTTATTTTTACTCTACTTCTATTATTATTTAAGTTATTGAATAAATTATTAAAAAAAATAATGATCATTAATTAAAACGTGTTAAAAAACACATTCAATATTAGTAATTATCTTAAATTCAATATATAACCTTAAAATGAAATTATTCAATGTTTAATTACTATTAATATTAAGGTAAAATAAGTAAAACTGTTGTATATGAGTATTATAATGTATGAGTTTTTAAATTCTCTTATGTGCACATTTATTTTTAAATATGTGCAAATTATATACTTCAACGGTTTTCCGCCTGTATGAGTTTTAAAATGATTTTTTTTTAAATTATTATTATGTGCACATTTTTTGTAATCACAAATTTCACACTGAAACTAATAAACAAATAGTAGTATTACTGTTTATGATCTATTATTGTACAAGGAAAAAATTTAAATAATAAAATAAAAAATGTACTTTAACGAAATTTTACATCATAATTTTAAAAATTTTACAAACAGCACCAAATGCGCATGCTTGGAAACATAACACAACTTCGCATAACCTCATTGTGAAGTCAAATTTTCTAAGAGTTACATCACCGCACCACAGATGGCGCCACAGTCACAGCCAGGTTATTACTGTCGCGAGACAATCGTCCAGAAGCAACAGAACGAACACAGCTGTCATCGGTCGCGCAAGCGCGGTAATTTAAAATTGTATATCGTATCCAATTTCCATCCAAAAAATCCATCACCCTCCCAGTAGCACACTTGGCCGAGTAGGACCGGTATAGGGGATATCTTTAGTTAGTACGGCAAATCGCGGATCTAACATCGTTAAATCATAAAGTACAATGCTTATATCTTTAGGAAAATTTTGCTTCAGCTATTGAAATTTTATGGTAGACCGCATACGCATAAATATCAAAATAATACAAATAAAGCTGAATCGATCTTTTGAAGGTTACATTGTGTTTTAAAACACTTGTCATATTTGAAAAAGCAGTCACATTTCGTACATTTCCGACTACATTCGTTTTGTTGTCTCCGTGGGATCTGCAGACGCTCGTCAAGAAACTCTCTCTTGCAAAAAAGGCGATTTTGTTGATTAATAAAAATTGTAGGTATCTATAACGTCCAAAACTATAATCGAGGTGTCTGTTGGTATAAATTTGTAAATAATACTAAACATTTATCCTTTTTCATAACAAATTATATTTCATTTCGCTAGAGAGTTTTCCTTATTTATTTTCAAAATTATTTATGTGGGGAAGTTCCGCATTGGCGCTCGAAAATTTAAAGAACATAGAAATAGAGTCTACGTTTAATTAGAAGAGAAAATCAAATCCTG
Organism: Rhagonycha lutea; assembly: GCA_958510855.1. Taxonomy (NCBI): domain Eukaryota; kingdom Metazoa; phylum Arthropoda; class Insecta; order Coleoptera; family Cantharidae; genus Rhagonycha; species Rhagonycha lutea. The sequence continues at coordinate 24,631,262 of OY294041.1, read as the reverse complement.
AGCTGAGTCCGAGGCAAAACAGGTCGCTGTGCGTCTACTAAGAGCGGATATTTCACCCCAAATATTTTCATTATCTTGTACATCGCAGTAATAAAGTACAAAATATATGATTTAAGTAGAAAATCGACAAGAATCGATTACAAATTGAGGTACCAGATTCATAATTAACCACGTGGTTACTGACATTGAATTTGAAGATTCTGAATTGCCTATGTAGATTGTAGACTATAGTGTGTGCTTTTTGAACTACGAGTAGATTGGTGCGCGCGCATAATTTGTACATTATTTTTGATGAATAATATAAAAATAAGGGGATAAATAAATTAAAAGTTCTAAATAGCGTTACGAATAGAAAGACAGATAGAGTTTACTACGGCATTCTAATGTTTATATTGCTTGTAGCGTTAAACCCGAAAAGGGAGGGGGCAGTTGTAGGATGGTGAGTGTAGTTTTGAAATTTAGCAGAATTATGGGGAGCAGCGTCCTGAACAACATACTAAAAGTCTCCGTGGATCAAGGGTGTGCGGGGCGGGAAGAGTGTTGAATCAGAAGATTCCATAGGCGAAAATCCCCAAATACTATTTCGAGTCATCCTAAATTCCTCTAGTGACGTATGTCACTTCCTGATTGGCAGAAAAAGCTAGCTGATGCTGAAGAAGTTTAAACGGATCTTTCGACCTAGCTTTTGCGTGGACCTTAATATTGCAAAATTAATCAGAGCATCAGGCGGAATGGGTTGCAAACCGGGGGGTCTGGGGGGTATGGAATACCCTCCAGCTGTGAGGAAGAATTATTATCAAATTGGATAACGATGCTAGTTTGATTCTTGAAAAGTTGTCTTATTGTTACCTTAGAGATTCTTGGTTCCCGGGGTAAACTTGATAACATTTTCACTATAAAGTTAACCTGATTAAATAAATAAAAATTATATGAGAAGTTAAAAAAAATTCCCGAGTCAACTCTAGTTCTAAAGAAGTCAACATCGCGTTATTTTCAATAAATTATTTACAGAAAAACTATGGACGGAAGAAATCGCAGATATCAAATCAGATCTTTTTGCTACTCATAGTTTGAAAAGCACTACTAGTATATTAGATAATATGGTAAAAATGGTAGTTGATATGTCTTCATTTATTCTCCCTGTCAGTACCGAAATAGATAAATATATAAGTAAAATTTCTATTTTACGTTATATCATATCCAAGGGTGTGAAAATGAGTTCAATCATAATAACCGATTCTATCAATATTCAAATTTACATTAAACATTTCATACTGTCACAATCATTAGTACTAAATGATTGAGAAATTCGATCATGGAAATTTTGTATATTCGTAAAATACACTAATACCAATAGAAAATCAAGATATTATTTTCTTTCAGTTTGGCCCACGATGTTTGGCCCATATAAAAATTGCACAACAATATTAGGGTGCGTTCCACTTCAGCCCACGACGACCGCGGCGTGGTTCTTTGATTGGACTTAAGATCGAGAGCGGTCGTCGTGGGCTTTAAGTGGAACGCACCCTTAATATGTGAAAACATAAGATAAGGTAGACCCTGACTCACATAGCTGAAATCTTAAGCCGAGAATAGCCAAAAATGGAGCAAGAACAATCGTGATAAAAATGCTAATAAACTAATACCGCAAATTAAATAAATTGAAATTATTGAACATTCATTTATTATTTTAGTTCGTTAATCATCTCACATCCTGCCTTAGTGGTATGATAAATGTACGTAGAATAATTTATAATTAATTACACAAATATTACTAAGCCATTGGAAATTATGAGCTTGCACAACAATATAAAACAAACTTTCGTCGTTTAACCATTTGCATTTTACGATATAAATCAAAATGAAATCTATCGATGCCTATCTAATTAAGACTAACAAAACAGCCTTAAAAAAATAGGTTACAAAAAGTTTCAAAATTTGATAGCCGCTGAAAACTTCCTAATTAATTAATATTTACAGTTTATTCGCCACAATTTCCATTAGCTCTGTCGATCTTAAGTTGCCATATAAGTTTCCTTATCGATTTTACTGCTAACTCAATATAAACTTATAAAATTAAGTTAAGTTTTAATTTACTTCCCATTGTAAGTTCTTCGAGATGAAAGGAATTGGAAAATTGGAGCAGGAATATTAAATTTAAATATCTTAATGTAAAGGGATAACAAAAATTAATTAAGCTCTTGTTCGAGAAAAAAAGTTAACAATTCGTGCAATAGAGATTAATTTTAAGCCACGCTTAAAATGGCACTTATAGAATACTATTTTAAGGGTAACTTAAAGTGACACTTAGTGCAATTTAATTGTTTTGAGTCGCTTCCAGTTTATGTTGAGAGTAGAATAGTGTTAATTGTCAAGAAATGCGTAAGTATAAGACTTAAAATAAAGAAGATAACGTCAATTGTATCCTATATTATACAATTATTTCTATTGCCCCTTCAGAAGATATTGTATAAACGTGAACATCGATATTTATTGAAAATACGTGTTTGTATTGTTTTCAATCGTTGCTTTTCAATAACTCTAAGTATTGACGATCAAATATTACGATTTGTGTGAATCAATAATAAACTTATCAACTACAGCGCATAGAGTTTAAGCAAATAAAGTTGAAACTGTCTTAGTAAAGTTCCATTTTTATTAATAATAAAACACAATTTTAATTATCTTCCATTAACAACGTAAGAAAATATAATTAAGATCATAAACAAGTACTTAGTAAAATTAACGACCACCATAAATAGATAAAATAGGTTAGTTCTTGCACTTTAATACCTACCATAAATTTTCCTCCCAAGTAAATGTTTTGATTTACAAATCCTATACTAGAGTAGGAAAATGAGCAAATGGAAACCAATTCCAACTATACAAATAGTAAAGAACCTCTAATCAACTGATCCAATTCGAGATTTTTCCTTATTCTAAATTGACAAGGACAAATGCGTTTGAAAGTGAAAACAAAATTGCTTGTAAGCCAATTTTAAAAAAAGTAAGAAGAAAAACAGGAAGAAAAAAAGTTGACTTGATTTCAAATTTAATACTTTTTACTTTAAAAGATGGAATTAACATTTTTGCTAGGGAATTTTGAGATATTAAGTTGTCATAATTTATAAGTTATAACCAATTCCATTAAAAAACTTGCTAATATTTTAGAAAGTCAATTTATGCGTAAAAATTAAATAACTTCTTTAAGGGAATAAAATTTCGATTTATTAAGTGACTTTAAGTAATTTTATTAAGTGGAACGAATATATTTTAAGAAATTAAATGTTCAAATAATTTAATATGGTAAAAAAAATTTCGATTGATTTTTCTCCTACGTACGCAGTATGTATGTAATTTTTCTGTGCAAAAAGAAAAGAAAATCCAGCGATTTGTCGTTATATTGTTATTATGGCATATCATTTATATAGGTAATTTACATTACCGATGATGGCGCCACCGGCACTACCACAAAATTATTATTGGTTGCCACAAAATAATCATTAATCATAACCATCATAGAAATAATGTAAACGCACGGACTGGCAGCCAAAGTATACTCATTTCACAAGTTCAGCTTAGCGACGAGTGGTGGCGCTTAGTTAATGTAAATTTCTTGTTTGTCAGGATTTAGGACGAGAAACTCTAATTTATTGTATTTTTGAATTGTATGGCCGGACCAAATCTTGTTTGGGTTTTTAAATTACTATTCGGCTGCGCCTGACTATTCATTTACTGTGTGTCTGTTATAGAAATGAACATTTCTGCCATTCAATTATATTTTATCAGTAATTAATTTGTTTAATCAATAACTGATGAACAATTAAAGAGCTTCATCGGGGATAGGAACACTGTTGCTCTTGAATTGTTGAATTATTCCATCAGGTTCGTGTTTCTGATCCGCTATTATGCCACAATTTTGTGCAAATGTAAAATTATACAATACAAAATTACAGTTAATTGGAATAAAATCGTTCAATACTGTACGGATTCAAAACAGAAATTCAAACACACGTCGAAAAAATATTTTAACTTAATTCTAATAATCCATTTACAATGAAAGGTTGTATTTATTTTCCCAAACAGAAATAATTTTAAATTCAATTTTTCACATTGCCAAATTATTCAATTTTTTGTTATTCAATTCTGTGTCGAATTTAGCTAACGAAATTAATTATTTCTTTGAGCAAAATGAAGCCCCAACCATTTTGGTTAAAATAATTCACGTAGGACAAGTCAGTGGATTTCGTATGATCCGAATACCAGAGACAGAGAATTTTACTGGCCTCGACCCTTTTTTACAAAATGATTTCAACGGATTTTTAAAATAACCTGCTTTGATGCGATTTTTTGGTTGCCAAGGATTTTTTTTGTAAAACAGAATCAGCTCTATTGGATTAAAAAGTGGATCTATATATTTTTTATTATTATTCAAATGAAATTCGAATGCTGTAACGCCACTGTGCCAGATTGGTTACTTCAATATTTTAATTTTTATTGTAGAGGAAATTGAAGTTAAAAATTATGCTTTTAAAATTTTTCATAATAATGAAAAATTTAAGCTGGAAAATAATAAACGTATATCACTTAGTAAACACGAGAAAAATATTCCGAGTTGATGAAAAAGTGTAAATTTCCTCGTTAAATAAAGCGTCCCGTGCGGTTTCGTGTTAGTTTCGCTACGAAAAAATAACACAATACAAATCTTTGCATAAATGTCAAGATTAAAAATGACAGAAATTTAAAACAGCGTTAGAAATTTATCAATAATGTTGGCATGTGGTGGTTTCGTACCTAACAATTCAATTTTTCTAAATTAAGAAAATCAGGCGGAAATCTTGCTTTTTTTTAGTGTTATTTCCCTAGATAATAAAATTATGACGAAACCGCAAACTTAGAGATGTCTAAATAACCAAAAAGCTGAATAAGTTTCTTAAGATCTCATAGCCCCGAAAATTCGACTTCCAATCTGCGGGGATGAGCGGGGGGGGTATTCCATACCCCCCCGGTTTGCATAATATTGGAATGCTCCCTACAGGAAGGAAGCAACACCAAACGACAACTTTTCAAAATTGATGATGATTTAAAGTTACTTCTTCCAAAATCTGGGTGGATGAGTACTTGGGTAGCTCAACACAGTAATATTATCCGGCAACTATAACCTTGAGTGCTAGTGCAGCTATAGCCCCTCATTGTAAGGTGTCGTGAATAAAATGTGAAGAAATGGGTAGGAAACCGGGGGGGGGGGGGTCTGGGGGTCAGCTGTAAGAAAGCAACAATGCGACCCTTTTACAGCTCGGGGGTATTCCATATCATACGGAGATCCATCTTTTTACATTTGAGGGTCCGATCTATCAGTAATTTAAATAATTTAAGTAATTTAAATAATTTTAATACAGAATAATATTAAAGATTACGATTTGAAAATCGTGCGTTTTTGATATAGAATCGCTAATTACCATAATAAAAATGATAATCACTTATCAAAACCGATTAAAAATCATATCGCGGCCTTTGCAAAATTCTCCTCTTTCCGTTAAAAAAATCTTGCCTGTATCTATAAATAATTTGGAGCTGTAAATGAAATTTTTGAATCAAATCCTTAAAATCGCACCTTTAAGCACGACAATTTAAAATGGTGTGGCTGTGGCGTTACTAAAACTCTGCTCTCACAAAATTCCAATTTATTAAACCTTTCGATCTTACCTGCACTCCTGGGTCTCTCAAGCGGCACTACGGCTCAGCTTAGTGTAGAACACTTTGTGGGGGGGGGGGTTGCAAGCCGAGGAGATCCTCGACTCTATCAAAAAAAACCTACACAAAGAAAAATAAAAGGCGCCACGTGCTTATCCCCGCTTATCAGATGTTGGTGAGGCCTGAAAGCACGAAAGTAAGAAATAAAACTCCAGTGCACAGGCAGATGGTTTTAATAAAAGGAAAACAAAGAAATGGTCAAACCAATACAATTATACCCCCATAGTAATCATGTCAGGCGCAGCTGGAAATAATTAAGTACCGCGTCAGATCTGATTCGGCGTACAAAAATCATACAATCGGAACTTTCGCTCCGATTTTCTCAAACAAGATGTTATATTAGGAAGATAGTAAATCTTCTATCTTCTTCGCCGAAAAATCGCCCGCGTACTTAAGTGCACTAATTATTGCGTACCGAAACTCTCGAAGCATTTCGCTTCGAATACACAGGAATAAATATGAAATTAAATCGCTCACCCATTTCAAATCGATGCGCCTCTACAATGTTGCTGCTTTGCTGAACGCAGCCAACGGCAATAAATGATCGCTTCCTACAGAAGATAGCAAGGTGGAAGTACAGGTGTTGATGAATCTCGCAAATCTTGTTTCTACAACCTGGATGTTACTGGCGTTGTAGGTGGTAATGATGTCAAAACAACAAAGGAGAGACATCCAGGGCCACACTCGGACTAATTACAGGTGTTCGTAAGTGAAAATTCGTGCGGTTGACAAAATACACTCGAGTGTGATATTCATACATTGATGAATACTTAAATCGCAATAGCAGCCTCGAATCTAACGGATTAGAACCCACACCAGGTGGAAATCACGTAGAGCGTCCATAAACATTTGACGGCCCTTGGTGAACAATAATCGATACGATTGTGTAACCCGAAAACCGGCGTTAAATTGGTACGTTAATTTAACTTATCAATCGATATCGACCGCTAAATTCGCACTTTTCCATTTTTGATCGTCGTTAATCACCAATATACAAAAATGGCCTCCGTTCTTATCGGCCATTATCAACCTTCTCCTACAAAATTTTCAAGCCCTCATACCATTCTTGCTTGGTTCCAAAATGAAAATTACCAAAGATTTGACAAATTTAGTCAAATACTACTAGCGCCAAATTTGAATGTTACATGGCTTCATTCAGCACATATTCGCATTATTATGTATTGAAGTCAAGAAATCAATGGGATGGGCATGGAATACCCCTCCCTTTGTTGTAAAGAAGCAACAAGACAACTTTTTAAAATTGATAACGACGCCAATTTGATTCTTAAAAAGTCGTGTATTTGCAGCTTATTTACACCTGGGAGGTATTCTATAGAGACGATCATTACCTTGCAGCTAACGCGATCGGTTGCGAATGCAAGGTGTATAATATATAAGCGAATGTTTTACAGACGTATCCGTTTCTCGCATCCCGCCCTCCAAGCCCATCATTGACTTGAAGTCCTTTATCCTTCATCGCCTCATCAACCTCCGTGCCCATGTTTCAGCAGGTCTTCCACATTTCTTTCTAAAGTGTGGCGTCCATTCCCATATTCTTTTCGGTCACCTGTCATTGTTCATTCTTTGACCGTGTCCGAACCACCTCAGTCTCTTAGCCTCCACTGTTTTCATTATTGAGCGCTCTGCTTTTATCAGATATCGTCATTTCTAACATAGTACATTATGGACACACCACAACTTCGTCTTAAGAAATCCATTTCCAAGGCCCTCAGCTTGCTTCCATTCCCCGCGCTCACTGTCCACAAGTGGTGTGAATGTGTGTGCGTTGAATGCAAGGTACTGGGTTCAAATCCTGGGAAGGGTCAAACTTTTTTTACTAGTCTCCGCGCTTCGGAAGGCACGATAAGCCGGTGGTCCTTCTGGGTTAATGAATTGTCATCATTAGCATAAAAAAACAGGGTACAGGCACATCTGAAGGCCAGACCAGCAAGCTACTTACCAGATGTAAAACAACTATGTGTTCACAGTCCCAAGGAAACTTGACCCAGTTGCTGGTAGAACAGATAATTTAATTTCAAAGAAGTTAAAGAAGAAGGTATTCCACACCTTCACTCTTGAACCCCCGCCCCGGTTCTTTAAATGTTGTTTCCATTTTCTAGGTTAGGCTAAACATTTTCTAAGCTGAGCTAAGCCGTTCGCTATATCTTTCTGGTAGATTGACCCCTCCCCCGTTGTAAAGAAGCAACATTTTCAAACTTGAAAAGTTAACTTCCTGTGTTGTTTACAGCAAGATTCCATATTCTACACCAGGGGTCGGCAACCCGTAGCCCGCGGGCCGCATGCGGCCCGCGAAGGGTCTTGGTGCGACCCGCGGACTAAAGCAGATGACTTTTCTTTTTTTTTTTTAAAGCTCTTTTTAGTATATTTACACTCTCTTTTTTAAAAAATCAGCTCTTTTCAGTGGATTTATCAAGAAGTGCGGCCCGCACAAATTCTCACGTAAAATATTTGGCCCTCGTACAACAAAAGGTTGCCGACCCCTGTTCTACACTATCCAGACCTTCCAGTTTCACCCAAACAAGAAAGCAAATTATATCCTAGTTCTTGTCACAATTTGTTAACATTCCGGATCCGGCAGAACTCTTGTCATTAGCTCATTAATAAATTTAACTTCGAAGGCCACACCGATTTCCTCAAAATTGGTACTATATATATAATACATGGAGAGTAACTAAAAAGACCCTGCACTTCAAATAAACATAGGAATGTCGTAGAAAATTGTCCCTCGTTCTCTGCCCGTAACGTAATTTAGAACTTCTGATTGATTATATTATTATTACATACCCAAAAGAGGCTTACGTGCCTCTGCTTGGTAGCGCACCCATTGAGTTCCAACTACGCACTTGTTCCAAACAGCCGACAATGTACGGTCACACTCGTGCGTATTAGATAAAAAGGAACGATTTTTATTGGCAGTTTCTCGGCTGGTTCGAACAAACCTTATATATTGTGGTGTTCCAAAACCAACTACACAGTCTCTCACTCGGAAACTGAGGTAGTTGTGATGTTCCGAACATTTACAAGTCAAGTTCCGACCACTTCTTGTCGGTAAAGCAAATTTGAGACTACGTTTTTTTTTACAGAGAAGACTGGATTCCAAAATTCAATTAAAGAGGTTCGGGTGATTGTATACTGCTTAATAATTCTGAACGAAAACTGTAAAAATTTAACCTTGTTACGTAGACTACAAATAGTCGTATAGCCGTATGTGTTAGTTTGTGTGATTGTATCAGACTACCATTACATTTAACTTCAATATTGCTAAATGGCGATCTGATCAAATCTTTGATTTTGTGTGGCACAAGTAAAATTTGTACAAAATAATTTAATAATAAAAGTTTTGACGAGCCAATAAGTTGTTTGAGAACCGCTGCGTTTCTGGTGACGCCCTAAGAAATTTGTTCGGTAGTAGACCATATATATATCTTACAAGTGGAACATCAGCAACCTGGTAGCAAATCGCGGCTGCTGCTTTTTGTCTTCTCCAAATCTTTTACTAAATCCTAGCGAATCCGTGGACTTGCAGTTGTTCACGAACAAAATTAGTGCTTCTTGTGTGGTTTAGTCTTTAGTGCAAACAAACATCTGGATTAACAGCCGGGTTTTTGGTGCATAGCCTCAACTTTTTGTGTTTCTCATTTATGGTAATTTTCACTCTTTTAGGGCCTACACAGCGTTTTTATAGTTGCATTAACCAATACAAACGAGATTCGATACTGGATGACCACAATTCTCATCAAATAAACGCAAATTTGTGCAATTTTCTTGCACGTGGATCGATGACGTCGCGTTAGAAAAACTAACACAATCTTCTACCTTGTAAGGAAATTCGATTATCCCCAATCAGGAAATGCACTACTTAATCGATCGAAAAGCTCTCTTGATCGAAAATTCGTTCCAGAAAATACAAAACTCGAAATTTCACAAAGTAAAATCGACGTCACAAAAATTTCGCAACTGTCTCGCTGTACGTCCGCGAGCGGAAAACTAAATTATCGTTCTTAACCTTTTATCATCCAAAATTCGAAATTTTGCTATGATTTTCAAAAAGGACATAAAATTAGGAAGTAACAGTACAGTTTTGGCGGTAAATTATAATTTCATGCACTAATTTCTCTTCTCTGTAGGTTTACCCGCGTTTACCTGCGTTTAACAACCGCGCAAATCACTTCATAGAAACAAAATACTGTATTTGTGTAATGTGTAATAGTAAGAAGTTGGCTATGAAAGTAAACAAGATCTATTTTTACAAATTTAGGTATACGCTTATACACCCCTTTGACAATAATGCCCACTTCGAGTCTCCTACTCGTTTTTATCATCAGAATATAATAAGCACAGTGGTTAGGAAGTTTGTTAACAGACTTACGATCTATTCGCTGTGTGCCTTCCTCCTGCTGCCCTTTGGTGGCTCAATAAAGAAAATGAATTGGGACTGTTTTAGCAATAGCAACTATTTAAATTATGGATTTTTTAGGGAAATTTAAATTTAAACTTTGTTTAAGAGGTTCGTGGTGTATTGGTGTGTATGCTAATCACTAAGGCATAGATAAATAATAATAATAATTAATAGATAAATAAGTCCCGTTTAGTTCCTATTACGGCCACTCCGAACGCTTCGATCGGTTTTCCACCCACCCTCTCCACCCACGCACATGGCGAATGCACGACTACAATGAATTCCACCCTATCCAAGTGGTAGAGCGCTTGGAAGATGAGTTAAATGCCTAATATCTTACGTTCGCGTATGGTAAGCAATCTAGAGTGAGATCAGCACTTGAATGGGTGACCACTTGGATTAAATCCTTGTAAAATTTTCATTTTGCTTTTTGAGGTCTAAAGGAATTTTTGGGATTGCCTTGTGAATGATGTTGATCACAATTTTCCGCGAATTCATAATTGGGACGAGACGTTAAGCTCTTGAAGTAGGTCATCCCTTCCCAACCCCGTCCTCTTGGTATATTTTTAATAAAGTCAAAGAAAGACAACCCCTGATACAAATCTGGCTAGAACGATAGGAAACAATACAAAGATAGAGATTACTTGCAATTAGCACTTTTTGGTGACTTTTTTCATACATTCCATGCAAATATATTTTTATACTTTAAAAATAACGACGTATGTGCTCTTTCCGACATAGGACCAGTATGCCAGTCACACAATAGAATACACTATAGATATTGTGACATTCCAAATGTCAGTTTTCAGTTTGGCGTCAGTTCAATTTATCAGAAGCTTAGGGGGAAGGGGAAAAATATTTAGTTTAATGGAATACCCTCAACCGCAAGTAAGCAACAGGATGACTTTACAAAAATCAAATTTGCATTTGTTATCGATATTGAAAAATCTACTTGTTGCTTTCTTACAGCCGGGGGGGGGGGCGCTATTCCATACCCCAACAGTGGTATAGATGAATTTACTATGTAGCCATAATTATTTGTGAGGAAAGCTTTAAAGTGGAACCTGTTGCTGCAAAAACTGCAACCAACCACTCACAATTGGCTCCAGCTCGGTGTAGGCAGCCACAGGGTTAAAATTAAAGACCCTCTAGAACCAAATTATCCATTGAAAAGGGTATGAAGTAACATTACAGCAGCACGATAAAGAACTTTCATTGCATCCTTTTAACCAATAAGATCCCTTCTAGATATCTAATCGATAAATTGACCAATCTTGCAGGTTTTATTCTCCAGAAAAATATTAAACGACCGTGGTATAAATGAATCCCCAGATTGCAAATATTTATTGAAAAAAAACGAGCTATCCGCCCCATTAGTTGCTTTAATAGCCGACATGTGCATTATTAATTTTTCAATAACGTCGGAATTTCGTGAATTGTTAGTTTTGGGTGTGATACTGGCAGGCCCTTTTATTAACTTGCCACGAATCGAGTGTGCTGAAATGGAAACCGATCTAAATTACGATTTTGTTCAGAAAAGGTGCAAAGATAATAGAGACGTAACGATGTCAGAAGGATATACACGAATTTTTACGGGGCACTCATATTTTGCTTCAGATTAAATTAAAATTTTCTTTTTCAAATCGTGAAGCTAAACGTAATATAAAATTTCCAATAAAAAATGTAATAACCTTTTGCAGTTCATATATTAAAAAATATAAAATGTGACCCAGGAAGTAAAATTTCCTTCGGTCTATTGTTCACTTTCCTCGATTAGAATCTTACCGTCTCAATAAGAGGATTTTCCAAAGGCATTAAAAGTAATTGGTGTGGTAATTCGAATAAATTCTCTTCAACACAGACTGTTGTGTTTTGTGTACTTTATTTTGATAGTCGTGCAAGTTTCTAAGATTACACCAAATTACAAATATTATGAATACCAGACGAGCAATTTGTTTAAATATTCTCGAATATTTTCACGATAACAGTGTGTTAAGATTACCTAACGATTCGATAACGTAATAACTTGGTTCTCAACTCCCGAATAGCTAAAACTTGACGTAACCATGTAAAGAAACTTAAAAAAGTTGAAAAAAAAAGTGACTGTACATCGAAACGATCGATGTCCCATATATTCCGTTTTTATTGGTCACTTGGTGGAGCTTATAAAATCAAAATGAGAAATAACGCAAATTGTCGTTGTGATCTTTCGTACTACGTCACGAATATTTTAACTTCATATTCAAAAATTGGATGGCTCGGAAGTCCTCTTCAAGTTCCACAAAATATAAAATTCTATTTACATACATCAAGCGCATAGCAGGTGATTTAAGGTTAAAATTCGCATTTTCCAAGGCGAGATTTGCATAAAAGAAAAGATTAGCGCAATATCATTTTATAATAAATACAAAGGAACGAATTTATTTTCAATTTAATTTGCTCCAAAGAAAATTAAATAAAATTAAAAATTAAAGTCGGTGAGGGAATGCGGTTAATAAAGTAATTTTAAAATGTTTTACTCAAAAGAAGTTGGCATTTTTTAAATTAAATTTTAAAACAAAAATTAGTAGCAGGGCAGTTGTAAACAAATTAAAGTTTTTAATCAAATGTAATGGAAAAATTACAGTAAAAAGGAAGATCAACAAAACAAAACGAGCATGGGTGCTGTAGGTTGGCGGTTAGGAAACATTTTTAAGGTACTAAATGCCTATATTTATTCTTCTAATGTTCGTTTTCATATAACTTTTAACAATGCGTTAAATTTAACTAACAAATAGAAAGCCACCGTTAGTACTAATAGACTAATAATAGTAGTTTTCATTACTTAGGAAATTGGAGGTAAGTCCATGCTTCTCTGTAATTGAAGTGAATTTCCCGCGGTTTTAGAGCCCACGTTAAACTGTAGGTCCCCTGTGTTTGCAGATACTTTGATACGCTCACCCTTCGTGAATCTATCAGGGGTGAATTATAATTTATAATCAAGAAATCACAATGCACTGGAAAACTACCAAAAAACTGTGATTGCGGAAGACAAATAAGTTAATCTAAAGCTGGATCTAAAGGTTTTTTTTGTTAGAAGTGTTATACCATTCCAGTGTGTTGGAAATTACCGAAGTTGTTCAAATTACATACCCGGGTGCTTTTAAGCAGTAAAAACATAAATACTAATCATTCAGTAAGTGCAAAGTCACAAACTAAGATGTTTAGTTTTGCACTACTTCATGATAAACGTAAGGTTGCAAGTCACGTGATCTTGCAATATAGTATAGTTAAATCATACATACACTAACTACTGCAGTATGAAACTGCATACTAATTCTTACCTCCACTAAGAAAGTAATATCCTCATTATTCCTCTAATTACGAGACAGAAAACCGTTAGAATCGCATGGCAAGACGTGTGGCATACTGAAAAGGGAGCCGAGGATGCAGGACACCGTAGAAAAAGGGGTTCAAGCTACCAAATATGCGTTCCAAAGCAGCTGCGTTGCGATTACCAGTTGTATTTTGCACCACTGTGTATACTTGAATTCGAACCCATACTTCTAATGTACGAAATTTGATAACACTTCCTAGTCCTGCATGTTACAAAATAAAGTAAGGTCGATTGACGAACAGTCATGCCCACATACTATATGGTCGCATTTTCGCTGAATGAGGCCGAAGGCCGAGCAACAATATCAATCAAGTGGGCGAATCTAAAGTCATGGCAACAGGTAATATAATACTCACATATTATTTTACGGTTTTTGGCCCTATTTTGCAAATTTTTATTGTTTTATTTTCACCCTCAACTACCATAATTTCAATAGAAATTTTTTTAAATCATGGGCCCAGTTATCGTGCTCACCCTAAAAAGTGTATAAATTTTAACTTCTTGTCACATCCATACCCTTAACCCCCCCCCCGTTCTTACTACCAAGACATAGTGATGCATCTATTTGGAACGATTGCTATTTAATAAAATCAATGAAATACATTATATTCGTCTTTGAGACCGGGGGGTTTGGGGGGTATGGAATACCCCCCAAGAACAAAGTTGCGTATAAAACTGAGAGTCGTCAAATAATGGAATTGGGATTGATCTACTGTACACAGTTCCTCCTTGAATTACATTTCACAATATTTCTAGATACGGCTCTGCCTTTGTAATTTAATGCATTTGGCTTGCAATTGAATGCAGGTTATCGGCTGAGAACGTTTGGCGTATGAATATCTTCAATCTTCCAAGCTAGATGATAGCAGACGTACGTTGTTTTCACCACGATTTTGTTAAGACCAGTAGTTTTTGATCCAGGGCCGCTACTTTTTGTGCCATGTCGTGTGAAACAGGAGTCTAGCTGTCGTGTGGTGTTTTTGGCTTCTGTTCATACACATCTGGAACTAGGAGAAGCTCTTCAATCCGCAATCTACTACGCCGTTTTTGGTGCGAAGTTGTGCAATAATTTTGGATTCCTACGGTTATTGTTGTTGTTTTGGATGACGACCGGGGAATTCCTTCGTTGTTTGGATTTCGCTAAGATCTCCAACATCAGCTCTCTCACGGTCTACCAGTTTCAGCTATAGATATGCAAGCAGTGTTCTGTGTTCGCGAAAGTTGATCAAGGGTTTTCTTGTGTAAATTAACAAGTTACAGATTTTATCTTTTAAGCCGCACGTTCGACAGCGATTGGAGACGAACACCTGTCACAATGATATTGTATTTCAGTTTGAGTAACTGTTAGAACGTTAGAGGTTACTGTTTGATATTGGAATACACTTTTTGGATGCACTTTTTGATTGTTAACATCATCGGTTACTGTGTCTATGTTTGCAAAACCATATACATTGCAATTATTGGAACTGTGATAGCATTTCTCAAATTCTGTGTGTTAATAAATTAAAGCATTTGTTGATTATTTGCTTTTTTGTGTATTTCCCCAAGCTACCCTTATCTTTTCAGAATCAACAATCTGACCTCCGCACTTAACAAGAGCTGGTCTATTAACATCGTGGCTAAACAAACTGGAGAGGTTATCTCCGGATTGTGACGGACTCTAGTCTCTGTTTGGGATAACCCTCATATTAGGGGTTGTGTTTCAGAGGGTAATTTTTGTTTCACTACCATACCATTTAAAAAGTTTCAACTGTTTCAGTACTGCACAGGATAATTTAATTATCAAAATTTACTAATAGTCGTAATTCCCCTGAATGAGGCTGAAGCACAAACTACTGTGACCTACAAGTATGATGATACACACAGATGGCTTTACATTAAGTCACGATCAGTTAGTTTAAAATTAAGAACCGGGAGAAAGAATTTTCCCGTTCTGACATTCCAAATGTCAGTGTTCGGCTTAGCGTCAGTTGTTTAATAATTATAATAATTACTAAAATTTAGTTAAACACGAGACGCTTAGTAAATTTTGATTTAGTTTAGTAATAATTATACATTGCAACCATTGTTACACGAAATAACTTATCGAACTGTCACTTTTTGTTCAAGTAAATTTATTCATTAGTTTGAAGCTTTATGTTTTAATTAAAAGCCACAAACAGTTTTAAATGTGGTCTGCAAATTTTGGTTTCAATTTGTTTATTCATTGTGGTGATTTTTATGATATTCCACAATTTTATACCAGCTGCGGTGCGCATTTGTTCGATATGTGGGAATTTAATCCTTTTTCTTCCGAAAAGAAAATTAGAGGTCATTTTTCTCAAATACTATGCAAATTCTGGTTTAATCTGCAAAAATACTTTTTACCTATTTATAAGAAAACGGTCTAAATTGGGTACTTCGTTTAATTATAAAGAAGGTAAATTTAATTATAAAGAAAGCAAATAATTAGTGTTCTGGTTAATTAATCTGCTTTTAAATTATATTAATTAACCCGCGCTGAATTTGAGAAGTAATCAAAATACAAAAAGAGTCTGAACAGATATTTTGTTTCAAACAACCAAATTGGATCCTCTCTCCTAATATTAATAATTGAAAATTTTTAGTTTGTAAAAGTTTAGCCGTATTTAACGTTGGACATTAAGTGTTAATTATGTGTATTCGTCCGATAATTATTAGGTACTGAACGAAGAGATGGCGATAGTAGTTACTCATTTAATACGGCCTAAATGTTCGTTTGCTTTATCTTAGAAGTTGAATGATGCAAAAGGAAATCTCCATAACGTTTTGGATTCTACCGACATAAAGTATCTAACCTGCGATAAGAAACGCCAATATTTGATTCGGATAGCTGCAATATTGCTGGAAGAATCCATTCCCTATTTTTTTAGGAATAGATTACATTTTTCATGCATTTGGTTTCAAAACGGATGCTCATCCAATTAGGTGCATCATAAAATTTGAAATTTGCTTTAAATCGGATGTTTTTGTTAAAAGTGGTAAATTTTCTAGAAAATGGAGCGAATAAACCATACGCTCCAGGACGAAAGATAGAAAAAGCTTTCATCAATCCGGGATTTAAACCCAATTGACGTGAAAATATCAAAATATCAAATCTCGTCCATTTGTACAATTGGGATTACGTTTCATGCGAAAATCGTTTTTCGTATTGCACGATTCCCTCGATGATCGCTTGCTTGTAATCTTTACAATAAAATACCCTAAAGTTTGGATAAACAATCCATTCCACCCTAAAGCTTGTTCAGGTTAACATAACAACGTGTCATATCGAATATAGCAATTTTGTAAAAACAAAATTTAAAAATTTAAGACCTCAAGAGTTTGTAAAAAAACAACTTCCGTCTTAATTTCACACTCATTACACCCAAACAAAATTGTCCACATTCAAAGTATCTAATATTCGAAACACTTCCTGCAAAGTTTTAATTTAAATATTCAAAGTGTTCCTTCAAGACCGAATTTCTTTATTTTACAAATTCATTTTCCTCCTTTTGTCCAATTCCGCTGTTATTGTACTTGAACAAAAGTTGTTCATATCATGAGCGTCCAAAACTCGAAACAAGTTGCAGGGGCGCGAAATGTGTCATGGCAACTCCGTCCCTTAATAAAAAAAATCAATAGGAAGAATTTTTACCCACCACGTGAAAACGGTAAAATTTAATGAAGCATAAAATGAGAGTGATAAAATTTGAAAAATTGAACCTAATAAATCAGCTTTCCTATTAATTAAACTTTTATCTAATTATTCTGCAAAGCATTTCCAACAAGAAGAACAAGATAATCCTTTCGAGTAAATAAGAAAACAAAAAAGTTTCATTACTGCTTAAAGACCAAAAGAACTAAACTAACAAAAACAAATTCGTTACTTATCTAACTCACACGTTTCCCAAAACTGTATCGATTAACTTGAATCACGTCTCAGTTAATTAAAAGTATAATCGCACATAAAAGGTGGATAATAAAATAGAAAATAAAGAAAAAATATCCCCAGGGTAGTTTATTGTCTACAATCTCACTAAAAATCGACAAATTATTCTATTCTCTAGTCGGGAAGGGGAAAAGTGTCTCGCCTTTAATTTATTCCGCTATTAACACAAAAAAGTAATGAATTTTTTGAGATAACTGATACAAGACCGAATCGCTAATTGTTACAAATTGATGCTAATTAGCAGTAGGAGGACGTACAAAAACTGTGACCCATTTATTTAAATGTGCGGACATATGCTTAAAATTTTAACTTTTCTAATTTTACTGTTCTATCCTATTTTTCATACTAAAAATGAATCGGTGAAAATTGATTAAAAAAAAAAAGGTTTTCTTGACCACAAAATGACATTTAAGTTGCGCTTTTTGTTAAATCAAAAATTACTTGACTAAAACCACAGTCAACCTTTTTACCGCAATTTTAATTAAAAATCTCTTTAAATTGCACTAAAATTTTAATTTTAATTTCTTACCGCTATTTTCATTACTTCTTTCTTTTCTTCTTCTTCTAAAAAATACTTTTCAATTTCCGCATTCTCTTAATTTTTAATCTTTTCTTAACTTCTTTTCATTTTTGTCATAATTTTTATTATTTCGATTTTTACATAATTTTTAAGGTAGTGTCTGCCTGGGGATGGAACAAAAAGTCCGAAACATTGGCTTCGTAAAAATGTATTTAAATTTTAATGGTTAAGTCTCTAGGGAACTCATCAAAATTTTATTTCACCTGTGAAGTTTGAATAATTACAGCTTTTAAGTTTTAATGTGATCAGCAATTTTGTTTCGATTTTTAAATTAAGTTTAAAATTTTATAGACTCGATCATGCATTTGGGTGTTTTTATCCATCGCCATATGGCTGATTATATAAAATCTGGCTCTTGATCGACGTTATATTCCTACGTCACATTTTGATAGCAGCTCCGATGCATTTTACTCGATATGCGGAGATATAATTCCCGATTGGGTAAACGGAGGCGAACAAATTTATTGGGATCAAATTCGTCAACCACTTCTGTACCTTAAATTATTCTATTTTTTAATGAATGAATTATATTGGAAAGGAATGGAAGACCACTTCAGAATGAACCAACTCTGGTACCAAAGTTGGGTTAGGGGAGTTAAACTCAAATTAGTAGCCTACAAAGATCAAGTAGATTATCGAGGCAAAAGCACAAAATTTAATCAATTTATGTTACAACAATTAATAATATGGCAGTCCAATAAACATTATTGTCTGTCTGTTAGTAACGCACAAAGTTATGAAGGCCGCATGAACAAATTTTATAAACCTGTTTACTTCCTCTTCACTATAAATACGCATTATGTAAAAATGTACATTCTTATACTTCTACACCCTCCCTCCCACAATTATTTTTTACAAACTCCCTTTGTAAGGCAGATGGCAAAGTAGCATTTCTTTAATACTTGAAAATCCCACGTTTAATAAATTGGTGACAATCTCCACCCTTGAAAGGTTCATGGAGATACCGTAAGTAAGCAACAAGATAATGATGGATCACAAATCCTACAAATCGTGGGAATTTACTACCCCCCCCCGTACCAGAGCTAAGTCGCTCTAAAGTCGTTTGCAGATTCTCAACACGATGCGAGTCGGACGATCGTAGCTAACCTCGAATGCTGCGGGGGACTTATAGCCCCTTATTGTAGGGTATGGTGGGGAAAACTGGAAGAACTAGGGTTGGGGGGGGGGGGCAAGGAAGCAAGAAGACGAATTTTAAAAAATTAATAAACAACCAAAATTTGACTTAATGTGTTACTTGTTTCGTAAGTTTGCAAAATTGATGGGACAAAATCAACTTATTTTGCCACGGTCGTAGCTCAGGATTTTAATAGCTCACATAATATATAAAATTATTAACAACCAAATACGTCAAAATGAAATAAATTTTACTTAAAAAAGAGAGAAATTTTACTTATTGTAATTTTACATACTTCAGCACGACCGACGTGACAGTTGTAATTTTTGGAACTCATAAAAAATTCAATTTTAAAATCAACAAAGATCCAGAATTTCGCTTGTAAATTGATATTTAAATCCAAAAATGCTCTGCAATCTACACACCCAATCGGAAAAATAATCAAATGAAAGTTAAGCATAAAAATCTTTTTTATTACCTTATTATACGTGCCGGCTATGAATGTTAAATTTAAAAAAAAAATGTTAAAAAAACATAATTCAAATTTAACCATCTTGAATTTTCAGATTAGAATCAAAAAACTTGTTGAATATTCCAAACTTTTGATGAAAAATTACAGAAATTGTCTCATCTTTACTTTACAACAACACAGTAGCTTCCCACAGCTCTGATAAATAAATTAATCTCTAGTTTACATATTTAATAAACTTGTTGTGGTGTAAGCTGTGCTTTGAAATTAACTTGACCTTTAATTTCCAAACGCCATCTGTCATCTGTTGAACTGTGGAAGTTCGCGTAAATTATTTTATAATTTATACGCGATACGGACATTAAATGTCAATTTAATTTCAAACCACACTTTGCACCACAAAAAGTTTATTAAGTATTTAAACTAGAGATAAATTTATTAGAGCTTTATAATCTCGGTTATGCATGGTCTAAAGTCTAAACCATGGCTCTCCCAAGTTTTTAGCCTAAGGGCAACACCGACTCTTCTACTAAGTAAGTTAAGTTCCAAAGGGCCAAGACCTAGTTAGCCCCCCCCCCCCGCCTACCCCATTTCTGAGACTCAATTTCCGGTAGATTTGGCAATTGAAGCTTTAAAAATTAATTTTGAGTCTCGTATTTTATCGGATTTTGATGCAATTCCAAACGACATGAAAATTTTCCAAAATCAATGTATTAAAATAAACTATAGCAAGCTGGATTGGTGGTGCTCGCGGGCCAGTGTTTGGAGACCCATGGTCTAAACACTTTACAATAATAACATGACCCCCCCCTAACATTCGAGGCTAACTACGCCCCCTGTTTAGATAATATGATTTTCATTTTGATCGAGACTACAAAATCATTGGATTGTTGGAAGCTTGATCGAAAATATTTTCGGTTAAAAAAAATGAACTAACGGAAGATCCAATTCCTTATACGCAATTCCTGCTTGAGAAAGGATAAAAAATATAAGCGGCAAAATATGTAAAAGCAAGACAAAACTTTGTGATCGCGAGTTTTAATATTGATTTCTAAACTTGAAATTAGAAGGATCGAAAGTGAAGTTCGTTGCAGAATATATTATAATGCCTACTATTTTCAATTGGTTTATTATAGATCGGTGGTAGTTCGCGATAACCAGGACTCCAGGATTTTAAAAATTTTCACTAGATAGAATCATAGAAAATGGGCCAAAAAGCAATAATAAAACAAAGTTTGTGAACCATTGCAAATAGGGCTTATATTTTCAAAAAAAGACAAAATTTTACATGATGTGGCAATGTACAACATTTTATCGGCTCCCGCTATAAGGTAAGCCCCGCCTACCTTGACTTAGAAGTAAACACAAACTGTTCCGCAGTGCGCTAAGAGGCATGCACAAGGGTAAATTGTAATTCAACAGCTAAGAATATTTATTAGAAAGGATTTAAATTGATTTCGTGATGATGAATCATAGATGGGACGTAGTTGCGTTGTCAAAATCGACTCTACGCGCTCCTCATCCGGTTCCCTGTGCTCAGAACGGTCCGAGCCGTTTTGACTAACGCTGTACTAATTAAAAATATCTCATAAAGCGGTCCAATTCGGCAAAGTGTGTTACTGGGAAGGGGATGGATCTCTCCATTTTTGTCGGCAAATTTAAGTCAAAAATACCTCTAAACAATGGAATTTGTTCGATGCTAACTACTGTACGTTGGTGTAGGTACAACTAACGCTGCTGGGTCGGTCCCCATAGCATAGCATCACAATTTACCTCTTTCAACATCTCAAAACATCGCAAAGCCCTAGCACCGCCCAAAGTCCTGTGCTGAAACGCGTGTGGCAGTTATCAGCCTTCGTAGGATTGAAATTGAAGTGAGTTTTGAGTTTTTAAGCGAACCAAAAGTAGGTTTACAAGGTAATCAATCCCACTCCCTTACATTAATGAATTCTTGAAGAGACTGATCTAGGACGGTGCCGAGGCATTGAGCAAACACCTCAGTGACGTCCCGATCCTGGTTAATGAACCTAACCCACTAGATCTATCAGATATTATCATTCATGTGGCTGTCTTGTCTTCAGCAATGCAACCAACGTGAAGGCCGTAGTTGTTCGGCCTGCGGTCTCATTTGGGAGAATTGTGACAAATCAGATGCATCCACTAATATAATGTAGTTTTTTTTAGGAGCTTCCTAGCGCATTATTATATTGAATTATTACTTCATAGCTTCATACTATATGCAAACGAATTGGAAATAGAAGAGTTTCGAACGTTGCCCGAAAAAAAGCATTTGAAATTTAATTTCGTATCTATTTTTTTTTATTGGAGGTACAATAGTATACCTACCCCGTTTTGAAAGTCTTGTAATTTTACTAAATTCGTAAGTGTTTGCGAGTGCACTGTATTAGAATCAGTTTGTTATTGATTATAAAAATTACACATTATATTGGTTGGAAATGAAATTCCATTAATGTTCGACCTTTTTATTAATAATTGGGAAAATATGCGAGTGAGTTTAGTTTCGCTAATAGAAAACATTAACAAGTTGGAACATTAATTAAACTAAATTTCGAATATTATATTAAATCTTGAAGTAATTAAAGTTTCAAATCCATTGGGGAGAATTTATAATGTAGTTTTGTTGTCTTGATTTTAATGAAAGTGTTCAATATCATTTTTAGAAACGTTGCTCTGTTTTGTTTATAGATTATTTAGTTTAGTTTATAATTACAAATGTTGAATAACTAAAACTTTATTCAATCGCAACTTTAATTAATCGCGGCGTGTACCATTGTCATCAGCCAGTATCTCAACATTGCCAGCTCTATTGCTATATTATTTTAAATTACGTTAATCCACATCATTTCCAATTCTTTGGCTATTCATGTGACCTTTAAGGAAACTAGCGATTTTGTTTGAAGTGTAAAGAAAAGACTTTTCGTAACCTAAATTGATTTTAACAAGTAAACCTTTACGTATCAGAATTAGGAAAACTGGTTTTAACATTTTCTAAAGCGCAAGTACACTGGTGCAAATGTACCACATCGTGCGTAGCTTCAAAGCACTTCGTTACTTCGTGATCAGTCCATTAACAATAATTTATAAACAAGCTGGAAATTAGTTTTATGAAAATGTTTAGAACTAACCAGTTGGAAAATTTTATAATGAAATGACTACTACCCTTTTTGAAACTATTAAAATTTAATTATCTTTGTAGGTACTAATATTTTATAGTTGTTTTTAAGGGCAGGGTAAGCTTAAGTTTTAATGGCATTTAACTGAAATCTAAATTACTTATTTGAATTTTCCTACTAATATTTAAATAATTTTAATAATATTGGAGGTGGGGGAAGGGGAGAGGTTGAAAAAGCATTGTGGAACTGATAAAATTGATTCAATATTGATCACTTACATGCCCTTCACCCCCCCCCCCCCCGAATCTATAACATACAAATTTTCTTATAAGGGAAATATAATTTTAAGGTTGTAATTTAAGAGTTGAGATTACTTTTGGATCAAACTTCCTTCAGCATCATTGCAGACACGTGGAGTCTATGAATTTGAATAAAATTACCTTTTCACGTTCACGAATAAATAGAAAAAGCAATGCATTCATGCACAATATTAATGTTACCTATCTATAAATAGTAACTTGATTTATTATTCATAATCATATAATAAAAGGAAATTCTATACAATCTCACCAAACTTCCTAATGTAATTATTTGCTTTTCAATTATTTAGATTTTGTTGTATTACGTCAATTAATAAGCTAACATTCAAATCAATATCTGATGGACTACGTCTTTCGAGCTGTCTCTAGTTTATTTGGGTTTTGTTGGGAACTGAGTAATATCTTTATGAAATGTGCTAACAATTTCTAAGCTTAATTAGCTAATCGTCCGATGGAGTCTTTCCAGGTGCCTTCAGCTATCCGAGACAATGTAAAGTAAAAAATTCTTAAATAAGGGTAAAAAGCGCCCGTGTAAGGCGGAAATAGACAACTCGGCACTGGATGTCTCGGCAACGGGAATCCACCGGTCGAGCTTAGGTTAGTGTTAGTTTAGGTTATTTGGTGTTAGGAAACGATTTTTTTAAATGAGGGGACCGTTAAAAGAGAGATCCGCCGGTTCCAAATTGTAGTATACCCTTCCTTGTACCCCCCAGACCCTCCGGTCTTTTGTTTAAAAGAATCTTTTATTTGAATGGGGCCGGATGTAGTGCAAATTAAACCGCTTGGCCACGGGTATGTTTAAATTAAATATTAGTTATACAATTAAAAACATTGTTAAACTAAAATAAATTTATTCCCCTGAAATGATCGTGAAACCGGGGGGTCTGGGGGATATGGAATACCCCCCAGCAAAAGGAAGTAACGATATAACTTTTCAAAATTGATAACGACCCAAATTTTATTCTTAAGAAAACATATTTTGATTATTATGGCTGGGGGGGGGGTATTCTATATGACCCGGGTTTTCAATTGTTTGCTATAATATTATAAAGGTACCGGCCAAGTCAAGGAAATATACTTTTTTTTAATACCAATGCAGTGATAATAAGAGCTCATAAAGCCCCGTTCTCACGAATCAAGTTTAGCTGACCGAATGTAGTTGAATGAAATCTGTAGCGGGAACACCCGTATCAAGCTAGCGCCGCCACATTCACAAAACCTAAAAAAAATATGTTGAGAATTTGTGGCTCAATCGCGAATTTGTTGCTCTTACCATTCGAGAGTTAGAGTTATTTAAGTGAAGCCGTCAGGGACGCGCATGAATTAAGGAGGTTCCATTCGCTTTCGCAACGCAAAGGTGCTTGAGAATAGCATACAGGTGTTTCCCAGTGTATCAATGAAAAAATAGCACGCCCCCATCTACGGAATGGCAAGAAGGATGCCCTCAGGAATCCACGACCTCTCAAAAACTTCGCGTTCGCGAATTGATATCAAAACAGCGTCGCCACCACTCAAAAACTTACTAAAAACAAAAAATAAGTATATGGGAATTTGTGGCTAATTAGTTGCCGCAATCGCGATTTTGTTGCTCTTACCTTCGCGAATTACAGCCATTTACGTGTGGCGTCAATAACGCGCATGAATGGATTAACGAGGTTCCATTCGTTTTAATCAACCAAATAATTATTGCCTCCCACACCTCATGCATTGACGCCACCACTTAAATGGCTATAATTCGCGAACGATAAGAGCAACAAATTCGCGATTGCAAACTAATGAGCCACAAATTCTCGAAATATTTTTTTTAGGTTTTTCGAAAGTAGCGGCGCTAGCTTGATGCGGGTAGTGGGAACCTTTGTTTTAGGTTAGTTGAACAACTTTTTAGAATTTAGAGGAATGTTGATAAACTTATTGTAAATCGTAAATCGGTCAACTAAACTTGATTGGTGAGAACGGGGATTTACATATCATTGATAATACTTAATTTTATCTCATGTTGAAGTGTTTTTTCTATTTCCTAGGGTGGATAAGCCCGCTAAACACCATAAAATGTGAAGAAATGATGAGTGTGCAACCTCTCACACCTCTCAATCGAGAGGCCCATCAAAGCTCTTGCTCCCGGGCCTAAAATTTGAAGTTACACCACTGAGGTACTCCCCTAAAACTAGCCGAAGAATTCAAAATGAAACTTGAAAAAGCAGGGCTGGCCTTCTGGCAATGTCGGGGAGCAATATGGGAGATCATGGGGCTTGTCCCGTAAGAGCACCCTCTGGCTCTATACCGTGGTTGTCAGACCAATGCTATGATATGGTGCCCTTGTATGGTGGCCCAGAACCAAACAGGTAATAACAGCGTCCTCCTTACACCAGATCCAGAGATCAGTCTGCCTGGCTGTAACTGGAGTAATGCGAACAGCACCAACTGCAGCTCTGGAGACTGTCCTCTGCCTCCCACGACTTGATTTTCATGTGCAGGAGATGGCGGTTAGCGGTGCCCTTAGGCTGCGCAGTTGGAAGATATGGAACAATAGGCGAGGAACTACGGCACATCTCATCATCCTGGAGGAATGTTCCAAGAGAATACCTCTGCTGCATTTTGAGCCAGATAGAATCGACCCTAAATATATTGTCGTGTTTTGAGCCAACTGTCCAACCCCCTATTGATTCGGACAATGGAAGACGCTGATGTGCTCTCAACTCGAACGATTATAGTTCCGACTGCTATTAGTCGGTTCACATATAATTTCTTTTAGAGACTTGGTATCTGCAAGGAGTTTCAGTTCCAGAAATGCAATAAAAAAGGCCTTCAGGGTTTGATCTAATTTAATGATAATTGTCAATAAAGAGCATAAACCAAACAATCTTGTGACCTTCTGACACAAATGTCGTTCAACTAGGTGTGTAATATGTGAAAATGTCATCAAGAAAATGTCAAAAAGAGACTCTTATTAATTTGATCCCCCTTAACGATACACCATGCGTTTTTACAACTGTGTCCACCCGATTTGCAACACCAAGACAGTTTTTTAATCGTAGCTGAGGTTTGAGAAGCTCCTTACCATAATATCCCTGGTAGATGAGACTGAAGTAATAGCTAGCCACCTAAGAATAGCAGGTGCCTATTACCAATTGTTTGTTTTGAATTGTTTCCATTCTTTAACAACTATCTAATTTTAATTATTATGAAATAACTATTCAATCGACACTTCAATACATAGCAAACATCTTGAAAGTTGCAAGGAGACCTATACTTTTGTCCTATTTCCAGAACATTGATTACTTCGTATTTGCCATCCCCAAGATGATACTTAACATTTTTAAAACCAAGTCATGGTACTTGTGAAGTAATAAAAATCAGAGTTGGCTTCTAGAAAATTCCGTAATCTTGACGTAAATTTCAGGTTATCGAAACATAAAAACCGAGGTAGAAACACCAAATTTCCGCCAACTTCAAAGTGATTATTCACATATTTGCCTATTTACTCACAGAGGTAAATAATTATAGAATAAATTCAAGTTAGGGGAAGGAACATTTTTAAAAGTTTATCCAACATGGCTTTAATTAAAATGGAAATTTCGATAAAAACCGGCATAAAATTACATTAATTTGTCTGATAGTGCTCAAGAAGGGTTCTACCAAAACAAACGAAACATTTACAAGCAAAAGGTAGATTTATGGCCCCCCTTGAGATTTAATTAATTTACCAGTGTCTGGCATTATAAGCAAATTACATTAAAATGAATTTACAAAAGAAATTAGAGGTTTATCAAATCGCACACCCTAATCCGAAAATCTATTGGAATTTCGTCATGAAATAAAGAGGGATTATAAATTTTTCATTTGTTTTGGATTATTTCAGCGTTGGAATCCGTTATTGTTTAGTCTACAATTATTTGAAAAATGCTGCCAAACACACACGTAAATCACGGTATTCATGGTTGGGAACAAAACGAAATATAAACACAATTTCATAGCGTATTAACACTATGGAAGCTCGTGGTTTAAATACAAACCCTATTACCGTGTTCTAACATATGGAGCATAAAGTGGGTGCATAATGTAGTTGACGTCTGAAATTGTTCAGGATTTCAAATTCATTTTCGTCTTCCAGGAAGTTCAGCAACTTTACTATACTGTAGTTTGGTCTGTAGTTCCACAATGGATAATTTAGGAATAAATTATTAACCTCTCACGTTATATTCTGAAATTTTATCTCATCCTCCCAAACCAAGTTTTCCACCTTTTTTAGTTTTTTTGCTTCGAATGCTCTAGACATTTCATTAAACGTGAAGTAAACAAGACCAACATAAGTTGCATTATGATTGGAGTGCCTGGAGTGAAAAAGTGTATTTTACACAGCAAATCTACAACAAGTAAAACAATTGGCGTTTAATTAAAATTCATGTTTTGCACACACTCCAAGTTGAGTTAATTCAAGTTCCTTTGAGATCATTTACAACTTCCTCATATACAAGAAATTCATTTCTGGTAATTACAATGCAGTCCACTTTTAAGTGTAACTAACAATTCAACTTTTTTCAAATGTCTTTCGGCTGCACAACGACATTGTGGAAATGTACTTTGCTAAATGGCCGTTTGGTTCTTCAATTTTCATCAAAAAGTAAAAGTAACATTTCTGATAGAAAACTCGAAAAGAAAATCAGTGATTAGTCCGCGTCAACAGAAGAAGTGATATCTCTCATTTTACATGTTTAACCCCCGGCTGATTTATAATATAAAAATTAAGAACGAGATTAGGGTGTCACATTTCGTCCTTCATTCTTAATAGCCTTGTCAAAGAGAAAACTAATAGCAAAATTTTAAATTCAGATTTGCGCTAAAACCATTTACATAAGAAAAGCAAAGTTTACTTAACTGCAACCTAACAGTCTAGAAAAAAATAAAAGAAAAAGGGTCGGAGTACCCCATTATTCCGTACTTCGGAAAATGGCCTGCTCTGCAAGGGTCAAGGTATCAGCTGCTGCGATCCAATAAACGTATTTTAATCCAATTTTTTCAAAACAAATGAAATTTATCCGATGGTGGTAATAGTCCACCAACCATACGCAGTCGATAAGTTGGACTAAAACTAACAATGGCGCAATTTTATTTTCGTTACTAATTTTACGTTTCGATTCGCATCTAAAAATCTTAAACAGCTTCGCTTCAAGTTATGAGAGTTCAAAAATGAATAGTGCAATAATCAGGCCATAACGTCATTGTCTGAGACATGCTTATCCAGCTTGCAGGATTAGATTCCTCAGGCAGATTGAAGTCCGAAGTTTCATAAGCTTTCATATTTGATATCAAAATTATGATTCATACAAAAAAAAAGTGTAAAAATGAGTTAAATGAAATAATGGAAGTCAGAAATGAAGAAAATTCTACTCCAGCAAGAAACATTTTATTTAAATGCACAGGTCACATTCCATAATTATTAATACTTATCCATCGAGGCTTCGCGGTTTGTTTACCTCAGCGGTAACTTAGCAGTCGCTTACCGGAAGCATCATCTTTCTATAACCCACGTTAATTATGACCTCAAAGGGTTAATTGGTTGAAATCGATTTAATAGTTTTAGAGAAATTAAATTAAAATCAGTTTCTATAACTGGTAAGTGAATGCGATTTTCGTCCCGTTATAAATTTTTAACATCACTTTAAACTTTAATATTTAATTACTTTAGAAACATTCGGTGTTCGAAAATTTATACCTATTTTTTTTTTGGGGGGGGGAGTATTGATGTTTGAGATTGGTGTCATTGTTATAAGTTCATAATTTTGTGTTGCATTTAGTTACAAAAAGCACAAATACTGAAGAGATGATTTTGTACTATTATTTCATCCTTTTAGGGATGTTCATCTGTTGCTCTGCAGGTAAATGGTTTATTTCAGAGAGTAAAATTAATAACGATCGTATTTTCCTTGCCTTTGATGGAAACTTTATTTTATTACGTTTACGTGCTCTAAGAACATTTGTATACATCAGCAAATTAGATTGTAGAAGATTTGATGTTTACAACCGCGTGTATTCACAGTTGAGTTATTTGAGAACACAGCTCTGCAGATGATTGATCGGATTATTGTGTGGTTAATTTTCTTTTGTAAGTTTATTTAACGATAGCGACCTAGGATGGTATTTAAAATGTAATAACTAATAAGGAATCCAATCTGGAGAAGTTTTTGGTAGTTTAATCTTTAAGTTGTGCAGTGAATCTTTCCTACATGCATTTCAAATGGGAACTATGCCTCGGAGACGCCCACGGCACCACTTAAAGGTTAATAAAGCCGTTTTCTTCTTATCTTTTTGAATTTTATCAAAATACCTGGCGCCCGGTATTTTCCACAGTTAATTGCTGGACAACACTCTTCTTCTTCTTCTTTCTAGAAGTAATTCTCTAGAGAATTCTCTTCTAGTAGGCCAAGGCCTGTTATTTTCGCAACACTGTTGGAAACTTTGAGCATATAAATATTTTACATCCATCAGGTAGCTTGCTAGACTTGCCTTCAGATGTGCCTGTATCCTGGTTTGTTATGTTAATGGTAGCAATCCACTAACCCAGGGGACCACCGGCTTAACGTGCCTTCCGAAGCACGGAGACTAGTCATAAGAAAGTTTTACTCTTCCCAGGTTTGAACCCGGTGCCCCATATTCGCATCAAACTACGTTAGCTGCAAGGCAATGACCGTCTCTGATAAAAGAATCCACGATATCCCCGTTCTCGATACCGTCCAAATATTTGGATTACAACCAGAATCAAAACATAGCGAGGTCATCCGTGCATATATGCAATGGCCGAGAGAGGAAGCGCCAATCACATCAAGGGTTCATAATTAACATGTAATCTAGAAAATCTCAAAACAGAATAGAAGAAGCCTTTATCTGAGGAGGCGTCCTTTTGAAAAGCGTTCGTCATTGAGGACATGCTTTCATTGCAACGAATAGCATGTTTCCAGAAATCAAAGAATGACAAGATGTGAGTGAAGGTCAGAAACCAAGTTGTCCTTAACAACTTGGATAAAAAAAATGTTTATGTTAAAATTTAGTTGTATGTATATAAAATTTGTTATTTGTCAAAAATCTTTTGGAAGGAAAAAGAGTTGCCCTGTCGCCATATAATAAGGTGATGTTAAATGTGAAAGAATAAGGGCAGTGTTAGAATAGAAGGAAGAAAAATTTGGAATTCAGAAAAAAGTAAATTGAAAATTGAAGAACCAGGTTAGAGCAGTGGGTGCAATAAAGGCGTTACCGGAGGAAGGCGTGATCAAATCTGGGATACCCTGGTAAATTCCTTATCGTTTTTAATCATTTCTGTGTTTTTAACTTTATAATTTGTGTGTTTATCATTGTTAATTAAGTGGCCAAAATTCTATTTTTATATTTGTTCAATAAATTATTCAATTCTAAAATTTCATATTGTAACTCAATCACATCTCGGAATCGGAAGGAAGGCACAATCTTTTTGAGTTTTACAAATTGGAGAAGCCGATCGTTTGATTGTGGTCGGAGATCGGAAAAGAGAAACAACCAAACGTTATCAATAATAGTGATAATCTTCAATAAATATGAGGTGTTAATGGTGAAAGACCTTAACATCGCAATATATTTTATATAAGCCATTTATTGTAAACTGCGTAAAATGTAAAGAGATGGGTCTCGGGGGGGGGGGGGCTGTAAAAAGGTTGCCTTGCTGCTTCCTTATGCAACCCCCCGGTTTCTCACGATTTCTTCACATTTCACACAAGTTATATACCCCCGAATATTCAAATAATAAGCAGATGATCCCAACAAGTAGGTCGGCACAGAATAATTGGCCTTAAGCAAATTTTCCGACGAGGCCTTGTAGGACTAACGCGAAAAGAGAAAATGCGATAAAATTAAGTTATTTATGTAGGTTTTATCGCTTCGTCCTAATAAATTTTGAAAAATCGTCTTGTTGCTTCCTTTCAACTGGGAGACACATCATTTATAAGTCATTGGCGTAGTTAGGTGACGCACAGAGGGCTTAGTCCATCCTAGAGAATGTTTAGTCTACCGTGGAAAATGGAAATTGAAAATGGTCAAATTAAATATATTATAATTATATACCTATTATAATGGAAATCCGTACCGAAAATTTTCCAGCAAAATTAAATCGAACATTTTCAAAAGTTAAATTTTAAAAATGGTCGGATTATCCACTATCATCAGCCAGTTCACCTCAAACGGAAAATTATTGCACTTCTTTATCATGCGACCTTGCAAATACATAAAATTTTCTTCTAAAATCGAATTATTTATTCGTTCAAAATCCGAAATATTCAATCTCGCCAATTTATTCTGAACCACACCAGTGGTTCTCAAAATGGACGAATTTAGTCCTATAGGGGGCGATAGTGGGCATAAAAAATGTTTGGGGGGCGTTCAGGTAGTCTGAGGGGGCTCTGTACAATAAAATATTAATATTCATTTAAAATTTAGTTTCTTTCTTTCAAAAATAAAATAAAATTGTCTTTAAAATTTGAAATTAAAAATCCAAAAATTTAAAAAAACTCAAAAGAATGACACTTATATTTTGTTTTTTTAATTTTTTTCCTAGAAATAAATAATTATTTTATTACCAATAAGCTCCTTCTTATCAAAAAACAACAGGACGGGGGCGTTATAAATATTTATGCTCGGGAAAGTGGTCCAAAAAAGTTTGAGAACCTATGGTTCGCACTATTTGATCTTGAAAAAAAAAATATGTAGATTATTATCATCTACAAGATTTTTACAGAAACCGGTGAAGGGATTTCTTGGTGCTAACTTACAACATGGAATGCCCCCCTTCGGTCTATCACATATTTTTACACATATTAATTTTACACACAGCGCTCTACAATAAAGAGCTGCAGTCTGCCTTAGCACTTAGTCTCGCTACGACCCTGATAAAAATCACAAATGTCTGTCTGTTAGAAACGCACGTGACTGAAGTCACACTCGACGCCATTTTGGAGAATATTTTTTATGAATCGGGGCGGGACATCAGGGGCTGTTCTCTAATACATTTTATTAAATTTCTACTTTTAAATGACCATAGCCAAATACACAGACTCTTTCTAAAAACCTGTGAAATTATCTACAAGTTAGATTCCATTTTAATTATTGTTATGCCCTAGACAACCGAGGTCTGGGAGGGGGGGGTATGGAAAACCCCCAAGTATTATACGTTGTAAGCAACAAAATGACTGTTTACGAATAAAATTTACCTCGCTATCAATTTATAAAGTTTTATTTTTGCTTCCATCATACTGGGGGGGGGGGGATTATTACATATCCTCCAGAACCCCCGGGTCTCACGCGTTTCTTCACATTTTAACTTTAATTTTTAAACAAGCCTCAAAATGACTTTTAAAAATTAAAATTTGCGTCGTTACCAATTTTAAAAATTCGTAACATCTGGGGGTTGTTCCATACCCCAGACTCCATTCATTCCCTACCCCCATTAAGTTCGTCACTTTCATTTGGATAAAAGTGATATGCACCGTGCAATGAGGGTACCTCATCTTTCAAGTCACACCAATTTCTTCACAATTTTTGAAGAGTGATAATTTACATGAACTTAATTTTTTTTATGTTATTTCCATATTTTAAATGGGTTAAGCCGATCGTTAACTACGCCACTGGGTATATCTCTAAATAAATTAATTTATCCGTAAATGCTGTATAATATTAATAATAATAACAAATTTGTGTAATTAGCCTTTTTTTAGTTTGCCGTAATTTAATGCAATAAAAATTAAATAATATTTTATTAATTTAAAAATTATTAAAATTCTAAAGATAACTTCAAACATAATATTGCATAATATTAGTTAAACGCTCATAATTATTATATTTGAATATTAAAGTTTTTAAATATTAAAATTATTATGTAGTACAGTGCAAAGTCGACAATTCGAACCACATCAAATACGAAATATTTAGAATTAAATATCAATTTTTTAAAACTAAACTTTTAATTCATTTTAAGCTGAATTAGAAACTCTTAAAATTATAGTTGCTTTAATAATAATTATTCAATAATTGCCAAAATTGACATATAAGATAAAATATATTGTGGTGTTTCAAACGAGTTGAGGACTCGGGGTGTTAACATCAAGTTCAAAAGGGGATAGAAAAAGGATACCTTATACGTTGATAATAAAATCTTGTTTAATAATAGGCCAAAATTGTTACTAATGACACTGCACACTGACTAAATTTGTTTGTTTTGCATCTTGAGTGATTTGTGCGCATGCAGTGGCGGATTTCGGTGAGCCTACAAAGACGATTGCTGATAAATTTGAAATTGGCGCCAAAAGTGTTTACCTGCGATTTTATCAACCTTCATCCGCTCGCGTATGCGGCAAATTAACCGTAGTAAGATAATTACGGTAGTTTGTGGCTGTACTGAGCCGGCTGGTGGAGATTTTTTAATCAGAACGTGGGGATGGTCTAGTAGAGCAGATAATAATTAAACAATACAAACCGTTCCCACCTCTCCCTTCTCCCATGACGCTCTGGAAGGAAAATGGGAGAGAAAATTCACAAAAGCAAATTTCAACTCCAAAATGTTAAATTTGACGAAATTTTGGATATTTTTGATTTGAAGGTGTGGGAACTCCGAAATTGGGATTTCAAGAAGAGTCCTTTCTGGGAAAGTGACGTGATTTTTGCGTTGGTCGAAAAAAGTGAAATTTTGCGTATCCTTGGTGATGATGTCACCAACCGCAACAAGTTAGTAATTCCAGTGATTCCGAAATGGTTCACTTTTCTACATCTTTACACAAACAGCGTAAGGACAAAATTATTGTCAAAAACAGAATTATTTTCACCGTATGCGCAAGTTTTATTAAACCAGTTCCATTCGCCCGAGTCTTTTCATTTGAGTTTGAACCCGATCTTCCCTGAGAGAGTTTTTTTTTGTTCTCGACCATTCAGCTACCCAGACCTTTAGTTGTTTGTGACAAAAAAACATTACAAATTATTTAGCTTATCCAACGTGGGGCTTTGTGATTGTTTTGAACATTACAATATAAATAAATTTTGGGTTATTAACTGGTGAAATTATAAAAAAAATTAATGATAGTAAGTTAGCTGCGTCAAAGTGGCACCGTCCAATCGGTCAATTAGAATGTTTAAGGCTGGGGTATGTGACACAATCTTACAAATTAATTCATATTATCGAAGTTAAAAATAAAACATTTAACTTCAAATATAAAATTAAAATTATATATTTATAAGTTTTCAGCAATGTTTATTATCTTTGCAAGGAAACGCCTGACGAAAGTTATAAACATAGCTGGAAGCTTATAAAAATATAAGTTGAATCCTCTTGTTTAATTTATAGAACTTGTTAATGTTTAAATTTAATTTATTATTAAAACATTTTTCGTTCGGTTATCTTTATAAATTTTCAATTGTCTTTTATTTACTTTTTCCCTTTAAAAGCCTCTGGTTCCACAAATTAATCTTTGATATTATTGATTTTAATATTGTATCTTTTGTACCATAATTTTCGATAATCGAAAAATCGACAGTTTTAAATAATTTTAATGCAATGATTGGCGCTTGAGCGACATTACTATCAGTTTGTGAATTGGAAAAATAGTGTGTGTACCTCGGGCAGAAAATTTCGTTGCTGTTCTAGGTCATCCCTAAGCAAAAACTTATTTATGCAGCACTATAAAGCACTGACGTCGTTGACTTATTTTTAATTAATAGTCCTCTGTGCGTTCTATGACTGTTAATCATATTTGAGTGGCTGATCGAGCTGCTATCTTCTTTCTGTGCTTTCGAGCAAGTTTCGCAGTTTATATCAAAATTAGATATTCCACAATACTCGGAAGATCTCTAGAAAATCCATCGCGCTCACTAGCGCACTGTGGTATAAGACATTTTAATATTTGCATAATACAATCACTCCATTATTGTATAATATAGACAAATTTAGAATTTCATGTTCAATCAACGATAGCGGTTTATACTAGCTGTAGCAATTCTACGGTTTGCTTATTAAGCACAATACCGCCATTGTACCATGATTTATTAGTCATCAGCACAAAGCCCATGCCTAGCGCCTTCTATTGACCAAATTTAGTTACCTGTAAATTATTCTACTCAGTACCCAGTATTTCTCCTGAGAATCAACTGTTGTGTGATCTTGAGAAAGCACAGCCGTAACTGTCGGATTCTCTTTGGTCAAATCAAAAATTTTTCATCCACCTTAGAGAATCTGGAAAATACCGAAGCGAGTCTTTCGAATCATTTGTTTTCCAAGCTAAATGTTTTAATTACTTTTTCGATATTGGAACCATAATAATCAAATATTTGAATTGGAACATTAAAAATTAGAAATGTTGATTTTGAATTGCTTGTACAGGAAAATGTCACGATTAGGTTGTACGGTTAGTTGGGATCAATAATAATATGATAAAGCTTGTGTTAACTTCCTTTTGCTGGTTATTCATGCGCGTGTTGAAGTAATGGACAGGTTAATTGAACACCATTCCTAATAAATGGGTGTATTAAGAATTGCCAAAGGAAGCAAAAAGGTGGCAACCATTTTGTAATACACTTTAAAACAAAATTAATGACAAAGCTCCTGCTGCATGGCTGTATTTACTCATTTTTCACGACTTTAATCCAAAAATTTTGTTAGGTAATTCGTTAATATAAAAAAAATGACAAAAAAAGCAATCTCCAGTGGATCGATACAAATGGAACGAACTGATTAGAAAATAAGTAGGAAGTTATATAATGGAATTCCATTTGTGGGTTACTGCATTTGCTTATCAGCGGCAGATAATCAGACATACATAGAAATTGCCGATTGCAATTGTAGTTGGAGCAATTTTGACTTTAATCCATTACGTCCTACGAGACCGCAACCACCTGGTGCAGTTTGTACGTGACTAGAGCAATATTATTCTACCCATCTTTATTCAACTCGCGATTTTCTTTCCACTCGTCGATGTGCATTTATTTCGACATTTTTTTTTTGAAATTGGAAACAGTCTGAGACCTGTAATATTTACGATTCGGTTGCGTGACCTCAAACCGCATCGAAAGTAAACTTTACGACCTCCTGCTAAACACCCCCATTCACAGCGACTACGATTAACTTATTTTAAGTCGAAACGATAATTTAATAAACTCTTTCACTTTCAACTTCCTAATTAAGTCGGTGGCAAAGTTGCAGGTGACACTTTTCGGTCGCAAATTAATCAGCTTTAAAATTTTGGGTATAAAGAGTGAAATTATACGTTCAAAACTTAATTTACTCATTAAAAACTAAAGTTATTTACCGAATGTCCGTTCCATGTCTTATTAAGTGGAGCAGCCCCTTTAGCAGTCATTGTTTGAATTTTCAACGTAGCTCAGACGAATTCGCTTACCTTGGCACAATTTTCGTACTGATTGTTTTTACTGATGAGGTGAGAATAAAAGTTACCTGGAACAAAAAAAAATTGTTAAAAATTTAGATCTGGTTGGTTTTTGAGAAATACCCCAAGATCTGCATTTCGACATACACCGACCGTGACCGCTGCAGTGCAGAGTTTACAACGATTTGCTCTACTAGATTTAATTATACAAGTAGTAAAGATTAATTAGGGTAATAAAACTGAGACTATAAATATCGAGTTTTTAAAGGAGCGTGTCAAAAAATATTAAAAGAAACTCTTTGTAAAAAATCATAAAATTATGTCACGTAATAGAATAATTTTTTAAAACTTCTATCACGATGGCCATAAAGCGAAGAGGACACCGGATGTTAAACTAAATTGACGAGTTGTATTGTACAGTAGAACAAATCTTGGAGGGCACTTAAGAAACTTAGCTTCTACCTCCAACATAGCGGTAATAAGTCGCTTTGTTTATGTAATAGTTACAGTTTCGAATGTGACGTCATAATCGTGTGTAAAATACAATACACAAACAAAATTGCATTGAAATAATTATCGGGTATACATGCACTAGTTAGGCCGCTCTAACTCAGCTATTCATTCCATGTATACACTCAGGTAAGCCAATGGTAACCCGACCTAAGCCTGCGAACACAATGGGCGCTGGTTCCCGATCCGGTTTCCCGGCTTCGATATTTACATTGAAATATCTGTCCTGTTACCAGCTTCGTTTTTCTTCGGTTATATTAATTGATATTGGAGGAAGATGAGCAAGTAAGTCGGCGCTGGTAAACCGGCCTCTACTCTGGGAGCAGGCTAACGGTATAGTTCGACCTGCGTTAGACTGAGCTAAAAACGTGCGCTAGGAGATTAGGGCGACCTAAAATTTAACCTGCAGTTTGACCTTGGTGCGACCAATCAGGTTAACTGATTGGGTGGGGACACTGCTTTCAGTTCGAACTAACCGAGCTTGATAAAACCGAGTTTGCTTAGATCGCTCTAACGTTAAGTTCGAGTTAACGAGTGCATGTATACCCGATCAATGTCTATTATGTTAAAAATATTGGAAAAAATATCTCACTTATTCCTAAACTAAAATTCTCAATATTTTCAATATTTTAAAATTGATTGAGAGAACTTTTAGCCAATAACCATAGAATAACAAACCAATAGGTACTATAACATTTTTCTCCTAAATAAACAAATTTTATGCTGAAATTGAAACCGCCGATGAAGTTTATATTACTATTTTATATAAATTGTCTGTTAATATTTTATTATATTAGAATCGAATATTTTCTCTGATATAAATAATTCAAATTTTGTTTTGCTAAATTGAAACATTCAACAGCATTTTTACTCAGTCACACCAAATTCTTTTTCTGCGTATAAAAAAACCAATCAAATTGCTATTGTATCAGTTATACATAACAAATTTTAAAAGAAACTTATTGATCTGCCAGCTTTTTTAAGTGTGACAAATTTGCTGACACTTTTATTTGTTTACACTGTTTCAATAAACAAACAAAGATTTTGATGTACCTATTAAATAAAATGTACATAATAAACACATTAGCCTCAGTGGTGGAGTGATGTGACCGCTGGTTGAGTTACAGAGCGGAAATTCTGGGTTCAAATCGCGGACCGAACAGAATTTCTTAGCTCGGCCTTCCAGTGGACATCCACATGCTGTTGGTGTTATCTGCACAGAATCTGATATTTGTACCGACGGTATTACCGTAAAGAGCGACTGCGTCATGCATGTAAGTTTCTGGGACAAATTAGACATGGATGTCTGATGGTTGAAAGTAGGAGGATGTGGGCTGCTATAGCCAAACAAGCCATGGGTCCACAGGGCCTGTAGTGCTATAATATATTGTGGTGTCCCGAAACCCAACCTCTCAGTCCCTCGATCGGAAAACTGAGGTAGTCGTTACGTTCCGAACAATCACCATTTGAGAATATTTGAGACCACTTGTATACAGGGAAGGCCGGGTTCTAGACTCAATAATGGGAAGTTTAAACGTTGTATGCCAAAAATAGATGTGGATCTAGTGATTTTGACCATAATCGGTCCCAATTGCCGTAAGAGTAAAATTGTGTATTCAATTCAGACCTCCACTATCATCAATTCTACTGAATGGACGTCTGATTGAATTATGTAATGTGTAACAAAATCAAAATTTATACACTCGGGGTTGTGAATCGTACAAAAACTCTCCAATTTTAGGGAAATCGTGGTGATTTAATTATCGAAGGATAAAATTAGTGCTTCTCAGTGAATTTATCTGCATACAAAATATATTTTTTTATAATTCTCAAAATTACAGGGCACAAACGCTGATTTTACTTGTATTAACTAATACAAATGACATTTGAAAACTGATTACTATTACATTCATCAATCCAATCGTAAATTTGTGTGAAAAACTTCACACCTGCGACGATAACGTCACTTACAAAAACCTTACAAAATCTGCTCACCTCCCGATTGAAATTTGATTATTCC
This sequence comes from Rhagonycha lutea, assembly GCA_958510855.1. NCBI lineage: Eukaryota > Metazoa > Arthropoda > Insecta > Coleoptera > Cantharidae > Rhagonycha > Rhagonycha lutea. The sequence goes on along the minus strand of OY294041.1, from coordinate 24,592,207 downwards.
AAATCAAATTGCACTGTTTAACCGCTCGAAATGTTTCCTGGACCCAAAATTTTGATCCAGAAAAATAAAACTTGAAAATTCGTCGATAAAATTGACGACACAAATTTTCACGTCCATAGACAAAAAGCCCAAATTATTCTTCATAACCTATCAGCATCAAATTAATTCGAAATTCCCCAGAATTACCAAAAACACATAATAATTTGCAGGTACCACTTTCGGCGGGAGATTCGAATTATTCACTAAAAATTATTCTTCTTGTTTAGATTCACCGCACATTAACATTACAAGCGCACAAATAACTTCAAAAATCAAGATATTGTACCTGTGTATTGTGTTAACAGTACAAATGTGGCTTTGGATATCAGCTAAATCAATATTTTACAGCTTTTTGATGGTATTTGTTTACATACCCATTTGACAAAATAATCATTCTGAGCCCCCTATTCATTTTTATCATTATAATATATAATAAATAGGCGTAGGTACAAAACTTTGATCTCAAACCTCTGATTGGTTCATCTGATAAATGATAGAACAGCGGAGGAACAATATTGAAGTTTTATGATATAAACTAGATTGTCTAGGCTGTGCGGTCTGAAGGCCGCACTTGAACTACTTATATAAGTTTACTATAATAAATGGAACGTCACGGACCGAACGTCACCAACCCAAGTGTTACGAACAGATCTAGATGGTTTTTATTGTAATGATGAAAGGTGATAGAAGAGTAATAACCCGATGACTTCCCAAACACTCAATCCAGGTGAATGAGTAAAAACTCTGTCTCTCTATGAGTAACTAGGACTCTATTAAATAATTGTATAGTTAAAAAATACATCGTCACCTAATTAGTGACACACATGAATGGATTAACGAGATTCCCATTGTCTTGTATAAATGTGTATCCTATTTGACATTCCTATTGACGCATGACGTGTTGGCCAGATACTCCAGAGCTGGGTATAATTTCTTGTGGTGGCCCCGAAAGGATGATTTCCGAGCTTGCTACCCCAAATAATCACCAATTACACTGGCGAATGGTCCATCAGGTGGTTAAGAGCAAGCAGCTACCTGTGCACAACCGTAGCAACAACAACCTTCTGTACAAATACGCAGAAGGAAGGTCCCACTTTATAAAGACTGGGCCTATGACTTCTGGTTCACCTAAATATTAGTAACATTGGTCCGAGGTCGACCTACCTGCCAAGCTTGAACGAAGTGACCCAAGAGGCTGAGCTCTTAGTAACCCGGGGACCTGAAGGGCAACTACCTTAACCCATGAATGACCTACCATGGCGCAGGAGGTCAACCCTGTAGAGAACCAACCCCCTAGAGGTCATTGACCTCGAAGGAAACTCTCCTAGAACGTAAAACAGCAGCGATCTTAACCCATGACCAGTTCATGGTGCGGAAGGCTACACTTTATCGGGAACTGGGATGACCTGATGGACTATTGATGACTAGGATGACCTAAAGGAGGCCAGCCCAAAAGGTAACAAATCAAATGCACACCTAAGGGTCAACGGCTCAAGGTCCTCAACAAGGCGACTTGTCATGGCGAGTAAGACCGTGACCTGGTGAACTCCAGAGCGACATCTTAAACATGAGATGGGCAAAGGGGGTTTTCGGTTTACGTTTCGAAATAAAATCCACTAGGGGGGTGGATTCTCACGAATGCTTGCTTGACCTTCCCATCTTAGAGGAAAGATTTAGTAGTGGTTGTGGTTCTTGGGAAACTAGTTTAAAAGTGCCCCATAAAGGAACTTCAGTGCCCCGCGGGGTGCTGAATTTCAACTATGGACCTCGGTTATCTGGTCTGTGCACCGGAGATCCCTCCGAGACCTAAGCAAGACTTGTAGTGTGAATAGGAATCCCGGCTTGCCAGGGACCCCGCCGTGAGGTATAATTCATCTCTATGGATCTAACGCTTTTTCGCACCTCTGCTGTCGTTCATTTATTATAAACCTAAAAATAGTTTTAGTTCAATACTTTAAAGCCGCACAGCTTGGGCAATCTAAATAATTCATAATATTTACAAGTTTACATTAAATTTCTTTCGGCAGTTAAAAAATAATAAAATTCCGTTCAAATCTGACAGATGTCGCTGGTAAAAATTTTATTTTCACTTGGCAGTTAAATATTTACAAGAGGTTTTCATATTAAATGCGGTTTAATTAGCAATTTTGCAATTAAATGAATTTAAAATATTCTTTCTGAAAGTGGATTTTGACCTTATCCAAAGTTTAAAGGGTACAAAAATTCTTAATATTCGGGTATATTATTGGATTTTATTGCTAGTTTTACTTTAAATGAATCTTTGATTACTTGTAGCAAATCATCTCGTGAATTTGAATTGATTATTTGAATATGAATTTGCTACTGCAGCGAAGGAAGCTTACCAATTCAATAATATTTTTCTCTCCGATTGATTGATCTGAAATTTTTAAAATTTGTTCTTAACCATTTCAAGTGTCCTTATACAGAATTGTATTCAATTCTGTTCATAATTTTTCGAACTATGGTTATTTATTTATTCCATTCCTTTACCCCTCCCCCATTTTTATCATTGAAAAATAATTTTTGGCTTCTGTGGACTTAACTGAGCAACCGGTGTCCGCGCAGCTTAAGCAAATCCCTACAATAGTTTTAAATCTTGTAAATTTGAGAAAGTAAGTTACGCTAAATTGTAATTAAGGAAATATAATGGTGGAATGGTGGAATATGCACCAAGCACACGATTCGCCTGTTTGATAAGCATAAAACTATTTCACGAAAGTCTAAGCAAGGTGCTGGAAGCTACGTCAAAGTTTTCCCCAAAAACGCTGATATTTCCAGGTAAACAAAGCAATTGTTAATTAACATTTCTAGTTCAAACAATTAAGGTTACAAATTTAATAAAGGTAAGTACACAACATAAAATATGTCATTTCGAAAGAAATTAGACGGTAATTATAATTACCTCTGTTAAATTAGAAGTAAAGAGGCACATAAAAATTTTAATGAAAAGGGTTAATTAGGATGTCTTTTTTTTTGTGAAAAATTTAATTATGGTCCTGCCACCCACACCCCAACTAATTGTTCTCAGTGCAAAAAAGTTTCGCGTAAATGCTTTCCGACGAACTAAATTTTGTTCAATTTCTGCTACAACGGCGTTCTAAGGAAAAACAAAGCCTCAAAAAGTGCAAGAAAAAGAAAATAATTCCCTGTAGGGCGATGGAAATAATTTATACTAGTGATAACAAAGAAATCCTTTAATGCCCAGAAGCTTTTTTTTCCTTCGATTTAAATCATTGTGGCTTAGATGTCGACGTTTTACCTCATAAAATAATATAATTTCAAAATTTGAGAAATAATTGCTCATTAATAACACAAATTACGAAATCGCATTAAAATAACTAAAATAGAGAGCTTTCAGAGGATCTAAAATAACAACCCGAGTTAAATTTGGATTGAAGTTTATTTAACGTAGGTACAGCTTATTCAAATTTAATTCGCTTTTGGAATTTTCCGGTTTCCTAATTTTCACATTTTTTTAATTACTTCGTTTTGTGAATGCGATGTGTAGATCTAAGGATCTAAACGACAAACATTGGGAAGTTTTAATTAAAACAAAAAGATTCTGGAACACTGCTTAAAAAATCGCAATCAGAAATAAAAACAGTAGAAATGCCTACCAAAAAGTGCTTTCTTTCGGAGCTTGAAATACCAACAATAAGCTATAACATAATACAAAAATCGCAATGAAGATGTGATATTTCGATGTCAAAAAAATAAAACGTACAACCAACCGTCGTACAATTAACCTTATTCTTTTCAAGATTCCTTTCATGGAGGAATGCTCGTTGGAAAAATGAGTTTCATTGTTTCATTTGTATTTAAATTTTATATATTTATCTACTTAAAAAAAATGGGAAAAAAACACTAAAATTAATAGGTAAACTAGAAAATTCACTTCTTCCTAGTCCCACTATAACAAAATGTATGACCTTTACTTTAATGCTTGAATTTTTTTGAAAAATTTGGGAGAATCGGTAGTAGAATATAGCTAGGTATATATTGTCGTATTTCAAAATCACTGGGTTCGTAAATTGCAAAATCGTATGATCAGCGAAGCACCAAAATTCAAATAAGAATTTGTTCAGATTTGTTTCATCATCTACAACCAACTGTTAAGGAATTACCGAAAAATTGAGTCTTAAAATTATTATTAAAGTAAAGTATTAAAACTTCAAATTTAGAAAAAAAAGAAGAGAAAATGGCTCAATATTCAAAAACCAAGTTGGAGAAGGGAACGAAAGATTCGAGACTTTTTGTCACATAGAGAGTGAGATGCTAGCCATTTTTTGGACGCTTCGTTATAGTTTGGTGAATTTTGAGTAGATTTTGCGACTTGGTGATTCAAAAGTGTGATTAACAGCTACGCAACAATTATCTGTAGCGTTTGCTACTAACGACGATACGTATTTTGATAAATTATTCCATTTTTTTAAGTACATGTAGGTTGAGATTCGCACATGGTCGATTGTGAAAATTGTTGGTAAATCACGCATTACGCATCGAGTTAACGAAGATTATGCATGATTGAATGTGAAAACTTGGATAATTGGTATATTTATGGAGATAAAATCTGAAAAATTCGCCCTGGATAAAATTCAGGTCATGGAAGTTAGGTATTGGTTATAAAAAACTTACGTTTACTATGTAAAATAAATTAAATTGGAACGTCAGTTGGATGAATTGTTCCTGAATATTAACGGCGTAGTATTTGGTACACTTATTTGTACCGATTGACTATAAAAACACCGGGTAAGTGTTTTTTTGCTATTTGAATTTGGTGTTAAAAGAACAATAATATTTGAAAATGAGATCTCATGCGACATAAGAGAACCGATTGAGCTAGTTTAAACAATTAGTAGTCTAATTTCATCACACAGAAATCCCCTTATTTTCATAAATTAATTTTTGAAATTATTTATTTTAAAGTTAGGACAATGTGATATATAGGGTTTCGGGATCTTTAGATAATCGTATAGGGGTGCCAAGACCAAATAAATTTGGGAACCACTGTTCTATGTTTGGGTATTGATTATTGGGATGTTATCTGTGATTGCATATTTTTGACTATGATTTGAGTGTTCCTGAGTCATTGAGGTGTGTGAGATATCGTTTTTCTTTGAATTAGCTCTAGAGGCGTAGCTAGGGACTTAGCCCACCCTAATAGGAAATTTGTAACTCACTGTATAAAACGGAAAATATTTAAAAAAAATTAAGTAGGGCCGTATGGACTATTTTCCTCAAAAAATTGTGAAGAAATTGGTGTGAAACCGGGACATGAGCTATTCCAAACCGTCGCTAGAAACAAACCCAAACTCCGTGTATTCTTGGGGGGTATTCCATACCCCCCAAACCCCCCGGTTGTAAAGACCAACACAATGTATGTTCTGTAATTTGATTTATTACGTAGAAACCGTTCGAAATAGGTATTGTGATGATAAAAACGATTAAGAGATACGCGATTGAACATTATTGTCAAAAGAGGTGTGCAAGCGAACCCTTAAAGTTGTAAGAATAAATCTTGTTTACATTCAAAGCCAACTTGTTACCATTACACAAACACAATATTTTGTTTCTAAAAGTGTTGTTGGTGTTGTGTTGTTGAGGGTTTGATAAACTTACAAAGAAGATTAATTAGTGCATAAAATTCAAATTTACCGCCAAAAACAGTTACCTCCTATTTTATGTCTTTTTTGGAAATCCTAGGGAATTTTTCGATTTTGGATGATATGAGGTTAAGAAGGATAATTGTGGTCTTCCGCTCGTGGACGTACCATGAGACAGTTGTGTAGTTGGGAGACGTCGAAGTTAAATTTGCGATTTCACGTTTATTCTCTGGATCGAAGTTTCCGATCCGGAGAGCATTTTCGAACGATTAAGTGGTGTATTTCCTGATTAGAGATAATCGAATTATTGATCAAGGTAGGAAGAGATACACAAATTTGCGTTTATTTGATGAAAATTGTGGTCATCCAGTATCGAATCTCGTTTGTATTAGTTAATACACCGGTAAAAGCGCGGTGTGGGCCCCAGCATAGTGAAAATTATCATAAATAACATAAGGAACACAAAAAAATGAGGTTATGTACATGCACTAATTCACACCAGAAGCACTCAATTTGTTCGTGAATAGCTGAGATTCCACGGGTTCACAAATTATTGGTAAAATTTGAAGAAGCCAACAACTACGATCTGCTACCAGGTTGCAGATGTTCCACTTGTTAGACGGCTACTTGAAACGCAGCGGCTCCCAAACAAACAACGTATTGGTTCATCAAAACTTTTATTATTAAATTGTTATTTTTGTGCAATTATTGATTTTGCCACACGAATTATCACTGATTTTATCAGATCACCATTTAGCAAAATTGACACTAAATGTAGTGGTGGTTTGATAATAATCACACAAACTAACATGTACGGCTAAAGTATTTAGCTATTTGTAGTCCACACAACAAGATCGATTTTTACATTTTGTGCCAAAATTATTATAAACAGTATAAGATATCCTGAGTCTCTTTAATTGAATTTTAGAACCTAGCCTTCCCTGTAGAAATACGTAGTTTCAAATTTGCTCTACCGACAAGAAGCGGTCGGAACTTGACCTGTGCGTGTTTGAAACATCACAACTATCTCAGTTTCCGCGTGAGGGGCTGTGCAGTTGATTTTAGAACATTTTGTTTTGGTATTGTGACCGGGGTTCTGGGGGATATGGAATACCCCCCAGCGCCTGGTTATTAATAGTTAAGCAATTTATAATTATATGCTGTAAAAATTTTCGGTTTGAGTAGATAACATTAAAATGAAGCGGTTAAGGTTAGGAATAATCCAAAATATTGATTAGTTTGGTCAAAAATCGACTTTAAAGTTTATATTTTTACGCAAATTTTGATCATATTGAAGATATCATTATATGAATGATGACAAATCATGAAGATGTCATGATACGCCCGCCGCGTATATTTTTGCGGCCCGAATTAACTACTCGACCGATCGACGCATGTTGCTCGGACCAAATGTAGGCGAGGTATCAAGAAGTTTAATTAATAATGAACAAGGTTTTAAAAAAAGTCATGAAATCAGAAAATTATTAACAAAATTGCACGCAGAATCTAAATAGCCGTCGCGCCAGTCATCTTTGGAGCGATCGACTGCGCGGCGCATGTTGTTCGGAGCAAATATAGGATTCAATAAGGTCAACTTATGAAATTTAAAAAAACAAATTGCACGGTGCTAAGCCGTCTTGTTACACTACTGTAGAATGGACAAGTCATTCAAAAATCGAGACTGGGTTTAAAAAGGTCATTCGTACGGCTTGCGAAAAGTTTGCTTGTCAGGACCACAATCCAGAAAACAAGGTCTGTGGCTCCTGCTATATTGCCCATCGTTTTCCGTGACCGTTCGGGTTTGGTTCGGTTTTTGCAAAGCGGCCACCATTTTTAATTTTTTCACCAATCAATGCAAGTTTTACACGGCGGCCACCATCTTTCGTTTACATTATTTTTTGACATTTAAACAAACAAGTTGGTTGCCGCAAAGTTGAATTGATTGGTGAAAAAATTAAATATGGTGGACGCTTTGCGAAACTTGAAGGTTGTGTGGCAGGTTGCCTAACGTGTAAAATTTTTGAATTTTCGAGGTCGGGAGCCACCAGACCTTGTTAACTAGATCGTGGTCAGGACATGGCCCGCGACTGAAATGAGTTTGACACCCCTGCCCTAGGGTCATCCAACTCGGCAAATTGTGCTACTTGGGAAGGGGATGGATCTCTCTTTCTTTTTTAGGAAAATTTAAGCCAAAAATATCCCTAAACAGTGATTTTAGCTCGATGTTAACGCTACCACGCCAAGCCTATAGCTCAAGTAACTATGCACGTATCGGCAATAGAATACAATCATATAGAGTCGCTTTTCGTGCAAAACTTACAAATCGATTAAACTTAAAAGATTAGCTAAACTAATCGATATAATATAACATTGCTCCGTATCCAAATCGTTTCATTTTAATGTTATCTATCTAATTACGTTGAGTTTTCTTTAATAAATATAATATCTTCGAGTCCCTGTTATCGAACTGGTACCGAGTACCCGCAAATAATCATGACAAGGCGTAGCCAAATTTCTGCGCAGTAGATGTGGAGGGAGAACGTGCCAGTGCAGTAAAAGAACAAATCTTCGTTGCAAACATGCCGGAACCGGACGAATATTCGTTTCTGCACATTAACCACGCCTTGTCCCGATTATTTGCGGGTGCTCTACTACAACAAAGTGTTAAAATTGTTCTACAAACTTTATTTAAATTGTCTTTTAAAATCATCTAAACGTTAGTAAACAATTTGGGAATTGTTAATTAAAATTTATTTCGCGTGAGGTGGATAAAATTTGGTTTTATCTTCGCCACTTTTAATTTTATATCCTTAAAATTTAAATCTGAGTTTTTACCTTAATTTCAAGAAAATTATTTGCATTGTTGGATTTGTTAAAGATAATAATTTACATAATATCATCAATTTACGGTCGGATGATTCGGAAATTACCCAAAATGATCACAACTTTTGGAGCATCACTTTTCTTCCAATTAAACGGTTTTTTCGACTTCTTCGCGCTTGAAAAACAACCTCAAACCCTCGAGGACACTAATGCGATGATTTATTAATAAAAACCGCATTTGATTCGCACAAATTTTGGGACTTTTAACAAAATTCACTTAGAGGCTTGCATTTTGTGTATGCTCCGCTCTGGAGCCATCTTGCGAGAGAGCGTTCTCGTGGTGCCATTCTGACAAACACAGAAACTCATAGTTTAACCACATTTTTTGTAATATTGAAGCACGTTTCCAAATTTCGTAATTCAAAAATTTAAATTTTCAAATAATGCCACCAATATTTTTTAACAAAAATACAAATTTACCTTCTTCTTCTTCTTTCTAGAAGTAATTCTCTAGAGAATTCTCTTTTAGTAGGCCAAGGCCTGTTATTTTCCAACACATGCGTCGTTTCCTTGGCAGTGTTAGAAACTTTGAGCATATAAATATTTTACATCCATCAGGTAGCTTGCTAGACTTACCTTCAGATGTGCCTGTATCCTGGTTTTTTATGTTAATGGTAGCAATTCACTAACCCAGGGGACCACCGCCACCGGCTTAACGTGCCTTCCGAAGCACGGAGACTAGTCATAAGAAAGTTTGACTCTCCCCAGGTTTGAATCCGGTGCCCCATATTCGCATCCAACTGCGTTAGCTGCAAGGCAATGGCCGTCTCAAATTTACAAAGTAAAAAAAAATTTACCAAGTTCTATTATTATTTTACAATAATACAAATTATTGAACCACCATTGAAATCCTATTGAACGACAGACAAACTTAGAATTCTATACTTTTTTGTAATCGTGTATATGAGTGGCGGTTTGGACCACCAAAAGCTGTTTAATTTTTTCTTTTAATTTGTGCAATCAGGACGAAAAATTGTGGGATTTACAAATGAATATTAGAAATTATAATCCGTTAGCAAAGCAGTGAAAAACGATTGATTACACCACCGCTTATGGTAATGTGATTGTTAACTTTAGAAGTAAATATTTTTTAGCAAAGGATACTCAAAAGTAGTGCCGATTAAATTTTCAGAAGTAACTCGTCTGGTGCGGAGACAACCTACAATGTCGTGACATACTGAGAATAATTAATGAAGAAGTTTTCCCTTTGGAATTCCGTAATTCTAAGAACAAATTTCCTAGCATTTCTTTTCTCGCCGATTCAAATTCAAATTAGGACAAGAAAATTAGTTGCGGTGAAACAAATTCAAATTTCTTTGAAAGGTTTCGAGTCCATAAACCACCTTGTTAAAACTATTTTGATGGATTCAAACCACGGATCGAATTCCCTAAGGGCTTCACATGTGTTTGGTCACGTAAGTGTCGCAAGTTTTCCCAACTTAGAAACTAATAAATGGAACACTGTGATGTTCCTGAAAATGGTTGAATATTATCTATAATTAAATTAACATCCAACAATGCAGTAATTATGAGCGTTCCTTTGTATCGCAGACTTAATCTTTTTAGTTTTAATTAAAATTATTATGCACGCAAATATCAAAGGAAAACACTTTATTACTTTTCTTTCAACTCTTCGAGTAATTAAAAAACAACAGTTTAGAGTTAAGCGAAAAATTATGTTGTGGTCAAAGTGGAATTTTAAATTAAAAATAATTTTCAATTAATTTATGTTGATTATAATTAGGGAATAAATAGGTAGGTATAAAGGCCCCGCTAACATTATTGGGCTTAATTAATTGCAGATAATATGAGAAACGCCGATTGGATTCTGTGTTAATTGAATTAAAGCTTTTATGATTTTAGTTCAGCGGAGGGTGAATAACAACTACTAAATTCACTGATGGTGTGCACAAAGTTAGAAATATTAACACGTTCGGTACGTTACCAAAGCAAAGTTCATTAATGAAAATTAAATTTTCTCCTCCCGAAGATTAGAAAGGAAAATATTCCTTTATACACAGCCATACACATCACATATATATTGCGGTTCAGCTAAAGCTAATAAAATCGTCTCCGAAAGGAGAATTACAAAGATTTCTGTAATTTCATCTTTGGAGACATTGAATTTCATTTACAGAAACATAAATCACTTTGCCAACCCTATGAAGTGTTGAACTTAAATGGTTATTTCCGACTTTTCCAAATATTTCCAGCTACGATAACAGAATAAAGGGATTGAATGCCTTACATTATACTTTGAATGATCAAGAAATTATCCTTTAATTTCAGCCCCTTTACGTTGCAAGTTTTTCCCAATTTTCCGCTCCACCCAGCTGCGCTTTTCTATCATCTTATACATTATTATGTCAAGTAGCCACACGGCATGGCATCTTGAGACCTTTAAGCGATGCTTGGTCCGAACCAAAACATTTCGAGTCAAAATACATATAAAGAACCTGCAAAGGGCTTCTAAGACCTACTACATTTTATTTAATAATTTAATTAAGAACAATGAGCATCCGAGTTTTCAAACCATAAAATTAAATTAAACATTCAGCATTATGTTTCATTTATTTTTATGAGGCACTTCCAACATCTTTTCGAGTTGGAGTTTTCTTTTGGAAAGTAGATAAATTTTTAAAACTATCAAATAAAAATTGTGAAACATCATAACAAGCGTTTTATTGCTACCGAGTAATAATACAATGTAGCACTTGCATCGTCGGCCATCCTGGAAGCGAATGTGACAATTTAATATATTAACTTTACGTGATCATCAAACTACCGTAGTTTAAAATTGCAACGCTTGCTTTATATGGAACAAAGCAATTAATAATTTTAATGTTAAGAATAAAATTGTAGTTCACTGCCGCTTTTGGCCCTAAAATTTTATTAGCTCATTAAAGTTGTTTCTTCCGAAATTCTGGTAAACTTACATCCATTACAAGGAAACTACATGCTCTCGAATATACATCAAGACATTTCCTCATACGAAATAATACATCAGATTCAACACAACTTAAACAACGCAAACGATTTTCCAATTATTTCAGAAGAAGGGTTCCGATAAACAAACAATTTCCTCTTCCAGTTGATGGTACCATACTTCGACTTTGCTTGTAACCATGTGGTCACTTACATCTTTTACATTGAATTATGCGCTTCAGTAGTTGCTTCAAAAAAAAGAACACTTAATTCCGATAAATACCAGCGCCGATAGCCACTATCGGCGCTTATTTATCTGATTACACTGTGAGTACTAAGCATATTCGCCTTTACAGGCAGAAGTTGGGAGGTTTGAAAAAGTAAAGGTGGGCTGCATAGCCGCACTTGCCTTAGAACTGAACTTAGTTTCACTTTGTATTAATTGTTATGGTTTTAGTGTCTACTTTTTAACTGTTTATGATTAAATTATAGCAATTATAGCAACTGAGAAAAGTAATCTACAAAACGAATTGAAATAAAAACGCCGCAAGATATTTTAGGGAAAAAAATGTGTATTTTACAAACCCAAGTAGTAGGTACTTCGTTTGTTTTATGATAAAATAATAATATTTCTGTTATCGGTTAATACAAAATTGATATTAAACAAATAATTGTATGTTTATCTACCTACGAGTTTGAAAAGCGTTTCAGGCGATTCATAAAATTTTCAATTTTTACACAGTTCGAGGAAAAAAATTTTGATCGATAAATTAAAGTCCACTGTACACGCTATCCGCTTATAATGAACTTCCAAAGGATAAATGGATATAATGTTTTTATTTTCCTTTTTATAATTATTTTTCATTTAAAATATACCATAAATTTGGAAATAATCTCTTAGAATCTTGATAAAATTTATCACGAATTAATCGACTTTCTATCGCATATTACACAGCCTAGAAGTAAATTCTGTGAAATTGTTTGAAACATCGTGGTTCAAAGCATCCTCATCAAGAGTTAACATTGGCGCAAGTTTCGAAAACCGAACGATTGCCTGCGCAGAATGTCAGCCACTTCGACCTTAATACAAATTCAAATATCCTTACACATCCATGCATTACACAACTAATTAATTTCACATCAACATGATTAAAATCGCAAATTCGTAGATTCAAACAATCCGAAATTTAATGTCAAAGGTTATTTTGTTACACCATTAAAATATTTGCTTTTTCAATAGTTTAACTGACATAATACTGATGGCCAAATTTAGAAAAAAATTAGTTAATCCAAATATAATAATTATTATCGTTTCCGAAAAGTTTTTCCTTTCTGTTCCAATTCGGAATGAAAATTTACGCTTCAAAGTGTCAAAAACATTAGTAAACCTTTTATTTTGAAAAAATTAAACAATTTTCCTTTCAAACAGGAAAAAAATTTGAAATTTCAAGTATTTTTTACATTTCGTGATCCATCAAGTGACTGCGAGAAAGAAAAACTTAACTTTGAATTCAGGATAGCTTCGTAACAAGTAGAAACACAACAAATTTAAACATTTACGTTAGTAATATTGAGGATATAAGTGAAATGTCAAAATTGAGCTGATACAGACAATACCAAAATAATTAAAAACAATATATTAATTGGTTTGAATTTATTCGGTATAATATCAGTTAATGCAATTTGGGTTGCATAACCATGAATCGTGCAAAAAATTGAGGTTTAGTGCCGATTTCAGAAAAAATTAACAAAAAAATTTTTGGTGGCTTATCGTGATTTTTTAACTGCTTGTATAAACATTTTGAAATAAATCAATGCCTAATAATCTACCTAATACCTGAATGTATAACTAATTTATTTTAAAATGTTTGTTTAAGTTGTTAAAAAAATTGGATTAACCACTTAACAATGTTTTTTTTTTACGAATAACTGACATTTTTGTAGGAGTAGAACTAATTTTATTTTCATTTGTGATTCACATATTCAAAAATATATATGCAAGTTCCTGAACACGAAAATTTTGTTCCTGGTTACATTTTGTATAGTTACGTTACAGAAAGAAAAAAAGGCGCAGCCAAAATCCAGCGCAGTAAATGTGGAGGGTAAATGGACCGAAAAAATTTTCGTTACTGCACATTAAGTTTATTTATAAAGGTTATGATTTTTACTCTCTTTAAAACCACCCATTAGCGATTAGAATAATTGTTTCTAACCCCTCACTCGGGGGGGGGGGTACAAATCAGATGCATTAAAGCCGAACCATCCCACTGATAAATTTTAGTGCGATTCGAATCCATCCAGCTAGCCATCCAGTGTACATAAGTGTTATGGTTGTTCGGAGATTGTTACAAAATTTGTTTGGTCGGTAATAAACGAGTACACCAAATTAGAAGCGCACATATAAATGACACGGAGAAGGAACTTGTAGGATGAGCTTTCTAGTAAATTATTATATTATTGCATTTGAATTTTGTAGTCATTATTATTATTGTAAGCGGAACAGCTACTCTCAAATTCTGGTGAGGGGGGGGAGTTATTCGGCAATACAAATGGATATTCGAATACAAGAACGCAATAGTGTAAGTCGTTGGCTCCTCGGTAGAAATGATCGGTTCCATCCTGATGACGGTATAGTTTTTTTTTAAATGATTGATTTTATGATTATAAGGAAAATTGAAATTATAATAATTAATTAATTAAAAATTAGTTCCTCTTATGTTTTTGAAGTGTCCAAATTTGCGTTTTTCTTTGATATTATTTTCTCAAGACTGTTTTCTTTTTTAAACATTGGAAGTGTTTGTAGTCCTGGAGAACTGGGAAATTATTTGCGTTCCAGTGGAAATTGAACAGATTAAACTTCGAGCATCGTGTTAAATATTGGAAAGTCGATGATTGATGGTGTAAATCAACTATTATTTTATGATTGCAATCCAATTTCGTCATTACCAGTTTGAATGAAAATCGAAAATTAAATTCGAAACGTGGTGAGAGGAAAACACTTTGAAGGTTAAGAAAATTTGCAATAAATTAGCTAATTTGGATGATTGTGTTTGATGGAAACTTTTGTTTTCTTACGATGGGTTTAATGAAAAGTTGGTGAAAACTTTAACCGTGCGTGTGTACCTCTTATCAAGCGACTACCGGGTTTCCGTGGCAACTTTTATAAAATTGGAAATGACAAAATACAGCGACGTTACTACAAAAGAAGCCAAAAAGTACCCAATATTTATTATAATTTTCCTGTTTGTGTTTGTAATTGGCAGGTTACTTTGAAAATTAAATTTTTGCTTACAGACACATCAAGGGTATAGTTGGTTTATAAGCTGCGTTAATTAGTTCAAACCTCATGACGGAAGTGTTGATGTTTTTCAATTTTATAATACACGAAATGTATCTTTTTTATTTCTTAAAGTTTACATCCCAATTAGAAGGTTTTTTCATATAGTGTGAGAAATTCACACCGATGGTGCTTTTGTTTCTTTTACAGGATAAGATAAATTTAGAGTCTTCGATATTTTTTGAGCTAGCCGAGGTAAATAATAAGTTGTGGCGTTGCTACGAATTTTTCCCTAGCAGATTTTTCTAAATCGCATTAAATAGTAGAGAACAATACAATAGTAAACTTTGACAACTAAGGCCCAGTATATCAATCTCTAGTTAGTGTCCTAGTTAAATTTATCTGACCTTATGTAGGGCCTTTAAAATTTACTTGTCAGGTAAATTTACTTGGGACACTAACTGAACCTAAATCTAATAAAAATGATCTAAATATAATGGATCTTAGAGATATTATTATCAATGGGAATGTGACAAAACACCTCGTCGAAATTACGCAAATCGAATCACACATTTTCATAAGATCCCATGGTATTATTCAAAATGCGTTGTGCAATCATCGTGAACTGTTATTAAGTGCGAATAAAATTCTATAAAAGAGATTCCTTGGAGTGATAGAGAAGGCTATACCTTGTTTACTCCAGATAAGCAATTCTAACAGTATCTCCTCAGGAGGCAATGGTAAACTACCGAAATAATCTCTCAAGAGAATTCTTCTCAAAATGAAAACATAAAATATGATAATTTTTTAAATCAAAAAAATGTTTCTTCTTCTTCTTTAACTTCTCTTTAGATCAATGACTGGGTTGGCCTGAAGATGTGCCTGTATCCTGTTTCTTTTATGTTAATGTTGCCAATTCACCAACCCAGATTAATCTTCTCAAAATATTAATTAATTTGCAAATGCATGGCAAATTCAGATACATTAATATAATTAACTAGCTCAATGATTCTTATTTTGCAGCATGAAGACTCTTGTAGAGCAGGCGCAAAGAAAGATGAGAGGGTGGAGCTAATGCGTAGAAACCAAAACTCGTACAATCGTGTTTATGTTGGTGTCAATTGGCGGAATTGTGTGTCACGAGATGTCTATTGCGCCGGATTTTGTCTACGCCCTCTCATCTTACTTTGTGCTCGCTCTATTATTTCATACCTTGCTTCATAGCTTGTTTAAAATTTATGTGAACCATGTGAAACGTACTAATTAATTCTTTCAGATTCTCTGCATATTGTGAAATCTTGAGGTTCGACAAAACTTCAAATTTACTAAATTCAACGTCTTCATACCCTGTTACGCCACTGTAGATTGTTGAACGCACCCTTATCGTTTGTTTACCAGTGTGCGCGGTGTGCAAATGAACACGGCCCTTAAAATCTTAGGGGCTCGAGAACAAAAATTAATAAACAAAGGTAAAAAGCGCCTGTGCAAACCGGAAACTCGGCACAAGATGACTCGGCAACAGGAATCTACCGGTCGAGCTTAGGTTAGTGTTAGGAAACTATTTTTTTAAATCAGGGGACTGCTAAAAGAGAAATCCGCCGGTGCTGAGTCAGGCGGAGCCGAGTTGTGCGGTGTCGAGTAGGCCGGTGTGGAGTTGTTGTGTACCCTTCTTTGTGCTGGGGGATATACCCCCCCCAACCGTACCGTAATAAGCAAAATAATATGTTTTCTCAAGAATTAAATTTACGTCTTTATCAATTTTGAAAAGTTATATTGTTACTTACTTGTACTGGAGGGTATTCCATACCCCCAGACCCCCCAGTTTCACGCCCAATTCAGGGGAATAAATTTATTTCGGTTTAGCAAACAATGTTTTAATTGAATTTTTATTTGAACAGGGCCGGGTGTAGTGCAAATTAAATATTTATTGATATAATTAAAAACTTTGTTGAACTAAAATAAATGTATTCCCCTGAAATGGGCGTATAACCTGGGGGTCTGGGGGGTATGGAATACCCTCCAGTACAAGGAAGTAACAATATAACTTTTCAAAATTGATCAAGACGCAAATTTAATTCTTGAATAAACATATTTTGCTTATAATAAAACCCTAAAATGTGAAGACATTAGTGTACAACCTAGGGTCTGGGGAGGTATGGATAGGGGCGTAAATAACGGGGTGGAGGGATGAACCCGGGCCCAATGCTCTGGCCCTCTTAAACTGCATTATTTTGTGGCCAAATTTTGTTTTTAAATCGCACACCTCTCAATCGAGGGGCTCGTCAAAGCTCCTGCTCCCGGGTCTAAAATTTGAAGTTACGCCACTGTGTTTACTATAAGAAGTCTACAATACAAGGTTCCAATTTAATTAATTGCGTTTGTCGCACTTCCAAAACTTCTACGCATAAAAATTCGCATATCCGCTTTTCGAGAATTACTATACAAAAATTACTATACTGACTATATTGCATGGTAAAATATACTTTCGAACAGATTGTATTTATTAAAATTAATTTTAATAAAATTTACGATTTAGTTAACAAAAAATCGAATTGTATTAGCAATATATGCATCAATTATAGCAAATTTTAAAATCAGCGTATAGTAATAATTACTAAGTAGTAAATATTACTAAACGTTTTGTAATAAGTAAAAGAAAAGATGTATTTATTCTTTTTAGTTAGTAAACTTTACTAACATATTTTAATTATTACTAAATTTTCAAGACTCGTTTTCTCAGTGCACTTATACACCACTCAAATTAAATTACGTAAAGTCCCAACCTTTAATCAACCTGCCGTCCGATATCTAGGTTTTATTATAATTGACTGAACGTCAGTGTCTTTTTGCACTATTTAATAATGAATAATACAAGATATACTTTTAGGTAACTCCAATAAATTGTTCCTTTTCCAAAATAAATCGAATAAAACTTTAATTTTTTAAGGTTTAAATAAATTACACATTTATTTAGGTTTGCTCAGGCATTTTGAAATACGACAATAAACAATATACAAATCATTTTAAAATATCTATTTTAAAATTTAACGATTAGGGCAATATCGAGGGACTCTGTCCAGGTGCAACTATCTTTGTCAAAATAATTAAACAGCTCAATATTTTAATTATTATTTAAATTAAAAATTAACCCCTAGTTAACGAGGTGGTAAAACTAACTAAATAATCAAAAAAATGTTTGTCTGTTAGTACTAACAGGCAATTTGAAATCTTTAATTACTCGTAATTTAAATAATTGTATTAATTAACTTGATATGAAAACGTGTTACATTCCAAATGTCAGTTTTAAACTCGGGGTCAGTTGTTAGTAATCTTAATTGTTAACAATAAATTTGGAATTTGAAGGAATGAATTTAGAGGAGAATTATAAAAAAAATATTATTTTAATACCCATAGAGAATTAGTAACTATCACCTACCGCTATGCTTCGTCCTTGAGTAGGAAACAATTTTAAAAATAAAAGACTTTCTTGATTTTGCATATTTTATCAGTGATATCGAAAAAAAAATGTATTATGTTACAACACAGCAACAAGGCGGTACTATAAAAGTTTTTCGTTGCATCAAAGAGTAAAAGCTTCTCAGGCGAAACGCTCATACAAATAATGTTACAGGATTCATCATCCTTATTGATATTCCAAATAAAAACGAAACGTGACTTTACAAAAATGGCCAATGATAGAATGGGTTTTGGGAAAACAATTGAGTGTAAACTGTTCTTATAACGTATGAGTGCTCCTTATCAGCTTAAAGAAGGAAAATTGATGAAGCAACGTTTTAATAATTCCATCTCCAAAATGAAAATCAATGTTATTTCTGTAATTGTTTTGATTTGTACAAAAAAGTATGATTAGATCGTCGGACCTTGGCAGTATCTAATAAAGGAAATAAACACGTCATAAGAGACTTCTTAATCAAAGTTTCCGAAGAGACTTATTGATCTTCCAATCTGTCAAGGTGAAAGAAAGATTATCCGCGAGGCAGCAATTAAATTACCTGTAATTAAAAGAAAACGTAGGAAAAACACTTTCGAGATTAACATGGAATATTATCTCCTTTGAAGTATTTTTTATCAAAAGTAATGGCTTGCATAAAGACGTAAATGCAATCAAATATGCAGAGTGTGAAGTCATGTCAAAATTGCACTTAAGCACTTGAGATTATTCGACCATGCTTGAAAGTAACTCATCGTGGTAATGGAGTGACAAAATTGTTTTCACATTTACGAATTTGAATAACAAATTGGATGAATATGTAGCGCTAATAGGTAAAAACAATGGGGTTAATGAAATTTTTTTGGGAAAAATTGAATAATGTGTTAAGGAGGAATCCAGGTTGCGGGTGCAATGTTAGCTAAATTGGATTGAAGATATTCGGAATTATGTTCATTAGGGAGTTTGAAATCCAGAAGCGGTTTGAAATGGTTCAATCAAATAAACATATTTGACGCCTAAAATCTAAATCGATAACTTTACGAGTTTGAAGAGCCCATTTTCTTAACTAAGTGTCTACAAAACCATAACGTAATTCTTAACGTCCAATGTACATATTTACTTTTTCCCACGCTTTAATTGCTCTAAAAACTTTGTTAAAAATACAAGCTGCGATAGAAAGAAGTCGGAATACAAGAAAAAACAATTAGGAACCGATGAATGAAAATAAATTAAAAAAGTTCTCCCACCTCGAGATTTTCACAATAAAAAAAAATTACAAAACGTAAAGAAAACTTTTACCTGTGCAATTTCACTCTCCGCCATGTGAAAGAAGGTAAACGACTATCAACTATTACAAGCAGGTGCGTGAGGGCACAAAAATACAAAACAGAAAAGTTGAAAGGGCATGGAACACTCGAATAATCACCCCAAATTCACATCTTCGGAGAAAATCGTGAAAAAACTAATTTTTTGTGACGGTTTGCGATTGTTTACATTCGTTAAAAGTCACTATCAAACTCTACGTGCTATAAACGGTAAAGGGTCAAGTGATATACTCGCGTCGCGACGCTAGTTCGAATGCTGGGCTCGTTGCAACGTCGACACCCCCACCTATGCGAAATCGATCATCGAAGTCTTCTTGCGCGGTGGCGGCTTAAATTTGCTATATTCTCAAAGAATTTAATAAAAATTAAAAATAAATTAGCGGAAAACACGCTAAATTTACAACAACTAAAAAAAATTACCTTATTATTACAATTTAGGATGTAAATTTCGAATTTTAATTAGAATTCAGAAGCACAAAAAATGTTCCAATTTTCTACAAGAAAATTAACTTCCTAGGACGACGACTCATTTTTCTTCCAACAAAAGAACTAATTATTATAAATTCAGTGATGAGGGTTGGTTGGAGGTGTAGCTTGGGTAGAAGAATGGTGTGTAACAAAAACTACGCTAAGGGTACGACTGTGAAACAAACCCTAAACATTGCACCCTATTGGTGATTTAGGGTCGTGCCACGATAGTTTTGTTAAAAGTTGTGATACCGAGGTCGGACGTGGGAACAAAGTCAAATGTAGAACGCCCCGATTTTCGCGTGATAGAAAAATTTAATACAGCAACAACAATGGAAGGAAAAAGGAATAAAATAAGTTATGAAATGCAAAGCTCGTATTTGCCGATGCATTATTACACATAGCGAAAGAGATTCCATTTAGTAAAATAAGTTTATAAACTTATACAATACAATATTATCGCGGAATTCTCCCCGGTTTTAACTTATTTTATTACGAAATCAGGCAGAAGTTATTCAATTTAGACGCTTTAGTTCCACTAATAGTCTATTCTAAAACGATGCATGCACGTTTTCTATGCACATGTACTGGAAATTAGAACATTTCTCTCTGCCCGGGAATTTAGTACAGGTTAAGCTTAAAATCCGCCCCATTTGAATCATTTATAGTTAAACTACAGTACGAGATGATTTTTCCTTCACCAAATGTCTACCTGCAAAGATCCATAATGCTCAAATTTCAACTTATCAAGTTGATAAAATTAATTTAGTTGTGAAACAGGAAACCTGCTTTATTTCTGTTCGGACCTTAAGGGTGCGTTCCACTTAAAGCCCACGATGACCACGTTCGATCTTTAGCGTTAGAAAAACCAAAAAAATAAGTCTTTCTGTTTTTCTATAAAAATTTCGCCAATTTAAACAAAAAACAATGTTTGTCAACAAACAAAAGCATAACAAAACAATAAAAGATGTTAAAAGTGCTTTGTTAATCGCATGATTACAATTTTTTCTGATATCTCCCCTATTTTATGTTACCTTATCGAGTATCTTGGCTTTTGATTTATTGTTTATTATCCTCGTGTATGCACAGACGAGCTTTACAGGGTAAATTTTACATAGGGTGGCTCAACGAAATAATACACGTTACAGTAGCAAGTCAATGGAATTCTGTGAGGGTGCCCCTAAATTTGTTTATAAAGCATAAAAAGGTAATATTTATTTTAGAAACGATTGGGATAATAATACCGGCAAAAGAAAACAACTGGAATTAAAAAAAAGTATAAACGTACAAATCAGAAAAAACAACATGAGCTGCCGAGGAAAATTAAGGAACGAGTAACATTTTTAGGATATAAAAAATTAAACACTAGGAAATATCTCGGTAAAGATCTACATTCGCGTAATAATTGATTAGTCAAGCAAAGCGAGATTAAAATTATTGCAATGAAGCATTCTAAACCATCAATATTAAATTAAATCAAATGAGCGCACTAATTCAATTACATAGCTAAATTTCTTAACCTCAATGACCACAACGACGGAATAATGCAAATAACCAACGTAATTATGTATCTTGATATATCGGGATCAGGTGAAACACGAGAATTTATGAAATAACCCTTCAAATTAATTGGAAATTTACGTTTTAAAATCACTCAAATTGGAATGGTAAACCTGAATATATTAATGCTCTAAAACAGTGATCCCAAACTTTTCAAAATAGCTGCTACGAATTAGCTTCTTAGACCACGGAAGCTGTTTTGGTTACATAACTAATGCCATAATCAGGTGTACTATGACGTAACACATAAGTTCCCTGGTAATTTCATTTTAGCCAATAAAAAGTCGTTGGAAACTGAATTAGCCCAATTGTCCATCGGGAATTTAAATTATTACAGCTTTCTCTTGCGCGTGTCTTCACTAAACGAATTAACTCAATCTACCCTACTTTCCCATGCGGCTGGGATGGGGGGGGTCGCCTCCTCAAGAAATAATTATAAGATATCAAGTTTAACATTCTTTTTGTAAAGTTTTTGTATAAAAAATGGATTAGACAATTTAGAAATTAAGTTTATATGGTAATTATTATCGGAAATTATGATCTTAAAATAGAATTTTTCATTTTTTTTCTTTCCTTTTTTTAAAAATTGTTTGAATTTTTCGATTAATTTTAAATATTTTCTTGTATTCTTGCTGGTGAGATTTGCCTGACGAGGGACAGAATCCCGAAACATCGATGTAGCAAATTTACTTAGCTATATCTTCATTCATTTTACTATGTTTTCAACTTTTATAAAAAACACCACGTTGTTTTTGACCCCCACCCCCGTAGTTTCAGTTTTCTCATTTTTCCAAATATTCTCTGTTTGTACCTTGTCACAAAAAGGTTAGAATTTATTGTTCTTAAGTGTTTTTAAATAAAATTTTCTTGTATGTTGTTCTTTACTTACAGTTAAAATCTAATATTTTAACGTCTAGTTAAGTTTTTGTTTAATTTGTAATTATTATCGTGCTTCAATTTTGTTGCGGTATGCTATCTCGTAGATAGCTAGCGAAAGCCACTTATTACATCGTAATGCCAATCTGCACTAAGCTTTGCACTCCAGCTTGTAGCGTCCACCGATCTTAAACAATTTTCTCCCTCGTTCATCGTCGTTATGCGATCGTGACGTATCGCACCTAGTAAGTATAATGGACTCCAGCTTGTAATGTCTACCGATCTTAAACATTTCTCTAGTTCGTTCATCATCGTCATGTAATCGTGTGGTATCGCACCTAGTAAGCATAATATCTAATGGTTTTAGCATCACAAGCGTTTGGACTCCTAGATTTCCGACCACAGCGGTTGCAGTTTTCATAAACCGAAACAACAATTATTCATATTAGACTTGAGTCCCCCCATCAAAAAATTTCACCAGTCGCCACTGATTACAACTTGAGCAAGTGCATTATAGCCGAAGAAATATCTTCGTACAAGACTTAGACTTAGATCATCATTTTTTTGTTGATCTGCTGGTCGAAAAATACTAAATCAGCTTAAGACTAGTTCAAATCAACTCGAATAGATTAGGTACCTTTACCGGTAAGATTCATTTCTCCTTAGATTTTGAAGGTTTCAACTGTTTATGGTTTTCCATTTTGCAATATATACGGTGGAGCCTCTGATGGCCAACTATTCAACCTACGCTTTGCTTCTATTTATCAAGCTCAAGATTTCCTAACCAGTCACATCTTCTACAAATATCTAAGGTTTTTTCTTCATTTCGGTTTACGTTATCTGGACTACATCTAAAACTTCTCGTCGACTGTTCAACATCTAAAGCGCGGTCCAGATCTAACGTTGTATCGATAGTTTTCGCGTCAGTTCAGACAAGAAAACACCAACATCTTACCTGAAAGGATCAGAACTGACGAGTAAAACGTACGACTGAACTGACACAAAAACTGTCGAAAAAAGGTTAGGTCTGATGGACCACGCTTAAGACATTGTTTCAAGCAGTGGCGTAACTACCAGTGTGCGCGGTATGCGAATGAACACGGCCCATAAAATCTTAGGGGCCCGAGGCTATGTAAAGTAAAAAATTCCTAAACAAGGGTAAAAGCGCCTGTGCAAGCCGGAAACGGACAACTCTGTGCTGGATGACTCGGCAATGAGAACCCACCGGTCGAGCTTAGGTTAGTGTTAGGAAACGAATTTTGTAAATGATGGAACTGTTAAATGAGAGATCCGTGTTCTTATTACTCTTCCTTTGTGCTGGGGGGTATTCCATACCCCCCAGACCCCCCGGTTTCATGCCCATTTCAGGGAAATAAATTCATTTTGGTTTGTTGTCAATCAAATGTTTGAATTGATATTTTATTAAAATAAATCTTTTGGTTGAACGGGGCCGGGTGTAGTGCCAATTAAACCGTTTACCATGGGTACGTTTAATTTAAATATTTATTTATACAATTAAAAACATTGTTAAACTAAAATAAATTTATTCCCCTGAAACGGACATGAAACCGGGGGATCTGGGGGGGTATGGAATACCCTCCAGCACAAGGAAGTAACGATATAACTTTCAAAATTGATAAAGACGCAATTTTAATTCTTGAGAAAACATATTTTGCTTATTATGACGGGGGGGGGGGTATCTATAGCACCCGGTTTTTTCAATTGTTTACTAATAATATTATAAAGGTACCGTCCAATTCAGGGAAAGATTTTTTTAGGAACATATTTGAACAATATTTTGAAGTGGATTTTCCATTTTCTAGGGTGGATAAGCCGCTAAACACCCTAAAATGTGAAGAAATTAGTGTGCAACTTAGGGTCTGGGGAGGTATGGATAGTGGCGTGAATAACGGGGGGGGGCAGAGGGAGGAATGGTCCCAAGCCCAATTCTTTGGACCGCCCATAAACTGCATTATTTTGCGACAAAATTTTGTTTTAAAATCGCACACCTCTCAATCGTGGGGCCCGTCAAAGCTCTTGCTCCCGGACCTAAAATTTGAAGTTACCCCACTGGTTTCAAGATTTTTTCAACGTAAAATCTTTTTTTCTTTTTTCAGTCGTTATTATTTTTAACCTTATAGCCGCCTTGGTCAGTTCTTCGTGACTCTTCGTTTACATGCAGAAAAATAGCAGGTTTCCTGCTTATGCTTACTGGGTGCCGATTTCCGACGAACTGATTTCTTTCGGTGCGACAACATTTATTAACATGCGGAGATTTTAATCCCGAAGGAAACCGGGGTGCCCAATTGATGAAATGATTACATTTCGACTTAATGTCTGCCTGGGTCATTCCTGTTCATCGAGATGATCCAATTGCATTATAAACTTAAATCTATGCAATGTAGCCGTAGAAGCAAAGTCGATAAACTCAAGTTATCTCAATTTCAACACGAAGTGCGCTTTTAAGCCTCAACGTTGACGAAATGATTATACATCTACTATTTACACGGCCAGTTCTTTTTATATCACATCGAGATAAGCTAAATAAAACAATATTGTATCAAGTGATCAAATGCGGAAGCCGAAGGCCTCGCATCGATTCAAAGCTAACCTTAAGCGTGGTCGACAGATGTTAAGCTTGATGATATGATTATAATTCGATTACTATCACTATTAGCCTGTTACTTTCTACTGCTGGATTAGGCTTCCCCGCAATAACGGGGGTTGTTGGCCATAATTCGCAACCCTGGCGCTGGTCAGACGGGTTAACGATGTAGTCCGCAGATCGATTTTGGACTATAGTTGTTTTACATCCAGTAGGTAGTTTGCTCGGGTGTCCTTCAGATGTGCCTGCAGTCTTGTTTTCTTGTTAACGATGGCAATTCATCAAATCAGGGGGACCGCTGACGCCGGCTTAACGTGCCCTCCGAAGCACGGAGACTTGGTCATAAGAAAGATTGACTCTCCCCAAGTTTGAACGCAGTTCCCGCATTCGCAATTTATCGCTTTAGCTGCACGGCAATGACTGTTTCTTCGATTACTATACCAGGTCAAAACTATTGGACGTAAATTGAAAATGCGAAAATGGAGCTATATAAGACAGTCAAAGGCCGCCCAGTAAAACCGAAGACCTCACGGCCGGTTTCGTCACTGAATAACGGCAGCCTCTAGATATCAGACGAAATGATTATACTTCGACCACGGTGTCCAATGTCATTCTATTTTATTACATATTAAAGCGGTGTTCACATCGAGGTTCTTGTCTTGCTTAGGTAGAACCGAGCAAGTACCAATGAGATTTTGGGATTTTTTAAACATAGAAAAGGATAGAAAAAAATACTTCAATTAATTGGTTCTTGCTAGTTTCTACCTAAACAAGGCAAGACAAGAACCTCGATGTGAAATCTGCTTAATACTGCAAAAATATGTTTTCTTTCTTTGCTAATTTCACTTGACAGGTTCTATCATTTTAACACTTTGTTGACCATGTTTGTA
This sequence comes from Rhagonycha lutea, assembly GCA_958510855.1. NCBI lineage: Eukaryota > Metazoa > Arthropoda > Insecta > Coleoptera > Cantharidae > Rhagonycha > Rhagonycha lutea. The sequence goes on along the minus strand of OY294041.1, from coordinate 24,566,284 downwards.
GGAATAATATATATCAGGACTCGTTGTGGTCTCAAGGTCAACCTGCTCTACTGCTTAAAGAATAGTCTAGTCAAAAATCATAGATGAAATTTTCTCGACCCACCCGAGCATAACAATTTTCATAAAAGGAAAACAGGAAACATGAAAAACATTGAAATTGTGTAACATTAACAAACATTTAAAGGACATTTTGTATATCCTGGGGCAATTAATTACTAGGAAACTGCTAGATTTGTTTCAAAGGAAAAACATGGGTTAGACTCGCCTATAGCTATGTTCTATTGGAATAATTTAGCACCAAGTCACGTGACAGGTTCTTCTCTTATAAAGCGACCTCAAACCAGGAAGCCACCCATTTTCACTTCTGAATTTAATAAATTCTTCAAAAGGAACATTCAATCGAGTGAAAGTCACTGACACGAATATAAAATTTTTATCCAAAACCAACTTAAGGAATTAAAAATAAAGAAACTCCTGAATAAAAAAAAATCATAATTTTTTTAAGGTCTTCGCAAGTCGGAAACATTTTTAAACATTCATTTTTATTCGGAAAGTTTTTTTTTCGGTCGTTTACGTGTAAAGTTTAAATTTCACCTTTGTTCAAGAGTGAAGTAAATTTTATAACTTGGGAAAGCCTAAAGGTGGATGCTTAACCGCTTACATTTAACTTCTTAACATAATGAAGTCGTACAAACGTACTTTTCTAAGTGAACTTTCTTTTACTTAAAATGTTTAGTGTCGATTTCGCCTCTTGCTTTTAACGAAAATGATATTCAAGTTTTGAATCCAATTTAACTTGTCGGTTATTTCTCATTAATTCACTTTTAATATTTCCTCTATTCGCCTTCGTTGTGCTTTGCCAGAGTTGCTAATTTAATAAAACGTCATGATGGAAAACAGGTCGTTCCTAATTGTCTAAATGTAGTTGAATAGATTCAAAAGAAAATTTTTTGGGAGCTGAAATTTAAGACTTTTAAGTCTGTTTGAGTTTCCATTTCGTATTTACTGCGAGTCTCGAGTGGGTACATTTTCTCTTGTTCCCTTCGTGTGTATTTTTATTTTATCTTTATCAATCTTTCCGGCTGTCAGTGGTAAGTACCTTTGAAAGGAGCCCCATTTCAATAGGTGCGCGTTTCTTTGTGTAGAACATTTTTGGTAAATATCACAGACCTTTTATATTACTTCCACCAGGTGTTCCTTAGCTTAGTTACTTGCATAATTATTCCAATCAATCCATTTTTTTCATTTCCATTTAAGCATGCACAGGCCCCTATGTATTAATTAAAATTTAAAGGGATCTAATTGTAAATGTCACTCTCTATTTATTTTTCAATAATTTTAACTCGCGAGTAAACAAATTAATCTTACAAATTTATTATTCAGAAAATATTTTCCAACTTTAATCAGATCAACATTTTATTTATAAATTGCTCTTATGTGTTCGTTCGAGATAACAAATAATATTATTTTTCACCAGCTCTTTTCTCCTTTTTTTTGAAAAACCCTGTTAAGCAAAAGTGAAGCTTTTATTGCCACTTGCAAAAAGCTGTGCGTAACTTGGCTTTTTATCATGTTTTCATAACCGTGAAAACTGTTTTACTTTTTTAAGTGCCCAAAGATAGACACCCAAAAAAACGTTGTTGCAAAATTTGCAGAAATGGTGATGAACTTCGTCCTCCAGTGTTACAACGAGATTATTTCACGTATTATTTTTGATTAAAGTTTGCTGCCACCACGGTTGTAATAACAATAAAAAAAATTACATAGAAATAGCAGTTTGATAAACGATCCCATTTTATATAGGTATTCAGCTTTAATTTTTACCTTTTATTTTAATACTACAGGTTTTACCCTCTATAGATTTTCATTCTACGCCACCGTCCTCTTTAGAAGGTGCAAATATACGAAAGGTGTGGCTTTCGCAATTTAATAGTAGCATAGCACTTTGGTGCAAACACAGAGAGCCAATAAAATGTTGAAACGGGTCACAAAATTCTCGAAACAAACCAACACTGATTGTGGAAAACCTACTCATCTTTGCATCGATCAATTGATTTATTCTAATCGAATACACATTTTTTCAACTGAAATGTTCTATTTGCCCAAATTTATGGTCCACTTTCTCTTCAAACATTCTTCTTGTTTATTTCAAACCCCGTCCTGTCATTGATGTCACATATCTTGATAAATACTTCAGCTAAACAACTTCCCAAAGCCTCCTGCCCATATATCTTATCATAAGTTTGGATGTATTCATATGGAAGGCTGTCCAATGAAATAACATATTTCAGTGATTTAAAAATCTTTTTGAATTGATATTTTCCAAAATTCTTGATTTGTGTAGTGTGACGTGATTTTTACATACGCCGACTAAAGGCAATTTTATCTAGAATAATATGTTTTTAAATCGGGTTTGTACAAAAATTTCGTAGCTGTACCTCGTATTTATCAAATAGAGTGGTTATTCATCGAGACATGAGTATTTTTCCGTTAAATAATAAATACTAGATTTTATGGGATTACTAAATTAAATGTCAACATCATGGTCAAAAGTAAAATGATATTTTTAGTCAAGTACAGCTGCAAATAATAAAACGAGATCCAAAAAGCAATTATAGGCCTAGTTTTAGGAAAACTAATATTATTTAGTTAAGCCGGTCTCGAGTTTTATGGCTTTTTCAGAGAAGGGAACAAAGAAGCGGCTGTGAGTTAAGTCATTGGGACGGGCACGAGTGTTTGTGAACGGTTTACCAAAAAGTACCGCGCGCCATAATGTCGCGTTTAAAATTACCAAAAAGCACGTATATCTATTATTCACAAACTCATTAATAGGTTTTAAGAAATCATAAAAATTGGGGGAGTGATTAGAAAAAAAGGAAGAGGGAAACCCAAAATGAGATCTCTTATTGGATGGGACCCTTCCTAAAAATTAGGAAATTTATGTTAACGAGTAGAAGGGAACAGGCAGATCGACTCACTCGGCAAAGTGGTTCTGCTCAAGTAAGACGTACCTAATTTGGGAGATCACTTTGTAAAACGTTTAACATCTAAGTTTTCGGGTCAAAAATAGTTAAAGTTTCGACGGTCAGTACTTATAAAAATTAGTTTATAAGTATTGGATACACCAAGAACACCTAAAATCGGTAGTCGAATCGAAAGTAATAATAGAAATTATTAGTGAATAAAGACATTATTTCGAGTGTTAAAATAGTGAATTTCGTTAATAAACTATTGAACTTATCACGTTTATTTTAAGAGTGTATAAAGCCGATCGTTAATTATATTTATTAAGAACATTTAGCGTCTGGAAGAATCGAAGTTATTAAGTTTTAGTCATCCAGAATAATTAGAAAATTAGTTCTCGATGCAAGTTTAACGCGAATTAGCGGGATTATACGGTTTAAGGTGAATTAAATGTTTATGTTTGAAACATCGTCGTGGCCCAGGGGTGCAAGTAAAGCGAACTTTGATTTCAAATACTTTTAAGTCCTTCGATTTATTAAGATTCTGACCTAAAGTTCATAAGGAATCCACAAAATTACGTGCGTAATATTATAATCTCGACGACGTAAAAATCACCATAGTGATTAATTTGGTCAAGTAAAACTTAGCCAAAGCGAATGAACATTATTTTATCTGATAAAAATTATTAAGTTGGGAGTTCATTCATATTATACACATTTAAATTAACAATTCGTGTGAAACCATCATAAAGTTCAAACACCGTATTTAACATCTTTTGGGGCCAAGTAGCCATTTCATCAATCAAATCAAGGATCGACACTATCAAATCTATTGCAGTCAAGGAATATCCACAACGAGTGAATCATTGTGTAAGACACCTGTATTCAGCCATAGTAAGTGATAATTTGTTATTTTTAAAAAAACACATAATTTTCAAGAATCGGTGTGAAGTTTATTTAATTGTTGTTAGGTTATTTAAAGTTTGCCTAATTTTATTCAAGTTTTGTACTAATTTCATTACATATATTTCATTAGAAATATATGGATGCGAGTAGCTGACAAAATCTGGGTTTTAAGTTCAGAAATTAAAGAATAGGGTTGTAATTCAAATCGTCATAAATTTGATTAATAATTCTAATTTTGTCTATGGTAAATTTGGGGATTTTATTGAAATTAAGGGAATTTTACTTTGATATAAAGATTAATTAGTCAGTTACTCAAATCATTAAGAATCATTATTTTATTAGCATTAAGAAAACTTAGCTTTGCATCGAGCTCGAATAATTTTGATAGGTTTTATTATTAGTATTGATCAGTGCTTTTGGCATTGAATGTAAGTAAGTGTGTATTTTGAAGTTATCTTATTATTATATATTTGTTTTCCAGTTTTCATTTGTTTTTATTGCGTAACTGTGTTACGATATTTCTTTTACAGGATATTCCATATTGTGAGACTCGATAGATTTACGATAGTCCATCGTCCCTTGATAAGTTACATCTAGTCTTTTCACTAAACAGTTTTTATTCATTACCTACAAAAACTATTAATTCCAGACCAACGGCCGTGCGTGGATAAAGGGGATAAACCGTGTTCTCTGTTACATCGTTTACCGGTCCAAGCAATTAAGATCAGGGGCGGGTCGGAATCAAACTTAACAGAGTGGCGCCAATAGTAACTCCATAAAAATCGGGGTTATCAGTCGAGCATTGTAAATAGTAACCAGCGACGCTATGCCATAACACTTTTTCCCGTAATTTTAGTAATTAAAGAATCTACGCCGAAAACCACTGAGTTAGTTGAGTGCTTTCCTTAAGTGTCATAACCTTTATTACGTGATCGAGGGAAAAAGGGCGTAGTGTGAAAATAACACGTAATAGTAGTAAGAGTAAATAATTTACCAAGATTCAAATAGTCAACTGGAGATAGCAAAGATTATTATGGAATCTTAAATTTACCCATATATTTTATTGTTGACTATTACAGATTAAATTATGGGGGCTCGCGACGGGATCATCTACTCGTAAACTCTGTACGCTTGTATGGATTCCTCTTGAAATAATGTTATTACATCAATCACTCTGAAATTTCCCAGGACCATTTATTACCATCTGTAAATATAAATGGTACCATTTGGTAAAACTCTTTAAAATAGGTGCTAATCCAATATAATAATTTTCTAGAAAACTCCTCCTCCGTGCCATTAATAGAACATAACAGGTTGATTACTTATCTATTTACATGAGTTGCGATGTAATAAAATTATTTACAGAACATACACTATAATTTGTTAGCATTTGTGACCGGTGGGTTTGAGGGGTATAGAATAATCACCAAGCACAGGCAAACTTGCGAGGTTTGAGCTTTAATTAAATACTGTGGTGTTCTAAAACCAACCGCAAAGCCCCTCACTTAGAAACTAAGATAGTTGTGATCTTTCGAGCACGCATAGGTCAAGTTCCGACCGCTTTGCTATCGAAAGAGCATTTATTAAGACTACGGGAAGGCTAGATTCTAAATTACAACTTAGAGACTCGGGATATTTTATACTGTTTAATAGATTTGCACACAAGATGTGAAAATTCAATCTTGTTATATGGACTACAAATAGTCATATAGCCGTATGTGTTGGTTTGTGTGATTGTATCAAACCACCACTACATTTAGTATCAATTCTGCTAAATAGCGATCTGATAAAATCGATGATTTTGTGTGGCACAATCAATAATTGTACAAAAATAAAAGATTTGGCGAACCAATAAGTTGTTTGATTGGAAACCGCTGTGTTGCAAGTCCCGCCTTCTCCGCCTTAACCCGTGGAATCGCAGTTATCCACGAACAATATCAGTGCTTCTTGTGTAAATTAGTGCAATCGAACCTCAAGATTTAACAGCTGGTTTCTGGTACATAATCTCAACTTTCTGTGTTCCTAATTTATGAATTTATGATAATTTTTGCTATGGTCCATACAGCGTTTTTACGGTTGTATTAGCCAATATAAATATAAACCAATTTTCATCAAAGAAACGCAAATTTGAGCAATTCTTTCACACGTGCACGAAGCCGAGTCGTTTTTGGAAATTTACACAATCTGCTTCTCTTGACCAGAAATTCAGATATCTCGAACTAGGAAATTCACTATTTAATCGCTCGAAAAAGGCTCCCTGGACCGAAACTTCGTTCCAGAAAATACAAACTCAAAGTTCGTAAAGTAAATTCGACGTCACCCAATCTCGCAACTGGCTTGCAAAACGTCGACGAACGGAAAGCTTTTTATCACAGAACCAGCGACTTACACTTACTGCACTGTCATTTCTATCTATTAAATTTTTAGTTCACCTCCGGATTCGAACCTAGTATTTCACATCACAAACCCGCGATTTAAACTTCTGCGCTATGTGTAATGGTAACAAGTTGGCTTTAAATGTAAACCAAGATTTATTTTCATAATTCTGGGTGTTCGCTTACAAACCTGTTTTGACAATAATATTCTATCCCGAATCTCTGATTCGCTTTTATCATCACAATACATAGTTCAGATTGGCAATTTCATTGTTAGTTTTAGAAATATTTGATCTACTTCATAAGATTGTCAACAGATGGCACCACTAAATTTGCTTAGGGATTAATGAAAAATTGTACTTGAATTCCAATTTTACCATTAAGAATAGTGTTACTGTAAATTTGAATGAGTAAATAATCTCTTAAGCACCAATAACAATCAAAAATTGCAAAAATATAGCAATTTGTTACGCATTCCAATATTACAGAGTCATCTTTCGATAGTATTTTGAAGTAGTTATTTCCAAAACTAACAATGGAATAATAACAATTTACAATATGAGTACATAATCATGGTAGTACATAATTAAAGATTTGGACTTGCTAAGTACACTGGGAGAAGCAACTTTCGCTACCAAACATTTCTTTTTTTCCTTCTTTCGAGCTTCCAGTCGCTTCCAAACGATTTGGCTCCCCACCAAAATGTTTGTAGCAGTTGTAGCGACTGAAAGGGGTGGAGCCAAAGCATTTGGAAGCGACTGGAAGCTCAAAAGAAGAAAAAAAAAGAAATGTTTGGTAGCGAAAGTAGCTTCTCCCCGAACGCAGGGATAAAATGCATAGTTGAAGCTAAAGGAGGAATAGGGGCTTAGCCCATCCTAGAAAATTTGTAAAAAAATTATTTTTTAATTATTTGACAAAGTAAAAATCAGTTGCCATGAAATATACCGGGTGACCGGCTGCCAATGAGAACATAGGAAATTAACATAGGAAATTGATTTTTCTTTAATTCCTGCTTCCCATCAAAAGAGATAAAAATGAAAATTATCAATTGAATTAATAGGTATCAATTTGAAGAGATTTTTATTCCGCTTCTAAAGATACCTAACACTTGATATTTTGTTGGTTAATTACTGTTAAAATGCACTAATAAAATGTAAAATAGCGCATTTAAAAACATTTTAGTTTGAAATTGTTAGAATTGTTTGAATTTTATTGCAGTTCATTTTGCTTGAAAACCAATAATTTCCAATAAGTTTAGAATAACTTGTGTTTGCGTTCATTGTTAACCAAATTTATTGTAATATGTCAAAGTAACTTGATAGAAATAAATTATTAGTTTTTATAAAAAAACAATTGCAATAAAATTCAAACAAAGCAACTAAAAATCTTTTTAATTGCGCTATTTTGCATTTTATTAGTGAGTTTATAAAAGGAATTAAAGAACAAAATATCAAGTGTTGGGTATCTTTAGAAGCGGATTAAAAATATCTTCAAATTGATAGGTACCATTTTCATTCTTATCCGTTAGGATGGGAAGCAGGAATTAAAGAAAAATCAATTTCCCATGTTAATTACCTATGTTCACATCGGCGGCCGGTCACCCGGTATAATGAAAACAATGTTATCAGAACCAACTTGCATTTCCCGAGAGAATATTGTCTTCTTTTTTTCTAGTTTTTATGATTAATTTTGTTTATTTACGCTACAATGTTATTTTGTATAATATAATGTAAATATTAAATAAAGAATTTGAGTTCTAAGAAGCATAAATAAATTTTGTAATCAAGTTTTCTTGCATTCTTCCTATCCCATCCATATCATATACAGCAGGGCTCAGCAATCTGCAGCCTATACATAAAAAATACAAATACTTCTTTCTACCCCCACTCTTGTAATCAATTCAGAACATGACAGTAAGCTGATAATGACACATTTTCAATTTTCTTCTTTCATGTGATTTGTCACATCTCTTTGACGATGCTGACTCTTTTTCCACGAGTCTGTGGTATGCGTGAATTTGGGCACCAAACCACCGAAAGTGAAGTCTTCAACGCAGCAGTCCCAAATTAAGTAGAGTAGCTCGAGATTGTTAGTCCATTCATGTAGGTAAGGCGACCTAACCAACTTAAAATTTAATGTTTTAATGTAGACTCCTTAGTTCGAACTAAGGGCAGTTTTACTTTGATTCAACCAATCAGGGTTGGGAACACTGCTTTCACTTCGAAGTAACTAAATGCATGTATACTCCGTACCGTAAATTTAAAACCAAGCTTGGTTAGATTGATCTAACGCTAACGCGTGCATGTATATGGGACAAGTAAGAATCTCACTAATCCATTCATGCGCGACGCGTCGTTCCAAGCCAAAACCACCACGTCGCTGAATTTTTTGCGCTGTTAGGTCAGGCGATTAGACTCGCCCCCCGGTACCGTGTTTGAAGGTTTTTTTTCTTATTATATGGAATATTATAGCGTCGTTTTGTAAGGGGTTTGCCAAGTTAATGCGAAAAGCTCACTTTTTCTGATTAAAAGTTAAGACGGATCGAAGTTATTTTACTGAAGTGTACCAAGTTTCTTAATGTACAATAAATCCGCAGACTTACCTATTTGTGTAATCCTCTTCAACATGTCATTAAATTAAGAAACTTTAGAGCACTGCAGTCTTTAAATCTGATGAATCTAAATCCGTATGTGTTACCTCTTAGCCAAATTAAACTGTTTTCAGAAAAGAACCAAAAAGGCTGTGGTCAGAGTTGGATTAAGGAATGAATTATAGATTCATTCTTAATTTACAAAACCATGGTTCACTACGTCTGACCCAAGTTTTTCTGTTTAAAAAAGTGAAAGCTATTGAATCATGATTTTTTAACAAACTTAATTAAAGCAGGCTTAGTTTTCTTAATGAAAGCGATTACTGTTATTAAACCCAACAGATAATTTTAATAGACAATTAATCAATTTGATGAACCGCCATTCAAATCGAGCAAATAGTCTTCTAATTCGTTGTATTATAACATTAAACTGACAACAACATGTTGTCATATAATAGGTATGTCGTACTATGCATAAGGGTGGAACTTAATGACTTGACACGACCCCCGTAAATGGGATATGTACACGTAAACAGTTAAGATTTTGCATTCATAATATTATAACTTATCATCCCCGATTTTCTTTGACGATAATAGCATGAAAACGGTTAAGTGCGTCGACTACTAGGTTCGAGCCCGGACGAAGTAAGAACTTCATTTTGACAACTTTCCTCTTGGAAGGTAATAGAAAATCACTGAGTTGCAATCTATTTATTGTGATACCTAGCCAACGTTAAACTATAGGTTCCCTAAATATACGATAAAAAGGCATAGAAGAATTGCCGAAGGACTGAAGAAAAAGAGAATAAGAAATGTAGGCATGCAAGACTTTTTAGAACCATTTTAATACTGAAAATGTAAGTGTAAAATTTTGGTCGAAGAAGGTAAACAAATGTAACCCTTTTCAATTATGCACTTCACTTCTTTAAGAATACTGAACTCCATAAAATAACAAGTTTAAAAGTTATTATGTTCAATGCCGTAATCGAGAACACCTTTTTCCCCAAAAAGTAAAAACAGGAACTACGTTACAGGAAAATGAAAAACAACGATTTTTATTCCTGATACAATTTGCATTTTGTGTTTATCTCCACCCCACATATCGTAAATATACCTTGTCGAACAAAGGTTACCATATGAATATGCAATACTTTGGGATCAAACCACCGCTGCCATTTTCTTCCTGTTAGGTATGATTGATGAAACCACATTATTCGTAGCTTGTTAATGTCACTCACTCGATTAGTTTCTATAAAAATTATGCTCCAGATTCGCATTTACATGACGTATATGATTTAGGAAAATTATTTTTTGCACGGAATGTCCAGGCTTTAATTAAAAACAACAAAAATTAATTGTAAATACCATTTTTTCCGAGTTATTTTAACTTTTTAAATATTTTCCCAAATTTCATACATAATTATTCGTAAAATTGTTTACAGTACGGTAAACTAACGAGTAAAAATTTTTGCTTGATCTGGATTCGAACCCTGATGTTACTCGCTGTGAATAGGTATCTATAGTCTGATTTTTTTAAGAAACCGATAGAAATTTTGTACTTCACGTGGACAACGTGAATGTTAACCAATGAAATTGGTTTAAATTTAATTTAAAGAAATTTCATTGGTTAACTATTGCTCTTTACAGAAGGGCGACGCGTGTAAAATGATAAAAATTTGATCTGGTCGAAAAGCGGGGGCTCTGGGGGAAATACTCCCAATTCAAGAACGTCCAGTGGGAATTTTTCCAGAAAAATAACCTTCAACTGTGTACTTAAGTTCATCACACTTTTAAAAATGTTTTTTAGCGCTCTCGCTTCGGGCTTCGCCAGTGTTTCCAACAGGCCGACTATTCAAACTTAGTAACTAACAAGGGGAGCATCAACTTTGATCGTCCCGACCTGCACCACTAATATACGTGTGAATCACAATTAGAACTTCATCAGGTCAAAATTTAAAAATTCGGAATTCAGACAATTTGAAGAAAATCGATTTTTAATTAAAAATACGCATATTTATTCTGTAAGCGTAGTATAAGATTTTATACTTACACGGTACCAGGGTAGTCAATCTATGTTACAATTACAATGTAGTCAATATCATATAATATTACTACTCTTACAGAATTTTCGTTCATCAAAGTCGATTTTCTCCAAAGTGGCTGAATTTTTAAATTTTCACTTGATAAAGTTGCAATTGTGCACTAACTTTGCAACGACCAAAGTTGGTGTTCCCCTTGTAAATATTGTAGTGTTCTGAACACAAACAAACTAATTCGGTAGCTATGTCGTCGAAGAGCAATAAATAAGACAATCTCAGGATGTGGGTCCAACTCACAATAAAAAACTCGAGTGAGATTATTTTGTTTAATGAGATTAAAGCAAATGGTGAAAATTCAATCCCGCTTTTTGGACTATCAAAATTGTCCTCTGGCCGTATGTGTAACTATGTGCGATCGGATCAAACCACCATTACATTTATCACCAATTTGTCTTAATGGCGTTTAAGTTTTAAGTTTATTTCATGTGTAATATGTGTGACAAAAATCATTTATTTTTGCACAAACCCTGATGTTGAATTGTTTAATGGTCACTGGAATTTTAGCCCCGCCTTCGGAAATTAACCCTGTTCTGTTTTTCGATCCACTTAACGCTTGCTTTGTCCAAATTTAACAAAACTTCGTGAATTTGTGTACTCGCAATGATCCACGGATAAGTATTGGTGTATTTCATGTGAATTTGCGACGCAAATTATCCAGAATTTAACAGCTCGTAACTTAACCTCAAAATTTTCTTTCCGATCTCTTAAAATCCTTATAATTTCAGAAACACCCAGTGATAAAACCGTCAGATTAACAAATATCCGCCTAATCCGTAATCAGATGATCGACAATTTGTTTCACAATCGTAAATTTTTGCAACCGACTCACGCTTCCACAAAACGGTCAACTTTTCGAAAATTTCACAACTTTTATCGTTTTTTCAAAGATCTCGGAGTTCCCGTAGTAGGAAAATCACCAATCAATCTCGAAAGAATTCCTTGGGACCAAAACTTGACCCATACAAAAACGCAAAACTCGGACGCAAATTTTTGCACTATCTGCGTTTTTCAAGATGGTTGCCAGAAGACCTCTTTATCATCCTGACCCCGCTACACAAATCAAAATTTTCCAAATTCAACACAAATCCGCATGTAATTGTTTTTGGCGCCAAATTTAAACTTGGAATTGATTTATTCTTCTTTTGCAGGATTTTCAAAACTTATCACAGCCCCCTCACAAATCACAAAATCGAAATAAACAAAATTTGTAAATGTGTAAACAAATTGGCCTTTGATTTTAACAAGATTTATTCTCACCAATAAAACGGTGTCCATTTTCACACCCTCTTTTGAATGTAATGTCCAACCCCGAGTCTCTTACTCGTTTGAAACATCACAATATATTATTTGATCTTTGAAATGTCGCTTTGTTGCTTATTTGCGGTTGGAGGGGGAGGGGGTACTACCCACGGTTTCCAGGGAGAATTTTTATAGAAAACTAACCTATTTAAATTGTGATGATAAAAACGAATAGGAAATTCGGGATAGGTTACTGTGTCAAAAAGGTATGCAAGCGAATACTTGCAACTGCGAAGATTGGTCTTGTTTTCATCCAGAACCACGAAGAAGAATAGATTAGTGCATGAAATTTAAATTTTCCCGCCGAAACTGTTATACCTTATAATTTATGAGATTTTTGGAAATTCAGGAGAATTTTCGATTTTTGAAGGACAGAAGAGGAATATTTTCTGGGACGAAGATTCGGACCGGAAAAGCCAGCCTTTCGAGCGATTAAATGGTGCAATTTTGATTTGGAGGTGAGCAAATTTATAAAAAATTTTGGAAGTGACGTCATCGTTTCACGTGTGAGAATATAACACAAAATTTGCTTTCAATTGATTAATATCGTAGTCATGGAGTTTCGCATCTCGTTTGTATTAGTCAATACAAGTAAATGAGGCGTTTATGCCCTAAAATATTGGAAATTATCAGAAACGTGATGCATAAAAGTTTGAGGTTAAATACCCAAAAAGCAGCTGTTGATCCAGATGCACAGGTACAAATTCACATAAAAGCACTATTCGTGGACAGCTACATCACCACGAATCCACTAAAAATTACGAAAGGATTTCTGCAACGATCGAAAGCGTCCTACACGTGGGTTGCATACCTTTTGGTAGCTGACTGCAAGCAGCTGAAGGCGGATCTTAAACAACAGTGGTTCCAAAACAACATTTTTGGTTAGTTAAAAGCTTTATTATTGCAATATTTATACAATTTTTGAATTTTGTTAACACATTGCATTAATTCAATCATCAGATTCCCATTTAGTAGATTTGATTTTAAATGTAGTAGAGGTCTGATTCGAATACACAATTACACACCTACGGCTATTAGGACCAATAATTGTAGTCCGAATTGCAAGATCAAAATTATACAGTTTCCTTTAAATCGAATAGAAACCGCCCGAATCTTTTTAATTGAATTTAGAATCTAGTTTTCCCTGAGTATAAGTGGTCTCAAATTGCTCTACCGGGAATTAAGTTTCCGTGGTACTTTAGAGTTATTATTCGGAACATAACGGCAACCTCAGTTTTCCGATTGAGGGACTGAGAAGTTAAGTTTTGGAACACCACAATATATTTAATTTTTAAATGTTTTCTTTACTTTAATTATTATATTTTATGTTAGATAGCAGCTAGACAAGCACCGAAGTTAGGATTCCACGAGATCCCTGCTCCAGCGCTGGAGATAATGAGGTTTTACGGTAAGGTAGGGTTGAGTTCCGTTTGTCGTTACATTTTTGTCTATAGATCTGTGACTAATTCGTTCATTTATTAGGCCGCACAATCTAGCCAATCCAGTTTATTTCACCTGAGAAGGGAAGGAAAAAATATTGCGTTTGATACGCGATGGATTGAGTTTTTGGTGTGGGTTAGGTGGACATTCTAGCATTGATTGCGAGCATCATTTCCATGTAACGAAAGAAAAAATTCGAATGCTATGTACATAAACGATGAACAGTCGAGAGCGAGAAATACTACCGGGCAGGACGAGCCCCCAAAAATGTAGATAGTAAATTGATTTATTTAAAATGATTAACTTATAATGTATTAATTAATATTTATTTACACACAATAGTTACAAATGCAAAATTCATATGAGGCACCGTTCACCCACAGAACTCAAATCGTTGCACCAATTAATAAAACATAAAACCGTTATATGTTCTACTAATTATTCGTTAAACAAGCTGCCATGTCACCTTCAACGGTCAGCTTATTCGTTCCGCAACCACAGAGTCTTCAGTATGGGTGTTATGCCAAGACAGCTTCTCTGATTGGTTCGGTTAGAATGACATAACACAAAAATTCCACGACAAGGACAAGTTAGCTTTGATGAAGGTATGGAAGGAATTCAGTGTCGTAATTTCAAGAACAGAAGATTGGGGTCACAAATTATTCCTTAATATAAAATGGAAAGCTGACTATGTTTGATAAAATTTTGTAATTAAATTTTAATTACAAGCAGTTTCGTTAATTTGAAAATATTTAGATCTGGTAAGTTTTCAGTTGTCACTTGTTGTAAGTGGAATTATACAAGTTGGTACTAAAGTCTTAAGAAGTTCTTAATCAGTATAATTCTACGTTAAATTTGTTATAACAACCTAACTTCGTATCTAATTTTATTTTTCCTGTGGGAGAGTTCCACTCATGAACATAAAGACTGGGAGAACTGTAAATTAAGTTCGATAATTTTCATCAACAAATTAAGAGATAAAAGCTATCGAAGGACGTTTAAAGTTTTAACATTGCTCTCCAGCAGTGGAGAATGTAAAAACTAAAAAGGCGACTATTTAAAGAATTTAAACCATTATTTGGAGTAAATCGACATCCAGTGAACGATCCATTACTTCTATTAACTTCGACCTGATCCTTGCAGTGCCAGTGTGATTTTTCAAGAAATCCTCTTTAATTTAGATATGAGAACAAAACGACATCTTGTCATTTAAAAGTGGATTATTCAAAAGTTTCAATGAAACATCCTACTTAATCTGAAGTTCCGTCGTTCAACTATTCATCTTCTCTAATTGAAATAGTTTTTCTATTAAGTTTGTAATTTTTTATCTCGTCTTGCTCTGGAGGAGAGTCGAAATTTTAATTTTTAAGAATGTAGCAGCATCAGAACATGGGAAAATGCAGTAATAACAAAAATTTTAATAATGATGGCAGTTAAATTGCTTAATAAACTACAGGAAGCTTATTTTAAACTGGAGCACGGTAAAAAAATTCAACTGTGAGGAACCCCGCCGCCCGCCATTAACGCAGTGCAATTTTGGCGAGTTTTTAAAAATGAAACGTTTTAGTTAATTTAAATGGGTATACGAAGCAAGGAGCAAGTGGAGATAAAATGTAAACAAGAGTGGAATAACAAAATTCATAAAAAATGAACGCGATATGCCAATGAATAAAAAAATTCTCTAATACATTTCGAGCGCATAAATTTTGCTAAAAGAGTGTGTAAGATCCGCATGAATAAATGATGCACATTACATCATGTAATATAAAGAGAAAAGTAGGATAATTGAATATCCTGGTTGTATTTTAAGAGATCCCACATAAAACAAAGAGTTAATTAACATACAACGCTAAATGAGTTCGGCAAACAACGCCTCCCATTTCTTTAACGATGGGGTAAACGTACACACAATAAATTGAAAACCAAATTTGAATATTTTGGGTTTATTTAAGTATACAAAATTCATTTTCCGAGTAATGCGCTATATACGAAATGTAATTTGAAATTTTAGATTTGAACGGATAGGCTTCAACATATTTGCCTGTCCTTTAACTTTTTATAAGCGTCCTAAATCTGAAAGCTGGTTCGTTGGAAGCTATGAAAGATAAACTTTTGTGTATGGTCATAAACTCGAGTTAGGGTACATCATGAGAAGTGGAAGAGAACGTCCTGACTAAAATATTACATTCACTTTCTGAAACGTTTCCAAAGCAACCGAAATAACGATCATTACAAAAAGTTTTCACGATTACCTCAGCTTTCTGAGCGATAATAGACGAAAAGTTGCTGAATTTGCGAATACGTGCAATTTATATTACGAAATAACGTCTTCGTCGTCCAACTAGATTACGCGTCAAACAAGCAAATACTAATACTCGGATTAGATATAAGTTATGAGGGTCAAGCAATCGATACCTCCAAACCATGTTGAAGCCCCCCCAATATAATTAAACCGTATTCAATTTATACCAGGTTTTCATTAAGGCGACACACAATTTTGGAATCCAGAATGACTCAACTTAATAACAACCCGAGAAATTATACTTGAGGGCTGAGAGGGATTCCGGAAACAGAACTATATGGATTACAACGGATGCTTTAGTTCGCTTATGTCATCTAAACCGTATCTGTTCTCGAAAGAAGCTTATAACGAGCTTAATGCCTACATATTTTAAAGCCGCCCAAGATTAGCACTTTAGCTAAAAACAAATGATCATCTCACTGACTTCGACTTATGTTACTAAAAGTAAACCATAAATTCTAACAAAATAATAATAAATTTTCCCAAATATGAAAATTATTTTGCTGATGGAAATTTATCCCAAAACAAATTCACGTCTAACTTCCAATTTTCCTATCTCTTTCCACCTATACTTCCGTTAAAATCGACTTGCTCCTTGCACTTCTCTAGCCCTTCTAATTTCCATATCAAAATTTGTTCTGATTCAACATTTTCTTACGTCATTTTTTCTATTTTTTTTGCTTTATTTTAATTATCCAAAATTTAAGTTTATTTACACAACTGTACTTCCTTAATTAAATTAGAATAGATGGTGTAGGTTGTAGAGGAGGCTTAGAAGATTGTTTTAATATTGTATTATGTTTTATTAAATTTTACAGTTGGCACATCACCCAGAGTTCTTTGGACAATTGATTGATTTCTTTTTATTTACTTCTAATTTTATATCAAAATAATTCGCAATATTCATTCCATAGTCGGAAATAGTTTAGAAAATGAAGACTTTGTTGTTAATTTGGTTTACAATTATATCCTTAGTAGTTTTTGTTGGTTAAATACCTTAAAAAAATTTTTGTTTCTTTTTCATTCAAGCAGGTTTAGTTTTTCCTACAACTACCAAATTAATCAATTTAAAATCCACAACAAAACTATCAATGCAATTTATCACTAATATTAATTATTTAAAAATGTTTCGGCACTAATTACTTAAGCAAAGAGAGTTACGCGCAGGCAGGGTCTCTCAACTTCTCACTCATCGTTAAATTTTAAATTTTATTGTTATAAGTTTTAAAATAATAATTATTGTAATGTTAATAATAATAAATTTTGTTCTCTCTCTCTCTCTCCCCGTTGCCTCAAATTCTATTAAACAAATTACGTAACCTTTCTTTATACTGTAACGAATTTTTGCTATTGTTACGGGGTTTTACTTTTTCATTTTATTTCACATATTCCTTTATGCGGCCCTGGCATCTACTTTAGTGCAATCTCATATTGCAGGCTTTTGATGTGGGCATGTTGAATACTTTAGTGTAGGTATTTTAAAATACCTTCAGTTTCCCAACTTCTACGATAGTGGACGTACATAATTTCACAACAACTTTGTTAATTGTTTGGTCCAACGTCAATGTTTTTCGTGCCAAGTCGTTTAAGATAAGTGATCTGGCTGTCGTGTAGTATTTTTGGGCTTGTGTGTGAACACCTGGAGTCGAGCATAGCTGAGAAAAGAGACTCTTTTGCAATAACCTTCGACTCCATTCGTGTAGCGATGCTTTTGGTTGTTAATTTACAACATAACCTCGAGTTATCGACCATTGTAAGTTGTTCTTTCTTCTTCTTTTGGATGACGATTGGGAAATAATTCATGTTGGAGTTTACTATCCATCATTAATTCCATCTCTCTTACGGTCCAGCAAGTCAACTTCAGATCTGTAGCAGTGCTTGTTTGCGAAAAGTGCCTGTCAAGGGTTTTATAAGTGTTCCAGATTTCCACCTTTTGGAGCCAAACGTCGTATTTCGAGTGGAAGGAAATGCCTGTCAACGTTATATTATTATAAGTAATTTTATTCTTTCCTATTCATTTGACCGACGGAGATGTGTATTTTGGGCTTGTGTATTTCATTTGTTGGTAACCCACAGAAGTTACTGTTTTGTTTTGGGTGCTTGTAAATTTAGGGTGGGTGCAATTTTTGATTGCGATGCTCAATTATTCATTTGCTACTGTGTATATGTTTTGCACAGTAATTTACATTGCAATTATTGGGCATCTCTCAGATTCTATTGCCAATTCAAGCACTTTAATTACTATTTGCGTTTTTTAAGTTTCCCCAAGCTACTATTCTTTTTCAGAACCTACGGCTCAGCCTTCGCACAAATCGAGAGCTAGCCTATTAACATCGTGGCTAAATAAACTAAGTTAGGTCATCTCCGGATAGCGAAAGATTCTGGTCTCTGTTTTGGGACAACCCTCCTCATTAAGGGTTGCTGCTCAGAGGGTTATTATCGTTTCAATTTCAAGCCAAAATAAAAGCCGCTTCGTTTTTCTTCTTCCCTCTCACATAAATGAAATATCAAACATTAAAAGCTCAGAGCGGAGTTGGAACTCATACCGTGAACTTATCCAGGTCAGTTAGAGAAATCACTCCCAATCACTCAATGCTCATATAAATAATTCAAACTTAGCATGAGGGATTTACGGATCAAGCTTTAAGGAAACAAAGAAACCACGTTGATAGAATGGGGAAAACAGATAGGCAAAGATTTGTAAAATCGAATTTGAGATTACTGGAACGACAGCTTAAGAGATAGGCTCAGAAATGATGGTTTTCCTCCTCCACCGAATGATCCAAAGGCCAAGAATAAATGGAACACTCCCTAGCCAAAAGAAGAAGCTAAAAATGACTCTAATTCATTCGTTACTCCATTACAATTCTTGGAACCCTTCACCATACCGGTCGCATCTTATAATTCAATGTTCCCCCTCGTCTTTCGCAGATCCAGCGGTTCTACACGGTTGCAAGTTGAGTTTTCCTCCTATGTCTGTGTTACGTATGCAAGAGTTATCATAAACATAGAGAACCTATAGTTTAACGTGGATTCTGAACTACGGAAGAGTAATATACTTCATTTTGAGAACGTTTAAGGGACAGATTCCACCTAGGTGGTTTGTATTTACCTAATAAGGGAAGATTGTCACAATTAAGTTCTTCCTTCGCCAGGAGTTGAACCGGGTACGCAGTATTAGTAGTCACTTAAATTTATTGCCCCCGTTCGGGGATTTTTTACTCCACCGTGATTCTTACGCTTGTCTTGCGCATCTGCTAGTGTTTCCAGCAGGTCTGCGTTCTGAAAATTCTCTTTGAACTTTTTCCATTTTTGATAATTTTATTTATTATTTCCTCCATAATCGTCCAGTTGTCGGCCGTAGCGAGAATTAATATGCTACGAGGGATAAGTTACTCTAAAGAAAATAGTATGCACTAAAGAGTAAGTAGCGTAACAAAGTGATATTTAACCGTTCTAAAGTTTGGACACCCCTCTTCTCAACAATAATATTATGTTTTTTACAAGGAAATTCATTTTCATCTTTCATTTTTCTGACAATTAGCTCCAAACATTTCCTTTATCACTACTAAATTTCCTCCAAAGCAGACGAACACGAAGCCGAGGGCAGACACCAAACCTTTTCTTCAGACGGGTAGTAGTTGATCGGTGCCATTTTGAATGAGTGTAGAGAATGCTGTAGAGTATTTCGAAGCAGCCGTGGTTGGTCAGCCGCTCTTTTAGCTTATTCGTGGTCTCTTGGTATATCCTGTTCAACTGTTTTCCTCGATATTAGGTATGAGACCTTCTAAAGTCTACACCATTTCAAGCATTAATTCAGAAAGCATCAATTGTAATTCAGATTAACTAGTTCTTCCGACCTTATGGCCACCCTTCTGGTTAACTCTGGGAGACCGTTCGAAGTTCAACTTTAACTCTTCTGGCTAACTCTGCGATGCTGCTCGGTATTCGACCTCGTACAACTCTCTAGATGGGCAGTAGTGCGGCAAGAAATATTGACTAATCTGAACTGCAATTGATGCTTTCTGAATTAAAGGTTGAAATGGTGTAGAAGATGGTCTCCAATGGTTTCTTCACAGCTCGATGGAGTATTTTCTTATCGCCTTTGTGCGATGCAATGAATTTTAAAAATTTACCCCGTTTTCGGTGCCAAGCGGATAACTGGAATCTGTATCACCACCAACAGTAACTGTCAAAGGCGTAACTCTCGGGGGGAGGGGGAACTAGGTAGAACTAGCATCCTACAAGATCTTTAACCCACCCTCAGAAATGAAGTAAACATTTAAAAAATGTGATAAAATAATGGAGAATTAGATTTTCCTCAAGGGACGTGGGGGGGGGGGTCACTCCCATCTGTAAGGAAACAATAAGACGACTTTTCATAAATCAAATTTGCGCCACTAACAATTAGGAAAAATGGTATTTCTTCATTATTTTCTGCAAACTGAGCAAGTCCTTTTTCCCATCTCTGCACCATCCCTAGTAACACACACCCTCCTAGAGCGTCCCATGGACGTCCGCTAAAGATCCATTGGACGTCCAGGGACCATGTACCTACATTTGATCTCCAACGGACGTCCATAGGACGCTCCAGGAGGGTGTGTGTTACTTGGGATATAATCAATGGCACTCGAATTCAATGGGGGTAACCAGGTGCGTAGCTAACCTCGAGTGCTAGGGGGTTTATAGCCTTGTATTATGTTATGGTAGAGTACCCTATGTAAAAATGTAAAGAAATTGGTGGGAAACCGGGGGGTCTGGGGGTATGGAATACCCCCCAGCTGTAAGAAAGTAATATGACGATTATTTATGGATCAAAATTTGCGTCATTATCAATTTTCGGTGGAAAACGGTAGTCTCGAATACTCCCCAGCTGTAAGGAAACAACAAAACTTTCTTACAGCTGGGACGCTATTCCATATCCCCGCTTTCTAATGCATAGGTGGTTATCAACCTGTAAGATTACATCACTGTGGGAGCAGTTTTTCTCTAATGTAGGTTAGATTTTATGGATGTATTTTACCATTGCGAACTTCTGCTCATATTCGCGTACCACAATCTTATTATTAATTGGACGACCATAGCCAAAATTGTTCTCTTTTCTCTACCTTATATTGGGTAGTAATATGTTTAGTGCAGATATGACGGCCAGGGCTCTCTCTATTACAAAGTGCATGTGTTGCTCAAATGATAGTATACCGCCAATATTTTTTTATGTTTGTGGACCCTATGTTTGTTGCAGGTACTTTCAAACTTAATGGACTACAATTTGTGCTGCAAATGGATGGTATCGTCTTCACCTTCTCCAAAACTACCGTTAATCTCTTGGATATCAGCATCTCGTGCTGTGTTTATCTTGGTATAAGTTCTTCCTGTGTCCGTGAGGTTACTACCAATGTTGGTTCATCACAAATGTTATCAGTATCTTTTCGTCGTAAAAGACGTTATGCAACAAAAACTGCCCTCTGAATCGCAACCCCTAATGAGAGGGTTAACCCAACCAGAGACCTGAGTTCGTAACAATCCGGAGAGAACCTCTCCAGTTTGTTTGGAAACGATGTTAATAGACTAGCTCTTGATTCATGTAGAGGCATGAATCATGGGGTTTCTGAAAAAAAAGACCGGTAGCTTGGGAAAACTCTTGGGACATAGGACAAAAACTTGGGGAAATAAAGGGAAAGATGAAATCTGTAACTTATTATAATTTTCAAAAGAAAATATTTGATTGAATAATCGCGACACTGAAGACTGCTTGCAGATCTGTAGTTGGAAACTGGACCAGTGAGAGGTGGTGTTGGAGATGTCAACAAGGTAGGACCATCCAAAAATGAAAAGAATTCCGTAGACGTTATTCAAAACAAACAACAATAGGATGTTACCTACTCCAGAAAATTCAAAATGGTTCCACAACTTACGCACAAAGAAACTGCGTAATAGATTTGCGCATGAAGAGTCTCTCTTGTTCCAGATGTTTACAAACAAGAGCCAGAAACACCACATGACAACTATACTGCTGCTTCATACGATAGCCCACCAATGAATAGTTGCGCTGGACCAAAAATACTTGTCCACGCACTACCAGGCACTAAAAACAGCGTACGTTCGTTATGGTCGAGTTTGCAAGACTCCCCGCCTCAAGTATTCATACGCCAACGTTCCACCTATCAACCATCTGCTGCATGAGCCGTACTTAGAAATATTGAAATTCAATAAGAAAGTAGTACCGCGTAACGAAGTGCAAAAATTCGTTACAGTTTCACAGTAACGGCCCCAGTATTGAGATCTTCCCATTATTTTGCGTCTACTCGTATTTGAGCTTGTGCAATCTGGGACGTATTAGTCTCTCGATCATCGTTGCTGGTGTCTTATGTGGTCTTTGTGTTTCCCATTGTCGTCATGGCTGCTTTCAGTTCAAATTTTGAGGATCTCAGGGTTACATTCTCCATTACCATCTCATTGTATTTGACGGCCAGATATTTGGGGAAACAAGTGCATCTTGCTTTAGTCCCGAATATTTTCTATGTTCAAACCTCTCCAACGAGAAAAAAAAATTGAGCAAATTTTTTTATTGGATGGATGGAAATCATAATTGGAATGCTTTCCTGCGGAGGCGCTGTTTTAATGCGGATAACAAAATCAATTGAGTTCCATTCGTTATTCCTTTTTTGGTGTTTGATCACGCTTATCGTGTTCAGCAATTTTCACTGTACTTTCCAAACAATTTCATCGCCTACGCCTCCTACTGAGATTGTGATAGCCGAGACTAACTGGGTTTGACTTTTTTGTTCCATTAGATCTTTTCAGTGGGAACCCTACTATATCATGATCCAAAAGACGAGACACTGTGACGTTATAATAGTAAATAGTATTTAGTTTAAATTCCGCCCTAATAACAAGGAAAATCACAAAAACCAATTACTACAAGAAAAATAATTAATAAATTTGCTGTCTTGTGTGCGATAAATAACGAAAATAAAGTAAACCTTTTTAATTTTATAACAAAAATATATCATACCGCACGCTAACAAGAAACCTTTTTTCTTTAATGAAGCTATAATTAAGAATAATTTAATAATACAAATAAGTTTGCGCTAATTATTTCCGCCAAATAAATTTTGTTTGTGTAATTCCATTTTGCACATTAAAGTTCCTTAGCAGTGTTATTAGTATTCAAATTTATTATTGGGTGGATAAAGCGAATCTCTCTATATAATAGATAAGTTTCTACATGAAGTGTTGATACTTAGTTATTTGCATTTTACTTACACCCTCTTTGAATTCTGTATAGACACACAAAGCCCTGGACCGCAATATTCGCAACTATGCGAGCTCAATTGAGTTATCTTACCACAAAGCTTAACCTACACCAATTCACACAAGATTATATCCAGTAACTAATATTCAACTTTCTTATATAAACTCGAGAAGCCACTGTTTTATATGTCTTAATGCATTAACTTAATAATGGTTTTTTGTTCACCAAAAACTGGAGAGCACGAACATTTAATTAACCAACTTAATTATTCTAATTACAGAGACTTGAATAATTAGACACTTTAAATTTATAAATCTATTTAAACTACAACTTAACTATTTAATTGATTGTAAATTTCGCATTTGATAACCCTAGAGAGATAGTTTAAATTTTAATTAGAGAATGCTTTAACTTCCAATTCAATCACACAATTTTGCAAAGTGCTGCTATTGATCAGTGTTCTACATTTTAATCATCACAAAAAAATTAGGAAAACAAACAGATACCGTGGTCTGCGATGTGAAATTTTCCAGATCAACAAACTAACACAAAACAAGCATTAGAACTTATAATAAGCACCTTGAGGTAGCGCAATGGAGAGGAAGATAAACTTTGCGTTACGTATCCGATGGCAGAATTTCTCGCACAACTTGGAATGTTTGAGAAGCCCTCAATTGGATGTACTACTATAAAAGAATGAGAGTTGAGTAAGCAAAGATCGTCGGTCGACAACTTGGGGATTAATTTTTCCTTCTAACCCACCAGTGAGTGAATGTTTTCCACGACTTGATGACGGAATATAAAGAAATGAAATGAACAACCATTCTTAAACATCCAATACTAACGACGACTTTCATCACAAAGCATTCGTTAACAATAGGATGTCCTACATTATAATTTCTCTGCAAGATTGTGTGCCTCAGTAAAAGAGCAAGTATTTCTTTGATTTTGTAGCACACTGTGAATGTTGTTACAATGGCTACATTTCTGATGTAAAAAATTGATGCGGTTAAGAAAAAATCTGAATTTTTAAAATATCAAACAAAAAACGTAAGGTTACTCGAGTTTGAACAAAAACGGTAGGAACAAAAAACCTGCAAAATTTGCTATGTAAATAAATCTCGTGGAATGAAAAGAAAATTTTGTTGTTATATTTCGTCGCAGCCAACAGCACACACAATATACGTGGATAATAAAATTAGAAACCAATAGCACAAAAAGCAATTTCATTTAACTCAGGTCTTGTAATGCTTCACCTTTGATAAAGAGATAAAATCGATGATAACCAACTGTTAAATTATTCGCTATTTTGTGGTGAAAATAAAGAACTTGAAAATAAGTTGGGATAAAAAAGTGGAAACTTTTGACAAAAACATCGATCCAATCAACATTCAAATGACAATGGTAGGTGAGAATTTATACAGTCGAAGGAAATATAAAAAAAATTATACTACTCATTCCCATAAAATAACGAAATGCTGGGGATAAAACAGGAGATTTTTATTTAAATTTTTATGAGTTTTTAATTCCCTTCACTACAATTTAATCATCAATAAGGGATGAAATGTGAAATTGAAAAGACTGTTACGGTATTAATTAGCTTCATCATTTGAAAAAATTGTGATCAATATTCGTTTTGCAACAAAAAATTGCATAAACTGAATATAACTATTTTATGATTAAATTTCAATCGGATATTAAGTGGAAATTTTAATAATAAGAAGCTAGGAAGTACCAAGCACTTGAAAGAGAAACATTGAATATCTACAACAAGAAAAAGGATTAATGTAAACAAAACTAAGAAATGCTAAGGGCATTTTGTAAACAATATGGAATTTAGCATACCCGAAGAATTTCTACTCGTACAGCCTCACGACCAAAGCAGCCTGCATAATTTTAAATAAATTGTTTGGACATTCTGATAAAATCGATGGATAGTGATTTGGGTGTAGAGCAGCAACCTGAGGGAGTTATATCATCAGAATAAGCTGATTAACGTATCTTTAGTGTGGCGTCACTAACTCTACCCGTGTTAGTTGAAGTCCAGATGGAGAAAGGCAATCAAATAATTACCTCGTTACAGCAACCCAAATGTAATGTCTTTTTAATGACAACAATACAAAAAGATTAGAATACGAAACCATAAAAACGTTTAAAAAAAAAACTTTTTTAAATTACCAACATTTACTGGAAAAGATTGGATAAATTATTATTGTATGGAGGATTATTAGATTGCTGATGGAAGGAATACCGCAATATAATCGGACATCAATGAAAGAATGAATCATCCACTTAAATATGATAATGATCCTATATTGGCTACTCATTTAGTACAATCTCGGTTTGACTAATAAAATGATAGGAAAAATTGAAAAAATTAGTAATTTGGAAGGAAGGACGAGGTTTTCATTGTAGAACGGAAGGAACCAACAAAAACCGCATATTTTGTAAACTTTGGTGACTAGATAAAATAATTGTTTACTTTTAAATTCCTTTCACATTATTAATACTATTCCAGAAGCTTTCGGTTCAGTTTCACTTCTAAAAGTCTTTGGATGATTCTTGAAAATCTCTTCCAATCCAGATTTTTGAATTATTTCAAAGTTCGGGAGATAAAGAATCACCTAATATATTATGGTTCTGATTGAATATTGTCGGAATTGCACACAAAAAAATTGATCTAAACGAGCAATAAAAGCACCCAACTGATTTGTCCCATAGTGAGGCCGCAGGCCGAACAATTACGGCTTTCACGTATGGTCGGATCCACATCAATGATAATATCAGTGATATCCATTCTATTTATTGTGGTGTTCCAAAACTCAACTTCTCAGTCCCTCAGTCCAATTTAAGACCATTTATACTCAGGGAAGGCTAGTTTCTAAACTCAATTAGGAGACATGGGCGATTTTTCAAATGATTTAATAATTTAAAAGAAACTGTAAAATTTTGATCTTGTAATTTGGACCACAATTGCTCCTAATAGCCGCAGGTGTGAAATTGTGTATTCAGATCAGACCTCCACTATATTTAAAATCAATTCAACTAAATGGACGTCTGATTAAATTTATGTTATGTGTAGCGAAATCAAAATTTATACAAATAATACATAAATAAACGTTTTTATAACGAACCAAATATGTTTGGGGTACTGCTGAGATGATGGTTCCGCATTCTGTTGCTTATAGTCAGCTACCGAAAGTTATGCAACCACATATGTCGATGGCTCCTTGTCAGCTTGAAATCTTTATGCAATTTGTGGTAGTTGATCTGGTTTAAACTTCACCAAACTTAGTGAATCCGTGGAAACATAGTTATCCACGAACAAATTAGTGTTTTCCTATGAATCTGTACCCCTGCATCTGGGTCAACAGCTGTTTTTTAAAGGTACTTAACCTCAAACTTTGTCCACCACGTTTTTGATAATTTCCAATTCTTTCTAGGGAATAAACGGAGCTTTTACACTTGTATTAACTAATACAAACGAGATACGAGACTTGATGACTTATTAAAATTTTATCAATTGAACGCAAATTTATGTGATTTCTACCCACATGAACGATGACGTCACTATCAATAAATTTACAAAAAATTCCTACCTTGGGAATCAATTCGTTTGCCTCGACTCAGACAATGCGAAACTTTGGTCCAGGCAAATAAAACTCGAAAATTCGCAACGTAAAATCGACGTTACAAATTTCACCCTCAGATTGCCATTTAGCAGAATTGAAGTTAAATGTAATGGAGGTCTGATCCGATTACACAAACTGACACATATGTACGGCTAAAGGACAAGATTAAATTTTTACATTTTTGCATTCAGAATTATTAAACAGTATTGAATCGCCAGAGTATCTATAATTGAATTTAGAACCTAGGCTTCCCTGAGAATAAGCGGTCTCAAATTTGCTTTGCTGACAAGAAGCGGCCGGAACTTAATTGTGAATGTTCGAAACATTACAACTACCTCAGTTTTCCGAGTGAGGGACTGTAAAGTTGGTTTTAGAACACAATAGGTTTGTTCGTTTGTATGAACTAACTTGCTCGGTTCAAGTTAGTGCAATGTACTGTGTTCGTTTGGCTGCTCAGTTCATGACCAAACATTAATTTCTTGCTCGACCTCCATAGTAGGAGTAGGCAGTGCAAGTTAGAACACTATCTAAGTTTTGTGGTGGGAGTATTTTGTCTCGAAAGATAACCCAGTTCAAGCAAATACTATAGAAAGGAGTTAGTAGAGTTAGTAGAGTTACTAGTTGAAAGGGTTCAAGTTAGTTCATACAAACGAACAAACCTAATATGTTTAAGGCTAACCCAAGAAATCATGGCCGGGCGGAGCTAATGCAATTTTATGATAATTAATTATAATTTTAGATTTTAAACACTGAAAACCTTAAAATATGATATTGTCTAAGGGCCGGTCCACCATCTCTGATTAAATTGTTGGTTAACTAATCACGGTTAGAAATATTTAATCACGGTTAGGAATATTTAACCGTGATTAATTTCAAAAGCGTTCCACCGGGTAATTTCTTTCTATGATTAGTTAACCGTTTGAAGTTCGGATATCTTCGCTAAAAACTTCTAAAAGCTGTTTCTGGTTGGCTAATTGATAGTCACGTGAAAGTTGTAGTAGGGGTGCTGCTACCCTACTACTTTAAAATTGAACGACACATATTTTCATAATATTTTTTTTAATGTTTATTTAAAGCTGGTTCACACTATCTGATTTTTCATCTGACTTGTCATATGATAAATATTTTTACGTTCACATTATCTGATTTTAGCTATAGTCGTAGCTAAATAATAAGCTCGGTCATAGCAAAATAATAAGTGATTTTCAGAATAGGACGTTGTCTATTTTGCTATGACTTCTTGAACGACTTGTTTACAAAATTTCAAAAACTAAAAAAAATAAAAAAAATTATTATTTATCGAAATAATCACAAAAACTGAAATATGTTTTAACAAAAATGTATCGAACATTTTAATAGTAGTTTTCATCACAAGGACGTAAAACGCTCTTTTACGTGCGAGGGGTGTGGCTCTGGTTGCCGAGGCGAGCGTAGCGAAGCCCGAGGCAACCGACCACACCCGAGACCATGTAAAAACGTTTTACGCACGCGTGAGGAGAACTGCTTTTCGTTATAGCGGAAACACGCCATTTTGATTTGGAACGTCGAGTGGTGAACAGTTAAACAGTGATATGCAAAAAAAGCATATTTTTATATAAAATTTATAAATTTTATACGTTTATGCCTTATACGACGTGTACATGAAGTGATTTATATAGTTATATAATATAAAATATATAATTACGTAGCTACATACTACATAACCTCGATGCGACCACGTTTTGTTGGCCTACATTGTATCGCTCCGCCATATTGTGTTTGCTAAAGTAAGTAGGAAAATGCCGTTTTGAGTACACGTTTTAACACATTTTTTTGATTTCTCACAGATTTCCGACAAAATTCTAGGATCTGCAGTTCCCATTCCCCTAAGAAGATTTTTTATGCGCCGTAGGCGCATTCTCCAAGCAAAGAGCGTTTACGTCGAAAAAAGCCGGAAAAATTTGTATATTGTGTGGGTATTATACTTAAATTTGCGTATAAAAAGTTGTTTTCGTTATTCAGGTCGCGGAAAGTGGACTTTTCATCCCTCATTTGAGGTACGAAAAGTGCGATTTTACGTCCTACTAAAAAAATTGTTACGATTTTTTTTGACCCTGCGTAAACACAAAATAAGTTACCGGCAGGCACTTTTGTCTGTTTTTCTCCCCTCTAAAAAAGTGGAAAAGTTCATAGTAGGTACTTTTTCATATTTTACGTCCTGCAATGAATTTTGGACTTAGAAAATTTTATCAAATTTTTCAAAATAAAAAAATTTGATGATGTGGTTCCGTCATAACGAAAACCAGTTTTCACCAGGGCGGCCGTAAAACGCTTTTACTACCTCGGGAGCGGTTGTTCCCCGCGGCTCCGCTAACGCTCCGCCTTGGGTCACAAATTTCGCTCCTCGCTCGTAAAATGGCGTTTTACGTCCTTGTGATGAAAACTACTATTAAATAAATTTATTGTGTAAATTTTGTTGTTTTTACTTGTTTTCACTCCCTAGGAGTGAAAAAAACCGTCCAAATCAGGACGTAAAAGGGTACTTTTCGTACCTGAAAACGGGTCGTAAAAGGGGGGTTTTACGGCCGCAATAACGAAAAAAATTTTTCTTTAAATTTTTCAAAATATCGTTAATTTTTCAAGAAAGTGACTTTTTTCCGAAATTTTAAAAACTAAATTTTTATAACAAATAATTATTTATTGAAATAAATCACAAAAACTGAAATATTTTTGAACAAAATTTATCGAACATTTTAGACAAATTTCCTTAAAATTTTTAAAAATTTTGTCAACATAATTTTTCGTCAAAAATGATTATTTCTTAAAAAATTATTGGATAAAAAGAAGAAATAGACACCGATGACAGAATAATTTCTATTAAATATAAAATTCAATTTTAGTTCAAGTTGAAAGAAAGAGAAAGTTGCTCGATTGAAATCAAAGCGCATGCCCCTATCAGTTAACCATGATTAGTTCGACCCAAATGGTCAACATCGACCGGTTAGTTTGAGGGTTGATTAAGCTCCTTTAATCATGGTTAAAAAGTTGGTGGAACAGCCTCTTCTATTTAACCGTGATTAACTCGAACTAACCGTGATTAACTCCAACTAACCATGATTAAACTATTTAACCAGAGATGGTGGAACCGGCCCTAAGAGTTTAAAGGCTTTCAGAGAGGCTTTGAAAGAGATTTCAGAAAATCGTACTAATCCTGATGTGGTGAGGTCCAAAATGTTTTTAATGGAAGTTTTCTTTCTAATTTTTTACCTTAAAATTAATTATCCAGGCTTCCTTTTGGGTTAGTAATATGACATCTAAATTAAAATTAAACTTGGGTGTTCCCAACCAATCAGTTAACCTGACTGTGTGATTAGTCGAACCAAAGTCAAACTGCGCGTAGTTCGTGCTAAGGCGTCTACATTCAATTTTAAGATCGTCCTAACGCCCCAGTCCATGTGTTTAGCTGGGTCTAACTCGGGTCGATTTATACCGTTAGGTCGGCTTACCCTTGACTTATCTGAGTATGAAAGGACTATACTTTGTTTACCCAACATAATATGCACCTAGGCTCCTTCCCAAAATGTATTTAAGACAATTGCAAACAGGAGTTTTAAAATTCGAGGAATAGGAAAATTCTATTGTATTTTTTGGGAGGAGCTTAGGTGCATATGTTGGGTACCTTTCTGGGAATATTATGAATGGTTTTGTAGATTTTTCTGACCTCATTTTACTTCGCCATGTTTTTGTTTAGAAGCTGAAACCCTCCGACTTCATTTTATCGTAGCTAGGATTGAACTCACAGTTACATCTCCGGTAGTCGAGGCAACCAACGACTTGGAAACGGCCAAACCATTGATTATTTTGTAATCGCATCTTCAGGAGATTTACTTGAGTGTTAAATCCATCGGAGCAAATGGAATGTAACGGCTTGAAAGTGATTTAAAGTTTGTAAATCTGATATCAAATATTAATAGTAATCTAAATGTGGTAATTTTCAATATTTTATAGAGCATCGTAACTTTTAAATTACCGTTTACACTTTTACAACTTGGAAATTTATTAGATTTCTAAAATTCAACATGTACGACGAGTATAACATAATAATAATCGTACACGGTGACAATATAATACTTCATCACACGAATTTTCCAAACATGTTCGCTGCCTATTTCATTTCATGTTGATACAATATGACTTTGACATTTACATTTTCTTCCGCCGAGTTGTAGATATAAGAATTTACTCAAAAAAATTTGTAATAATACTTTAAATAACAAAATGGAATTTGTTTTGACACTAACATCATTTACGTTGTTATTATAAGTTTACAGGTAAGCATTTAAGATAATTAGAGTCGGGGAGCTGCAGTCCAAAATTATATTTGATTCTATGATGGTAAAAGTAAAATAATCCACAAGGGAGGTAAGAAGGGTCGGAAAAAATTCTTCGAGTGAACGTTTCACCGATAAACCGGCCCTTAATAATAGTTTAGGGTAAAATTTTTAGCAGTGGCAAATTTTCGAGAGTAATACAATTAAATTGCAAAACACAAAAGTACACTTTTTATGTTGCACTTTTTGCACTACAAATCCGCTTGAGTGGATTTACAATGGTCCACGGTATGAAAACTTGTTTGAGAGGGCACACGGTTACGGTGTCTGTGTAAAACAAGTCGCAAATACAGTAATACTATTCTATGTTTTGCACAACTGCAAGCCACAATTGAGATTTCTAGGGAAAACTATGCAGAACATGAAATAAACACAGAAACTACACACTTGAAAAAGATTGGTTTTGGTTTTTTGTTATAATTTTTCGCTGGGGCAAATTTATGTGATTGAAAACTTTAATAACGAAAATGGTGGGATCAAATTTTAGCATGTGGACTGTTGGATCTGATTTGAATGAAAAAAATTCCGTTTTTAACTTTTTGCATATTAAATCCATCTGAGGTGGGCGAAACACATGGCTCTCGTAATTTAACTTTTTTTAAAATAATTTGATTAAATAAAGAAAAAAGGTACTTGTTGGATAGCCTCATGAATTAAAAGCTCCTAAATTTGGTCACCTCGTCCGTCGTACACGAAATGTTTATAACTGGCGTTTATATGTCGTTTCGTTATTATCCCTCAAGTAAATAGGACAATTTCCCGAGTGGATGTTCAAATCACGAAGTTGCCCTAGAGACAAGAGGCAATTTCAAACCATCGTGAGTCATTGGTTGAAAATATGTGCAGTCAAACTCACAATAATAAAAAGAAAATTTTAAGCATTGCATATTTCATAGTTGAAAAAATTTAATTCGTGATGAAGCTTCACTTTTTTCGTCACCACATCTGCGAGCTACATTTAATTAAATTTTGACATAGCGCAATGGTATTACAAACGTTGCTGGAATAAATCAATATTTTAAATGTGCGAAGTGATAACAGAAAAATATTTTACTTCTTTTATTTTCCGAGAAACTATTTTGCAATTACCATTGAGTTATTTTCGCCACAATATGACATAAATATATTATCAAGCGAGGAAGGAAACGTTTCCCCTAATATATTACATTGCTACCACAAAAATGTAAGTCGTATTTTTGAGGTAAATAAATCTTGTTTTGGTAAAATTTAAATTTTTATCACATTAGTAGCTAAATTGATCTGCATACCTGATGAATTATTAAATTTACAAAGTTGAATATGAAATATCAAAGGTCAGGGTGATTAAAATTTGCTAGAGCCATTTTTCTAGTTTAACGACCCCCCCGCGAAACATTATCAATCGTAATGTGAATAATCTTCAATATTAGGGTTGCTTGCTTTTATTTATCTAAAAGCTCACAATTTACCGTAATCTCCGTTCAATCTATCCGTTCTGATCTGGGGTATATGGTGATGCTTATTTTAAAATAATTTTCAATTTGGTTAATTTCTGGTTACAAAAAGTGGTGGAAGGGAGTAAAAATAACCTTTAACACTTGGCCTTCCCGACTTGACTGCTATTACAGAATCTTCAACCACTGCTTATGAAAAAATATAAAATTTTCGATAATAGTTACCCATAAAGCTAAATTCATGTCGTTTTAGTACTAGTTATAAATTTGCGATAGATAAAATTTTATTTTTCGTTTATTGGTGCGATTTCGATTAAGTTTTTGCGAGCAAAAATACGTTCCAGAAAATTTAATGCGATTTTACTTTCAATATTGTGAGGAAATTTTTTACGGAAAGAATTAAAGAGCTTCCTCCTTAAAAAAGTCTGGGCAATCAAATGCTATACAAAGCAATTGCTTACCTAACAAACGAAACCATAAAATGTAACCCTATTTCATGGCACAATATAAATGCAATGTCATCCCTTATTTTTTGACAGAACTGTGGGTTCTCCTATCGATTGAACTATTGTAGACTCACCTTTTACCCTTAATAAAAGTAAAAAGGTCTTCGATGAGATTTCACCCACAAATCTCCTACGTTAAAATATCTAGAAAATTAGAGATGTCTAAATTTTATAGGCGATAAACACGTCTTAACGTAATTCGATAGATAGCCCAATATGAAGCCGTTTTCCTACTAAAACTTCTTTGCCTTCGCTGGTTGTTCGCCCGTCCGTCGTCTAAATTCATTAATTGATAGCTTCATTAGTTGGAAGCTACAAACTGTTACTGCAGGAAATTTTCAAATTTCGGTTTCTAAATTAATGTTTCAAGATAAGCTAAGATTAAATCCCTTTTATTATCCACGAAAATTATAATGAAAAGTTAAAAATATGTCCCGTACGATATTCATGAATATTTAATTTTATTTATTATCCCACAAAAAGTTAGAAGTTAATAACGCTGATTTTGGATGTAGTACAATTAAATTTTGAGTGTCAGGAATAACAAACATCATTTTTTAACTTATTTGCAATCTATTTATTAATTTTGCCTTCGCAAAATATTTTGGATGAGAAAAATTATAAAAATCGTCCATTAGCGTTTGTATCAAATTTAACTTGACTTTTTTTACAAGACCGATGCTTTGAGCCCAAGTTAAATTGAAAAAAATTTGCGCTATCTAACCCAAACACTTTTATTAAGAGAAAAAGGCTTTACGTTAGCTGAGAGTGAAGATTTTTTTTATTGAAATTTAATTTCCGGATTGCTGGTTTTTCTGAGGATACGAATGAAATATGCTCAAAAAATGTAAATATAACATAATTCAATATTTTCTTTTAATTTAATGATAATAGTGGATGATCTGGTATCAGTTCAAAAACAGCTCATAAATATCAACTTTTTTATAGATTACAGTTTTACTAATTCATCAGGAAAAGTTGCGAATACTTAGTAAGCGGCCGCCAACCGGATCGATATTAAACTATACAAGGTAGAATGGTGCAGAGGGGGGGGGGAGTATACTTAAATGGGTTAAGCGACCCCACCGAAACATAACTGCACGCGTAATCAATACGGCGCAATAACAGCTAAGGTTAAAATGTGCGGCCTTCAAGCCGCACATCCTGGACAATCTACACCATTTCGATTTTTAATTCAAAAAGCGTCAATTGCATTTCAGATTAGGTAGGACTTCCGACCTAACGACCATCCCTACTGGTTAGTTTTACGATCCATGCTAGGTATCCAATCTCATAACTGGTTTGGTCATAAACGATTTCTTCTTAATTGGGCAATTAATTTGTTATGTACCCTTTAATTTAGCATCTAATTGCATTATTATATTGCTGTGAAAAATTCTATTACTTATCTTCAGAAACCATGTAACAATAAATTGGTTTTGCTTCTCACAACTCACTTAAGATCGTTTTATGGATCTGACCTCATTAATCCAATTACCGTACCTATCAGAGGTGGGTAACAAATTTTAATAATAACAAAAAAATTAGGCAATTGATTTTACGAGGTATTACAACAAAATATTAACTAAATTTGAACCTGACTTGAAATTTTCTTCTTTCCTATACTATAATGTTTTTTTATTCAAAACTAAATAAGGTCCGGGTTGCTAAATGGTGGCAACCATAAAACTCTCTCAGGGAAGATCGGGTTCAAACTCAAATGAAAGACTCGGGTGTGTAGAACTGATTTAATGTAAATTGAATATAGTTCTGTTTTTATGATAATAAATTTGTCTGTACGCCGTTTGTGTATTTATGTACGATTGTTCCGAATCACAATCACATTTACTATCGATTTGATAACTAAATTGCGGTTCGTAACTTTCATGTGTAATAAAAATGTGACAAAAATCAAATTTTGTACAAATAAATTGTTCAAATACAAAATTACTTAAAACCACTGGAGTGGCTACCTTGGTTCCTCGTTGTGCTGTGGCGCCTTACAACGTTCACGACAGGTGCCAACACATGTGATGAACAGTTGCGTTGATTTCTGTGATTATTAAAGTGGAATTTTACCATCAAATTGGTAAATTTACATCCTAATGGATGTAAAATATGTATATGCTTATAGAACTAACACTGCCAAGGAAACGACGCGAAGAAGAAGAATTTACCCAATTATTCTAGTTTGTGTTGTTGTTTCGTCCACAGATTCTTCGCTGGGTATATCATATGAATTTAAAACAAAACTTTTACTGATTTTGTAGGCCACACGTAAGTTTCACTTAACCTCAAAATTTATTAGCATAAATTGTATTTAATATTAAAGTTCTGGTTATTTCGATTGACAATTACAACTTGGATAACATCGTTATAGTTCAAAACTGATGAATGAAGGTACATGTGGTATGTAATTATACCAGATGAAAATAAAAGGACAGTATCGTATCATATAATTTTATTGTAAATTTTTTAGGATTATTCATGATCAACCTGTGCGATTTTGCAAAAGTTAAGGATTTGTAATAATTAATATTAAATGTACGGTCGTAAAATCGCAAGTTTAGAATATTTGATGAAACTTGTGCTTCTGGCTTTCCAAGCACGATTTTTAAAGTGAAAAATTGTAAAATTCTGTTTGTAAATACAGGAAATAGGATAGGGATTATATACATTTTTGTCATTTACAAATCCCAGACTCAATAATAAAGATAATTTTTATGAAACTTCAAGTTTAATCTTTTTAATTTTTCTTTGTGGGCGCAATTTGTATGCGACAATAATATATTAGTAAGCTATCCAGTACCCTAACCTACAAATTAAAATAAACAGTTAGCAGACAATTTAAATAATCGGAGAGGGGTTGCAAAATTTAAGGCAATGCAAGCGCATTGTGTGCGTTCCCCGCGCTATATAGTTTTTCGCAAATATCTCGAAAACTATCAATTTTTCGAGGAAAATTGTTATAAGAAAAATTGTAGTTTACAAAATTCTACACAAAAAAGGATGCTACACTTTTTTCGTAGAATCAATCATTTCAAAGATATAGATTGAATTATAATATCTGAACATACATTTTTTGACTACTTCTTATGAATACCATTAACTATAACATAATAATATTATATAAAGTGCAGGAGCATGTCGCTGACCCCCCCCCCCCACCCCATTCAAATTTTGGAATGAAATTGGTGTCAAACGTTAAAGCCTAAATGAGCTTCCATTTTTTTCCTTTGAGCTATAACTGTCACCGAATTATTCGTAAAAATAACTAAATACCATATTTTCGTTCTTATTTTGAATTTTTGGGTGAAATTGCGATGTCAAACGTTAGAGCATCGTTAGAGTCTGAATGAGCTTCCATTTCCAACATTTTAAATTCATTTTCTACAAAGTTACGGGCATTTTAAATTTTCGAGTCCTCCGAGCAAGTTCCGTACGATAATCCTCAAGTTTAATTTAATTTTATCAGATTAAAATTTTTGTTTAGATTAATTAGAAAAATTTAAATCGTTAATCATCCTGTTTTAAAATTCAACACATTCCAGAAAATAACGGCTTATTCAAAGTCCATAGGAATCAAGATTATTTTGCATTCCCGTGCATGCCCCCCCCCCCAATTTCAAATCCAAATCCAGAAAATAACGGCTTATTCAAAGTCCATAGGAATCAAGATTATTTTGCATTCCCGTGCATGCCCCCCCCCAATTTCAAATCCAAAATAGTCTAATCATTTGTACCTCTTTTGTGCAAAAATTATTTTCGTTTGTACCCACATAGTTTCCGAGAAATTTGCAAAATTACCTGGGGGGGGGAGAATTTTGGATTCAAATAGTATAAACTAGCGATTTTGTAACAAAATTTTTATTCTATTAATTATGCAATGTTTAATCTTCTACAAATGAGTATTCGTATTTAATTACATAAAGGGGGAGGCACCAAGATTAGATTTTCTCCCCAGTTTGGAAACCACTCTGAGCTAAAGCGGCGTTCACAATGAAATAGGGTCTTGCCTTGCATCGGTAGAAAGCTGGCAAGCGCCAATTAGATTAAAGTATTTTCTTCTATCCTTTTCTATGATTCAAAAATCGTTTATCTTGATTGGCTCTTGCTTGCTTTCTACCGAAGCAAGGCAAGACCCTACTTCATTGTGAACGCGGCTTAAGTGGTGAAATTTTTAAAGGGGTAAACCAGAAAACCATTTGTTTAAAATTCTTGAAACTTGGTAAATATATTACTGTTGAATTGTAAACACTACAAAAATAGCGAAAAAATTCTATGCCTAAAGGTAAAGGGATAGCTTTTGCAGGGTTTAAATTGTAACAT
Organism: Rhagonycha lutea; assembly: GCA_958510855.1. Classification (NCBI taxonomy): domain Eukaryota; kingdom Metazoa; phylum Arthropoda; class Insecta; order Coleoptera; family Cantharidae; genus Rhagonycha; species Rhagonycha lutea. The sequence continues at coordinate 24,528,785 of OY294041.1, read as the reverse complement.
TTTGCCTAAAGCTTTAGAAACTATGTAAATTTATTAACTTTATATTTGTGAATACTGTAGAAATAGTGAAAAAATTCTAATCGCAAGAGGTGATTGGGAGGGGGGGGGGAAATCAACAAAAGAATTTTGTTCAAAATTTTTGAAACTTGCTAAATTATATTACTGTTATAATTGTGAACATTACAAAAATAGCGAAAAAATTCTAAGAGGAAAGGGGGTAGCTTTTGATGGGGTTAAATGGTAAATATTTTGCCTAAAACTTTTGAAACTATGTAATTTTATTAATGTTAAATCTGTGAATACTGCAAAAATAGTGAAAAAATTCTAATCGCAAGAGGGGTTGGGGGGGTCGGTAAAAGAAGAAATCCAAACGCTACAAAAATAGCGAAAAAATTCTAATGGGAAGGGGGTAGCTTTTGAGAGGATTAAAATATTGTCTTTAGTTCTAAGTTTTGAAAATATGTAAATTTATTAATGTTACACTTGTGAACGCTGCAAAAATACTGAAAAAATTCAAAGCGCTTAGAGGTGGCTTTAACGGGGGTAAGAAATAATAATTTTGTTTAAAATATTTGCTCTTGTGGATAGAATTATCCATATTATCTGACAAGAAAGATGGGACTCTTGCCAATATGGTCTATCAATCGGGAAATTGCACAACTACCACAGAACATGGCGAATTCGGGAAATTTTTCAAGCAATTGGGAAAACCCCCGGACATACAATGTCCTGGTTGTGCTTTTCCCCCTGTAGTAATCCTATTCTTGATGAACCCGTTTATGTGGGCAAATGCATTTTTACTCTTTACTAAATAAATAAACTTTCTATGCTTTTGGACGACGACATTAGCTCTGATCGGGGTGGGTGGGGGGGGGGGGAAATCAAACCTCGAAAAACAGATAGGACATTCAGGCAGTGGCATAAATAATGAGCCACTTGAGAGTTTTTTTAATTCAAATTGGCCGCAATTAAATTTAAAATTGAGATATTTATAATATAAATTGTGTAGGTATTACCAAAGATTTGAGAACACTTCAATTTGCGAAAAGTACCCGAATACAACAAATTACGTAAAGAAAATCCTTGGCATATACAATAAATTAATTTCCGTTATGTCATTATATTAAATGTAAAAGTGGAAATCATCTCTTGGAGATATTTTAAACGTACACTAAACAAAATTATGTCTTTTTATTTAATTGATTGAGTCTGTTTATAATTACAGATTCTTTAGTTACTTATAAACGTAATTAGTAAATTAACTAATGCCCGTTTTCACCAAAATTTTATTTAAGAAGTTCCTATACTTTGCTTACCCAACATATGCACCTAAGCTCCTCCCAAAAAATAGAATAGAACTTTTCTATTACTCGAATTTTGAAATTCCCGTTTACAATTGGCTCAAATACATTTTGGAGAGGAGCCTAGGTGCATATGTTTGGTAAAACAGATTCCTTAGCTAGATTCCATAAACTTGATTGGTCAAATTAGACATAAGAAATTTTTTACTAGGAAATTTGGTGAAAACGGGCATTAGTATCTTTATGACTAAAACGAAATCTCTCAATAAACATCAGGTAAGTAAGGTAATAATGTGAACAGACCTTGATTTAAATATCAGCGTTCTCCTCTGAATTATTCCTGGTGCATACTGCAATTTATTTGGTAAGCTTTTTTTTTATTGGAAGTACAGTCTTATCCCTTTATCTATTTTTTATGTGTTACCAGCATCTTGCATACTCATAGCGGTAGTTTCATCTCAATTCAATTTGTATGCTTTTTCGTGTTTAAGCGATTTTTCTCTAGCTATCGATTTTTGGTTAAATATTTTATCCATATCGTGTGCATCCAGTGCATAACTTTTGGAGTAATCCTCAGCTTACATAAAGCACAGACGTTCCAGATAATCATCACTGCAGTCGATATTTTGCCACAAACCTTTGTGAAAGTGGAACTTTCCAAAATACTTAAAGGGTTTTACAAAATTTGGTAAAAAATAGGCACGAGGTGAGCAAGTAAATGCTTAAAAAGGTTCTATCGTATAATAGGGATAAAGCTAAGATGGACGTGTAAACTCTCAGAGGTTCTCAGCTTTATCAAGAACGAATGCCTGATCCGAAGGTTTTATATTAAAACTTATAATTCGGACATGCATTGTTCATCCGATATTTTATTAAAAAATGGTTTGATTTAAGAAATTTTTAATGAAAAAGTTTTTATTCAGTCGCTGTATGCATTGCGATGTCGTTCAGCACATTAGCGGTTGTCAGAAAAGATAATAAGAAAAACTTCCAGGTCGAATAATATAATACGGCAAATACGCTAACGCAACATTGGAAAAGAACTTTGATTCTTTTTTAACGAAATTTGGGCTTATCATGTTTGTGTCCAGATACAACAAAATAGTAGGCGGACGGATAAACGGCATATAAAATAGTACGCATTGGCCATTGTTCCGTTTTACACTAACAAAAGCAAAAGCAAGTCTTGCTAACAATATACAGTTTCCGGACGATGTTTGGGGATACACATTAACCCTATAAATCTTATAAGATGCGGGAGCAATCGCAGATTCTGGTAACGCTTCACGATAAATCGATTTCGTTGTAACTTTTCACTCATAAAATGTATATTTACTGAGAAAAGACGAATTGCCGCTGTCGTAAATATTTTAAGACACCGAAACTAACTTTAAATTTGTCAAAGTTACTTTTTAAAAATTATTGAATTTTAAATTCAAATTCCGTTTCAAAAGAAAACATAACATCGACAGTTAGGTACAAATAAAATTAAAAAGTTTGATCCATAAATCACAATCTATCGAGTGTTCCAGAGGTTAGCATATTGGATAGACTTGAAGGAGTATGTGATTTTATATATGTTCATTAATATATGAGTCGCGATTCATACGAAAAGCGGTTTCGGATTTTAAAATGTGACTTCTGAGTTATAAGTGAGACCCAGCATATGAATTAATTGCTTATGTAATGACTTCCCGTGGTTCGGGGTCCACGTCAAAGAAAACTTTGCACACATCGTGCAAACATATGAGAGAAGGTAATCAACGTCAGTAAGATCTGATAAAAGAAGTCAGGGAAAAAGCATATAAATAAAAAACTCCCCCAAAGTTAAATTAAGTTAGACCTTTAAGCCAATTTAATTTTCTGCAAATCGTTGATAATAATTTGCCTGTCTTGAAGATAATCGACAAGTAAGTGTCAGGATATTTTCCAGTTTATATAATATAGTTTAAAGCCACGGTAACCCTTAAAGCACGAAGTTTCTCAATGGTTACAAACCAAACCCAAGTTGATAAAACATTCTCCACTCGAAATTAACCCTAATAGTATTTGTTGTATAAATTAGCAAAATCTGATCCTATAAAGTAAAGAGAAACTTCGCGTAGCTTTCCTTTCAAACTAATTTTTTTGTATTACGGATTTGAATTATGGCTTTTGATAAATTTGTCCAATTTATTTTTCTTTTGTGCATAATATATTTTACTGTTGCAAAATATGTAAATCAATACAAAACCTACCTTTAATGGACGTGTTATCGTCACGGTCTCGATCGTCGTAGTCGGAGCCATTAGTGTCGTCTAAAAAGAAAAAAAATTGTTATGCAAAATAAGATGGTTCAATCAAATAAACACAGGAAAATGTAAGAAACAACAAAAGAAATAAAATGTAATCAATTTACGTCGAGTAAAATTGTAAGCCTTTGTGTTATGCCATACCATAAACATTCACTAATTCTTAAAAATATAAAGCCTTCTTTCCCTCTGTGCCTGAAGAAGTATGTACATAATTATATACGTTTAAGAAAGTACTTTGCATTACACAAAAGACTTGACAATAAGATAAAAAGGAAGTGATCCAAAAGCTCTACAAATAAAATACGAAAAGGCGTTTTGTTGCAAATGGTTTCTGTAGTAACAATTTTAGATAACTCGAGGACAAACATAAAAAGCATCCAAACGTATAGTAAATTTAACAAACTTCTTTTTGAGTTAAAAATTTTACAAACACAAAAAGGAGCGGTGCTTTTTGGTGCAAAATGAGGGCAAAGTGGTGGATTATTGATTGACGACGACACTTAAATTACTTTTAGATGTGGTCCATTTATTTCAATTGATGGAAAGCCATTTAAAATAGAACCATCAACTTTCAAAACAAATATTTCACACCACTAAGTCTAATTGTGAAATGTTCGAGGGACGACATTAAGGTAGATCAAGAAATTGGGATATACATTATTCAATATTTCAAGTGTTGGAATTGGAAGTGTGTTCCATTAGAGTGGTTTCAACTTGACGATATCGTAGGTCAGCATGCCTAATACGTGCCAAGTACCTTTGTGTGCGTTTTCCTTTTAAATAATTGCAAAGTCGAAACACGTTTCCTTCCATTTTATTTCACTGTACCCATTCAATCAGAAGTATAGCAACAGGTAAAGAAAATTTGAATTAATCAAAATTTGAAATCGATGGTGTCAGTGGCGTAGCTACCATAGGGCAAAGCGGTGCAGTGCACCGGGGCTCCGGAGCCCAGGGGGCCCTCTGAGCTGGTTTTTTTAAATTTCTAATGCAAACATGTGAAAAAAGGGGGAGGGGGGGCCGATTTTTTTTTATGCACCGGGGCCCTTGTCCACCTAGCTACGCCACTGGATGGTGTATCTTTTTTCCACGGTTTTTGTTAAGGGAAACTATTTAATGTAAGACGTCAATTCAAGTTTTATATCAACGTGTTTTGCGTTAAACTGTAGGTCCCCTGTGTAAAAACAGCGTCAGCCGTACGTAAACTCGAGAATTAATGTTATCCTTATCAAGTATCTTAGATGTAAATTTTTCGTTAGTGGTTGGCACGTGACTTGGACTTGCGGGCTTAATTTTACCAATTGACACAAACATAGAATTGAAATAACGAATATTCGTTTCTGCACATTAGCCACTTCCAACCACTAACGAAAAATTTTACTCTACTACTTCAAAAGTTTCATTTTTGCAGATTACATGAAAAGAGTCGACGTTATATTTTCGTATTTTAATTCACAATTTATACATTTGTTTCTGCTTTTGGCAGCCCCTACTATTCTTGTAAAGTGTACACAGTCACCTATGTCTTCCGAATTACAAAAACTAAAACAATTTCTCAAAATACAGTCGAATGTCATTACCATGAACCAATTTCAACCAAAATCTATCTAAAATCAGCTCTAAACTTTAATACTAAAATGGCCAAAAACCTCTATTAAGGAGAGGCTTATATCCAGTAGTGAGCGAAAAAAAAGCTGAGAAGAAGAAGACCAATTAAATGCCAGATCTTGTAACGTAACATCGTCATTTGACATCTTTGTTCGCACGCCTATGGATTTTTACCTTGGGTGTCGTTGTTACATCTATGGAAAAGATGGCGGCCTTATAGTGAGGGGGTATGCGGGGGTATGGCATACCCCTACCTTTTTCAAATTGCAGAAACGTACCCTAACTTATTTAGCATCACGAGACGCGTACTTTTACGTACCTCAACTTATTTTTATGCTACGGAATGATTAATTTAATTATTATGCTGTTTATTACATCATTACATCAGCAAGACGGGATGCGGATTACACCAGATGTCTAAAAAGGCAATAAATAAAACATAATTCGGAATATGAAGCGATTTGGAAACACATTTAACCCGTAACTACTACTATCGGGTTAAGTAGCATAGTAAATAATTATTAATTATACTAGGTCCAGCCAACTTTTTTTTTTTGGGGGGGGGGGGATTTGCCAACTTAATTAATTCAAAATTGCCAACTCTTTGTAATTGTCCATTTTTCCTATTATAAGTTTAGCGGCATTTGCCAACTTGACCAAATTTTGAGTGTGTTGACCAAATTTTTAGTGATTTTTCAACTTTTTCCCAATTTTTTAAATTATTGGGGGGATTCCCCCCCCCCGTAGGCACGTCCCTGAATACCCATACCCCCAGTAATTATTTTCCACTTCGACCACTGAATATTTGTGAGCACCGAAAGATCTAAGGTGAGTCTATCCTCTGTATTGCGATTGCCTTGTTTTAATTTAGACCGTTTAAGGTCTGTTCAGGTACTTCCAATTACCTTCAAGCCATTTGACCTTGTTCATTTTTTATAATTTGGCGGATGCTCTTTTGTGTGGGATTCTTGTGTCCGTACTTAATAAAATAACGTTTGTTTTCCGATCTAGTGTTATTTACCTCGAGAAGTTGCTAACCGAACTCCTTACCCCTGCTGCCGAATTATCCTAGAGCTAGTTTTTTCCCCATCAGAGCCACCACACGCAAATTGCTTAGGTGATCAAGAATTACGTTGCAATCTATCTGTCTGTTAGTAACGAAAGAAATTACAAATTACTTAAATTTACGAGTATGAATGCAATAAAAATAATATTTTAGTTTTACAAAGTCCCATACGACCGAATTTTATGAGCATTGGTAGCACGCGAACCGGTCCCTGAAGATATTAAATTTATTAATGACCCAACGTATTTTGATAGATAACATAATTATTAATATGAAGCGTTTTACTTATGGGTGAATATCATATATATCGATTAGTTTATCAAAAAATCGGTTTTAAAATATCCGATTTCTACGCGAAAATCGACCTTGTAGGAGCATTCTGCTGTCTGCCCGTGCACTTTAGCTGGGTCTAGTGCGGGCGAGTGGGAATCGACTACGGCCATTGGTGAAGTGTTTACAATGCTTCACCGCGGGCCAAGAAGGCTTCTCTTCAAGAAGATGCAATGTTTCCGCAGTACATTGCCTGCCTTAGCTTCTCTGTGCTGGCGCATCTTCTTTACTCCTCTTTATGGCCCTTTTAAGTGCCCTAACGCTACGTTTTCTGGGGTGGTAAACATCTGCCATTCGCTACTAAATCCCAAGCGAAGGCTGATAATGCCTCGCGCGTTACAGCACTCGACTTCGTTGCGTGATGACTGATGAGGCTCTACGCTTGAAAAGTACATATACTCATACACAAAAATTATCATCAGTCATCACTGCGATGTTCCAAGGGTTGAAGGAGGTAATGGAAGCTTCGTTTCCACAAAACTCCGTAAATGATGTGATGCTATGCTATGAGGATCGACTGAGGCAGCTTTAGTCATACCTTCACCAACGAACAGTTAACATCGAGGAAATATTACAGTTTAGGGTTTCTTTTGGGTTAAATTTGCCGAAAAAAAGGGAGATCCACCCGTCTATCTTAGGTTAGTGGTAGGAAACAATTTTTTTTAAGGTGGCCGTTTAGCGAGTGGGCGTATCAATGTTAATTATATGAGACAGCTCGCTCATTTGTATTTACTAGAAGTGCTTCAATTTTCACTTTTAGGGAATTATTTTGTTACCATTTTAAAGATAAAACTTGGCTCTTGGATGTGATCTAATTTTTATTAAAATCGGATAATTAGAAATATTGAAAATTTTGCTGCAAAATTACTCGATTTTTCAAGTAACTTTGCAGCAAAATTTTCAATATTTCTAATTATCCGATTTTAATAAAAATTAGAATAATAATTGCTAGCATTGCAGAATCTTTCAACTTTTTTTTATGTAAAAACGCTAAAAGAAATTGATTTACTTATTTGAACATCGCGTAATTCGAAAACTACGGTTGGAAGGGGGGGGGGAGATTCCCATGTTCTAATTTTCGAATAACATGGTTTTCCAATAAATAAATCAACTTCCTTTAGCGTGTTTATATAACGTGCGTATAACGCGTGTTTATTATTTTGTAATGCTAGCAATTATTTAAATTTTTGTAACGTCCTGGAAATAAATGACAGAAAACACAAATATTCACACTGCATAGGGGGGTACCACTGGACATTGCTCTTAAGTGAAACTCACATGAACCCCAAGAATTTAGTAAAAATTTCTTATTGAATTCGTATGAAATACTTAGCGAATAATCCATGTATGATTGCACAGCACAATTGAGCGAAATTTGACTTAGATTAGCACGAGAACAACACATATATATGTGGACAGCAGCTATTCCAGTGGTTCCAAAACGGTTATCACCAAAAGGGTTAGTCGCAATTTGTATTTTGAACATTTTATTTGTACAATTTAAATCTTGTCACATTTTTATTACACACGAAGGTCTCGAACCGTAATTTAGTTACAAAATTGATCATAAATGTTATTGTGGTTCGAAACCGTCTCACACAAATACACAAACGGCCAAGGGACAAAAATTTTGTCAAGTCAGGTTTTTATAATCAACGCATTAGAAAATTTTATTTAATCAGGTCAATAGTCAATACACCCAAGTCTTTCATTTGAGTTTGAACCAAATCTTCCCTGAGAGAGTTTTGTGTTCTCCGCCGTTATAGCAACCCGGACCTTAGTTAGTTTTGTATAAAAAAACATTACAATATAATTTAAAGAAATACGCATCTCTGATTTTTATTATCTGAGCCTAAGCTAAGAAGCAAAAAATCGAGATTGATCTACCCTAGATGAACATAGAACATAAAAATTTACTTATGCCCGTATCATCCCTTACTCAGTAAGATAGAAGGCCGAGCAGCTCTGAGTACGGCTGAACGTGCGGCATTCAGGCCGCAGAGCCTAGGCAATTTAGTTATATCATATTAAATTAAATTGCTATAGGTTATGTAATTAACATATTCGAATTGTAATCGGATTGATCAGGTTATTAGAGTTTTTAGCGCCCTCTATCGGAATTTTTATTGAAACTGAACAAAGATGTAACCATAATAATTAAATGTCAATTATTCCCGCAACGATGTAAAAGTTATAAAATTTATAGTTGTTTTGGTTTGTTTTCAACAAAAATCTGTAGGAGGGCGCAACGAACTCCAATAACCGGGTTAAGAGCACCCGGGTTAAGAGCAATTTTTAGTGTAAATTGAATTTAAATGGAACTGTAACTCTATAAGTTTTAAACTGATTTAACAATCCTGCAAATCTCAACATTCATGAAATTGTGCAAGCCAAATTTGGGGCCGAAAGAATAAAAATTGAGACCTCCATCAGATGCAGGGTAATTGAAGTTAACTACCCTGCTAAAGCCAATCTATTATTTGCTACGCTGGCGCGACTTAATTAGGTACTAACAAATACATCGGCTTTCAATTTTTCCTTTTTATTTGAAAACAATTTTAATATTGTCATATTATTTTTGAATGGAAAAGCTTTGGCGTAAGTTGTATTGCGTAAATTTATTATTTTAGACTTTTGTAAATTTTGCAAGTATATGCGACGCCTCTGGGTTTGTAAAAGCCGAAAGGGAGTCGAAAAAAATTTGATAGGCGACTTCCCAGGTCGTGAGGTCGCAAGTGCTTAATTTGTGAGATTTAGCTGTAAAATTTAGCTTAATTAATAATTATAATTAAATTTAATTACAAAAGAGTTCATGACTTCTCTTTCTTTTAGTGGAAAAGAAGTGTAAAAGAAAATTTGCGACTTTAAATAGTTGGAATTTTTGAAAGAAACAAGTAACTCAATTTTGGTGTATTTGCAAGGTCACACGATAACCCAGTGCAATAAGTTTCCGATTGGTAGGTGGTCAAGAATCAAACTGGTCAAAACAGTATCTTTTTACCTCTACCAGTTGCAGAATGAGTCTGTCTGTCAACAGATAACGAGTATGGTGTTGATGATTGCTACCACCGCTTTAGTGATGCTTCTTTGCTTTTCCTTGCTAAATTTTCATTATAAAGGAGCATACGTGTCGAACCACAAATACCACTTTTCAAAATTGAAAACCACTCATTTATGTCATAATTGTGGTTGTAGCTTGATATAAAGTTACAACCACCATACGAATTTTGTGTTAATTGTTTGCTTTTCAAAGAGACTGTTCGTCAAATTTTAATAATAAATAAACTACGCTTGGTATGTTCCTGATTTCAATTTTCTATACAAACGTGAAAAATGTAGGAAATTTACACGTCCGCGTCGATGCATTGCAGCTTCGTAACAAAAAATAAAATTAAAAAATTGCAAGTTAAAAATACCTTGTGCATAGTTGACCAGTTTAAATATTTTCCATTTGAATGGCCCCGGAAAAGGTTAGAAAAGTTGGCATATCGATTTTCAATTATGGAGTTCAAAGAGAATGCATTTGGCTTAGTGACACGAAAATTAACGATCGTTTGATGTTAATAATTTTTAAATTAATCAATTCATATTAAAATATACGGGAAATTTTCCAATAATTGGTGTACCTACTCCATGTATGCCACGCCACGTACAACAAAAATACATAGCAGTTGTGATTGAAAATATGGTTACGTAATTACGTTACAAAGTGACGTTTTATTACGGTACAAATTACAACAACAAACATAATTATTATAATATGTGATTTCGTAATTTTGAGGAATAAAAAAACAAACATTTGATTACACTAATTTTAAGTGCTCCCTTGAGCGAATATTAATTGAACTGAGATTTTGCTTAAAAAAAGTAAGCATCAACATGCATTAATGTGTTTTAATTTTACTTATAAGAATTTTTCCTCAAAGTTAATTAAAATTTCATGCAATCTTGATGGAAATTTAATTTTAAAGAATTTCATTCATAAATTTTTTCTTGCAAAACGTTCGAACTGAACTCAAATTACACTGACGAAAGAGTTCTTTGAAAGAAAAATGGGAATTTCCACGATACTAACTTTTTGTTGGTAAGTTGCAGATGAATGCATCTAAACTTTGAAATTTATAACATTTACAAGATAATGAGATGGTATTTGTTCTCGGGTGAGGAAACTAATTTGCACTTAATCTCGAGTTTCACATTTTAAATTCACTCGGATTTAAAAATGAGTCGACCATTTACTATTCAAAAACGAATTTTATACTGGCACACATAATTAAAAAAAATTAATTTAAGAGTTAGTTAATTCCAACTTATGGATTTCCCAACCAATTACAGCCAAATTGCTTTTAATGAAAACTCCTTGATCGTTAATAGCCAACATTTGTTGTTTTAAAGCTTTTTGAAAACTTAAATCGATAAAACTATAAATTTATGAAACTTAATGCTCCGTTAATGTGCCACAGGGTGAAATCGTTTAACTAAATGGTTCTTGAACAATATCACATGGACAATAATATAAAAAAATGTGTTTTACGAGTATTACAGGTCCTCGATTTATAGGTAAAATGTCGTTTTTTTAAAAGCTTCATGTAATATAATATTTCACAATCTGACGTCTTCTGATTTTACATCGAACTTATCGAAGTATATCAATTTTCAATGAAAGTTGTTTATTTATGAAGACGTTGATCATTAGTCACAACACAGGACTATTTTCTTTTTTAAATCCATCAGGAAAAGTCTATAATGTAACATGATAAAATGTATAAAAGCTCAAACATTGCAAAAAATGTGCAATTTTAAGTTATAAAAAATTTCCATTCATAAAGCAATACGATTGCTAGTCTTTTTGTGCACCACTGGGTATACTCTAATTGGAAACCAAAAGTTTACACTGCTGATGACATCACTTCCATCAAAATAATCGGGGAGTTCCCCTATAAGACAATAGCAAACTTAGAATAAAGTTACGTAAGTAAATGGAGACTTCTAAAAAATTTATGTTGTCCCCCAAACCTGGAGGGTACTCCGTACCCCGATTTTCTATCCATACGCCTTCCAATAAGGAGTTATAGCCCCCTAGCACCCCAAACTAACTACATTGAGTTTGTTAAATCAGGTTAAGTTCAGTATTGAAAGAAATTCTCAGCTGGAAGAACTACTGTAGGCGGCGCTTCGAGAACCCGCAACTCAGAGACAGAATTAAAGAGCGCTGGAAAGCAGATAAGAGTCTTGCACTGCCCCGAGTAAGATTTAATAGACGATTAACACCTACGCATCCATAAGAAAAGACCTGGTGAAGAAGGGGAATCTAGGGAAGATAATGACACGTAGCCCCTTGGCGAGAAGAGCAGCAAATAGTGGAATCGAAGACCAGAAAAACAAGAGAAAACCTTTCGGGAAATAAAGCTGGCGAACAAATAAAGGTATCAAGGTTGAGGGGAAGGACGAAGGTGCTCAGATAAACACTAACACCAAGGGTATTGAGGTCAGGGAACTGAGAAACATGTTGACTGCAAATAAAGAACATTGATCAACTGGTCGATGGAAACGAAGTCAAAATTGTCTTGCAGCAGTGGTCAGAAATGGAAGTCCTCCTCCCAGTAGAATGCATCATCATCATACAGTCGTTTTGCTTCTTGCCAGAAGCGTCGTGACCCTCAAATGTTGGTGGGGTGGTTATCTTTCCCTTTATCTATCCACAGATCAATTTTGGACTTTTTAGATCATTAACATTTAAGGATTCTCTTGGCATATTACCCTTGATGGGTTGCCATTGCCTTCCAAGGGCAGAACGGTCAGAATAAAGTTCTTACCCCACTCGGATTCGAACCGGGTATTTAGTGTTCATAGTCAACTCGCGTGACCACTATGCTCCGACCGCCTCTTACGGTAGAATGTATAATTCATACCAGCACCATTTATGCAATGCAAAAAAAAAACAATACAGTGGAAAAATCTCTAGAAAATGAAGTATATAACTCGAAGATGAAAAAATTGACTTAGTGTGTTCTCCTTGTTAGCCGACGATATGATGCAAGGCCCACTTGATAGTCCACGTATTCTACAGAAACATTTAGATTGGCCAGGCCTGCTATTCACGATCCGCCATGCTTTTTTTGGAACCGCGATCTTCCAATTTCGCACCTTTTCATCTCAAGTAGTCGGGAAACTAACGACGCAGGAACAAAGTTAGCATTTTCTCCATGATTTATCATCGGGAAACAAATTCGGATAAAAGCGTGCACCCATCGATTTGAAATTTCACACACTATTATACACCCAACATAATGCACCTAGGCTCCTCCCAAAAATGTATTTAAGCCAATTGTAAACGGGAGTTTCAAAATTTCAAAAAAAAAGTTTCAAATTCGAGCAATAAAAAAATTCTATTCTATTTTTTGGGAGGTGCTTAGGTGCATATGTTGGGTAAATAAAGTATAGTATGAAATGATTTTGGTTAAAATCCGTCTATTCCAACCTTACTTTTTTCGATTATATGCTAAATCTTACTATTACGCTTCTATGCTTACTTTTGCACATCAAAAACAAAGTCAGCGTTGTCAATGGAACGATGCGATGGGACGAAGCAAAAAGAATTTATGTCTTATTCATAAAAAAAGTCAAGAATTATTGCAATTTATTTGTGTAAAAATGTACCTACTGAGATGATTTTTGCGCAGAAATCAAAAAGATGGTCATCGCCGCCAATGTCCAATGGATTAACGAAATTCCTGCTGTTCGCCTCTAAAAGCAGTGGCGTAACTTCAAATTTTGGGCCCGAGTGCAAGAGCTTTGACGGGCCCCTCGATTGAGAGGTGTGCGATTTAAAAATAAAAAAAATAAAACTTGGTCGCATATAATGCAGATTAAGGGGGGCCAAAGCATTGGAATTGGGACTATTCTTCTCTCTGCCCCCTCCCGGTATTTACACCGCTGTCCTCCCTCCGTTGCACGCTAATTTCTTCACATTTTAGGGTTTTTAGCGAGCTTATCCATCTTAGGACCGGTACTATAAAGATTTAAACCCTGAACAAATTAATCAGTGTTTAAACTTGTTATCGTGTGAATGGGATTTTGAATAAATTTGACGTTTAATTTCCAAACGCCATCTGTCATCTGTAGAACTGAAAGTTCGCGTAGAATCTCGGTAAATTATAAAATAATTTACTTTGAGCTTACTGTTTTAGTGTGAATGGTTTATATCAAATTCGAATATCGAATTAAAAATTTATTACATTTCTATCGCAAGTAGGTTATTACTAAAAGTTAAAGTTTGGAAATTAAACGTCAAATTTATTCCAAGTCCCACTCACACGATAACAAGTTTAAACACCGATTAATTTGTTTAGGGTTTAAATCTTTATAGTACCGGGAATTAGAAAATAGAAAAAAAACACTTAAAAATGATATAAAATTAAGTATTTTGAGTTTATATTTCTGTAAAAATCTTCTCCTGACCAGGAGGGTAGAGGGTACCTTTATAAATTAACAGTTGAAAAACCGGGTGCTATGGAATACCCCTCAGCCGCAAGTAAGCAAAAGATATATTTTCAAGAATTAAATTTGTATTTTAATCAATTTTAAAAAGGCCATATCTTAACTTCCTTGTACAACTGTATGAAATACCCCCCAGACCCCCCGGTTTTACGCCCATTTCTTCACATTTTACGGATAAAATTTGTTTTGATTTAACGATGTTTTTAGATATAAAAATAAATATTTAAAAAATCTTCTGTTCAAACGGGCCGCGGGAAGGGGGGGGGGGTTAGTACAAATTAACCCGCTTGCCACAGGCGCAAAGTAAAGATGAATTCTCAAGAATTAAATTTGTATCGTTATCAATTTTAAAAAGTCATATCGTTACTTCCTTGTGCTGAACCTTGTTGTGAACCCTTGTTACTGTTACTGTTACTGACGGGGTATATACAATTTTATTGAAAACTAGGCGGAAAACTAGACTCCTATGAATGTCGGATGTGGTTGTTCGGCTTCACAGGGTGGAGGAACAGTGGGAATTTCGTTAATCTGTTCATGCGCTTCACCACTAATTAGATTTATATTTATAGTAGGTGATAAATCCTTTTCGGACAGGATTTTCATAGAGCCTGTTCTTACTGCTCACCTACGCCATCTAATAAAGAACTCATGTTTCGGAACCGACCCGTTTAGGCTGTGCGTTGTCTGTCAGTCAGTTTTGGTTTTTATCAAGTAGATTCTATAGAATATTTCTAGATAATTACATATTTAAAGTAATTTTTAGCCTTTGTTATTTTTTCAATTTTTTGTAATCCATGGGGAGTCATTAGTAATTACTCCCCTTGATAGCTACTAAAGAGTTAAATTTGAGACTTTGAAAGTTTCTGTGACTAAACTTTTGAGAATCACTTACACCAGGGTTGCCAAACTGGCGCGGCGACCCGCCGCATATATTTTTGCAGCCTGAATAAACTTCGCTGATTATTATTTGTATATACGGCGCCCTAGGATTTTACAGGCCGTGTTCATTCGCACACCGCGCACACTGGTAGAGGTAAATTTTTCCTTAGTGGTTGGCACGTCAATGTGGAGGGAGAACCCGTGACACCCAATTCAACCAATTGACACAAATATAGAATCCAAATGACGAATATTACTTTCTGCACATTATAGCCACTCCCAACCACTAAGGAAAAATACAACTATAGTTACGCCACTGTCTTAAATAACTGGTTTTTATTTAAAAATGCAATTATACAGGCTAATAGAATCTATTTAAAAAATAAAATTATATTTTATTTATGTGATCATCAAATCGGATTTGCACCATGAACATGAAACAATTTATAATAAATTGGAAAGTTTGTTTTAAAAATTATATTTGGCATTTTAATTTGTTTTTATAATTCTGTGATTATTTTTGTACGGAAATTGATAAGAATATCAAAAAAATATATAAAAAAAAAAAATTTTAAATTAAGAAGTTCGTTGAAATTGAACTTCCTCTGTATTATAAAATTATTGATTATTAAAAATAATGAAATAATTCTGCAACCGATCGACCAATAAAAAAAACCATAAGAACTTTATTGTAAATAATTTAGTTTACTTTATTTTTGATAATCAAACATTTTGCTCTTAAGTAAACCTAAACAGAGATATCAATAAAAATGTCGTTTTTCATGTTGGTGTTTTCACACAAATCGGCAGCTTTTCGAGTTATTGAGCTCAGACTTCCAAATTTGTTTCGAATAATTTACATTATATTATTTCACGGATTTTGATGTGATTGAAGAATGGCAAGATATTAAAAAACAAACTAATTTTTTGCAGAGGGAAAAATGTTGTGTGCTATTCATGATGTTGAACTCGGACGCCATGTATAAATTAAACCTGCCGAAATATATTTCGAATCAATATTTTTTAATTAATGCTTTTCTTTGCTTTTATAAAAATAATTGCAAATTTTTTATTATCACCGAGACCCTTTAACGATGTTTCCATAAAAAGCTGTACTTTGGGAGATTTAACTCCCGAATGTATTGGATTTCGCAAAGAATATACCTCTGAGGTGTATTTATAATTTTCTTGAGAGCGAATTTATTGAAAAATGTAAAATAAAAGTGTGTTCTTTTATTTCTGTAATAAATTAAACACAAACAACTCCAGGATTAATGCGATACAAGCGCGTGAGAATAACAAATATTCGCAGAATGCTTATTAAAATTATGGTAGGTACTTGTGATAATACAAATTCGAGTTTAAATATTAATTATTGTAGGTATTTTATATAATCAACGATATAAAGGGTTGTTGTGTACTAAAAATCAAAATTTCTTGATCTTCTAGCTTATGTGCTTATATATTTGTTGAAATACGACAATATTGTTTCGAAGGGATTAACCACTTCATTATCAAGTGCACAAAACACAAATAAAATAAGTAAAAGTTTGCCTTATATTAAATTTAAGGTGGTCAATTCCTTCGAAACAAATATTGTCGTATTTCAACAGATACATAAGCTCGAGCAAATATTAACCGATATAGAAGCTAAGTATCTTCGTAATATTGTGAAATTTTGATTTTTAATTCATTATGCTCTGTTTTTTTTGTTGTGTACGTTGATTGTGATACAGAAAGATCTAACTGGGCTTGCCTTCTACCTATATTATATACATCTGCATAGTACTGTCCGAGTACCTTAGGGAGAAAACATAGTCGGTTGCTACGGAAACACTTCATGTACCCTGGGTTCCAAAAGAAAGTCATTGAATAATTGCGACACAACAAATTCCCCCCTATGGCTAGACTGCTTGCCTCCGTTGTAACTGTGGTTACGTCCATTACCTTAGAAAGGCATTTCATCAGTCGAAAAATTACAATCATTAGGGTGAAACGTTTTGAATAAAATCTTAAACGTTTACCGACAAAGCTGCAATGTCACTAATGAAAACCTACTACATAAAATATAAACTTTACATTTTAACTCTTTAAAAAACGAAAATTAGGTTTCCATGTGTACATAAAATGTCCAACTCCATATATTAAAAAATAAAATTGTGCAGTAGTCTGCAACTAACTATAAAACTGTTATGAATCTGTATATTACCAGAGTTTCGTAAACCAAACAGAATTTTAAAATCTATTTACTTGCTGTTGATGCTGGAACGACTTTTATTGCTTTTTCAATATGTATAATAAGTAACACACGGTTTTCCAGTAAAAAAGTTACTGTAGATTTTTATCTCTGGAGAAAATAACACAGTCATCAACACGATGACATTGCAATCAAAAGTAAGTTTGCGAAAGTCGTTTCTCGTATTATCTTGGACGATGTTGACATTTGGAATAGAAATGAGAATAAATTCATGAAATTTTTATAATAAGTAAAGAAATGTGACATCTTGAAATTAGTCTGAGCTACTGAGGTTGGAATCAGTTCAGAAGAGCATTATAATGTTAACTTCTTTTATTGATCCTAAATTTTACTTTTCCATAAATTTCTTATTGTGTACATTCAAAGAGTAATTAAAAGTATTGCAGAAACAATAACGAGAATAACACTCCGGTAGCCTTTCAACTTCGTATAATTGCCAAGATATTAATTAAATGTTGAAAACACAAAGCAACATTTGTGAAAAGCATTTCTAGAAAGTAGAACACGAAAATGCAGCAAAGCATTTACTGATAATGTGCAAGTGTGGCAATGCATTTCGTTATAATACGAATAGTTTAATTTAGAGATAGGAATAATGACGTATAGGTACGCTTATTTTAAACCCATACCTTACCGAATCTACTATTTCCTGTTCAAGCGATGATTCGTTACATTTTTCAAACGTCGCGTCGCAACGATTTGTAATCATCCAACGTGGAATCCAAATTAAACCACATATTTTATATGGAACTGAATTGGAAATTTTTTTGGTGCAAGGACAAGAATAGTTTGATGAGTAAAGTGAGGTCAATAGTTCCATTTCAAGAAACTTTCAATGAAATTGATTAAGCTTTCTCTCAAAAATGCTGTGTTGTTCGCGTTATAAAAATTGCATTCTTAACAAAACTTAGTTACTTACTATTTTCAAAGATCAGAAGACTGTATAATATTATAAATAATGTATGCACGTATGTAAGTCCATTGAAAATGAAAGACGATTCGGACTATATTCCAAATCAAGTTAGACAATGCCATCGCTTCCAGACTTTCATATTGGCTCTAGTTTCTAGTAGATATTAGAAGCGGAAACTGGATGCTCCATTACTTTCCTTATAAATTCTTGACATTTTTTAATATTCTACAATTTTCCTTGCATCCATACTAGAGCTGAAATTGATACACGACTTCCAGTCTTGAGATATTTTACTGTTTCTTTTGAAAATAATATGAAAATAATAAGAAAACCGTAAAAATGCAACGGCGAATCTTACATTACAAACAATACGAAAAAATTATATGTAGACAATTTTGTTAGGAAATAAAATTTTCTAACAAAAAAGTCCCCGATCGCATGTTTGTTCTATTTTTGCACATTGATCACATTCCATTGGCTACCCCTGTTCTAGTCGTAGTAAGCTGTGTTAAATCCTCGGTTAAATCTTTATATTGCTTAGGGCCAGTTTATCCACCTCTAGTTAATGTCCCAAGTAAATTTATCTGACAAGTAAAATTTTTAAAAGACCTTTTAAAAGGCTTTTATGGCCTTTAAAATTTATTTTTTTAATGATAGATATTGAATAGATATTGATAAACTGGGCATTAGTGAAGTTGTGATATTGTAATAGAAAAACAATCACAAAAAAGAGAGGTGCCTTTCAAGATTGGCACCCCCAAATTTTAAAGTTTCGTTCCGCCAATGTTTACAGTTAAAATCTGCTCCCTATAATACTTAAGACAGCCAAATTTGAAGAAAATATAGAAGACAGATGAAAAATTTAACATTTATGAGCAACAATCTGATTGCTAGTTTGTTTTGCACTTCCCAGCATGCGCTAGTTCGATAAACTAAATCCCTCTGTAGGGGGATGTGCTATGCTTTGTGTTTATACCAGGAATTTGGAGCACACCAATTTTTGAATTATTCTGCACCTTCTTCAAGCATTCCAGGTAAAATTTTAAACTCAAATTCGGAAGATGGGGAAATGGTACCTCACGGAAAGGGTCCCGGGGTACCTACCCATCCCGAACTGCAAGGCTCGGAATGGCGTTAGATAGAGGGATCTCCTACAGACAAGCCGAATGCTGAGGTCCATAGTCCAACCTCTAATGGTGGACGAGGTCAATTGACCCCAGGGTTCCCACCCTCGTAATAGTTTTTATTTTGAAAATGCGACCTCCTTTGGGTCCAAATGTATAAAGGATAATTCGTAAACACCCTTAGAGATTTACTTGCCCATCTCAAATTTCAACTGTTGCTTTGGAGTCCACAAGGATGCAGCCTTCCGCGACCATGGCCAAGTTTCCTTGTCCCATGTGTTAAGACCATTTCTCTTAGGCAACCATTTAAAGATTATAGTTTCCTTCAAGACAGCAGGAGCGCGAGGGCACGCACAGCAGACCGACTCCTTTAAAGCTTGAAATGACCTTATACAGCAGATACGCACACAAGTCTTCTAAGCGTCTTCCACTTTCAAGACAGCTGACAAGTGTACAGATCGTCTCAGTGTCTGATACAGCGGCCAATTCGTGGTCAGTCGTCTACATGTCTGAGTAACAACACAACTCAAATCATCGCAAATGAAAGTGTTACCAAAACACGTCCCCATTGCCCCTTTAGGTCATCCCAGTTCATCTGAACACAAATCTTCCACGCCATGAGCTAGTCATAGGTTAAGATCATCGTCCTTTTAGGTTCTAAGGAAGGTAAGTACAGAAGTACAGTCATCAGTTTAATGAACTTTTAGGTCATCCCAGTTCCCATTTGGGTACAAATCTTCTGCGCCATGAACTGGTCATGGGTTAAGATCATGGTCTTTCTGGGTTCTAAAGTAAGTACAGTCATCAGTTTAAAGACCCTTTAGGTCATCCCAGTTCCTATCCTGACACAAATCTTCCGCACCATGGGCTCATCATGGGTTAAGATCATCGGCAGACATTTCAAAATAATGAACAAAAAAAGGAATTTTAATGAGTTCTCTTTGCCAATATACTATGGAGATTTAAAATTTAAGATAGATTTTGTTATTAAGTTTTGATTGAAACTGATGATGCATAGTTCTATCGTCGTGTATTTAGATTGGCCTTGGGAAATGGGTCCGTTTACTTGGCACCACCAAGTTAATATTTTCTCCCCAAAAGCTAGCTCCCGAATCCTTATAGCTAGCACCGGCTAGCACCCAAATATAAAAGCTAGCACCATTATAGTTTTTCCACAAATCGATATTGAAAATGGGTGGAGCCAAGTAAACGCAGCTCCACCAAGTTAATATTTTCTCCCAAAAAGCTAGCTCCCGAATCCTTATAGCTAGCACCAGCTAGCACCCAAGTATAAAAGCTAGCACCGTTATAGTTTTTCCACAAATCGATTTTAAAATAGCTGCACCCTGGTAAATCCTATAATCATGGGAAATATGTAGGGGAGAAGGGGGTTAGAGTGGACAGGGGGCTAGTGTAGACAAGTGGTATAAAACTGTATACACAACTCACTAAAATCTAAGATAATTTACATAAACTGGTAACACTGTTGACATTTGTGTGTGAAAGTTTGGCGGCGATTAATTGTGTGTCCAATAAGTTTTCTGAAATTTTTCTGAAATTTACCAGAAAAGGTAAGTTTTTTAATAATCTGTTTTATGTTAGTACAACCAACACTGCTCAAAGTACATTTTAGTTAAAATAGCTATACAATTATATTATAATTCGTCGCATATCCACGTGTTTATAAAGCGTGTAGCATTTGAGGTTATTATGTACTTGATGTTTTTGTGCTTCATGTCATGATGGGGCTAGTGTGGACACTTACATAAGGGGCTAAAGTGGACATGTCCACACTAACCCCCTGATTATTGTTTTATGATAGAGCATTGATATTATAGATAATAATAATTATGGTTCGTACGTACAAGAGAAAAACTGAAAGAAGCGATATTAATGAAAATAATGTGCAACTAGCTATTAGAGCTGTTTTAAAAAATAAAATGCCAATAAGACAGGCAGCACAAGAATACGTTTCCTCCTCATTGCTCTCATAGACTGCAACCTTTAGATGTTGCAGTTTATGGTCCATTTAAAGCAGCAGCAAAGGTATTTTTGAATGACTGGATGAGGACAAACACTGGCAAGCTTGCTACCATTTACGAAATGGCTCAAATTGCAGCAAAAGCACACCAGCAATCTTTTACCCCTAAAAATATAACATCAGCTTTTGAAAAGACAGGAATATGGCCGGTCACAGGGCCGTTTCAAGAGTATTTGGCGCCTGTGTGCAAACCTATATTTGCCGCCCCCATGCGCCGCAGGCGGTAATTTCAAATTTTCAAGGTCATTGACGTTTACAAAAGTTTAAAAATTTGGTGCCTTGTTTTAGCAACATCTTGAACTGTCGCGCTACGCAAAGTTGAGCCTTTCGAAATTCGTTTTAAAAAGAAAAAAAAAATAATTTTGTGTTTGTAAGACACGAAATGGGATCCATTTGTTCCAAAATGATGAACAACCATCTAGTACCATCAGTTTTATTAAAGAAAACGACTTTCAAAATAAAGATAGCTGATGCCTTAAAAATAAAGCACGAATAAAAAAATCTTAAGGTTGGTTTTTATGAACGTCTACATCTGGCCGGCGCCCCAAATGTTTCTGCGCCCGTGTGCTACGCACACTTTGCACCCTTGGATGAGACGGCCCTGGCCGGTCAACAGCCAAATATTCACAGAAGAAGATTATTATTGCAATTATGTCACAGACAGAATTATTATGCAAGAATCACAAAGTAAGCCTGATGTGGATACATTAAATTCGTGTAATGTGGAATGCGCTGAGCCTCGTACTCCCGATTTTCAAACCGCTGTAGTAAATAGTATTTCTTCCCGAACTCCAGACAGATGATCTACTGAGTCAGATAGTGTCACCCCATCGACATCAAGAGCAATCGACCAGGCATTAGGCCCAAATATTAAAATCCAATCACTGGAAGAAATTAGACCATTACCCAAAGCACAGCCACGTAAAAACCTGCAAAAACGAATTAAGGGCAAGTCACGTATTTACACAGACACTCCGGAAAAAACTCAGTTAGAAGAACAATATATGTTTGTTGAAAAAAACAAAAGACAGTAAAAGCAGACAAAGTAAAAGTAAAAGCTGTAAAAAGAAAACTAATGGAATCCAAAGAAGATACGTCACATTCTGACGAAGGTGTCGAATTCAAATCAGATGAAGAAAATGATGGTTTAACTGATGAAGATCCAGAACCAAATCTGGTGTGCGATGATGACAAAATCTTGTAAAATTGGCCCACAAGAAAAGGTTCAAGTTTTACGTTGGTTGCATTCAAGCAGTTTATGGTCATTCTGACTTCGACATCAAATTTTTAAGAGAGAAACATGGAGGTTCTCTTTTCTTCTTTACGGAAGTTGACGACTTGTCCCAAATTGAAAGGAATGAAATAATTTCCAAACTTCCAAACCCAGTTTCAGTTCATGGAACAGCAAGAATCACAGACTATTTGTCTTTCAATGTTAATTTTTCCTTCTATATGATGTTCAGTAAATTTATAATATAATTTGTAGTTTATATATTTTATCATATTATGATACATAAAATTTAATAAAAAGCTATAAAAGTCACTTGTTTGGTTATGTCCACACTGACCCCAATATGAAATTACAATTGTCCACATAAACCCCTATCAGGGGTTAGTGTAGACAAATTGCATAATGAAATATTTTTAATTATAAAATTTTTATATTCTTTAAACAAGGCCTCATTTGTTATTAATAATGACGGGAACTAACTAACACATATATTGAAACTACTATTTAGTGATTTTTTGGCCATGATAATTTTCTTTACTCGAAAAAGCAAAAAGTGTCCAAACTGACCCCCCTCTCCCCTACCTATGATTGTACACTTCTTTAATATGCATGAAATTTAGTATACTAAGATTTTAGCAAATACTTTACTTTACAATACGGGAAACTCTTGCAAATTCTATTGTTATTTTCGGCGACATTTTTAAGGGTGCCACCTATTGGCTTAAGACGTGTACTAACGAAACTGTCGAGATTTGGTGGGTGATAATTAGTAATTTACTATAATTTACAGTACGATTTTAACCGTATTGGTTATAATTAGAGTTTTTATTTAAATTATTATTTAAACAAATCCCTATACCCTTAATAAATCAACATAACCTTCGTCAAGTAGCGTTAATTCACGGTTCCAGCCGCTAGTGGCATGGCGCTGCGATTTTGTGTCGCCGAAAATGTGCATGAGTTTCCCGTATTGTAAAGTAAAGTATTTGGTTTTAGTGGTTGCTGATTACGACTAAAAAGTCGTAATTGCAAAAAATAAAATGGCGATTCAAATATGGCGGAAATATGTATTTAAATATTATAACATATAGCCGAAATTTTGTGATGGGGTGTGTTTGGGGTCGGTAATAATGAATTCAAGATCCAAATGACAAATAACAAAATGGCGGATCCAATATTGCTGATATTTATTTTGAAACTTCTGCTTATAGATAACTATACACCGCAATCTCAAGTTCTACCTTGTGACCGCCTAATGTAGAGAATAAATCATCAAAAGAAATTTCAAGAGTAGGTGCGATATTAATTGATAGGCGGTCACAAGGCGGAATTTTTGTGATAAAATCTGAATTTTTAAAATTTTTTAATTTTTGAAATTCAAATTTATTTTTTTGAAGTTATAGTGGTACTACTGTGTATACCATGCTATACCATGCACGATTGCGACAGTAATAACCTGGCTGTGACTGTGGCGCCATCTGTGGTGCGGTGATGTAACTCTTAGAAAATTTGACTTCACAGTGAGGTTATGCGAAGTTGTCTTATGTATCCAAGCATGCGCATTTGGTGCTGTTTTGTACTTAGGAAATGCTTAGGAATACCAAATTTAATTTTGACATATGTAAAATTTCGTTAAAGTACATTTTTTATTATTTAAATTTTTTCCTTTTACAATAATAGATCATAAACAGTAATACTATCTACTATTTGTTTATTTTATTTTAGTGTGAAATTTGTGATTACAAATGTGCACATAATATAATAATTTAAAAAAAATCATTTTAAACTCATACAGGCGAAAAACCGTTGAAATATATAATTTGCAATATTTAAAAATAAATGTGCACATAAGAGAATTTAAAAACTCATACATTATAATACTCATATACAACTGTTTTAACATTGCCTCCTATGGTTTTAGGCAATGGTTTTACTTATTTTACCTTAATATTAATATTATATTAATTAAACATTGAATAATTTAATTTTATGTTTTTTAACACGTTTTAATTAATGATCATTATTTTTTTAAATAATTTATTCACTAATTTAAATAGTAGTAGAAGTACTTACTTAGTAGTAAGTTCATTACAGAAAATTGACATCTGACATCTGTCATAATTAAATTTGGTATTCCTAAGTACAAAACAGAAACAAATGCGCATGCTTTCAAATAAAATTTTTGTCCACAGGATCATCCCATCCACAGATGGCGCCACAGTCACAGCCAGGTTATTACCTTCGATCATGAATTGACTAGATACAGGATTCAGGTACCTGAATTGAAGCCTACCATAAAGTCTATTTTAGCATGGCGTACTTTTTGTGTTTACCAAGTCCCTGGATCTGATTGGTGCTCTCAATGTTTACCTGGTCCCTGAATGTCAAAAGGATTAAAATTACAATGCTTTAAAATAGGGTAAACAAATAAAACGTAAACATAAACATGTTATGGGTGGCTTCACAACAACCAATGCTATTTAGATAGGAGTCCTGTATCTAGTCAATACAAGATCGTTGGTTATTACTGTCGCGTGACAATCGTTATCATGCTACCTAACCGCCATTTTATTTTTTGCATTTTTCAATTTCAAAAATTAAAAAATTTGAAAAATTCAGATTTTATCACAAAAATTCCGCTTTGTGACCGCCTATCAATATCGCACCTACTCTTGAAATTTCTTTTGATAATTTATTCTCTACATTAGGCGGTCGCAACGCAGAACTTGAGATTGCGGTGTATAGTTATCTATAAGTAGAAGTTTCAAAATAAATATCCGCCATATTGGATCAGCCATTTTGTTATTTGTCATTTTGATCTTGAATTCATTATTAGCGACCCCAAAAACACCCCATCACAAAATTTCGGCTATATGTTATAATATTTAAAAACATATTTCCGCCATATTTGAATCGCCATTTTATTTTTTGCAATTTCGACTTTTTAGTCGTAATCGGCAACCACTAAAACCTTACTAAATTTCATGCCTATTGAAGACTGCCTTCATATTATGACAGGATTTATGTAGGTGTACAATCATAGGTACATATTTCCCATGATTATAGGATTTACCAGGGTGCAGCCATTTTAAAATCGATTTGTGGAAAAACTATAACGGTGCTAGCTTTTATACTTGGGTGCTAGCTGGTGCTAGCTGGTGCTAGCTATAAGGATTCGGGAGCTAGCTTTTTGGGAGAAAATATTAACTTGGTGGAGCTGCGTTTACTTGGCCCCACCCATTTTCAATATCGATTTGTGGAAAAACTATAATGGTGCTAGCTTTTATATTTGGGTGCTAGCCGGTGCTAGCTATAAGGATTCGGGAGCTAGCTTTTGGGGAGAAAATATCAACTTGGTGGAGCTGCGTTTACTTGGCTCCACCCATTTTCAATATCGATTTGTGGAAAAACTATAATGGTGCTAGCTTTTATATTTGGGTGCTAGCCGGTGCTAGCTATAAGGATTCGGGAGCTAGCTTTTGGGGAGAAAATATTAACTTGGTGGTGCCAAGTAAACGGACCCTTGGGAAATTTTGTACGGAAAATTTACCACTGGTATGTGATGCGTAGTGAAACGGAATATGCTTTGATATGTTTTGATTCTAAAGGTGATTTGTGCGGTTATTTTGTTTGTTTTTTGATCAACCTGGAAAGAAGAATAATTTAGTGCAAAATTGAATTTCCCGCCAAAACTGCTACCTTCTATTTTTGTGTCTTTGAAAACCCTAGGGAATTTTCGAATTTTGCATGAAAAGAGGTTAACAACGAGAATTTTGGCCTTCCGCTCGTGGCAAAATTTACGTTTATTTTCTGGAACGAAGTTTCGGTCCAGAAAGCCTTTTCGAGTGATTGGATAGTGCATTTTCTGATTCGGGACAACCGAATATCTTTCCAAGGTCAGATTTTATTAAATTTGTGTACGTGCAAAAAGTTGCACAAATTTGCGTTAATTTGATGAAAATTGGGGTCATCGAGTTTCAAATCTCGCTAATACAACTATAAAAACGTTGTGGATGCCCTAAAATTGTGGAAATTATCATAAATGAGAAACACAAATAAGTTGAGGTTTATGTACCAAAAAGCCGGCCGTTGATCCAGATATGTTTGATTGCACTAATTCACACGGGCAGCACTAGATTTGTTCGTGAACAACTGCAATTCCACTGATTCATTGGGATTTGGTAAAAGATTTAAAGAAGACGAAAATAGAATAACCACGAAAGAGCCAACTTCGTATGAGAGCGTGATTTTTGATGGTTGCATATGGTCAGGTACCTGAATAAACTACTGGAGGCGTGCCTAGAAACGCAGCGGTTCTCAAACAAAGTATTGGTTCGTTAAAAACTTTCATTATTAAATTATTTGTAGGTACACATTTTAAATTTTGCCACACCATGTAATTAATTTGATCAGATTGCCATTTAGCAGAATTGAAGTTATATGTAATGGAGGTCTGATCCGATTACACAAACTGACACATATGTACGGCTAAAGGACAAGATTAAATTTTTACTTTTTTGCATTCAGAATTATTAAACAGTATTGAATCGCCAGAGTCTCTATAATTGAATTTAGAACCTAGCCTTCCCTGAGAATAAGCGGTCTCAAATTTGCTTTGCTGACAAGAAGCGGCCGGTACTTGTTTGTGTTTAGTATGCGGGAAATTTTTTGATTGTAATCATTTATTGCTCCTGTGCATGTTAGCGCAGCCATATAAATTGCAATTGTTGGAACTGTGAGAGCATCTCTCAAGTTCTGTGTGTGTCAATTAAGCATTTGATTTCTATTTGCGTTTTTTTTTTGAGTTTTCCCAAGCTACCGGTCCTTTTTTTCAGAAATCCACGATCCATATGCCTCCACTTGAATAATGAGCTGGTCTATTAACATCGTGACCAAACAAACTGGAGAGGTCCTCTCCGGATTCTTATGGACTCTGGTATCTGTTTGGGTTGGCCCTCTCATTAGGGGTTGCGATTCAGAGAGTAGTTTTTGTTACAAGCCGAAGGCTTCATTCTTAGCTTTGAAGAATGTTTCGATGACACACTGAGTTGTCTTGGTGATAGAGCATCGTGTATGAGGTCTTCTGTTAAGGATGATCAGTAGCCGATTACGCAAAACTTTTCCGCTATGGGGGCGCTACGATCTAGTTGTTTAAATGTTATATTCCCCTCAAATGGCTTTAAACCTTCCACTTTACTTTTAAGCGTGGGCCGCGTTATCAAACAAGAAGCGATAATGTAATATAATATTACGTAATGTACTTGTACAAGTTCTTGACCTTCATTCCAGAAAAAATACAATTTTGCATGTGGTATAACTTTATTGTATAATCGTCGTTGTTTTGTACAAAGCGCGAATTAACCAAATGAAAAATTTTAGAAGCAAAACATTTATGACTATTGTTTGAGTTATATATTCGCGATTTAAAATTTGTTAAGTAATTGAAGTCTAGGGTATTAGGTACTTACAATACAACATAAAAATAATGCTTGTCATTAATTGTGTAAAAAGAAATATTGAAAGAAATACATAATGTAAATCGCATTTTTGTAAAATGGCTTATTCGCCCTTTCTTCAAAACAGCCACGATATTAATTTATTACAGATTTGTTGGGGAAAGTTTCCCAATTTTAGATTTAGATATTATAGGTTTAGAAAAACACATTACGGTATTTTAACAAAGCTGAAATTTTCTCTATTTACGCTCTTATATGTGCCATACACGAAATGGATACGTGTTAGTCCGACCGGTGGTTCCTATAGCGTCAATCAGCCAAAAATTGGATTGCACAGTACGTTATATTATAAATCTTACCGTTCGGATAATAATAGTGGCATAGTGCGAAGAAAATATTTTCTTTTAACAATGTAATTTATCATCTAAATTATGTAATTGTATTTTAAAATTTTTCAAGAAAAGATATTATATTACTCGTAGGTTAGGTTACCTAACACTTGATTAAAACAATGAGATGTAATATAATATCTTTTCTTAAAAAATTTTAAAATACAATTACATAATTTAGATAATAAATTACATAGTTAAAAGAAAATATTTGAAAAAAAAATTGCCGGACGCCGGCGCCGCGCCGGATTAGAATTAGGATTAGCCGTCTACTGGCCTATGTAGTTTTACTGAAAAATTGAAGACAAGAAGGATGCAGCTCCACTTTTGGCAAAAAATGAGTTATTTACACCAA
Organism: Rhagonycha lutea; assembly: GCA_958510855.1. Taxonomy (NCBI): domain Eukaryota; kingdom Metazoa; phylum Arthropoda; class Insecta; order Coleoptera; family Cantharidae; genus Rhagonycha; species Rhagonycha lutea. Next base: position 24,500,041 of record OY294041.1, on the reverse strand, counting down.
AGCATGTAAAACAAAATCACGAATTTATTGGTACTTAAAAAAACCTATAAATAAATTCCAAATTATATATTAGATTTTAATAAAGGTTTTCATTTATCTCAAAACTAATAAAAGTGAAGCTGCATTCTTCTTGCAACAAGGTAAGTGCATTATCAATTAACACGTGCAAATTTCTCCTATTTCCACAGCATTCAACGTGTAGTTTAATAAGGTGGGGGTACTTAAACAAAGATAGAAAAAGTAGAAATAAGAGATGTTAAGACATTATTAGACTTCTTGTAGTTTCCTGTTTTTATTAAAAAATATTTTTCATAAAATTTTTGTAGATATTTAAGTTGAAAGTTCAATCTATGTGTTGATATAAATTTCAATGATTTTATACAATGGCAAGCTTAATTAATATGTAATCTTATACTTACTCAAAATAGCACGTTTTTACTCGAATTAAACATTTTTTTACAAGAATATGATGATATTCATCAAAATAAAAATTATATAGTGACAAAGTAAAACAAGAATTCTTGAGCTTAGCGAAAGTCGCATTTTTGTATCTTTTCTAGATTGTGCATGAGAGTACAAGTTAAATTCACACTTTAATTGGAAATTGTGGCTAAACTAATTTTTTTACAGCTTTTTTTTTTCAGTAAAGGTCGCTTAAAATACATTATTTTATAAGAATATTACTAGAAAACCAGCATATTATTAATTTTTTAATCCCTACTGAACAGCCTTAATATCAAAAGCGACATCAATCTTTCCTGTAAACCATCGACAGCCTGGAACTGGTCATCCCAAGTAATATATTTAGCTGCTATTAGTTTTAATATTGGTTCGGTATTGACAGTACAGTTAAATCTGCTTATAATGAACTTTAATATAACAACGCATGATTCCATTATAAGCAAGAGTTAATTCCAACCGTATTTTATTACATAGATAAATAAAGGTATTTTGTCAAAAAGCATTAAAGGTGAATCCATTATACTTGGATTATACTCTACAATAAAAGAAACTAATTTATTCTTCACCTACATTTTCAATAATATAAAATTGCAATCATTATTTAATCATCTTGATCGATTCGTTTGTATAAAAAGCTCTTCTACTTTGAGAATAAGAAAATATATGGAAGTTTGTACCAATCCGAGAGAACACTGAAGTCCTCCATATGAATTATTACAACATTTGAAAGCTTACGTGCGGAAATTTGTCTGTGTCTTCGCCCAGTTGACTAAGAAAATTTACTAAAGAAATAATACAAATTTCCATTCAATTATACAAATCAAGAAATCAAAAATGTCGTTAAAAAAAATATTTAAATTTTAGTCCGCAGCGGACTCGGTTATTTAAAATTTGATCCGACATTTATTCGTTCGAGTGTACAGTTCACGAGCTTCTTTTCGAAGAGCAAAATTATTAAATCAATTTTCTAAACGTACTTATATTATTATATTAAGCTAAATTGAGTTGTAAATTAAATCAAATAAGGGGACATCAAGATTTAAATTTTATTGAGAGTTGAATATAATTCATCCTTACATCGAAAATAATTTAATAGAAAGCTTTACAAATTAAATAAAATAATAATTAAATTTTTCACATAGTTAAAAGAAGAGAAAACAACAAAACGAGGGTGCAAATTAATTATAATTTGGTCTCTTCTTGCAGTTTTTTTTACTAATTCGGAAGATGAGAGGAAAATAATTTTGTAAACCTGTGATTATGGTTCCAAAAATTTACAAATGTTCAATTGATCGATGAAGGAGAATAAGAAAATATCTTTAGAATCAACACCTATTCAGTTACTTAAGCTGGGCCGGGGGTGAAGAGTAAATAACAATTCGTGAAGTTTTTGTAAATCAGGTCTCCATATTGGCCTGGTTTCGAAAACAATGTCAGGATTCGTATAAAAATCAAAGTTCTGAATTAATGAGTCGTGAATTTATTAATTTAGAATCTCATTTTTCCATTATTGTTCAATTTTTTAGGGCTAATGGACAAAAACATTGCATTCACGAAACTTGTCAAGTAATTTATTTTCCTTTGAAAAGAATTTCGGAGAGTTCCCCCCAACTTGAATGTCACATTTTTTGTTTCATTCATTTATTAGTAAAAGTAACATCGTTTCGAGGCATAAAAATCTTGTTTTGCGCAAATAATTATCTGTAGATGGATGATTTATAAATATGACTGCATTTTCATATTTCAAGTTATGAATGTAGTTTTCCAAATAAATCTCTGGAAATGGATTCAAATGTAATAGATCAACCATTTTGTATTTTTTATTCTATTCGTTTTAAAAACGCCAAATACATATTTTCTGGAAAACGAGTCAGTAAAGGAATAACACGTATAAAGAAAAGTTAGCGACGCACAATCCTCGCATCTCAAAATAAATCACTTTCGTAATACAAAGATTTACAATCCTGATTTTTACAAAAAAAATTGTGTCACAAAAACAATGAATAATCTAATTGAAAAACTCCATTATTCAATTTAAGCTACAAATGGATCATTACGTTGATGATTCACGTATGTCTAATAGTAAATTATGGTCATTTGTATACTTTATCAACACTGTCACCTTAAATGTTATTATAATTATTATAAGTAAAAAAAAAAGTACAATCAAGATTAATGACACATAAGCGGAAAGTTTATACACTTTCCCAACTTCCTTTAAAATTGGAACCTCCCGATCTTCAAAAACAAAGCGCTCATTTTATAGCAGTTAGGTTTGAGTTAACCGACCACGTGGGAACGGCTGAATAACTTCTATTTAACGAGGCACAGTATAAGTTAGAAAAAAGAAAAGAATAAAAGTGAAGAAAATAAAAAACAAATGTACTCAAATTGAGAAATACAGAATGGTATATTAGAAACAAACGCTGTTAGCAAAAGAGAAGCAGAACTAAAGAAGGAAAAATTATTGAGAGTAGTCATCGCTGGTCTGCTAAAGCAGCGTTCACAATGAAGTGGGGTCTTGCCTTGCTTTGGTAGAAAGCTAGCAAGAGCCAATCAAAATAAACGATGTTTTAATCATAGAAAAAATACTTTAATCTAATTGGCGCTTGCCAGCTTTCTACCGAAGCAAGGCAAGATCCCACTTCATTGTGAACGCCGCTTAACATTTCCATCTGGCATCTCAAATCATAGATTTGAATTGAGTCGATAGCAAAATATTCATTTCGTATTAATACTTTTCATGGGCATTACAGCAGCAAAAAATTGAGTTACCGTTGCCGTAGCGACGCAACAGCCTGGGGTAAAAATATTTTCAATTAAAAGTAAAAGTATTATTTATATAATATATTTTTTATCAAGTTAAAAGCTTCCCTAAAATGTTTATAAAAGCATCATTTTTGTTGGAATTTCTGCTAAAATAAACATTTAGATTGTTATTCTTATTATTATAAATACGGGATTATATGAAACTACCGAACTTACAATATATCTAAATTACAAATTTTCAGAGAAAACAATTTTTATTCCTTAAAAAATGTTGTTTCATCCAATCGTGTAAAAAGTAAATTTCTACTCGCTTTACCGGGTGGAAAAGGTTACGGAAATTTCGGTTGCCTATGTAAATTGTTCTTTTAGCGATAGTGGCGACCCCGACAATTGTATAGTAATTTTAAGTGAAACGATTATAGATTGTCCCTCTCTGTCGCAGTCACAGCTTTAGAATGCAAACGGTAAAAGTATCGCATAAGTACTAAAATCTCCCAAGAATTCGTTTTAAATGTATTGTGGTGTTTCAAACGAGTTGAAGACTCGGGGTGTTGACATCAAAGTCAAATGGAGGTACAAGAGAATGCTCGTGTGCGTTGATAATAGATTCTGTTGAATAAAAAGCCAAAATTGTTAACAATTACACCACCCATACTCTAATTTTCTTCTTATTTGCATCTTGTGATATGTGTGCGTACGGTGACGGTTTAAGTGAGCCTACAAAGAAAAACGTTTGCTAATAAGTTTGAAATTGGCGCCAAAAGTGCACTTACGTATTTACAAAATTTTGGAAATTTTGATTTGAAGGTAGCACCTCCGAATAAAATGGACTCTCAAAACGCCTACTTTGTGAAGCGGACGTGAATTTCGTTGATCGAGAAGAAGCGAAGTTTTGACTATTCTGGGGGGTCATTAAAGTGATCTCTAGAGTTTTTTGAGTGGTATTCTGCGGGTTTCCTGTAACGGGAATTCCAAGAGTTTGGTTTTAACACCAAAATTGCGAAGATTCGGAAAGGTTCGTGTAGCGCTACAACCCAGATGGGTCTTGGCTGACCATTATAATATTAACTTTTAATATCAAATGGCATTCACAGCATTACATTTTTTACCTACGACGGGGAGCCAGCCCGACGAAGAACCCCCAACCTGGAGGACTAGAGAGACGGCCAGAATAAAGTTCTTACTTCACTCGGATTCGAACCGGGTATTTGGCGTTCATAGTCAACTCGCATTACCACTATGTTCCGACCGTCTCTTAAAGAGGGAAAGATTAGAAAGTAAAATTTTGAGGTTAAGAAAACTCACATGTGGCAAAAGAAAATCAATCAAGATTTCATTTAAGTTCGTACGGGTACAGTTGCCGCAATTACACAGCACAAATACGAAGATTTGGATAATTTCGAACGACCTTTCGAGAATCCTCTTTTCCGCTCGGAAGTGCCGCACACTTTTAAAAACAAAATATCCAAAATTTTGGAACACTTTTGGCGCCAAATTCAAACTTTTAGCAAACGTTTTCTTCTTTGTGGATTTACAACCACCTGTCACAGTAACCACCCAAATTCCACAAATAGATGTAATTAGTGTTAAGCAAATTAGTGTTAAAGTGTTGTGTGCTTGGTAAACATGTTCGGCCTTTTGCAAACAGATTTTATTACCAACGCATGCGAGTATCCTTTTGTACCCTTTTTTTTAATTTTATGTTATCAACCTGAGTCTTCAACCCGTTTGAAACACCACAGTATATTGAGAGAACGCTCGGTGGCCGTTTGGCGTGAGAGACGCTTATTTGGGGTGATTGCCCAGAGAGAAGCTTGCCTCTCTCTACCGCCATGGTATTGGATTCGTAGTGGTTGTTGTAGTTGTAGGCCGTATGCTGGCAAGAAGAGCAGAGTTAGATTGTACTATCCCTACCTCTACTCTTCCGCGTGTGAGTTGCGTAGTAATCAACTCGGGTACTAGTCTGCAAAGCTGGTAGAGCTTGGAAAGTGGCTCGACTCTTGACTCAGAGTGGTGGAAGAGGTCTTGCAACCAAACCAGAAAGGGTAGGTGGCCGTATGTGTACGACTTGTCAGTTACTGCATGCGAACACCGTGTTAATCTGGCGTTTCCCGGATCCCGCGCCATTGGGGGCTGTGTTTGGAATGCTGCATGAGCTCACCCGAACACGTTAAACCAATTCCCATTTACCTTCACCCTCGATTTAATGCAGCTTTTATTTTTAACGAACCATTAAAGCTAACGGATGATTTATATTAGCATACTATAGCTAATGGACGTGTTATATTGGTTAGTGAAATTTTACGCTTTGAAAGTTTTATTGCTAATAAGGATGATATTCTTCCTGACCGACGCAACGCGACGAGTGGGATTTCATCTTTTCAAAATAAAATGTCATCAGACCTTTGGGTTTCTCGGGTTTCAAAATCGTATCCTTTTTGAAGTAGAAAATAAATACAGACCCCCCCCCCATGCGGCGGCATCAAATTGCCTGGACATAGCTACCGCTCCTGGTTTACCTTAACTTGAAATCATATCCATTATTTAAGAAATAAAGTAAAAATCAGAACAAATAATTGTTATGTAAATGGTTTATGTTAATAAATTACAAAATTATTATGTCAGGTGCGAAAGATAAGATATAACCAGTTCTAAAAATAAACTTTATTTATCTAAATTGACTTTATTGAAATGGTAAAGAAACATTAGCGTACAAATTGTTTTTAATTATTCATCTTATCACGAATGCACATCAAGGTTAGCAGATATAGTTGTAATCTTCAAACCTGAGACTTACGTCATGGGCAATCTTGAAGTATTTCCAAACGTCCTGACTGGATGCGTCAAACCAATCCCGGTATTACATCCACATGTCATGCACAACCGGGGTCAGTCTTACGGGCCCAGTCAGGACGTTTGGAGAGGCTTTTAGCTCTCTGCAGATCACTGATTACTTATAATGACAAACAGGATCATAAAAACAAAGAGTGACTCGTTTGCTTTGCAGGCTTTGGAGAATTAGTGAAGTTTGTCCCAAGTGAAGGCAGCCGGAACCGCTTTTGCATTGCTTCAGGTGACATAGATTAGATAATATTCTGAGTTCACTGCCTTACCGGAAGTGAGCACTATCCCCCTTTCATCGACAGCTGCTTTCTCCAGAGTAGTTCATCAGTAAAATAGAAAGAAAGATGCTTCATTTCTTTTCCTTCTTCTGTACGAAATTTGAGCCTCTAACATAAACTATTGTTTTATTTTAATAAAATACGAATTAAGGAAACATTATTTAATTATGCATTTAAGCTTTCCATCGCCCACTGTCTGCAGCACGGCCATCATCACTCCACATACAGGTGTTTATACATTTAATCCTTGTCTCAGTTCGCCAACCAAATGGAAGGATTCATCTTTTTCTTCTCTTTCGCGTCATAAGCTCTTCACACCCCTAGCGCTTCTGCCAGACACTGAGTGTAATGGAAGATCCCCTTGTAATTGCTGGTGCTTCTACTTAATCTGGGAACCCTGGGGATGGCATTTAATTTTACAGAAGGGGTTTTTCCAAATCGCGTCACTATGCTTCCAATGAATAGAGACATATCTCTAGTTCTTTCAGAGTATCGCTATAATGTACTCTTATCCAGAGGGGTGAACCCCGTGAAGTGGTCAACTTTGAAGTGAGTATTGTTTTGAAAGGGTTGAAAAATAACTCGTGAATTGAAATTTAATCCATTAATCGCTTGGTGGTATCGTACCCTTATTCGATTGGAAAGTGATTGAGGAAAGCTGACGTCTCATCACCTTAACCCGTCATTAGATGCGAAATAAAGCACAACGATATCGCAATTCGGTAGTTCTAAAATCCTGTTTTTCCGTTTGAGAAAACAGCGAAAACAAATAAACAAGAAAAGCTCTTAATTTATATAAAGCAGGCAAAGCAAAAATTACTACGTGCATGGAATGAAACTATGCTTTTCCAATAGAAAAAAAAGATTGCTTCGCAAACCCTAATAGCATACTTATGTGTGGTTGTTTAATATGCCGAACATATTCGAGTTTCCACATAAGAAAACCTCCAGAAACGGTATTGTAAAGTGAAATTGATTGTAAAAAATGCTTGACACGATAAAAGTAATTAATATTAACAAAGTAAATTTGGAACATAATTTGTTACCGAATTGTAAACCAGAATGTCGTGTATGAAAGGAAACGACTCATTAATAATATGAAGGGTAATAATACACCCTGAGGGCACAAGTTACAAAAACAAGTCCTTATGGATTTAAAAACCATCTGTTCCGTACAACAGGTGTAAATTACATACAGGTTAAAACTGATTAACCAAATTTTTGCCAGGAGTGTGACAACCCCATTAATTTAACTCAAAATCTATCATATGATGGGTGGTATAACCAAAACGTGATAATTATAAAGTTATCGATCTGACGGCCTACATTCGAAATGCAAATATCTACATCAAGTATGGAACTCGATTACGAGTTCAACATGTTTTGGACATAAAACTGGTGAGAAAGAACACTAAACTATTTCGAGTTTCAAATTTAATTAAACAGATCAAACTGGGAAGTCGACACAATAATTTAGATAGAGTTTTAGCTTAAATGATTCAACAAACGAAACTTCTTATTATCGAAAAACAGAAAGAAACGACTATGTTTGTTTAATGGCTTTCCCTACTACCAATTTAATTCTGGATGAATTTTTAAACATCTTGTTGCAACTTTGTTTGGAAAGATTAAATATTTTATTACTCTGATAATGCAAAGTACGGAGGTAATCGATCTAATGGAATGAGGCACGCAAACAAAATCTTTGTTTCTTACACCGTTATCCAATTACCCCATTCCTTTTCCTACTTTAAATTAGTTAGCCGTTTTTTCGGTCTTGAATTGTCTAAAGTTTAGGATTTAAAACGTTTAAAAATTTTGTTAAACAGATATAGCAAGCATAATCTGGCACTTATCGCTATTGGTCCTGCTAAATACACATAAAATTGAATTTTGATTTTTATAAACTAAATAATTAAACTGGCAACTTTTCCATTACTTCCAGAAATAAATTACTTTTTAATTATCAGAATCACTTCACAAAAACTCGAGCGTGAAACAGAGGACCATAAAAATGTAACTTTACGACGCAATGGCGGAAACAACAAATTACGTATCAAAGTAATGCTTAGTCTTCATAATTTCCTAAAGAGTTTGCAAAATTTGGAACCCGAAAAAAACTTGAATATTAGATTACGAAATTAAGATACACGAGTGGAATTGGAATCCTAAGAAAATTATCATGTTGAATTGGAAGGTGATTACAAAAATGTAAATGTCACAAAAATTAAAAAAAGTTTTCATAAAAAATACCTTCGAGTTCATGTTTTTTTTAGTGTCAAAAAGATATGTGATACGAAAAGTTAGTAAGTATGGTTGAATTCTAACTTCTAAAATATTGAGAAAAAACCCAAAAGTTGTTCCATAATTGAATCACATTTTTTAAAGAAACATTTTTCTCATTGTCACTTGTTTCTTAAAGTTACAAATTTCTAAAATAAAAGTTTTCCGTGATCGACAGAGATGAAGTGGTCATGACTGTGTGAAAAATGACCGATTTTCAAGTTTTCGTTTAAATTTTGACGTAAAATTAATTAGACAAATTTGAAAGTTAGTTCGGTCAATTTTACTGTACATTTTGTTTGATTATCTGATAGACGTATCCTTGGTTTCCTCTCTTCTATAGTTGTGGTGAAAATTAAACCCCATAAATTAGTTTTAGTTTCACTTCATCCGAGTATTCGGCTCTGGGCCACCGAGTTACAAACCAGATTCCGCTTGTTTTCCTTTATTTTTAATCCATTTTCGTAATCTAAAAAGTCTTTCTGTCATAATTTTGACCGAGTTTGGTTAACATGCAAAAGAAAGTTTGAAGAAAATACAAGAATTGCGCTTAGAGAGGTACTGCTATTAATTGGGCCGAAATTAAAAAAAAATAACTTAAAAACTCAAAATAAGGTAAATTATTCAAAAATTCATCATTCAAATTCTGTAGGTACTATCTAGAAGATTATCCTCTCCAAGCAATGCATTTTAAATAGTACTTGAATCAATTCAAAAGATTCGACAATTAAAAATTCGAAATTACGTTATTTATAACCTCAAAACTGTTTTAAACAAGTTTTTCTTTATCATCCCTTAAGTTAATTTAAATATTTAAAATGCATTGTGTTGAAGATTATTCTCTATACTAACCAGCAGAATTATAATGTTAAAATTTTGAATATTAAGTTTAGCGCCAATTGGTAGCAGTACTTTTTTTTCTTCTGTCCTGCAAAATTTCTATATAGGTCCTGGTGGCATCACGTAAAATTACATCTATTGTTCTTTGTAAAACGAACAAGCTCAGTGTGGTTATACCACTGCAAAGAAGATAGCAAGTGATTATCCCGGGATATAATGTCGTGGTTCCGATTCCACGTTAAACCGTAGGTCCTACAGGTTAATTCCTATCTCCAACGAGCGGCACCCGAAGGTGAAGTCCACAACGTCCTGGAACACTACGACAACCCACGGATCTGTGAATCATTGGCGTTAAAAGTAACCAAGTCGATCCAACTAAGCCCCCCCCCCGTGCATACCGTACGTAGTTATGGCTTGAATTGCCAGCAAAGCCAAGGGATGTTACCGCCGGCACGGGAACTAACTGTTAACTGAACTAACTGCCTAACTGTTACTGACGTTTTCAAGAAGACAATAAATTAAACCCTATTGCCCATATCGTTTATTTGCTAGAATATCGACACAACTAAAAAAAAATGTTTTTGAGAAAATCACTTCAACTTCCTCTATTGGTATTTGGTTGTATTTTGGAATACTTTATAGAAAATTTTTTGGGTGTGTCAATATTCTCGCAAATATGAACGAATGAGTGTCGTCATAGCCGTAAAAAAATAGGTGACAACTACTACCTTTACTGACGTGTAACAGGCGATAATAGATTTTTTGCATGTCGAAGATAAAATTACATACATATGACATACATAATATTTATGTCATCCATTTTTTTAACACTTACTCATAGGTTAAGTTAGCAATATCAAAATGCATTTCTTTTTATTTTCTATCGTTTTCACGAGGGCTCGAGTATGACTAATCTCAGTGTTTCTCGACAACGGTGAAATATATTAAAAATATTTAAAACAAACAATATTCGTCTTTTTATGGTCAATACTTTCGACCAGGCCCGTATCCAGGATTTCATTTCGGGGGGGGGGGGGGGGCACTTGTAAAAAAACCTTTTGTAAAATGTAAAATTTTCGATTTTTCCCCTTCTATTTTCTTTTTCTTTTCAACATTTCGGGGGGGGGGGCACGTGCCCCCAAGTGCCCTCCCCTGGCTACGGGCCTGCTTTCGATCTCTTCAACATTTTTAATATCTTTTACCCCTTTAGAGTTATTAGAGAAAAAGTGCCGTGCGAGAGCATTAATCCACAGTGCTGCCAGTTTTTATTTTCAGTGGTCGCCAGATTAATTAACAGATGTCGCCCAAAAGTCGCCAAAAACAAAAATGCCATCTCAGGGCGGTCTTTTTCGAACGACCTTTTTTTTAGCCACATTTTCCTGCTTTGTGTTCCTGCAGATTTACCCCCCCCCCCCAATAATTTACCTTTTTTCACTTTTTTTTTATTAAAATTAATTTGGAATTGATATACAAGGAATCGTCACATCGCAAACATGACATGCATACGCTGAAATGCGTGCAACAATAAACCATTTGAAAACGTGGTCAAAAAATTATATTTCCCAAAATTATAATTGCGAATAGACACACAATACAACAGACACGAAACACACAATTATATATAAATCACGATTAACAGTTGAATGAATTTAGTGGTTCCCCTATGCCAAGTGCCAACTGCCAAGAAAGATTTTCTTAAGGTTCTAGATCAATTGGACTAGATCATAAAATCCAGCAGAGGTCACTAGTTGCTTTATTATATTTTATTTTATCCAAGATACAAACCTTTTAAACAGGTATAATATTGTAATATAATATTTGAAAAATAATTTTGAATAAATGTACCTACAGTTGTTGTTATGCCCCCTCATAGACCCTGTTATTACCTACCTGGCTTATGAATAATGGGTAATTGTTATAAAGTACCTGCGGTTAAAAATTTTTTCTAAAATTAAAATAAAATTATGTTTTGTAAGAATTTACTAAAAATTAGGTTCTCGAAAATATTAAATTTGTAGATTTTTAGACAGGGCCGGATCAGAGCTGGGATCCAAATCAAAGCATTTGTTCAAATGACGAAAATTTTGAATAAAATTTCGGCTAATAGCAAAGGTACATTTAAGTAATTGGCGTTACCATTACAATTCGTATTTTGATTTTTTTTATTGAATTTTGAATTTTCTTACCTAATTAAAAAGCAATTTTAAATCTACTTTTTTCTCACCAATCACAGATGCTGCTTTGTACATAAAAGTTGGTTTCGAAAAATACAGCAATTAGGACATCTTTTATGGACAACACCTTAGATGTTTTGTCAAACTTACAACTGGATTACATATTGACCACAAAATTATTCCTAAAAGAATAAAGTTTGACAAATAATAACCTAAGGTGTCGTCCATAAAAGACGTCCGAAATGTTATCTCCCCACCCCCCTAATTTGGGGAATTTTTAATCGCCGTCATAATATCAATATTCTATAGTTTAGTTATTATAATTATACTTCTGGTTTTTAAAATAAAAAATTAAAAATTTTTAAAAAAAACCTTTTATTTAAAATTAAAAAGGTGCACTAAAAAATAAAAAATAATTTTAATAAGAATAAACAAAACTTCTTGAAAACATCAATATAAAAGCGTGGGGCTATTTATTTAGAGGTAAGCGAGGTAAGTAAGCAATTGCTAGCCCCACGCTTTTATATTGATGTTTTCAAGAAGTTTTGTTTATTCTTATTAAAATTATTTTTTATTTTTTAGTGCACCTTTTTAATTTTAAATAAAAGGTTTTTTTTAAAAATTTTTAATTTTTTATTTAATTTTTTATTTTTAATTTTTTAGTCATGTTTGACTAAGTGGGAGGCGGTCGCAGCATAGTGCTAACGCGAGTTGACTATGAACGCTAAATACCCGGTTCGAATCCGAGTGAAGTAAGAACTTTATTCTGACCGTCTCCCCTCGGAAGGCAATGGCAAGCCACCGAGAGTAATATGCCAATAAGAATCCTTAAAATGTTAATGATCTAATTAAGTCCAAAATTGATCTGTGGATACGCAAACCGCCACCCCATTAACATTAACATTTCCCTGGTACAGCCTTCTTGGTTAAGTCGGGGGGATCGCCGTACATCCGAAATCGGATAGGCACCTAAAGAAGAAAAGTCATGTTTTTTACAGCTCCTGCTTCATCCTATCAGAATTCCTCTGGTATGTGTTTTTGATGTTTGATGCTTCACCCTGTATACATCATTAAAACAAAAAATTTCACCCTGAATGCGGTCCTTAAAAATGCGAATGCGATTTAGTAATGTAACTTTTCACCCTGTATGGTAAAACTGTACAATGCGCAGCCACGAATGCGCTTTATTATTTTCAGTATTTTCCATTCTTATCGGAGAACTTTAGCTTTGCCTCCTTCTACAAACGATTAACTTCTTGCTGGTAATTTGAGGGGGGGGGTCGTGGTCTTGTTTTTCTATTTTCCCTCTTTATTTGAATTTTGGGGTGAAATTGGTGTCAAACGTTAAAGCATCGTTAGAGTCTAACTGAGCTTCCATTTTTTCGTTTGAGCCTCAACCGTCGCGGAGTTATTCGCGAAATATTGGGGGGGGGGTAGACGTGTTTTTATATTTTCGTTATATTTTTGAAGTTTTTGGTGAAATTGGTATCAGATGTTAGATCGTACAATTTTTGTTTCGATTACAAAAAGTAATCCTAAACCAATAATGAATGTTCATTTAGGCTCTAACGTATGATGCCAATTTCACCCCAAAATTCGACTTATGATGGGGAAACGCGTCTACGTCCTTGTAAGTAATGAATAAATAATTTTTTAGTAATATTTGTCAAATACAGCTCTTGCTTCATCCTATCAGAATTCTTATGGTATGTGTTTTTGATGTTTGATGCTTCACCCTGTATACATCATTAAAACAAAATATTTCACCCTGAATGCGGCCCTTAAAAATGCGAATGCGATTTAGTAATGTAACTTTTCACCCTGTATGGTAAAACTGTACAATGCGCAGCCACGCATGCGCTTTATTATTTTCAGTTTTTTCCCGATTTTTCGCTTATTTCGCGGAATTTTGGGACACAAAATTAATATATGAAAATTCGCTGCAAGAGAAAGCTATGTTCCAAATTTCAGCTCTCTAGGACTTCGGGAAGTTGGTTAAAAACGGCCTCGAAAAAGTCCAAGGGACGGACGACGGACAACGGTCACACCAAGTTAAATAAAAGCTTTTAAAAACTATATAGAAATAAAATTAATATATCAGATTTTTTCGGACCCTCTTCCTATTCTTAGTCGCATGATATCACACTGCGCTAGGAAATCTCCCCCCCCCCTTTTTGCATACGTATTTTATGGAGAACCCCTTAAACCTGAAAATATCATTTGCACCACAAATTGTACTAATTATTGTATAAGGTATTGTAAGGTAGTATAATAGTATAAATTAGTCCAGTCGTTTCCGTATTTGCAACGAAGGGGTGTCAATTTGAAGCATTCATCTGCTCTTCTGCGATTGCCCCCCCCCTTGTCGTAAATCATGCTGGTATGTAAGGATTTACTACAATGAAATACCTAAAATAAAATAAAACGAACTGACAGATTTTTGTGTAATATACATAATATAATTTATTTTTGTGACTTGTTTTTTTGTACTAGACTTCTGTGTTTCTTTTTCCGATTTTTGTGAGATAGATAGTTCGATCCACGGCGGATAGAAACACTTCATATTTCTGAGATATCGTCTTCTGGTTATTTCCTCCAATATGCAATCGAGATAAAATGTTGTTAACTTAGGAAGCATGACGTCATTCCACAGCTTCGGATCTATCGAAATTTCCTCTACAAAGGTGTCATCGTCGGTTACATACTACATAGACCACGAAATAACATTTTTCTCTCCCAGTTATGTTCATCTGGCCTTGGATCTGATAATAAAAAGCATAATCCCGTTTTAATTCCATGAGACCATCATCGTTTATTTTTAAACACGTAATTCTTTTTTCTGTGCCTTGTCTTAGAGTAAGATTCTTTTTAATTAATTTTGGTATGCATTTTACTTCGACACAATGTAGTGTTTCCTAACACTAACCTAAACTAGACCGGTGGATCTCGCTCTTAACGGTCCCCTCATTAACAAAAATCGATTCCTAACAATAACCTCTCTCCCCTTTTTTTGGTAACAATTTTTGGTACCCCCCCCCCAAACAATGCCAACAGTTTAAACCAGGCCCGTAGCAAGGGGAGGCACGTGCCCCCCCCCCGAAATGTATTAAATTTAATTGCGAACCACCGAAAATTTTACAGTTTACAAAAGGTTTTTTACAAGTGCCCCCCCCCCTAAATTAAATCCTGGCTACGGGCCTGGTTTGAACAAGTTAAAAGTATAAAAGTAGAAGAGTTTGTAGCTGGAAATGCAATATAACAGAATAAAAGCTTTTAAAAAGGTATACATAACATAATTGAAGTTATACTTGAAGGTTATGCTAATAGAACAATTTTAGAATTTTTTTCTATTTTTTTTTTTAGATTTTTTTTTATTATTATTATTTTATAATTTATAAATATAAATAAATAAATAAAATAAATATGTAAATATTTTTATTTATATATATATATAGGTAATAAATTTTTGTTTGCGCCAATGTAATTTACAGTGCATAAATACAAAATTAAATAAGCCCAGGTAGAGGATAGATTATAATTTACGGTAGCTCTATTGGGTATTTTCCCAATACCCACTTGCTACCTGCCAATACAATAGTAGATGTTATGGTTTGTGTCCTTGCTACAAATTTGAGTGCCGACCTCTTTTTGAAAATGCTTGAACTGCACGTTTACTTCTGATTGGTTAATGCCTTGGCACCAATTTGAAATTTCAAGTAAATTGCTTCAATTCTAGTGTCAAGTTCATCTCAAAAACGAATAATCGTAGAAAGTTGAAATTTTCAGAATATACGTAACAGATGAGTTTACTTAACGTAAGCTATTTTATATTTAGATCAAAAGTGTATTTTATGGAAAACCTAAAGAAAATTTTTTTTATATTAATTTTTTTGAAATAAAAAATAGCTTACGTTAAGTAAAATCATATTCTACGTATATTCTGAAAATTTCAACTTTCTACGATTTTTCGTTTTTGAGTTGAACTTGACACAAGCTCAGCGCCTATTGATCTGCCACCTTAACATGGCACCATCTAGCACTATCCCAATAGCGGAAAATTCAAAACTTGCACTTTTTCATTAGGTGGCGCCACACAGCGCCAGTTGCGCATTCTCAAGTCGCCCATCTGGCGACAAGTCCCCAAACTGGCAGCACTGTTAATCCAAACTATTCATCTGCGCATGCGCACAAGTAATGAATATATTTGAAAAAAGTATTTTTAAATTCAATTTTTTACTACTTCGACGCCTTCCGGTTCGGCAACCCTTCGGTACGCGGTATGGTGCAATTATTCGTATAATGCAAATAGTAGAATTTGACTGTGCATGGCTGGGAATACAAATCTTAGCAAAAATCTTGGAATGCATTGAACACGTTCCGAACTTATCCGGAATGAAATACGTGAACTCCACGAACACAAAACTTTTTATTCTGGACTAAAAATCACATTCCATAATTAGAATTAATCAAAAATTGTATCTCAGGACCAACTAAAGCAACGCGACTAGAATCTACCACGATTAATCCATTGGTATCCATCTGCTCTTACTTAGACCATTTGATCTTCAGGGCCTATATTACATAGTCTTTCGGAAATGTATATGTCACATGACAGTGTTTTCTCTTTTCACAGTAAAAAATTTAGATATAATAAAACAAATTCACATTATTTTGGGTCAGAAATATGACATTAACCCCTTGAGTCAGCAAAGTCAATTATTTAGCTTAGTAAAAAATTCGAAAATAAGTCAATTATAACCAAACTACAACAACGACAGACATGTTTCGATCTTGTTAGATCTCATCAGTGACGTACTGATGTAGTAATTGACGTAATTACGTCATTGACGTAATTGACTTATTTTCGAATTTTTTACAATTCTTGGCAATTAGTTAAGTTGCGCCATTTTGACCTCGTGAAGGGTCTTGATTGAAGGTTCATCCTCAACACATTTAGTACTGTCGTAATGACATAATTCACAACCACTCGGAAAAGTGCTTCCACATCACATCCGTGTGTTTATTTTATTATTTAGTTTAGCAAAACGAATTGATCAAATGTTAATATTGTACCAATAAAATCATAGAAAATTATTAGATTAATCATGAGATCATCATTTCTCAACAGCTCGCGATCCCCTCTCTTAAAATGCCTTAAAATGCCAATCAAATGGTGGTATTTACCCTTACACTTGATTGAGGCCCCCATGGACCCAAGTTCGGCGGCTCCCAAGTTGAGAAATGATCTTTTAGCATGGGTATTTAGGGGTACCTGTTAGTATGGTACGTGATATTATATCTATGGGGTAGTTACCCCCCTGTAAGACTTGTTTGTCAGGATAAGATTTATAAAAATCTTAATTATGTAAATATTAAATTAATATAATTTGTTGTGGTTTCTTTTCCATCTGAGCTACGCAACCCCCAATAAGATTTTAATTTTACAATTGCATTGTTCAGCATTACTGATGGGAATCGAACCTGATACTTTCACATCAACAGTATTAGTGCGTGATATAAATGCGCCTGAATGATGGCTATCCATTCTACTCAAAGTGAATCAATGGTTTGTGTCAATTTGAATATATTATACAACCCATTGATCAATCAAATCAAATTCTATAAGGTTATGATGTTATGAAGATGCCAATTATATTATATGGCGGACTTGGGCTCTGACGCAAAAAGATCGCTCACAGAGAAATGAAATTTCTCCAAGGGGTGGTAGGGTACACACTAGATTTGACAGAATGAAAAATACGGACATAAGGGACGGCCTAGAGGTGGCACCCGTAACTCAACCGTAAAGTTTGGTTTACACTTACAATTGAATTAAATACAACCGGTAATCCGACAATATTATGGATGTAAACCAAACTTGACGGTTCTAAAAGATTCCGAATAACCCCCTTAGAACGGATGGACGTTCAACGATGGTCAAAGCTCAATAGTAAATTACCTGCAACAGAGACCTTGGCAGGGCTCTACAGATTTTTTGCAGTGCCCTACAAATTATCTGCAACAGAAACCTACCAGAGATATTTGCCGGGGCCTAGCAGAGAAATTTGAATTTTTCCAAGGAAAAATGTTACTTGGGAACCGTACAATGCAGGATTGGGGGGGGGGACAAATTCATGTGTCAGCATGAATAATTTTAAAATAGGGGATAAAAAAGAGAAAAAGCATAGAAATAGTAAAAATCGGCCAAAGATCTGTGTCTAAGGGCGGTATTTCGAAAACTTTGGACCATAGTGAGAAAATCTACCGCACGGTCCTGACCAGCAATTGGGATTTTTAATGAATCAAAAACATCGTTAAACTAAAACAAATTTAGTAATTGTTATTAAGTTATTAATTATAAATTTATTATTCTAGTTTTATCAAGCTTTCAAGCACTTGTATGGTCTTCGTCATCAGAATCTTCACGAGTTAACTACACAATTTAAAACAAATTTAACCCTCTAAAATATGAGGAAATGGGCGTGAAACCGGGGGGCACAAGGAAGTAACAATATGTCTTTTCAAAATTGATAAAGGCTCAAATTTAATTCTTGAGAAAACATTTTTTGATTACCTACGGCTGGGGGTATTCCATAGCACAGGCCCGTAGCCAGGATTTCATTTCGGGGGGGGGGGACACTTGTAAAAAACATTTTGTGAAATGTAAAATTTTCGGTTGTTCCCCTTCCATTTTCTTTGTTTTTTTCAACATTTCGGGGGGGCACGTGCCCCCACTGGCTACGGGCCTGCAATAGTACCCGGCTTTTTAATTATTTACTGACCTGAAGGGTGGTCAGGGGAAGATTCCTTCTTTTTTCTCTGAAAAAATCTCATTTTTTAGTATTTTCCTAGTTTCTAGGGCGGATAAGCCCGCTAAACACCCTAAAATGAGAAGAAATGTACGTGCAACCGAATCTGCGGGGGGGGGTATGGACAGTGGCGGAAATACCGGGGGGCGCAGAGGGAGGAAGTTTTAACTCATTATATTCATTAATAGCAATAAACTTAGAAAACTTAACGGTTTGACTAATAATCGATTTTAAAATTTAAATTAGAAGTATTTTTGGCTAAATAAAAAGAGGGGGGGAATTCATCGTACAGTTAAACATCAAGCTAATTTCACTTTCCAGCGGTATTTTAGGCTTACATTTGCAGCAAAAAAAAAAGAGATCCACCCCTTACCCTTCCCAGTAGTGCCGAGTTGGAAGACTATGGGATATTATTAGCTGGTATAGCCGCGCCTCCGCTACGCGCCGCCCCGCTTCGGACGCTCAAGAGCCGTTTTGACAAGACGACCACCCTCCACTCGAATTCAACATCGTTAAATCAATATTAAAACCATTTCCAAGTATTTTCAGCCAATCGCAACATGTTTTGGCGCCTGCGCAGAGACCCTGGTTGCGAGGAGGGTAAGGAATGTTGATATGCCCCCGGCACTATGCTTTGGCCCCCCTTAAACTGCATTGTATTTTGACCAAATTTTGTTTTTTTAATTTTTACATCGCATGCTTCTCAATCGGGGGGGGGGCGTCAAAGCTCTTTCTTGCTCCCGGGTCCAAAATTTGAATTTACGTCACTACATCTGTGGATCTTATAATATAAGTGAGTAATTTATTGGAATTCGATGGATGTGCTATCAATCAGAAACGCATCAAGTACTTTTAGGGTTGGTAATAAACGAATAACCAATCAGAAGTGAGAGAGAGAGCGTTACGTACAGAGAGACAGAACTAAATTCTTATGTTTATCGTATTTGTTGTATCTACTATAGAAACGAGATGGAAATTGAACATTTTAGTACTTGTGACACAGCTGCTGTTTAAAATAAAAATGAAGTTTTATCTATTGAAGTACTTGCAGCCGTAATACGGGCCATTAGTGCATGGCGGCATCAGCTAGCAGCTTTCATTGCGGCCATGTTTGAATCCAAACAATGCAAAATTAACATGGGAAAATACTGAGCGCAAAGAATAATTCGAAAACGAGAGATTTCTTAGCTATGAGATTCATATAGCACCAACAATGCACTAATAAGGAATATAACTGGTAAGTTTCAATGCAGTAGATATACCCAAATTTGAATTATTTCGATTTGAATATTTGAACTATTTAACCTCACTTTTTGTTACAGAAATAATTCTCGTAAAATCGCTCAAATAACTAGTTAATATGTTACTTAGACATGTTACAATTACTGAGAATTAATTTATCGTACTTTCTGTACGTTTTACAAATACTAACTAGTTAACATAATGGTTTCGTAGTTACAAATTGCTACGATAAGGAAATTTGCAAGTTTTTTTAATTTCCCACCGATTCAAACACCGATTCAACAAATGAGACGGAAAAAACATTTCAGATCAGATTTCACAGCGAACTTTGCGATATGAAGCATCAGAAATTACAGTTTTGCAAAACCATTTTAAAACACACCCACCGGCGAAAAACCATTTGAATGTGAAAGTTGAAGTAAAGAATGCTTTATAAATAATGTAGATGATTGTGTTTGTAATTTGCTTTTCTTTACAGGTAATCATTGTCGTATACATTTTAAACAATTGGGGCACTTGTAAAACCCCTTAATAAAGGAAGTAGAAGACAAGTATCGTGAAGATAGTGATTCATCGAAAAAATGAAATTTGTTTTGAATAAATATTGTAATTAACTTTTGCCAATTTATATACAAATTTTTAATAAAAGGAACAATGATACATAATAGACATTTACTCTTATTGCTATTCATATTTTATTAATTGTTAATTAAAAATGCAGTTAGGGAAAACTAGGATCTTTCGATTTCGCATCGAGTCGCATGTTTTGAATAAATTACTATTAACAAACACAAAAGTTTAAAAAAACAAATTAATTAGCAATTGTAGAAACAACACTAACATTTGGTATAAATTTGTTAACATAAAAGTTTTCCAAAATAGCAATCTTGATTTCCCAGCTTTTTGATCTTAAAATAATTACAATTTGGGTTTCTTTGGGAGTCCACACCACCAAATGGCAATATTTCTTGTTTAAAATGTACGACAATGATTACCTGTAAAGAAAAGCAAATTACAAACACAATCATCTACATTATTTATAAAGCATTCTTTACTTCAAATTTCACATTCAAATGGTTTTTCACCGGTAGGTGTGTTTTAAAATGGTTTTGCAAAACTGTAATTTCTGATGCTTCATATCGCAAAGTTCGCTGTGAAATCTGATCTGAAATGTTTTTTCCGTCTCATTTGTTGAATCGATGTTTGAATCGGTGGGAAATTAAAAAAACTTGCAAATTTCCTTATCGTAGCAATTTGTAACTACGAAACCATTATGTTAACTAGTTAGTATTTGTAAAACGTACAGAAAGTACGATAAATTAATTCTCAGTAATTGTAACATGTCTAAGTAACATATTAACTAGTTATTTGAGCGATTTTACGAGAATTATTTCTGTAACAAAAAGTGAGGTTAAATAGTTCAAATATTCAAATCGAAATAATTCAAATTTGGGTATATCTACTGCATTGAAACTTACCAGTTATATTCCTTATTAGTGCATTGTTGGTGCTATATGAATCTCATAGCTAAGAAATCTCTCGCTTTCGAATTATTCTTTGCGCTCAGTATTTTCCCATGTTAATTTTGCATTGTTTGGATTCAAACATGGCCGCAATGAAAGCTGCTAGCTGATGCCGCCATGCACTAATGGCCCGTATTTCATTCAATATATCTTTACAAATTGCTGAGTTACAAACATTGCTCCAAACCCCTTATAAGGTGAATAGTGTACGATGCCTCAGGAACTAATCCGGTTTCTTTAAAATTTGACACGAAAATATTTGTCATACATTTTTTTCGAGATCTACGATCCGTTTGATATTACTCATCAATTCTTAAAATAATTTTTTTTTTAAATTTCGTTCTATTTTCAGGTAAGAAATTTGTTAGTGGAGATTGCTCTGAACTTTATCGAAATTTTACCGTCAGGTCTTCGATTTTTGGTTAAAAAATGTAATCATTTTTAAGTTCTGTTAGTCAAATTATTTATATGATTTGAAAATCTAGATGGAAATTGCAGTGCAACAGTTTCCGAGTTACGATTATTCAAATTATTTGGATCAAATTGTGGGAGGATAAAGAAAATGATCTATGCATGTAGTATGTTGATGATTCATACAGTCGAGTCAGGTTTTCCTATGAAACTATAAATTTCGTAAATAAATCAATAATAGTCAATGGGATGCTGTTTATGACGTTTCTATGAAAATATACCCTTGAAACTGATTTGAGGGATTTCGCCTCCTCCCCTATGTGATATTAAAAGAATATAATTTGAGATTATTTTAGGGTCCCACGAGGGAAGTTGTACAAAAACATCTATGAATACTCTGTCAAATCCAATAAATTGAAGTTTTTACTATTAAAACTTCAAAAAATCATCGAGACGACAATCGTGTGGTTCAGGTTTCGTGTTAACAAGGCCTTATACAAAGTTAATGTAAAATAATGGTAAATTTGCAAATACTTGTGAATAATAAATCAGCTCTTCCAAGATAAGCTTTTGCAAACATGGCAAAATCAATGTAGAAAGTCTACAGATCTGTTTTTATGATTTGTGTGGACGGAATTTTATATGTATTTTTTCCAGTTTTTACACGGATGATGATGTACCAGTTTTTATTGTGTCAGGCCGATGGACTACATTTTGTAGATATATTTGTTTTAATTAATTACTTCAAAACAAAAAATATTAATTTTTACCTCTCGATTTGTTTTAAAACAAAATCCATATGAAACAAATAAAACAAAATCTAATCCAGATAACTCGACATTGCATTAATTCAGTTAATCACCATCAGCAAGGTGTAATAAACAAATCAATCACTTCAAAAATTTTCACATGCTGATGTCATGTTGAAAGTATCATTATTTTAAAATTTCCATGGTAATTAATAGATGTGTTGTGTGAGAATACAGAATCCTCACGTTTCAATAGATTTAAAAATATGTCAAAATAGTACAGAAATTGACAACAAATAAACAAACAAAAATTAAAACAATTACCGATCGAAACAATCGAAAGAGTGAGATTGTATTGCTAGATTTTTAAAAAAATCCAATATTTCACACTAATCTCATTCATACAATCACTATTCAAATTAATTAAAAGAAAACATAAGGTTAAAGGTTATAAAATTTATGTATTTAAATGTATTGAGCTTTGTCTTACCGATTTTCAATGAGGGCACACAATAATAACACAGTTGTCACTTATAATATTTTATTTAATTAACTAAAGCACGATTTTTGTAACATTTTACGCGATAAAAACATACACAATTATGACATGGCGTATCCTCGCTCGTTCTAACGCGGACTACTTTGTTATTTTGTTGAATCTTCGTGGACGGAAGCGCGCTCTTCATTCGCCTATCGAAACTCACGATAGGCAACTATACCAACACGGCTGTTTACAAAAAGTTCTATTTTTTTTTTATACATTAATTACTAGAATTCACCTTTTTTTTCTTATTTTGAATAAAAAGTATAAAAGCTTTTATTTAAATAAAATTACTTTAAAAAAACTGGCCCATGGGGGGATCGAACCCACGACCTTCGCGTTATTAGCACGACGCTCTAACCAACTGAGCTAATGGGCCTGTGTTGTGTGACAAGAAACTTTTACACACATTTTCCTTTGAGTAATCTGGAGTGTGTGGTGTGATGTGGATGTCATCATGAAGTGGTTAAGAAAACTATAACACAACTTTTCAAAATTGATAAAGATGTGAATTTGACTCTACCTTACAAGCTGCAGGGTATTCCATACCCCCCAGACCAGTGACGTAGCAAGTCAAGACCAGGCCCTGGTGCAAGATCAACAGCGGGCCCCCTTCCATTATTTTATTATAAAAAAAAAATTTAAACAACAATGTTGCACAAAATACATGTGACAGAAGGCATTGTAGATTTCCCTAGAAAGATTTTCTGGTTGTGCGAGATCTCAATCCCCCCCCCCCCCCGAAGAGATAATGAAAATTATTTAGTACTTATGAAGCTTCAGGCGCTATTCAATTTTGAGGCCCCCCTCTAGATATTTCAACCTCTGGCACATGGGGGGTGGGGAAAGCAGCGTCTTTTAGCGCCGCAGGCGATTTTTTTGGAAAATACTACCTATTTTATATAGGAAAATTGCACTTGAAACCTTGTTTTAATACCAAAGCTATAATATAGTCTGTTTTTTTTAAGAAACGAGTAAAAAATTTCTATTCCACGTGGATAACGTGATTGTTAACTAATGAAATTGGTTGAAATTAAATTTGAAGGTATAACTTTTCATAAAATTAGGTCCATCAATTTTTCACCAAATGTTGCTATTTAACTAGAAATTCCTCATGAAATTTTGATGTTGCAACTGCGTTATTCGTTGCCTCGTAAATATAGCTATAATATTATTTACTGAATGAATTACATTATTCAATTTTTTCAAATATTTCTTTATTTTGGCGATCCTACAGTGCCTACATGCCCGGTGCATAAGCACAGCCCTTGGGGCCCTCGCTGTGTTCAATGTGCAAACTTTCATAGATTATTTTTACAAAAATGTCTGTAAATAATAGAAATCAATTTTATCCGTGTACCGGGCCCCCACGGGGCCCGGGTGCCTGGCACCACTTGCACCACCTGTTGCTACGTCACTGCCCCAGACCCCCCGGTTCATAACCCCCAGATGATTAGGAGGATTAGGAGGTGCGAGCAAAATAATCTCAGTAATATACTTGATTTTATCATAATTTTCTTAGTGCTTTCTCAATTTTCTTCGGTGGGACAAGTTCTCTAGCCCCGCTTCTAGTCCCAATGGTTAAACATTTATGATTATCATAAAGTTGAAGTGTTATTGCTAATTAGGATGATATTTTTCTACTAACAAGTTGGATCTTGTTCATACAGAAGAATTGCCTTTGGATATTGGGGCCAGAGTCCAATTGTCTATCTAGCTTTATGAAATGTGGCAAGGACTGGAGAGGGGGCCCGAACAATCGTGACGTGACGCAGCATTTTGTATGTTACGAACTATAGCAGATGTAAAATGAATCTCCCATCCATGATACGCATCTAGTAACAACCAAAACAAGATCACGAACCAAAACCCAAGGAGACACGCAAGTCAAGGTGACCCAAAACGAAAACCAACCCACGCGTATCAGTCCAAAGACACCGGCATGAATCAAAGAGTGCGTCGCTGAACTCACCACGAAGGAATTGGCCTTCATACTGGCAGGTTGGCCAAAAACCTATGGAAAACGTTTTTTTGGGAAAAACAAGAATAAAAATACTATAGTGTGTCGTTTTGCTCTTATTTATAGTCTGAAGTGATTTTTTAATTCAATTCGCGATTTACATTACTACTGTTGGTGGCGCCACCATAACTAGTAAATTACGTCCAATTTTGAGTTAGAAATTATTCCGCGTGGTGGCGTTTTGTTAATGTAACTCGCGAATAGCAACGTTCCACAAACTATTTTCATACTTCCATTAGGAAAGCCATAAAATACGATTTTAATTTTATAATATTCAAAACAATATTTTATTATTTTTCAAAATTTCGAAATTTAATAGAAAGAATTGTTAAATTATTACAAATAATTTATTAATTACCGACTAATAAATACGTAATTTAAATATTCTTCTGTGCTTCCGAACCAAAACGACTAACAAATTCTGAATTAATATTGTTTTCAAGTATCTGCTGATTTTTTTTTTCTATATATTTTGAGACATCGTGATATCTCGTCATATTTTTGCTATCTTCGTGCACATCCATTTCCATTCTTTTATAGGTATTTAAATCTTCTATTATTTTAATTCTGTCTTCAAATGTAAATAATCTCCAGGGTTTTCTTGTTGACCTATTATAACTTGCAGCTTTTGAAACTTGGATTGTTTCATTAAAACGAACTGTTTTCGGTTCTTTTTGACTTGAATTTTCCTTTATTAAAGATCGAGGTTCTAGATTTCTTATTCGTATTATACATGCGGAAAACTGTAATAATAAATTATTTAGTTTACTTAATAAAATAACTAATTTTTGAACTTTTCAATAGTAACAAAAAAGGAACAGAATTTCAAAACTCTTTCGTAGGGGGGGGAGTGCTCCCAGTGACCATTATTATATGTTTAACATTTGGTCTGGAAGATTATATTACTTATACCCTGTTAGAAATAGTTATCATCATCTACCATTTATTTATTGTTTATGATTTTGCTCGGTTTCAGCAAAAGTCCATTAGAGGGCGCCACGAACTCTAATAACCGGATCAATTCGGTTAGATATTCAAAGGCGACCGAATATGAATATAAACAAAATGCAGCACACTACAGCGATTTTCGGTATTATACAGACTCATCAAAAAAAGGCAGCCATTTACTTTATTTTCATTGTCCAGCCTATCACTATGCCAAGATGCCAAGTAAAATACTACAAACGATGGCTGCACATTTTTCTATCATCATCATTAGCAC
This sequence comes from Rhagonycha lutea, assembly GCA_958510855.1. Lineage (NCBI taxonomy): Eukaryota > Metazoa > Arthropoda > Insecta > Coleoptera > Cantharidae > Rhagonycha > Rhagonycha lutea. Next base: position 24,473,874 of record OY294041.1, on the reverse strand, counting down.
AACTAGGGTCAAAAGTTTGGGAGGGCTAAACAAATATTTTCAAACAATTTCTTTAACGGTGGGGTAAAAATAACGAAAAATTGGGATATTTTGGGGGGGCTAACTTGAATTTTGGGGGGGCTTAGCCCCCCCTAGTTGCGCCTAGGATCATCATTTTTATTTAATTCTTTCACAGTTTTTGTGTGTCTCGGGGCCGTGTTCTATGGATCACATGGAACACCACAGGCCCGGACTGGTTCTTTTGGGGCCCTCGGCTAAAGACTGAAGAGAATTTTTTCGCAAAATGGCGGCTGTCTGACTGTATTTTTTACAATTTGTAATTTTTTAAAATAAAAAAACTAATAATTTTGTTACAAAAGTGGTAGGGGCGATAGACAGTTATATAGTGAAGGTTGGTACAAAATTTGAAGCAAATCGGTTAATAAATAGCACTTAAGATATCATGTCAACCATGTTGAAAATGTAGTTTTGAGAAATATTCGATTAAAGTTTTGAGCAAAAGTTTCAACCAGTAAAACAAGTAATTTTGATACAAAAGTGGTAGGGGCGATAGACAGTTATATATTGAAGGTTTGTACAAAATTTGAAGTAAATCGGTCAAATGGAACTTGAGATATTTCTTTTTCAACCATGTTGAAAAATGTTAAAAAAATGTCATGTTATTAGGTTCAGTTGCTAAAATAGCTAAAACGTGGTAAACTATTGGAATTTTAAAATTTTCTCTTGAGAATATATTCTTAAAGGTCTAAACTTTAAGAATATGCAAAAAAACAAAAACTTGATTTTTTTTAATTCCGAACCAGAACACGGCCTTAAACCACTGTTTGAGGCCCTCGGCGATCGCCGACCTAGCCAGTCCGGACCTGGAACACCACCACTGGAACTGCACTATGATTATTTATCGTTGTGAATTTATGATTTGTGAAGGAAAAGGTCAAAAATTTAAACAAAAATATGTTACTTACCATGTGCCAAAATAAACATATTAAAGCCGTAATTGCTAATTTTATTGTGAAGTTATTAAAGAATTTCATTTTGCAGTTGTTTCATTTCACATCATTTATACGTCCTACTGGCAAAAAAAAAAGTTATATGTTGGAAAAATTTCAAAATCAGAAGTACGATAAATTCATCACGAAAATTTTTTTAAAATAATAAAATTGAAGTAAAAAGTACTAATTTTTGTAACCTATAAATTAATCAAAATATACCGTGGTATTAGTAAATTTAAAATCGCCTTACCAAATTTTTATTGGAATGCAATTATCAAATTTTTTTACAAAAAGTAAACAATGATGCACAAATTCAGCACTGTAATCTTATCAACAATTACAGTTGAAATGAATGCACATTGCACAGGCATACAAAATACCGTTAAACATAAATCCGAACTGTAACGGCTTATTTACCAGGTAAATTTTCAAAAACTAAGCAATAACAAGAATAAAGTTCGAGACAATTTGGAATTAAGAATACAAGAATAAAATAATTTAGTAAAATTTAATAGGTTCGAATAAATTCATTTAAATCGTTAATTGAAATTAAAACTAAAAAAAAAGCTTGTGACATCATTGATATTTATACTGTACATATGCATGTATAGGGTGCGTTCCACTTAAGGCTCACGACAACCACGGTCACGTGGTTCGTCGATTGGACTAAAGATCTAACGCGATTATTTGATTGGACTGACGATCGACCGTGGTCGTCGTGAGCTTTAAGTGGAACGCACCCATAGTGTTCTGCTTCTGCTCTAGAATTTAAGGTGCCCCCCCCCCCCATTTCGAATTTTGAATCCAAAATAATCTAAATCTTTTGTGCTTCGTTTGTGCAAAAGTTATTTTCGAATGTAGGGTATCCCACATACGGCCTGCGGGCTACAATTTCTTATCCGGCCCGCGAATCGGGTGGGACACGCCAACTAAATATGCTCGTTTCTATAAAAAAAGCGATCAATTCCATTGGACGGTCTTCTGACCGGGGGTTATTATTATTAAGGGGGGTTTGGAGATTAAACTCCCCATAGCATAACGCGTGTTGCTCTGAGCAAATGTAGGAATGGATGAAAAAAGGGTCATAACAAGATTCTTTTTATATAGGGACCCTCCTATGACATAAGTAACGCATATTGTTCGGAGCAAATGAATAGGCGAGGGATTGTTCAATTATGAAACCATTAAAAACAATTTTGGGCAAAGATTTTACGTATATTCTGAAAATTTCAACTTTCTACGATTATTCGTTTTTGAATTGAACTTGACACAAGCTCAGAGCTTATTATTCTGAAGGTAATTCAAATTTTTTTTGTAGGTAGAAAACTTTTTTTTATCACAGGATGTTTACATTTAGTTTCATTGAACTTTTTCAACGAAACAATTTTTGTTATCTATGACGTCTTCTGATATTTTTTCAAGGCTAATTAATTGTATGTAGAATATTTTTATTCAATTGATCGAAGATTTTAAGTTAAATAATTAAGGGGCTTTTCTCGTTGCTTAAAATGTGGGGTCTTGAGCAAATCAAAACTGTGCTGTTAATAATGAACATTTTTAAATGTTTCAAAAAGAATTTATTAGGTAAAATAAAATTATTTTGGAAAATGCTTAAAATTTTGAAATTAACTAATTTTGAAGAAAAAATTTTTTTTAAAGGGCTTTAAATTTTTATTTAAATTCTTAATGTGGTATTTGCAAATCCTCCGCAACTAATTTTTCTTGTGACTTTCCTGAGTATTTCGTAAGAACGTACTGCAATTCAAATTTTGATCGAAGCTAGAAACTCTTTCTAGTAGAAAGACCTTGCCATAAATAATCAGAAACTCAGCAAATGATAACCTAAAGTTAGAACAGGAATGCAAAATTCTGTATTAAAAAAAAATATCAGAGTTCTATGGCCCCCCCCGCGCCGTTTTACTTTTTATTACAAAATTTAAATTATCAAAAGTTTTTATTTCTATTGCTTTAATATAATCATTGCAACGATACTTGAAAATTTTTGTTGCTATTTATACGTTACTCGAATTTTAGCAATACAATTTACACAATTAAACTGCCCATCGGTGGAGAAATTTTGAACTTCGCTTTAATTTTTTTGGCAACTATGTTCAAAATTCAAATCCTTAAGATTGTAGGAAGTGGTATGGGTTGCCTATGTAATACGTAATTTTTACTTATTTATGTTTAAATTAGACAAGAGAATCAAAATTTCTTTTTTATTATTATTATTACCTGTTTTTATTAAGATATTATTGAATGGTCCAATTCCCAAAAAAATTAATTAATAAACGTAAAAATAGGAATTTTACATGGAGAAATAGAGTAATGTGCTTTACAGCATATAGGGAAACTTTGTAGATTTGGGTACGAATGAAAACAAAAGTTGCATAATATACGAATACGAAGCCTCTTGAAATAAGGTAATAAGGCCCTCCTAACATAAACTATTTTTTGTCAAAAATCTATGCTTATTATATGCAGTGGGCTTTATTTATTTCGGATTCAAAATAGTCTCAATCGATAGCACTTCGTTAGTGCCTGTTTGTGCAAACATTTTTTTTTGTACCCAAATAGTTTTTGTAATATTCGAGATTTTCGGTAACATCGCACGTGGTAACATAAACAGTTATTTTAGAATTTCGGATTCAAAATAGTCTCAATCGATTGTACTTAGTTTGTGCCTGTTTGTGCAAACATTTTTTTCGTTTGTACCCAAACAGTTTTTGAGAATTTTAAGGAAAACATAAAGGTCTAAAAAATTTGAAATGTCCGTAACTTTGCAGAAAATAAAAAATTAAAATTATGGAAATTCATTCAGGCAACTAAGCTCTAACGTTCGACACAAATTTCACCCAAAAATTCAAATAAAGAGTGAAAATAGGAAATCATGTCTATAATTACCCCCCCCCCCCCCTCCCCCGAAAGATTTCGTGAATAACTTTGCGACGGTTTGAGGTTCAAAAGAAAACCATGAAGCTCATTTAAGTTCTAACGAGGCTCTGACTTTTACTGAATTTTACCATAAAATTCGTTGGAGGGGTGTCTACAATAACTAAAAATTTAACGGCGTTCCTAAAAGTAGACACTTTCCCCCGAATTTAGGGGTGAAATTTGTGTCAAACGTTAGAGCCTCGTTAAAGCCTAAAGGCGCTTCAATCTTTTCGTTTGAGCCTCAACTGTTACGGGGTCATTCGTGAAATCTTTCAAGGGGGGGTCGACTTGTTTTCTATTTTAGCCCTTATTTTGAATTTTGGGGTAACATTGGTGTCAAACTTAGAGGGAGGTCTGTAGACATATTTAACAAAATGAATTAGGTCACGATTTGAAAAAAATTTTATTTAGAAAGATACTAAAGCAGTGAAGTTTTCCAAATTTTTAAACAGTGATAATTTTACAATAGAATTGCAAATTATTTAAATAATTAAAGTAAAAAGTTATAAATTTTTTTTGTTTATCTCAAAATATAATTACATGACTTAGGTCCTTTTAAAAGTAAAGGATTCATTTATGCTAAACATAAAATGGTTAAAGATTTAGTTATTTTTTAAAATCTTTAGAATATCTTAATAATTATTGATTTATATATAGTTGCTGTTATACATTTCATTTTCAGCGCATCTTTTATCTCTTGTCTAATCTGAACATAAATAAATAAAAATTACGTATTACATATAAAATTTTCAAGTATCGTTCCAATGATTATATTAAAGCAATAGAAATTAAAACTTTAGATAATTTAAATTTTGTAATAAAAAGTAAAACGGCGTGCCATAGAATTAAAACCTTAGAAATAAAAACTTTAAGCAATTGAAATTTTGTAATAAAAAGTAAAACGGCGTGCCATAGAGTTCTGTGTCTCTGTCTGTTAGTAACATCAAAATTAAAGCTGGAATTCAAGGTCTTACAATACAAATGTTGTCACCTCTGTTATGTCCGTTCGTTGATGACACTAAAATTGAAACGGAAATACAAAACTCTGGTCTAGAAAATTGCAGTTCGGTCTGTCCGTCTGTTAATAATGCAAAATTTTTAATCATAAATGCAATATTCTATTACAGAAAATTCCCATTTTGTCCTTACATGTTTTGATAACGTCAAAATTAAAACAGGAATAAAAAATGCTATTATAGAGCTGGATTGCTAAATTCTACTATATGTATAACATTCCAGTTCTGTCTGTCTGTTAGTAATGTCGAATTAAAGTTGCAATAGGAAATTTATATAAAATACCATTTCTGCTTGCCTGTCTGTTAGTAGAGTGGTGTCAAATAAAGAAGAAAAGGCGTAGCCAATTCCACCAATTGACACCAACATAAACACGATTGTACGAGTTTTGATTTCTGCGCATTAACTCCACCTTTTCTTCTTTATTTGACACCACTATAGCAAATAACAAAATTAAAGCTGGAATACAAATTCTTTTTAAACAAATTTCCAGTTTTGTCCGTCAGTAAAGTCAAAATTAGAACAAAACTAAAAAATTCTGTCACGGAAAATCGCGGTCGTGTCTATCTGTTAGTAACGCCAAAATTAAAATAGGAATAAAATATTCTGTTATATATAGAAAACCAAAAAGAGGAATACAAAAGTTTGTTTCAAAAATTCCCAATTTTGCATGTATGTCTCTTATTAGTACTGGAATACAAAATTTCTATTATAGAAAATTCCAGTTTTGAGTCTGTATGTCTGTTAGTAACGTCAAAACTAAAACAGGACTGCAAAAATTGTATTACAGAATGTCGTGGTTCTGCCTATCTGGCGTTTAATAACACCAAAATTAAAACCGAAACAAAAGATTCGGTTATAGAAAATTCAACTGTCCGTCTGTCCGTTAGTAACACCAAAATCAAAGTTAAGACTAGTTTTCAAGCAAAAATGTCTTCTGAAGCTCTGAGAGTTGGTCATACTGTGACCAGTTTAAATTTTATCTCTTGCGATGGTGTGTTTAATTTTGCACGGAAATCAAAAAGAAGGTCGCCTCCCCCAATATTTTAGGAATTCTCATTTAATTAAGTTGACAAATTCCCCCCTAAAAAAATTTGGTTGGACACGTTCTTAGTTGGAATCTTGACTTTTTTTTTTTAAATTACATTGGAAATTATTGCAATTAAAGATGCGCATGAATGGATTGACTGTGGGATTGACAAGATTTCCACTGTCCTGCCTGTAGGTACCATTGGCGTGGTTATGAGGAGGAGCTAGTGGGGTTAGCCCACCACAAAAATAAAAGAATTGTAAAATTAAGTTTTTTAGTTTTTTTTCTCAAAATGTTTTCCCAAGTATTGCGTACTCCTTACTCCCCAGATCACTCGGTTTCACACCCATTTCATTCAGTTTACAATTTGCTTTTACAGTAAACTTCTTGTAGTTGAAAGGGGATAATATCTTCTGTCTTTTTTTTAAAGTAAAGCTAACCCACGGAATCATAGCCGGGCGGAGCTATTGTGCAGAAACGAAAATTAGTCCGTTCGACTTTATGTTCGTGTCAATTGGTGGAATTGGGTGTTATGTATCATCTATTGATGTGCAAGATTTTGGTTCCGCCCGGCCACGATTCCTTGGGTTAGCTTTACATTATTTGTTTGTTTAAAGCGCGGGGGGGGATTATCAAGATGTCGTCTTGGATGACTCGTCGATGTCTAGGAGAGAGTGGAAGGGGGTCACAAAAGGTGACTAACTAAGTGTAATCAGGGGAGTAGCCAAATGTGACCTCCGTATCAATATTCCATTTCCTATTTTTGACGATTGATCATAATGAAATAAAAAAAAAGCTAAATTCTTATTTTGTTCGATTTCAGAGAAATACGGGGATCTTTAATCTGCGATCATCAGACATTTTTGGGGGGATCCAAACATTGTGAGCAAATAAGGGGAGGGGTCAAAGAATCAGAAAAAAATTACGGCCACCCTTTATAGACGATCCCCTTTTGAATTTAATTATCTTACAAAAATTTCTGTTGATAGTTTATTAAATTTTCGTCAGAATTATATTACAAACTATTTTTATTATGCTATATCTGAAAAAATTATTTACGCTATTAATTTACTAGGGGTGGAGTTTTTTCTCTGGAGAAATTTGATAAAGAAACGATTGAAAAACTACTATTTTCATAATGTAAGTGATTAATGTTTAATACCTAACCCAACACGGGAAACCCGTTGGCGACGCCTCTGATTATTTACATTAACCTCAAATAATAATAATAATAAAAGATGACATTTGCCGGTGTTTTGATTGAAAATCTCTGTAACAAATCTAATGTAAATTTTCTATTACGAAATATGAACATACCCAAAGTTTCGTTCAATTGCCTGTGATTCAAATTTTTAGTAAGATGGAAAAGACAGTTTTAAAAAGCCATACAGAACCTAATGCCAGTGAAAAAGAAATTCTACCTACGAAATTCGAATGTTTACCTGTTGAAATTATTCAAAACATTTTATTCTACTTACCACCTCAAGATTTACGCTCAGTTACTTCGTGTTGTTTAACTTGGAATGCTGCAGTAACAAATAACGATTACTTTTGGAGAAAACTTTGTCAACGAGAAGGTTACTTCGAAGTGGATGAATGGAAGAGGAGCGAATTCTACATTAACTTTGTAAAAAAGTACACTTATTGGGAGGTTAATGTTACATAAACGGTAATTGACCATTTCTTTTATTCTAATTTTTCGTAGGGGGTGTACTGGTATAACGACACCGTACAGCGGAACTGGGAAACTAACAGTTATAGGGAGGTTAATTATGTGGTAAAGGATCAATGTTTTAATTGGTATTGGTGTTTTGGTGATACATTTGTTTGCATAAGTGTGGACCATACAAAATTATATGTTTACAATTTGACGACTAAAGAGGTACATATTTATTAAGAAATGAATTACTATGATTTTGGCTTTGACTGAAATGATTTTAGATTAAACCAACTGTTTTTCCGTTAAACTCAGATTTTGAGATTGATTATTTAATAATACGCAAAAGTGGAAAATATTTAATTTATTTTATTTATCGTACATGTATAATAGTGTGGAACTTGGAGAATGGATCAACAGTTCTCCATGAATTGTGGAACCACCTAGTTCATATTTATGTTGACAAAAACCTGTAAGTAGTAAGAAATATTTATAATGAACACTTACAGGCCTGTTGATAGAAATTTTATTGTGGAAATAATTAGGTGCCAGCTATTGGGACCTCTAAAATACGGAAAAATCACACAAAAAGAGACATTTTTATGCATAATCGTATATATCTCGGTTTGCATTCACTTTAGTCCAAATTGGTCCAAATATTAAGTTGTTAAGAATAAAGTAGATTAAAATATTGTTTACAATAAAGCCATTAGAGCTCGCGGTATATGGTTTCTGGTGTTTGTGAAAAAAACTTGAGAGGCTTAGGATTCGATGCCGGACACCTTCACCATGTCGCGTTTACGGGGGTTGCAAAAGGTACTTTTATTTTAGAATAAAGAAAACATAACATAAGAAAACATAAGGAGACCTGGAAGTGAAAAAGGAAACCAAATTGACCTGGTGGCAAAAAGAAGAACTTTTAAGGTGAATGATGCAAGATCATATATAAAGGAACAACTACTGTAGATACGGATCACAATATGGTCATAATGGAGGTCAAAATGGGTAAGATCCAGAAAAAGACGTATAGGAAATACAGATCTTCATTCTTCACATAGATGAAGAATGGAGCAACATTAAGAGTAACATACTGAGAGCAGCTGAGGAGACAATTGAATCAATGGATAAAAACATTAAAAACGAGCGGTTTTTAGATATTGTAGAATCAAAAGAGCGAAGCCACATTGAAATGGATGAGCTCCCAAAAACCAGAAGATAAAGAAAGGTACTAAGAAAAGAGAAGAGAAACAGTTAAAATGTGCAAATGTAAGAAACAAAAATGGATAGAAAGAATGTTGAAGGACATAGAAGAAACCCAGGGAAACCCTAGCCTAGAGAATTTTATAAAAAAATAAAATATCAGAGAATCAACAACAAAGCAGAAGTGAGAGGAATGAAAGACAAAGAGGGAAATACTAGGTTTTGAAAGCACTGGGATTGGACTCCATAAACTCTGAGCTGATGAAAATGGGTGATGAAACTATGATACGAAGAATGTATGAACTAATGTTGCTATTAATAAATACACAACGAGATTCCTGTTGTCTATTCCAAAAAATTGGTTCTTATAAAACAAATGTAATTATGGAAGGATGTTTTATCTATCAAAAAGGAAAATTACATGTTTCCAGCTACCGCGGAGCAGTTGGAGCGAATTATGGGAGGGGGGGCGTATTAATTTGAGAAAGTGGCTATTTATACATACTTTGCAGAGTTGGACGGGCCTAGGGGATATTTTTAATTAGTACAGCGTTAGTCAAAACGGCTCTGAGCGTCCGGAGCGTAGGGCACAGAAGAGTTGATTTTAACAACGAAAACACGTCACAATAGCAATATCGTATGTATTGTGATGTTCAAAACGAATAAGAGATTCGGGATTTAATATTAAAGTCAAAAGAGGTGTGAAAGTGAACACCGACGTTACTGAGAATAAATCTTGTTTAGATCCAAACCCAATTTGTTACCTTACACATTACACAACTACAATATTTTTGTTTCTATTAAGTGACTTGTGCGGGTGTTGTGATGAAATTTTGATAAACCTACAAAAGAAGAAAATCAGTTAGAAATTCAAATTTACCGCCAAAAACAGTTACCTCCTAATTTATATCTTTTTTGAAAAATCATAGGGAATTTTTGAATTGTGAAGAGAATGATGAGATAAGCGGACTGCTCGGCGAGTTTTTGGAGAAGACAGCTGCGAAATTTGTGGCGTCGAAGATTTTTGCGTTTTTTGATTCTTTGGTAATTGCGATAGAAACGGTGAAACAAAAACAGCACCGACCATTTTTATGAAAAGGTGGGCTGGGTCTACAAATTTTGAGATTTCGAAGTAAATCTGTGGTCATCCGATATCGAATTTCGCTTACACTTGTTAATTTGACGGTTTATACGCTGGATGATTCCTAAAAGAGCAACAATTACGAAGATAACGATAAGTAATACAAAATTTGAGGTTAGGTAGCTATAAAAAGCTGCTAAATGTGGATGTTCGACTACACTAATTCACATAAGAAGCACCGATATTGTTCGTGGATCACTACGATTACACAATTTCATAAGTTTTTGGTGAAATTTACATGAAGCAGATGAGCACGAAATAGGATTCCAGATGTACAAACATCTTTTGTGTTGCAGCAGGTTGACTACCGGGATAACTTCCGAAGGCTTCTCTCGTGGGTTCTCAAACAACGATGTTACGGTTGGTCAAAACTTTTTATAAAAACATTATAATTTTGTACATCTATTGATTGTGCCACACAGATAACAATAATTGATTTTATCAAAACGCCATTCAGTAAAAATTCAAAAAAAAAAAAAAAATGTAATGGTGGTTTGATGCAATCACACAAATTTACACATACGGCTATAGGACAATTTTGTAGTCCACAAAACAGGATCAAATTCTCATCTTCACGTTCAAATTCATTAAACGATATGAAATATCCCGAGTCTCTTAATTGTAATTTGAATCCAGTCTTCCCTGATCTAAGCAGTCTCGATAACTGTTCTCTGACAACAAGGCGGCCGGAACTTAGCTTGTAATAGTTTTCATAAAGTTCGATCCGCATAAAAATCCTATTTTTGAGATTAGTAAGAAAATTGTGCTTGAATATTCTGTATTATATTTTGTAAAAAAAAATTTGAGTATTTAATTCCAAATTTAATTACCCAAAAATTTTTTTTAATTAATTAGTAGTTTTCATAAAGTTCGATTTTAAAGAAATAAGAGGGGGTTTAATTTGTAACTGTAGGACTTTTTTTTTTGGGGGGGGGGTACAAACAGTGGCGGATTAAGGCCTAGGCTACCTAGGCACGTGCCTAGGGCCCGTAATTTTTGGGGCCCGAAAATTAGGTTTTTAATTTATTTTTGAGTTGGCAATCAATCCACTTAGTTGATTTCTTAAGAAATGTTAAGAACCGCCCCTTTTTTGAAGTAATAGTCTGGTAATTTTTGAAAATAAATAAATATTAATAAATTTTAATTACCGAATATGCCTATATGCCCCTGAAATCCCACAAATTAGCTCGAAAACATCTTTTTATAATTTCTAACTTCAAATCTAAGCTCGTTGACTTTGAAAATCTAAAAAAATTTGCCTGCGGCGCAATTTTTCGTTATTTTTACCCCTCCCCTTAACAAAATATTTGAAAACATTTTTTTTAACCCCCCCCCCAAACTTTTGACCCTAGTTTCGCCTATGTTTGCGTCATAACTGAAAAATAGGCCCGGAATTACAATATTGCCTAGGGCCCGCTTTAGCCTTAGTCCGCCACTGGGTCCAAATCACGGGTGCCAATTTTGTTGGCAAACTTGCGCACTGAGAAAAGACCATCTTTTTATCTACTATCGGTATAAAAAGTTTTGGCCCATGAGTTTGAAGTCTTATATTTCAAAAAGTAATTGATGGAATTTTATGCATTAAGAAGATACAGATAAATAATTTAATTTTGTATAACATTAAAATTTCAAAATATTAAAGTGCAACAGAATTAATAGTCTGCGGAGAGAAGCGACGGAAGGGAACGTAATATTTATGTCCTTGGCGGTGTAAAGTGGCAACAGCTAATCCACTAACATGTCTCTTTTGCTTACTTTCCTTATACTAACCTTTGAAGTGCGAACTTACTCTTAAAATTCACGGGGAATCTCGTTAATCCAATCATGCGCGCCGTGTCGTTTTTTTTTAATATTTCAAGAACTGCTTATGTACAAACAAAAAAGTATAAACGATTTAGACTATTTTGAAGCCGAAATTTTAAATTAGCTTGTCTCTAAACCTCCCTTCAGCTAATTTTTGAATTACAGTAAGTAGAACCTGTTAAATTCGACACTGTCTAATCCGACATTTCTCAGAATTTCACTGTTAATACCGACAGAAGTGGACGGAAGCTTATTTCATTAGCAGGTTCATTTGCTGCTTTGCCTATACGATTTATTATCACGTTGTAAATGAGTCATTCCATGTGAAAACACCGAAAAAAAGAAAAAATTGTTGCTGCACTGTTTCAGATTTTGCTTAAACGTTGTGGAAATATTCTTTAGGGTTCTAACGACCTGAATCCACAAGGATTTAATTTTCGCACGCGCCACTTCCGGTCCACACAAAATAAAGCAATTGAAATTGCATGAAAAGTCTTATTTTTTTGCTTTGCGGCTTTAGCTGTAAAATTTTTTCTAAAATTTTTAAAATTTCAAGCAAAGCTTTCTCTTTAAACGCCTGTAGATCCGCGAGAGGACAAATAACCAACCAGGACCTTGAAGGTTTTTGAAGTTAAAGGTAAGAACTAAGTATCCTGTAAATTTCAAATTTTTATCTCTTACCAAACACGTCCAAATTGTAGCCTGAAATATGCAAATTTTTAATATTTCAAGCAAAGCTTTCTCTTTAAACGCCTGTACATCCGCGAGAGGACAAATAACCAACCAGAACCTTGAAGGTTTTTGAAGTTAAAGGTAAGAACTAAGTATCCTGCAAATTTCAAATTTTTGTCTATTCCTAAACACGTCCAAATTGTAGCCTGAAATATGCAAATTCTCAAAATTTCAAGCAAAGATTTTTTCAAAACGGGATGATTGAACGAGTCGATTTTAAATTTTTGTTCTCTTACGATATAAGCACTTTAAGATCTGAGAATGATTAAACTTTTATATTCAACAGCGCAGACACTGGAGCCCATTGAAAATCACAAAAAATCAATAAAATAAATGTATTTTCAATGCCATGTTATTTTTCAGGTATATATAAATTATGTAAATTTTTATTTTTTTTTAGAAACTACCATGTTTCTACTTCAACATGCCACCTTGATCGAGTAGACATCTCGAATAGAAAAGATTTTACAGCTAAAACCGCAAAGTAAAAAAATAAGACTTTTCATGCAATTTCAATTGCTTTATTTTGTGTGGACCGGAAGTGCCGCGTGCGAAAATTAAATCCTTGTGGATTCTGGTCGTTAGAACCCTAAAGAATATTTCCACAAAGTTTCAGCAATATCTAAGATATGCTGGCTTTGCCGATTTGTTGATTTCATATGGAATGACTCAATTGTAATAACAACGATCGAGTTACAATTTAATTTTTAAATTATTATTATTTATTTTAATTTATTATTAATTGCTATCAACCCTGAAAGATTAGTATGTCGTGTATAGGTCCAAATAAAATTTATTCCAGCTTCCTCTTAATTATTATTCCACTATTATAGTCCTACTAATTTTTCTTAGAATTGTGTTGGGGGAAATGAATGGAGATTTGAAAGTTTTTAATATGGAGAGTGGACAAATTGAATATGAAGCTAGAGGAAAGTTTTTGAATGGGTTTATTATGGATGGGAGGATAGTATTTACATCAGATTACCACTTCATCCACATTCTTAAGTGGGATGATAAGTCCTTAATAACACTGACATGCTGCAATGAAACTGCGGATCCTAAGTTCTTGGTAAGTCATTATAATCGAGAAATAAGTTTTTTAGTCATTTAAATTTTAGGTAAGAAATAATCTCTTGCTTAGCTTTTGTAGAAAGTTAGATAATATTTCTTCCAATGTAACTTTATGCGTTTGGAACACTACCACTAAGACAAAATTACACTCTACATTTTTGGGACCTATGTTTAGACAAAGTCCATCTTTTGTAAACAAATATTTATGTCTTATGTACGATAATTCTTTTTTACCTGTAATTGAATTATGGGATTACGTGAAAGGAACTCAGGAAGTTCAAGTGTTCTCTAGAAGTAACCTATTTTTCAGTTCTGCTGATAAAATATTAAATAATCACTTTATAATTTGTTTACGATCATCTAAATTTAGTGTATGGAGTTTGAAAAGAAAGGATTTTATTTATGATCTAAATTTTTCTCCTAACCATAGCAATAATTACTATGTAGTAATAACAGAAACAATGTTAGCATATGTGCGGACTGATTCATCAGAACCAACGAGAGCAAAATCTCTAGTGTTCCATTTAAGAGATTATGAAATATAAAATTGTTAAATGGAATTTCATTCCAGTTCTTTTTATACAAACGTTAAAATTTATTCAATAAAATTATATTTTTTCAAACAAAAGTTTTTATTTAAACCCAAGTTTGAGAAATTTCTACTATTTTTTTTTAATCAAATAAAAACTTCTTCATCCCAAAAATAATACGACATCAAGCCTTCCTATCATTTGATAAATCAAAAAGGGATTTGGAGAAAGACACTCAAAGTCGTATCTTTGGAATTTTCTTTACATTTTTAGTCGATTTACAATTTATATTCAAACTTACTTAACAAATCAGGCAAATCTAATTTACACCACTAATTAATTTATCCAAATTCAAACTACTTAAAATTTAAATGCTTAATTAATCATTTCCCACAAAAATTTCCATCAGTCCTCTTAAATTACTCGTTGATGAATGATGAGTATTATACAACTTTCTTCAAATCATTAACAAAATTTGCAATCTTCCAAAAATAATCAATAATTTTTCAAACTTTACTTTCAATTTTCAATTTTCTTTCCATGAAATTTTTAATAATTTTCGTTTATTATTTTTGGACTTTTGCTGTTACTTAATTATTAATTTTACGAACTTCACGTCGATCGTTTTTTCTCCCTTTGCCCGCAATGAAGATGCGGGCCGGTTGCAAAGTCGAGAAGGGATGGATTTCCTTAATTTTCAAAGAGGAACGATTATTTTACTCGACACGGTATATCTCAATAACTTAACTACAACAAGATGAAGGTTGTCCGGAATAGGCGCCACTCTGCTTCTAAATAAGCGCGTACATCATAGTTCTAAACCTTCAAAGTAGATGGCAGAGCATAGAGCAATTTCACTATTTTTACTTCTTTTAATTCAGCATGACTTTCATCAAATTTTTCCTTCTCAAAATGATCGTTTATGTTTTTACATAATAAGTCATCTAATTTTATATCCAAATCCTTTTTTTATTTTGTCAAAATGTTTGTCCAATAATCGTTTCATCATAGTTTCTAACTGATCCACAGTTATGCTATCCATCTTCTATTTCGGATGATAGAAACTCCAAAATTCAAATTTTTTTCCAATTTTAATCAAATATCTCAGGGTAAAGGTAAGTTCTTGGATAAAATTGCCTTTATTTTATCCACTGGGCCCCACGTTGGGCGCCAAATGAAGTAAAATGATCCAAACCACCGATTTTTCAAAATAAAAGAATATGGCTGAATAATATTTCACTATCACAAAACCGGCTACCCCAATCCCTTTTTTTTGTTTTCCTTTGAAGTCCCGAAGCAATGCAAAGTAAAATACAATGGCGGCTCGTCAATCTTCAGGTGTGTATGTTGATGTCGATGTATGTTGCTCGGAGCAAATGTAGAGGCGAGGGATGAAACAAGTTCAATCATGAAATAGGATAAAAAAAAGGTCATTTAAAAAATTTATTACGTTTCGAAAAAAATGTTAAGTATTGCAGGCCAGCCGTCTTGCCACTATACTGAACGGTACTCCTTTTTCTTAAACCGTACAATGCGGGATGAAAACAATGCAATTCTTTCGTCAGCATCTATGATTTTGAAATAGGAGTAGAAAAAAGGCCAAAGGTCTATGGGGGCGGCATTCCGAAAATTTGCATCATACTGAGAAAATCTACAGCACGATCTTGACTAACAATTAGGGTTTCTAATAAATTTTGCCTGTAGGACTTAAACATTTTGGGCGACAATTGCCGTCTGATCCTCTTGTTTCTATGTTCCTCATTTTGTACAATAACATCCATGACAGGGTAGGTGATCCTCAAAAGTGTTGATCAAAAAATATTATTTCCTCCCTTGAGAGCCGTAACATGGGTAAAAAGCGCCTGTGGCAAGCGATTTAATTTGCACTAACCCCTCCTCTCGGCCCGTTCGAACAAAAGATTTTAACATGGAACATGTTTTAGCGCTGGTTATCTGCCAAAAAACCGACACCAAATTAACATATCATAACAACGGATGAATCAAAGTAACGCAAAACAAAGACAAATGCAAAGACAAAACCAAAGACAAAATCAAAGTAAAGCAAAGACAAAATCAAAAACAAATACAAAGCCAAAACAAAACCAAAACTAAACAATGCACGCTGTACCTGCTCCAACGTGTCATATTGTCACATTTAAAACCCTCTTGTAGTTTAAGGTTCATCCTTGAAGCCTAATTTATTAATTAGACATCTTATGTGGCTTGGGTTTTAACGGTTCGGTACCATAATTACTCTGCGAAGGGGGATTTAGTACAACTCATAATAAAACGTGTCTTCCACAATATACATTTAATAATTATTATTATAAATAAAACATTACATAAATAAGAGGCGCATGTGAGATTGGTCGGTCTATTAAATATTCTTAATTATTCATACCCTACGATGATCGGTACGGTGTACCAAGGAGGCAACATCCTTCTGTTGAGTTCGCTTGGCTGGTGGATGTCGATTCGGGCTGTGTTGCTCGTGGATCCTCACAAACACTTAAGACACTGACGACTGTTCACTGAAGATTCATGACCGTAGACGGATGACCGAACACTGATCAATCACACAAATCTGTTCCTCTATTTATATTGAAAACTCATCTCTTAAAATCACTTAAAATCATCTCCCCTGGGAACGACTCCAATCGGGTTTCCAACTTTGGCGAGCACCCGTCCGTGGATGGGCCCTTTCAGCGAACAATCAGCGACGAATGCAGTGAATTTCTGCAACGAGCGGGTTCACGGGATTTTTGTCTTTGCTCACATTTAACGTTCAAAGTTTAAAAGCGCATAAGGACGATTTAATAACTGATACTCTCCTGGCTTTATCGGAGACGTGGATTAATAACGATGAAAACATCACCTTATCTGGTTACCTAATACAAAAGAGACAAAGTTCGAGCAGGCGGTGCTACGATTTATGAAAAAGAAAATTGTATGATGTTTTCAAATATTGATGATATTTGACAAAACGAACAATATAGCGATTGACCCTAGTTCCGAAATTTCTTACGGTTGTGGAGACATCTGTGCTGTGGAAAGTGCGATAAACGGACAACGTGCATTGATGGTTGTTGTCAGTAAAAAATGTCAGTACTTACGTTTTTGCAACAAACCATTCAATTATTGTTATTGCAATAAAGTTGAGGTAGTCGAGAAGGTAGGAGAGACGGTCATTGCCTTGCAGCTAACGCAGTTGGATGCGAACGCGGGGTACCGGGTTCAAATCCGGGGAGAGTCAAACTTTCTTATGACCAAGTCTCCGTGCTTCGGAGGGCATGTTAAGCCGGCGGTCCCCCTGAATTGACAAATTGCCACCGTTAACAAAAAAACAGGGCTACAGGCACATCTGAATGCTAGCCTAGCAAGCTGCTACCGGATGTAAAACAACTATAGCCAAAATCTATCTGCGGACTACTCACCAACCCGTCTGGCCAGCGTGGTGAGTTATGGGCAAATCAATCTCCATAATATGGATAGGCTAATGTCCAGCAGTAGACGGAAAAGGCTGATACAGAGAGAGAGAGAGTCAACAGGAGTGGCTGTGACATCTTCAATGGATTTTGTGCTATCTTATGAATCAGTTGCGCTTCAGAACTTTATTAATAAAATTATTATCATTATAAAATAATAATTTTATCACTTATTACCAGTAATTACCAACTTAAAAAAACAGATGTCAAATAAAGCATTGTATTCGGTATCATGAACAGCAGAGGTAGTTCGGTATCGAAAAACATGTTCAATGTTTAATACATTAGTCAGGTCAGAGACTAAAATAGAAGGCCGGTTTTTTTTAAATATTTATTCATACAATTAAAAACATCGTTAAACCAAAGCAAATTTATCCTCTAAAATGTGAAGAAATGAGCGCGAGACCGGGGGGAGGGGTCAATGCACAATGAAGTAACGATATTACTTTTCAAAATTGATACAGACGCAAATTTAATTTTTGAGAATGCATCTTTTGCTGGAGGGTATTCCATAGCACCTGATCTTTTAATTGTTTACTTATAAAGGCATCCTCGATGTCAGGGGAAGATTTGTTCAGGAACATAAACTACATAATACTTAATTTTATGTCATTTTTATTTTTCTTTCTCTATTTTCTATGAAAATACCCGCCAAATAACTTAAAATGGGCAGAAATAATGATAGTACGCAATAATTAAACTGCATTATATTCGCACACCTCTCAGTCGAAGGCCCCAACAAAGCTGTTGCTCCCTGGTCCAAAATTTGAAGTTACGCCACTGCATAGGGGGATGTAAAACAAGTGCACCGCAGATAGTATCAAATCAGTACGCAACAACTCCGTACCGGACAACTCGGCACCGGGTGGGGGGGGGAAGCGAGATTCACCCACTTCCCAGTAGCACAATTTGCCGAGTTGGAAGGTCCTAGGGGGATGTTTTTAATGAGTGTAATGTTGTCAAAATGGCTCTAGAGCGTCGGGAGCGGAGCGGAGGCGTGGAAGAGTTAATTTTGACAAGACATCCGCCCTCTACTAGGATCCATAAAAAAAGAGAGATCCATCCCCTTCCCAGTAGCATAATTTGCCGAGTTGGAATACCCTATGGGGATGTTTTTAATGAGTTTAGTGTTATATATTGAGATGTCAAAAAGTCAATTAATTCGATCAAATGGTAATCCTAGTTTAGTTTAAAGTAAAATTTGTCGTTTTATTTGACATGAATCTTGGAGGCAATTTTAGAGACAAATGCGATAGTTTTGTTACTAATAATTAGAGTACGGACTTATATGCATAAAAAATCGTGAAAATAGCGCTTAAAATAGCACAAAAAATTGCCATTATATGCATAAAAATATGCATAAAACTTAAATATAATAACTAATAAGCATTAAAATAATTTTTTGAAATAAAATTTATTTGAAAAGTAACACAATAAAATATGTAAGTATACAGGGACGTGCCTACGGGGGGAGCCTCCCCCGCCCCAAATAATTTAGGAAATTGGAAAAAAGTTGGCAAAATCACTCAAAATTTGGTCAAGTTGGCAAAAGCCGCTAAACCTATAATAGGAAAAATGGACAATATTACAAAGAGTTGGCAATTTTGAATTAATTAAGTTGGCAAATCCCCCCCCCCCCGCAAATAAAAGTTGTGCACGTCCCTGTATGTATACATAATTACTGTACAACGTTTTTACCACAATATTTTTCTAAAAAGTCTCTAAATGAACCGTTTCCTAATTTTAATAATGGTATTCGCGGTTTACATTATCAAAACGCCACCACACGGAATTATTTTAAAGTCCATTCTTTCAGACGTAATATAGTGGCGCCACCAACGGTAATGTAATACGCGATATTTAAATCTACCGAAAACGTTCTCTGGTCTTGTGCTGAACTGGAACCAGCGATTGACTCAAATAAAGTTTGTTGTTTGCTTGCATCATTTTTAAATTTGTTCATACTTTCCAAATGAATGATGTTTTAAGATGTTGCATTATGTTAAATTTCTTTTCGCTGTTTATATCCTATTATAACAAATATCAAGTCTTGCAGTTAGTTACCGGCTAAGATTTCTGTTTAGGCCTATTTCTGTTCTATAAACAAAACCTGTTGTCAACCAAATATTAAATTCAAAGTAAGCAAATAGTAAATTTTAGGTATTTTTTATGGATCTACTGCAATTTTTTTTTAATTTATCGAAAATGTGCTAAAATAAGCACTAAAAATGCTTAAAAATAAATCTAAGCATAAAAATGTTAAAATAAGCCGAAATAAGCATATAAGCATAAAAAAAGTAGTGTCAAGTGACTTATTTTTTTCAAATTCGTGGACATTTATAACAATTAGGCTTCTGCTATCAATATTTATGTATAGCAAATTTGCTAGAAATCCGTACTCTACTAATAACACACAAAACGAAACAGATTTGATTTTTCATAAAGTTCTGGTGTACTTGATGCGTTATTTGTGGGGTTTTCGCCCTTAAAAGTGAATTTGTTACCTGAAAAGCGAAAATGGTGTAATTTCAAATGGATGGCGCCAATAAAACGGATATTTGAGAAAGTTATGGAAATTTTGTATGTGCAAGGTGGGGAATAAATTTGCTTGGTTGAAGACGGGCGAGTCCATTTTGAAGCGGGTAAGGCAGAGGCCGTTCGACGTTCAAGGGTCCTGGGTCGACCTCCATTGAAGCGGTGTCGGGAATTGCAAGAGTTTTTGCAATTTCTTCTCGACAGGTTTAATTTGAAAGCTTTTGAACTCACAGAAGCAGTTCTGCAAGCTGTAGAAAGTTTAACGGGAGTGTTATAAACCGTATTTTAGTGAAATAATCATTTTACGCGTAATTATATGGTCACGAACGATTTTCGACCATATTGAAATTATTTTAGTTTTTGGACGTCGTCATATCTGAAGTAAATACGAGAATATTAAATTCTTGAATTGTGAGATCCACAAATCAGCTACACATTACGTTACGAATCGGACGGCCGATATTTTCAGCAATTCCAAGTTGCACATGGTGATTTTTGAGGTTGGATTGGATACCAGATGTGTGTTTGCTGCTGTCTGGCGAAGAAGCTCGAAATTTCTATGTCATCTAGCACTTGTGGTTTAAGACTCAACACTGGAAATTGTTCACACTTTATTTCACTGGATTTTGGTTTGAAGAGCAGATATTTGAGGTCAACAGGTGTTTGCAGCTACTTGCTACCAATTCCGGAAACCATTTTGACACATATGCCGATCACCGACATACGTTTAATTTTCGAGTACCGGATGTTCCCGTATTTTTCGCCAACCATAATAAATTTTGTAACGAGTAAGAAACTGAACTTTATTTTTATAAAAACA
Organism: Rhagonycha lutea; assembly: GCA_958510855.1. Classification (NCBI taxonomy): domain Eukaryota; kingdom Metazoa; phylum Arthropoda; class Insecta; order Coleoptera; family Cantharidae; genus Rhagonycha; species Rhagonycha lutea. The sequence continues at coordinate 24,452,930 of OY294041.1, read as the reverse complement.
CCATCATTGTAAAATTTTATATTATTTTTACACATTTCACATTTAAGCAGCATTACATAAAGGTATAGCTCACATTTTGAACCCAAATAATACTCTTTATCTGATGCTGTTAACATTTTTACACATTTTATTATATCGCTCGACATTTGTGTCGAATAAGTCAAAGATTGCTCCAAGATTATTTTTAATTCAATTTAATAAATTGCTTTCTGATTTGTCTGATCGTTTGTTTGACTCCGTTGAATGCACAAACTGCAGATCTGTAGTTTCCGTAAGTGTTTCCGACATAAGGCTACCGGGAACTTAAAATCTGTCATTTGTTCCGGTGGATGCCGACTATCCCAAGCATCCGACTTAGGACTTGGCAAGTCAAGACCGTTTGGAACACGACAATATGTTTATAATGACTCTTCCGCGCTCCGCTCCGCTTTGCAGCGCTCCAGAGCCAGTTTGGCAACACATCCACCTACGACAGAGTTGTCGCGGTGCGAGTTGTTCTGTACCCGCCACTCGGTGATCATAAATTTGACGTTGTAATTCAGTACCCCTGCTATTAAAATTAAAACATGTGAAATTCATGAGGTTTGTTTCTTCAGTAGTTTGAACAGTTTGAAACCGAACGCGGTTTTAAATCTGCGCATGCGTCTGACGGTTTTCAAACGGTTTCAAACTGTTCAAACTACTGAAGAAACAAACCTATGGTAAATGTTTCAAATTTATTTAACGATGATGAATCCGAATAGAATTTAGTTGTCTTGTCAAAACTGATTCTTCCGCGTCTCCGCTTCGCGCTGCTCCGCTCCGGACACTCCAGGGCCATTTTTACAACACTTTACCAATTACAAATATCCCCTAGGACCGTCCAATTCGGTAAATTGAGCTACTGGAAAGGGGATGCATCTTTTTTTTTTGCTGCAAATTTAAGCCAAAATACCCCTAAAAAGTGATATGAGCTCGATGTTAACTGTACGATGGTGTAGGTACAATTGCGGTACTCGACAACTCAGTGACGTCAATTCGGCTCTCCCTCAAATATTTGGTCTGTGTACCAACGAACGTTACGTGGTACCGACAGAACAAATATCTCTTAGATTCGGGATAGTATTTTTGTCAAAGAGGTGTGTAAGCGAACGCTAAAAACTGTAATAAATAGATCTTGTGTGCATCCACAGCCAATTTGTTACTTTTACACACTATACTAACACGATATTTTGATTCTGAAAGTGATTTTTGCGGCGCAGTAGTGTAATACGTCGTACTGTCATGCAAAAATACCAGGTTCTAAAGTGTGCGACGTTGATTTTGATTTGCTAAATTTCGAGTTTATATTTCTGGAACGAAGTTTCCGTCCAGGAATACCTTTTCGAGCGATTGAATAGTCCATTTTCTGATTCGGGACAACAGAATTTCTTTCCGAGGTGAGCAGATTTTGTAAAGTTTTTGGAAGTGACGTCATCGGTGTATGTGTGTAGATATCACACAATAATTTACGATTATTGGATGAAAATTATTGTAGTCATCGAGTTTTGAATCTCGTTTGTATTAGTTAATACGAGTGTAAAACGCTGTTACAGACCCTAAAATATTGGAAATTATCAAAATGTGGCACACAGAAAGTGTGAGGTTATATAAGTACCTAAAAAAAACAGCTGGCAATCCAGATGTATAATGGTACAAATTATTAACAAGAAGCACTGATTTGTTCGTGGACACCTGCGATCACACGGATTCACTAAATTGGGTGAAATCGTACATATTTTCCTTAGAATATATACCTAAGGAAGGACTACTTGCATAATTCCATATGCATAAAAAGCGAGACAAAAATCGTGGGTAGAAGCACCGCCCAGGACACTAACTTCTAACTCGGTGACTCATAATTATTATATTTTAAATTGTTATAATGGTTTGTTGTAGTGTTTGTGGGACTTCTAATACCAAGAAAAATGTTAAAAATGGTATAACTTTGCATAAGTACTTAGAGTTATTTAAATAATTTTATAACAAAAATATAAATTTGTGAGGTTATTACCACAATGTGCTTAAATCATAGGCGTACAGTGATTCTATATATTTACATTAAATATCGTTTTTATAATTTAGATTTCCAAAAAAATGAGACGAGAAAGATTATTTTTGGTTAAAAAAAATGAAAATGCCGTAATATTGGTCTCCAACTATATCGTCACACTTGTGTTCAAAACATTTTACTGACGACCTTTGCCAATATTTTTATGCTACGCCACTGGCAAAGCCGCCATAGGACTCCACTTTTACACGCATTTTGTATTCAAGTAGTCCTTCCTTAGGTATATATTCTAAGATATTTTCCTTTTTTCAAACGTACGGAAGCGTCGCACATGTGGGTTGCATAATACGCTCAACTACCGACTTCATTTCTACAGGAGGCGTGCCTAGAAACGCTGGCAGTACTCAAACAATTTATTGGTTCGTTATAAACTTTTATTATTGAATTATTTTGACAAATTTTGAATTTTGCCACACATCATTAATTCAATCAGACTGGCATTTAGCAGAATTGAAGTTAAATGTAATTTAGGTATGATCCGATTACACAAATTGACACATACGGCTATTAGGACTAATTGTGGTCCAAACAACAAGATCGAATTTTTACAATTTGCTTTTAAGTTATTAAATCGTATAAAATCGCCCGAGTCTCCTTATTGAATTTAGAATCTATAGTCTTCACTGAGAAATAAGCGGGCTTTCTGTTAAGCACATCATGGATTAGCGGATCAGAACTCTGTCTAACTTGAGACAGAGTAATTAATTGTTTAATATTATATAAAATTATAATTATTATTAGAGACAGGATAGTTAGGCAAAAACAGATATGAATTTATAATTTTTGCTAATAATAATTTTGAATATTGAATCGTCCGCTGAATCAATCGTCCGGGGATCAAACGTCCTAAAAATCAGTGAATTTTTTTATGGGAGGACTCAAGTCCAAAGGCCACTTGACACGAGCACAAATTTGTTAACAAAACAATAGTAAGTAACAAAACAAATTTGTGCTTGTGTCAAAAACAATTGAATTGTTGATTTAATAATGTTCGTTGGTACAATAAACCTATGGTACAATAAACCTTCATTATTTATGAACCACCCTGTATTTCTAAGCGTTGTTTATCTGTCCTGTCATTAGGGTTCTCCAACAATTGATAATTAAAATTAATTAATTACATTTAATGATAAGTTATAAAATAAATCAGAAATATAAAAAATAAGTTTAAGTAGGTAAAACAATTCGAGGTTACTGACAACTGCAACTGTAGGGTGTGGGCGCAAATTAAAGAGTCCAACGCCTGTGATACTAAAGCTAATGGATATGCTTATTAGTCGATTAATCAACATTTTTAATTATTTTTTGGAGAGAGAGACAAACTTATTACTTCAATTTAAACAATTTTTTAAACAAATATTTTCTATTTTTAGAGAGAAATTAATTGATTATGTGATGTCCCCTTGTTAGTTAGTCACGTTTTGTGACCCCTGCCCTAAATTATGAAGATGTTACTAACAAGGGGAGAGGTTATCAAGATTTTTATTATGTGTGTAGGCCATAATTAGGACTTCAATAGGTGCAAATTTCGAGAAAAGTAATATTGAAAATTTGTTTTTGGTGGTGAGTTGAAAAACACTGTGGAGTGTCACTTTTTGATAATATAGTAAATATTCGTTGATAAAATATAATTGTGCATAAGTGATAGATAAAAATTTCGTAATGTTTTTTTTTGCACAAATTTGTCGGTGTTCCTTTTTTATTTCTTTCACTTATATTTAGTTTTCCTTGTCACAAGATATTTATTATCTTACATAGAAAAATATCTGAGTAGATTACGTAAGAATTGTGTGTGGAATCGTATTACAAAGATTAACAGTAATTTTGAATAATTCTAATACCAATAAACGATCGCCTTGAATCTTGCAAAAAAGTTTGCAATATTTTAAATGTTAATTAATTTATTTTGTACTTAAAAAATTTATTTTCAAGTTGATAATCTACTAACGTAGTGGTTTTTGAACTTAACCCCGCTTATCTATTTTTCAAAGGTGCCCTAAATATCTAATAATAAGCTTATTTAGATTATTGTGGAATATTGATAAATCAGTCGCATGCGAAGTTACATCTTGGTCGGTTGAACAAAAGCGGTGTGTACAAGGTTTAATAAATTATTCAGTCTTCAATCGTAGTTACTAATTTGAAGCAAAGCAGCGTATTTTCCCATAACTGCATTCCAAAAATAGAGAAACATGGCAGCCCCCGAAACGAAAAATAAAGTGCAACTACAGTAAGTTTTTCTTTTAAATTAAATTATTTGCAAAACCAACATTTTAGCAACTTTTTGCGAAAAAAAAACATCAATCTTGTTTGAATAAAAATTTAATTTTAGGTATAAAGTACATATTTTTGAAAGATAATCGGATAATGATTTGCTAAAATTTTATTTCGAAATCTTTAGATAAGAAATTTTACGAATTTAATAAAATTTGTTAGAATATTAAACAAATTTAAACAAAGTTTGATAATTAAATGTTAACCAGGAAATCTTCTAACGTAGAATAATTAGTAATAACCTTTAATAATTATTGAAGTATTAAATAATACGGAAAGCAAACTTATTTTTATTAAACAAGGTTGCGGCCGAACAAACCATTGAAGGTCCATCGAGAAGACTTAAGAAATTCTGGTTGTTACGCAGAGTGCATATATTTTTTTGTTTGACCAGTCAAAAATAATAGCCGAAAATGTTAAAAATAATATAAACGCTAAAACTACAATATCAAAAAATAAAATATGTAAGTACAAAATAATGTGCATGGCACGGAACGGCCTTGCTCTCTTGTTTAAACGGTTGAATAATAATTATGAATTAAATTTTGCCTTTAGTTTTGATCCAATTATTCATCATAAAGCCCAAATTTTTTTGGTGGCCGGATTGATTCGATATCGAAACAGAAAAAATCGTATTTTTGTAAATATTATTATTTAACCTAAGGTAAAACACCCAGCACTTGAACACCGCAAGAAATGGAACTAGCACTTGAACAGATTTTTGAAATTGTATTAATGCAAAAACGGAATATTCATAATAAGTAATATCCGTATTTTATAATTACTAGATGATTTAGCAATTGATTTCTATAAGTTTTTTTAAATTATAAATCGAAATAATTATATTTTTGTTAACTTGAAAGTTGCAATGTGGAATAGCCGATAAGCATGCTACTTTTGCCATTGAAAGTTACTACACCGTAAACCGCGCAAACACAGTTTTTAGGTTATGAACTTGAACTCGAAAAAACTAACATAAAATGATCACGTTTGTCCATTACGTTTGTCATACATAAATAAATCAATGTTGCCAAATGTATCTTTAGAATATCGATTGGATTTTTGTTTGATTTTGACTGATTTTTACTATTTTCACACGTGTTCAAGTACAACCACCACCTGAGTGTTCAATTACGACTGCGATTCAAAGAGATTGTTCACTTACTGATGCATTTGAAGTATATTTTAAAAACCTTGTAAAAATATGATAATTTTATTAATTATTCCTTTTTTCTTTGCTATTATATGCAAAACTATCTATATTTTCATAAATAACATATTTTAATCAAATTAATCGAATTTTATTTGCTTAAATTAGAGTGAAATAGGTTTTACTTTCAAAACTGTTCAACTAGTGGGTGTTTTACCTTATTAATAAATTATTACTAATTTGTTAACAATTTACTGCCTACCTTCTTTTTAATTAGTTTCAATTAAAAAATCAACTACTAACTGCACTTAATTGATAATTTTTAACATCTTTTTTAGTTGTTTATTTTCTTTATTTTATAAAAAAATGTTAAGGTTTTGATCCCTATTCAATTTTCGAAAATAATAAATTTAAAAAAAATTCTGTCAGTCCAGCATTATTTTCTCGTCTTTACCTGACTGTTTATTGCGTCTTTTATTTTTAGAATATCTTTAAAGAATCTTAATGTAATATTAAAGCAAATTTTGTTCTTATGCATTTTTTTTTATAAAATGTTAAGGATTCAGGAGAAAGAAAATCACATTTTCAAGGACGGATATAAAATAGTTTGTTATTCGATAATATTAGGGATATATTTCTGTTATATTATAATAGCAACATTTATATGCACTTAATCGTACATACTATGTATCTATTATTATTGCAAAATACAAAGTTAAATTAAAACTTATAAAAGCAATAATTACTTGTCATTAGCACTCAGAAATTAATTATTATCATAATTACATATTGTTATGTTATTCCGAACTATTCCGAGTAAATTAGTGTAAAAAAAAAATTACGAAAATTAATTGGTTTAAAAAGTGAGTTGGTGATTTTATACCAATCAATTTGTAGTTAGTGTAGTTCGGGTTGCTCTAGGACTATGATACCAAACAAAGCTATAATTTATGACGTCAATATAAATACATAATACAGATTTAAATAAGTAATGCATCCGACTGGTTCCAAATAGGTATAAAGATGGTAAACCTGGAAAGAATTCCGTTTAGTTCTAGAGACACCTAAGACAGAAATCGCCTTGAATAACTCTCTTGAGTGGTACTGCTTTAACGCAGGACCAATTTGTCCGGCCAACTCTTCAAGGTACGGTTAGCGAGGGTCGCAAGTAAATGCAAACTAGTCAATAAAAAATTAAAAATTAAAAAGATAATCACTATTTGATATTTTGGATTTTAATTATTGTTTAACTAGTTGGTACAGGCAGCTTCCGACCACATTTAGCCATCTGGTGCAATGGTTCTCCAGCTATAATGCCCGAGGGGCAGGTTTATCCGCCACACGGGTACTTTGACTAAATAAAAATATAATAATACCTCTTTCCCAAAAATAATGAGAATGGCTTCGTAATATATTGTAATGAAACAAACTAAGGCCTCGGTTTGCTATTTTGCCGGAGAGCAATAATAAAAACTCAACTCAGGGAAGACTGGATTCAACTCAAAGACTCGTGTAAAAAAACTGGTTTAATCAAATTCAAATAAAGCGTTAGAAGGTTTCCGTTTGGACAACAAATTTTGTCTGGAGCCGTTTGTGTATTGGTGTGCAATCGTTGCGAACCGCAATTACATTTAATCCCAAACTGATGACTAAATTGCGTTTAAAAATGCTGTTCAAGCGTATGATTTGCTTAAAATCGCGTATGATAATAATTGTACATATGTCAAAACTCAAAAGCACAAGTTTCTAAATGGCATAAACTATTCGCAGAAAACATCAGTGATGATGAACGTTCAAGTCGACCATTTGAAGCAATTACCGAAGAAAACATTAAAAAAGTGCGTGATTTCGTGAAAATTTCTAAGATATCTTCAGTGAGATTCATGGAAATGGAACTTGGAATACCGAAAACAACAGTTCGTCTTGAATATCAAGAACCAGGCAGCTGGAGATTACTGCATGACAATGCACCTTCACATCGTACAAACAATTATCACTGATTTTTTGAGTAAACATTAATTTTGTTTTGGATTTTTACTTGAATTCACCTGAGTTAGCTCACTGCGACTATTTTCTATTGCCTAAACTTCATTTGGTTATGAAAGGAAACCGTTTTGTATCAGTTGAAGACATTCAAAAGGCAACGACCGCCATTACTCAACAATTGAAGGAGAATATTTTGAATAAATATAATGATTTTTTTCAAAATTAATTACTAATTTGTGTTCTTTTTAGTCCATTCTCATTGTTTCTGGGACAGAGTTACAGAGTATTATTTACATTTTTTTATGAATGTTGCAAACGTACCGGAAAGCTTAAGATGATTTTCCAATAGGCTTAATAAATAATTGTTAACTCTTTAAAATTTTAATATGAATCTAAATTCAAATTGAAACAAGTTAGATGTTAGAAATGAATTATTATTCTTTTTTGTTTGTCTTCTTTTTTAATTTTTATTACTTTGTATATTATAAGCTTGATCCGGCCTGCGTGGTATTTGTCGTATCCTAATGTGGCCCTCCGCTTAAAAAGTTTGGGGACCCCTGATCTTGTACGTGATTAATGGCGTAACTACCGAGGTTCTAATGGTTCGGTCAAACCATGGCTCAGACACATATATTTTAATTCTAGGTTGCCACTGAATTTTCTAAAACAAATTCCTACTCTTCTAGGTTTTCTATGTAAAAATTTTCATATCACTTGGAACTTTGTAAATGCAAAGAAACCAAATGTGGGTCCTGGGTCTAAATGTCACTAAATAAATGAAAACAAAAAGAAACGCGATTTTATATAATATTTTTTAAGTTTCAAAGTATTTTCCTGCCGACTTGAGCTTAAATAGAAAAAAATTCTGACTTAATAAATGCCATAAAAATCTGGGATGATACTATAACGGCATAATGTATAATAACAATAACATTTTCTACTTGATATTTCATGAAATATTTTAGAAGCGACATTTTGACAGTTTGGGCGACTTGAGCATGCGCCATGGAACATTTGAATGTCGCCATTCAAAATTTTGAATTGGCGACAAAATGGGCGACGTGAGAATGCACAACAGGCGCCTTGTGGCGCCACCTATTGAAAAAATGCAAGTTTTGAATTTTCCGCCGTTGGGATAATGCTAGATGGCGCCATGTTAAGAAAATCGTCCTTGGCATAGGGGAACAACTAGATTCAATCAAATGTTAATCGTGATTTATATTATTGTGTGTCTAAAAGTTAAAAAAAGTAAATTATTGTCGTTAAGGTCGTTCAAAAAAGAGCTCCTTGAGATGGCATTTTTGTTTTTGGCAACTTTTGGGCGCCATCTGTTAATTAATCAGGCGACCACTGAAAATAAAAACTGGCAGCACTGCACGCTAGCGGTGGTCGGCTCCTGTACTACATGGTTCCCGTCTCCAAAATGTATTGTCAATTTTAAAAATACCGTTAGCTATCTGTATAGTAATCTGTGCTATCGGCAAGAATGTGTAGCTATCATAGACATAGCTGGAGAGAACTACTGTGTGTGTATGAATTTGGTACAGTGTTGCCATAGATACCCTTTTTTGAAAATCATTCTCTTCAGTGTAATTTCACTTATGAAAATTAAGTTTTTCAACTTTCTTTTCCACTTTTAGGCGCTATGCAGGGTGACCAGTCTAGAAGATAGATTATACTATTATAAAAAATAGAAGATTATGTATATCTTTTTTCCAAATAAATTCCATACTTCTAGACAGTAGACCCACCAGTTTAGGCTGTGCTTTGGAAACTTGAGGGACGTCGCGTCGGTAATAGGAATCTCGTTGATCCATTCACGCGCGTCACCACTAATTGGATAATAGGTGATAAATCCCTTTTGGAAACGATTTTTATAAAATCCTTTATTAGTGTTCGCTTACGTGATAACAGGAACCTATGTGCAAAATTTCAAGTCTCTAGACCGAGTAGTTTGGGCTGTGCGTTGATTTTATATATTGTGGTGTTCCAAAACCAACTTCGCAGTCCCTCACTCGGAAAACTGAGGTAGCTGTAATGTTTCAAACATTCACAAGAAAGTTCCGACTGCTTTTCTAGTCGGAGAACAATTTCTTCTCAGAGAAGACTAGATTCTAAATTCAATAATGAGACTCGGGCGATTTTATACTGTTTAATAACTTGAAAACAAAATGTAAAATATTCGATCTTGTTGTTCGGACTACAAATAGTCCCAATAGCCAGTATGTGTCAGTTTGTGTAATCGGATCAGACCTCCATTACATTTAACTTCAATTCTGCTAAATGGCAATCTGATCAAATTTGTGATAAAGTGTGGCACAATTAAAATTTGTACAAAATAATTTATAATGTGAAAGTAAATAAATTTTGACGACCAATAATAAGTTGTTTAAGTTGCAAGCAGGAACCGCTGCGTTTTTTGGCACGCCTCCAGTAATCTATTGAAGTAGCTGACCATATGCAACCATCAGATACCACGCTTCTGTACGTTGGGAAATCTTCTTGTGATTGTGGTAGTTAAACTTCTCCAACTTTGCCAAAATTTAAGTGAATCTGTGAAATCGCAGGTATTCACGAATAAATTAATGCTTCTTGTGATTGTACACTGTACATTTGGATCAACAGCCGTTTTTTTTTTGTATTTAACCTCAAACTTTTTGTGTGCCTCATTTTTAATAATTTCCATAATTTTTGGGGTCTCAAAAATAGCGTTTTTACACACTTGTATTGACTAATTCAAATGAGATTCGAAACTCGATGACTATATGATTTTCATCAAACAAACGCAAGTTTATGTGATATCTATACACACGTGAATCGATGACGTCACTTAGAAAAATTTAGCATAAAAATACCTTGTAATACATTCGGTAGTTCCGAATCAAAATGCACTATTTAATCGCTCGAAAAGGCTTTTCTGGACCAAAACTTCGTTCCAGAAATATACACTCGAATATTCGCAAATCAAAACCGACGTCTACCAATTTTACAACTGGCTTGCACAACGTCGCCGTCGTCGAACGGAAAGCCAAAATTATCTTTCCTAACCTCCCATCATCCAAAATTCAAAAAATCCCTAGAATTTCCAAAAAGACACAAAAATAGGAAGTGACAGTTTTAGCGGCAAATTTTAATTTTTCACTAAATAATTCTTCGTTGCAGGTTCACCAAATTGAACATAATAAGCGCGCACAAATCACTTTCAGAATCAAAATATCGTGTTAGTGTATTGTGTAAGAGTAACAAATTCGGCTCAGGATGTAAACAAGATCTATTTTTTACAAATTTAGGTATCCACTTATACACCCCTTTAACAATATTGAAACTATTCTTAGTGCAACCTCAACCAAAAAAAAAATCAGCAGCGAAATGTAAAGTAAAAAATTAAACTTAAAAAAAAACGGTAGACAATAAAAATAAAACATCATAGTGGTACTTGCATTCCCGGGACTAAAATGACTACTTAACTCCCTGATTTTTAGGGAATCAAATGCCACTATTTTAATTTTATAGTGATCCAAACAACATGCGAAGCATTAAAGCGAGTGAATTTTGAATTTTCTCAACGGGAAAAAATTATGAATTCCCACCTAAAACCGGAAGTAAAGTGCAATACGCGCGTGTTGCTCAGAGCATACCGTGCGCTTTATAAGTTAGGGTTAGGTTAGGGTGGCTAGACGTCCAGTATTTTACGGGAATGTCCTATATTTTCAGACTGCGTCCCATAGTCCCGGCACAAACTATTTAGACTATTTTGGATTCAAAATTCCAAATGGTGGGGGAATTATTTTAAGGTAGGAGTTATAGGTACATCGCGTTTTCGCGTCGAGGGTGTTAAAAATAGGTTATTATTCTGCCTAATTAGAAAAAAATGAAATAAAGGTCGATTTTGGAATATTTTTTTGGGATGAAGATCTCTGTTCTGAGAATACAAACAAAATGTCTGACCTAACCTAACCTGTGTTCTAAATTATTGCTGGATTGGTATACGTCGTCTTGGTAACGGGGTTAAAAATAAAGTCTTTTGCTGTGCCTATTCTCCTTTTGTACAAAAAATAGTTGGTCATTGTCCCTTTTTTTGTTAAAAATTTGGTCACCCTATAATAGATAACCTAACGCGCACCTATCAGGAGTAAAGTAGATTATTGTAACGTTCATGGGTTGGCAAGCCTTTGTTGTAAGAGGGCCAAATATTTTACGTGGGGATTAGTGCGGGCCGCACTTGGGCTTCCCTGACTTTTGAAATGTTGAAAATTCAAAACACCAAATCGTCGTCGGCCAGGAATTATAATACTGTTTCCATGTCCGTAGGATATCCAAATTTTTGTTTTAATTTCTCAGACTTTAGCTTAAAAATAAAAATTTCCCCAAATTCGCTGACTCGGAAAAAGTCAGGAACTCAGGTTTTCCAGGAGAGTAGGAACACTTAATAAATTGCTCATTTATCAAAAATTTAGAAATTCCAACAGCGCCTAAATAAGACTTTAAAGCTACGTTTAGATCTGACACTTATTGCATGAACTTTATATCGGACAGAAATTCTGTCTCTCTTACTGTCTCTTCTTTTCCGAGTTTTACTCTTACTGTCCGACATAAAATTTGTGCAAAAAGTGTTAGATCTAACTGCACCTTAACTATGTCACTTCTACCAGGGGCGTAGATATAGTCTCGAGTGCTAGGCAAAATTACAGCCCTTTGCTGTGAGGGTGTAAGCGGAGCAGGACATTTGAACGCGGCCGTTTTAACGCAGAGACGTTTGAACGCGAGGACGTTTGAACGCAGGGACTTTTGAACGCGAGAAATTGCACCTTCCCTAGACTTATTAGCGACGCACTTTATTGTGACCAAATCAGGGCAAGAGGATCATTATTAAAAGGTAGATCCCGGTTGAGGCTAGGTTAGTGTTAGGAATCGACTTTTATTTAAAGAGAGGATCATTTTTAAAAGGTGGATCCCGGTTGAGGCTAGGTTAGTGTTAGGAAACGACTTTTTTTTTTAAAATAAGATCATTAGAAGGTCGGTACCTAATCCAATTATCTCATTAAGTACCTATCTAATTGCTCACGTTCGCGTTCAAACATCTCTGCGTTCAAACGGCCGCGTTCAACCAGTCGCGTTCAAACGGCTGCGTTCAAATGTCCTAGACCGGGGTGTGAAAAATTAAATTCATTATATTCTATTAAAATATAAAAAGATTATGTAGAACAGTTATTAATAATTAACTAATTAGTGAAAAAAACCTAATTATTACTTCTCAAAACAAACAGTTTTGAACTTGAACAAAAAACAAAGTTCACACAAAATAAATGGGTTTCATTGTAATATGTAAATGACGATTTATGTAAATTATCAAATATTCTATTCGCTGGGTGAGTGACATTTGGCCACCTTTTTTGCACAATTTGTCCGCAGCGGACGTTGGCGTTGTTTTTAATACCCCCCACTATGCACTTTGCACCCAGCGAATACAAAATTATTAGCAGGAGTCTTGAAAAAAAACTAATTTTCCATGATAATCTTGTTCACTTTTTTTTTATTCATTTCATTTGTATGAATTAATTGGTTCACAACTTTACGAGCTCACGTTTTAATAAAACATGTGTAGTTTTTTTTACTTAAATGTAACTTAAGTATTGTATGTTTTAATAAAAAAAATTACTCCATTTTTATACAATTTTGTACATAATTAATGGAAACATTATTAATTAATCTACTTGGATGTCAATAAATCGACCCACTTCACACTTTTCGAATATCTGAGATCTGAAAAAGGTCGTTCCAAGTCCAATGTGTAAGGTGGGACCATGAGGGTTAAAGAACGTAACATTATCTACAAACTAGATTCGAATCCCTTTCTTCTAAAATCAACAGTTTTCAAGTTATGGATTAAATTAAGTACTAAGGAAATGTTGAAAAATTTAAATTTTCGCTTATTCGGGTTTTTCCGAACGCCCCTTTCCGAATAGGAAATTTAAAGGGTTAAATATTAAATAGAAATAGAAATTATTGTAATAAACATATTTGAAAAACCAATCCATTTCACAACAAAGCAATTTGAAATACCTATTGTTTGTAAATTTGAGTAGAAGTTTCGATTACTTTTATGCAACTTTAATATTTAAGGGGGTTATGTCGTGTTCTTTTCATTTTTGGTTTTGATTTCGATATATTATCGGCATATTATATTTAATATCGATATATGCGATTATAGAATAACATAATTTTATTTTCTCGTTTCAGATCCGATGAAGGCAGCAAAGGAGCTATGGACATTCTTACAGATGTGATCGACTTAGTGGTTACTTTAGTAATTTCAATATGGTATATAATAGAAGGAATTATTAAATTATTCTCCCCAACTGCCTTAAAATCTGTTAAAGGAGAGATAGTTTTGGTAGGACTAATTTTTGTTTACTGTCTCACAAAATTGTTATAACTTATTTTTTTAAGATAACCGGTGCGGGTCATGGAATTGGAAAAGAATTGTCTTTACAATATGCTAGTCAAGGTGCAACGGTGGTCTGTTGGGATATTAACAAAGATAATAACGAAAAAACAGTACAAGAAATAAAAAAACTTGGATATCCTAAAGCGCATGCGTATATGTAAGTTTCTTTTATCAAATATTTAGCCCCATTGATAAACTTAATAATAAAATTGCAGATGTGATGTAACTAATCGTGGAGAAGTTCAAGAAGTAGCTAAGAAAGTTCTAAAAGAAGTAGGAGATGTTAGTGTGCTAATTAATAATGCTGGAATAATGCCATGCCATCCGTTTTTGGAACATACGGCAGAAGAAATCGAGAGCATTATGAATGTCAATGTTATGGCTCATTATTGGGTTAGTATTATAATTTTGTCAGATTAAAAATCAATATTAACTTGGAACTAACTTTATCAAAATTTTTTATTATCTTATCATTTTTCTAAAATTAATTACAACTTATAGTATAAAATATATATCCAACGTTTAAATTATTGATAATTATTATAATGTATAGGGTGTTTTTTTAGCTGCATGAGAACTTCAAAATGAAATAAAACATTAAAAACCGGACGGAATGTTTTGGTTATAATTTTTTTATGAAAGTACAGTTAAAGGCATTTATGATTTGAACATGACTTCCGGCATGTGACCACCACGACTAATGGTTACGAAGCGCATCCGTTCAGTCCAATTTTTGACCACTTTTGCCAATATTTCTGGCTTTATTTCATAAATGGCTTGCTGAATATTAGCCTCCAATGCTTCTAGAGTTGTTGGTTTGTTAGCATAAACCATGGATTTAACATACCCCCACAGAAAATAATCTGGAGGTGTCAAATCACACGATCTTGGAGGCCAATTAATTGATAGGACTACGTTTTGAAATAATGTTGTCACCAAATTGTCCTATCAATAAATTGATGGTTTCGTTGGCTGTGTGGCACGTAGCACCATCCTGTTGGAACCATAAGTTGTCAATGTTTAGCTCTTGAAGTTTTGGAAACAAAAATGTATTGAGCATGTGTCGATATCTCATACCATTCACCGTAACGGTAGCTCCTTTCTCATTTCGAAAGACATATGGACCAATGATGCCGTTGGCGTGTATTCCACACCAAACAGTAAATTTTAATGGATGCAATGGAGTCTCAAGATAATGTCCCGGATTGGTCTCACTCCATATACGGCAATTTTGTTTGTTCACATACCCATTTAACCAGAAATGTGCCTCGTCACTGAACAAAATTTTACGGTAAAAAAATGGATCCACTTCCAATTGGTTGGAAGCGAATTTGGTAGCGTTGTTCAATGATCAATCTATTCTTCTTCTTCTTCTAGTGCCATATCTTCTTTAGACGTAGGCGATCTTCCTGGCTAAGCCAGGAAGACTTTACTAGGGAAATGTTAATGGGGTGGTTTCCCGTTGCCTTCCCCATAGTCCACAGATTGATTTTGGACTTTTGAGATCACAGCACATATCCGACGCAATCAGGATTAGAACCGCGGTTTCCCGCTCTGTAGCCTATCCGTGTTTGATTTACGCCAGACTGCTGGTCTTCTGATGGTCAATCTATGCATTATCAAATGCCAAACCTTGCTAAACACAAATGTCAAAAAACTGTTTCCATAGCAATCTTGGTTCAATTGTTATCCCTATTGAAAGTTCTCATGCAGCTAAAAAAACACCCTATACTTGATTAAAAAAAAAGAGATTATTTATTTCCAGATTTTACAAGCCTTTCTTCCAACAATGATCAAGAACAATTACGGCCATATAGTAGCTCTCTCATCAGTTGCTGGATTAACCGGCACAGTCAATTTAGTTCCTTACTGCGCTTCCAAGTTTGCGGTACGTGGTATGATGGCTGCTTTAGCAGAAGAATTAAGAAACCAAAATCCAAAAAACCAAATTAAATTTACAACTGTCTATCCTTACATGGTCGACACTGGGTTGTGCAAGAAACCGGTAATCCGATTCAAAACTTTAATGCCCATTGAAGATCCAAAAACAGTGGCCTCCAAAGTTATGGATGCTCAACGGCGCAACTTCACTGAGATATCTATACCACGACATATATTAAGTTATATGTGTTACGTAAAGTTAGTAACAATTTTAAGGGTAACTTAAAGTCGTATAAACTTATATAATTTTGTTTTAGGGTTTATCCAAATAAAATAGAAGGGTTAATTCAAGACTTCCTGGCATGTAGAGTTGATTCTGACTTAAAAGACTAAAAAGGTGTGAACGAATAATTTCTTAATGTGAAATAAATTCTGTTTTAAGAATTTTGGTTTGAGCTTACTTTAAACCCTTGTATATCCCATTCGGAACTGTACTTGCTTTTTTCCATAACTTCTCCTATCAACTTACGAGCCTTCATTCTATTTAATTTTCTATTCCCATTATTGCACAAGAAAACTTGTACAAAACTACCTCTCCTCTAACCGTTCGTCGCGAAAATGACATAAAACTTAACCGGTTACTTTTGGTTAACTTTTATGCTTCGCGAAAATACGCCTAATGTTTGCTTCACTGCTTGAAAGTAAAAGCGTGTCTATAAGTTTAAATGGTCCAAGGTTCGATGCTACTATGATACTGATTAGGTAAGTTAAAATAGCAATCTTTAATATTCTGCATTAAAATTGTTTAAATTTCAAGTATTGTAAGTGCTGTAAATGAAGATTCTTGAAACCAATGAAAATTTACTTTCATTCTTTCCAATCAATAAAAGATTTGATTTATAATAATAAAACTGTAAATCTAGGTCAATGCGCCACCTGTTGAAAAAGTTCTAGTCCTAATGATCTGTCACTTGTTCAAAAGATATAATCTTCAATTTGCAAAGAGTCCTAAGTATTATCATGGCATACTTTAAGAAATGTTGTTGTCTGTTCTCCATCATCCTCGTCAAAGTTTGAACATATTACACAAATTACCGGTAATCTTTCTTTCTCAGAGAAAGTTTGACCAAAACGTAATCTTCACTACTGTAACTGACTCGTAGTTTGGATCTCAGGGTGAACATGGGAAATTGATCTTTCATTAATTCCTGTTTACCATCATAACGGATATGAAAGAAAATGGTATCAATTTGAAGAGATTATCATTCAGCTTCTAAAGATACCTAATACTTGATATTTTGTTCTTTAATTTTTGTTAAACACTCAGAAATAAAATGCAAAATAGCGCATTTAAAAATAATTTATTTGGTTTGTTTGAACTTTGTTGCAATTGTTTTTACTTAAAAATCAATAATTTCTAACAAGTTACTTTGACATATTACAATAAAATTGGTAAACAATAAACGCTAACACAAGTTATTCGTAACTAGTTTTTCGTTATTCCGGCCGTAAAATGAGTGGTTTACGGCCTAATTTGAGGTACGAAAAGTGCCATTTTACGGCATAGGGAGTAAAAATAATTTTAAGGCCTAGGGAGTCGAAAGTGGTTTACACCAAGCGGTTCCATTCGCCTCGTCTACGAAAGCCCCTCGATTGTAAAATCTCATTTTACGGCCTATTTATTTGCTATTTTGCATTTTAACAGTGAGTTTTTAATGGAGAGACGATCGGAGCATGACTGTCAAGCGAGTTGACTAGGAACGCTAAATACCTGGTTCGACTCCTAATAAAGTAAGAACTTTATTCCGGCCGCCTCTCTGCTCTTCCGGGTTGGAGGTTCTACGTCGGGCTTGCTCCTCGTCGCAGGTAAAAAATGTAAAATGCTAACAAATCAAATGTAAATTTGGAGAGGTTGGAATTTGGGAATCGGATAACGTTGTAATACCGACTATGGATGAGGATCACCAAAGTCAGTTAGTTTATCCTCCTGCTAAATAGTTGGATATAATAATTGTTATCGTGTAAGTGGGACTTTGAATAAATTTGACGATTAATTTCCAAACCGCATCTGTTTCGAATTTAATATAAATAACTCACAAAACAGTAAGCTAAAAGTAAATTATTTTCTAATTTACACGAGATTCTACGCTAATAATTTTCAGTTCTACAGATGACAGATGGCGCTTGGAAATTAAACGTCAAATTTATTCAAAGTCCCACTTACACGATAACAATTATATCCAATTATTTAGCAGGCGTAGGAGGATAAACTAACTGACTTTGGTGATCCTCGCCCTAAATCGCACAAATAATTTCCGGCATTTGACCACTACCATTGGGATTATGTAAACTGCCCTCCAAATTTGACCATAAACTGTAAACTGCCCTCCAAGCAAAAAGGTTGCCACTAATCTCAGATGTAAACTGCCCTCCAAACTTTTTTCTGTTGTTATACGGCTTAATTTATTAATCCCTTTACTTAAAGGATTATTTTTTAAGAATTTGTAACAACCGGGGGTGCGTTTTTTAAAATATAAATCTTCAATTTATTTTCAAAAACACCAGAACCTTTTATTTGGCCTTAAATAAAAGTTTGTTCTTTTATCAATTAATGAATTAATTTTCCTTCGTTCCGATTCTGCCCCAAAATTTCTTAAAGTTTTGAGATACTCAAATTTTGGGGTGTACCGACGATTGGTCCAAACTAATAGAGGACAGTCTGTTATTTGAGTTGTTTCCGCTGCCACCCGATCTTGTTCTCTATTTGTAAATTATTCTTGGACATCCCCTCGGTACTTCCTATGGTAGCTCTGGTTCGACTTCCCAGTCTTCACGAACGACGTCGGTTACGCCCGGCTAAAATTGAAGGTGAGGTGCCTCCGTGCGGGTACAGGTGGGAACACTTATGAGCGTTAACTTTTGAAAAACGAGAAGAGACTTTCCCTAAATTAATGGTTCACTTTCAATTCACAATGAAAAACTTATTTTCTTTTTCGACAAAATAACCAATTTATTAACACCTAAAATTCGTTCAAATATTTACACATTATATAAACTCAAATTAAAATTCATTGGTTCCAAGTGTACAACCCCAATAAATTAATTTAAGTTTATTAAATTCACAATTACACCTTATTAACGAATTATTTGCTAACAAAACAAATAACAATTAAACATTTATCGCAATTTCAATAATCATCGACGCATTTAACAAAACATGCAACAACTTATAAATACAAAATATTTTACCTTAGAGCTGTATCATTAACATTTCTACACCCACAAAGTTTAATCGCAAAAGATTTGGAATTAAATTAATTTAATTGATTCCACTTCTTATTTATTTCACCCATTGGTAAATAAATAAGCTTCGACAAAATTACACTTGAAGTTACCACCACCGTATTGCAAATCAACCGAACTTGAAATTGCAATCTGCCCGGTCAAAATTCGCTTGTCCCCGAACAACGATTTTGACTTGTAAGGAATGATGAACTCCCTTAAGAACCCGCAGAACTCCGGTCAAAAATTCGTTTGTCAATCGGACAACGACTTTGACTCCGTAATGATAAGGAACTCCTCGAATTATGGCGGGTGGCCCTCTTTATATCAGTTCCGCCACCCCTTTCTAATTGCATTTGTCAACTCCTTGGTTTGAATTTTTTCCATGGGTGGGACAGTATTGTCCGTTGATTAAACAAAGAACATCGTCTTAACCAACCCCCATCTGTACCACGTGTGGTGTTTAGGTCCCGTATCATGTTTTGCTAGCTGATGCTTTCAAAACTTTTTCTAATTTTTTTTGGTTTTGAACTTTTCCAAAATATTTGTATACAATTTTTACCTGTGTTTCCCAAAGGTCCGAAAACTTTAATCTATTTCACTCTAGGGCCAATATTAACAAGGTTAGTTTCCAAAATATTTTAGTAAAACCTGAATCTAATAGCATTCCTTCGTTTCGATTATCAGTTTGAAATTCAAAATTGTTTAGTCTATTTTTTCTAGTGATCTACTGATAACTTCAAAATTTTATTTCTATTTTGAGTGATCCTGGATTTTTCCAAAATATTTTTAAACCATGATTAACTGATAATAATTTTCCTTCCAACCAATTTTTTGCAGTGCTACAGCAAATACGAACTTGGAAATCGTTAAGAACACGATCGCAAATTGTTTTCAATGTTAATGTGTTATCTTCTTCAATCCACCTTACCATTGCCTCTTCTATTATAGGAGTCTTTTTTGTAGATGCATGACCGTTCCTTTGTTTAGGAAAATGTTGTTCTTTTTGTAGCCATTTGTATGCTGTGCTTAAATTCACATTTAAAGCTTTCGCTGTTGCTCTCCAATCTTTGTCTTCCTCATGAGCTTTAAAAATCCTGGATCGGTCCTTAAGCGAAATTGTATTATATTTACCACGAGACATGTTGGAACAATTATATCAAAATTAATTACAATAAATTAGTTGACGAAATTTAACCTATATAAGCAAATTACGTTACTAAAGAGATAATCCAAATAAGTTTTCATTTGATCCAAATCTGGTTTTATTTGATCCAAATATGTTTTTATTTTATCCAAATTTGGTTTTATTTGCTCCAAATCTGGTTTTATTTGCATCAAATCTGTTTTTATTTGCTCCAAATCTGTGTTTATTTGCACCAACTCTGTTACCATTTGCACCAAATCTGTTTCCAGTTGTTCCAACTTATACTGCAAAAGGTATAGACACGAGTACTGTGGCGACCCAACATTTCTAGTTATTTTAGGGGTATATATTGAAGTGTGATAAAGTCAGTCAAATGTGCAAATTAAAGATTTGTTTAAAGTAAAATTTTGTCATTTTATAAGACAGCTGATATGGAAGCAATTTTGTATAACAAGCAATTGTTTTGTAACTTAAAACATAAAAAACTGCACAGATTTGTTTTTCTTGAAAATGTAATGGGCTTCATGTGAATATTCCGATGTGTCATAACAAGTGATGTGATTGTTTACCTGAAATTTGAAAATTCTATTATTTTGAATAAAAGGCGGCAGGAAGTGAATACTTACGGTTTTACGTTTAAAAGTTGACTTTTTGTAGTGGTATGGGACGGCATGTGCGTTTTCGGAAAGAGAAGGTTGTCTTGTGCCGACCGTTGATGGGGAATGTTTCGTCATGTTGCGAAAGTTAATTCGCAATTTTCCTCAAGAAAAGTTATTTTGAAGATTCCTTTGGGCACAAAAGCAATTATCCCAGTGTTATAAATAAAACGTGAGTATTTTGGAAGTTGTGAAATGTGGAAACGACATTTTCACGATCTTTTGTTCATCTTGAACAATTCTCGATTATAATTTTGAAATCGCACATTTTGGGATTGTTATACCTAAAATAACGTGAAGAAGTTTTATTTAATGGTTTATATGGTGTATGAACGAGTTTTACATCACTGATTATATTAGATGACCAGTAATTTCGCCGATTTAAAGATAACACATTTCGATTTTGAGGTTAACGAAAAACTTGCACATTTTGGTTTAAAACTGGTAAAAATTTATTTAAATCAACACTGGAGATTTAAATACACCACTTGAAGAATTTTACCCTTTCCCGTCACTTATTTTTGGATAACAGCACATTTTTGGAAACCAACGGAAGCCGAGCTACCGTCTGCCTATACGCTGGAAGCCATTTGATGTTTAAGTTGCATATTACCGAATTCGACCGACCGTGTTTCGCAAATTGTGTTCTACATCAAATTATCGTTTCAAGTAAGAAATTTGAACTTTTATATCAACACATTATTGTAAAAATTTTTATTTATTATGTTTACACGATTTACATAAGCAAAACGACAAATAAAAATATAGCTGAGTTTTTGAAAGTAAATGATACTTTTTACTTGTCGTTGGTACATATTACACACCTATTGCATATTGCTTTGACATTTGTGTCAGAGATTATCAGAATTGCTCCATTTTTGAATTTGAATTATTTAAATAAATTACCTCTTGATTTGTTGCGTCATTTGATTCGCTTACTATCGCTGAACCCTACAACCTGCAGATATTGTGGCCTCAGATGTGCAAACTGAACTTAAAGCTAGCCGGACCTATTTTGTTAGAGTGGACCACATTAAGCGAGGTTTTACTGCCGACTATAATTGGGAGTATAATTGAGCTGTGCATCACGACAATATATTTGCACTTTGACCTTCTTTCGCTCGCGTAGGCGGCAAAAGGACCGCCTTTTTAAATTTTCTCTCCTATTTTCTTTCAGAGCGTCATAGGAGGGTCGGGATGCGATTGTATTCTCTAATTACTATCTCCTCCACTAGACCCTACCCATTTTCTGATAAGACAACTTCACCAGCCGGCTCAAGACAGCCCCAAAGTATGTAGTGTCGTACGGCGGCCAATTTGCCACCTAGCGCGATCGACAACGTGAACTTTTTATGAATACTCTGTTAATTTGTGAAATCGTTTTCAATTTTATTCACAATTAATTTTTATTGTTTTTCGAAATGTAAAATGTATTTCATTTTTATGTATTTTAATTTCGTCTTATAAATGTAGCATTTATAGGTATTTATTAATTTTATGTATTTTCATATTGGTCTTTTTTTAAATGTAGCATAAACTTATTTTATGTATATTTCTTTAAATAATTCAAATCATGCACTTTGAATGACGAAAAACTCACGAAAACAATAAAAAACAAAGGCGGTCTAATTGCCGCCCATGCGATCGAAAGTGTAACTTGAAAAGGCGCGAGCGGATGAAGGTTAAAAAAATCTTCCTAACTTTGTACTAACAAACTATAAAATGATACATTTGCACTTTGGATGAGACACATTTAAACTTTAAGCTTACCCACTATAAAATGATATAATCGCACTTTGGATTGGGCACATTTAAACTTTAAACTTACCCACTATAAAATGATACAATCGCACTTTGTTTAGAGAAGTACTAATTTATTCGTATATTGCGTATATATCTTTTCATTTACAAAATTCAGTTTTACATAAGCAATAAATATGTATGAAATAGTAGAACAATAAAAATGTCAAGGAAAAATTATTATTGAACTATTAGTGCCTTTTTTGCTTTGGTTGGCCGTCCTCTCTTCCTTTTCGTGCCAAGAGGTACAGTTTTTGCTTCCATGGGCACCATTGCCTGTTTTAAAATTACTAACATACCCAAAGAATGCTTGCAAACATATATTGCTTCAGAAAACTTGAACAAGTGCACCGAGATGTAACTTTATCATTTTCGGAATAGCAGGTTACTTTTATAATTTTCTGAGCTTTATGAAAACTGTCAAAAGATTCCCATTTCAATTGAGTATCTTTCCAGCTTTGTATGTCCTCTTGGGTCAAGACGTCTGTAGTATTCTGTGTTGATTTAGCATAGAAGACAGACTTGTCATCCTCTTTTGGATTGTTACCTTAGTAACAATATACCTTCCAATTATTGGAAGTTATTTCCAATTATTGTTAGTTCCAATAATTGAAAGGTATTAACTGAGGTATTAACGGTATTAACTTGGAAAGCGGTGAAATTTTAAATTTCAACCGCCTTCAAAGTATTACTCATTGGGTATAGAGACCGTGCGCGAGTACAAGTAGCGCCGCACAAAGGCATATTTCGTAACTAGCTACGGGAGAGCTTTACACACTGTAAGTGTTTTCATGTGCTTTTTTTGCAATAATTTCGGTTTGATGCAGATTTTTCTGACAGTGTACGTGGATTTAAAAATTCTTCTACTAATTTGATTGGATTTTTTCTGGTCAATGGTTTCATTTGGTGTGCTTTGAGCTTGCAGATATTCTTATATGTCCCTCTTTATGCCATAAATCGCTGTTTGATTGTAACATCGCTTTTTCGAATATTTGTACCCTTCCTTCCGATGAAGTTTAAATATAAATATCGTAAAATGCCTTTTTCACTTTTTAGATTGCGGTAATTTATCGTAACCGACATTTCCGAAACTACACCTAATTATTTTATACTCCATTTTTGCTTTCCTTTATGTCATATAATTAAATATAACTACAAAAAAACTCCGTTTAGTATTAGTTTTAACGTATACTATGTTATTTTGCTACTTAGATCCCCCATCAGTTAGTGGGATTGTGTCCGCTAGAGTCGAAATTGGCGCTGGCGCTAATTTCACGCACGGTCTCTATACCAACGTTTCAAAGTGCGATGTATCGTTTTTATGTGCAAACGGTATTTAGAGAACGCGTTAAAATACTTCAAAGTGGAATTTCTTTTATTTTTCGTGTATTACCTTTCATAAAAGTTTTAATAATTTTTTTAATGTTCATTAATTTCTTTTAAAGCTATTTTGATCTATTTTAAGCGTGTTAAAATATTTCAAAGTGGAATTTCTTTTTTTTAGTGTATTATCTTTTATAAAAGTTTTAATAATTTTTTTAATGTTTAATCATTTCTTTTTAAAGCTATTTTGATTTATTTTAAGCGTGTTAAAATATTTCAAAGTGGAATATATATTTTTTCGTGTATTATATTTTATAAAAGCTTTAATATTTTGATTTAATGTTTATTCACTTCTTTTTAAAGCTATTTTGATCTATTTTAAAGTGCGAATAATTACCACCCATTATTTTAAATATGTTAGTTCCAACCTCACACCAGAGAGGTCACTACGAGTCACTACTAATTAGTGCACCGACTGGGTAGTTCAACGGGGCAGTAGTTCAGTCATTCATTATCAAGCAAGTTGTTATATTTATTGTTATTGTTTAAAGTGAAATAAATATTTATACGTTAACCGTTCACCTGTCTACTGATTTACACTCAAAAGAATAGGCCAACACACTTATGCCTATATCGTAATAACATAAAATTTAGTATAAGTCCCTATACTAAATAAATCCCATTATCCTTCGTGTAAGCGGGGTGTAAACTGCCCTAATACCACACCAACTTTGGGGCAGTTTACATTCGGGATTAGTGTTGCCATTTTTTTTCGGAGGGCAGTTTACATCCGAAAAATTTTACCTGTTTCATGAATTGGGGCAGTTTACATCGACCCCTACCATTACGGTGAATGGTGTGAGATATCGACACATGCTCAATACATTTTTGTTTCCAAAAATCCAAATCGACAACTTATGGTTCCAGCAGGCTGATGCTACGTGCCACACAAACCGTCGCTATATTGAAGGACAATTTGGTGACAACATTATTTTAAGAAATGGCCCTGCCAATTGGGCTCCGAGATCGTGTGATTTGACTCCTACAGATTATTTTCCTTAGGAGTATGTTAAATCCATGGTTTATTCCAGGGGTCGGCAATCCGCGAGCCCCCTTAGTGCGGCCCGCGAAGCTTTTATCACAACCTTAAAATAATTTTTATATTAAAAATTATTAGCTGGCAAGTGAAATGCAGGCACAAACATCTCATTAATTTGTAATTTGTTTTTAGTTGTAAATAAAATAAAATTTTTGCACGGATGATCTTTTTATTGGTTTTTTTTAGCTTTCATGGGCAGATGCGGCCTTTTGGGGTCAATTTGCGGCCTGCGGGTCTATGCTAACAAACCAACAACTCTGGAAGCATTGGAGGTAACATTTTCCCTGAACAAGGAATAATTTAATGCAAAATTATAAAAAAACCACTGCAGAAATAAGAAATGGAATTTTTGACCGTTATTTTTCGGAAAGTAAATAACGAATTTTCATTCCTTCTGGTTTCATTCGATAGAGTTTTTCATTATCTACAACTTTCTAATTTGACTTTCTTTTGTAGGATGCTTGGTTTATTCTTAAATCGCAAAAAAACATTTTTTTAAATTTAATTTAATTTTTTTTTAGGTTCTATAGCAGTGGTTCTCAAAGTAGGCGATTTCTAGTCCTAGGGGGGCGATAGTGGACATGAAAAAAATTGGGGGGGATGTTCAAATATTAATATTTATTTAAAAGTCAATTTCTTTCTTTCAAAAATAAAATTTAAATAATCCTAAAGCCGTGCGACACTTGTACTAATTTGTTAACAAAATTAACAGATTTTAAAAAACATTTGGTAACAGCCCAACATTAAATATTATTTTGTCTGAATTTTTTTTCTGAAAATAAATAATTATTTTATTACAAAAAAAAACTTTTTTAGCTCATTTTATCAAAAACAAACGAGGGGGGCGTTATAAAAATGCATGCTCGGAAAAGTGGGCGGTAGTCCAAAAAAGTTTGAGAACCTAAGAGCTAGAGCGATGCAAAAAGTGCTATCTTTCTTAGTATTGTTTCTTCTACACGACTCCATTTTTTTGATTCAGGATAGCATCGTTTTCGACCTTATCATTATCTCGTTCATAAAATAACTGGATTAAGAGGGCAGATTGTGTTTCAATATACAATGAATAAACTTCTAAAAAGGAAGCCAGAAAATCTATGGTGTATGCAGTTTATAATATCATTTTCTACAATTACGAATTTATTCTTGCGGTATTGTACTGAAAATTAGACACGATGAATTTATTTTGGGGCCACAAGTACGTACACAATTTTGGATCAAGATTGGAAGAAATAAAGGTACCAAACGTTTGATTTTTATTGTAAATTTTTCCTGGATGTGTGACTAAGCAGCAGGTCATCATTTTGAATTTTTAAATATCTGCTTATGGGGCACAGGAAGGTTACAGTTGGTTATAAAGTATTATTTTATGAGTTCAAATCCCATAATTGAGGGGTTGAATTTTTCTTATGCACAAAATGTATCCTTTTACATTTTTTGTAAAAAAAAAGTTTTGTTTTTGATTTCTAAATGAATTTTTTATTGTCTTTTGAGTTGGCAGTGGCAATTCAAGTTGTTACTCTGCTACTTGCTGATAAATTTTTCCCAATCTTGGTTTATTTTTTATGATGGTGGTGATAGAGGACAATATATAATAGGTAAGTAATGGTAGGAGGAAGTGAGAAAAATATTAAGTAAAAAAGTACAAATTAAAGTTTTTAATTTGTAGACTACAACACAACTAAATACAAAAATTAATTATTATACGACATAATTAATCAACTAAACTACATACAGTATAATATATTGAAAAAAATCACATAAAGTACTAACAACTATTTATAATTTACCATTTTGATATTCAACTATTAAGAAAATCAAGAATTCAATTAATGAAAAATCAGCTGCGATTTTTATTATAAAAGAAAAAATTACATACTAAAATTTATCCGATACATTACAACTAAAATAAGTCTAAAAGAACAGTCCTCCTTCTCATATTTTTAATTTTTTAAAACGATTACATAGCCTCCAACTGTTCTAATTTTCATCTTAAATATTGGGATTTTGAAAAAAAAAAAAAATATGCTGCACAAGCAAACTATTGATTTATAATTGCACAATGCAGGAACCTATTTTGTAGTAGATAATAGTTATCATTAATATAGTGAAAAACGAGAAAACCAATTGAGAACGTAGGTAAATAAATTATTTTATCGAGTATCATCGTACGTACAAAGTTGTCTTTCTTTTCTTATTTTTGGTTAAACGAAATTAATAAAATTATAGGTAGTAGTGACACTTTTATTGTCGTAAAAAATTTAAATTTTAATAAGCAGGAACGTTCACTTAGTGCCTACTGAACACAAAATTTTATTACTTAATCAATCAGTACATAATTTTTCAAAGTTACAAAGATACGTAAGTAAATTGAAATAACTACATACATTTTGGCCTCTGTTAGTTAGTTACATGATAATTAATTATTAAAACGGCAATGCACAATTTATGCCAAATTAAAGTCAAAGAGAACAAATTAATCAATCAATCACAAAAAACTTATAAATAATACTATTTTGCGTTTATACTGCAACTTTTTTTCACATCGTGACATGATTATTATTACATAATATTGCGTTATCAATTTTCACTAACTAAAAAACCAAATACACCTTGACAAATATAAAACATCGAATATTATTCAGGTGTAGCCTGTTTTTAAAACCAAACATGATAAAATGTTGAGATTGAAGGAGCCAAATTGTGCCAGAAGGGCGTACGGAGTTAATAATAAAAGTATTAGAGTTTTCATTAAAACTAATCACGTAGCATAACGTTTGGTCCACAGCCTAGCAATGCGATCATGTTCTTCACGATTTTGCAAATATTGTGTTGCAATACTTCCCACTAATGGATCGGCTGAAACATAACACAAATACATTAATAAATAAGTCAAATTATCTTCGTTTATTTATGATTCAATGAGAAATGCGAGGCAGACAAAATCATTTTTCAAATGTGAAAGAACTTTGATACAAAGATTCGCGCATTGTGTGCGTTCCCCCCTCTTGATAATTTAAAAATTTAATAGTAATTTGCTGGATGACTATGAAATGTTGAGTATGCAAGCTGCTTGACTTTGATTGGATGCCATGATGGCCATTAATAGCCCATAGTTGATGTTCAATTCCACTCATAGTGCAATTTTAGGCTTCTCTCGCGAAAATGGCAGAGGAAAGAAAATACAATTTCCTTATTTTTCCTACTCCCAATCATGGGGGTGTAGCTCCTAGGATAGCAGCCTTTTCTTGTTTTCCAATGAGGCCATTGAGGCTGTCACACTCTAAATCACTGCGACCACAAACTACAAACTTGTGATCTAGAAATTGGAAATTTTTGTTCTTATGCAATGTATACTTCTGCGAAAGTCCACTGCATGGTGATCAGGTTGAACTCCACAGTTGCTTCTTGTACAAAGATACTGCAGAATTCTGTTTCTGACTTTTTCAGTCTAGAATTAGTATAAAACATCAAATACAAACACGGATTCTTTTACCAGTAACCTTCAAGTGAAAGTAATAGGTTATTGAGCAATTCTTCTCATAGCTTTCCTCTACTCCTCTCCCTTTAGTTGCCATTCTGTCGACTAAACATGTATGAAAACATCTTGATTCTATCAAAACCGTAGGGTGTGTTTCAGCAGCTTTGTTCTTGATAGCCCCAAATTCACGGTTGCCATAGCGGTCTAGGACATTGGAATGCGGCCGTTTGAAGCCCCCCCCCCTTATTATATTTCAATATAATTATAAATTATTCATTATTAAGACAAATAGACAATGGACTATCCAAACACGCAGTTTAACAAATTTAAAGGGTTTAAATTGATTTAACGGCGTTAGGTCCGAGGTAGAAGGTGGTTGTCTTGTCAAAACTGACTCTTCCGCGCCTCCGCTTCGCGCCGCTCCAGAGCCGTTTGAACAACACTATACCAATTAAAAATATCCCCTATGGCCATCTAACTCGGCAAAGTGTGCTACTGGAAAGGGGATGGATCTCTCTTTTTGTTCAATCACACAATTACGTAATCAGGGTTGCCACAGAGTTCTGAGTGAGTGAAAAAAGTGTATCAATTTTCAAAATAAGTGAAGAAAAGTGTATAGCCCTCTTTTTGTTTCACCATTTCCCCGAAATTTTGTTTTAATGGCCGCCCTATTTCATAATTGAATTTGTTGAATCGCTCGGTTTCATTTGCTCCAAGCAACATGCGTCGCCTGAACGATCGTGCCTAAAGATGTCTGGCGATAGAATTGATTATTTCTAACCAATTATTTATCATTAATTTTAACATTTCGAGAGATTTTTGTTTAAATTTTTAGTTCTTTGTGGCGTAACTTGAACTTTAGGTTCCCTGGGGTTCTAAAATTTCCCCCCCCCCCTCTGAAAATGGTTTTCAATTTCATAATTGATGAAATATTATCAGCCAAATTTGCGCCATCGACCGGTCTTTATTTTACCGGGTTTTTATTTTTAATGATTTAAAATTTTTTCTTTAAATATTCGCTTCCCTAGCTACGCTACTAAAAGAAGAGTATAAGTACATAAATACTGACGCGAGCGAATGGATTTATGAAATTCCTTTCATTTTGCTTCCTGCAAGCAACATTTCTGCGGGCCGCACGAATAACTGTCGAGTCTCTCGCCTCCTGCTCCGAGTAACATGCGTCGACAAGACAATTTTTAAAATTTTATTTGTTGAATTTAATTTATAAAATCAAAAAAGTTTATTTGAAAATTTTAAATTTACCTTACATTAGGTTAAAATAAACACACGGATGTGATGTGGAAGCACTTTTCCGAGAGGTCGTGAAGACATGTCATTACGACAGTACTAAATATGTTGAGGATAAACCTTGAATCAAGACCCTTCGCGAGGTCAAAATGGCGCAACTTAACCAGTTGCCAAGAATTGTAAAAATTCGAAAATAAGTCAATTATAACCAAACCACAACAACGACAGACATGTTTCGATCTTGTTAGATCTCATCAGTGACGTACAGTTATGGATTTGGTTATAATTGACTTTTAAGTTTTTACCTATATAGCATTTTGTCGACAAGATTAATTGAATTATCCGATAATCCAAAAAATGACATCAACAATTCGCGCAATGCTAATAGGTATAAAACGACCCGTTTATATAATAAAATAAACACACGAATGTGATGTGACCTCTCGGAAAAGTGCTTCCACACTTGATGTGTGATGTGATGTGTGATGTTGATGTCATTTTTTGGATTATCGGATAATTCAATTAATCTTGTCGACAAAATGCTATATAGGTAAAAACTTAAAAGTCAATTATAACCAAATCCATAACTGTACGTCACTGATGAGATCTAACAAGATCGAAACATGTCTGTCGTTGTTGTGGTTTGGTTATAATTGACTTATTTTCGAATTTTTACATTAGGTTTGTTCGTTTGTATGAACTAACTTGAACTGGGTTATTTTTCGGGACAAAATACTCCCACCACAAAAGTTAGATAGTGTTCTAACTTGCACTGCCTACTCCTCCTATGGAGGTCGAGCAAGAAGTTCATGTTCAGTTATGAACTGAGCAGCGAAACGAACACAGTACATTGCACTAACTTGAACCGAGCAAGTTAGTTCATACAAACGAACAAACCTATTGTAAGCGAGTTCGTACAAAAAAATGAATTTTTTTTTTAAAATTGAATGATTTTCAAAAAAGTGAATAAAGTGTATCTGTGGCAACCCTACAACATCAACAAAAAGAAACAACCCCATAACAAAATCATAAATCCTACCACACACACAAATTAAATACTAATGAACTTCTAAAGTAGTGGATTCCAAACTTTTTGTTACTACGTCCCATTTAAAAAAATCTAATATTGGCGGCTCCCCCTCCCCTTATTTCACAAAATAATGCACAAATTTTTAACAACAACATTTCTCACCTTTCTAGAAGGCGCATCTGAGTTTGGAAATTACTACCTTAGCGAATAAATTTTTTTACTATTTTTGTACTGTTCGCGGGTTTAATAGTAATAAATTTCCATAGTTTCAAAATTTTTACTATTTCCCATCTCAAAAACTACCCCCCATCAGTTATTCATCAGTCAGAAAATTAGTAAAATACGTCTGGAAGATAGGGGGAATTGTGTGCGGAACGTCTCTTGCATTTCTCTAGTGTTTTCCAACTGCCCAAATTTTTGGACTAAATCTTGCATTTTCCGCCCGAGTTATTTGCTTGAGAGTGTATTCTAGTGTGGAAACAGTGTTCTGGAACTGGAGAGTGAAAATTGGTTTTGGTTTCCATTATAGCGTGGTCGAATTTTTTTGTAGAACCTGAACAGATGCTAAATTTTCCGACATTGCTTAAAATTTCCGAATTCCCAGGTTGTATGAACTGTAATCTAGAGTAGCGTGGTCTAAGTAGTGCAATTTGATAGTAAACATATCATAATTTTTTAGACACACTAAAAATGTAATAGACACTTTTAGCACTAAAAATATTATAAAATTGGTACAGATGTAAATACACTGAAAGTATATTATTAACCGCCTAACTAGAGTCCCTCTCAATTCTACCAATTTTCAAAAAGAACTAGATAGAATAAAGTTTATCGCGGTTTCCAACGGTTACAAAACTGAATTAATAGATAACCTACTTAATCAAATACAGAGGAAGAACACACTTAACACCATCTAACCTGTTGTTTCTATAAAAAATGATACCAAATTTGACCTAATCACCTATCTCGGTAAATCTTCTCATCACATAGTTAAATATTTAAAAAAACATAATCACAACATTGCCTTCAAAACCGTCAATAAACTCAACAAATTCATTAATAACGCAAAATCGAAATCGGATACTTTAACAAAATCGGGCGTATACGAACTCACTTGTGAATGCTCTCAAAAATATATTGATCATACGGGTAGAGCATTCCAAACGCGTTTCAAAGAACATTCTAGGTCCCATCGTTTAAATGATGGTAAATCTACGTTCGCGAATCATCTTACGGAGAATAATCATATACAACTAGGTCAAAAAATCTTGCATGTTGAATCAAAAAGTAAAAAATTAGAGTTTTTGGAAGCTATGGAAATTAATAGATTAAAACATTTATCTACCTTACTTAATAGCAGGGTTCGCAACTGATTTTAGGAAAACAATAGAGACTTGGTCTCTATTTACACATTTAAAAATAGAGACCATTTAGAGACCATGGAGAACCAATTTCCATACAAAATTTAATGTTAAGGACGTACGAACGCGACTTTGAAATCAATTGAGTACTAATTTGTTATGAAATTTATTTAGGGCTTTGGAAAAATTTTCAAATATATCCAAAATCATATAATGATTTATTAATTTGTTTTGAATATCGGAAATACTTTTTCGATATTTATTGTAAAATATCAGTGTTATAAATTAGTAATTAATTTGACTTGTTTTAAATTACGTATTAAATTTGGCTACACCGCGGTTTTCAAATAAAAAATACTAGAACTGTATGTCAGTGTATCGAGTTGTTTTGTTGACAGTTACATAAATTATTAGTTTTACTGTCAGTTATGAATAGTAATAATCATTATAATGTTAGAAACAGTCATGGTGTCTTGTTTCCCAAAAACATAAATTTCGTCATTTTGTCAAAACATAAAAAAACGTCACTGTTCTATTGTGCGTTGTTGCCAGTTTTATTATGACGACTAACCTAACAAAATAGTTTTAGTTTTATTTATGAAAATAATTAATAATTAATTGAAATGTTCGGTAACACCCTGTTTTTAATGCAATTATATAAACTATATACTTTAAAGAATATTTATAAACATTATATATTACGATATCTACTTGAATAATATTGTCTTTTATAATTTTAAATACACGAAAACTCTATTCTCCATAAGATCCTATGTTAAAAATTTGAATTTTAATCAATAATTACTCTTTGAAATTATCGGTAACAGGTTTTTATTTTTAGAGAATCCAAAAGCAACATAATTGAACTACACAATTCAGTAAAAAAAATAATTTTATCTACTAACAAGCCTCATGTATGAACGTCCTTAAGCAGAAAATAGGTACCTATTTATTTTTGCTAATACAAAAATATGCACAAGGTAATTTCAATTGATTATCGTTTAATTTTCCCTTCGATGAGTTTTTATGTATTAAACTCGACGCATGCTGATTAATTTTAGCAAAACCCGCAGAAATTGAGAAAGCTTTACTACAAATAATAGTAATATCTAGCTTTTTCAACCACTCAGTTTGAAATTTACACTTTCCCATTTTGTTATATTTTATTTTATTAAGAATTAAACAGAAGCTCTCTGGTCCTCCAAGTTGGGGGTTCTACGTCGGGCTTGCTCCTCGTCTAGGTAAAAAATGTAAAATGCTAACAAACCAAACGCCAATTCGCAAGGTTGGTAGTTGGGTTCGGATAAACGTTGTAATGCGTTTCAGAAACCGATTATATCATCATCATTTAACAGAAGCTACGCACCTAAATAATTAGACTAGACTGGCGAAATACAAACCAAACTTGAAGAAATGATTTTGTTAGAATTCTGCAAATGAATGAGTTTGACTGACAAGGGGACACTACAGTGAGGTATCCACCAATCGTGATCCCAATTTTTTTGGTGATTCTATGAGCTAAAAAAATTGTCACTTTCTCGGCGTTTAGTCGAATGGCCCTTAGTTTTTGAGTTATGAATTTTTGAAAATACCATAGTGGGTTAACTGATATTACTGTTAGCTATTATTACAAGAAACCGTGGTTGTCTAACGGTTAAGAATTTGGAATGGTAATTCGCAGATCGTTAATTTTTTAATGCCGATAATAAATTACATAATTTATAACAAAAAAATCTCAGGACCGATACGTTACAACTCCAATTATGCTAAACCTATGATAAAACCAGCCCATTTCAAAAATTCATAACTCAAAAACAAAGAGCCATTGGACTAAACGCCGAGAAAGTGATAATTTTTTTAACTCATAGAATCACCAAAAAAATTGGGATCCCGATTAGTGGGTACCTCACTGTATTGTCCCCTTGTGAGATAAAGAGCGCACAATAAATTACGAAATCGACGTAATAAAAAACGCATAGTAAAATTTTTGCATTTTATCAATAATTATGAATTATACTTTTTTTAAAAAGCAAAATTTAGAAACTTTAGAGACCAAATAGGAAAAATAGAGACTTTTAGAGACTAGCATTGAAAAAAGAGACCAATGTCTAAAAAAGAGACCATTTGCGAACCCTGTAATAGTCAATCTGATCTGAATAACTCGCCATTGTTAAATATGTTCAATAAATACCCCCCCCCCAAAACCAACAACATAACCCCCCTTCCTGACTCTCCAAAAATTAGTTAATTCCACCCCTATATAAATTTAACCCCAACTACAATAACCACCCCCTCCTTGTTTGTCACATCCTCTATACTATTTTATATTATTTAAATATTTTTTTAAATTTTCCCCCCAAATTCAAATTTAATAAAAATCCCCAAAAAATTTTAATCTTTCCACGCCCCTTTTTGTGTGTATGTTTAACCAAAATTCTCTCGTCACTTTCTGTTTACTCACCTGAGGATGTTACTGTGTTAACGAAATCGATCGTGAATAATAAACTTTCAGTATATTTACATCTGTGCCAATTTTATATATTTTTAGTGCTAAAAGTGTCTACAGTTGTTTGCACGAATAATGAAGCTTCGTCATAAACGGCATTTGTATGAAATAAGACGAAAATTGTGAGTCACATAAGTGTTTGATATAATAAATTTAAATCATAAAATTTAATAATTAATAAGCTCAAAATTTTATTTTTAACAATATTTATGACTTTTATGAAATAAGTGGGTCCACGGTCAAATTCATACCAAAAACGGTTTGGGAAATCAAAAAATTTAAGAAACCCTGCTCTAATGAAATGGAAATACAACCTAAAATCAAACTAATTTGTTAAAAAATTAAAGCAACAGTCACTATAAAAACTACTTTCATTAAAATTATTATGTACGCTAAGAACTATTGTATTTATCTCTTTCTATCTCATACGTTGGGTGTCGGATAATTTTCGACGTAAAAGATTTCTAAAATCAGACATTTAAGAATAATTTAATATAGTGTGTCTTTGTTTCACCTATGTTACTACAATTAATTAAAAAAAAAGGTTGCCTGTACTTAATTCAGATGGTTGTGACGTAAGCTTCATTATTCGTGATTACAACTGTATTACATTTTTAGTGTGTCTAAAAAATTATGATATGTATGAACTGTAAGATTATTTTGAATTATTTTATTTCCGTTTTGTCAATTTTGCCAGAAGATTGAATTGGATGATACCAATGAATTGACAAGGTACCCAACGTCAATTTTTTATTCCAGTATTTTGTTCCTACTTCTGTTTCTAAGCGGCAGGTTATTTTGATTTGAAATACATATCTACTTAAAGATACACGAAAGGCAGTGTTGGTTATAAACTGAGTTTTATGAGTTCAAATCCCATAATTGAGTTGTCGATTTTTTTTAAATTATCAATGCACACAAATTTATCATTTAAATTTATTAAAAAGTCGTTTGCTTGTGCGAGCAGTTCATACTCCTGGTGTTTTAATTTTTTTTTACGGGAATTATAGAAGTTAAAATTATAAAATCTCTTGGCTACATGGTAAAACAAAGACTGTTTTTGCTAATTGCTGAAGAGTTTTCAGCTTTAACATATTAGGACAATATTTACAAAAATTCTCCTCTTTAATATTATTCACCCTTTTCTGTTTAAAATTTTTCACCATTTTTGTAGTGTTGACAAGTATAACAGTAATGTATTAATCAAGTTCCAAAAATTTTAACATTTTTATAGCTTACCCCCCTCAAAAGCGACTTCCTAAGCGCTTAGAATTGTTTCACTATTTTTAAAGTGTTTATAAGTTAAACAAGTGTGTATGAGAGACGGTCGGAGCATGGTGGTCGAATAAGTTGACTATGAACGCTAAATGCCCGGTTCGAATCCGGGTGAAGTAAGAACTTTATTCTGGCCGTCTCTCTGGTCCTCCAGGTTGGGGGTTCTATGTCGGGCTTGCTCCTCGTCTAAGTAAAAAATGTAAAATGCTAACAAACCAAACACCAATTCGCAAGGTTGGTAGTTGGGCTCGGATAACGTTGTAATGCGTTTCAAAAACCGATTATATCATCATCATAAGTTAAACAAGTGTAAGTATGGTTAGTTTTAGATGCTACATGGAGAATTAACTTGTATTCTGCATCCCTCCCCCCTAGAGATACGGCCGCAACTTATACCTCGCAGAGGGTCCCTGGCAAGCCGAGATACCTATTCCACCACTGAGTTGCAAGACCCTTGATGGCCTTCTTAGGTTGAGGGATCCCGACAGACAGGCCGTACTAAGTTCTATTAGTTGGACAGCAGTAACCCCAGGTTATCCAGGAGGACCACCAGGAGTCATCAAGGTCGTCTTGCAAAACACCTTTTTCACTATTCTTTAATTTCGAAAGCATGGCCCCGCCCCCTTGGGTCCAAATGATTTAAGGATGATTCGTAAACACCCTTAGAGATTTACTTGTCATCTCATGTTTAAGCTATTGCTGTGAAGACCACCGGGGTTCCGGCCTTCAGCGCCATGCAAGTCTACTTGTCATGAGTTAAAGTCATTGGCTTCTTTCAGGACTGACCTCCTGCACCAGGTCCAGGTCATGGGTTAAGGTCGTTAGTCCTTTAGGTTACCGTGGTTTCCCCATTAATCGATACACACAATAATCGCCATTATGGGTCATAGTTGATTGACACCCATTAGGTCACCTTGAAATTGCGTTAATAGATGACAAACAGTGAGAGTTATTAAGATAACGAGGCATTTGGTATCCTTGGGTTGCTTGAAAGGGTCGCAGCGCCTGAACTTTCTGTCGTAACAGGCAGATTCTGTTCCCCACGCCCTTTATGACAAGCGTGCATATTTTGCTCTCGGAAGTTAGCCGTTCTTGGTTAGGCGTTTACTCGGTTCTGCAGCTGAGTCGTATTTTCTGGGTGCCCACACCCACATCCAGTGCTGGACATATGCGCATTGTGTACATGCCCAACTATTTTCTTTTCTGTTTAAAATTTTTCCCCATTTTTGTAGTGTTTGCTAGTGTATTAACCTCCAAAAATTTTAAATAACATTATTTTTATAGCTTACCTCTCTCAAAAACGACCTCCTAAGCGCTTAGAATTTTTTCACTATTTTGCCGTCTTTACAAATTTAACAGAATTTTTAAAAAATTTTAATAATCATTTAAAACAGCTTTTTTATTGATTTACCCATCCCTCTCAAAAATATCCCTTTCCGTTTAGAATTTTTACACTATTTTTGTAGTGTTTGCAAGTATAATAATAACAGTAATATAATTTACAAAGTTTCAAAAATTTTAAACAAATATTTTATCGTTAACCCCCTCAAAAATCATCCCCTACGATTAGAAGTTTTTAACACTGTGTTCAGTGAAGTAGCAACAGGTGGTGCCAGGAACCTAAGCCCCATGGGGGTCCGGGTACACGGAAAAAATTGATTTCTATTATTTACCGACTTTTTTGTAAAAATAATCTATGAAAGTTTGTACATTGTACACAGCGGCGACCCCAGGGTGTTGCGACCGCAGCCAAAATAAAAAGATATTTCAAAAAATTGAATAATACAATTCATTTAGTAAAAAATAATATAACTAAGTATCTTTACGAAGAAACGAATGACGCAGTTGCAACATCAAAAGTCCATGAGAAATTTCTAGTTTCGTGAAAAACTGACGGACCTAATTTTATGAAAAGTTATACCAACTACGTTATACCTATATAAAATCGCCTGCGGCGCTAAAGAACGATGCTTTTCCTCATCCCCGTGTGCCGGAGGTTGAAAACCATTGTAGGACAGTAGGAGGGTGTAGGGGTAGTGAAAATATTTAGAGGGGGGCCTCATATGTACTAAACTTTCACTAGTATCTACGGGGGGGGGAGCAAAAAATGAAATCTCGCACCACCTGAAAATATTTCTAGTAAATTTAAAATTTGTAGAAAATGTTGTATGCTACGCCTCTAGGTTTGGAAAAGCCAAGAAGGGGTCGGAAATGAATTGAGAACAGGGGGATTTCCTCAAGGTCGTGTTAATTTTGACAAGTAAAAATTTGAAAGTTTTGCTTTCTTACTAAAAAAAGTTTATCATTTAAGTTGCCCCTACCAATTTAATCACCATTACAATCGATTTTTTCTAATCAATTTTCATTAATTTTAATATTTATAAACATTTTTATATCAATTTTCTGTTCTTCTTTGTGCGTTTTTACACTTTTCAATTTTCACCTTTTTTAAATGACTTACATTTACTACTACATAAAAATTCAAGACTACAAAAAAAAACCATAATTTTATTAGAAACAAGAGTGCAAGTACAAAAGTACTGGAGCGCATGAATTAATTAACGAGATTCCTTGTATCTAAAGGCTTGTTCACATCGACGTTCTTGTCTTGCTTAGATAGAATCCAGCAAGAACCGATCAGATTGCAGTATGATCTTCTATACTTTTCTATGTTTAAAAAGTACCACAATCCCATTGGTACTTGCTAGCTTCTACCTAAGCAAGGTAAGACAATAACCTCGATGTGAATACCGCTTTACCCCTCTCTTATTTTTTTCGTGATACTTTTTTTGAATGACTTTCTTATTTTTAACCCCATTCCGTAATTTAACTTGCCTATTCTCTCACCAACATTTGCTCCGAGCAATATGCGTCGACAATTTTTAAAATTTTATTCATTGAATAAAAGTGGCAACCCCGCAGGGATTGGACTAGCTGGGTTATTGTTCTACGCAAACTTCGACCTTATTGACGCATACTATTACCCGTCCGTGTGCTTTTACTTGGGCTTGTGGCGGGGCATGGCGAACGACCGAGGCAGCAGTAGTAGTAGTAGTGCCTACGCCGTCATAGAGTTAACATCAAGATAATATAGGGTCCTTTTGGGCTTAAATTTCCCGATTTTTAATGAGTTGGAATGACTTAAAGATCTACATTTCATTTAGATCCGGTCGAGGTGGTTGTCGGGCTTCACGGATTTTTTAAAGAGTGGACAGTAGCAGAGTTCCTGGTTTTTCTAATTTCCATGTTTTGTTGGCACTGGGGTGTAGTTTTAATGAGTTGAACTGTCTCAAAGATCCTGGTTAATTAGTTCCGTGCGTTAAATCAAGCTAATATTTATAAACTTCTTTGAAGGTGTGCTAAACTGGGGGGTGGGCGGAGCTTATCCCATCCCAATAGCCTATACACCGTATTGTGTAGGAAACTTTTCATTTTTTGGAAAAAATTAAGGCCTATTTTCAACGATATATAAAATTTATATTTTATAATTGTTTTTGGACCCTTTAGCATCATCATCAGATTCGTCACACTTCAGAAATTGTTAAATTCGTGGACCCAGAAATTGTAGGTACTATCCCCAAAATGAGTCTTAAATTGTAAAATTTCAAGAATTGTAGACTGTATGCCTAGGGGGATGGGGCATAACCCTTTATCATAAAAGGCTGGGTGTACAACCGATGGGTACGGAATATCCCCCCCCCTCAACTAGTCCAGTAAATTCCCGAATTATTTTAGAAGCTTCTTCCTAATTTTTTTTTAATTTAACGCTGATTCTAACTAATTTTATTCACATAGGGATTGCAGTGTTAGTATAGCTTATCAAATTGAATTATATTATTTTGGAAACTCCAAATATGTGGCTGTTTACAGTACTACTGTAAAACAGACCTAAAATGTCTGGTGTTGTTTTGCATTGTTTGTTCATAATTTTGAGTATGTATGATGAAGTTATAAAATAAAAACTTAATCCAACAAAATATTGAGTAGATCTGTTAATGGTGGCCATATTTACCTACACATAAAGTGGCAACGCCAGCATTAATTTACATTATGGATTACTCATCTTGCAAGAAAAATTAAAATTGGTACTTGCAGCTCGTACAATACAATCAATGCACCAGAATATTATTAGGTTCATGAGAAAATCCTTTTCCTCTTTTCTCATTAAAATACTCAGCACTTCAATTATTAGGCTAAGCTCCTAGAAACATTTCATCTTGTAGACCCAACTTAATTAAAAAGATACAACAAATATCTTATATTAAGCAGGTTTTTAACAAAAATAAAAAGAAATGAAGTTCTAGCACCTAGCAGAATAATTATGTTCCCAAGCAGCAAAAAATTCTGAATCTATAACAAAGGTGACCTTGTGACCATTTAAAGTGCAATCCTCCCAGATAGTCAGCCAAGTGTTATATTTCAGAAAAACAAAATAACATAAAACAAAGTGATCAAAATTCAAGAGTCCAAAATTTCATATTATTCCAAGTGCTATCGCAGCAGCTCAATAAATATTTGATTAAATTCCTTGTTTGTAAGCAATGAAATCACCCCAGCCGGTGTTAATTAATCACACACAAAAATATTTACAATTAAGAAACTTACCAGGATTACAGTCGGTGAGTAAGGAACAAATAGAAAGCAAAACTTTCGAGATGGTCAAGGCAGGTGACCAATTATCTTTAAGGATGTCCAAGCAAATAACCCCTTGGCTGTTTATATTGCAGTGATAAATCCTAGTGCGGAAAGTAACTTTGGGAGGTTTAAACGGATATTCTGGAGTGAAGTGTATATCCAAGAAGAAGACCCCTCCTTCATATACAGAACCTGGAGGCCCCAAAATCGTCGATACCCATTCATAAAAGTTATCGCCTTTAGGGCCTGCACTACAATTAGGTGGTGGGTCCAGAGTGATTTCAGCCAATTCCTTCTGTATACGTTTAGCCGACGTTCCCAACGCTTTGGACATTTTCGGATTTGGTTTTGGTTCTTTCGATTGGTCCCCTATGGACTGACCCCTACCTCGACCAGATCCGCTAGAACCCGCTGTAGACATCGTACTTTAAAGGAAACACAAAAATTTCTGTAATTACACAAATACGAACAAACGAAATATTGGTAGGGTTTCGTTCAAGAATCAAAAATCAAAATTGATTCTTGACTATGACGTCGGCCATGTTGACATGTACATCGAAAATATAAAAATACCTCGAATTTAATTGTCATCCACAATTATTTTCTCAATGAATCATTACTCACAAAACGGCTGCGACAATAAAAAATTACCTTGTCGTTGCGGGACAATAATTTTACTTTGATAATGTGACCGAATTCTATCGTTCGTTTCAAGACGAAGTACACTCAAAATTCATACATTTCTCACACCGATGTGATTTACACACCCAGACGAATCCAATAAGCATAATTTTCGACTTACCCAATTTGTTTAACACTTTTAATATTGAAGAACAATACACACTCCCTGTTCCCTTTTCACACTACGGCTTGTTCATGGCGTTTACAGGTATGGACCTACATTTGCGACGTTGGCAGTGCTTCAATTCGAAAATAAACAAATATTTAAAACTCGTTTTAAATTTTATAACAACAAATTTTACCCAAACTAAAGTATTAATTGTAAGTATAAACTTGGAGGGTTACCATACAACCATACGAGAAGAATTGGTAACTCAACGTAACAAATTATTCTTCGATTTGACACAATTTTCTGTAGGGTTACGGAGAAACCAGAAGTTTGGCAACGTCCGAATATTTTAAAACCACAAGCAAAACTAACCTAGAAATATTGGACTCGACCTAACCTATTAGAAGTTGTTAAATTTTCTTAAATAATTTGGTTTTTAGTGTTTTAAGTTTTGGATTCGTTTACCGCAAGTGATCAAAATGGGGAAACGCCAACATCAAAAGGATAAAATGTGAGTATTTTGATTTGTTTTGTGGAAGTTTTGAAGTGTTGATGTTTTGGGTGACAGGGGGGACATTGTGTATATTCTCGAAGAGGAACAAACGGGATTGTGCATTTTGTGCCCCCAACACGACGAATTGTCAAAGTTGAATTGATTTCATTGTAAATATTAAAGAGGTCATAAATGTCAGATGTTGAGTTCTTGAACCATCGCTTCCTCGGGTTTGTTAAGTGTAAGGAAGAGTTGTGTTGGTTTTTACTACGTATACTTCTACGTTTTCGATTGTTAATAAGTAATCTAGCCAAAATGAAACCAATCTGAATAGTCGAATTGGCATATCGGTTACTTTGTCATATTGGCATGGTGGGGGAGCAGTGTCCAGCCCTACGCTCCTTTAATCAGTAACGTTGAGATATTTCGAATTGCGTCTTTGCTTGGTCGTTTCCAACAGTCAACTACCTAGTGTTATCGTGCAGTGGCGTAACTACCAGAAGGCAGAGTGGGCAATCGCCTCCAGGCCCGAAAGTCTTGGGGGGGGGGCTGAAGCCGGCTTCCTATGGTTTTTAATTGTTTGTGTATTCATTAGAGGCCGGATTTATATGTGATAATTGATAACAGAGCGATCTAAAGGTAACATCCCATAATACCAATATAACGCACCGTTATTAGGTAATATACTTTGCTTAACCAAAGTTATTGGTATTAAGCCAAAAATATTGCTTTGCTTCGTTCCTCTCCTCACTCTCATGCGCAATAGATAAAATCCTTTCTATTCCTTTTTATCTATTGCGCACGAGCATGACCGTACATTGTACGGTTTCTCAGCTGGTTGGAACAACCTTAATGAATGGTCAATGCTGGGCCACGAGCTGGGCCAGTATTAGATTCGAACGGGCAACCAATCATTGGCGTCCGATGTTCGTACCGACCGCGACTTTGCGCCAATGCTGTTTACCGTTGCTTTTCCTGTGATCAGCACTTGACCAATACCAAGCTAACGTTGCACCAACTCTGATTGCCAACCTTAAGACGGAGGTTATAATTTCAGTTTTGGGCTAACACAACGGTATGAAGTACTTAAAGTAGTTCTGCACACCTGGAAGTTCGCTGCGTGCTTCCTCCGCAGTTGGTGCAGATCGGGTCGGAGTCTGGACTCTGAGCAGTTGGTACACCAATGATTTCTTACCTGCAACAGTTTTGGGCGTGACCGAATGCTCTGCAGCGATGGCACTGTCCTATCTTCTTTTTGACGTGGAGTATTTCGACCTTGATGTCGATGTGGAGAATTTTAACTTCCTTGAAGATCCG
This sequence comes from Rhagonycha lutea, assembly GCA_958510855.1. Classification (NCBI taxonomy): domain Eukaryota; kingdom Metazoa; phylum Arthropoda; class Insecta; order Coleoptera; family Cantharidae; genus Rhagonycha; species Rhagonycha lutea. The sequence continues at coordinate 24,409,662 of OY294041.1, read as the reverse complement.
ATTTTCGTAAAGTGAACATGATGAGGGGGATGGGTCTCCTGCCTCAGCTTCTCTTCATCTTGGCCACAGGCAGTAGTGCACAGGTCATTTTGGGGGAAATTTAAGTTAATCTCGCTGGGGATACCCCTGATTACTGCTTTAATTGGTTTGTCTTTGCAAAGGTGGTGGAAATGTCAACCACCCTCTTCGGGGATGAGGGTTTCTTCCTTAGACCATTTATACTGATAGACACGCTTCTTCCTATCTCTCCTTAAATACAAACCGAAGCAAATTTTAAAGGTGCGATTTTAAGGACTGTTTTAAAACTTCATTTACAGCTCAAAATTGGTTATAGATACAGCAATGATTTTTTTTAACGAAAAGAGGAGAATTTTCTGAAGGTCATGATATAATTTTTAATCGGTTTTGATAATGTTTTAATATTTTGATTATGTTAATTAGCAATTTGATATCAAAAACCCACAATTAATTAAAATTTAAAATATGTCATGACTCATGAGTCATGATCCAGTTAAAATAGCAATCTTTAATATTCTGCATTAAAATTGTTTAAATTTCAAGTATTGTAAGGTAGTCCAGTCATTATAGAATCAAAATAGGGGTGTTTGTTGCAAAAGGTGTAGTGTAGAAGATTTTATTATTTTAACTTGTATATATGGGTGCCAACATGTAAAGAAACAAAAATGCTAACACGGGCGACCTCGGGAGAACCTTTGGTCTCCAAAAAATCTCCAAATTTTAGGACTTTTTTTACTTTTTAGCCTATAACTCCTAAACCATGCATCCTAGCAAAAAAGTTACGATATAACAATTAAAGAAGTACTTTCATGGGTTCCTTATGCCAATTGCAGGACTGATTGATTGAGAATTTCAATTTCGAGAGATGTAATTTTACAATCGAATTTAAAAATGTTGGTACTCATTGAATGTAGAATTTGACGCTCTACAACTTTTATTTCATGAGTTTTTCTCTTAGGGCCAGTTGCATAAAATAAGATCATCCTCGGATCAGAATCCGAGTTTTTGTTTTGTTTGGGGTTTTTTGAAGATTTTTCCATAAAACTTTGCTTAATACGGCAATCAGCGAACATTGGAATTTTTTGTTCATTTAATTCAGCGATTCTCTAAAGTGGGCGACATGTAGTCCTAGGGGGGCAATAGTGGGCATGAACAAATTTGGGGGGCGCGGGCGTTCAGGTAGTCGGGGGGGGGGCGATGGCTTTATAGAATAAAATATTTATATTTGTGTAAAATTTAATTTCTTTCATAAATAAAATAAAATTGTCTTTAAAATTTGGATTTCATATCAAATTGTGTAAAAACCGAATCCGAAAACCGAGTGAAACAAATTGAATCAAAACACTTGATTAATATTCGCGAACAAAAAACCGCTGCTTGCAGATCAGTAGCTGGAACTGGACCAGTGAGAGATGTTATTGGAGATGTCAACAAGATGTCAACAAGAAGATGTCCAACAATTGGACCATCCAAATAATGAAAAGAATTCCCCAGACATCATTCAAAACAAACAACAATAGGATATTGCCAACTGGAAGAAATCCAAAATGGTTCCACAACTTGCGGCCCAAAACTGCGTAATAGATCGCTACACGAAAGAACCTCTCCCATTTCCAGATGTTTACAAACGGGAGCCAAAAACACCACACGACCACTGTACTGCACAAATTGCAAAAATTCGTTACAGATCATGGAAAACAACGCCGCGCCGATGATTTTAAAATTCAATCTTTAATTAAAAATCATTTTGAGAAAAGCACAGTCATGTAAAATTGAGTTAGACCTACCTGGAAAATTGGGTCAACTGGTAACAGCTGGCGACAAATGTGCTAAACAAATTAATTTTCATAAATTTTAATATTCACAAAATTTATTCGCCTAGTGTTCATTCACGAAAACTTTTTAACTTTTAATAATAAACGACGCAGGTCCAGTTTATATCAGTGACGCGAAATTTTAAAGGGTTTATGTTTCATGTAATTCTTAACATCGTTGATGATTGTACCAAAATTAAGAGCGAAGAAAGCATCCCGTAAATTAAATGTGTTTTGCTGTTAATCATTGGGATTTATTCAATTGGATCTGTGATCCATGGTCCAATAACATTTTTAAAAGTGTCAGACTTACAACACAATTTGAATTAACTGTTCGAATTAAGTAAAACTTAACAATAAAATTTGTTCTTTATTTAAATATGAAGTCGATCTTTTGTTGTGTATCGAATCAAATCCGATTATTATATTTAAAAGGAAGGGGTCTAACATGTGTTCAAAAGCGACTGACAATGAGCAAGCTTAATATTAATAGATCATTTACGATTCGTCTTCCTGCTTGAATCCCCAATTCAGTAGAGTTTTACTTTAATTTAATAAAATTTTACACCAATTAATTTTCGCAATTTTTTACACTAACTTACTCGGAGTAACACAACAAGCAGACCTAATATATCCATTTTTCTTGAATTCAATTTTGGGAGTAGGACTACAACTTTGTTCTCTTTTTAGGTACTTGACGTACACAGAGTGGACTACTTTATATGGAGGTAAAAAAGCAGGCCCATCAACTGAAGAAATCTCATTTAAACGATTACCATTCGACCACTGCTGTTTATCTCTTCAGCCTTACGAAGACCCATACAGTGACCTTGACGGAAACATATTTGATTTACAACCACTTCTACCTTTTTTAAAGAAATTTAAAATAAACCCTGTGACGGGCAAGCCAATGGACGTAAAAGCTTTATTCAAATTAAATTTCCACAAAAATGCCGAAGGTGAAGTGCACTGTCCAGTTTTATTCCGCACCTTTACCAACAGTTCCTCTATTGTTGCAATCCGCACAACAGGAAACGTTTACCTTATGGAATCTGTGGAACAACTCAACATAAGAAACAAAAACTGGAAAGATTTAATAAACGACATTCCTTTTGAGCGAAAAGACATCATAGTTTTGCAGGAACCACACACCCTCTCAAAATTCAACATTTCGCTCTTTCACCACATCAAAAACAACATGAGAATGGAAACTGAAGAAGAAGTCGCGGCACGATCGCATCCTTTAGCAAGAATCAAGCAACTAAATCCAGAAACCAAAACAACCTTGGAAGAACTTGAACGCGATTACAAAGTACCGACCATTCAAATTAACGGTGCTCCAATGAGTACAGAAAAAGCAGACAAATTTAATGCTGCCCATTATTCCACCGGTGCTGTAGCGGCAAGTTTCACGTCCACTGTGATGGGAGTGAACTTGGTGCATCAACCTGCAATCGTACACGAAGATTTGGTGCGCTATGAGCGCGTGAAGAAGAAAGGTTACGTTCGCTTGTTGACAAATTTTGGACCACTAAACTTGGAACTAAATTGCGAGGTCGTTCCAAAAACGTGCGAAAATTTTATGAAGCATTGCGAAAGTGGTTATTATAATGGAACGAAATTTTTCCGCTCCGTAAGAAATTTTATGTTGCAAGGTGGCGATCCTACTAATACAGGACGCGGAGGCAAATCCATCTGGGGGAAACCATTTGAAGACGAATTCAAGCCAAATTTTAAACATGCAGGACGTGGAGTTCTTTCTATGGCTAACTCGGGAAAAAATACTAATGGGTCCCAATTTTTTATCACTTACCGGTCCTGCAAGACCTTAGATAACAAGCACACTGTGTTTGGGAAGGTGGTTGGTGGAATTGACACCTTAACAGAAATTGAACGAATAGAGGTAGATAATCAAGACAGGCCAATTGAAGATATTATTTTACAGAGGGCACAGATTTTTGTGGATCCTTTTCAGGAAGCAGATGAACAGGTAAGTTATCTTTTATGGTTAGGTTTGTGGGATGACTAAAAATTTATTTGCGTTTAGTTGAAAAAAGAAAGGGAAGATGAAATAAATAAACGTTTGGAAGAAGAACAAGAGAAGAAAAGGAAAGCAAAGGCTAAACAACCATTAAGTGTTTTTAGGGAAGGTGCAGGAAAATACATCAACACAAAGGCCAGGCCAAGCACCAGCAGCACCGAAATTGAAGTTGTACCTGAGAAGAAAAGAAAAGTTGCCGCTTCCAGTTTGGGTAATTTTAGTCAGTGGTGAAGACTTATTCGTAGGTTTCCTGATCCGCCTGTAAATAAAATGTAATTATTTAGTCTAATTTTATATTTTTACCTTTTAACCTAGCAGTTTATGTAATAAAATGGAAAACAAATATTATAATTACTAATTAATTTAAAGCAATGTTGCACACTCTAATGGAGCGATTTCCAAACTGGGAGGCGGCGCGGACTGGCGCAAAGGCGCGAAATTTTTTTATTGAAAGAAGGAAAGTTTTTATTTTATTAATTGACTATTTGTGATGACGTCACACAATGCTAGGGCCGTAGCTAGACATTGGTCATGGGGGGGGGGGTATCCGAAAAAAATACTGTCATGGGGGTCATAAACTTGATATATCACTGTCAAACTTGTGAATACTACAAAAATAGTGACAAAATTCTAAGTGGAAGTGGGGGTAGTTTTTGAGGGGTTTAAAATTTAAATTCTAACATTTTGTGTACAATGTTTGTAGCTATGTAAATTTATTAATGTTAAATCTGTGAATACTACAAAAATAGTGAAAAAATTCTAATCGCAATTTGTGATTTTTGAAAAGGGGAAATAAGGTAACAGTACCAAAAGATGACACCCCTAATTTCACAGCCAATAGATGACACCCTAATTAAAACTACTAACATTAAGACTTAGTGACATTTATCACTAAATACGAGAGGTTGGCATTAGTGTGTAAACCATTCTAGATGACGTCATATAGTTTTTAAAGTTACATGCAAGTTATTTATGCAGCAAACAAATTTTGAAAAAAAGTGTGTCTAAATCGTCTAAATAAAGTGTGATTTTGTACCGTGCTTAATACAACCGTTAAGCAAATATAATTTAACAAATTTTTTTTTTGTGTTATGTTTTGAATTAATGTGAAAATTTGAAGTTTGAAAATAAGTGTAGCTTCTTAGTTTATGTTTTACTTTTATTTATTCTGATGAAATATGAGAGATAGATTTTTTAGCATCAGTGTCAGGTATTGGTTTAGCTAAACCTGTTCGTGCCAATAGCTGACCCGGGGTGTCAGGAGCATTGGATTTAAGTATTTTGCTATAGCTGGTTATTTGAAATGAATGCAGTTTTAGAAAACATGCTTTCTCATACCTATGTTAATATGAAGTGAAGTCGAAAAGCAATACATGACACCCCGTGTCACCTATTGGTTATATAGGTGTTTAGCTATTGGGTAAGTAGAGGAAAACGAATCCGCTATATTTTTAAAAGATCCCTGGCTGTTAAAGAAGTATAAATAATAAATAATATTTAGAAATTATTGTTGATTACTCATTTCGTTATTTTTATTTTAAAATAAGGTGTCATCTATTGGTTTAAAGCGTGTCATCTATTGGCTTAAAGCATGTCATCTATTGGTTTAAAACTATGTCATCTATTGGTCTATTTCAATTCAGTGGTGTCATCTATAGGCAAGATGTTGGCTATGATTAATATATTTTTTTCATATGTACATTTTTAATTAAATCTTAAAATTATATTATAAGTAGTTAGAATAAAGTTTAGGCTACCTGGCTGTATTTTTACTTTTTAACTATTTAAAAAGATATGTGCCCAATTAATTTTTTTAATTTTTTTTTTCTTAAGACTGTCATCTATTGGTACTGTTACCTTATTACTTGCAATTTTTGAAACTTGGTAAATATATTAATTACTGTTAAACTAGTGAACCCTGCAAAAATAGTGAAAAAAGTCAAAGCGCTTGGGGCAGCATTTTCTAATCTGGGGGTAATTAGTAATTACCCTCATGATTTTTTAAATTTTAGTTGAGAATGCGGTCATTAATGATCTAAATATATATAGATCCGAGTTTTACTTCTTACATATCATCATAACAAAAATAGGAACAAACAAAAACTAAAACGTTTAAAGATTTTTATATTTTGGTATACTTATTTCTTATATTTTAAATTCAAATTTTTTCAAACATTATTTTTTTCTTTAACATTTTTGAAACTTTGTAAATATTACTATTAAACTTGGGGATACCATTACAATAATGATGAAAACAATTCTAAGCGGAAGTGGGGTAGTTTCTAAGGGTAGTTTTTGTTAAGTTGTAACATTTTGTCTAAAATTTTCAATACTTTGTAATTTTATTAATGTTAAATCTGTGAATACCGTAAAGATAGTGAAAAAATTCTAATCTCACAGGGGAGGGGTAATTTTTGAAGGAGTCTGCAAAAAAATTGTTTATTAAAGTGTTAAAATTGTGAACACTGCCAAAATAGTGGAAAAATTCTAAACGAAAAGTTGGTTGTTTTTGAGGGGGGCTAATAGAAAAATTTTGTATGTATACAATAAATTTTGAAACTATGTAAGTCAACCTTTTGTTGTACGGGGACCAAATATTTTACTTTGAGATTAGTGCGGGCCGCACTTAGAAAAGAGCTTTTCTTTAAAAAAAAGTGTAAATTCGTTAAAAAGAGCTTTTTTTTTAAATAAAAGGGCATTATTTATTTTACAGTCCGCGGGCCGCACCAAGACCCTTCGGGGGCCGCAGGTTGCCGGGCCCTGATCTAGCTGATGAGTAAAACATAGTTAAAAATGCCTTTTTTGAATTTTATGGTGGGAATTTTTTGCAAAGTTTGTTATGTAAAAAGAGAGTTTTGTGCAAAATTTCAGCCGTTCAATTAATTCCTGTTGAATTTTGAAGGAAAATGCAGTTTTTTCACATTTCTTCATTATTTTTTTTTACTAAAAGATATTCGAAAAATTCAGAAAAATCAAAAATGTTCCAAGAAATGTGAAAATAATTTTTGAGCTTCTTTCGCAATTAAATTCAACAAAATAGGAATTGATCAACTTTTTAAAAAAAATTATATTTAACCATGTTAGAATCTTCGTACTACTCGAAGAAAATTTAGTATAATTCTGCTTTGGAATTCCTACAAATTAAAAAAAATTTCAAAATTCCACCTGCAACAACTTCAAAAATTATGAATTTTGAACTTGATTTAACTATGTTAATGTTAGCAACAACTGGTAATAAGTTCGTGGCTTATTAGTTGTCATAGAGTTTGCTTGGTAAACCGTAGATCATGGTTCAGCTCCCCGAAAGTGGAGTTTTTACGAAAAAAATGAATTAATTATTATATTTTAATAATATATCATTTTTAAAATTAATAATTTTTTTTTTAATAGGCAGGTTCTGGGGCTGAACCCATGATCTACGGTTTACCAGGCAAACTATGACAACTAAGCCATGACCTTATTGCCAGTTGTTGCTAATATTAACACAGTTCAATTATGTTCAAAATTCAAGCGAAATTTTAAGAGCTTTTTTTGTAGGAATTCCAAAGCAGAATTATGCTACATTTTAGCACAAACATTCTAACATTGTTAAATAATTTTTTCAAGTTCCCATTTTGTTGAATTTAATTAAGGAGGACGTTCAAAAAATTATTTTCATGTTTCTTGGGAAATTTTTGATTTTTCTGATTTTTTGCAATTTTTTGGATAGTTTTTAGTACAAAACATAATATGAAAAAATGTTTTTTCCTTGTAAAGTTGGAATTGAATTGAAATTTGCACAAAAAACTGTCTTTTTACATTTGTTTCACTTCTATTGCCATTAAACCTGCGACCACTACAAAAATAGTGAAAAAATTTTATTTGCTAAGTCAGCGATTGCCAAACTGGGAGACGTACTCCCCAAGGAGGCGCGGACTGGTGCAAAGCGGGCGTTAAATTTTATTAAAATAAAAGCTTTTATTTTGTGTATTAAAATTAAATTGTAACATAAGCGAACCTCTGATGCCCAACCCATAATGAGAGGGTTGACCAAAACAGAGACCAGAGTCTGTCGCAATCTGGAGAGAACCTCTCCAGTTTGTGTAGTTACGATGTTAATAGACTATCCCTCGATTCTTAGCGGTAGCAAGGTCGTGGATTCTGAAATAAAAAAAGTAGTTTGGGGAAACTCAAATGAAACGCAAGCAATGGTAAATTGCTTTAATTGATAAAAATAAGGATGTGGCTATTTATACATACAGTATGTATACGCAATTGGCTATGTATACATACACTATGTATATGCAATTGGCTATTTATACATACAGTATCATGTACAGTATGTATAAGCAATTGGCTATTTATACATACAGTATGTATACGCAATTGGCTATTCATACATACTGACTGACTGTATGCGCTATTATTAAAATTGAAATTTGCCTATAACTACACTATATTTTTATTAAAAAAAATTATAGTTTTATTTGTTAAAGTTCATTTACAATGTTGTTCAATAAAGTAATCAATTGAAACTACCAATAAAGTAAAATAAATATATTATTTTTGATTTTGTATTTTACTTTTTGTTATCCGATAGGGAAAAATTTAATGCGACACTGACGATAATTAAAAATATGTAGAGGAATTAAAAGTAATAGAAAATAATGTAAGAAATAGAATTTTTCTTTTTGAACATGAGAGTAGTGGATCATATAAATATTTTACATCCATCAGGTAGCTTGCTAGACTTGCCTTCAGATGTGCCTGTATCTTGGTATATTATGTTAATGGTGGCAATTCACTAACCCAGCGGACCACCGGCTTAACGTGCCTTCAGAAGCACGGAGACTAGTCATAAGAAAGTTTGACTCTCCCCAGGTTTGAACCCGGTGCCCCATATTCGCATCCAACTGCGTTAGCTGCAAGGCAATGGCCGTCTCATAAGGTAAAGAAATTGTTGTCAAATTATATGATATTTAGTTTGCATGTATTGTTTAAGGGTCCAAAATGATCGTTCAATTCTGTTCGTTGTGTTTGTATTTGGCGCCATTGTAGAAAGCGCGACTTCCATGTAAGAGTTACCGCCATCGTCGCCAACTTTTGTAAGCCCTGTTTTTTAAGGCCAAGTTGTATCCTGACCACCAAGCAGATCACTTCAAGTTCTCTTGTAATTCTGTTCTTGTGATTTCAAAGTGTTTTTTAATTGAAACAAAGAACCTTAACATTTTGCCTACCAAAATAACATTCGAGAGGCGTCTTCATACAACACGACATACAACCGACTGCTGGTAGACCACACAAAACACAGCTCCCGCCAGCGATTATACATACAATAATGTACCCACATTTCTTTACAGCTATCCCAATTTTTAAGGAATTGTTCCTCAAGTGATACATATTTATCTTTTATTCCTAATATAGAAACTTGTACAGATTTACAAATTCGTTGCTAACTTGTATACATACTATAATTATGTATAAATAGCCAGTTGCATATACATACTGTATGTTTATATAGCAAATTACGTATACATACTGTATGTATAGATAGTCAATTCCGTATACATACTGTATGTATACATAGCCAATTACGTATACATACTGTATGTATAAATAGCCAATTGCATATACATACTGTATGTATAAATAGCCAATTGCGTATACATACTGTATGTATAGATAGCCACATCCTAAAAATAATTGAGAGATGTAATCACAGTTCCAGCAATTGCAATGCAAAATGACTGTGTTAAACAATGTACAGTTAGCAAATGAAAAATACGGTGGCACAATCAAAAAGTGCACCTACCTCAAATTGACAAATTCTCACAAACAAAATCATGGTGACAGATAAAGTTAGCCCAAGGAATTATGACCAGGCTGAGCCAAAGTATTGTGCAGTAGAGAACGCGTGACATTCAATTCCACCAAATGACACCAACATAAACTTCGAACGGACGAATTTTAGTTTCTGCACATACACTCCGCCTGGTCATAATTTCCCAGTACAGGACAAGTCGGCACCGGACAACTCGACTTCGCTCCGCGTTGCAGCACTCCAGAGCCATTTTGGCAACACTAAACTCATTAAAAACATCCCCCTATAGCCTTCCAACTCGGCAAATTGTGCTACTGGGAAGGGGATGGATCTCTCTTATTTTATGGATCCTAGTCGAGGGTGGATGTCTTTTCAAAATTGACTCTTCCCCGCCTCCTTTCCGCTACGCTCCCGACGCTCCAGAGCCATTTTGACAACACTATACTCATTAAAAACATCCCCCTAGGGCCGTCCAACTCGGCAGTGTGAAGGGGATGGATCTATGGTCTCTCTTTTTTTTGGTTCCTAGTCGAGGGTGGATGTTTTGTCAAAATTGACTTCTCCACGCCTTTGCTCCGCTGCGCTCCAGAGCTATTTTGACATTTTGAAGTGGGCGAATCTCGCTTTTTTTCCCGGTGCCGAGTTGTCCGTATCCCATAATTTCCTTAGACCATTTAAACTTAGAGACACGCATTGACTTTCAAGCAGTGAAGCAAACATAAATGGTGGTGTCACGCGTTCTTCCTCTACATCTACTGTGCAGTAATTTGGCTCCTCCTGGTCACTAAGGAAAAATGTCACTCTAATAACCCTATTGCCTGCCAGATGCTTACAGAAACAAACCAACACCATATGCGAGAGTCGGGCCACTTGTTACGAACGACTTGGCACGAAAAACAGAAAATATTTGTCAATACTACTTTTACTATCGTTGTCCGAGTACTCAAGGTACTGAATTCAACGCCGCGCTCCAGCCAGCACTATCAGCATTTGGACGCAAATCCATGCATAAAATGCTTGCAATAAAAGATTACATTTAAATAAAAATACAGGGTCGGATTGAGGAATGTTGTAAAATGTAATTTAAAGAGGAACCAAAAATAACAAATGCAAAAATTTGTTACAAGATGTTTGTTCAAGGGGGCGTACCTTTCAATCGAAAGAAAAGGTTTACTTTATAAATTTACAAAAAATTTTCTTACAAGGGGAAGGCGAGACATTCGGGATCAGATCTTGTTGATGTTAATAATACTTAAATATCACTACCCCGACTTTACTCCATGCGCTTTATATCTCGTAGAAAATCACGCAGCACCCAATAACCGTCGTGGCTTATTAGTGAGCCTTCACACAGGGAAGATTATTTCTTTCCTTTTCTTCCTTTAAGATTATTTCTTTCCTTTTCTTCCTTTCCTTTTTTTACTACCCCAAGTCTGCATAGCAAATATAAATTAGTTACATTTGGGATTTCCCATTTCACGGACATTAAAGTTTTATCTTTTTTTATGGCCCCAAATTTTAGAAGAAAAATCTAACGTTGTTACGTCCATTGCCTTGATCCTTCTTAATTAACATAGCAATTTAAATATTAGCAAGATTTTAAAAAGTTTTTTTGAAATTCTGTCAGGAATGGGTGAACTTGTGGTAATAAAACTGAAATACATTTTTAATAATATATTTATAAAATTAACTTACGTTTTCACTAAAGCATTAATTCACAAATTTTGCTTATCATTAATTTAAATACTGGTCTAGGTATATACAACTTTACAAAAAAATAACAACACGCAATACTGAATACACGACATATAAAAAAATTAATCCAATTAAGTCTCGCGATTTTTTGGCATCAATATGAAACAATAAAAATGATTTACTAATGAGAAATTGTGTATCACAAGCAGCAACAAAATAAACACAAATAAACATCATCAATTGCATTAAAACGTTAACAAGTGAATTTTTACACAAAAAAGCGGAAAGCTATTCGTCCTTACTGTATATTATGGTAACCTAAATATAAAAATAAGGAACTACTAAAGTATGTTTCATCATCAGTCTCTTGGAAGAGATTTTAGAATTGGATACCAAAATGTTGAGTGACTAGGCTAACAAAAAATATTTTCCTTTTGTACTATTTACAACTTTTTTTATTAATAAAAAAATTAGCAGCTCGTTTCTAAAGGTACGGATTTCGTTGTATTTGATATGCTGTTGTTGGTGATGGTATCACCCATCGATGGTAAACCTTGTGAACTGGATGAATGGTGATTCGTTGTACCGACTGTTCCAGTTGTGTGTTGCTTTCGGGAGCTCCACCATTTTTTGACTGCTGATAACACTTGGGGTCTACAACCAACCACGATGAAAATGAGAACACCTTGTAAGCAATTGATGAAATCGGTTAAGTACCACACTTCTTGGGGGCCACCTACTGCCCATGAGATTACATCAGCTATCCAGGTGACGCCCATCACTACTACCAATTTCATGCAGATTCTGTCCAGTGCGGTTCTAGAAGAAAAATATTGTTTAAAAATTGTTGCTTTGGAATCGTGTAACTTTAAACGTAAGGTTCTTGTCTTGCCTTGCTTAGGTAAAAACTGGCAAGAGCCAATTAGAGTAGTGTATTTTCTTCTATCCTTTTTTATGATTAAAAATTGTTCATTTTGATTTTTTTTATGATTTTGATGATGATTGATCAGCTTCTATCGAAGCAAGGCAAGACTCCAACTTTATTGTGAACACTGCTTTAATTTTTACCAGGAATTACGTCAGAACTTTCAATGTAATTTGTAAACAAAACATTTTGGAAACCTCCGATTTAAACTATACTAAAATGACCGCTCTAATTATTAAAGTAAATAGGTAGCTACGCGAGGTCAGGTTTGACGAAGAAGTAGCAGGTTTGTGTTGTTCAAAGCCGGAGGCGGTTGGCAAAATAATAAATTATAGTGCCGAATAATTTAAGGGACCAATTACGATGAACAGTCCTCAAATTGCAGGTGTATAATAAGAAATAGGACAAGAATGGAACGTCGGTAATTGTACAGTGATAGGATACATAAATATTATCCAGGACCAGACTGCAGCTTATCCCATAATTATTCAATAAATACCACAGGGGTGGAGTGAGTCAAATTTCGATTTCGATCATTATTCGATGAAATTGGACGTGACACTTTTTGTGTATAGCATAATGAATTAAACATCAAAATTTCTTAATATTGTGAAGATATTCTTCTATATCGGGGAAATATTTGCTCGTGCTTATGTATTTGTTGAAATACGACAATATTGTTTCGAATCAAGAGCTACAAAACTACAAATAAAACAAGTAAAAGTTAAACCTTTTGTGGCACTACTTGATATTGAAGTGGTTTATCCCTTCGAAATTATATTGTCGTATTTCAACAAATACATAAGCACGAGCAAATATTAGCCGATATCGATGAATATCTTCGTAATATTAAGAAATTTTGATGTTTAAACAACTAATTGTAAATTATTACCAAGTCGACCAAGTGGACGAAACAAATTCAGTTGGAACGCTATTATCCTCATCTATCGCAATTAAAAACCAAGAAACCTGTTCAAAGGATTTAATGGACTGTCCATAAAATAAAGCAATACGAAAATTTTAGACTTGCCAGGGAAAGCTAGGGAGCTTAACCGATATTTTCGGGAGGTGCCTCCCATTCTTCCAAAGTTCCAGAACACTCAAAATGAACAGATGGAGTACCGTATAGTTTACCTCTTGTGACCTCAGACGGCAGTTTAATTCAAAAGTTTATTATCAAAATTATGACTGTAATTTGTGAAAAATCCTTGGTTCGAGCACTTTTATATTTAAAGTTCCATTAGACAACAATAAAAATAAAACAATAAAATCTGCTGTCCGACAAACATCAACATCTTGTGTAAATAAATACCAAGACACAAAACTCGTTAGTTATGGAAAATTAGCATCGCGAAATAACTAATGAAGACTAAAAACAATAGTCGACTCTTTGCAAGAGTTAATTTTAGAATGGAATTCGAAATGTGAATCTGCAACACGAAACAAATGTATTCATTTATACGTGGCATAAATTTCCATATGTCAATTAAAACGTCCAACTTAAATTTAATTAGTCGTTTACGCCAACCATTAAAGGATAAAATCAGATCATCGAGCTGTAGAAATTAAAATATTTCATAAACTGCAGATCATGTCTCGATTATGCAGATTCCACTTGGAAAAAATGCTATAGTATGCGGCCTCAAGACGAGGATAATTAGAGATGTTGAAGAATGACCCGACACAATTGTTGCGAATTGCGTTATTATTACGACCAGTTGTCGTTCTAAATTGAAATACACTGAGCAGTGGCATTTACTGAAAGCCACTTCAGATGATTATCAAGATTAAGATGTCATATTAAGCGTTCATGGTTGAAATATCAATCAGTTTTCCGACATTTACCAAAAAGTTGTTACCTTTCTGTTGGGGTTTCCACTTCTCGTTTCCATAATCCACACGTCAGTTGTCTTGCTGTCGCCAAAAACAAGATGAGATTTACCGCCAATAAAAGACCAACGGGAGCGTAGAAGTAAACCAGAATTTCCAAGTCACCTGCAAACAAAAAAATGTTTTAATATCTCGAATTACTTCCACTCATTTCGATCAACTATAATAAAAGACTTCCCCCACAACTAATTAGCTACATCATCAATTTTCCTCTTAATGTCTTGATTTCCTGTTGGAGTAATTCGTCAAGCCGATTACGCAATTCCAGTGCATATTTTCTTAATCCGACGAACTTTAAATTATATAATGACATTTTTGCGTAGGTAGAATTAATTCAACTTCCTTTTCAGTATCGTGGTAAAATTGTCAAAAGAAATAGTATTCCGTAGGCAGTGCAAATTTAAGACTTGATAAAATTAGAAATATTATAATGGTGCCTACGGGTTCCCACGTGCTTGAAACACTCAGATGATATAATCGATTTCTTTTTGTAACAATTCCGATAATTGTATTTTCTTAATCAAGGTCAAAAAATAATTCTCCTCAATTATTAGTGCTAATAATTTTTTTTAATTACTAGTTGAATTTGTTGCTCGGCCTACGGCCTCACCGAGGAGCCTTCGGTCGCTTCTGGATTAGAATTCCCTTTCGATTCATTTTGAAAATCCGGTAGTCCCACATATACATTTTTACCCGACTGCCAAAAAAAATAGGGTTATGTTTTTTTATTGTTTTTCTCTTTTAATGCATTGAAAAAATTATATACAAATTGGATTGTCAGTTTCTCTTGCACTTCTCGGTATGCTCGAGTTCGAAACACAGTTGGTACGCATTAGGAACTCGTTGTTATTAGATAACAATTTTTATAAATGTCCTAATTTCTATCTAGTTATTTGAGAACATTGAGGATCATAGGTAATCGACTTTGGTTGGTGTGTAATCAATTTTGTTTGTAGCTATGCTTTCTTTACTTTATTATGTGCTATTAATTTTCATTCGTTACGAAATTGAAAATTAGTTAATACTATATCGAGCAAATAATTACATAATATAAACTAGGTTTTTGTGGCTGTGCGGCCTGAAGGCCGCACTCGACTATATTTAGGTTACTAATAAATGAATGAACCAATCCTGATAGCTGGATAGAATTCCGAACCTTCAGCACCACAAACTGCACAGCTAACTTTGATAAAATATATTTAAACCTATTTTCATTGGAATATATGAACTTAATTTTTTGAATAATATCGTTGCAGTCAGGGGGCGTAGCTAGGAAGCAAATTAAGGGGCTTGGCTTATTCTAGAAAATTTTAAAAATATGATAAAACAAAGTATATTATGAAGGATATTTTTTCAAACAATTTTCCTCATGAACAGGGGGGAGGGTATCCAATGAACAATTACAGGGTTCTTACTCTCCTGGAAAACCTGAATTATGGAAAAATGACCCAATTTAAAAATGTACTGACTTGGTCGTGAAAAGTCTTTTAGGTAATTTGGAAAAAAGTTGGCAAAATCACTCAAAATTTGGTCAAGTTGACAAAATTCGCTAAACCGACAATTACAAAATGTTGGTAATTTCCCCCCTTAAAAAAGCTGGTTGGGCACGTCCCTGCTGGTAGCTATGCCACTGAGACTGACCATTAATTTTTCTTCAAATAATTGAGTATGAAAGGCTAATTTAACGTTAACGCTAGTTTCCCCCCACCTTACTATTCATAAACATCCCAAAAACAAAAATATTTAAGTTTTTGAATTGAATTTATTAAAAAAGTGGGGTGTCAATTAACTGAAAATACGTAAAAAGGTTTTCTACGACATTTTTGGGATATTTTGGCTATCCTCGGACAGGCACAATTTTAAAATTGATGTAAAAATTGAAATAAATGAAAACACAAATAACGGTAAGAAATAAGAATATTATTTTAGAAATGAAGATGAAAATAGCATACCATAGAGTTCGTTTCATAAAAGATGACTGGGCGGAGTCAATTTCTAGCGCAGTAGATGTGGAGTTTTCTCACCTTTTTGTTTCTGCACATTAGGAAAATTGGAAAATTTGGAAAAAAGTTGGCAAAATCACTCAAAATTTGGTCAAGTTGACAAAATCCGCTAAATCCGAAAAATAGACAATTACAAAATGTTGGCAATTTCCCGCTTTAAAAAAGTTGGTTGGGCACGTCCCTGCTGGTAGCTATGCCACTGAGACTGACCATTGGTTTTTATTCAAATAATTGAGTAAGGAAGGCTAATTAACGTAAGCGCTAGTTTCCCCCCCCCTACTATTCATAAACATTCCAAAAACCAAAATATTTAAGTTTTTGAATTGAATTTATTAAAAAAGTGGGGCGTCAATTAACCGAAAATACGTAAAAAGGATTTCTACGACATTTTTGGAATATTTTTTGTGAGACGTTCGTTAGCATAGCGATTAAGCTCATACAGAGAACTCGGTTCAATTCCGGGCGAAGTAAAAATCATATTAAGGCCGTCTCCCCTCGGCAGGCAATGGCAAACCACCGGGGTGTAATCTGCTATGAGAAGCCTTTGTTAAAAGGCTCACCAAACCCTCTTTAGGGTAAAAGGACTGAGAAGGAAGATGTGGAATTTTCTCACCTTTTTGTTTCTGCACATTAGCTCCGCCCGGTCATCTTCTTTGGTATAAACTCTACCGTGCATCTAGTTCTCTGCGCACATGCGCCGAAATGTTAGATCTTCTCCGTTATGAGTCTACCACTAACGCCCATGAATGGATTAACGAGCTTCCCGCTCGAAAGAGAACATAATATAACATAAAAGCTCTTAGGCCTATCAGAGCTTAGGCTATTTGTTAAATTATGCTATTCTTTTTAAAATAAATTTGTGGTCAGCGAGAGAGCGGTCGGTAGCGGTTATCTCGTTAATCCATTCGTGTACGTCAGTGGACACATACGGACGAGGTCCGTAGTCGCTGTGTGCATTCCTCCTGCTGCTCTCTGGTGGCTCAATAAAGAAAATAAATTGGGACTACTTTTATTTTTGCGGAACACCCCCCCCCCCATGGCATAGAAAAAAATGTCAGTTCCAAAAAAACTATCCGCATGACCAATGTCTAGCTACGGCCCTGAATAAGTCCCTTTCGTTTCTATTACGGTCACTCTCGAGTGCTTCGATCGGTTTATGTATCCCCTCTCCACCCGTAGCGAATAGACGTAAAAAGTAACAGCGCATGCGCGCAATAGATGCAAGATATGCTGATGAAAACCAATAACAAAAAAATAAATATGGTAGAAAGTAGAAAATGATATCTTATCTTTGAAATAAAGACTTAACTTCATATTTACATTTTTTACAATTGCCGCCGGTTAACGTCAGGTATAACAACTAACTGCGGATATAAATGGGGGCAACTTATATTGTGATTGGTGCAGGGTATATCCCTAAGTTAACGTTAACCGACGATTATAAAAGCGAACCTTATTTGACGTATTTTCGTATACATAGGGGACCTATTGTTTAACGTGAGTTCCAAACCACGGGAAATGTATAGTGAACCTATGTCAGTAAATTTTGGTATTGCGTTATCGCACTCCTGATCATAAGTACCGCATTGGTTATGCAACCAAAGCAGCTTCCGTGATGAGTTGACGTAACACCGAAATTCCTCGGCAATAAGAAAGGGAATTAAGAGATTTCTGCATAGTTTCATAAAGAATCGAATCTGGTACTTGTAGACTCATGCATTTATTATCACTGCATTATTGGGCGATCTACTGGTAAGTTTCTTCGTGGTGGTAGTTGGATCTAAAACTGAAGAAGACCACTCTATCAATCCAATTTTTTTCCTAAGGTCCGATTTCCTTTTTTTATGACTAGGTGAAGATATTTTGGAGAGATGTTGGTAACTTCCAACAAGAAACCGTTCCAATCACCAACACGCACTCATTTGATCTACCTACTGCTTCGCTAATAAAGATTCGTCATTTTGCTACTATTTTAGAAAACTTGACGTGGTCGATGAACCACTAGCAGGCTGCGACCAATGTTTGGATTAAATTAACTGTCGTTATTTTTAAATTTGTTTTGTCTTGCAAATCTTTTAAATTACATTTATTGGACAAATAGCCACCTCATGGACAAACAAACTGAGGTTTATTTAGCAACTTTAATTGCCTTGCGAAAAAAATTTGAAAGTCAAATTAAGTTCACAGTAAAAGTTGTTATGATGAAAGCTCAAAAATGAACAAAGTGTCCATAACAAAAAATGGAAGAACTTCCAGTTCGTTAAAAAATACCCGCGCTTTTTAAAAATCCAAAACACTATATAATTAGCTAATGAACTTGGAAGAAAAAGCAAGGCTGCATGAAGGCTACAATTGGAATGCGGTTGCCGATCTTCTTTTTATAAATCGTCATGTGGTGAAATAGAAAAAGTCAACATGGTTGTAATTAGGTGGGACAAGTTTGAAATGATTTCAATTTTAATGGAATATTTAGGAAGTAAATCATTCTAACTGGACGTGGACCTCAGTTATGTCATGAATCAGAGGTGTACTTGGCGTGGGGAGCAATTTACAATATAATTAGTCATCGGACTGTTTTATATGCAAACACCATCCATCCATAAGTGCAACGATCTTTGTGGGTTGCTTGGTTAGGTTAGCTCGTGCTAATTTAAAAATCATTAGCTTGTTTCTTGGTGTAAAGAAATTTAACCTTCGCATGGCATACTTATATTTTAGTTACTTAGATGGCATACTGGGGTCCTGTGGACCCCAACGGTAAAAGGGATTAAATCAATAGAGAAAATAAAATTTTAAGACTGATTTTTGTAAGAAACACTAAACTAGTGTATTTGTCACTCAAAAGTATAAATAATCCACCTAAAAAAGAAAAACTTTTAATTATATTCGACATTTAGTAAAATATGGCAAATTTCATCAATCAAAAGCAACCTTTTAGTATATAATTTATTTACACAAAAATGAAAAAGAATTTAACCGAAAATTATTCTATACTATAAACTAGACATAATGGTTCTATATAATAAAAAAAAAAATCATCATATGTTATCACAAAAGTCTTATATGACGTTTTTAAAATTGCGATTTATTCAATGTAATCATCGCACTCCGCACCTATGTAAATGAAATATAAACTCTTATATTTTGAAATATCTTATTAATTAATTATCTGAAGTTAAAAACTTAACAATTTAGGTAATATTAATTCACTAAATTATGGTTATCAAAGGCCAAAATGGCTAAAAAAAATATTTCCACTTTAACAAAATAGTTACGTAAATGGCATACTGGGGTCCCACGGACCCCAAGCTCGCTTAAATCGTATAAAACTTGAAGGGCATACCACAACTAACAGTAGCATAGTGTGTAAAATGTCGAGAGGGTTATGATGCTAAATTACAAAGGTGTCGATTTGCCAAAAAAAAATATTAGAACATTCTACAGGCTTTTTAAGATGTCGTGGGGTCCCAGGGACCCCAGTATGCCATGCGAAGGTTAACACAGTTATTTGAGCGGCACTTCCTTTGCCTACCTTATCTTTTAATTTATCGCTTCTTAATTTTATTAAATTAACTATTTTAGCTAATTTAAAAATAGTTTAGCCTATGAACCCAATTTGCAAAACAAAGGTGGAACATCAGGTAGACAAGTTTTGTTTATAGGTATAATTTTCTTTAATTTGGAGCAACCGAGGAGGTTGTTATCATAAACGTGATAAGTTTTACATTAGGACAAGTGCAGAATAATAATTGTAGATAGCGGTAAAGAAGTAGACAGGATTAGAAAGAATGCGGAAACAAACTTAGAGTCGTACAATGGAACACTGCATTTTTTAAGTTTTGCTCGTTCACATGAAAATTACTTCCAACTCACCGTGAAACCAACAGTTGCTCGTTCCAAACTTGGGTCGCAAAATGGAATAATCGTCAGTTTCTGGAATACTGTCTAAAATGGCAGCGGTGCCTGCAATCACCAAGGGACAGCCCCATGCGTATACTTCGTAAAATCGCAACCTGCAGCGTTCCTGTCGCTTCTCCATACTTTGCGCTCTGAAGTGTCTGCAACAAGAAAAAAAATTAATAAAATATCTAACAATAGCATAATAGATTAGTTCAAGCGCAACTAATTCATCAAATTGATGATCAATCTCCTTTCATTATTGACACTCTGATAACCGCAAAAGAGTTTCTTCCAACGTGGAAGAAGTACAGGTAAAAAAATGCAAATCGATTTGTAATTTTGTAATCATTAACGTCTTCACAATTTCGCGTAAATTCATTTGTTTGTTGCATAAAAAGATCGAGACGAATTTTCGTCGATAGAGCGTATCAAATAAAGAAGACGAAACTAATTTAGGAAAAAAGCTACCGACAAATCGTTTTTAACTTTGTCTTCACTCAACATTCCGACGAAATTGTTGGATTCCAATTTTTTTCGATTGGGGGTCTATTATGTATAATCTTACTTTTAAAAATCCGGTTCCACCATCCTGGCGCGACGTATGGGAACCACCATGAAACCATGATCGTTAAAACGTTTATAGCCCCACGTTAGATACAAAGAATTTAATTTTAGGAATTTTATGAGGACGAAAACTGATCAGCTTCAACAAATCTGGGGTCAAAATTTCAAAACAGTTCAATCAAATTCGATAGTTTAGTACGACAGCCAAGTTATTTACGTTCCTTCTCAGTTATTTCAATCATCTTGAAAACATAATCCATTAGAACTTGTGATAGGATAAATAAATGCCGTTGCTAAATTTACTCTCCAACAATAACAAACGCCGAACATGTTTCATTGTAAGAAAAAATTCATTCGTGCTGAAACTGGGTGTGATGATTCACCAAAAAAAGGTGTAAATAAGTCACACCTTATAAAATTTCTACATCTTGCAGGTTGAAGAAATGAAAACTTTCACCAAGCAAATATGCCCAACTTCTTCATACGTTTAAGGATGGGTTAACTTACGGTCGGGTTAATTACTGTAGTCACATTACGTGAAAACAGTTTTAATTAATTAAACTGTAATTGAGAACATTGTCCTCATATTTTTGTTTTGGTAATTTAATCACTTACGTACCATGAAATGGAAAAGTCATTTTTAATTCGAAGGTGATTCAAAATCATCGTGGGATTTTGAACTTCTTTTGGAAATTACGGGATAAAACTAAAGTACTTTTAATCCATTCAAAGTGTACTTTCGTACACTCGAAAATTGATTACTAACTGGCATGGGACAAAAATATATGGAGGGTATGGAATCATATATAGAAGCCCTCCAAAATGTTGTTCTTAAAGTATCATTCTGGAATAAGTGTAAAAAAGGCGATCATGGTTGGACGAATTGAAAAACATTTTACGAGATTTCCACTTTTTAGATAGAAATGAAGCACAATTTCCATAGGGCCCCACGTTGGGCACCAAAAGCAAAACAAATAACTACCTTCCCTCTCTCAAATATGAATCTTCTGAAATTCTTCAAGATTGAAAAAATGTGTAACTTCATTTCCACTCCTATGGTATTTAATTAAATCCACATTGCGTTTTTAATTATTGTAAACAATAAAATTTGAAAATAACAATTAAAACCTTGACCATTGTCAACGATAACAATAATAGCAATAAATCTGTTAAATTGTCAATTTATAAAGAAAATTATGTGCATGATTATCAATTATTATTGCTTTATATTTGTTGTAACTTTTTATAATTAAATCTTTTACGCTATAAATCACAGTAAAATTTTTTTATAGCAATAACCAACATGATAATTGATAAATATTCGAACAATGAAAAATAAGTGAATCACGCCACATAAAAAACAATTTATAACATTTCGTTATCAGCCTGAGAGCTTTAAAAGTTATTCATAATTTATCATGCATCATCAAAATTTTTTTCTCTTCCTTCCATTTGCTAATAAAATTCATTTATAGGATTTAGTAGGCCATGAATGCCGAAGTTCTGCCGAAGAGCCATCGAACAAAGAAAAATAAAATTATGTACGCATAGTAATGCTCTTTATGTTGTGCGAGGGCTCAAAGAATTTGACCATCCGATAAAACCACTTAGGATAGAATAGGCAAGCATTTGGAATATCCGCTCTTTTGAAGTCGCATTGTTGAAAATGAACAGAGAATCTATTACATTTACTTGTCTAGACTTGAATTATTTATTAATTCACCTCATCAGCAGCTACGACACGAACTCATTGTGAAGAGACCCAAAACCCATTTTGTCACTTCATTACGCTATACATATGCAAATGGCGTTATTATGCCGTTTATTGCTCAATTTGTTTTAATCCGATTCAAATGGAAGGTTGAAGAAAACATCTTGGTCCTCTCCATTAACTTTCGTGATTCAAATATTAAATTACTAATCGATCTTCGTCTTCGCTTCCTGTTAGTCTAAAACAACCTTAAATCACCTCCCCAGGTTGATATTTAGACGTACATTTATTTTAAAACTAAATAGAAATGTTTCCAAGCCCCATCAATCAAATTGAAATACGTTTATTTTGATGTCAGCTAAATCCACTAAATACCGTTAAAAAGTGGATTTGTATTTTTAACAACCAAGAAAAGCATCGTTCGCCTTATAATTTTAGATGGGTTCAAACAAGTTTGCTCAAAATTGGCTGGATGGTTGTTACTTTTATTTCTTATATCGCTCATTTATCGTCTCCAGAAGACTGGAATCCATCTGTGTAAAATAATCTGAGGATTGAAATCATGAGCAGAATTTCCTCTTGATCATAACCAGCGATGATCAAGATGACTGTGGTTCCGTGTTAAACAATAGAACCAAATGAAACCCCCCCTCTACATTTCAACACCATTGCCAAATTGATACATTAGAACTCCAGGAAAATTCCCTCCCCCTATTATTTGCTACAATTAAACTGATTGTTGCATTCCGATTCCTAGTTTATTTTGCACCACCTGGTATGCTCTAGTGTAAAATCAATACCTGGTAAGCTTGCACAAAATGGCAGGTACTTCGAACGAGACCACGTAAGTTATATAAAAAAAAATGAAAAGATGGCTTTTCTAGATTTACTTGTCCTTGCGATGAACTGCAACTAGTAGTTTGCAGGTATTGCAATGCGCCTTATTTTATAACAATTCTTTAATTTTTTGGGGGGTTTGGTTTCGAAAATAACGAAATATGTACCTGAAGTTAAGTAAAGTTAAAGTTATAATATCAATAATCTAACTTTGGATGAACTCTAATTTCTGTATCTGTTTACAAAAAAAAAAAAAGAAAAATATTGTTGTAGATAATTAATAAATTAGTAAAAACCCAAAGTATACAAATTTTAGTTTGGAGTAATTAAAGAAATAACGTAATGGGGTTATCGCACAAAATCAATTAGTAAGTAATTATTATGTCGGTTATGTTTGTCTCTTAATCATGAAATTAAAATCAAATTTTTTGTCGGTAAAATTTCAAAGCTATCCCGACGAATAAAAGATAAGGTTTTGCAATTCAAATTTTATGGGAACTTAAAAAATTACCGTAATTCACTGATTAATGAGTATATTCGTAAAATTGCAATTAAGCAATTATAATGAAATTTACAACAATAATAATGTACCTACTTATTTACGGATAAATCAACAAAGTCATGTTCACATCGAAATTATTTGCAAGAACTGATCAAAATTAAAATATCTGCCCCATTTTAATATTAATTTAATTTACGAAATCTCGCGCTTTCGACGCTGAAAAAGGCTAGCCGCCCTAGCAAGTGTAGGTGTTAGCAAAATTGTCACTATAATTAGGTACCTACTTAGGATTTCTTTAATCTTCGTCAATTATTGTTTGCATAAATCAAACCAATCATCTAAAAAATTGAGTGGGCCAATAGTGAAATGTTTTGCAAAAAGAACATAGAAAGAAAACAAGAAAACCACAAGGACATTTCGTTTATAAGCTCAAAGAGCGGGTGGGGAGGGAGCAATCGTCTGTCGATGGAAGGCTACCTTTTTCCTCTACATACTGACGGCGGGGTGGCCAAAATATGAGTGAATCAAGTCCATAAATGATTTCAATGAGTTATCAAAGTTTTATTCCTAAATGAAAATGGACTGCTATTCCTTACGGCTACTGCTGTGAATCGTGGATGCCGCCATTTGTGGTGAAGTTATAGGTAATTTCAAATATTTTATTGTTTATGTTGGTATTCAAATTAGTAATTTTAAAAAATTAAAATTATAAAATGGCGGCATCCTAGGTGGACATACTTTCTTTTACATTGAATAGCAGTCCATTTTATTTTAAAAGGTCCATGCGTCCATGGACTTGATTTACTTTTGCACTGAAGTAAATTATGCACTAGGACGTTTAGGAACCAGAACTCTAAAAATTACAGAAATGGACTTGATTCACTTCTATTTTGGCCACCCCTATTATGGTAACTAATCAACGTTGTCATCGGGAGAATGATGAGTCCGTATCCCGTAAAAAAAGGTCTTTAAAAGTAATTACAATTTATTCGTTTTTAAATATTATTTTCAAGTTTTTTTGTATTTTTCACAAGGGACCGGTCGGTGAGAGTAATAAAAAATATGTCTTGACTTTTTCTTGTAAAATGAAATTCTAAAATTTAAGATGCACATGAGTGGATTAACGAGATTCCGCATGTCCACTCATAAAAATTAGTTTTTTTGAACAAATGCAATAATTATTATAATAAAAAGAAGTTGAATTTATAAATATATAAAACAAATGTATTTTTAAATTCCAGAGCCGTAACGAGGAATTTGCGCTAGCCCCCATGCGCTGTTCGAACCAAAGACTTTTTAATGTTAAATATTTAATTTTTATTTAACAACGAACAAATAATGAAGCAGAAATACTCTATTGTATGAAATGACCTGTGACCTTTGACTTTTTGCTTTTTAACCCCATCGACGCGACGAGGGGATATTGAAAATTAAATATAATTTTTAACATTTTTAACCTTTAATGACAAGGTAAAATCAGAAAATATGAAAACAATTCAACTACGTGGGGGGGGACGTGATGTTTTTACGAAAAAGTTGAAAAATATAGTAAAAATATTATAGAATTTAACTTTATTTCAAGCTTATTTGTTAAAATGGATCAATTTTAATTTTTTTATCTGGTTAGATACGACTGAGGATAGCTTGTAACCCCCCCCCTCCCCGCCGTAGTTGCATTTTTTTCATACTTTCTGGTTCTACCTTGTCACTAAAGGTTAAAAATGTTTTTTAAAATGTTTCTAAATAAAATTTCTTATAATTATGTTGTTGCTTACTTGCATTTAAAATTCTAAAATTTTAGCACTTAGTTAAGTTTTTGTTAAAATATTATTGTTTGTTTATGAATATAATGGTGGTCCATTTTGTCTAATCTTAGAAAAATAATTTCTTCTTCTTGCCCAACAATGCATGATTTTCCATGCAGACCCCCCCCCCCAACCCCGGTTTTTCAAATGTTTACTTTTAAAAATACCCTCCAGGTCAAGGAAAACAAAATTTAGGAACAAATACTTAATTTGATTTAATTTTAATGTGTTTATTTCTATTTTCCAGCTAAACCTGCTAGACTAGACTAAGGTGAAGATACAGGCGTGAAACCGGGGACATATTAACATTCCTTACCCTCTCTTGCAACCGGGGTCAAAACTCAAAAGCATGTTGTAATTGGATGAAAAGTATGAAAACATAACCTAACCTTATTTTTTCATAACTGTTGTTTATTATCTTAAGGCGAAGCATCACCACGTGACTAAATATTGGTGTAAAACGTTCTTTAAAAAGATTTGTTAAACATGTTTTTCAAGAAATATTTAGATATTTTTGGAATTTTAAAAATTCAGCTTCGTAGCTCAATAGAATGATCGTTTCTGTAAACTAAAGTATTACAATAATTGTCTTTATTACTACATTTGAAAAGAAATTTGACATTCCTTTTTTTGAAAATTCTGAATATTGGAATTTGAGATTTCTTTAATATCGTATTACTAAATAGAATTACCAAAAGTTGACAGTATCAAGAAACAATTATTCTATTGAGCTACGAAGCTGAATTTATAAAATTCCAAAAATATATAAACATTTCTTGAAAAACATGTTTAACGAATCTTTTTAAAGAAGGTTTTACACCAACGTGGTGATGCTTTGCCTTAATATAATAGGTTGTAGAGGTAATTTTATTCATAGTGGATGGGAGTGGCTAATGTGCAGAAACGAATATTCGTCATTTCGGTTCTATGTTTGTGTCAATTGGTAGAATTGGATGTCAAACGATCTCCCTCCACAATTGCTGCGCAACCCCCAGTCACATGCCAATCACTATGAATAAAATTATCTCTAGTTTGTTATACCGGACCCGAGGATTTTAAATTTATTAAAGAAAACTCAAGGGATTTCTACCTTGTTTATTCAACATATGCACCTAAGCTCCTTTCAAAAAATAGAATAATACCTATAACTTTTCTATTGCTCGAATTTTGAAACTCCCGTTTACAATTGGCTTAAATACATTTTGGGGAGGAGCCTAGGTGCATATGTTGGGTAAACAGAGAATAGATAGATGACATACACCCTGCGTTCGGGGAGAAGCTACTTTCGCTATTAAACCTTTCTTTTTTTCCTTCTTTCGAGCTTCCAGTTGCTTCCAAATGCTATGGCTCCCCACCAACATGTTTGTAGCGACTAAAAGGGGCGGAGCCAAAGCGTTTAGAAGCGATTTGAAGCTCGAAAGAAGGAAACAAAAAATGCTTGGTAGCGTTTGGTAGCGAAAGTAGCTTTTCCCCTAACGCAGGGTAAAATGAAGCGATTTGGATACGGAGGAATCATATATCGATTAGTTTAGCTAATAATCGAATTTAAAGTTTCCAAGTTTCGCTAGAAAATCGACTTTATAGGTTCATTCTGCCGCTAGTCCCTGTGCTTGCCCCCCCCCCCCCACTCATAATAAAATCCCCAGCATAAGAAAGTAACAAGATGACTTCTCAAAATTGATAAATACCTATATTATTTGGTGCAGTGGAGAAGCGAACCAGGGCTTCCCAGTTTATAGCTTGGCGTTAATGCGCTTAGCCACTTCGAACCACTGCGAGAATTTTATTTAGGTTGCGCATTTTCATAAAATTAAACATCCAATTTAGGTTTACAAATATGGAAAAAATGAAACACGTTTCTTAACGTGTGGCGTAATCACCATAAATCTCCAATTCTGATGAGCGCATTACCATAAGCATAAGGTGTAAATACAGACAAGTTAAATGGCACTTTAAAAGAAGGTGACAATCATTAATTAATTTTAAATTGCAGTCGTAATTAAAATTGAAAGTTACCATATAAATACATTTCATTAGGTAACCAAGATCAGACGTTAAAAATTATAACTCCTTGCATGATAATCAAAGTTTGGATTCTACAGCAGTGCAGTCGTTGGACTCTTTATCGACCAATAATTTATGATGCGGTATTTCACCTCTTGCTTTAATTGCAGTTTTTTCTAATTTTTTAAAATAACAAGTTGAATTGGAAAAAAAATGGAAACCAGTTCACTTAATTACGTAAAAACTTAGAAAATTGGTTGTGTAAGTTCTTCTTTGGAAAGACATCCGGCTCTTAAGATTTGCATAACGGCCATCCATAATAAAATCGTCATCTAAAAGTTTATCGTGCAACTCTTAAAAATATTATGAAGTTTAATTGGCCCCATAAATAAAGAAGTTTTTGCAAAATCTGGTTTATGTTGCGCAAAAATACAATTTCGTTCCGATTATAGCACGAAAATATAAATCCGACCCAAATTAGACCCCTTTAATAAATAAAATAACATTTAAAGGAGGAAGTAATTGCGCCGTACAAAGTTTATTTATGGAAACGTTGGAAAATATCCGTGATTGAAGTAAGTGTAAACTGCATTTTCTATTTATTTAATATCAAAGTCACAAAAATACCCGATAGTATACGTAAGCGTGTCGAAATTGTAAAAATCTCGGTCATAACGGGCGTAAATGAAAGTGAAATTTTTATTAGTAAACAGGATTCGAACACAAAAGAGTTATGAAATGGAAATTCCTTTTGTAGATGAATACTCGTAAGAACGTAAGAGAAAGTTTGGTCCGGTCCGCCTTTCTATTCGTTGATTTACAAGATTGAACTTTTCAAGGGCCCTCGCCGATGCAACCTGTGAAGATCAATCAACTAATTAAATTGACCCAAATGCTATTTTCGTATTAATTTGTGTTATTATTTTCGAACTCCACTGAATTATGAATAATAAGAAAAAATCTGCGAACTTGAACTTCATACTTGAACGATTGCCAAACAGACTGGTTAATAATTTAATAAAAAATGCCTGATTTATTAACAAACACACGCAGTTCTTTCAATGTAACTTCGAAAACGTGCTCGGTTTTTGAATCGTTTGAAAATAATAAGAAAATGGGAAATTTTACAACAGAACTAACTTTTATTAGTCCAAGGACTTCGTTAACTTGCTACCTGATTCTTCGATAAAAAAATAATGAAATGGAAACTTGTTTGACCATAATAAAAAAAATACGGGGCATTAAATTATTCTATCAATTTAATACAGGTTTAATCAACGGTATATCTTATCCTACGTCTTGTCTTACATTGGAATTTGATCCATCATTAACGTCCAAGGTAGAAAAGTCGGGTTAAAATTTTGAGTGAGTGAGGCACTACATAGTACTACATAACCTCAAAACGTCAGATTTCCGCGCCATTTTTTTAATTTTATAAAAAATTGGCAAATGAAGTGTATTAATGGTTAACGACTGGAACAACAATTGGACACATTTAACCGCTATTTGTTTGGAGTCTTGTATGAGTGACAGCAAAAATATCATCCGTCAAATTTATCAAATGGTGTATTGTGCATGGTCATGTTTAAATTTATAATGTGTAACAGTAATTGGGAAAGTCTGGCAAATTAAGCCACTTGAGGATTAATGAAAGATCTCTTAAAAGTAGCGTCTGGCTATTTATGTCTTATTTATCACATGCCCAAAATAGGAACGGTTTAAAAATATCGTAATTTTGCGAATCGAATTGGAAATTGTGGAAAATTGATTTGTAATCAAAAAGCAGCGCTGGTTGATAGTAAAAATAGAATGACACTACTATCTTGGCGCCATATGATCAAGTGGTTATAAAAAAGCACTATTTATATAAAGCTTTGCAAATACATCATATCCTACAACGTGGAAGAGTTAATAAAATTAAAATTAGTTTTTCTGGATGACAGGAAACTTCATTAATACATAATCGTAAACACGAACAGAAATTGTGATTAACTTTTTAGAGTTTCGCAATATTTCCAAAATTATATTATTTTTCCCAAGCTCCGTGGTTCCAATTCCACGTTCGCCGTAGGTGGCGGTTTCCGAACAAGCGCACGAGGTTCACAATTCAAAGGGCCCTCAAAATTGAATTGCGATTGGGGCCTCTCAACTTTCGCTTCCAAAAATCATTTAAACGTCCATTATCCAAATTTAAATTAAAAGACATAAAAACATAAAATTATTGTTTACGTGCAATAATTTCACCATAATGTACAACCATTACAGTGAACATTCTTACACAGCAATTTGAAAACAATGAATAAATATTAGGTAAGTTGGAGAAACTATTTGTTTCTTCGGCATGCATTGACCCTTTTACGTTAGTCACTGTTATAACGGTAATTGGCGAGAACGATTACAGTGGCGCCCGCCACCTGCGATAAAATACAAACTTTTTTCTTAAAAATGTAATTAGTCGTATCGAAGAAACAGTAAGCAATTAATTTAACCATCGGTTTTTTGACCCAAGAATCCCTAGACAGAAATCAAATCCGCTGTTTTCACCTTCATTGTTTTTGAGCATCCACCAAACAGTATCCTATTTCCAACGGGTAAAATTACAAACTTTTCTTGAAGTTACTGAACCGTGAAGCCATGAATGGCATACTGCGATAAAGTGGCTTCCTTTTTCTAAACTTGTGGAGTATCGCATACCTACCGCATATATTTCAGTTCAGTAAACAAATTCCAACATATTTTCTTATCTCTTGTCAGTTAGCTCTTGTTGTTTTTGTTTATCATTTCCCTTAAAAAACACAAATAGAACGGAATCGTTGCAGAAAATGGAGAAGTTTTTAATGTCACCATCGCTAATCGCGCATTGCTTCGGTTAAGATTATAAAATGACCTGTTTCTTATCAGTTTATACTGATAAGGTGTCACCCTTACAAGACGTTTTTCGCACTTTATTAGCCCAAACAGAAAAGCTTGCGAACTGGAGTGTGACGTCAACCCACCACCTAATCTATCCAAACGCATAGGCCAACCAATCACGAGGCATAAGTCCGATGACGTAGCACTCCAGTTCGAAGATTCTTATCATATCATACATGGCAGTTGAAATCCTCATCAAAATGCGGATTGAGTGCATTTTCTGCTGTTTACATTCAAAAAAATTTGAAAAAGAAATCAATTGAGCAAAACCAAAAGCAATTGAGCTTGTGATACAACATGTAATGTCTCACTTAAAGATGCAAAATGACATTCGAAATTATTTTGACAGTGTGCCAAAAGCAATAAAGGAAGTTTATATAATTTTTTACCCATTCAAAATTAATAATTGCATGCACGTTTGGTTTTTCTCTAATCGCCAAACATTTGAACACCGTCCAATCAATGGAAAGATTTGTGTTACGCAAATTATAATTTTGCCCTCTTCCCCACTCTATTGCGCACTTTTATTTTCATCTGCGTGCGATTTGCATTAAAATGGACTTCCCGATAATTCATTCCAGGTGTGAACAATTTACAAATGTTGTAATATGTTCCAGATGGCTAATTTTCCATTATAGTCCCATCATTAGATAATTAGCATAGAAACATTGTTAAATTAGGATCTCACGTTTCCTTGGCCTACTATTATAAGTTACAATTTATTAATCTTTGATTGTATCGGTAGTTTGGTCTATTTCGTGAGAGCTAGACAAACCTTGTCTACTCCTAAAATACTTATGGCGTGGTTTGGAATCCACGTAATCTCTGCCTCTCTATCTGTTTTCGACTAAAAGTTGCAATGCCGATATAAATCTTTCTTTTTGAAAAACTTAAATCCACGATCAAACAGCGTGACTGAGCGATTGCTTATTGTTGTGATATTCCAAATGTCTGTTTTCTTCTTAGTCAGTTGTTCAATTATTTTAACAAGCACGAGATTATATTAGAACATTCTGTTGTACCCGAGATGAATTTTGACGTTCAACAATTTTCTAGCTTTAAATGACAAATGATGCTCAATTGTAAAATTCTGTGGAAAGTGCAAGTGGAATTAGTTCATGGTTACTGGTGGTAGGTGGCAATTATACATTTTAGTAGCAGCTGTGGTGCACTTTTATGCGATGATCGAAAATTTCGAATCGAAAAGTGGGCTAAACCCCCCCTCCCCTACTTACATCAAATGGTTAAGGGCCCGATCTATCATTTGGAAGACAACTTTTTGAATAAGCGGCGCAGTTATCTAGATTAGTAATTTCAAAAGGCGTGTCCTTTGAAGCCATTCAACTTGTAGTCGAAACAAAACTTCATTTACATCATTTAAAATACTTGAAATTTAAATAATTTTAATTAATATTGCGTTTTTGATATAAAATCGCTAATTAACACAATATTAATCCTTTATCAAAATCAATTAAAAGTTACATCATGACCTTCGGAAAATTCTCCTCTTTCCGTTAATAAAAATCATCGTATCATCTACATATAACCAATTTTGAGCTGTAAACGAAGTTTTGGAACAGTTCTTAATGCTATGAAAAATTTCTGATAATTTTTGTGCTGAAATTTTGTATCAAGTTGAGTTTGCAAAGTTGAGGAGCTCCACCAACTGATTATTTAATTTGATAAGGAGGAAATTTGTCCTCTAATCATAATTGGAGGATTGACCCTTATAGGAAGTTTAAGTTGCAATAGTTTTAGAATTGTGATGGTAGGTTTTCCCCCGAAGCGGTACCTAATTAAATGTATTTGGTGAAAGTGCGACGATGTGAAAATTTAAGTTAAGGGTGGAACATTTCGTTTTCGACGAATGGCACCATGATAAGAGGAGGTTCTTTTCCTTTTGCGAAGGACGGGCGTGCTATTTTTCGTCTGTTTTGCGATTTTTGGTTTTTCTGGAGTCAAACTTGATTCCGGAAGTTTCTCGATTGATTTCTCTAGCGATATTTTGAGAATTTTGGTAGTGGGACTTCGTGGAAGATTTTGTCGACCATTTGTGAAATTTTGGTATTTTTAGATGATTTGGTGAAGGATCATCATTTTCACTTGTTGTTTTCTGATGGATGATATTGGAGAAGTAAAAACTTATTAGATTAAAATTTTGGAGGTTAGGATCATACCTTTACCTGGGGGTAAAGGAAGTTTCCTTTGGATTGTTGGAAGAATGCAATAAATTGTTTTTTTTTATTTTCGAGTACCGAAGTTAATTTTGAAGATAATTGAATCGCACGGTTATCATTTTTGGTTCAACTTCTGTTCAGTGGCGTAACTTCAAATTTTGGGCCCGTGAGCAAGAGAAAAATAAAAAAGAACAAATTTTGGTCACAATATTATAATGCAGTTTAAGGGGGTCCAAAACATTGGGCCAAATCCATTCTTCCCTTCCCCACGGTCTTTACGCCACTGTCTATATCTCCCCAGACCCTCGGTTGCATGCTAATTTTTTAACATTTTAGGGTGTTTAGAGGGCTTATCCGGCCTAGAAAAAGTATGTATTGTCAAGAATTTAATTTGCGTCTTTTACTCTTTTATCAATTTTGAAAAGTCATATCGTTACTTCCTTGTGTTGGGGGATATTCCATACCCCACAGACCCCGCGGTTTCACACCTATTTCTTCACATTTTAGGGGATAAATTTGTTTTAATTTCTTGATTTGAATCTTTAACAGTCGCTCGCTTTACTGTTTCCTTACATCTGGGGGGCGGGAGGGTCTCGACTGATTTCACTGATGTACCTAATCCTGAATGTTAGGGAAGGGAATTATAGTTCCTTAATGTCAGCGTCGTATATTAAATGTGAAGAAGTGGTTGCCAAACCGGGGGGTCTGTAAATAACCAACAATAGACTTTTTAGGAATCAAATTAGAATAGTTATCTTTGCTTCTATATAACTGGAGGGTATTCCATGCCCCCCAGACCACCGGTTTCACACCAATTTCTTCACATTTTAGGGGATAAATTTGTTTTGCTGTCTTGATTTGATTCGATTCTTTAATAGTTGCTTTGCTGTTTACTTACATCTGGGGGGGGGGTCTCAACTGATTCCGCTAATGTACCTAGTTCTGAATGTTAGGAAAGGGGGTTATAGTTCTTTAATGTACAGCGTCATGTGTTAGACGTGAAAAGCGGTTGAGAAACCGGCGCTCTGGGGGGTATGGAATACCTCCCAGGTACACTAGTAGATAAACAACAATACGACTTTCTCGGAATCGAATTAGAATTGTGATCTTATTTCTTCTTTATAGCTGGAGGGTATTCCATACCCCCCAGACCCCCCGGTTTCACACCTATTTCTTCACATTTTAGGGTATTTTGTTTCAGTTTAACGATACTTTTATTTGTATAAATATTTGAATAAATCTTTTGTTTGAGCGGGCCGGGAGGTAGAGCAAATTAAACCGCTTGCCACAGTCGCTTTTTACCATTATTATGGTTCTGGGGGAGGAGTAAATATACAATCCTCTAAGATTTTACGAGCCGTGTTCATTCGCACACCGCGCACACTGGTAGTTACGTTACTGCTTCTAATCATGGAGGTTAGGTTTTGTTTGTGGCCGATAAAGAAGATTGCGATGACATAAATTTGGATTTTAAAGTTACATTGAAAAATTTAAGGTAAACTTTTAATAATAATTGAATTTTTCAGTATGTTTCTTCGTAAATGCAAGGAGTAGAATAAGTCTCGAGTAGAATAGTCTCATATTCTAATTTCTAAAAATAATCTGTTGTAATAATAATATATATATTAAGATTTACTGAGCATTGAGAGTCATTGCTAGCCGGTGCAATTGGATTGTCTTTGCGGATCATGCTTTTTTGCTTAAAGCTCCTGCGAATTCAATTAATTTATTATTATATTATTATTAAGATCTGGTAGAGTACAATATAGGCAGGTTTTTCCAAAAAGTTTTCTCTGGGAAAAGAGAAAACTTGTCTTGTCCTTGAACCGGGGTGGGGGGGGGGACGAGGCGAGGGTCTGCACTCTCCCTCGACTCCCAGTTTACAGCAGTTACAGTTACAGCAGGGGCCAACTTAAGTAATTTTGATCAAACTTTTCCAGGGACTAGTGAGTCTGGAATATCCCCAGTTGTAAGAAAGTGAAAGTTACTTGATTAAATAGTAGCAGGGCTATGCTGGAGCTTGCTCATTGAACTGAAAGTATTTCTTTAAAATACTTTTTTTATTGCCGGGTACTTCTCTCTCGTGATTCGCGAATTATAATCTCGCGGTTGCGTTTGGGGTAATTACCCAAGAGAGACTCCCATGCAGTGAACTCAAGTCCGATGTCTAGCCATCATAGAGGCTGTTATTTCGATATTTTTAGTTTTATACATTCAAAAAATCATCTAAAGTAGTGGAGCAGTAAAATTTACTCCAGCTTCAACCAAAAACTCTTTGCTCGAATGTAGAGTGGATTTGAACTCTCTTGAATATCGGAGATTTATTGCTGAACGGTGCTACATACATGGTTTGATAAATTATAAACTTGATTAAGTTTTTGCAAGATTATTTTTGTAAATAGGTGCCAACTCTTAACACATGCAAAACAAAGTGTTTGTACATAATTACATGCCATAAATTACGGTTTTAATAGCCCCATGGCTAGAGTGATATGCTTCGATAATATGCTAGGTGAAACTACTCCACCGATCTCTCATTGAATTTTAACTTTCAGGTATGCAATGCCATGAGTCATGGATAAGTATATATTATCAATTATCAATTATCAATATTGTGATGTTATGTTAATATTCTACTTGCTTGTAAAGTAGTTCATCCGCAAACACACAATATTATTATTATTTAGAACAATTTGAAGATAATAGGAAGTTCGCCCCATTATCTCAGGAAAAGGGATCATCCTCCAATATTAAAAATTAAAAAAAATTGTATTTTTTTAAGTGTATTGGGTTTAGCCACAGCGCAGCGTGAAGAAATCCTGGCTATGAGACTGTCACTCTTGTCATTTTAGCTATCTGATTTTCGGCTAATTTTTGAATAATTTTTGCATTGAATTAAGTATCAAAAGTTATAATCGGATAAAAATGCCATTCATTATTAATTTATCTCTTCAAGTCGTGTAACCTCGAAGCCATATTGCATGCGGTAGGTATATAACCTACAATCTTCAATCTTAATATACAACAAATCATAAAAATAACAAATTCCGTATAAAAATATAAATCATTAGCAGCATTATCTCTTCCACATTAAAAAATGTCGTAAAGATAACTCATCCGTGCTAATTTTGATCTCATTTCCAACACAAAAAATCAATTTCTTCGTGCCAGCTTCGTCTGGCAAAT
Organism: Rhagonycha lutea; assembly: GCA_958510855.1. NCBI lineage: Eukaryota > Metazoa > Arthropoda > Insecta > Coleoptera > Cantharidae > Rhagonycha > Rhagonycha lutea. Next base: position 24,373,877 of record OY294041.1, on the reverse strand, counting down.
TATGTACTTCAAAAATTCCAATAAACTAAACTAAATCAAGGTAAAACTCGCCTAATGTATTTAAAGAAAAACTATAAAGAAAAAAATGATGGAAACGCGCTAAAAGTAATTTAATATTGACCTAGAACATAAAAATTCACTAAATTTCTTTCATCGTGGTTATCAATAAAAAGAAAAAACATTTAAGTGGATCAAAATAAGCAGCCAAGTTTTATAAAACCGAAGTTTCGGACAAATCCTGTTAATGAATCGAACCGTTCAAATTCGGTACCCAAAACATCCTTTCAATTTTAATTTGCTTTTAAAAATATCGGCGCCAATTGACCCATTGATCCGGGACTTGGAACAAAGAAGTTCGTTGTCGAAATATGCACAGGACCGAAGAGTTATAAATAAATTGAGACCAAAGTCTGCAAAAAATGAACCGGCGCATATTATAAAGGGTTAAAAATACAAATGCAAATTAATTTTATGGGCGGATTAGATTTCATGTCGTTAATTTTATCCAGTTAATTATTTTTATTAAACGAGCGAATTTAAATCGTGTGTAAATAAAGAGTGGGTCAAAATTCCAGGTCATTGCGTTTTTGCCCAACAATTCATTCATAACGATGCTAATTCATTGTTTAATTAACACACTTTTGAGGGAGCGTATAGTTTATGTGCTCCGTTTGTTCACAATAGAACGGTGGACTAAAGAAAAAATGAAGATAATAATACAAATTATTTAAAATGATGGAATAAAGTTTGGGTTCCGCATGGAAACTGTTATACCTGGTCAAAAAAGTTATAAAAAAAGCGACTTACCTGAAGGTCCACCAGATGTTGAAGCACATTGTGTTTAGCCAGAAAAATGCAGCCAGGAAAAGGAAATGCATTGATACGGCTGTAAAAGATATATTTCGTTAAAATTGATTTTTGCAAGCATAAAACTAAATTTAGTAAAATTATTAATAGTACTACATAGAAGACGAATAAAAAATCCCCCATTATGTAGATTTTACGATGAAGGTCATTGGTACACTCAGGAACTGTTTTTTTTTCTTTAGAAAAAATGTAACAACAGGAACTAACATTTATATTTTATTTTTAATTGGTTCATGAACAAACTGATCTATTGAAACCGAAAGTTCTCACTAATTGGTTCATTTAAATACCAATGAACGAGGTTCAATAGTTAAATACGACATTAGGAACAAAAATCTTAAAAAAGAATTGTTATTATTAAAGAGCCATAGCAGTCGCCCAGGACTTTTTTGATGTTATATTATCAAAATTAATTTTACCATGAAAAAATATGAATTTAATTTTAGCTCAGAATATCTTAAAATTGAGAAACCTAAACTCGGCTTACTCGGTTTTTACAGGCGCCTCTTATAGCTCTAAACAACATTCACCCCCCCCCCCCACCCTTCGATATATTGCAATGGTATTCTTAGCTGCTTCCTTAGTACTTTAATTAGTGACGTGGGCACCTCCGAGGCAATGTTCCCATTTGAAATGTATGTAAGTTAAATTTACGTCACTAATTAAAGGTTAAATACAAAATTACCCCTCTCCTTTGAAATAATACAATGTTAAGTAGTCTCGTAGGTAACACTCAAAAAATCAAAATGAATATTCCTTAATAATTTCAACATTTCGATACACTGAAATGTTTAACCATTGCCGTAAGTGGGGGGTAGCCCACCCTAGAGAAAGTAAAATTTTATAAAATTAAGTAAATTATATAGGTTATTTTCTTCTACAAAATTTCCCCATCTAGGGATTTGCTGATGTTCTCGTTCCTTTAATTATCCCCAAAAACAAGTTAGAACGAATCAGAAGAGAGGAAGGGGGTTCTTTTTTCCAAGAACCGGGGATATAATAGAGAAGAATGCGGGACTACATTTTCTTGTCCTCCCTTGTCCTGTAGGTCCCGTCCCACACCTCCTTTGGAACCATACAATTGTAAGTATAAAGTAGTATAAAAATTTAAAACTTTATTTACAAAAACATTTCTATCTATTGTAAGGATACACACGGGCGGCCGTTCCCAAAAATAGGGTTACATTTGAAATGTATTGAAATGTATTGTCGTATTTTTTTGAATGTAGAAGTAGAAAATTTAATTATTGAAAAATTATTAATTTTTGAGGAGGCGGTCGGAGCTTAGCGGTTACGCGAGTTGACTATGAACGCTAAATACTCGGTTCGAATCCGAGAAGAACTTTAAGAACTTTATTCTGGCCGTCTCTCCCCTCGCAAGGCAATGGCAAACCACCGAGATATAATCTGCCTTGAAAACCTTTGTCAAAAGGTCACGACGCTTCTGTCAAGAAGCTTTCTTAGTCATACTAAGAAAAATGCGACTAAGAATTAATTTTTGTATTTTGAATTTTTCAATGTTTCGCGGTAGATGTGGGTCCCGGCGAAACCGGCAGGGGGCCGGAAGGAAAGAAGTGAATTCGCACGCAACCCACCGAGTGAGGCGGTTGCTAAAATTTTGAGTTTGACCAAAAAGCTGTAAATTAAAGTGGAAATAATTAAAAATTTTGTGAAAAATCGAGCCGAGTGTTATTTCCTTTTTAGAGCGGCGAATTGAATATGGAAAATTAAGTTTGGATTTAAAATTGAATGAATAATTATTAAATTTGAAAGCGAAAAGTTTAGAACGTTGCGCGATAAAGGCTCGCGGTGATAAGGAAGCGAATTTTGACTGAGCTGCTGGGGACGAAATTGATAGCCCGGACTGGAGGAAAAATTTATTGGAAGAGTTCCGTTACAAGGAATTATAGGTCTGGGCCAATTTACGTCAGTATGTAGGAAAGATTCACTTCACTAATTAAAGGTTATTATTATTACTATTATGCTCATATATTGTTGTTCTGAGGTTTTGATCAGGGTGGTTTATAGAGAAATTTGAATATTTGTAGTTCAAATTGATTAGTAGATAAAATAATACATTATTATCTTGAAAATAGGAATTTAAAGTTCTAAAAATCAGATCTTGCAGTTATTAATTTGAAATTACCAAAATTCGACGATTTTGGAGTAGCGAATAGAAAAGATTTAGATTTTACGGAAAAATAATTTAAAAAATCCCACCCGCTTACCTCCTGTTTTTACAATAAGCCAAAAGTATTGGAACAGTTTGATCGAAAAGTATTTATGTTATTGAATTTGTATGATTTTAATTGTCTTTAATTTGTGTCAGCATATTTGTTATCGTTTTATTGTTCTCTACCATTACGTGTCATAAGTACCACAAAACAATTATGCAAATAATTGGTACATGCAAAGGTTTCTAAAAGTATTTCTACCAGTCGCTATTTAATTGGGAATAACAATAAACAACAGCATGATTACACAAAATTGAACACGCGAACTGCTATTTGAATTTTGTTTTAACAGAATCTCAAATATTGAAAAATTGAAGTGATATCCTCAAGGATATAAGAAGATATATTTACATAAATCGAAATGCAGGTCCAAAATTGTTATCAAATGTATGTATATACATATGTATTTTGTTTGATTAAACAGGTAAATATTTGAATTTCGAAATAAAGAACTGCTACTATCTCTTCCATTCGATTAGGATTAGTCACAATGTCTGGCATATATAAAGGATTCGGTACCAAAACATTGCTTGAAATCCAAAAGAAATATTTACATGATTACAAATAGAATGATAAAAAGTAATGTAAATAGGTATAAGGGAGCAGTAAAAAAAACAATTTGAATTCTTATTGATTCTATCATGGGGTCGTCGTACTAACCCCCCCCCCCTTCACCAACTTTACACATCATAAACTTTTTATTCAAACAAAAATTAAATGGTTCTAATGTAAAAATTTGTTCCTACTGTCAATCCATCAATCTGCTCATGTATACCTGACAAATGTAGGAAACAGACAAGGGTTGTAGGGATGTCAGTGTCGTAGTATCAGTTTCACTGGCATAGTGAAATATTATACATTAGAGGAAATGAACGCATTAACGTCAATTTTGGACCAAAAAAAAATCAAATGAACGATCAATCAGAAACGAGCAAGCTACATCGGACTGTAGCTCAATAACAACCAAACAACCGAAGATTTAATTATAATGCAGACCTTGCAGAAATAGAAATTAACGCTTTTATGCAGAACGACCTCCAATTTTGTTGACATCAAATACAAAATAAAATGCATTAGCAGTTATTTGTCTGCGAATCATACAAAACTGCATGATATTTTGACCCAAATTTTACTGACACTGTAAATAATAAATTCTGGGTCATTTAAAAAAAAAATTCTAACCTTTACATAAAACAGTAACGTCTCGGCTTATCTCAATCTTCGGTAGTTTAAAAGCAATATCATTTATTGTTCGTCTAAGCTCAATGTTGTTCTTTCCCACACTTAAAAAGGGCACCCAAATAACGAAGCAACAAAAATTGAACGAAATTATCAGATAATTAATACGAAAATTATATTTTAATTGGCAGTTTTTTGAGTTACGACTTTGCTTCGGGTGAAATATACGGCTGTGCAAGTCCAATTATTATTATTATAAAGTTATTCCAGTTGAGGTAAGTAGATTACTCTTCAGACCTTATTACGCTGTACCGTTTTAATAATTGACACCCCGGGCTGTCCATTACAGAAACTTGGCAATATTTGACTAGTAATCATCTTCACCAGGGTAAACTTCTTGGTGTGGACAGGCCTTCGGGAATAATGGAAGCTAAACGTGTTCGGGATTAACTATTCTCTATTTTATTGTTCAGCAAAAGAAACATTTTGGAATTTCTGCATATCAAAAAATCAGGTTTCGCAATTAAAATGGAAAACTAAACAAACGAATTTCCAGGTGTGAACGTTCGGAGCAAAAATTTGCAAGTTAGACGAGTTTTTAATACAAAGAAACCGCAAAAAGCTATTACAAGATAATATAATGCGTGTTGGATCAAGTCGACCGTGATTGATCGATTGAATCAAATAAGAGAAAAAAATTGATTAAAACGAGTTATAAGTTACAATAATCGAAAAATATTGAAAAACAGGACGATTTTTACAATTCATTGGCTAGAAGAGAGTAATAATCTATTATAACAGTTTTTGCTTTATTGCAATATGGTATGGTAGTCTGCGCCGCAGATCAGCGATGCAATTACGACATTAAACACTTTGGTAATTCAAAAGCCTAAAAAAGTTGTTCCCACTTAATTTTCCCTACAGCAAGGGTCTGCAACCCGCGGCCCGCAGATTCTAAAACGAGTTTGCACACAAATGATCTTTTTTAAGCTCTTTTTGGTGGATTTTCAAAAAGTGCGGCGTCCCCACGTAAAATATTTAGCCCTCTTACAACAAAAGGTTGCCGACCCCTGTTCTAAAGTCTAAACTTAATTGTTTCTCAAAGCTTTATTTGGCTAAAAAATTGTTTTCATCACTATTTAATACTGATGGGAACCATAGAGATCAAAATGACCCTTAAATATGATTTAATGATTTTTTGACAGGATTAGGAAACATCAAAGCAAAGGAATCAATTTTATGTGGGGATTTGATGTTGTTTTACCTCTACGTGGCAGGGAAATTTTGCAGATTCATTAAGGCTTCTTCACATCGAGATTCTTGTCTTGCCTTGCTTTGGTAGAATTTAGCAAGAACCAATCAGATTGAAGCATTTTCTTCTATCGTCTTCTATGTTTAAAAAATACCACAATCCCATTGGCTCTTGCCAGCTTCTACTGAAGCAAAGAATACCCCAACTTCATTGTGAATGCGGCCTTAGTTTTCCAATGTAGGAGAAAACTTAATTTATCTTTTTCCAAAAATAGTCTACAAAATCTTATAAAGTAGGGTTAAAAGTTAGAAAAATTATATAATGTAGGTAGATAATATTAAATTCAAGGCTGTTCCTGATTTTTCCTGACTTTTGAAATTTTGTAAATTCAAAAAGCAAATGTGAGTCGACTAAACTAAACACATACAAAAACAAGAGTTAAAAAAAGTTTAGAGGTGGTCGGAGCATAGCGTTTACGCGAGTTGACTATGAATGCTATTCACTCGGTTTGAATCCGAGTGAAGTAAGAACTTTATTCTGACCGTCTCTCCCCTCGGATGACAATGGCAAATCACCGGAGTGTAATCTGCCATGAAAGCTTCTGTTAAGAAGAAATACGACTAAGGCTCAGTTTATCAATCTCTTGTTAGTGTCCCAAGTAAATTTATTTGACATGACAAGTAAATTTTAAAGGCCCTAAAAACTCTTTTAAAAGGCTAAATAAATAAGCGAAATAAGCTTTTTAAAAGGGCTTTTTAGATAAATTTACTTGGGACGTAAATTCAAGACGTAAATCCAAGTAAATTTATCTAACAAGTAAATTTTGAAGGCCCTAAAAAAGCCTTTTAAAGGGGCCTTTCAAGGCCTTTAAAATTTACTTATCAGATAAATTTACTTAGGACACTCATTAGAGATTGAAATCATTAGAAATTGTTATTTACTTAAATCAAGGATATAAGAACTGTAAAGATGGCCGGTTAATAGATGGCTTACTAATGTTAACTAAGCGCAGATGGCGCTACTGATTTAGGGGTTACCATTTTTCAGGATGTTAATAAACTCACGAAATTTAAAAAATAGTAACCCCTAATTATTGTTAAAAGGCAGAAAATTAGTAACGCCATTTATTTACCGGCCATCTTTACAGCTCTTCTATCCTTGATTTAAGGCAAGGAAATTAAAACTTGGAGATAAATTAAAATTTAATAATAACAAAAATCATCACCGAACTTGATTAATTTTGGTGAACATTTGAAACTCATTTCCTTATTCTTAAAATAAAAATCTCAGCTTGTTTGCTATTAAGCGATACAAAATTACAAAATCTTACTACCTAGTTAAAAACTACTATACAAACATGCTGCTGAGCCCAGCGCATACCAAGGACAGCTTTCTTGTTGTAAAAGCGATGGTTTGACACTTTTAAGTGTATTACGACCTTACATTTTGGCATAATTTACTCTATTCAAATACGAATTGACGATGATGTGGTTTAGGTAAATTACAACGTACAAAGACGTTGAGTGAAAACAAACCATCTCGCAGTAGTCTTCATTCGCAGAATTCATCTGTGACAAATGATGTGTGATCAAAAATGGGTATGAAACCGGGGGATTTTGGGGTACCATCCAGGACAGGGGAGAATTTTTGAAGAAAATGTCTGCAAGGAAGAAACAAAAAGACTTCAAAATTTATGATGACTTGAAAATAAAATTAAATTGGTGACCGTAGTTCTTAGGTTCCTTTCCTAAACGTTTTATTGGAAAATTAACGCATCATCGTATCAAGATCAAGAAAGGCAAAAAAGCAATAACTTTGGAGCAATTTTGAAGAGTTTGAAACCGTCAGACGCATGCGCAGATTAAAATTTATTATAACGTGAATTCGAAACTGCGCATGCGTCTGACAATTTGCAAACGATTTCAAACTGCTGAAAGAACAGAGCTATAGACTTCTGACTATACTGCGTATTGAAGTAAATGTTTTTGTTAACTCACCATCGGTGGTATAATCAGGCGATATTTAATTGGGTTCTAAGTTTTGAACCCCCCCCCCTTAATAATAATCTAAATTCTAAAAGATAACTTTTTAACCCGTGAAAAACATAATTTTAGGTTTCTTATAAAATATTCGTTCATTCGTCGGCTGCCTGCGTTTGCCCTAGACCTAGAGCAGGGGTGGCCAACTTTTGTGTACATTAGATTTACTCTTTATCTTTAAAATGTGTCACTATAGACTTTGTTGAAAAAAATCGAAAAATTTCAATTTATCCACACTTTTAATCGAAAAAATTCTATTTTCGACACTTTTTCACACTCAGGGATCGACCAAAATTGGCTTCGTGATCGACCTGTTGGCCACCGCTGCCCTAGAGACCAACAATAGTTTAGCCACTGTGTTATTCTTGTATTTATTTAGCTTTATTCTGAACACAATAATTCATGATGATGAACCATATACATTTTTCAAACGGCTTTCGTGGTTTATTTTGAAGAATGGTACCCTGGAAAATTGTTTCCTACTTAGCTGTTGGACCATCCCCCGAGTCCAAAGCACTTGTGAACCACGTGACCTCGCTCACATGACTCGGGGGGGGGGGGTTAAAAGCTTATAGTTAGTCACAGATGAAGAACCGATCGAGCATTGACACGAATTATGTGTAATTATGGTAATTATGAATAATCCACATGCGACATCAAGATTTATGCACATTTGCGACACAGAAGTTTACCTACATATTAATCGTTTTCTTAAAATATAGCGTAAGCTGCCTATTATATCACGTACGTGTAAACGATCATTCTTAATTTTAAGAAGGATTAAAACTTACTTTAGAAATACCAGGAAGAATGTCAGATTAAATGGACTGCCATTGCTGAACGTGACTCGATTTAAAATATTACAGAAGAAATACTACAGGAATTAGCGAACCGAAGACGCAGAAACCGAGACGTTTTAATTTTTCTATTATGGTTTAGTTTTATTTTTATGGATGTATTATGCACCTACTGGAAATTTGCCTGTGCCATACTGGAGTTAAGTCAACAAAATTATTTGCATTTTTTTAAAAGGTCTTGAAATTTTCGCTCAAGTGGGCAGTAATTGGTGTTCCACTTGAAAGACATTTATTTTGGGTCAATAAATATTACGGTTAAATAATCAGCGTCCTTATATTGATTATTGCTGCAAGTATCAGCAATTTACCCAAATATGGTACTACTGTTTGATCTACATAATTGGTCAATATTGCAATTCAAGGTAAGATGTCAAAAATGGAAAAGAATGAAAATTTTTAAGTAACTCCACTTTGTTATAATGCTAACTCTTCTATTACAATTTATTTCTTGTTTAGGTGTGCGCTTACATAATACAGGTGAAACAAGCAGGACAGCATTCCTAGCTATACTTTTTTGCAATGTTGTGCTAGGTTTGGCTGCAGAATTTATCGAGAATACATACGATTGGATTTTACTGCTGTAAATTACTCCTTTCAGTAATTACGAGCTAATTATGTTAGGTAAAATATTTTCCTGACTTTTTTCCGAATAATCAGTTAATTTTACTACTTATTATAATTTCTTTTGTTTGGTACGTGACCACTTATCACTCGACGATGGTCTTATCTAATGGAAAATTAGCATCAACACCAACTGTGCAGTTCAACCTGCGAAAGGACCTTTCACCTTGCCGGCTATGATGAAACAACTGAACTTTTATGCATAATTTTTGATAACCTCTTGGTTTTGTAAATGAAATGAACCGACTGATGCATAATTTTCTTATATCGACATTTCGTCATTGCACTGCGATGCAGGTGACTCGGAAGCAGGGAGGTCTCAAGGATATTTCAGATAAAATATAACTGTTAATCCAATAATTGAACAATTTTATGTTCAAAGTGCAGCTTATGAATTCCGATACGATGAAAATATTGTTTTTAATAAGAATAATCAAGAAGCAATTAAAAAAGATGCAGGAAAGCTATAACAACATCTAATCAAATTATAATATTAGTATTGACATTTCAAATTGTAATCGAAAAGGAAGTTGTCATAAAAATTTAACGACTGATCAATTTTTATTACTAGACAAATCCTAGTTTTTCTATTTTGTTTACTTTTTTTATGATATCTCAAAATGTGTGTGATAAGGAAATATGTCGATGCCGATCAAGCTCCAATAAGTTTAATCTGTGAAAGTAGAAACTCGAAAGTTGCATTTGTTAAAAGAAAGCAACCTTAAAGTTAAATACCAAGAAATTGTAGTCTTTGTTGACCTTATTTCGCAGTTGTGAATTTGACCAACAACGGGAAAATGTGTACGGGTTGAAGTATAATCCCCCTAAAACAAAAAGTGGTTGTTTTTGTATGGTGTCGATAAGATATTAATGTTATTTGCATAATTTTGATAAATGGCAATAAACGCTTGACCTTTGCAATATCCAAACTAATATCAGCGTTAATGGACTTTTAAATTTCTATTATCGATTGGTCATACATATTAAAAGCATGACGATTAATATTCCTTAAAGTTGCGAGACCACATAGAGAGAACGAACAAATATGTATTTAATCCTTCAAGATAAGTATCAATAATTTGCTAATTATGATAAATAATAATGCGAACTTGTAAGTAATGTCAGTGACCGGTAAGAAGCATACGTAAACGTGACCGGTGCCTCCGGCTCTATGGGTAACCGAAGAAGTCTTCATGCTGTCTGCTTTTGGTCGTTTCATACCACAAAACCACATTTTATGACAGTATCTTCTTAATTTTTTCGTCATATTTTTAATATAACACAAACGTGTTTAAGTAAATTAAAAAACTTGAAGTAGTAACAGGTTATGGGCCCGTAATTCAATTAAATTTAAATAAGTATATAGTACGTGATATTTAAAGAATTTGAAACGTAATACTCTCAACTATTGTAAAAACGTACAAATAATTAAGACATCCCGCATAACTTTGCCAATCGAAAGGCAGGAAATGTCGTTTTTAACAAATAGTAATTAATAAATGTCAGTTTTCCTAAAAATCTACGAAAACAAAGTATTCTTCTCAGATCAAATGAAGCATATCTGCATGGTGAACGAATAACCCTTAAGAAACCATTCGGTGATGATAAATGGTAGCTACCATGATAGGAGGGTAAATTATTTATCTGCAAATGTTTGCATGGCTAACCTTGCATATAGTAAAATGCATTCCCTTCATAATTTAAGCTGTTCACACGCCAAGTAATCATTAAAGTAAATTTTTTAATTGAACGTTCCACGATATTGGCAGAATTATTTATTTCCTCCAGTATGCAATCACGCGCGATTTAAAATTCTTTTAAAAAACGTTATACAGGTGGTCGTTCTATAAAATGCGGGAACAGACTTTTACGAGCTGTAAAAGTCAAACTTGAAGCTATTAGCATATGAAATTATTTGTAAAAAAAATACAATTTTATGTTGTGTTAAGTTACCGAAACAGGAATCTGAATTTCATTCTATGGGTTTGAGAATGCAAGATAACCTATCAGCCTTGGACTATTTTCTATATGTTATTTATAATTAATTTCAATTATTTTTAACCCAAATAGCAACCTTGCTGCTAATTAATGAAGCCGACACGAGTTTAATTAATTTTTTAGTACAATCAAGGCCGATTAATTAAATTAAATTGAATGCACCGACGAAAAGTAATCGCTTGAGAAATTTAAAAAAAGAATATAAAATATATGATTTATTGTATGCTAAACATTGCGATCGCGATAACACAATTAAAATTAAACATAAAAAAATTACTTTCTCTGCTTTACAGAAAAAAACGTTCCAGTTTTGTGATCGATTGTAGTATCTCAGAAAGTGGAACGTTTCGATCGACAGCGTCTTTATAGGTAAATGAGGCACCCCAATAAAATGGCCGCCGTTGGTTTTGTTTACAAACAGGCGGCCATTTTGTTGGGGTGACTGTCAATACAAAATATTAAGAAAACTTACCGATGATGAAACAAGGCGTCGAATTCATAGATCTTCCTGCAACTTGAATAACGCAGAGCAAAATGTAGCCCAATAAAAGGCAAACCAGATGGTTCGTTTGGCATCTCCATTGCAAAGCATGGTGGTTTGTCCGAATCAATGATCCAGCTGCAAGCGTAGCGGCCAAAAAGATGGCACTTAAAGCCAAACCAATTGGATACAAAGTGAAGCGTATATCGGGATCAATGGCATATGAATGAGTTTGCGATACGTCCGGAGCTGGCAAAAATTTTGGGCACGTAAAAATACTGGCAGTTGGTCCTAAAATAAAAAATTAGAATTAGGTGGTTTATAAAGCTAAAATAAACTTGGAAATTAAATTGATAATTGCACCCATTTCGAATTCCTACACAAAACGACATATAAATATCTCACCAATTAATTTAAAAAACCATGTGGGTAGTGTGAAAAATTGTCTGTCATGTTGTGTGGAAATTTTAAAAAGATTATCAGAATAACAAAATACATAATTATTTACATTCCAACGAAAAAAAGAAGAAGAAACAAAAAGTAAACGAAACAAAAAATGAATCAAGTTATTGTGGCAGGGAGGGGTGGTTTCAATGATTCTTATCTCCAATCTTTTGTTTTTTCGGGTTGGTCATATTTTCCTAGTTTTAACTAATCTATGTTATAATTCCAAAAAAAGATAATTAAGAAAAATTGCAAAGTGATGAAAACTAAACGAGAATAATACCGGAAGATGCTGCTTGTACGTCAAGACGGCACTATAATTTTCTAAATTTATGATTTAACAAATTGTACAACAAAGCAATTATGTCTTTTTTCGCAATTTAAAAATTATAAATGAACGAAAAGACACTAAAATTTGTCTTCAGACATTTCCACGGTAAATCAAAGTTACAAAATTTAAATTAATGAGTGGAAGATTGCAAAATTTTGGAAATATTCACAACATTAAAAATAGTCTGAAAATAAAATGGGACGAATTTTCTGTTTATGGATGCGAAGGTATTTTTTATTTTTTAATAGCTCCAATAAAATACGGTTTTTAATTTTTGCATCCTGATGTTGATTTATGATTAAAATAGTAGGTACTCATTGGAGACAATAAACAAATAAACTGAAGGACGCCTTTCTTGACTTAGGAATCATAAACCTGAGTGGTTGACCGTAGGGGGTACTTGAGAATGGCTGGCGCCAGAAATTTTTGGAATTTTTATATCTCAACCTTTTTTTTTCAAAAATCTTGTATTGTCAACAAAAAACAAGTTCCAGAATGATTCGGTACGTTACTGCACTCAACACTCAAGTAATCATAAGTTCGTTGACACCGAAAGCAATCTAATCCAGAAAATTACAAAATTCAAATTAAAAGCATCCAATTCACCCTCGTAATCAAGATAACTGAGGGCGCAGACGATTTCTGAATGAAATGCATAAATTTGGGGATCAAATTTTCTCACATTAGTGAATCGAGTTCTTTAAGTGGGATAATTTGATAAGGGTCATTTTCAATCTAAAATTCTATAGTATTTTGTAATTTTCGGGAACATAAATCTTTCGATTTTCTAAAGTGTTTGGTAATTCGACATAAGAAGATAATTCAATTATTTCCAATCGTGATTTAATGATGATTAAATATTAAATAAATTAAGCTTAATTTGATTCGAATTGAAAGAGGTCGGAAATTCGGAGATGGGATTTTGAAGGAAAAAAAAGTTTTAATGGAATAATTTGGCGGATATCTGGTAAAATTATTAGCTATTACACTGAAGAAATAAGTTGAAGAACCTAAATTACAACTTCCGACAAGTCCTTAGAACTTAACGGTTTTTATCACAAAAGCAAACAGCTTTTTGAAAAAATTACCTACTTTCACTTGAATCTTTCGCAAATAAACACTTTGGTCTGTTTTTACCGTTACATATTCTTCGCCAGAATCCATTAAAAATTTTGAAATGACTGAAAATTACACAAATTACTATAACATCTAAATTATTGATCTTTTAATATTAATCATTCGGTACTTTTTTGAAGAGCTTGAAATTATCTAAAAATTGTATTATAATCATTTATTGTCCAGAATCAGCGGTTTTCGAGTTATGAATTAAATTAAACAAAGAAATGTTAAAAAATTCGAAATCGTTTTGAATATTTGATCATTTCTGTGCTTAAATTAATTCCTAACTCGAAAACCGTTAACTCTAGACAATAATCATTATAATCAAAATTGTAGATAATTTCAGGCTCTTTAAAAAAGTATTAAATGATTAGTACTAAAAAATCAATAGTTGTGATGCTATGGCCATTTTCAAGTAGAAATTAATTCTATCATCACCACATAAAATCTTTGGATTTGTCATTTTGAGACCTTGCATTTTGATTAACCGATAAATCTTTTTACAACATTTAATTATTAATTGCAAACAATTTCGCAATGCATATTTTACATGCATACTTCCATCCATGCTGTAATCGGCATAATCAACCGTGGTTATGTCCACATAACTTCACTTATAATTTATGAACCGTTTCTAAGATTTATTTCTTTATTATTAAAAATCTTTCATAGCCTTCGATCAGTCCTGAAGCCATTCTAACTAAAAAAAAAACTACTGACTGCATATTATTGAGAGTTGCTATAGTTGAGTTGGGTCCTTACAAACCTTCAGAGATCAAAGATCTGCTGATACTGTTCATACTAGGCCCAAAAAGTCACAAGTTCCACCTGATGCTTCTCAGATTTGTCCATTATGTTCAAATTAATTTATGGTGCTCTAATATCAATATTTATGTAACGTAAGCAGATATAATCGACTGAGGGTTTTAAACTTCAATTTTTGTCTCCTCAATATCTTCGTTATGAGTTTTATTGAATTAGCTGGCGCCCATTATTTATCCTTAACAAGCACGCGATTACACTCCGAATCCCAACGGAATGCGAAACATTTCAAAATATTAGTAAATAATATCCCTGTCTGTGGTCTGTATATGCAATATAGCGGCCCAAATGAAGAAGAATGGGATGTAAACAATGGTTAGTTTACGTTTATAGTTAATTAACAAGTTAATTAACAATTTTAGAGGTGTTTACTGGTGAAGTTAGTTTAATTCATGATTAATTATAGATTACTACAATGCTTTATGGGAACTAAAACGTGATCAAACCAATGTTTACTCCCATTGATGACGTCATCACTTGGCCAGTCTATAATAAGAAACGTCGGAATCTGCCTATAATGTTTGATCCGTCACCCAATCGGGATTAGTTTATTCATTTAATTATTACTAATTCAAAATAGTTACAATGAGGCCTTTAGGGCGCACAGCCTGGGCCTTAGAACATTTAAACTTATAGACGTCGATTTTAAGGACTGTTTCAAAACTTCATTTACAGCTCAAAATTGATTATAGATATAGCAATGATTTTTTTTAATGGAAAGAGGACCATTTCCTGAAGGTCATGATATAATTTTTAATCAGTTTTGATAACGGTTTAATATTTTGATTATGTTAATTAGCGATTTTATATAATAAAAAACCGCACAATTAAAATAGCAACCTTTAATTTCTGCATTAAAATTGTTTAAATTTCAAATATTGTAAATGCTGTAAATGTAGTTTCGTTCTCAATCATTCGACCATAATTTGAATATTATGAAGACGCGCTGTTTGAAACCATGAAAATTTACTTTTATTGTTTCCAACCAATGACAAACGTCATTTATAATGAAACTGTGAATCTACAATCTAGGTTTCTAGGTAACTGTCTCATTTCCCATTGTTAAAGAAGTTCTCGCCCTAATGATAGATCGGGCCCTTAAGGTGGCCGATTTCCATGGAGATTATCTACAATAGTGATTCTCAAAGTGGGCATTATCGTCCCCCCCCCGTGGGAGATTTCTGATTCTAGGGGGGCGATAGTGGGCAGGAGAGAATTTGTAAGGAGTTCAGGTGTAGGTCGGGGGCGATGGAAATAAAACCATTTATATAATAAAAAAAACATACAAATGGCCTTTTTAGCCCTTTTTCAGTACTCTGGGGGCCATTTTTATAAAAAAATAAATATGAATGACCTTTTTAGCCTTATTTTAATAATGGGGGGCATTATAAAAATTTATGTTCAGGAAAGTGGGCGGTGGTCCGAAAGAGAAATAAGTATTAAATAACTAGATTGCACAGGCTGTGCGGCCTGAAGCCGCATTTTTAGCATAACAATAAGTGAACTAGTCAGTCAATCCTGATTAGAATCAGTGATTATGTATATCAAGGACTCAGTCACAGTTGAACAGATCTAAATGTTTCTTATTTGATAATGGTCATGTTCTTGTAGTAGTAAATCAGTAATTCCACTGAATTTTCCAAAACAAATTCCCCGACTTTTCCAGGTTTACCATGACAATAATTGAAAATTTACCCATATGTTTGAAACATTGAAAATTTTAAAAAACAAAATACTACATACAAATAAAACGAAAAAAATTGATTAATTAATTTGAATAAGTCAGAAACCTAATTTTCATTTTTTTCTTAATTCAAACTTTTTTAAACTTCTAACCCAATTAAAACATTGCCATATTCTCATACTTTTCCAGAAATTTCAGGTGAAAACTGTAAATACTAAAGAACAAATCATAATAATAAAAGGCCAGTACTCTGCTGCTGCTCCAGCGTGTCATTTATAGGGCACTAAACGCACTCCGATTGGTCGTTGTTGATGGTGGTCATACCAACTTAAAATAACTTTCCATGATATCGAGTTGCATACCAATCCAACCATGGCGAGCTTCCCGTTCATGGATGAGCCTTCCAGCTATATTAATCTGTCCGACAACCTAACTGGTGCAACTTTAACTCTTCTAATCCGATGATCCCCATAAAATGAGATCTACCGGTCGAGCTTAAGTTAGTGTTAGGAAATGACATTATTTTAAAATTAAGACTGTTAAAAGCCGCTAAAAGCAGAGATCCTCAGGCTAGCTACCCGTCCGCGGGCGGACTTTCCACCTAGTAATTGTATAACAAGGAAGAAGGAAGGCATTTCAAAACTTTTGATTTTTCACATTTATTTAATTTTTACCGGGGGAGGCTTGGGGATAGAGAATCCCTGATCTTTATGCCCCAACAATTGCTAGCTGTGAAGATCGTGGAGTTTTATTACCCCCCCCCCGCAACACGATTTCCTGCCTGTAATTGGCGTTGTTTCACTTAACGGAAAATTGGAATGAAGCCAAAATTGAAGGATACAAAATTCTCTAATTTCTATTAAGAATTTCTATTATTAACGATAATTTTCCGTAAAATACCCCCCCCCCCCGCAATACGATTTCCCGCCTATAATTCGCGTTGTTTCAATTGACAGAAAATTGGCATCAAGCCAAAATGCAAGGATACAAAACTCTCTAATTTCTTTTGTGCCCTTCAATTTTTGTTTAAGGTAGTACTGTCGATACTGCAAGAGTCAAATGTATTTACAGTCTTACTTGACTTAAGCAGTATTTAGACTTGGCAACGTCGCGATGGTGTGACAGTTGTAGAGCTATCTGACATATCAAATTAATTTTTTGGTTATGTCAATTTAAATTTTTAAAATTACACATACGTCGTCGGTTTCAGAATTCTGAGAGAGATAACAAGATAGCGAACTATAGTGTTTAACAAAGATAGCTACAAATTATTAAATCATAACGATTTGGCTTCATCACGTGTACAGTGACTCTGTTTCACTCTAAATGTAAACAGCACCAGTTGCCGGCATCATACGTGTGTATAAAAATTATTTCACCGTCAAAACCATTAAATCGCAATAAAAAAAATATTTCATTTTTCATTGGAAAGGTAAAAGAGTACCACAAAAAATTTACGAGAAAAGACTGCAACAGGTTGCATTAGCTAATAAATTAAAAAACAATCCTGGAAAGCTCATGTTAACTACCCTTAACACTGACGCAAACATTCAAGTATAATAATTTCGTTCTTTGAAAAAAGAAGAAGTTTCTTATGCTGCAGTCGAGTACTCTATAAATAATTTCTTCGCCTGTCTTTGTCCTGGTGAATTGTACCAGAGGGTTTCCTGCTCTCCGTTTGCCACTTCTGGATTTCCACCCCTGTGTTTTAGATAACTCACAGAACGATTCAAGTCCAGTCGTGGGCGCTTTTGAACCTGATCAAGCTAGTTTGTCAGCTATCTCATTTCCCTCATTACTTGGCCTCCAGTGAAGTGCAATTTTGTTGCCTTTGGCCAATTTTGTTGAGAGATTGTATACATTCCTATATGGATAAAGATTCAAAGCTATTGGCTTTCAGTGCTTTTATTGCAGCTTGGCTGTCAGACATTATATTGGCATTCTAAAGCTGTAGATGCCTCATACCTTGTTCCCTGGTCAGTTTTTGATCCATCTGTATTTCAGTTGGAAGATTTTGTATCCACTTGCATTGTATGACTTCTAGCCATGTTGCGGTCCTGAATGACAACCTCAAACAGTGTCTAAAAGTCAAAAGTTCTCGGGATGAATTCCAAAGGTTTTTCAAGCAGATTTGACTCTAAGAAGTCCAGTATTTTTATGTGACCTGTTTTGTTTCCCGGTTTTAATTTCTTAATTTGGGTTATTTTATGTGGATGTGTAAGCCCTCCTTTTTCACTCGTAGGTGAAGTGGCAGATCTAAAAGTGACTCCATAACCGCAGTTGAGATTGTACGCATATCCCCTGTTATACCCAAAAACTCTAGTCGTTGTAGTTTCTGCATTTTTAAATAAAATATAGATATTTTATAATAATATAGAAGATAAAATATTTTAAAATCTCATTCGAGTTTATTTTAATAAAAACTTTTATGAAACCTACTACATTCTCATATTATATGAATTTTTAAATTTCGCGCGCGTTGTGATATTTTACGACGTTGCCACATCTAAAAACTACGATACAAAAAGTACAATTTTTGATATTTATTTGCTAATTACTACTATACCATGCTCTGAACCTATATTTTTAAGGGTCTAAAATGTTTTACATACTACTTTCTCTCTTCTTCTGATTTTTTATTGAAATCTGAACGGTACTTATTGTAAAATTCGATAAAATATGTGATTTCCCATAAGGTTCAATGCTAAATGCATAAAATTTGAAATGTCTATATTTTTTAACTGGTTCTCTGTAGCTCTTCAAAAATTTAACTGGATTATTATCTTATCATAATCTACTAATATGCCAAATTTCGTTAAATTCTGAACGGTAATTCTATGACCGACAGTACTACCTTAACGATAATTTTCCGTAAAATTAAAATTAAGCGAGTTATAGGCAAAAAACGCATGGGGGGCTGAATGCCGTTGCTCGAAATTTGATAATTTTTGGGCCTACTGATTTTGCAGTTCATGTGGAAGTTTTGAAGCAATTATATTTTGTAGAAAATTTTATGCTAGTTAATTTTGGTCTGATGATATTTTTTCGGAAAAATTAAATTAGGGGAGTTTTGGGGAAAAGCATCCGAAAACAATTTGTCTGCCAAATTTAAACTTTTCCAGTTTTACTCCAAGGTATAACCTTTTTTTTACGATTTTCTGGTCTGGACTATAATTTAATCACGAAAACTAAAAGTGTGAATTCCTCGTCTTTTGGATCGCTTCTTTATTTGAAAAAAAATTTTAGCACAATTTTAAAATAAAAAATATCAAAAAAGGAATAAATTATTGGTTGGGCCTGCATCAAAAAGTCAAAACGACTGTGTTATAGATACGACAGACGTTTTGAGTTTTTGATGCAGGCCCAACCAATTCATCAAATTTTAAATTATCTGCATTTTAAAATTATTTTATTCGATTTTTTGATATATTTGAAAATTGTGCTAAAATTTTCTTTCAAAAAAATACAAATGAAAAATTTTGAACCACACATGGAATTAATTTTGAAAAAAGTGGAAAACTTCTGAATAGTAAGAAATAATAACACAGACGATGGAAAATTAAGTTTTCGATATTTCCCAAATTTTTGAATATTGGACTTGATGGAACTTTTTAGTTTAATCACTAAATTGTTATTAATTTCTACTAATTTCTTTCATTCAGTATTCTAGCAAATTCTGGAGCCATTGGTAACATTTTTGCTCAGTGTTTATTTTTCTATTAGTTTTATTATCGCTTCTTCTATTCTTCTCTTTCTTTATATTTCTAAAATTCTATTCAGTTTAAATGCGATTCTGGAAGGTTCTAATCTTTTAGAAAGATTTTAACCAAATTTTTATTGAATACCGAGATAAAAATTTAAAATTGTATAGCAGTTTAAGGGTTGATAAGCAATACGGTAACTAGTGATAATAATTTTTAGTTTGATCTGACAAATTAGGTAAGATTAAAATTCCATCAGATTAAAAAATTTCAGAGCAGCACCTTTTTTTCGAACAAAGAATGGGTAAAACCCTTGATCCTTTCAGATTTTCTATATTGTGCGAATATTTTCATTCATACCTACAAATTTGTGTAAAAAAATTGGAATTTTGGATTTCTAAATTTAACTTTCTAATGTTTTGGTTCAGAAACAAACGTGATTCCTTTGTTGAGGAGCAACAGGTGGAGAAACGCAAATTCGAAGGTAAAATAACTTTAAAAAAGCAGGTGTAATTGTGGTTACAAGAACACAAAAATATAGTTCAGCCTCTACCTGTTGAAGCTCGGTTGGAAATAAAATTATAAGCAAAGTAATAATTACCTGCATTCTCTAAAACGTGTTCCAAGCAGAAGTCGCCCTGAGGTAACAGAACATTGACTTCTTCGAGCAATAAACTCCCATTTTCTTGAATTTTTCCATCTTTCTCCAGTTTTCCAGCAATCACCATGTGCGTTTCGCATACTGGAAAACCAGCTATGAGGGTTTTCTCGCTATCCAGGGTGATGCGGTAATCAGACCCTTTCAATTTCACGCAATTCTTTTTAGTGTCTTGATAAACCGCATCGTCACCACAACATTTTTTGACTCGAACAGTCGATTGGGCTGATGGAATTTCATCCAAGCACGTAAAGGCTGAATTCAAATCGATGCAATACTTATCAGGATGTACTAATTTGTCGTATTCCAAAAGCCACAACGAACCGTTTTCAAAAACAACGTAATTGTCTCTTTGCGCACCGACGGAAAACCTTGTAGGTTCAGTTCCCAAACATTTTGGAAACTGAGATTTTTTGATGTGCCAATTTGTTGGTACACCGGGAGGAAGAAACTTCTTCTTGCGGGGCGAATATATCTTCGGCAACCACCTGATTTCCTCACCAACGACACAGATATAACCGCTGGCTTCTTTCGAAATATGTTCATTAATATCACAACACTTAGAAATTGTAACGTTTTTCAATGTACTAATTGCACCATTGCAACCAAGCACTACCATTAAGGTCAACCAAGTCACTTGCAAAACGAACGAATTCATTTTGAAAAAAAAAAATTAAGAAGAACACAAAAATATTGTCGAAAGTTTTTTCGTTATTTAAATTTGGCACAAACACGTGTCTTCATTCATATTTTTAGAACCCGGCAATACACATCTACTCACTACGACGCTTACGAGTACACTAAACGCAGGAAGAAGCGTGAGCGTGCTCCTCAACAATCGCTCGTACGGAGTAGGTCGTATAAAGTTGCCGCCTCTTTTACTTTCAGAAGTAAAATACCAATGAGTTAAGATTCGGAACTGAAATATTTAACGAAGTTACTCGATTTACCTTGATTAAATGTCAATTATAATAGAATCTCTTCGATGAAATCGTTAAATTGTAAATAGCGGAAAAATTTTGAATTTCCACCACCACTTCAGATGGTGAGCATTGCAATATCTGATTTTGGAGAAGGATTAAAAAAATGGAACAAAAAAGGTTTGCAAATACAGGATTGTCTTCAGAAGCTTTTAAATAAAGCAAATCAGTAAACTTAAAGCAGTGGCGGAGCCAGAGTACGACTGGGGTTAATTTTACAAAAACGCCATAAGCACAAATCACAATTTTGCGCGGAGGGAGGCAATAAATTGAAAATACCCAAGAAAAAAAAATAACACAAGTTATTTTGATAAATTGTTAATTATAATCCCCCACTATATAGTCTACAATTTGAAGATTTGGGGTCCTGATTCTAGAGAGACTTGGTCCCGCTCCAGAAAATGGTAAAACACAATAATAAAATTGACAAAATTAAGTGATTTTTCAAACAACTTTCTTCAGGAACAGGGGTAAGTAATAATTTTTCTTTTCAAGAATGAAATTTATAATAAATTTATGTCCTCATAAATTTTGAAAAATTGTCGTGTCGCTTCCTTATAACCCCATACTCCCCGGTTTCATACCACCCAGTTTTAAAAGTTAATTTGACAGATAGCTTTTTTACGCCTTCTGGTGGTCAGTATTATTACTATGTTACAATAACCAGTCCCCGATTGGTTGTTAAGCTTTCTTTAGGTAGATAAGAAATCAATGAACCAATCAGAAGTACGTTATTATAATGTAGTGATAATTCTGTCCACCGGGGGGCGCAAAAGACAATCTGTTAAACTAAGTTTTAAAACCAGGAAAAACACTGCAATAAATTTTTAAAAGCTTTATGGGTAATGGTCGACTTATACTCAATATTTTAACATTTATCATTTAATATTAAGGGTCCTATTCATAATGTGACTAAATATTGGTGTATAACGTTCTTTAAAAAGATTCGTTAAACATTTTTTTCAAGAAATGTTTAAATATTTTTTGAATTTTAAAAATTCAGCTCTTTAGCGCAATAGAATGATCGTTTCTGGAAACTATAAAGTATTTCAATAATTGTCTTTATTGCTACATTTGAAAAGAAATTTGACATTCCTTTTTTGAAAATTCTGAATATTGGAATTAAAGATTTCTTTAATATAGATATTACTAAATAAAATTACCAAAAGTTGACAATATCAAGAAAAAATTATTCTATTCCGCTATATAGCTGCTTTTTAAAACCCACCAAGATATTTCAACTTTTATTGGAAAATATGCGTTACAAAGCATTTTAAAGGCAATTTTACACGGGCATTGCGAACAGGACCCTTAAAGAAGATTAACTAATGGTTGAATACATAACGGTTAAAATAAATGGCTATAAAGAATACTGGTTAATTATTTAAATGTTAAATGATTAATAAATGAAATGAGTATAACTGAAGCCGAAGTTCTGCAATTTGGCAGAAATATATTACTTCCTAAGAATGAAGCCTAAGAATTCTTGGGGGGGGGGGCAAAAAATGCTCCACAAATAATTATCTAAGGGCCAGTTGTATAAAAGAGGGTTAACTCGGGGATCAGCTGATCCTGGTTCAAGAGCTGACCCAGGATCGCCGCAAGGTAGATAGATTACAAATAAACCTATCAAGTAAATTTTTTTTATAAAATAAACCTATCAAGTAAATTTATCTACCTTACGTTGATCCTGGGTCAGCTCTTGAACCAGGATCAGCTGATCCCCGAGTTAACCCTCTTTTATACAACTGGCCCTAAGAGTTTTCAAAATTAAAGCTTGTACGTCAAGATTAAGGTTAAATTGCATCCCTTGCATGTTGGTGAAAAAACAAACCCAATTTTCCAGTAGTATTCTATTCGAATGTTCAAACCTCAAGAATCCAGCGCACAGGGGCACAACGAAAACTCGTCTTATATTGTGCATCGTCACAAAACGTCCGCCATATTGAATTATTAATATTTCAGATTAATAGACTAGACACTAGATAGCTCAAAATCATACTTTGTAATCTATATCCTCTAATTGGCTCATGTAATTATTATCTAATGTCAAGGTATATCAATGCTGTCTATTTCAGTAATAAGCCGTCCGCCATATTGAATATTGTGACATTTAAAGATGCGCAATATCATACCTTGTAAATGTATCTACCTTGATTCTGATTATTCTATTATTGAATGTATCATAATAGAAGCGTTGTGACTTTTTTAACAAAGGCTTTCAATGCAGATTAAACCCCGGTGGTTTGCCATTGCCTTCCAAGGGGAGACTGCTATGCTAATGACCGTCTCTTATTACAAGCTTAAGAAGCTTCTTATTAGCTTCTTATTATCGCTGATTTTTATAAGAAAGAACAGATTCTTCCTCCCAACCAGTCGTGAGTACGTCCTTTAACAACAGGACCTTTGTTGGGGTTATTTCCGCCCGTATGCAAAGTTTAATTTAGCCGCACCTTAAAACATTTAATTTTTTACCTCATATACATTAATTTTAGCCCCCTATATCATTTTGCGTCCCCATGCATAACTTTCTTCGCTTACCGCTGCCCCCTGACTGATTCTGGCCGCCCGTGTGTTTGCACACAGGTGCACAATAGGGTACGACAGCTCCGTTTAACAACTTCCCTTGCTCTAAGTAAGAACAGTCTAGTTCTGAACAGCAATAGGCCAGAAAGAAATAGCTTTCCTCACGTCATTACATCGTTACATATTACATGAGTAGTTGTCTGCGACGTAACCACATCAATATTAGGATAGTATTTTTTAAATGAAGTCCGTTAAATAAGATCTACCGGTCGAGCTTAGGTTAGTGTTAGGAAATGACACTTTTTAAAAATTAAGGACGAGAATCACCAAAGTCAGTTAGTTTATCCTCCTGCTAAATAGTTGGATATAATTGTTATCGTGTAAGTGGGACTTCGAATAAATTTGACGTTTAATTTCCAAACGCAATCTGTGATCTGTAGAACTGAAAGTTAGCGTAGAATTTCGTGTAAATTAGAAAATAATTTACTTTGAGCTTACTGTTTTAACTGTTTTGTGAGTGATTTATATTAAATTCGAATTCGAAACAGATGTCAGCTGGTGTTTGGAAATTAAAATTAAAATTTATTCAAAGTCCCACTTACACGATAACAATTAAATCCAACTATTTAGCAGGAGGATAAACTAACTGACTTCGGTTATCCTCGCCCTAAGACAGTTAAAAGCCACTTAAAAAGAGATCCACCGGTTAGCTGCCCGTCCGTGGACGGGATTTCCCGCTGGTTTTTGTATAAAAGCCTAAAATTTCTTGCTGCAATAATGGCTGTAGTTTTCTTTATCCCTCTACTTATTTTTACCATCCACAGAACTGGGACCTAAATATAAAAATATTACTGCTCTACTGCTCCAAAAGATTTTTTTTTATTGTAAATTTAAAAAAATTAAATTGTAAAGTTTCGATTTTGTATTTTATTTATATCTGGTCCAAAAAACAAGGTTTGTAAGCCATAACAATTATTATGGTTATTTTGTGATTTCGAATGGATTCTTTTAAAATTATTTCTCATAATCCCGTTATTCTGACAATTTATGTCTGGTTTCATAAAACAATAGAAAACATTCACTATCATTAACGAACCAATACTACAGGAGCAGTTCCGCTCGAACCCGGTCAAAATAAGCGATCGCAAACTTAACACGCACATAATGATAAAAACTGAACTGGAGGAGAAGCGCTCGCAGAGAGACCCTTCTCCAATCCCCCCTCCTCCACAGAGGAGGTCAGGGAAACTATAAGGCTTACCAAAATCAAAAACGCCTCAGGCCACGACGGGATCCCAAACCAGGAAAAGACCACTCCAAACCCGCCAACTACAGAGCAGACCAATTTCGCTGATCCCCACTCTAAGCTAAAATAGAAGATATGATTATGCTAAATCGTGCAAAGCCAGAGATAGACAGGCTGAACCTACTAATGTAACGAAAGTGCTCAGGGTGGTCGAGAAGATCACAGGGGCATTTGCGGGGGGGGGGGGGTTAAGGGCCTTAGGCGTCTTCCTAGACATAGCGAAGGCATTTGACAAGGTCTGGAAACACGGCCTTCTCTTTAAGATGCTGAAGGGGGCTGTCAAACTTGTACTAGTCTAATTGACAGCCTCTTATCTGGAGAACAGATGGTTTCAGGTCAAGGTCGAAGACCAAAGATCTACCCCCCCCCCCGTCCGATGTTGGCAGGGGTACCGCAAGGATCTCCACTCTCGCCAACTCTGTTCAACATCTACATGCATGACATGCCTAAGCCTAAGAACGCTTTGCTGGCCTTCTACACGGACGACCGACGTCTAGGTCGGGATATTGACTAAATTCAGAAACCGCCAAAGAATGATAAAGTTGATGAGAGATGCGTTAAACGTTATAGAACCGTGGTATTACTTATGGAGATTGGAGGTTAACCCCTCCAAAAGTTCTGCCATGGTATTTAGCCGGGTTTATAGAAAACCGCTTCAGCTAAAGTTAATAATGTTCGGGGAACCCATCCCTTGGAAAACTCAGCAAAGTACTTGGGGATTTGACCTCCTCCTTTGCTGAAGTAAACACCTAGTTTACTGTACAAGCCAAGGGGCTAAATAGATTCCTCCATCCTTTACTGGGGAGAAAGACCAAGCTCTCCGCCAATAACAAGCTCCGTATTTACCAGTGTCATTTAACCGGTCCTGACGTACGCAGCGCCGGCGTGGGCTTTCGCTAAGAAAACAGGGATGGAGCAATTATATTATATCCATAACAAACATCTTCGGCAGGCAATCCAGGCCCCATGGTTCGTCACGAACCGTTAGATTCTGGCGTCCACGTGGACCAAATCTCTGGAAGAAATCATACAAGACCTAGCCAAGGGACTGTATAAAAACAGCGCCCTCTCTTCTAACCCGCTTATAAATTAGCTCAGACAATACGACCCCCACTCCACCCATGCCTCACATTGTTGGACTAAAATAGCTCCAAAACAGATAGAGGCTCAATGCCAATCACACATTTTCTAAAAAAGTCATGTTCACAACAGATTAAGGAGATAAAGCGGCTAGCTCGCAACTACTCCATGAAATGTCAATTTATTATGATACCTGATACACGACCCCCACTCCACCCCAAATACCACAAGACAGAAGGTCGTACTTCTCGGTGGACACCTAGCACAAAACCCAAGTCACCCACCCCCGATATAATTAACAGCTACAGTTAATTTGATTAACACTCCCCTCCTCTCTTATTACTTATATTTTACTACCCTTAGATGAGGTAATCTAACAACATGAGAAGGTAATAAAAATTAGAGGGCCTACTCCCAAGTGACAGGAGAAAAGGAAGGAAACTCCTCTAACTCTGGAAGAAAGTAATAAGTAGTAAGAGTGGAGGCCTTCTTATTTCAAAACTTTTCAACGAAGGTGTGAAAAATATTGTATTTCCGACTTGGAATTACATCAACTTTTTCATTAATCAGGGAGTAAAAAGTGGCACTTTATATCCTTGTTATATAAAAGCGAATGGAAGAAGGTGCGGATCCATCTAAAATACATTATTACCCCGATTCCATTTTTTCAATATCCGGAAAGAAAGTGCGAAAAATGGTTTTACAATTTGAAACTAAGGTTATTTTTTCATCGTTGGGGGGGGGGGCTTTGACTTCTCATTGTGCAAATAATATTTCCCTCGTTGTAAAAAAGTATCACTATAGTTCTTTGTTATAACACAACAACAGGGCAAACTTGCTTTATTTCGCAGTATTCCTAATTTGGCAGTACTTTTATTTTAGAGATTAAACACTGCAAATCTTTATTTTTATTAATGTTCTGAGAAATGCCTAAGGTATAAAAACTTTGAGAGAAATAATAAAAGAAAAGAAAATGTGTATTGTGTAGTTCTAATTAGGAATACTGAATGACCGAACAAACAAAAATATAAACAGCAATGGTGTGGATAATTTTTAATTATAGCCTTGCAATTTTGAATTTTAGAAATAATGTTAAAGATGAAAAACGTTATAGATCCCCCCCCTTTCCTAACGGTCGAACTACATAATAGGTAATAAAAAATTCACATTAGTATTGTTATTTATTTTCTTAACCTATTAAAAAAAGTTGACAAAATTGTTATTTGCATACAAAGTATTATAACATAAAAAAGAGACACACAATCGGATTATTTATTTAAATTTATTTAAATACCGTAATACTTTAAATGGTATTCTTCATGTCAATCAACTTGATGCAAAAGCTTGTATTTACTATCTCTTACCATCAGTCGATGTGGAGTCTATATTGGCAATAATTTATTTATTGTGTTTATTTTTTACTTAAAATAAAAATAATAAACAATAAATTAAATTAATTATGAAAGTTGACACAATAAATAATCCATTCATAGTTTATTTTTAATTATTTAATTTATTAATCATTAAAATTATCGACACTTCAAAACAATTTTAATATTGTATCTTCAGTTGTGGACGCACAGAAGTTACTGCCCAAGAAGATTTTAATTACTTTATTAATTTTCGTAAGCTAATAATTTATGCATTATTTTTAATTATAATAGCCCTGCAGGCGGTTTTTGGAAAACTTGAAAAGTTTAGCACATAAACAACAAATAAACCAATAATTTGAAGACATCCTAGGTGTTAATGGTGGAAGGGGACTTTGGTATTTCAAAATACTAGTCATTGAGATTTTAAAAATTTTAATTATCGTAATTAATTGCTTTCTTGATTTAATCTTCTTTTTATTTTTAAAATTTTGAGCTTGCCCCTGTTTAGGGAAAAATCGTCTAAGCATCACATAACAATTTTTGTTCTGCTTTTTCTGCCAAAGGCATTTTTGGCAAGACGACAGTGAGTGAAAATTGGGTTCGAAACTTTTATTGAAAAGACAAAGAAGTAAGGATACCCGGGTACATAATATGACAGCTAAGATTTTAATGAACTGAGAAATGCGAAGGGGCGTGGACCTTAACTCCTTTAGACCACTTGGTCGTGAGGTTCTTTGAAATTTACACTAACGATATGTAGATTAACGACATTGTTCTCATTCATTGTTCAATAAAATACTATAATATAGGGTGTTTTTTAGCTGCATGAGAACTTTCAATAGGGATAACAATTGAACCAAGATTGCTATGGAAACAGTTTTTTGACATTTGTGTTTAGCAAGGTTTGGCATTTGATAATGCATAGATTGACCATTGAACAACGCTACCAAATTGGGCTCACAACCAATTGGAAGTGGATCCATTTTTTTACCGTAAAATTTTGTTCAGTGACGAGGCACATTTCTGGTTAAATGGGTATGTGAACAAACAAAATTGCCGTATATGGAGTGAGACCAATCCGGGACATTATCTTGAGACTCCATTGCATCCATTAAAATTGACTGTTTGGTGTGGAATACACGCCAACGGTATCATTGGTCCATATGTCTTTCGAAATGAGGAAGGAGCTACCGTTACGGTGAATGGTGTGAGATATCGACACATGCTCAATACATTTTTGTTTCCAAAACTTCAAGAGCTAAACATTGACAACTTATGGTTCCAACAGGATGGTGCTACGTGCCACACAGCCAACGAAACCATCAATTTATTGAAAGGACAATTTGGTGACAACATTATTTCAAAACGTGGTCCTATCAATAGGCCTCCAAGATCGTGTGATTTGACACCTCCAGATTATTTTCTGTGGGGGTATGTTAAATCCATGGTTTATGCTAACAAACCAACAACTCTAGAAGCATTGGAGGCTAATATTCAGCAAGCCATTTATGAAATAAAGTCAGAAATATTGGAAAAAGTGGTCAAAAATTGGACTGAACGGATGCGCTTCGTAACCATTAGTCGTGGTGGTCACATGCCCGAAGTCATGTTCAAATCATAAATTCCTTTAACTGTACTTTCATAAAAAAAATTATAACCAAAACATTCCGTAAGGTTTTTAATGTTTTATTTCATTTTGAAGTTCTCATGCAGCTAAAAAAACACCCTATATAATCATTTGGCGTAGGTATGAGATCAATTTTGGTTGTTCTTTATTATCCATAATTCGGACTGAGTCAGCTTGGAGCTTTTTGCAGAGCTACAAAACATTTTGTGAGCGCAAGTTTTTTGTCCGCTGTCGTCGGAGCTTTAACCTTGTTTTTGGAGCTACTGGGCTGTGTTCTATATAGAACACAGGTAACACTGGTAGTTTTGCCACTGGATTAGTTCGCATATTCTCAGCATCGTGACGAAAATATTAATTAAAATTATTAAAAATGATTTAAATTAACCATAATATTTTATTGGTTAAGTTTTTATGTTATGTTGCAACAAATTCATTAAAACTGTAATTTCACTTTGCTGTTATGTTCATTAACTCTTAAGAACCTAAGTGTGTGCAAAAATTGTATAGTTGGTAATAAACATGCATAAAGTTTTGCTCAAAGCAAAGATATAAATAAATGTATTTTAATTGGAAAACAAATTAGAATTTTTAAGATTGCAATGAAACTTTTCTGATTGCGTATGCAAGTAATTCTGTATTAACTGTACTTGGATGTTTGCTTTTTCCCCATATTTTCTCGCCAGGGAGCCAATGGTAATAAATAATTTCTAATTAAAAATTAGCAATTGGGTAACTTTGAGGAAGTCAATTTAAGAAATAAAACAGTCTTTCGTATTAAATGACCTTACAACGCGCAAGTATAATATAAATATGAATAGTAATGAACCGTTGCAAATCTGGAATTTGTACATATTAAAAACAAAAAAGTCAACGTTGCAGTATAGAAAAAGTTGAGAACTTATTAAACTAACCTAAAGAACTTAGCCGATCCACACAGTCAAAAAAGATTTAAAAAAATAGCTCCAGCTGTAAGTAAGCAATACGGCGACATTTTCAAATTCCCTTTGCGTTGGAGGATACTCTGTGCCTCCCCCCCCCCGACTGGTTGGTTTTACATTAATTTCTTCACATATTAAAGATCCTACAGTAAACATAATATTTGATGAGAAAAGAGCATACCGAGCGTTGCAAAACTAATGAAATATAGGAACACTATCACAAATTTCTTGCCTAAAAATTAAAATTGACTAAGTATGTAGTACCAGAAGTGCATACATCCACTTCTCATCTCACAGCTCATCGATTCATTTGAGAAAGTTACTTACTGGAACACCCCATATGAACCTACCCTTGCAAGAAACTACTGTAATCACAATTTCTGAATAAAATGATTACAAAAAACATATCTCATTTTATCATCACTTATGAAACTGTTTGATTATTAAGAGTTTGTAGAAACCGCCACCCTTATATTACTCACCCCAATCATTCATCTCACCCTACAAGCAAGCAGCTGCCCCAAAGAAGAATGGTTCTCTTGCTGAGTGCCCTCACCATTGCAAATATGTATTCCCTTTTAAAATTAATCGGAAACATGAATTCAAATGGTGATCTTATCGATACGATTTAATTTAAGAGTTTTAACACCAGTTAAAAATATTGTAATTCTTTTGTAGGACGCGACGCTCAAGGTTCATAAAGGCATTGAGTTGGTAGAAGAGTAAACTCTTTATTCCATTAATGACATTACTATACAAATATTTAGCATTTATGAATAATTAAGACTGCAGATAAATTTTTCCTATTGTTTATCTTAAGGTTAACGATTTCATTGAATGCAAACTTAAACTAATCTAAGTATTAATAATCTGCAATTAGCTTTACTATCTGAAAAATGTATGAGTAAAAACAGTTGGAAAAATTTTAGTAGCCCAGTAAACGGCTGATTTATTACTTGTATTTGAAAGGACCAACAGAGTCTTTGACCAACAGCTTCCGAATGCAGGGGTTGTTTTGGCGCCATCGTACCCCTTACAGAGCTTTTGTTATTTTGTGTATTTACTACCACGCTATCACTATTAAATATGTTATGTCATATTTGGTATTGAAGAACATACCAAGAAGTGTTATCTCCTTATTTTGCAATAATTTATCTCATTGTAACATTACTTCATTAGATGGATTCTGCGAAGGCATAGTTGAGTTTATTTATAAATTATTATAAATTATAATAATTAATAATTAACTCGGCTTTAATGATACTAAAATTTAGAAATCAGATTAGAAATCACTAAATAATTTTACCGTGCAAACGAAAGTTCCAAATTGTCTATTATTAAAATTGAGACAAAGGATCAATTTTTTCAAAATTAGAAACCGGGAAATTTTTTATAAGTGATACAAAAGTTGTTTATTTTTGCTGTATACAAAGGCTATGTTTACAAAAAAAATGTGCAATTTTTAATTTAGTACTCTGTTTATTATTAAATGTACAATAACATTAAGATGAAAAATGTATGTTCCAGGAAGCGGACACAGTTTTGTTGCTGAAATTGATGAGTATCGAAAAATAGCAGAAAAACGAAAAAATTACTGAAAGCAGAACCGCATTTGAACATTTGCTATGTGTTTATATAACTACATAGTACATAGTAAATGTAGCCTTCTTGCTCACCGCCTTGCCCTGGTCCTTGTGCATGCTCTTGTGAGGAACATACGAGTATTATAAAATTTAGACCGTTTATAGAATTGTAATTATCAGACTAACGAGATTGCAATTTTCTTCGTCGTTGAATTCTGTTTTGTAGATTGGTAATACGAGTACATAAAGAACGAAAAAGTTAGAAGCGTGCTTATAAATCACATGAATCAGGAGGAGATCTCTAGCAAATTTGAGATTGTATTTGATTATATTGTACCTTATAATGGACCCTGTTTTTCCACATATAATTTGGACGCCAGAACTATTTATTTTGAATTATTTTTGTGAGAAAATTATATTAAGTAGAATGTTTAAGTTGTGCGGCCTGAATGCCGCACTTAAGCTATTCTTAAGTTAGTATTGAATATACAATCCGATCCTGATTGTTTCACCCACAGTAGTAGATCAAAATTTTTGGGCCACAAAATATTGTTTCTTAATTTATTAAGCCATTTTTAATTCGGAAAAAAAGAGAAGGGGCCCCCGAATTTATATTACAGGCGGACCCCCGTTTCTACAGGTCAAGAGTTTCCGATCGAGGGTTGCTGATTACTGACAGATCTAGCAATGTTCCTTATCGTTACTATTAAAATAAAAAAAGGAGTTATGTGGATTAATCAGTGTAGAGGAAAACTGTATTAATCTCCCAAACCTTTAGTTCTTCTTGAATAATAAAGTGGTTTCTTGCCCCTAAAAACTATTCTTGAACTATTTCTAATATAGAGAATAATCTTTATCATGATTTAATTGACAAAATTTACTGCGTATATTTAAAACTTTTAACCTCCTGTAACTGGGTAGCATAGAATACCCCTCCCTCCAGTCAATATCACGGCAAATTGATGTAATATCTATTTGGTACCATTGCAATGTATTAAAATTAATAACAGAACCTAAACTATATTGGTCATTATGACCGGGAAGTTTGGGGGTATGGAATACCCTCCAAGCATACACGGAACAAGCACACATAAAATCTAAATTAGTACCCTAACTCGCGAGGTAGTAAATTAACTGGTATATGTACAGGTAGTTTGGTGTAGTGGTTAGGAAGTGAGACTATAAACTTAAAGGTCATAGGTTTATATCCCCAGGTTCTCCCAAAGTTATCTGATGAGCCGTGTTTAGGATTACACGTTAAACTATTATGCTACATGCTACTATGCCGTTGAGATAGCAAAACGTACAAAAACTGCTATGTATTCGGTCTTGAA
Source organism: Rhagonycha lutea (assembly GCA_958510855.1). NCBI lineage: Eukaryota > Metazoa > Arthropoda > Insecta > Coleoptera > Cantharidae > Rhagonycha > Rhagonycha lutea. Next base: position 24,340,843 of record OY294041.1, on the reverse strand, counting down.
ATTTATGGTATTGGTGGCAGTGCCGGTTTTATAACTGAGGCCCCAGGCGCAATTCAATTTTGGGCCCCCCTCTAAATATTTTCATTAATCCTACACTGCCTAAAGCAAATGATTTGAACCTCTGGTGTACGGGAGGCCCGTCTATCAGCGCCGCAGACGATGATTTCTTTTAATTACATTGTTTTTAATAAAAATTGCACTGAAATCAAAATAACTGCAAATCTAATGCATCTTAGGGCTTATAATTTTTTCGTTATTTTTCATGTATTTATTACAACAGAATTAATATTTTCATAACATTTCAGAATATTTGAAGTAAATTAAATTTTTAGCAAAATTTTTAAATCAAAAATTGCAATGAAATCAAAATAACTGCAAATCTAATGCATCTTAGGTCTTAGAATGTGTTCGTTATTTTTCCTGTGTTTGTTACAACAGAATTAATATTTGCATAAAGTTTCAGAATATTTGAACAAAATTTAATTTTTTTCAAAATTTTTAAATCAAAATTTGTACTGAAATCAAAATAACTGCAAAGCTTAGGGTTCAGAATTTTTTCGTTATTTTTCCAGTGTTTATTACAACAGAATTAATATTTCGATAAAATTTCAGAATATTTGAACAAAATTTTTAATTAATAAAATTTAATTTTTGTTAAATTTAAATCAAAAAGTACACTGAAATCAAAATACCTGCAAATCTAATGCATCTTTTGGCTTAGAATGTTTATGTTATTTGCCTGTGTTTATTACAACAGGATTAATATTTTCATAAAATTTCAGAATATTTGAAGAAAATTAAATTGTTATCAAAAAATTTAAATAAAAAATTGCACTGAAATCAAAATAACTGCAAATCTAATGCATCTTAGGGCTTAGTATTTTTTCGTTATTTTTCTTGTGTTTATTTCAACAGAATTTATATTTTCCTAAAATTTCAGAATATTTGAACAAAATTAAATGTTTATCAAAAAATTATAAATAAAGAATTGCACAGATACCAAAATAACAGCAAATCTAATGCATCTTAGGGCTTAGAATTGTTTCGTTATTTTTCCTGCGTTTATTACAAAATAGAATTAATATTTTTAGAAAAATTTAGAATATTTGAACAAAATTTAATTTTTATTACGAGAGTCGTCGCTAGATTTCGCTTTGATGCACGTGAAATGACACCAGTAGACCCTCTCTTAACCGACAAAAACTGGACCAATTTCTTGTCGTGTGAATGAAAGTGTCGGTTATGATAGGGTAACCGATATTGCAATAAATAATATTAAACATGTAATTAGCATAGTCGCCGACATTTGTATTACATATTACATATTGTGGTGAAACGAAATAAGCCCAGTTTTGTACAAAATAATTTTGTTGTAAAATAACGGATGTTTTATCCATTATAACATAGTCGAGCATGATTTTGTTATTTTAAGGTCGATTTATGTTACCATTGACACATGCACACAATTTTTGTTGAACTTTATTGAAAATCCAGTGATTTCTAAAGTTGTTTGTGACATTAAAACCTAAAAAGGAACAAATTTTATTGTTAACATTTGAAATTTGACCGCGAGATTTCACCTTGTCAGCGATCAAATTGGCTCACAAATTTGGATTTTGTAGTGGTAACTTGAAGTTTTCAGACATGGAAAGAAGAAGTTGGCGTGCGACCTGGGAAGCCAGCAGCAGCGCATTTTTGGTGAGATCCACCATAAGTGTTTAAAATTCAAGTTAACTTGAAAACCCAAGTGTTTTTCAAGTTGATCATTTGTGAAAAGTGTCGTCCGACGTGGACGAGTGTTTTTAGTTTGATTTGAAGGTAGAATCTTTGAATTAATTCCACATTAATGGAATGGATAAATTCACATGTGGATAAATTGCCATTCCGCCATTGACAAATGATCGAATGATATTTGTAATTACAACGACTACGTGCCTACAATTAGAAAGTTTAGAAGGATGGATTCAAATTCGTTAAGTTTGAATTAAATTATTTACGTACCAATTTCGAGGTTAGCTACACGATTTTATTTTATGTTTGGTTCAAATCGTTTGAGATTTGCCAACGCGCACTTGTATTTATACGATCGCCGATCGATTTAATTTGGATAATTTGGGTGAATTTCGAAGATTTGATGTCACAATTCGATAGTTTCACAAAACAGAAGCCAACAGGTGTCACACAAAACAACAGATGCAAGCGCTGGTGAGGAATTTAGGAAGTAGGAAAGCAGAGGTTCTAAAACAATTATCGACAAGTGCAAGTGCAAAACGAGTTTGTTCGTAAACTTTACATGCTCGACCTGTGTAGCCTATTGAAATTAATTGATTGTATGAAAATTAAATTTGTTAGTTTGTACGAAGCTGCGTTTGTTTTTGATTTCGTGCAACGGGCCGTACCCCAATTTAGTTTTGTTGTGTTGCCTGCGACAGCAGTCAATTTGTTTAAGGCAATTCATGCAAATTTATTCCTAAAAGAGGAATTTCAATTTAACGAAAATAGTGCGGTAGTTAGGCCGCACATTTATTTTGTTTATTTTGCTTCATAGCTACCGTTAGCCTATATGATGATTATTTGCCCGCGGATGTGCAATTCGTTGTGCTAGGGATATAATACTACAATATATTATTCTCGATTATAATAATAACGTACATTATTTCTTTAATTACAAATATAGTTAAGTTAAGGAAAGAGAGAAGGGCGGAGCTAATGCGCTGTAACGCAAATTGGTTCGGTCCATTTACACGACAGGACTGGCACCTTCTTCCTGCACATTTACTGCGCTGGATTTTCTTAATGTAACTAGACTTCCTTCGTCCATGTTGTTTAACAATGCATTAAAATATTTTTGGATCATTACAAACTAAAGTCCAAAAATTATTTAAAGAAATCGAAGTTCAAATAAAACATCTACGCAAATTGAACAGTAATAAATAATTAAAGTATTCAAAAATATAAATTTTATATTAAACCTAAATACTACCACCTACATAGAATATTTTCTAATTGTGCATTGTTTGTTTGCATAAACGAGGAATGTGCAGAATTTTAGTTTTGTGATCTGATCACATGCTCTGTTTTTGTAATTATTGATATTTAGTTTTGTTCAAAATTCAAATGTAATTTAAAAATGACAAATTTGCACATTTTTCGTTTATGTATCTATCGCTATGAATTATTATTGCCGTCAAAATATTATTTAAGATGTTATAAAAATTGAAAAAATACATTGCAAATTGATGAGTAAATTATTTAAAAATTGAAGTTGCGTAATATGTAACTTTTAAACATTACCTACATCCTACATATTATATACAATTTAAAATTATTACCGTCGAATGGGGTAACATTGGCCCAATTTTATACAAATTATTTGAAATATTTAGTAATAAATTATATAGCAACAACTGTACAAGGCATCTAATATTTTTTAATTTATTGGTAGGGGTATATCTATATGTTTTAAAGTTCAATTTATTTTTTTCATATCACAATTGCGAAAAAAAAAATTGTTTTTGAAGTGGGCCAAAGTTACCTTGACATGGGGTAACTTTAGCCCAAACTTGTTTTTCGGGGCTTGTGTTAAAGATAGTCTAAAATAAAAGTTAAAAATTGATTTTGTAAACAACTAGACCCTGTAGGTAATTAAAAAAAAACAGTTTTATGTGATTAGTAAGAAAAACATAGAGAAAACGGTCAAGCAAACTGCATTTTAAAGAAAACTTTAGAAATACGTAGTAATATTTATTTAAAACTAATATTCTAAATAGGTACCTAGTTTTTTAAAAAGTAGTAAAAAGAAAATATTTTTAATTTAAACGCAATCTCTTCTTCCTATATAATTTTTATTCTATTTCTTTTCCAAAAAATAACTGCAGCTTAAACATAATTATCGAGCTCCGGGACTTTATATTGATTTCTTTTGGAAACCATTATGGGTTCTGGTATTTTATCAATAACATCATCCCAGCTGTAATTGATAGCATCTTATTTTGGGGCCGCCTTCAAAATTTCAGGCTCTTCTCTAGACAGTCAACTGTTGGCCATTGTTCTGAAATAGCAATAACTTTGCCAGGGTATTTATTTCCGTTAAACAAATCTACAACAAAGTCGCCGATGCTTAATCCATTGGGATTTATCCTCAATTTCGGGGTTTCTTGGACCACTTCTATCACTTCTTCCAAATCAGAATATGTCTCACTTTCTTCATCAGAATTTAAATTGATTTTAGCTTGGGCCAATGTTGCCCCAATATCTGGGCCAATGTTACCTTATCTTGGTTATTCATTCGTCACAGACCACCGGATTATAATTAATTTGAAAAATCTTGATAAATCGCCTAACTACTAACTTAAAATAAGATATTAATGCTTACTGTGTTGTTCCTAATTTTAAAAATTGCGTTTGAGGAAAAAGTTGCCACGTGTCGATTACCGATAAATAACTCGATTGACGATTTCACGATCTAAAAGAGAAAGCAGACAGCAAGTACTGTTCCAATTTGTGGATCCCCGAATTTTTGCGGTCTTCTCCTATCTGCTGACGCAAAACTTAAAAAATTATCGTTGCATTTACGATCTCTATCCTACAAACAAACATTTTTTGTCAGGTGGGTCAATGTTGTCCTTAAAGGGCCAATGTTGCCCCATCGTACATCAAATTAATTTTGTGAAGTGGGATTATTTAAAAAAAATTAAATGTTATTGCAACGTGATAAGAAATCATATCAGCAAAATAGTAGATACACCTACTCATGAGATGATGTAAGCCTCCGCCCACTGCTGCTACGGATACCACAATGTATTTCTGAGAAGTGTCGGATAAGAGAGTGTCGGTTAAGACAGGGTCTACTCTAATTCCGATTGCAAAATTCGAATTATATAATCTTCTTCCACTTTCTAGAATCAATTTTAAGAGAATCCTCTTGTAGTAGGGTAATGCCTGCTATTTTCCCAACAACTGCGTCATTTCCTCGGCAGTGTTAGAAACTTTGAGCATTATGAATATTTTTATATCGTCATTTTTACTGGACTTGCCTTCAGATGTAACTTGTAGCCTGGTTTTTATGGTAATGGTGGTAATTCACTAAACCCCAAAATATTAAATATAATATTATGTTAAAAATCTCCTTGGTTTTCCTTCTTGTCATTTTTAGGTGCGCAACTAATTGGCTTATTGATTTATTATCAACTAAAAGAGTTTACAAAACTATTTGGTATGTTATAATCCCCCCCGATCTGAAACCGAAGGGCGAACAATCATATCCATCACGAACTAGATGGCCTAATGCTACAGATAACCTCCTATGTCAGCTATCTAATATAATAATTTGCTAGAAATCTTCTCCTCCTTTGCTGTATTCTTTGTACGAGCATGTAATGTCGTTCGGAAAGTTTCTTAAGTGACACATAGATAGATTTTCTCTTTAGTGGTAAGTGTCATCCTTTTAGCAGATTAATTTCAACGTGTAATTCGAGCAATATGCACAGACACCTCGCGTGCTCCGAGTAACATGCGCTAGGCATTTGCCTCGAACAGGATACGACGATTAACGGGTAATTTGGTCTAGTTGTAAAGGTTGAGGATCTAAGATCTATTTTTGTAGCCGGGAAGTTTATTAAGATGATAATAAGCGATTTTTTTTGTGAAATTAGGACCTTATGGTGAAAATTTGCTCGACTATTAGAAAAATAACAACATTTTAGAATATTAGATGATTATTATTGATAGTTATTTTGGCGAATTGTCGCAAACTTGAACTGTATAAATCCTGGATGGTCCTGAATAAACTTGGGAAACGTAAAATTTTAAAGTAAAGGTTAGAATCGCAACTCACCCGATTATCATTTGGTTTTTATCTGAGGGTAGAAGAAGTTTCTTCATTAATTATTTGGAATATGATAGAATTGAGTTCGGCCTACCGAATTTGATTTCATGGATGGTAAATTAGATGCACTGAACGCGTCAAGGTAGATAGATAATCTATATTATACTAATCTATTGCGATGTTAATGTCTTTACCAGTCTTTTAATGGTACCGAGAAATTTAAAAATCTTTTTAGACGCATAGAAACAGAAAAAAAATGTAAGGCTTTGCTTTAAGACCTTGACCTTTTAGTTTAGCAAGTGATTATAGTTGAAACTTGATTGGTGTGATACTTACAATTTTTTTTCGATTAGTAATAATTAACAAACAATCAGAATTGCGCAATAGTGTTTACCTAAATAGATACAACAAAACCACTTTTTGTAGTTATTTATTTTTATTTATTTTGATGGTAAGAAAAGAAACAGACAGGGGAGAACAATCGCCAATTTAGTAATTAAAAGTCACACCTAATTTATAAAACCGAACAAACACAATTGAAATTATTTTTAACAATTAACCCCATAAAAACTTGATAATATTCAAGACATATAATTGTCTTGTATTGTATGTATTGCGCATCAATGGGTTAACGAGAATCTAACAGTGACGCACATAAGCGTACTAATGCTGTTCTCACTGTCATTTTAAAAAATAAGAATTGCATTAAATGACTTATTATTTAATTTAACTAGAAAATCATGGTGTAATTTTCGGTCCCAATTAAAAATAAAAAATAGGCCGAGCAAGTCCCGATCAAAACATTACGAAAACCCAAATAAATCATGTATTTTTAGAAAAACAGCAACAATAATAAAGATATACGGAATTTGGCGAAGTGTCCCTATTACATGCAATAAATCTGGTACAACTTTATTGACAAGACGCGCTTGTTAAACCTGATAAATGTATTTTTAGTATGGATGCATCTTGAGAACTTCGTAAACTTCGAATAAAAGTAACATATAAATAATTTATTTTCATTAATTTCTTCGTAAGTAAATCTATTTTGGTTTGTTGTAAACATCGTAAAATATAGGGAAAATATACCATACTTTGCAAAATTATTGCGAAATTTTGGAATGAGTTCCGCAATTGTTGCGTATTATCCACGATAAAATTCAAAACCAAATATATTTATAGAATTTTTCAAAATTTTATAAATTTTACTATCACGGAATCCGCGGACTGATTCTTCTTCGATATGGTAAATTTTATCTCAATATTTTTTTATTTTCCTTGCATCTGTTCGAACCATCTTGTATGATTTCATCTGACCATTAAAATGCTATCAAAGTTGCACATAAATAATATAAAATAATAAAAATGCTTGCGAGTCTTTTAATAACACCGCCATTTTTTTTAATACCCCTTTCGAACCATAAAACTTACATTAGATAAACCCGACCGTGGTAAATCTTATATTTCATTGGTTCCATTGAGAATTGTAATTAATTTTCGCAATTTCAAATAATTGATTTTTTATCTTCTACCTCCGACCAGACTGAAAATTAATGATCGTTAACTTTTTTAAATCAAAGGTTCGCGAAAAATTAAAACTCGAAAAAGTTTAGTAATTATAACAGAATAAATGGTAATTCGAATATTATTTATAATCTTGACGATTGTGGATCCGTAATGATCATTAACTTGGCAGTGTGTCGAAGGTATTACATCAGCTACAAAGTAAAAGCATTTCACATTAAAAACCAAAACTATTTAAACAATTTAACCTTAAATTTAAATTTAATTTCAACATTGAAATTAAAAAAAGAGTTTATTCCAATAAAATTTATGCGGAGCGTAACCAATACTGTTTGTCATCGGTATAAAATTAATTTTTCCACTATAAAATAAACAATCAAGCTGAATATTTATTGAAAGAGAAGTGCAAAACAGAAACAAATCGTGAGCGACTTTCGCTGAAAATCTTCCATCAACGAGAAGTACAAAATGAAAATAGAAAGAATTTTTTCCTGTCAAAATCTTCTAATCTTCGAATTTGAATAATTACGAATTTTTTATTAATGGAAACGTCGTCGGTTGCGGACAGGAGAACAACCAAATGCGGCTCGTTGCGCTTGGGCAGTTGAATGAATATAACAGAATTATTTTTGATTTATATTCTGTTAAAGATTAAAGAGCGACTTCATGCAATATTTTGGTCCTTTGATCTATTTTATTATAGTTTACAAAGATAATTTTGTTTTACTTAAATTTTCGTTTTCGGATTGCAACGCAAACTTAATTTTAGTATCAAGTTTATTTTTATGATTTGCTTCCAAAAAGTTCTACTTAGAATTTGATCAATTATTAATTGATCAACAGATTAAAATAGGTTTCTTGTGTATTTACAGTAATTTTGCTAATAATAACAAAATTGTAGGCGATCGCATGGAAAATTAACGAAAATAATGTTGTAAAAATAGATTTTTTTTATAATTTATTGTGCGAATTATTTTTTGTAACGTTTTAAATATAGATCACGTTATTGTACTGTAGTTCATGTCTTTAAATAAGATTGTTGTATTTATAATTAGTTTATCGATTACCATAATTTATAGATTTTAAAAATTAAATCGTTAATTAATCTTTTTTGCAATATTAATCTAAAAAACTGAAAATGCACAAATATTTTCAAAATGAGATCACAGTTATTCGATCCTCTCTTCAAGTGTTAACTTGGAGGTTAGGCATTTTCCACTCATAGCAATACAACCCGCACAAACGATTTTGACTATTTTAGATTCAAAATTTGAAATTTCTTATTATGAATATGAGAATTAGACGTTTGGTCTAACGTCACTATATTTCATACCAAGTCGTTTAAGACAAGTAGTCCGGCTTTCGTGTAGTGTTTTTGAGTTCCAGTTTTTTCAACTTTGTTTGTTTCAATTTACAATTTTGAGTAACCGTTAGAGGTTACTGCTTTATATTGGGTAATTGTTTAATTTGAAGTGGGTGCACTTTCCGGTTGTAGTCAGTAATTAATAAATTTTGCACAGTAATTTACATTACAATTGTTGGGATTGTGAAAATACCTCTCAAATTCCTGCGTTCAATTGAAGCACATTATTACAATTAAGTTTTTTTTTAGTTTTCCCTAACTACCGTTTATTTTTCAGAATCGACGGCTCATCCTTCGCACAAATCGAGAGCTAGCCTATTAACATTGTGGCTAAACAAACTGGAGAGGTAATCTCCGGATTGTGACGGACTCTGGTCTCTTGTTGCGTCAACCCTTTCATTAGAAGTTGCTGATCAGAGGGTTGTTTTCGTTTCAAATTTTGAAGAGGTTCAGAATTTCACATATTTGGGCAAGTAAGAATATTGGGACTTATGGACTGGGAACAGTGCTGAACATCAGGTTAATATCGAAAATGGTGAAGTTAAACATTTACAAGACTATCCTAAGACCAACGGTGGAATACGCATCAGAGGTTTGGACAACGAAGAAGCAAGACTAGCAATAAGTGATGATATGAGAGGCAAAGTTTTTGAGAAAAATGAGTAGGTACTACTTGAGAAGAACAAATCAGGAACTAAAAGAATTATATGGTGAGGACAGCATTGTCGGTTGGGTGAAAGCTCAGAGAATTAGATGGCAGCGGCATTTAGTATTAAGAATGGACCATAGAACAACACCCACTAAAATATGGAAAGCGGAAATAGGGGAAATAGACGAAGAGGTAGACCCTAGTGAGAAAATGAAGTGAGGAGGTAAAGGAAGATAATATGCGCTTGCTGGAAATCGTGAATTATAAGAGGAAAGCAGCTAACAGAAGAGAATTGGGCAAACATGGAACTCCAAATATGGAAAGAACAAGGTTTTATTTGGCTAGAAAGTTTCTATTGTTTTATTATGTGATTATGATTGTAAATATATAATTTTGTTCGTAAAATTACGTTTGTATTCGAAAATCGGAATTTTATTAGAAAAAAGCACATGAGGCTATTAGAATTTGAAGAATTAAAATTACTGAATCATTTCTTACAAATATACGTCGATCAACAATTTTGGATCTAGAAAATGAAAATTATTTACATATGTTATAACAACGAATTTTAAGGTTAGAAAATTTATCTATTTGTTATTGTTCAACATAAACACTGAAATTACGTCTTAAAATTGCCAAGTTCAGAATATTTGATGAAATTTGTGTTTCTGAATTTCCAACCACGATTCCGATCTAGTAGTAAATGTTAATTTTTTTGATAACCTATAAATGGAATGTTTTTATGTTTTAAAAGATCAATCCGCTTTAAATGATGCACTTTAACATAGTAAATTAATAGATATAATGACTGTGAGGGAGGGGGGGGGGCTTAAGATTTTTTTTAAAATCCCGATTCTAAATTCCCACTAGATGACTTTAATTTTGTAAGATGCTATGTTTTATTTTACTATCATTTTTTCCCCAAACTTTTGTGTTTCTTACTTTTGTCGCACCAATTTGGAGCAATCAGAATTTTTTTCGAGACACATTAACTTAATAATTATAATAGTTTGAATTTGGATTAAATTTGAAACTTTTAATTGAATTTTTCTTGAATTTTCTCTTACCACTCAAAGCTCAGTTTTAGAATTTAAAATTTTTGCGCCGTTTATATTTCTTTAAAGTTTTTGTTCATAAATAGCTACAAAATTCCAGAAGATGTTAAATAACAAGCGAATAGATGGCGCTACCATTATATGTTATACGTAAATTTTTTGTAGGTACTGCAGAAAAATCCTCGCTGGAAAAATTTTAAGCATAAAGATCATACTAAGCAGGCTGAAAGAAGAGCTGGAAAGATGCGAACTCATACCAAATGAACAGTTCGGATTTAGAGCTGGTCACTCGACCACTCACCAGGTGCTAAGAGTGGTTGAGGAAGTCACAGGAGCCTTCGCAGCGGGACAAAAGGCCTTGGGAGTGTTCTTGGATGTAGAAAAGGCATTCGACAAGGTCTGGAAGCCCGGTCTGCTTTACAAACTGTTAAGAGGGAGAATCAAGCTTGCCTTGGTCCAGCTTCTGGCGTCCTTCCTGGACGACAGATGGTTCCAGGTAAAGGTAGACGGCGTCAGATCCATACCGCACCCAATGCTGGCCGGAGTCCCACAAGGCTCCCCCCTCTCCCCTCCCCTGTTTTCAGCTTATATGCACGACTTTCCGAATCCGGAAAACACAATGGTGGCGTTCTACGCCGATGATGTTGGGATGATTACCAAGTCCAGAAGTCGACAAAGGTTGGTAAAAATTATGAAAGACACGATTAAAATAGTTGAGCCGTGGTACCATAGGTGGAGGCTTAAGGTAAACCCTACTAAAAGTACGGCAATGTTATTCAGCAAGGCATATAAACAGCCACAGAGACACAAACTCACGATGTTCGGGGAAACGATTCCCTGGTGCACGTCTGCCAAATATTTGGGAGTCATGTTGGACCCCTTACTATGCTGGAGTAAACATGTTAACTATTGCAAAACACAAGCGAAAGGGATAAAAGGTGCCCTGTATCCTCTCTTGGGTAGCCATAGCAAGCTCTCGCCAAAGAATAAACTACGCGTTTATCAGACCGTAATTCAGCCGATAATAACATACGCGGCCCCGGCTTGGGCGTTCGCAAGCCATTCCCGCATGGGCGAGCTGTACTCGCTACACAATAAAAATCTTCGTCAGGCGGTCCAGGCTCCGTGGTTTGTGTCAAATCGACAGATTCGCGCAGCCACTGGAGCCAAAACTCTGGACAAAATCATACAAGACCTGACAGAGGGCCTGTATAAGAGCAGCGCCCTCTCCGCTAACCCACTAATCAGGCAGCTGGGTCGATATGACCCGCTGGACACTCCAAACATCCCGAGACCAAAAGTCATCCTGCTGGGTGGTCGCCTACCTATAAACCCTAATCATCCCCCCCCCGTGTTTGAGCCCGAGCAAGCTGGGGAAATTTTTGTAGGTTTCTCCCCTCCTCGATCCAGGCCTGTGCACCCAAATGCAACTGATCAAAGAACCAGGTCACCAGTAAACGACGACGACGATGAAGAAGAAGACCAAAATCGATGGAGAATCTAAATTCACCCAGGATCTCCAAACCAATTGTGTCCCCCCCCCCCAAAATGCTACTGGTCGTTCAAAGCCAAACCGTTATGCAAACAAGTAATCACCCAATAATTCGTTCCCGCAGCAGTTATGCAAGATCAAGAAAGCAAGAACACAAATCTGTACCCGGTGGTATATAAGATCATCAATATAAACGATAAAAATTATTTTTTGTAACCAATGTTTTATTTTCAAGTTCTAACTGTAAATTTACGATCAGTTCTGTAGTTTATACGATTTATGAGGTCTTATTCTTATTTAATGTTAATACTGCAGGCTTATTATTATTACTTATGCTGTAAACTGTTTATTGATATGTATTTATGTTCCTCACTGCATAGTTATTGTAAATGCAGTGAGCGTTGATGGATAAAGCAAAATAAATGGCGTGTCGAGGGCGAATGAGTGCAGGCAGGTACAAATCCAGGCGAATAAAAATCAGAGCTGCGCTTCCGTCGCCTCACGGCGGAATGCATATTCACAGCACCATAAAAATGACGAGGCTCAATGCCGCTTTCAATTAAAAATCAAAATTTCATTTTTGAACAAATCACTGTCATTTTCACACAGATAAAGGAGACAATTGGGCCGGACCCATAACTTCTCCAAAAAAGCCAAAGTATGATACCTGATACCTGAATTTTAAGCATACTTACCTGGCGTAGGGGTTTACCGTGATCAACAAGGCGGTTCCCCCAGGGTGAGGCCCTTTCATTGCACTACGATTGGGCTGACCCCTGCGATTATCCCTAATGTGGATAACTCGGGCGCGTTATTTTTGGTAGTCGGGACTGCGTACGCGCTGTCCCGGTTTAAAATAATAAAATACAAATTTGAACATAATTTTTGCTATTCATCGCTGCGCTAGTTTTTCTTATCAACCAGTATCATCTACATTTTCCCCAATCGCAAATCCCCGATCAATGATAAGAATAATTTTTGATAAAATTTTAAGTTAATCTTTGAAATATTTTATTTTTATGCGGAATTTGTATTGTGTAATATTTTTAAAAAGACGTTATTCAAAAAAAGTGCATTGGACATAAAATCCACTCAAGTGACATTGACCTTTGTAAAACAAGTAATAGAATTATTATGCATACATCTACCTATTGCAATCGTCATTTAATGTGTACATCAGACATAATAAAATTTATTTAATCAGTGAAAGTTAATGAGCTATTCGTCCTAAAATTTAAATAATTTAATCTTACCAGCTCGTGATATTGAAGTAAAATGATTAATTACTTTTAACTGTTACGAGATATTTGTGAAATGCATGTCTGTAATCTGACCTATATTTTTTTTAATTTAACAAGTTGTATTGCAAATAACTTTTAAGTTTCCCGTCCTCATTTCCCAAACAGCAAATTTCTGTCAGAATTTATAATGCAACAGTTAAACAGGACAGATGGATTAACCAGACAAAATTAACTCATTCTCCTGCTGGACTGGTTTATTTTGAAACGTAATTTAACCTTCAACCGACAACCCCTGATAAGAGAGTTGTTCAAAACAAGAAGCAATAGAACGCTGCAATGTGGAAAGGTTAAAATTCCTATTTGCTTTACCACGATGGTCGTATAGACTAGCCTCTTCAATGACATATGTCATTTCCGGCGATGGGCCAACGTTGGGACGGTGGTACTGCCAATCAAATTGCCAATGATAGGCCAACCGTGGAGCACAGTCGGGCCAATGCTGGACCAATGCTCGACTAATTGTAAATATTTTCCCTGGGAATATATTAATAATTCAGATAACTTCTCCTTCTTCGCTTCATGGATTAATAAATTCATAAAAAATCACAAAAAAAGTAGGATTGCATTCATCACATCATATGTGTTCGGGGTACGGACCTTCCTGTTTAGCCACGTACTTGATCTATGCCTACTTGGTGATGCCTACTATATAGATTTGTTTTTGACCTAGAGTAACGACATGGTCAGTTGCCCCAGCTGCACCCCCTCTAACTCCTTCACTAAACCCGTTCCCGAATTGTCTCCGTTTAACTCACTCAGCACTCTTTCTATTTCCTCTGATAGAAGAGATTATTGATCTAAAAGAAGATAAAGAAGATGAAGAACCCTTCTTTAGTGCTTGTTTTTTGCATGCTTAATCTTTACACGCTGTTCTTCCTTCTTCGGCTTCTGGTATTTATTCTAGCGTTATCTACCAAATTATGTTGGTAAATTTCATGTGATTTACTTCTTGAGAGAGGTACTATCTTCTCGTTCCACTATAGTATGCCACTCCTTTTCCTCCAGCAGCTTTGCTCTTCAAGGATGCATTGTAAAGAACAAAGATTTGTGAGTATTTTTGAAGTGTCACTACAATGTTATGTGATTTCAGATGAACTTTTTGAAGAAATGGAGGGTTAAAGCTGGTCTCCATACTTGAAACAGTGTGAAACAGTGGTATAGTTGTCGTGTGGTATTTCTGGCTCCTGTTTGTAAACATCTGGTACAGGAGAGGCTTTTCATGCGCAATCTATTACGTAGTTTCTTTGTGTGCAAGTTTTGGAACCATTTTGGATTTCCTGGAGTTGGTAACATCCTATTGTTGTTTGTTTTGGATGACGCCTGGGGAATTCCTTTAGTTGTTTGGATGGTCCAATCTTGTAATCTCCAATACCATCTCTCACTGGTCCAGAGTTCCAGCTACAGATCAACAAGGAATGTTTTGCGTTCGCGAATGCTAATCAAGTGTTTTCCTATGTAAATTATGACAAGTTACAGATTTTCATTTTTGAAGCCACACGTTGGGAAAGCGGTTGGAGGCGAACACCTGTCACCATTACACCATTATATTGTAAGCTTAAACGAGAGCTCGAGGTAAGCAATTTTTATCTTACTGGGTGTACTTTTTGATTGTTATCAGCATTGGCTACTGTGTCTATGTTTTGCACAGCCATACACATTTCATTTATTGGATATGTAACAATATCTCACAAATTCTGTGTGTCAATTAAAGCATTTGTTTACTATTTGCGTTTTTTTTTGTTTTCCCATGCTACCGATCTTTTTTTCAGAAATCCACGACCCATGCCTTCGCGTTTAATTAGGAGCTAGTCTATTAACATCGTGGAAAAACAAACTGGAGAGGTCATCTCCGGATTGTGACGGACTCTGGTCTCTGTCTGGGTCGAGGTCTGGGTTAACCCTCTCATTAGGAGTTGCGATTCAGAGGGTAGTTTTTGTTACAACTTCTTCATCTGTGTGTGTGATAAAAAATGAACGAATTTGAAAAATGGAGTTAGTCTTCAAAATAACATTTAGCCAGGTTGGCTTGTTTTCTGGCAATTTAAGTAATCTAGGATCTAAACTATTTGAAGGTTGCTGTAATGGACCCCATCCTCGTCGTTAATTGTATTAATGTAATACAAATTGTAACTAATTAAATTATATTTTACAATAACTAATTTTTTATGCATGCTTTATACTGCATACCCTGCAAACTGCATACCCGTGTCAGTGGTTCTAGTGCCGTTATTAATCTTGGTGTCAGGTCACTATAAGCAGGTCATATAAAAAATAGAAAATATTCGATCTGAAACTAAACATATTTAACAAAATTTGGAGCAATTAAAAACTTCATTACCAGGTAGAAACTTACAGTAACCAATCATAAAATTGAAGTATCTTCTATATTCAAATTTCAATTTGATTGGGGCACTTTTCACTTTTTACATCTGTTACTGAATCTTATTTGACAGTGAGATAGGGTGGGATGTTGCTCTCCTCGCTTATTACACGATTCCATGCCTTGCTCGCTGAGCCCCAAAAGCTATTTAAGGTTTTAAGGTGTAAAAATCACACTGTTTTGGTAGATTTGTCGAGTAATTTTCAAATTTCCTTTCATTGTTTTCTCACATTATCTAAGAAAGCAGCACAAAGAAAATTATTTGAAAGTATCTTCAAATACAATCAGAAACCAAAACTTAGAAGTTTCAGCCCTCGTGCTATCTATGAAAAGTTAGGTCGCCATAGTAACATAGCATCGTTCTGGTGCGCCTGTGTGTTATGCTACTCATGCACCTTTTTGTACAATGTTCTTTTTTATGCAACACGCAATGCAGTTTTGAGTGAAAAATAGTATCTACCTACGAGTGTGAATCCAAAATTTGGTGCAGTGAAATTTTTTTACCAGCTAATTACCAATAGAAAAGTTTAATTGAAATTTATAGCGTTGCAGATATTATGCAAAGTAAGAGACGATAATTTGTGTCAATTTTGAAAATTATTATGATTTATAAAAAATAATTTTCAAAAATAAAAATTCGCATTTTACAGATTCACATTGTTTTAGAAAATTTATTTTGATCAATAAAAATAAATTTTTCTATTTACATGTTGATTGTTACCATGAAATGCAGAGTTAATGGTTTAAAGAAAAATTTGGACTACTTATTAGTAAGTATTTTTTTATTATCATTTCTTTGTTTCTTGTTCTTCTGTTATGAGATTTTTGATTGAATGTCAGGGGAAATGCTTTTGATTTGAATTTTCATTTCCTAACCGCACAGGCAATTTATTTCACAAATTCTTAATCTGTCGCTCTGTCGGACACACTTTGAGATAAATTGCCACCCTAATGAAAGCCTCAAAGCCAATGCCTGCGGACCTGCACTTATTTTCTTTCCTGATTTTTCATTTTGTTTAAATTTCTGATGTGTTTCTTCTACAACTGCATTCTTATCCTTTGTTTTTCTCTGATTGCAATAATTTATGGCAAAATAAGCTTTCTTATATGAAAAAAGGAAAGAAATCGATTTTATATTTTACAAGAATAATAAACACATTTTAATGTTGATATAGTTAATCTTACGAATAATTTATAGGTCTTCATTTTGACACCCTAACACTGTAATGTTATTAGAGAACGGAAATATTTTACCTAGCGAAAGCAGCTTTCATCACTTACATGAGGGGTGGAAAAAGACATCATGAGTTTTATCATTATCACTCAACTTATTTATAATAATAAATCGTTTTCTTTACGGGGAACCAATATACATTATGTAAATTATATAATAGATATCATATATTTCCATTTGTTCATAAAAAAACTTACGGTCTGTAATTTTTCAAATTTAAATTAGCATTTTCTAAAATATCTCACTTTTCAACTTTTGACTGCTACATCTATAATAACGGCAATTTAAAAAATTTCAAGTTTTTGTATAATCTATGTTTAGTATGCAATTTTTCAAACTGTTCAGTGTTTATCGTCGTTAAACAATTTAATCAAAACAGAAGAGAGGATGTAAATTCGAAAAGATGCAAAAAAGAAAAGCTAAATATTTATGAAACTGGATTATATTTTTAGATCGTATTCTTGTAAGTTAAATAAATTTTGATTATGGTAATAGGTATTTTACATTTTAATTATTTGTATGATCTATGTCCGATGAGTCAGGATTTTAATTTTATAAAACCATCAGGTTTGTATTAAAATATTTTAGATTTTTAAAAAGTGAAAAACAGTGAGGTATTTCTGCCCTGGTCGTATTTGGGGATAGTTAGGCAAACTAAAACCCTTCACCTAGTAATTATACCTAACTTCCTAACTATTAATTATTATCTTAATTTAGTAAAAATTCAATTACATCATTTAGTAAATTATGCAGTAAAAAAATCGCGAAATATATACTAATTGGTTTTAATTATTGAAAAAGTTGAAAATTACTTCAAATAACACAAAATTTGCAAATGTGTCAGATAATAATTAGCACTACATTTTGATGTTTTTGTAATTAAATGGGAATGAATTCGTTGAAAGCACGAAATTAGCACAAAATTATGCTATATTTAATATTATTTAAATTCCGATAAATTGTTTCGAAATGGGAAAAAGCTTAAACTCATCACTGATTTAGAGCACATAGCACAAAATGATTGTGCTTCATTTCTCATGGCTTGCAATGTTGATGTGGATATGGATGGCGATTGGATATATAAAAGGTTTTTATTTCATTATTTTGTTCAGTACCTTCATTGGATTGTAAAGGATGCAATGAAATAAACCAATCATGTGCAAGGTACTACGAAATCAAGATGCTCTTTCATCTACCATCGTGTTAGACTACTAGACCAGTGGTCTACAACCTGTTTTAACACAGCGTACTAATTGGTAACTTCTGGAATAGGCGATCTTTGTTCACACTTAGCCATCTAGTGGTTAATTGATGTGATTGTTCGGTCTTGGTCTAGTTGTAAATTTCTATACCCATACGCTGTCACTCCGTCTGTACTTGGAGGGTATTTCATACCCCCCAAACCCCTCGGTCACTCTAGCAAATTATTTTATGTCCTATCATTGACTTTATTTTTTTAATAATTAAAAACGATTAGTTTTTACTAAGAGACGGTCATTGCCTTGCAGCTAACGCAGTTGGATGCAAATGCGGGGCACTGGGTTCAAACCTGGGGAGAGTCAAACTTTTTTATGACTGGTCTCCGTGCTTCGGAAGGCACGTTAAGCCGGTGATCCTCTGGGTTAGTGAATTGCCACCATTAACATAAAAACCAGGATACATGGCACATCTGACGGCAAGTCCAGCAAGCTACCTAATGGATGTAAAATTTGTGCTCACAGAACCAACACTGCCAAGGAAACGACGCAGATGTTGGTAATAACAAGCCTTAAGGCTTAAACTAAGAAGAAGATTAGTTTTTACTAATCCTTCCAAAGCATGTCGTGATATTAGAATCGGAAGGTTTAGCCTATACCGTACATCTAACTCTCTGCGCGCAGGTTATGTGTCAACCACTGACGCTCATGAATGGATTAACGACATTATTGCTGCTGACCGCTCACTCACAGACCACACATTTATTTTAAAAAGAAGAGCACAGTTTAACAAATAACATAAGCTCTGATAGCTTTGGAAACGTAAAAGCGTAAGTTTTCCAAGTACGTTTGGAATATTGTTCAACTTTTTCTTTTTTTAAAATAAATTTGTGGTCAGTGAGTGAGCGGTCGGTAGCAGGAATGACATTAATTCATTCATGCGGACAGCGGACACAACGGATAAGATCCGCATAGACTAGACGTAGTGAATTACGGCGCATGCGTACATAGAGCTAGATGCACGGTATGCTGACGTTTGGAGGTAAGGAATAACCTCCCCCCCATGTGCCAGGAGGTTAAAAGTTATATACTCATGGAAAACTTCTAACTCTATGCAGTAAAATGTGCAGTATCTTTCACAAATCAAAACATGGCTACTAATAGTACAGCATTTATTTAAAATATTTTAAATGATGCAATTCGCGTTTTACATTACCGTTGGTGGCGCTGCAAACCATACGTTTTAAATTATTCCGTGTGGTGGCGTTAATGTAAATGTAAACAAGTTCATTATGTAAACAAAGCAAAAGACGTTCTAAATGAAATTCGAAATTATTCCGTGTGGTGGCGTTTTGTTAATGTAAAACACAAAGACACAATCTGAAAATATGGGACAATTTTGTAAAATACCGTCTGGTCGAATCATTTAAAAATATTTATTAGTAACAGCAGTCTTAACTTGTTCAAGACACTGATTTTTAAGCTACGATAGAGGCGCCTTAATAAAAATTATCTAAAAACAACAAGCGAGCGAGCGACTGAAACGGCAATATCAACCCTAACTCATAGATTCTATGGTGCAGGGAGATGGGCACTTTGGAAGCTACTCGGTTTGATGATTGCAACTAGTACTCTTCCCATAGAACCTAAAAGAGCGACGACCTTAACCCATTACCAGCTCATGGTGCGGAAGGCTACGCTTTAACTGGAACTGGGATGACCCGATGGGCTAACGACCCATTAACGAGATTAACCTATATATCTCATGGGGTAGGAGATCTGTCCAAAAGGTAACATATCAAATGGACACCTAAGGGACACCGGACTTAACCTACAACAAGCCTTGTCATTGCGCGGAAGGGGGTCGTGCACTGGTGGACTTCAAAGGGATAGCTTAAACATGAGATGGGCAAGTAAATCTCTAGGGGTATTACGAATCACTACTGAACCATTGGACCCAAAGGGGGTTGCGGTTCGAAATAAAATCCACTACGAAGATGGACAATTTGTCAATTTGTCACAAAAACTACCCTCTGCAACGCAACCCCTAATGGGAATATTAACCCAAACAGACAGCAGAGTTCGAAACAACCCGGAGAAGACTTCTCCAGTTTGCTTGCCACGATGGTAATAGACCAGCTCTTTATTTAGTTGATGGCACGGGTCATGGGTTTCTTAAAAAAGACCAGTAGCTTGGGAAAACTCAAAAAAACGCAAATAAAATCGAATGCTTTAATTGACACACACAGAACTTGAGAGATGTATCACAGTTTCAACAATTGCAATGTATATCAGACCAGCAAACAGAGCCAGAGACAGAAAAGCTTAGGCATTACAAAATAAACTGGGCGATAAACCAGTCGTTCAACAAGAAACACACTCCAAATCGGCTCTCAGAAAACTGTTGCAACAAAACATGACCGTTCTGCTATACAGTGGTCGGAAAACTAAATTAAATTTTCTCCGCGAGAATTTTCGTATAAATTCAAGCGCTCACGGTTCCAAGCATGATCTGATATCCAAAATGCATTAAATTTACGATTGCATTCAAATAAATATGCATATGGGCGTAGTCAGAAATATTGTGAAATGATATGAAAAGTGGCATCATATAACAAATTACAAAAATTCGTTACAAATTCTTGCTAATGCTTGCTTGATCTCGCCATTTTTGAGTAGGATTCCTAGCGACCGATGGCAGCTGTGTTCGTTTGTTGCCTCCTTGGTATCTGCAGGCGCTCGTGTACAATATAGCATCTAAGACCATGGGTATAGCTAGTTCATTCTAGAAAATGGAGAAACCATTTAAAAAATGTGATAAATTTAAGAAACATAGATTATTTCCTTAAAAAATTTCTATTAATAGAAACCGGCTGCTTGCCGAATCTGGCCAGGTCTAGTCATGACTGCCCCTTTAGGGCTCGCTACATGTTAACAGGACCAGGACCACATCTCATATATGCCCTAAAAGGATGTCGAATAATTTTAAATTTAGATTTTATCATTGAAAATATTATCATCCGCAATAAGTACAAAATTAAAATGCAGGAAATTTCATTTGACAATTTAAAACCTTCTACTTTTAACCATTATAAACCAAACGATATTTTACAATTCCTTACAAATTGCCAGAATGACAGGAATAATAATAAAGAAGAATAATTGGTAGAATAACAGGATTATCAGAAATAATACGACAGGAAATAAAATTATAAAAGATCGAAAATTTTCAAAGAATTTATTAATTTATAATAAATATTAGTAATATAATAAATAATAAATGTTATAATAATTAATTACTGAAAAGTTTCCGTGAAGAGAAATAAGGGAGGTTCTTTAATTTGTGATCATCGGACGTTCGGAGGAGTGGGGGTGGGCTAAGATTTTCATTAAGAAAGGAAGATAAACCAAAAAGTCGGAAAAAATTGCGGACGTCCTTTATGGGCGACCAGTTGATCAGAAGTAAAATTTTATCATAATCACACGTCGAATAAATTTTGTTGATTTAATTAATTTTTTATAAAAAAAAAATTCTTCATAAAGTTATCGTTAAGTTCAGTGGCAAAACTACTGGTGTACCATGTGTTCCGTAGAAGACAACCTGGAAGTTCCAGACAGCTGACAAAAAAAATAAAGTAAATAAATAAAAGGCCAACATTTATTTCTGCTCGATTATCGTCGAGCCTTTGAATTAACTACGTAACCCAAAAATTATTTAGTATTTTCATCAACTTTTCAACTCAATGGCTAAAGAAGGAATAATCAAATTTGATTGGTTCTTGCACAGCCATCCCAAAAGAAAATATTTTTTTTGTTAATTTAGACAGTGATCATCAGAGGCCGGTGGCGCTAACACTCATAAATGAGGAAATTTACTACAAGAAAAGTTTTTTGTTTTTAGAAAAGTTTTGTTGCACCCAGATAATCTTAAGATTTTTAGAATTAATTGTTAAATAAATCAATTGCTGGCTTTTAATTGATCAAAAAGGATCTCAAGTTACTTATTGTTATTATACCGGGTGACCGGCCGCCGATGTGAACATAGGAAATTAACATAGGAAATGAATTTTTCTTTAATTTCTGCTTCCCATTAGAACGGATAAGATTGAAAATGGTAACAATTTGAAGAGATTTGTAATCCGCTTCTAAAGATACCTAACACTTGATATTTTGTTCTTTAATTTCTGTTAAAAACTCACTAATAAAATGCAAAATAGCGCATTTAAAAATTTTTTAGTTGCTTTTTTTGAATTTTATTGCAATTGGTTTTGCTTGAAAATCAATAATTTCCAACGAGGTACTTTGACAGATTGCAATAAATTGGTTAAAAATAAACGCAAACTTCATTTTAGTGAAGTTTATTCGTTTTCAAGCAAAAAAATTGCAATAAAATTCAAACACAAATAACTAATTTTTTTTTAAATGCCCTATTTTACATTTTATTAGTGAGATTTTAACAGCAATTAAAGAACTAAATACCAAGTGTTAGGTATCTTTAGAAGCGGAATAAAAATCTCTTCAAATCGATACTATTTTCATTTTTATCCGTTGTGATGAGAAGCAGGAATTAATGAAAAATCAATTACCCACGTGAATTTCCTATGTTCACATCGGCGGCCGGTCATCCGGTATAAAAAAAGTGCATGAGTGAATTTATTTTGAATATTTATCGATAAAGATAATCAATATGCAAAGGTTTATTCATCGTCTTTAGAAATAATACAAAATTGTAATTATTGAAGTGCTAAGGTCAAGGAGTGTTACTTCTTCCGTGTTTCTAGCAACTACAAAAACTCTGCACTTTATGAGCTATTCAATTATTGCGTATACCATACCTTTCGTACAACAATGGGCACTTGAATCGAAGCAATTATTCTAACTATCAATCGTTTTATTACGTTTCAATTCGTCATTTCGACCGATTTTTCTCCTCCTTACTGGAAATTTCAAAACGTAAGTCACTCGTAGTTACTAGTCCGGTCCTGAGCAACTTTAAATCTTAAGCGCTTGCTGCTTTTATTTAAGGTGCTATTAATAGTGTTAAAGAATTTGCGCTGTTTGGAATTGCAGTTACTAGTTTTGATTTTCAAGTTTACTCACACACGTTCAATATTTACTTATCTGATGATCAAAACGGGTAAGATTCTAATATCAATTCTGGGTTTTTCTTGATGATAGCATTTTTTTTTTGATTAACAAAGTAAGAGGTTCACCTCGATAGAAATTATAAAACTGTAGTTTGTAAGTGAGATTTTCAAATATTTTTACCAATTTGTTGTGTTCCATTTTCTCTCAAATTTTGAATGTTTATGTTGCTTTAGTGCGCGAAAGTCATTTTTGAATAAATAATCTTGGATTATACAATCGCATATCATTTGTTTTGGTTGGGGTTCAGGTGATGTAATTTTTAATTTTGTGGTTTGTTGTTATTACAAAATTGTGGTAGCTGAGAGAAAAGAACAAAATTATTTCATTCAAGTGGCCAGATTATTTTAACGTTTTAATTTGTATGTATTAGTCGGAACATAAATTTTGATTATGTAAACGGTAAAGTAAATAAACAATTCGTAAAGTACGTAAGTTTAATTTATTGTTTTTGTAAAAAGTACGCGCGTACCACGCAATTTGAAACTTTGCTTTGATCAATTGGATAAAATTGTTTTCAATAATTTGTTATTATCTTATCACAGGTATCGATTAATTAGTCACTCATGACTTATATTGTTTTAATGAAAATCATTCAGTAGGGTCATTAAATCTATGTGAATTTGTAATGCTCAGATATGTAAAAACATTCAATCAAAACAAAGTTTGTAATATCATATTTTCAAAAATGACTAATTTGAAATGATAAAATAATTTTGTTTTCAAAACAAAATTGAAAATAATGGAAAACATTATTTAAATTTTTTTTATGTAATAATTAAACTTACGGTTAAAAATTAAATTGTTGTGTTAAGTTTTGGTAGAACTTTTGGTGGCGAATAGATGACGCTATTTCATTATTAATTTGAAGAATCAAAGTTCCTCTTTTACTATTATAAAAATTTAAATGCATTTGCGATAATTGCTACTATTTTAGTTTTTCAAATTCAAATTTAATTCTGTGATAAAAATACTGCTACATAATTGTTATGAATTATTGCAGATAAATTACCAGTAAATGTTAAATTAAGAAATGAATGCTTATTATAAACAAGACATATATTTTGCTCTCATTTGAGCTCCTCAGATAGCTATAATATGAACATAATAATATGTCATAATAATATAATATACTTACTACATTGTCGTATTTCAAAATGACTGAGCATCATAAGTTCTAAATCGAATCCAAATAGAATAGGTCGAATTTTTTTGAACGTTAAAAAATTTATTCAATTTATTGTAATCATTATAGCGGCAGACAAAGTAAATCAGCATAAGTTTTTTGTTACTTATCTGTTCTGTTAATTGTCGGTCTCCCAAAGGAGCAAAGTGACATTTTGATTTGATCCTTTACAAAACTATGCATTTTGTACAGAAATATGATCTTAAAAAAGAAATTTTTTCAAGAATAGAGTGTGATATTAGTATGTGTTAAGTGAAATATAAATTAAACAAAAAACTTAACTAGACGTTAAAATATTAGATTTTAACTGTAAGTAAAGATAAGTAAAGATATTCTGTTTGTACCTTGTCACAAAAAGGTTAGATTTGTTCTTTTAGTGTTTTTAAATAAAATTTTCTTGTATGTTGTTCTTTACTTACAGTTAAAATCTAATATTTTAACGTCTAGTTAAGTTTTTTGTTTAATTTATATATGCATTTTGTACTTTTAAATTTTTTTGGTAAGTTCTACCAGTGGGATAATATGTAAATGACTAAACATTACAAAAAAATATTTTCACGAATTTATCGTATTCCAATCCCATCAAAAGATAAACAAATATTTCTTGCCATATTCCTGTTGAATAATAGATTGATCATAATGCGTAATGATACCGATTACTCAATTACTAAACAATGTTGAGTAATAAACTTTGGAGGGGTGACCAATTGATGGCTAATATGCAACCATTTAACTCCATTTTTTTTTATTCCGAGATATTCCCAAAAATGTTGTAGTTATTTGCTTAAAACATCAGGATACACAAAAAAAACTTAGCCTTCTATCATAGCTGTCTGGAAAATTCAATAATACTATAATGACCTAATTGTGTCATTTCTAGCTGTCTATTAATTAGAGTTTAAATTTAATCGCTTTTACTTAAATTTTTACTCGATTTGCTTGAAATTGACTAAGCAAAACTTAATTTTATAAATTTCTCAGGATGCGAATTTCTTCTAATTTAAAATCTACAAAAACGATAAATTTTTATTACCGAGGATGGCGCCACTGGCACATACTTATTTAACCAGTTCAAATTAGCGACGAGTGGTGGATTTTAGTTAAGGTAAATAAGTGATGAGTCATTTTTATAATGTGCCATATTCAAAACTGTAATGTTTAATAAAATAATATTATATTATTAGAGACAGGGTGGTTAGGCAAAATACCTTTTCTTTAAATGGAAATATTTATTCAGGCAGACCCGATTTAAAATCCGTTTCAGAGCATGATCTACTCTTCAAAAATGCATATTTTATTTTGATTTTTCGCCTATTTTGCGTTATTTTTGCCTATTTAGTACCTTTTGAACCAAAATTTTATTATTTTAGAAAAAGAATTAAAATAAGAGATTCGGGATTGGAAATTAAAGTCAAAAGAGGTGTGAAAATGAACACCAACATTAGTGAGAATAAATCTTGTTTAAATCGAAAGCCAACTTGGTACCTTGCACCTTACACACTTACAATATTTTGTTTGTTGTTATTAATTAACATGTGCGGGTTTGTGATGAAATTTTGATAAACCTGCAAAAGAAGAATAATCAGTTTGAAATTCAAATTTACCGCCAAAAACAGTTACCTCCTAATTTGTGTCCTTTTGAAAAATCCTAGCGAATTTTGGAATTGTTAATAAGAGGAAGAGAAGATTCGCTCTTTGCCCTGCGAGGTTTTGCAGAAGACGAGAAGTCGAGGTTTTGCGGATTTTCGCGTTTTTATTCTTTGGAACGAGCTTCGGCCACAGGAAATCTTTTGAGTGATTCAATAGTGTTTTTCCTAGTTCGGGATCTCCGAATTACTTGGTAATTACGATCAAAACGATGAAACTATTGAAGCACCAACCATTTTGTGAAAACGTGGGCTGATTCGACAAATTTGAGATTTTGAATAAGTAAATCTGTGGTCATCCGATATCGAATTTCGCTTATTGCAAATAATATAAAATAGCAAGAGTTAGGAAAACAAGCAGGATAATTTTTCGAGGTTAGGTACCTGTAAAAAACTGTTAAATTTGGTTGTTCTACGACACAGGTTCACGTAAGAAGCACCAATATTGTTCGTGGACCACTACGATTAAGTTCACAAGTTTTTGTTAAAATTTAAACGAAGCAGATGTGTATGGAATAAAATTCAAGACGTACAAACATCTTATGTGTGCCGACAGATCAACTTCAGAGTTAGAAGGCGTTGCTAATATTCCAGGAGTCCTCAAACAACAACATTGCGGTTCTTCAAAACTTTTGATTAAAATATTAAAATTTTGTACATCTATGATTGTGCCACACAGGTAACAATCGATTTTATCCAATCGACATTCAGTAATTTTGACATTAAGTGTAATGGTGGTTTGATGCAATCGCACAAATTTACACATACGGCTATAGGACAATTTTGTAGTCCACAAAACAGGATCAAATTCTCACTTTTACGTTCGAACTCATAAAATGATGTAAAATATCCCGAGTCTCTTAATTGTAATTTGAATTCAGTCTTCTCTGAGTAAAGCAGTCTCGATAAGTGTTCTCCGGCAACAAAGCGGTCGGAACTTTAGTTTGTTCGTGTTCGAAACATCACAACTTATATCTTAGTTTCCGAGTGAGGGGCTTTCTAGTTGGTTTATAACACCACAGTAATTTGCATATTTGTCTTGAACTCTCAGATATCACATCTCAACTTGATTATGAGAACCTGAGAACAAATTAAAATTGAACAGATTCAAGATCATTAGGTATTTCAATAAATTCCTCATAGTGAACAAACCTCAACTGAAAGTTGCTTTTTACATTATCAAAATTTTTAATTTAACTTGATTCTACGCTGAATATAATACCGAGCCATTTTGGAATACGACAATATACGAATAAATTGTAATTTTATTTTTGGACGTGGCACATCCTAATTTTTAGTTTCTTCTCTCTGTTATATGACCCATCTCTTTTTCTCACGTTGCTAGTGCTCTTTTAATCCCTCCGTTAGGTTCCCCCTTCTTTTTGTCCCACTTTTATGTTGTGGGAGGAAAATTAACACTTTGCTCTACAAAATTGTAGAGTAAAGTGGTCATTTGACTCCTGGGTATGCAAAAAAGAATTTTTATCTGTCCTAAAATTTATCTTTAAATTATTTACCTGAAGTCCTAAAAAGGAATATCCACAAAAACCTCCCCATCATCTCCACGAACTGTGTCTGGATTGCATTTGAATAACTTTCAAAGTAATTTTATTATGGAAAAAGGTCAATATATATTTTTTGTTCTTCTCATCGTTCCATTGACGACGATGACCTTGTTTTTGATGTTCGTTCAAAAATATTCAGAGGTTTGTAAAATGTGAGGATCGAGGGCTTTTAACCAAAATCTACTCAGCTCTTTAGACAATTGCTGTCACTATTGTGTGAAAATTCAAGTCAATCGGTGTAAATGTTTGTCCGAAGTAGTTTCCAGAAAACTTCTACACGGACGCCATGACTTGTTAAAAATGATTCTGAGGGACTCACCGTCCATGGGAAAAATGCTAACTCAAAAATATTTATTATCACTATTACAATAATTGACATTGTAAATGTGGGAAAATAATATATTGTAATAATAAAAACGAAGAGGAGATTTGGGATGTTTATTTTGTCAAAAGGGTATGTAAGCAAATACCAGAAAGCTGTAAAAAATTGATTTTGTTGATAGCCAGAGCCAATTTTATTGTTCCTGCTGTAACGTCGTTTGCGAATACAAACGCCGCCAATGCCTCGATGCCCCGTTGATGTTGACGGGTGGCTAGCTGAAGGATTGCACCTCCGTCCAGTACCAGAGCTGGGTCACGCTTGCGCGGTTCGTGGGTACTTCTGGAACTTACCTCACCCAACGAAATAAGCTTAAAATTCCTGCTAACTAGGATAAAGATCGGGCGCCAGTTAAACACAAAAGAAATGCTAACAATCTTTAATGTAGAACAAAAAAAGTGGTTGATCAGATCAACCAAGTACACGCAGATGGAATGTGCACTGCTATCACAAACAATACAAGTAAGTTGGACTTGTAGTCCCAAACAGTAAAGGTTGCAGCTGAGGGCTGCCAAAGAAAAAACCTCCAGATGACTGGTCGGTTGCCCCAGCAACAGGCTTACTTGAATAATAAAAAAAGATAACAGCAACAACAGTGGTGGCGACAAAAGATCACTCCACTTGACCAATAAAACAATACCGATTTGGTATGAATGAAAGTGAATCACTCTACGCTATAAAGATTGGTACACAAACTAAATATAAATAATAAATCCCAAGCGGCCTACCTTAAGTTTGCTTGCCCAGGTAATTAATGGGTGTATGACAACAAAACACTATCTTTCGGCAGAATAGCTTCCTTGGGAGATCTCGTCCAGAAGGTTCTTCGCCAGTGTCGATTATGAATGCAAAAGCTAAAAATTAAAGCAAACACACCTAGAAAATAATAATTATATCAGTTTGCCACCTTAAGCGTGTCTGTACTGAAGTAAAAATTGGTCAGGCAAAAGTGAAATTAATGTCACTCACTGATGGGCTGGTTAGTGAATAACAATAACTAATTGCAAAACAATAAATTAAAGTTATGATGTTTGGTCCTTATTGAATGTAACACAACACCTTTTTTTTTTGATGACAGTGAGAATGATCGCAACGCTTTGAGGTGGAGTAGAAATATTCAAATTGATACACAAACCATGTACACAGGCGTTGTTCGTGTTTAGATGGAAGTTAACACCACGGAATTGATAATCAGCTGTTCCAACCGGATTGGGATGTTTACGATCCAGGTTTAGTTGATTTCCGTTAGATGGAAAAGTGCGCTGGTTTGGAACGATTTCAAATCTCTCTTATCACCGAAAAACAGATGTAGCCTTCCGTATTCACAGCTACTACCGGGTCGCTCGTAAATTATCACCCTGACGATGGTGAATATGGGATGCGGTCTAAAAGACTGGTAAAAACGCAAAAATATGCGTATTGGTTGCAAAATTCACTAAATTACTTAGCGCACCAAAAACTGTCAACCACCATTGATCGATAATCGATCGAAAAGCCTTGAGTTTTAATAACCAATCGTGGCGGTTAAAAATTGATAAACCAATATCCACCAACGTACAGAGTGCGTCGTAAAGAAATATAAAGAGCATATTCAAAATATGCATTTTGAATGCGACACTGCTGTAAACACATTACACCAACACTATCTTGATTTATGAAAGTGATTTGTGCGCTTGTTGTGTTAAAATTTTGATCAACCTAAAAAGAAGCATAATTTAGTACAAATTTGAATTTATCGCCAAAACTGGTACCTGATTTATGTGTTTTTTTTGGAAATTTTGGAGAATTTCGAACTAGTTTGATGATGATAGGTTATGAACGATAATTTTGGCTTTTTTGTTTCGATGGACTCAGTCGAAGCCAGTGGTGAAAATTTGTGTCGTCAATTTTATTGACGAATTTTCGAGTTTACTTTTCTGGACCAAAATTTCGGGTCCAGGAAACATTTTCGAGCGATTAAACAGTGCAATTTGATTTGGAACAATCAAATTTTAATTCCAAGGTAGGAATATTTTTACTAGATTTTGCGATGTGACGTCATCGTCGCATGTGTGAAGGTTTAATACAAATTTACGAATATTGGATGAATATTCAAGGCATCGAATTTCGATTATTGTTTGTATTGATTAATACAAGTGTAAAAGGCTGTTTGAGATCCTCTCAAACAAGGCTCAAGAAAGGTGAGGTTAAAAATACCTAAAAATCAGCTGTTGATCGAGATGCACAGGTGCAAATTCACAGAGAGGCACTAATTTGTTTGTGAATAATTAATTACGTTATCACGAATCCACTAAATTTGACAAGTTTTCGACAAGATTCACTACCAAAAATTACGAGTTCAGTTCGACAACGAAGGGAAGCGTCAACACGAGGGTTGCATACACTACCGTTTTTCATTGCAACAGAAGGAGTGTCTACCAAGTCAACAGTATTCAATTTTTTTGCTTCGTTATTAAAAACTTTATTATTGCATTGTTTGTACGAATTTATGAATTTTGATACACATTACATCAGACGTCCATTCAGTAGAATTGATTTTAAATATAGTGGAGGTCTGATTTGAATACACAATTTTACACCTACGGCTAATGGGACCAATTATTGTCGTCCAAGTACAAGATCAAAATTTTTACAGTTTGTTTTGAAATTATTAAATCATCTGAAAAATCGCCCATGTCTCCTTAATTGACTCTAGAATCTAGCCTTCCCCGAGTGTCAGTGGCGTCAAATTGCTTCCGATCTAATATAGCTTCCGTGGAACTTTGAGGTGATTGTTCGGAACGTAACAATATCAAACCGCAAAATTGGTCCAAATTTGGACACTTGGACATGGTCGTGGTCTCCCTGACAAGCACGTCAGCGGTGGTCATCTTCTGTATCCAATTTAAAATATTACAACTATAGCGAAACTCGTTCTTATTGAATCTAATTTTCCTTTAATTACATTTCACATAAATTTAATTAATTTACCCTATTTTAATAAATTAAATTGAAATAAAACCGAATTTCAAATCAGCTTGTAGGTCAAACAGGAAAAACTCGTTTAATGTAATCAGAAGCATTCCAAAAATGAAGTGCAAACTAATTTCCTAATCACATCTACGCATTTCATATCTTATCTTTTGTTATCAACTAAATTTTATTGTTAATTATCAGTTGTTAATCAGGCAGATTCTAATAACGTTTTAGTTTTAGTGAAGCTAAGATAGCGAAAACAATTTAAATGTGTAGTGATTATGGGAGAAGTGGATGCCAAAACCCTCATATCATTACCCACAACACCAATTTCTGTAGCAGATGACGAACCCTTTTTAGAAAAACGTGACCAGGCAAAGCCGTCACCCAAATCCAGAAAATCATGGATCAAACAATTTCCTCCACCATACGCAATTATAATCATCAGCATCATTCAGGTATTAGAAGACAACAAAAAATTTTTAATTGAACTTAGTTTACCTTTCAGATAATCTCTTATTACTGTGTCAATAGTACAGTCTATAAGTTGCTTTGTTACGATCCGAACAAACAAAGTGAAGTTTGGAGGTTTGTGACGTACATGTTCTTACACAGCACACTTGGCCACTTACTGTTAAATGTAGTAGTTCAATGCTGTTTTTCCTACCTGTTAGAAAAATATCAGAAAAATTATCGGGTCGTTTCGCTATATTTCGGTGGTGGAATTATCGGAGCACTTGGGGCTTCCTGTTTTCGACCCGATTTGGTAGTTGGATCTTCTGCTGGTGTGTACGCACTGCTAATTTCGAATGTATCTCATATTGTATTGGTAAGTTCTAGAATCTGCAGGGCGACTGTTACGCTTCCGTTTTATTTTGTTTTAGAATTTCAATTCCGCAAAAAACAAGGCAGGAGGTCTTGTGACTATTTTTACAATTGTAGCTTCGGATGTAATTTACAACATCGTTCACGTGCATTACAACGGTGAACCTATTATATCAGAAGGAGCTCATGTTGGTGGTGCAATCTCTGGTCTACTTTTAGGATTTTTTCTGTACACTAGCAAAGATGTAGAAGCCAAAACCAGAAACCGAATAATGTTTTGGGCTAGCTTCCTAATGTTTGCAGTTTTATTAGTTTGTCTTTTAGTTGTGACGTTTCAAATTAAAAGGTGCACACCTGATAATCAAATTCGAATTCGATATATCTATATTTGTTAAGGTACGAACAGAAAGAAAGCAGATATTCGGATAGATATTCACATGCTCCGTTCAGCGCTGGCAGTCAAAAGCAGGTATCCTGCTTTCTTTCTGTTCGTATAGTAAGACTGTAATTTTATATTATAAGAACTGCCATAAATGTGATAATTAACTTAAATTAATCGATTAGCTTGATTTTTAAATGTATGGTTTTGATACCGTGCCGACTCGACCGGGCAGAGTCGATGAAATGCGTTTATTGCATAAATGATCCCTCAGACCAGAGTCTCAGACTAAGCCTGCGTACACAGTGAACGCTGGTTTCCGATCCGGTTTACCCGCTTCATTTTTGCATTGAAATATCTGTCCCGTTACCAGATTATTCGATTCTCGCTTACATTAGTTAACATTGGAGGTAGATGAGCAGGTAAGCCGGCGCCGGTAAACCTGCTTCTACTGTGGAAACAGCTTACCACGGTAAGCGAACGCGATTCTAAAGTATTTCGTTTATTTATAAACAAAGCCAAAAGTGGGAAAACTTTTGCTCGTTGCTTTTATATGATCAGGCAGAATATAAGGTGATTTTCCAAATTTCCCATTGGACAAACATACAAACCCTCTCATTTCAGCTTCCGCTGTACCGTATTGGTCTGGAGGATCCTTATTGGAAGTTTTAAGGGTGCGTAAAGTATTTTAATGATAGTTAAATATGTAATATTTACAATACGTACTGTTCTAATCTTGGAACACAATATTTTAAACACTTTGTACTTATGTACCTATATAATTAAGACTGTTTTTTATTATAAAATATTGACTTTCTTGCTTTCTTTCAATTAATCCCACAGTTAATTTTGTGAAAAAAAAACTGATCGACATTTATTTAAGCAGTAAACGCAGCATGCGGTTCAGAAGAGTGCAGTACGCATTCATTACAATACAAGTTTGATGGTAATACCTTTTTCTTACCAATCTGTAAAGTTGAACTAGACCTTTGCAGAGCTTTGTTTACAGTCCAAATTAAAGCAAGATAGTTGTTCATCTACTGGAAAACTTTCTGAAGAAGATTTGCAACCTACCACAAGAAACCCATTGCATGGAAGATCAACCTACTGGTGGTTGAAAGATATAGTCAAAGCAAGAAAGAGAAGCTTGCAGTCCAAAAGACAATTCATTAGGCTACAAAAAGGTCCAGGAATTAACAAGAAAGTACTCGACAACTCTCGACTCAGTAACAAGAAAACTGGACAGACCATCCATTCCATATTGAACAGAGGCAAGGTTAAAAATCATAATCAAGATGCTCTTCCTCACGCATTTGGGGTTGACCTACACACGCAAGGATCAACTAACCCAAGATGAATTGCTTCACGTAGTTAAAAAAATAACACCCGACAAAGCTCAGGGGCTGGAAGGAGTGTCTGCCAACGACAGTCTCTGAAATAAATAGTAAAAGGATTAGGCGCCGGCTAGTTGAGTTGAAATGAAACAATACAGTCACGTTTCGAACTAACAAAAATGAAATCTTTATTTATTTGCAACAGTCAGCATATGTACAAATGGTTGAGCTATAGCTCCAAAAAAACAATCGTTTACTCTGATGGAGATCTTTACTGACAAATGGTAATTCACACGAAGTGACAATATTCTGAATTGCTCACAAAATATCATGCGCAAATTGAATAAGGCTAAATAGCAAGCAACAACAAAAAACTTGTAAACAGTGAGATCTGAAAGACTCACCTCAATTGTATCTTCATTACAGAACGTCTAACGAGGGAAGGTCGGTCTAAAAAGGACACGCGGTCTGCGTCCAAGTGTCCTCTTTTCAAAAATATATACCTTTGTGCAATTTTTTTTGAGTAATAAGCAAGATATCAGTGAATTGCGAAAGTGTATTTTGCAACTCTGAGGATTCCTCTTAACTTAAAAAAACTTCAAGGTCCTTTTTGGGTATTCGTCCTCTCGCGGATGTACAGGCGTTTAAAGAGAAGCCTTGCTTGAAATTTTGAAGAATTTGCATTTGATAAGAGACAAAAATTTGAAAAACTTCAAGGTCCTTTTTGGAATTTCATCTTCTCACGGATGTACGGGCGTTTAAAGAGAAGCAAGAAATATAAACAAGACTTTTGTACATGTTGCATTGATTTTCATGTTTGTATAGTTGAATTATGACCACGGTGTGGAGTGATGTGATCGCTGGTTGAGTTACGGAGCGGAAATTCTGGGTTCAAGTCGCGAACTTCGCAGAATTTCTTAGCGCGGCCTTCCGGTGGACATCCACACGCTGTGGTGAAAAGTTGTAGTAAAAAGAGTAGCAAAGAGGATTAATCCACCTCGTGAAATGGATTGTAAAGACTTCAATAGAAGTGGCAATATTCCGACAGGAATGGAAAAGCCAATGATGATGATGATGATAGTTGAATTATTATCCTTGGAGAGGAAAAACAGTCATAGAAGATTATCAATTTTTTATTAAGTTAAAAATATCCAAGCACTTAAAATTTAAAAGTTTTGCATGTAGCTTATCATTGGCGCCGTCAGCGTCGCGGCAATCGTTTTCCAGTTTGTATCGCGGAGTTGTCTTGGTCTTCATGCTCATCCTGGTTCGACTCTGTTTCATGAGAACCCATAATTGTAGTAATTTGGTTTATACCGTAGGTCAAATGTTAATTCAAATCTGTATCGTTTTCGGGTTCAGAGAAATTTTGATCATTGTCATAATCAGCGTTACTCGTGATTATTATTATCTTCATAAAAATCATCATCACTAGAATCGTCACTCTCTGAAAATATAAATTCGGGATTAAGTATATTTTCTAGTAATCCAGAATCATAATCATAATTAGGTACTATATTATCTGGTATATTAATTTCAATAGTTTCGGTTAATTCTCCATTAATTACGTTGGTGAAAAATATTTTCCTTATGGTTAATCTATCTAACGGACAGGTATTGTTGTTCTTCGTCCATTCTTCTAAACAGGAACCACAAAATCGGTGGACACAACAGTCAGTTGTACCCATAATTTCCAGATGAAATGTAGTCGACATACAAATACAACACACTGCTTCTTCTGCGCTGTTGATGGATGTATATATCGTTGTGATATTTTCTGTATTCTCCATTACAAAAATATAACTTAATCTTTAATTCGCTGTATTTGGTTCTTGGTTGGTTTTGTTTAGTATGTTGT
Source organism: Rhagonycha lutea (assembly GCA_958510855.1). NCBI lineage: Eukaryota > Metazoa > Arthropoda > Insecta > Coleoptera > Cantharidae > Rhagonycha > Rhagonycha lutea. The sequence continues at coordinate 24,305,550 of OY294041.1, read as the reverse complement.
TATGTTTTATGTTATATAGGAAATTGATAACGTTGGCTGTGAGGATTATCTTTTAATTAAGTTGTCCGAATTCTCTAGGAATGAATATTCCAGCGAAATTTAGCTTAATTCCGAAGGGTATGGATCAGCAGAATATAATTTGTGGCACATAATGGGCATCATTATGGGCACACATGAATGATACTCTATAGAAGAAAAGGTAAAAGATTTAAAAAAACAAAACCTAGCAGTAAACGTAAAACTGTTAACAGCATACAAGATAAGTGGGGGGGAAATGGTGGTAGAAGTGGATAAGTGGGAATCAAAGATGGAAGTAATGATAAAAAATATAAACTGAACCAGCTAATCAACAAAAGGATTATATTGATAGCGATTTAATAACAACCGAGAGGAAGATATAGTCTGAAATAAGAAATCAAGCTGTAGTGATATACGGAGATTGAACCTATTCTTTAATATCACTGTTCTCATAAAAGTCTCATAAGTTCTCATAAAAATATCACGTCTCGAGTGAATTTTTTTCACTTCGTCCGTCTTGCCACCCCTCTAAAATCAAAATTTCACCAAGATAAAATAATTTTGTTGGTAATCACATTGGAGCCAATTTCGAATTTCGTAGCACTAGACTTTCTTTTGCAGGTTCACTATAATCTGTCACTGCACTCGCATGAACCACACAAGATGTAAAATAAACAAAATAGTGGGTGTGTAGTGTCATAGGTAACAAATTTGGCGTTTTAGGTTGAACAGGATTTATTCTAAACGTATAAGAGTATCCTTTTTACACCTCTTTGAATATGATGTCTACCCCTGAGTCCTTAACTTGTTTGAAACACCACAGTATATAAATGTAACTTGCTCTTAGCTAACTACTATATGAAAGATTCATATCATCAAGATAATGTCATAATTAATAGAGGTAAAGCTTTTATTTTTAGTGCATCTGAGGTTCCAAGTGCATCCAGTGTTGTCTCCCGAATTGCAGATTTAGTCCGACATCGCGATGAAATCGTAGCTTTCTCCAAAAATCAGCACCTAAACGGAGGAAGAAGATGAGGAATGGTATCCATAAAGATGAGAAACCGATCAAAACCGTTGGGACGCCTTCAGAGACATCTGCATGTCTACCAACGCCATAAAACGATTTATTTCCCCTGTTTTCCGCCATCCAATGTGAGGTCCACGCCGATGCCACAAACTAAGGTCAAGTTTCCACAGACAATGATGAGAAAATCCCAGAGCGACATGGACGTCGCATCCAAAGGGCTATAGGCTATAACCTCTCTATCACACCCGATAACGCCCACAAACCCGACAACTCCTGCAAATTGAACAAAACCCCGAAGAACGATCCCTGAATGTTCATATGCAGGAAATCGATCTAACCCCTGGCAGCTCGACCTTGTCCAGCAACTGCGCGGCAGAGTTGACCACCGCGCCGCCTGATACCGTTGTTTCTGATGAAGCTGAACCGGAATTTCGAAGCCATGGCCATTTACGATACCAAAACCATCCACAGCTGTTTCACGTCGCTCTAAAGTTTGAAGGTCCGTTTACTTGAAGTGTATTGCAACCAATAGGGGATACCCGAATTCCCCCTGCAATGGGACCGTCAACAGCAACCAAGACGTCGCCAAACTCATCATCCGACAAAGGTGGAAACCTACTTTCAAAGCAATGATGAAATCTCTACTTAAGACGCCCCGCAATGCGAGAGCATTCGAGTAACTCATCTACGATGTTCTATAAATCGTTCGCACCCATCCTGATTCGCAGAACCTGGCGCTCATTAACTAAGAAGATATAAAGAAACATTCATCATGCATTCTCCTGAAATCGCCTACCTAACCACACCATCAACATACATCGAGGTAACTCCTGATCGATAAAATCACGTCCGCTGCAGAACCGTTGCAATCCGCCTCACATGAAGGAAATATGGAACAATGCCCTTGTGCATTACATGCATGGCAAAGTTGAATTTCTACATGTTTTCATCGAATATCTGATTATTGCGATGGAAGATATTTTTCAGGTGATTTTTATTCAATCATGGAACATCATTTCAAAAATTAAAATGTTGCATGCAGATGAACATTGGAAACATTACTGTTTATAATTAACTTATTTTATTACGTTGTTTACATACATTTTATATTATTAAAAATAAATTTATAATAAATTAACTTTCTCTTAATCAGTAAAAAACATTTAAAATTCTTATCCACTAAATAAATTATCTTAACATATAATTTAGCCTCAATTGGCAAAAACAATAATTAAAGCCTTGGTTTCGATATTATTATTCTTACTATATAGCTGCATCCTAATACTGCCACACCAGCACCACCCTTTTTCGAAAAAAGAATTCGCCGAATGGTATCAGGATGCAGGCTTACTGAGATGCTATTGAAATGGACAATTTTTCTAAAACGGCGTTTGAGATTGATTTATGGTAATTAACAGGCATTTTGGTATGATATCGTGAAAGACAGATTGGTATGTACTGTATTATGGTTATGGCATGATTAAGGCTGACGTTTTTTTATTAGCACTACTTCTAGTATTTCTGATAAATGGCACGGTTTTTAAAATCAATTTCAGATCCATTACATTATAAATTTTTGCGAATAAAAGTACAATGTAACAATGTAAACTTTGATTTTAGTTTTGGATAAATCAGTGATTCTCAAACTGGTGCCAATATTTTAAATTTAAAAACATGTAACATAATGAAATTTCGCAACCCCATGTAAATCAAACTTTCTGATTTTTAAAATCGTTAATTAGTTTGAGGACCACTGATATATAATTGAATTTATTAGCACTTTAGTGGTGTGCATTGCACTCCAACTTCGGTACATTTACACTCTAAACAAGGACCTGATAATTCTGATATTATCCTTCCTACCCGATACATTCTTCCATAAATGTTACATCCCGCCAATTTCAATAAACCCACTCCAACAGCGGAATCCATATTATTAGACGAACTATGTACCACATTATTATAATTTTTCGCGTCGTTCAGTTCAACATCCACACTTTCAGTAGTCGACGTTGTTGTTTTTGCCACTGTTACTGGAACAACCCTCAAAGTTGTTGTTTCTGGTCTCTGTGAAGAAGTTTCCTGAACAAGAGCTGCTGTACCTTGAGGTAATTTCTCGGTCGTAGTTTCACCATAAAATAATAAATCCCAAACCTTGTTAAAATTAAATCCTTCTGTTGTCGTTACCGGTTCCGTCGCACTTTCACTGACATTTTTTGAAATTATGGTAGCATGCGTGGTCGAATGATACTGAATATAAGGTTTGGAATCATCCACTAATGAATTAAAACTTGGAACCTTCTTGGTTTTATAAGAATCAGAAGAGATTCTTTCACCAATTGTTATAATATCCTGTGGATTGGATGTCACATCCATACGGTCCAAAAGAGATGGAACCTCTTGGGTATCTAAAATTTAAAACCCATTTGAAGTGATTTTTTATTAAATTAGCAAAAAAATGTTACCGCAAATAATTTCGGAGCAGCAGGATTGAGAAGTATTATGTGGAGTTATTTTTCTACATCCTGGATTTGGTAATGGACATTCTGGTTTCTGACACACTATGTTCCCATAAAAGCAAACGCAAATAACGCAATCCTTTGCTGTAACCGTTTCTGAGTGTTGGTATTCCCTATTATCAGCTTTACAGCTCTCTAAAAAAAAAAAATTGAAATTGCACGATTCTCTAAATTATTGGGAGTCGTAGTGCTTACGTTTATTCAATTTTTGTGTGATCAACAGATCGGCTAGTGGTGATGGAGTGGTAGATGTTATATCCACAATTTTAGTGGTGTGGTAAATATTATCGTAATAATTGAGTAAAATTGGCGGTTCCTTAGGAACAAATCCACCTGTGAAATAATTTCCTTTTAATAGGTACTAAATTACGTTTTGAATTTTATATTACCTTCCGTCTTGCTAGGAGGCGAGAACAAACTGTAAGGTGGTGCTTCTGTAACTCTTTCCAATGGAAGAGGATAAATGGAATTTTCTATATCGTCCTTTTTGGCATCCAAGGCATCAGCTGCCACGAATGGGATAATCCTAAAAATAATGAAAGATGATTAATTTTGGATAGCCCATAATAAAAAGAAATTTCAATTGTTGTGTACAAATTTGGTAGATTGGATTAATCTACGAAGTAACATTAGGCGTTAAATTAATTTGAATTAAGCATGTTAGTTACGTCGCACCTTCGACACGGTAAAGATTCAGTTAGCAACGCCAAACTTTCAAATGAGACGCAGATTCCGCTTTTATTTACTTCACCTGTTTGGTTGAACACGTCTGGTTCTACGTCACACTTTTGTCGGCAGCTGTGACCCAATTTTAATTTAAAGTTCAAGGACGTGATTCAAGGCGATAGTTTCCCATGAGTAAAGTTGAAATGGTTTACACTTCAAGCTCTAGCTTGCTTCTCAATTCCATCCTAATTTTGCCTCTTTTTGGAATGACATGACAGGATGCTGATTTGTAATCAACTTTCACTTCATCATGTTTTTTTTGGGTAAGTGAGGCCTCCGTTCTTTGATATCGCGAAGCCGTTTTTCTTGCAGTTTAGGTTTGATGTTCTCTCATTACATAACATCGTTTGTAGGTGAGACAGCTGACGATGTAGAAAAGAGTCGAATATTTTGTAATTAGTGCGTTTAGAAAATTCGTTTGCTTCAGTTACCAAATTTTACTTTGCTTATTGGAATGCCAGTTTCTCAGGTGAATTAATTCCTGTTGCCATTTGGTTTATATTTTATACTTCTGTTTGATCGACTGTCCGAAGACTAATACTTGGATCAGCTACTTCATTGATACGTCGCGTCGGTGTGCTTTATTGAAAGAATCCCAGAGGTATGGAAAATGCTTACAGAGATTCATCCAGATATACATTCGGATTTTAGGTACTTCCTGTCATTGGCAGTTTACGGTGCTCCCTGAGGAGGTACTGTGGTCTGCGGAGAAAGGGCGTTAGGACGATCTATGCAATTATGACGATTTCTGTTTTTCGTGCCAGGTCGTTTGTGACAAATGGTCCGGCTCTCGGATATGGTTTTGATTGGCTTCTGTAAAGCATTTGGTCGGCAGTTGGGTTACTTATTTACATGAGCGAAATACTATGCAGTTTTTGGTGCGCAAGTCCTACGATAAGATCCGACTTCTCTCGTTTAGTGAGGTGCATGGGTGTTGTTATTTCAACAGCATAACTTCAATATCACTTCTGATCTTTTTGGTGACGTCAAGTTCGAATACAAGGATAGTTATTGATTCGTACACCATCAGCGTGTCTCTTTGAGCAGTGTTCTGTGTGTTTTGCGAGGGTCGATCAAGTGTCATCCGTTGATTACTGATAACTGATAAGTGTTTAATTTTTTCACCCACAAAGCTGCACGTCCGATCTCGATTGGAAGAGAGTACCTGTCACCATATAAATTGTAAGCTCACAAGAGCTCTTAAGTAAGTACATTTCTTCCTTTCAAATTCGTGTCGACTAACGTAACATTAATGATGAAAATCCTGGAAATTGTTTGCCAGTGTACTGGTAGGGAATTTACAGCCATTCCCCAGGTAAATGTGCTACTAGGGTTGTTGGTTTTTGTATTTCATTTTTGGATAGCCCTTAGAGGTTACTGTTTGTGGGAACTTATTAATTTGAGGTGTGTGTACTTTTTGATTGTGACACCGTGTTCTTCATTTGCTTTTCAACTGTGCATTGTTTAGAACAGTCATTTTACATTGCAATTGCTGGAACCGTGATAACATCTCTCAATTATTTTTGTCAATTAAAGCAATTTTGCTATTTTTATTGGAGTTTCCCCAAACTACTTTTTATATTTCAGAATCCATGGCCTCGCTTCTGCAAGGAATCCAGAGTGAGTCTATTAACAACGTGGCTATACAAACTGGAGAAGTTCTCTCCAGATTGCGACAGACTGTTGTCTCTGTTTTCATCAACTCTCTTTTACCATGCGGAGTCCTTGATTTAATTGCGGGCCTTTCTTTAGGTTCCTGCTAAGAGACACTTTGGGCACATTTTGAACGCTTTCCTGCAAGTACGTTGACGTAGTGAATGTGGAGAGAGGGAGACATCGTGAAAGAGCGTAAATTATCTCATTGTGGAAGAGGAGGATTTGGCTGTAGGGGCTTTTAGCTTGCTAGCAGCGCGCCTGTGAGATATGACCGGGGGTTAAGAACCTGGCGAGTTCATATGATCTTTAGTCGGATTACCAATACATAACCAATACGTACAGTCATTGGCGTAACTTCAAATTTTAGGCCCGAGAGCAAGAGCTTTGACGGGCCCCTCGATTGAGAGGTATACGATTTAAAAACAAAATTTAGTCGCAAAATAATGCAGTTTAAGGGGGTATAAATTCCAAAACATTGGGACTGGGACCATTTCTCCCCCCCCCCGTTATTTACGCCACTATCCATATCTCCCCAGACTCTACTTGCACACTCATTTCTTCACATTTTAGGGTGACTTTGAAGGTACTTTTATAATATTATAAGTAAACAATTGAAAATTTTTTTTCATTTTCTCAAGTATTAAATTTGCATCTTTATCAATTTTTAAAAGTTATATCGTTACTTTATTATGCTGGGAGGTATTTCATACCCCCCAGACCCCCCGGCCCCGGTTTCACGTCAATATCAGGGGAATAAATTTATGTTAATTTATCGGTTTAATCTGTACTGCATCCGGCACCGTTCAAATAAAAAATATTTTTAAATAAAAAATCAATTAAAACACTGTTACATCAAAACAAATTTATTCCGTGATATAGGCGTGAAACCGGGGGGACTGGAGGGTATGGAATACTGGGGGGTATGGAATACCCCCCAGCACAAGGAAGGGTACACAATAATTCGGCACCGGCCTACTAGACACTGCACCACTCGACTCGGCACCGGCGGATCTCTCTTTTATCGGTTCCCTCATTTAAAAAAATCGTTTACTAACACTAACCTAAGCTCGACCGGTGGATTCCTGTTGCCGAATCTTTGCCAGTTGTCCGTTTCCAGCTTATACAGGCTCTTTTTACCCGTGTTTAAGAATATTTTACTTTACATTGCCTCGGGCCCATAAGATTTTACGGGCCGTGTTAATTAGCATACTGGTAGTTACGCCACTGCGTATAGTTAATAGAGCCTGAAAAGGGCACTGCTCTTACCAGGAGTGAGGGTGGTCAATTAGAAGTGGGTAGGTGGCGACGGACACGATCTGTCATGCAATTGGGTGATCCCCATCCCAAAAAGCTCCATGACCCCAACCAAGCACGTTAATTCTAACTCTCAATGGTAATCTGATGATGGTCGATGAGTTACCATTATATTATCGATTTAACCAGCGAACAGTGGCAGTATTATAATCGTTTGAATCTTGAGTTACTTTTATTTTTACTTCCGGTTTGAAAATTTTTCTAAGTTCGAATTTGATTAATTTGATTTAACTTTTATCAGCATATGAAAATTTTAACAATTTAATCAGAATTTTCTAATGATTTTTCTCAAGGCTTCTACGAATTAAAGAGAGGTAGAAATCCGTTGAAAGGACAGCATCCCATTCTCAATTATTGTTCTCAATTTTGAGTATCCCTATTATGTAATTTTTTACTATTGCAAGTTTCTTCTTGAAAATGGAGGCATAAGTGACGGCCATTGCCTTGCAGCTAACGCGATCAACTGCGAATGCGGGGTACCGGGTTCAAACCCGAGGAGAGTCAGGCTTTCTTATGATTAGTCTCCGTGCTTCGGAAGGCACGTTAAGCCGGTGGTTCCCTGGGTTAGTAAATTGCCCCCATTAACATAAAAACCAGGGTAAATGGCACATTTGAAGGCAAGCCTAGCAAGCTAGTTGATGATGTAAAAATATTTAAATACTCAAAGTTTCTAACACTGCCGAGGAATCGAGGCAGTTGTTGGGAAAATAACAGGCTTTAGCCTACTCCATTTCAAGGTTTAATTCAGAAAGCATCAATTGTAAACCACCCTTCTGATTAACTTTGAGAGACCGTTCGACGTTCAACTTTAACTCTTCTGGAGCTTTGCTATGCTGCTCGGTATTCGACCTCGTACAATTCTCTAGATGGGCAATGGTGAGGCAGTAAATATTAACTAAGTAATCTGAACTGCAATTGATGCTTTCTGAATTAAAGCTTGAAATGGTGTAGAAGGGGATTATCTTAGAATTGCTTCTAGAAATTGGAAGAAGAAGAAGAAATGGAGAGTACAATTCATAAATTGGAAACGGTGCAGCTCAGACATTGGTGCATTGACTGCTAATGTAGAGATATCTGATAGTTCGAACCCGAGCGAAATTAAATTACATTTTCGCAGTCTTTTCTGGGAAAACCACTGACGTAATTTACTATGAGCTTGAGAATCCTTCTCGAAATGAAGTGTGCACCTCTTGGCACTGTCGGATCGCAGACGGTTCACTTTCCAATAACTTTTATTATTTACTAAATTTACTAAACCCACAAACAAATAAAAGCACTTACCTTAAGTTTGGCAAAGACGGTGGTAACGTTGGTTCGTTGTAATCGTAATCTTCATAATCTTTATTTTTATTAAGAGTAATGTTAAGAATAGCTTCAATTTTTGACGTTTTGTTAAACGGGTCAACTTCATCAACTTTTGATTTCATGTCAACTGTCGTGACGTCCTTTTCAGTTGTCGTTATCAACGGCAACGTAACTTTTTCAGTATTGCTAGTGGTGGTGGTAAAAGTTTCATAATCAATTTCATTCGAATCGGTTAACATTGTATCAATATCATTTCGATTTTCCAAGGTCACATTTGAAGAGTTACTTTTTGTACAATCCGTAGTCGTTACCAAAGTTGTGACCATGGTTAAAGGAGCGAAAGTTTTGTTTTCGATGGGCACATCCCTGACTGTTGTTTCTTTCAGTTCACTATCCGTGGTGGTACCGACATCTTCACTTGCTGAGGGTAAAATTGTGGTAAAGTTATTGATTTCTGTGTTTAGCGTAGTCGAAAAAACGTCGTTCGCGAAGGTTGAAAATAACGTGGATAACATATCTGTTAAATAAGGTGTTTCTTCGTGAGGATTGTTCACGTTACTTATTGGCGTTGTAGACACTTCCTCTCTGTAGTTTCTTTCGGTTGTTGTTACTTCGTTACTATACTTAGTTGTATTTTGCATCGGTTCGGAATCGTTAATTTTGTTGTCAAACAAAGAATCCACAAAACTTAGAAAGGCGTCATCTCCGAGTTCTTCTTCGTAGTCTGACGATCTGACTTGCTTGGGAGTGGATTGCTCGAATGGTCCTTCGACCGTTTTTGGAATTTTGGTGGTAAAGTAGAGCTTTGGATGGGCGTTTTCGTCTTGGATGAGTTTGTTCGGTTCAGGATTTTTTTTGTAGTTGGTACTTGGTCGCGTCCGAACTGCTAACATCAAATTTGGAATGGTGGTTTCTTTGGGTTTAAATTTGAAATCTGTCACGGAACCTTTTGAGTTGTAGAAATACGGTTCTTTAGTGCTTGGACTGAAGATGTGACGAGTGGTTCCAACGCTTTCGGACTGCCGATGGTTCAGAGTTGATTCGGCCATCACGTAAAACGTATTGTTGAAATTACTCGAAGTTGTTAGTTTGTCAAATTTGTTTGACGGTTTTTGTTGGACTTCTTTTCTGAATTTAGCATAATCTTTACTGATTGTTGGGTAACTCCCGTAGAATGGTTCTGGTTGAATTTGTATGGTACCATCTGAAAAAGTAAGTTCGAATGGAATTTTTGGATTGTTAACTCGGTCGAAAATACTCACTGCAATTGTAACTGGAAGCGCAACATTCTCCAGGTTTAATTACGGGCATGCATCCCAAAATTGGAGGCGCGCATGATAGAGGTTCACAACGCAACAGTCCTCGAAGGCAGTAGCAATTATCACAGACCGAATGACCCATTCCTAAAACCTTGCTTCCATCGTTGTAGTACTCTCCAGAAACCATGCAACCACCTGCAATGTTTCCAAAAACTTACAAAAGAAAAGGTAAGTGACAGGAGAATAGAAGAAAAGATGAAGAAAGTAGTGAAGACTTACGAGGTAGCATAGAGAAGAAATTTAGGGTTTTCGTTGTGTTCATTCCTTGTTTTGGAAAAATAGTGAAATTTAAACTAAACCATCATACACACACCTGGTGCTATTAAATCTCTTGGTAATTGTGTTGTGGTGGTGCTTGTCAAGTAATTGGAGTGACCCGAACAATTATATCGAGTCGGACAACAACTATGATCTTCAAAGACAGGTGCGCATCCTTCTAAATTTAACAAACATTTTGGCTTAATACATGTCTGTCGTCCTTCTATGCAAAAACAATGTTCGCAAAAACTGGATGAACTCATAGCCGATCCCGTTCCGTAAATTGTACCGTTTTCAACACAATCTGGTAAAATATTAATTTATATTAATTGGAAGTAAAAGAAAACTAATTAATCTTACGAGATGTTGATGATTTTTTATTTGATTCCTCGGGCTCTGATCGTGCATCAATTTTGTTACGTATTGAAGTATCTGGGGAAGTTAAAGTTACCTTATTTTTATTTGGAAGCGGAATTAGTTACCTCTGCAAATTAATTCTGCACAACAGCTTTTTTGTCGATGTAAGATGATGCAACCAGGAGGTGGTGGATCCGGAAGTTCCGTGCATACTCTTAAATAGCAGACCAGAGCTCCTTGTTTGCAGGTACAGTTCAAACATGGTTCGAATGTTACGACTTCGTCTCCTTCTCCATGTTTCTGGTTCTCAAACCAACAATCTTGAACATAAAATTGAAAAATTATAGTAAAAGTTACGGTGACAAATTAGAATCAGTTTTGTAATTAACTCAATTAGGTATGAAAATTTCTTAACACAATAGAAAATTCTTATAAGTTTATTCAACCTAAAGGTAATTAAAGGTGGAGAGCATATTGTTGTTTAATTATTTTACATTCTATGAAGAAACAAAAATTAGCAATAAAGGAATCCAATTAGTTGCTAATGAAGTTTTTACTTCCTGTTTAGGAAAGCAGGAGCGAAGCATTTTTTATCTTCCAATAATAATTGGTTGTGGGTATTTTAGGACTACCGTGGATTACCAACTGTATTTTTGACCCCAGACTTGGGACAAAAAATTATCTGAGGTTTATTACTTCCAGCAAATTAGCTTGCAGGGATATAGACATTCCAAGAGTTATCGTTGTTGTTGAGAAATCTATTAAAATATTATTTGTAATTAAGTGAACCTTACTGATGCTGTAATTGCAATAACAGTATCATGTAAATTTTAATGGTTGTCTCTACACCGCCAACAATAAAATTATAACTGCACATTAGTTAATTATTTGTTACCCGTCATTACCATAAAATTATTTCATAATGCATTATATGAAAATCTCACCAAGTTGAGATTTCGTGATCTGATAGTGACATAGTGGTGAATGTCAATGTCATGATGATTTCTTATTAAGCTAATAGCATTTAAATTGGAATATCCATAGAGTCAATCAATTTTTAAATAATAATTGAGGAAGTCACATCCATCGAATTTATTGCACAATAATATTGATGTTCTGTAACAAATCTGGTAGCCTCGGGATAGTCGCAAATAAAGTGCAGTGTTTTATGTTGCACTTTGCGAATTTACGAGTGTGGAATTCTTCAAGTTAACCTGAACTATTATGTTCCTATATCATTGCAACATTGTATCACGATGCAATACGATCAATTAATTTCATCTTAAAAATCATCCTTGCGCGGTGTCACTTCAATCAATAGCAACTCATTTTTTGATACACAATGGATGATAAATAACCTAAATCCATAAATGTCTTCGGGAACATAAAAGCTCTTGATAGATATCATTTAAATTGATTAAATTGTGTACTTTTAGAATCTCATAAAACTTGCTAGTGTTTATGTTCCAATAATTGATTCCATTTATAAAGAAAAAATGAAAGTTTGCAGTTATGCAGCACCTGCAGCAAATAATTTTAGATATCTCACTTTAAACCATCATTCTAATCAATCATTCCGGCTGCTTTTGGTTGGATGGTCATTGGCGAAGCCTACGTGCGAAGATATAACACCAAAGTTTGAAGAGCCCATCCAATTTCGAATTTTGAATTCAAAAATAAATCTTTCTCAACTAATTCAAAAAAATCTTACAATTTTAAGAAATATACTCTAATTCACATGAGATTAATAGGTCATTCGCTTTTAGCTTAATAAAAAATAAGTCAAGCTTTTTAATTCTTTAAAGTGGGAAAGCATTACTAACAAGATGGATGTTTTTGCGTCATGTTTATTAACAATTGAACAGAAACTCATTAAATTTTTATTATCTAGATATAAAAAACACATTGCCATAGGAAATAATCCACATCGGATTAGACAAAAATCAAGAGTTTCACCTAATGCAAAAGTTTCAATCTTTTAGTTAGTAGCCAATTTTTTCAATTACAAAGAAAAGATTCGACCAATTTACCAGTGTAGAGGTAACTAGCACCATAACCTTAAAATTTACAATACAGATTCCCTTCACTTTTATACGAACTATTTTTTTCCTATGAGACATTGGAAAAGAGATAATGTTAAAACAGTGATGAGATCCAGGATAAGAAACTGCAAAAATAAAATTCAATGCAGTTCTTATGCAAGTTAATTAGTCAATTTCAAGCGAAACAAATAAGAATTCAGGCAAAATTGACTCATATTTTAAATAAATAGAAAACTACAAAGGACAAAATTATGATTTTTTGTCATATTTATCAGGTTGACAAAACGCCAAGTTTTTTGAGCACACTAATTTTCTTTAAGAATATCGCGAAATGAGCGAAAATAGATTTAACTGGATTTAACTCCGCCCCATAAACATTAGCTAGGCTAGATCCACATTTACTGCTTTTAATAGTGTAGATTTTCACAGGAGGGCTTTAATGTATATGTCCGAAGGTTTAGACGCCAGGTGGTGTAAAAAGGAATTGAGGGATCAACGTGATTCTTAAGAAAAGAACGATCCCTACTCCCTAAAATATCAACAGCAAATTTTGTCTTATTTCCCTTATTAACCTAAGTTTCTGACATTTGACATCTGACAACTTATTCAAAAGATAACATAGCTTAACGCATAACCTAAGCTCTATCTTTTTGAAACAATACAAATCTTGTCCAGTCCAAGAACTTGAATTTTGTCTTGCCGGAATATTCTGCTGACGGAAATTTGGATTTGTTGGAATTTTTTCTCGCCGGGATTCTAGTTCTGACGGGATTACCACCCTATAGGGATTTTGTCTTGTGTTTTTTCATCGGAATATTGTTCTTGACAATTCGCTGTCGGGATTGCTCTTCCAGCTCACATAATTGGATATTGCATTGCTCAGATCTTTCCATTGCACGCCATGATCAGATGATAAGCACCGTCCAATCATATCCAGTGCAATGTTAATTATTTGTAGAGATTCTGTTTATATTTGTTGAGGAGCCTTTGTTGACGAATTGCCACCGTCAACAAAAAGCAGGACTACAGGCACATTTGAAGGCTAGCCTTGCAAGCTGCTATTGGATGTAAAACAAACTATAGTCCAGAAATGATCTGCAGGCTACTCACCAACTCATCTGTCCAGCGTGGTTATGGCCAAAACCTCCATTATTGGAGAGGCTTACGTCCAGGAGTGGACTGAGATGGGCTGAAGAAGAAGAAGAGCCGGGATTCGGCATCATGTGCTTGCTGTCATATTTACGTTTACTAATTGGTTTCGTTCTCGCGTATCATTTCTTTTTATTTGCATTTGCAAAAAAAATTGCATCCAAGGAAATTTTCAATCCGCGAGCTTCGGTATTGAGTTACTGTCGTGCTTGTATATCTTGAAATGCTTCGTTCCTATATTTCATTTGTCGTGCACCAGCCTCACTTGGATGATTGAGACTACAGTCAGTGCCGATTAGCACGGTAACAAATGCTATAGTCCCTGCATCCCGGCAGAAAAGAGGGTTTTTAATTTTAACATAGGGCTCGACATAGGGTAAAAAAGGTCATTACTACTCCTGACTCTGAAAAATGGTGTTTTTTTTTGTTTAGAAAAGGGTTAAAAAAGGTCTAACAAAAAAATTTGCTACTAGCCCCGTGTTGGCTTACTTCAGCATTGACTACACTACCACAGTAACTTGATAGACACAGTGATGAACTTATAACTAGAGCTCGGATTTTAGGTAGTAACAGATCGGACTGCTCTAGTGATGATCATAGGCGTGTTAAAACAATTATTCGAACACAAGACCTGTATTTGTCACCAAATTTGTACTCTTAATTATTGTATAACTTGTAATCTCCTTCCATGCTCCACACACAACATTGGTCATTCTGGCCGGAGGGTTTGGGGGGTATGGAATACCCTCCAAGCATAATGGAGTAAGCACCATGTATTTGCCACCAGGCTTATTGTTTGTCACCTTCCTACACTGAAAAAAAAACCGCCCTAAATATAATGAAAAATTTCATAATATTTATTACAGTTTTAATAGATTCTCAGCCAAAGAAAAAAATTATTATATTTACAAATTTCAATTCATTAATACAATAAAAATTTAATAATTGAATTTATCAATAATTTTTTTAATTTAAAAATTCGAATTAATAAACGTAATGAGGGTTTTGTTCATAGAATTAATGAATTAATCTTTACAATTTATAAAACGGATTTAATGAAATCTGTAAAATTACTTCATTAAATCTAACAGAAAATCTTTATAGGTCCAATAATCTAATTTCATAAATATAATGCAAAAATTTTATAAATGAAATTAGTTACTTTCGTAGATTTAATGAAAATCTTTATAGGTCCAATAATCTAATTTCATAAATATAATGCAAAAATTTTATAAATGAAATTAGTTACTTTCGTAGATTTAATGAAAATCTTTATAGGTCCAATAATCTAATTTCATAAATATAATGCAAAAGTTTTATAAATGTAATTAGTTACTGTAATAAATTCTATTAATAAACCTTCATAAAATTTATTATTTATAATTTTTAAATTTAATAAAACGGATTTAATCATATCGATAAAAGTATGTTATTAAATCTATGAAAGTAACTTATTACATTTATAAAACTTTTGCATTATATTTATGAAATTAGATTATTGGACCTATAAAGATTCTTTGTAAATATAATAATTTTTTTCTTTGGGTGAGAATCTATGAAAACTGTAATAAATGTTATGAAATTTTTCATTATATTTAGGGCGGTTTTTTTTCAGTGATATTTTATTTTATTTAAACAATAATAACAGGTAACAACAATAACAAGTATAACAACAATAACAAGTATAACAACAATAACAAGTAACAACAATAACAAGTAACAACAATAACAAGTAACAATAATAACAAGTAACAACAATAATAAGTAACAACAATAACAAGTATACAATAATATTATTCCGTATGTAAATAAAAGGGATAAATAAATAAATAATAATAATAAAATATAAATAAAATATTATAAAATATAAATAATAAAAAATAAATAAAAATAAAAAGAACTTACCTATATTATATTTTTTATATACTTAAAAAAAATTATTTAATTTTGGTTGGTATTTTGTATTTTTTTATTATATTTTTAAATTCAATATACAGGGTGTTTAGTAAAACTCTGCCAAATTATCAGATTGTTAATGGCATGTTTTAGAATAAAAATAGAAAAATACAGTGGTCCGAAAACGTTTCCTTAATCATTAACTTTTTTTAACTTTAGTATTTAGTTGCGCGAATGAAATTCTTAATCAATTAATTCTGAAATTCCCTCTGTATCCTTGTACGAATTTTGAATTGTTTGAATTCCAAACTAAATACGGAAATACGGTTTATGAATTCAAGTGATACCATCTATAAAAAAGATTACTTAAAATTTACAAAATTAACTTGTAAATGTAATGCAATTGTTCATTAAAGTTTATGAATTTACTTCATAACATCTAGAAATTCCATTAATAAAATGTAATAAATTACTTAATAATTTAAATTCATTGATTTATATAATCCATAAATTGAAATCATTAAACCTAAAAAAAAATAATTATTTAATCTACCAAAATATTTCATCACATATATAAGGCACAGTCATACAGTCAAAAATAATTAATTTATTATATGGATGAAAATTTGTTGATGAAGTCCATGAAACTAGTTTTTATATTTATAAAAAAGATTCATAAATACAAAAACATTTTCCCTTGAATGCTGTTCATAGAATGAATAAAACTATTTTTAAATACTATGACATTTTTTTAATGAAATGCACTTCATTGAATTTATAAAGGGGATCGTAGATTTTAATAGAGCGTTTCATTGTATTTATAAAGAACTTGCTAAATTCAATAACTTTAATCAATGAATGCAGTTTCATTAATATCATACACAGCATTTTTTTCAGTGTAGTTGGGGTGCTAATTCAGATTTTATATGTGATTACTCCGTGTATAGTTGGAGGGTATTCCATACCCCCCAAACCCCCCGGTCAGAATTACCAATGTTATGTGTAGGGTATGGAAAGAAATTAAAAGTTATACAATAATGAATCCTCTTAATTAGGGCAGTTTGCATGTGCACGGCCTGTGCCCTTAAATTATAGTATAACTTTGAATCTCTTTCCATTACATTCCACCCCACGCATTACATTGGTCATTCTGACCGAGGGGTTTGGGGGGTATGGAATACCCTCCAAGCATACACGAAGAAAGCAAATATAAAATCTGAATTAACATCCCAACTCGGGAGGTGAGAAACAAGCCTGGTGACCTGGCTGTGTTACCCCCTCCTAATTAAGAGAGTTTACATGTGTCCAAATTTCGGAAGTCTTTTATGGGCGACACCTTAGGTTATTTACCAAACTTTGTTCCATTTGTATAGAACAATTTTGATAATAATAATAAAGAAGACCAATCAGAATCGTTTCTATGAAAGACATTATAGGTTTGTTTCTTCAGAAAATCACGGACAGTTTTGTGATTGGTCGTTATGCGCAGACGCGGTTTGAAACCGTTTTGAAACCGTTTGAAAATTTTTACTGTCCGAACACATTTTAATCAGAACTACAACTGTATTTGTACAAAAGAACTACAAAAGTTATGTTAGTTCAAGTGTTACACATTTAGTTCAAAACTAAACAAAGAAGTTAATTTTAGGTTGTCATCAGTCATTTTTAAAGTATTAAAGTAAAATTTGTAGTAACAAAGTTCGTGTACTAGATAATAACATAAATACGATATTTAACATTTATTATCAATTTTAAAAATTGACAGCAAACTTTTATAAAATAAATTTATTAATGCGCATGACTCTGATTATCAGTTTGAGAAAAATCTTCAAACTGCTCTGGCTATCAGCAAACCGTTTGAAAACGGTTTTGGTTACTGTTGAAACACCAAACTATTAGTCACAGTTTGATCAAACCGCTGTAAGAACGCGGTTTTAAATCTGCGCATGCGTCTGACGGTTTGCAAACGGTTTCAAACTGTTCAAACTGCTGAAGAAACAAACCTATTATAAGAGGAGGTGGAGGAGCTTCCTAGTAAATTATTATGTCGGATCATAGGTTCTCAAACGTTTTTGGACCACCACCCACTTTGCCGATCATAAATTTTTATAACGCCCCACTTGAAAACGAAGAGAAAAAGAGCTAAAAACTAACAAAAAATTGTCTAAGAAAAAAATTAAAAAGACAAAAAAATCCAATAATTGTGTTGGACTGTTACAAAACATGTTTAAAAATTTGTTAAAAAATTAGTAGGTACAAGTGTCCACGGCCTTTAGGATTTTGAATTTTTTAAATTTTATTTTAGAAAGAAATTGAATTTTAAATAAATATTATTAATATTTTGTTCTACAAAGCCATCGCCCCCCCCCCAGACTACCTGAACGGCCCCCAAATTTTTTCATGCCCAATATCGCCGCCCCCCTAGGACTAAAAATCGCCTACTTTGAGAACCACGGTGTTGGATGATAAGTGATTACTGATTAGGGGCTATTTAGTGAAAAGTGGAAATTTGAATTATATTCAAAGAAAATTTCCAAAAAGTAGAAAATTCAAATAACAAAATAATCAACCCGTTTTTTGGAGAGAACAAATTATTTAATTTATTATAAACACAAGAATATCATGGAAAACTCTGTCTCTCTGTTTATAACGCTCTCTTGGAGTTTCATTAGTCTTAATTTATTACCAACCGAAGAAAAATTAGGAGCATCTGATTGGTAACACACCAACAGCGACCAATAGTTTCCATTCTTATTTCCACACAACCAAGTGTTTCCATTCTTATTTCCACACAACCAAGTGTTTCCATTCCAGGTAGCATCTTTAAATTTGTTTCCTCCATATTCATTCCATATTGTCAAGTAGCTTGCTTTCTTACTAAGACTACTGCGATTCATCCTCATCTAAAAGATTACCAGGTTCACGTATTTCATTTAGTGGTACCTTCTCCACGATACTTCAGTTGTCACGTTCTCTTCCGAGTAAAGCGGCGTTCACAATGAAATGGGGTCTTGCCTTCTTTCGGTAGAAAGCTAGCAAGAGCCAATCAAAACGACCAACTTTTTAATCATAGAAAAGGATAGAAGAAAATACTTTAACCTAATTGGCGCTTGCCAGTTTTCAATCTAAACAAAGCAAGACCCCACGTCATTGTGAACGCCGCTTAAGAGATTCTACCTCTCTCTTAACGATTTAATCGGTCGAAATCGGAAATTTAATGTCTTTGCTTGCACCAAATCCACTTCCATTCCAAATATCTTTTTATATTGAAAACTCCACAACAGTGACAATTTGACTTATAGGTTCCCCAAATTTTCCTTTTGTCAGAAGAGCTACTACTGACTCGACGCATAATTTCAAAAAACCATTATTACCGAGATAACTGGAAGTTTTGAAAGTCTTTGGATTTGATCATCATCTTCGTGGTCAAATGATCGTTATGGTTTCGGAACCTCTTCTTCCACTTCCAAAACTTTTCGTATAAGGTTAATAATCTGATGATAAGCTTTTTTTAGTAGCGAGAGAAAGTGATCTAATTGGATGTTATAAACAAAACAAATAAAAGCATGGAATGGAAGGTGGAAAGCTTTATCAAAATTTCTAATTTTCTTAACGAGTTCGAGCCCGCACACGATGAGTCTAGACCTACTCGAGTGACCATATCATACGGGTTCAGGGCTTTATAGGTGCAAATATTGCCGCACTGGTAAACGGTACCGTTATCGGCGGCCGTCAACCCACGCACGTAATTTTGTAATCAGTTTTCTATAGATACGTATTATGGGAATCTGAGAAAAAATGATCACCATCCAAATCTGACATTTGACATATTAACTTAATATTGACGGCTTAAATCAATTAACATTACCAAGTTAATTAACAAATGTTATACAAGATTAATTACATCAAGGTGGTCCGCATTCAAATATTGTCAACCGAAAAGAACACCTGATGCTTCCTCGCATCCACTTGGAAAACTTTCACACTGTCATAAATTTATCCGCTTCATAAATTTTTGCGTTAGCGTTTTATTTCCTGAATCGTCCGATAAAAAATTTGAAGATGAATCGAATTAACTTTGAATTTTATTTGCATACCAGACGACCATCAGGACCAGGTTTATTTAACTTTTTATGTTGTGCAAAATGCATTCGTCTAGCTGAAGCAGCATAGGAATTCAAACATTATTAATGAACTTATTTTTTATTTGTATGTTTAAAGAGCTAATTAATTTTTTATTCGATCTAATTTGACCTCCATTTCATTAATCATTTTAATTTAATTATTATTCTCATGTTAGTGATATAAGTAAATCATTAGGAGCGACTAATCAATGGCTGACATGATGCAAGTTTTGTTAATTTGATTTTTTGTTTATCTTTTATTTTGAAACATTTTTCAAAATATAATTTTTATTGACAAAGCGTCCCGAAATTATTGAAAGACTTTTTAACGACTTGAAGAAAGTTTCGTGACCGCTCATAGTTCGAAAAGTTCAACAAAAAAAGAAAACTAACAGCAAAGCTGCAATTTGTTCGGCTTTTTGTTTCCATTCTTGAAATGTTTTTGTTGTTCCATTAACAAATGAGCTAACGAGGTGTTCTTTTCATTAGTCACTCATAACTGGATCCATCTTGAGCGATGCTATTGTAGTGTTCAGGAAGAACTAAATGTAAGTAATGGAAACCACTATTGCACTAATGAGACCTCAAATTTTTCGTAATCGTCTGTCGGCGTCTTGAAAACAAACAAGAATGTCATCGACAGTAAACCATGAATTTTGTTGTGAGGTGGTCCGATTCATAAAAGTAATCGTGATAATGGGTTTCCCTTCTGGGGATCATTACAATGCTAAGTTCTACTTAACTCAACGTATGTCTGCTGTTTGTAAATAATTTCTCTTATTCTTGGTCCGTGTAAATGTTATTTCACGTAAAGAAGAAAAATTGTAACATCAGGCTGGACCACCCTGATAATAAAATCCATCTTCTTGGATGTGCGGAAAGGAAACTGCAAGAAATACCTGATTCGTTCCATAATTTTAATGAGACAATTTGTTTCCTCTTATTGAGTCTTCTTCATTCATGATTCAATTTTATTACATTGCTGTCCACATTAAGATGGTGCGGTGAATTTTATTTGGGCGTTCCACTAAATCAGAATTAAGGTCACACAAATTTTTTAGTGATACAATGATTCATAAATTGCATACTACACATAGGTGGTCTGGTTTTCAACATACTAGGCACATAAAATTACCGTGGTATTTTTTTTTCGAACCATCAGCCTGGTTTTCCGGAGAAGAGTCTCACCGATTCGTCTACTACTTTCCTCAATGGATTCTATTAAATTCTATTATCAAAATGAATCACCTGACGAAGTCTTAAATTCCAATCGCATGACTGCGATTTTCGAAACAATAAATTGGCAATTTATAGTTTAAATAAAGGAAGCAAAAAATTAAACGCTCAAAATAATAGATAATGAAGATATTACATAACATAATTACATAGTTTCAAGAACAACGTAATGGTAGACTTTAATGATACGCTAATCGTGAAATTACCTTCTTACCTTCATTTCAAAATCAATTTGATGGAATAATTTGATCAATTCCGAGAAAATTACTCAGCTGGTTTCGTTTTACGAGACGAGACATTGGACGATATGGATTTTCACCAATTGCACAATAAATTTTCGAGACAAAACAAACCATTAATTATTATGGTTTAACTGTTCATACTAAAAGTGATGTTAAAAAAAAGTGTATGCATGAACATATTAATTTCATGATGTATTATCGACACTAACCAGGTTCGCTTTGAAGATATTAAAGTTTCGTGCTGCTCAAAACCTGATCTACTTAGTTGTATATTAAACCACAGATAAAAAAAAGGTTGCAAAAACCATAAGCTGGTAATACATGTGTTTATATTAATAACACCTGTTTCACTTTGTAATAATTATGAAGCATCTCTTTGATAATTGATAAATCAGGTTAATTTAAGTAATTACCATTTTGGCCGTTAGAACAAAACTATTTCGGTAAAACTGTTCCTTATGGAAATAAACGGTTTTCAGAATTAATTACCCCATTGTTGCTTATTATAAACAACCTTCTGCCTTCATCACAAAATTCACACGATTCCATCCATAAATTATTTTATAAAAATTTATTTGGATGTCCTCCAATGTTTTTAGGTCAAATCCTTGCATACAGCCCGAAATATGAACTTTAGACTTTTATGTCGCATTCATTATAATTACGAACGGAAATTCGGAGTATTAAGCTTCCTTGTACTTATAAATATTCTTCAAGGTTGTAGTAGTGCAAGTTTTAGACATTTAACTCATCTTATTTTGGAAACTGGTTCAGTTGCTCCAAGAAGGGATGTAAAGCAGTTGACGCAAATATATAGCCTCCCACATGGAATTTCCAACCTCACCTTCATAAGTTGTTCTCTACACGTAACTGCAGGGTATATTCTGATCAAGTAATTTCCGGTATAACCAATCCCCTCGTATGACCAATAGCTTCGGGTGGTTGAGCCAATGAGGTAACGATTGCCCTTAGATTGAGAAATCGATCTTAAAAGCGGATGACCAAGGAATGGTTGGTTGAATGGTAAATGGATACGTACTTTTGGATTTCCTCGATATTTACCATTCCTGATAGGCTGACGTGACGCGTAGGGTAAGATTTCGTACAGCCTGTGGTTGTAAGCCACATGGATGGAAACGATAATGGAAATGGCTGCTTTGCGCCTTTCTTCCAAGCTTTGCTTTTCTAGATACCTCATTACCTGTAGAAGACATGTGAAGGTGGCTGAATTGTACACATTCAAAACTTCTACGAATTTCTATTCTTCATCTGTGAGGTTCTCAATTTTATAAACGTTGTTGGCCAAATCTTCTTCATGAATTATTTCTTGGACGGCAAATTTAGTACGTTCTGCGGTTGATAGAAATGGAACCCGAAGAACGTGATGATCCAATGGCAAGGGTGTTTCCAAATGCACCTTCCACAAATACGGTCCATCAGGTTTAGTACAAAAGTTTGATGGTTTATAATGTTCTTCCGTTGCAAATGTTGATGTGTTCCTGTGGTTCAGCTTCATCATTTTCAGTATTTTATCACGAATCTCTTTGATTTACCGTACTGCTGTTATTGTTGGCTCAAAACTTTATTTATATTTGCTACGTGCTCGATGTCACCTCGCGTCTCACACGAATATTGAGACGATAGCTCGCAAGTGTCAAATTTGAGATTGGTTTGTGCTTTACCAATTATGTAAAAACATTGATCAATTGGACAGCAAGGGACCAATGTAAACTTATGTGATTACGAAAAGAGACTATTTATATTAAAAATACACAAGGCCAGCTTGAAGGGTTAGGTTAATATGATAAATTATTGTATGATAAATCCACGTAAGTGTTACAAACCAATGATTTAGTATATGAGAAGTTACCCCAAGACTCAATTTTTATTTCATAACCTACGACCTCGCTCTCGACAATTAGCATCAAGGGCCAGTCTACACTACACCAAAATCGTGGCAACATAAACTGGAGAGCCACACTCTCAATCTGAATTTTTGCTTTTGGCAAATCTCTCATTATGGGTTGTATTCGGATGAAGAGCTTGTGTTACATTGGCGCCCAACTTTACGCCACGTTAAGGGCAGCGTTGCCAACTCTTAAATTTACGAAATCGCTAGATGACACTTCGGTTCCGCCAAATATCCCATTTTTACGAAATCACTAGAAATTGCTAGATGACACTTTGGTTCCGCAGTTCCGCTAGACGTCCACCAGAAATCCCTTTTATAATAATTTAATATTAATGTGACGGTAGCACAAATTTGTTAACACATTTTTTCACATGTAAAGTAAAAAAATTTGGCACCAAAAATTTTTGTAAAAATTGAAACAAACCAATATTTGTTTTAAAATTTGTTAACAAAGTCAACAAAAATTGTGTTTGACAGAACATAACAACCGGCAAGAACAATAAGACATATAGAGTGGTAAGATTGTATACCAACTTGAAGGCAGTGAAATTTTAGATTTCGACCGCTTCCAAAGTCAGTGCCAGACTTTCGGCAATTTTTAAAAACCTTCAGATTTTCCGTCAAATATTCTTTAATTAAGCTAAACTTCTCGCTAGCCGCTAGACGGTAATTTTCCCCACTAAAGCAACTTCCTATAAGCCAGATCTAGCCGGAAAACCTCTAAATTGCCAACGCTGTAGGGTAGTTTCTGGGGTGCTTGATTCGTTTTTAGAGAGTTGTGCATTTTTTCATTTAATTTAGTGAATTGTCACCATTAACATAAAAACCAGGATACAGGCAATCTGAAGGCAAGTCTAGCAAGCTATCTAATGGATGTAAACTATTTATATGCTCATGGAACGAACACTGCCAAGGAAACGACGCAGATGTTGGAAGTTGAAGAAGAAGAATTACAATAAATTTTTTGCTTGAACCTGCAAGAGATATTTTTGTGTACTTTGTTGCAGGCTGATACAGTGTGAGCGAAGCATTTGCAGTAAAAGTTCGACCTTGTAATTTTTGGCGTGTCAAGTCAAGCCCAGGATTTACGATTTTTCTAAATCGGGGCAAGAATTAACTTGATATTAATGTTCTTGAAATAATCATACACAAACGGCCAAGGGACGAAAATATTGTCAAGTTAGGATTGAATTTTCAACGTATTAAATAAGTTCTATTTGCCCAAATCTTTAATTTCGAGTTTGAACTCGGCCTTCCCTGAGGGAGCATTTTTGTTTCTCCACCATTATTGCGACCCGGATCTTTACAAGTTTATAAAAATTCATTATAATAACTTATTTGACTAACCAACGTGGGGCTTTATAACTTATTTGGACCATTATAACTTATTTAACCCCTTTCCTCCAGCATTTCAATTTAAAGATTTAAAAAAACACATGAAACAAATAATCTGGGTTGGAAAAAGCCCTACTATGCTGCACTATACGCAGTGTCTTTCGGAATGCACCCAAAGAAAAAAAACCAACATGAATTTGGCGCCACATTGAACTGCCGATGCCGCCCGGAACAGGTACCCCGATTTGACCCCCCTAGATCTGGGGCCGGTCAAGTCAGTTAAGGTCGCAGTACTTTTTCTGGTTAATGGATAAATTCCAAACTCCAAGACTTTTCGTGTGCTGTAGGTTTGACATATTTTTTTGCATTCTGTTGTATGTTTTGATTTGGAGTTTCCTCCTATGTGCTTTGGCCCAATCGTGTGTTTTTGTTGGATTCTGTTTGATTAGCGGTTACATTGCCAAGCCGAGTTGAAAATTTGGAAGCTCCAGTCTAATCTTTTGATTCAGTTTTCGTTGCGATTTTGCAACAGTGTACTTTGATATTTAGAACAGTGGCAATACGGCGAAGGATGCCCTCGAAAAAGTTTCAATTACTTTTCTTTAAAATTTTCTTGGAAAAGATAAATTTTTGAAAATTTGCTTTGTTTTGTATCAAGTTTTTTGAGTTTCTTATGTTGGGAGAACTCGACCAACAAATTATTTTATTTTATAAGAAGGAAACATGCCCTTTTTCCCAGTTGACTGATTAACCCTTCTGATAAATTTAATATATTTTTTTTAAACAGTCAACTTGGTAAGCTTTCATTAAAGTGGAAGCTAAAATGATAAAAATCAGTGCCATAACTTCAAATTTTGGGCCGGGTACAAGAGCTATGACGGTCCCCTCGATTGAGAGGTGTACGATTTAACAATAAAAAAAGAAAAACTTGATCGCATAATATAATGGAGTTTAAGGGGTGCCAAAAGCATTGGGTTTGGGGCCATTCTTCCATCTACCCTCTCCCCGGTATTTACACCACTGTCCATATATCTCCCTCGGTTGCACGCTAATTTCTTCACATTTCAGGGTGTTTGTAGTTTATATTTTTGAACAATTTCCCTTGACCTGGAGGGTACCTATAAATAAACAATTGAAAAGCCAGGTGCTATGGAATACCCCCTAGCTGCAAGTAAACAAAAGATGTATTATCAAGGATTAAATTTGTATCGGACGGCAATTGCCTTGCAGCTAACGCACTTGGATGCGAATATGGGCATAAGCCGGTGATCCCATGGGTTAATGAATTGCTACCATTAACATAATAAATCAGGATACAGGCACATCTGAAGGCAAGTCTAGCAAGCTACCTGATGGATGTAAAATATTTATATGCTCAAAGTTTCAAACACTGCCAAAGAAACGACGCATGTGTTGGTAAATATCAGGCCTTGGCCTACTAGAAGAAAATTCTCTAGAGAATTACTTCTAGAAAGAAGAAGAAGAAATTTGTATCTTAATCAATTTTAAAAAGTCATATTTGTACATCCTTGTGCCGCGGGGGGGTATTCTATACCCCCCATACCCCCCCGGTTTCACGCCCATTTCCTCATTTTAGAGGGTTAAATTTGTCGAAATTTGTTTTAAATTGGTTATAGTTGTTAACTCGTGATGATTCTGACGAAGAGCATACCAGTGCTTGAAAGCTTGATAAAAATAAAAAAAATAATATACTAATTAAAATTATTTAACTGGTAAAATTTTTTTCAAATATACCAATTTATTAATAAATGCCTATGCTAGAAGATTTTTAGTCCACACAACATTAAAACATTAAAGAGGTGATTAGATTAAGTACATCATGTAAGGAATTTTTCCACAATTTTTTTTGTTATCAGGAACCGGGTAGTCTGGGATGACTTTTTAAAATTGGTGAAGATACAAATTTTATTCTTTAGAGAGAAAATCACTGATGGCGCAATTTGAGATTGATTTTAGATTGTAATAGACCAGGAAGTTACACCATTACCCAACGACTACCCTTTCTGATCATAGATGGTAATAGATGGAATACCCTCCAGCCTTATATTAGCAACGAGACGGATTTTCAAGAATCAAATTTGTATTGTTATTTATTTCGAAAAACATTTACCCCCAGACCCCCCGGTTTAATATAATATAACTTCGTTGATTATTTGTATATTCCAACGGTCTGCAAACCGCCGGTCTTAACTGATCGACACATGTTGCTCGGAGCACATTTAAGCTAGGGATGAAATAAGTTCGTTCAATTATAATAATATAGGGTTCAAAAAAAGTCATTCGTACGGCTAGCGGAAATTTTACTTGTTAGGACATGGCCCACGGCTATAATGAGTTTGACACCTCTGACCTACTTGTCATGACTGTTATATCGTACAAAATTCAGAAGGCAATTCCCCCCCCCCATCCTGCAGTCGAAATTTATTAAAAATCCTAATTGCTGGTCAGGACCCTCTTGCGGTAGATTTTTTCAGCATGATACAAGTTTTTGAAATGCCGCCCTAAACACATAGGCCTTTGATTTTTACTATTTCTTATCTATATCATATTTCCAAGTGTTTTAACCCTATTTTAAAATCATACATTCTGACTGATTCTGACGCACGAATTGCATTTTTTCCACTCTAACCCCAACTAGCATTGTACGGTTGAAGAAAAAGGAGTACCGTTCAGTAGCGTAACAAGAGGGTTGGGCTGCAATATTTAAATGTTTTTTTCAAAACGTAATAATTTTTCCCTAGAATTTTATTAAATAACCTTATTTTTACCCTATTTCACAATAATTAAACTTGTTTCATCCCTCACCTGCATTTGCTCCAAGCAACATACATCGACCGGTCCATCGCGTCTGAAGATTAGCGCGGTGCCATTCGTTTTTACTTTACATTGCCTCGAGCCGGTAGGATTTTATGGGCCGTGTTCATTTGCACACCGCGCACACTGGTAGTTAAACCACTGATAAAAATTAATAAAGTGCAATACGTGCGATTCAAATTTTACCACGTTAGATAAGGGTAGTGCGACTTTTCAAGTGAGAAGTGTGGTACCGAGGTAAGAGGACTTTCCTGTGGCCATCTTGCGGAACGCGGGCGTGAACTTTAACCGAAATTGGTTCGACTGTTTTCTAAGCCTAAGCGACAGTTCGGAAATTTTTTGTAGCGCGGCTACATGGTCGCAGTCTCGTAGTTCGTAGAATATTCGAGAAGTTTGGATATTTTGGAGTAGTAGTCTCTAATTTTGATTAAAGATCATCATTTTGGTTGATGATTGGCTGGATGTTCCGCATGGCGTGGAGAATAACGATGACTGTAATTAATTTGGAGGTAATCTGAGGCTAGGATTCCACTGATCGTTTAGCAGAGTCTTGGTTTTGGGAGGTTACATCATCTTAATGACAGTGATATGCATGAAGTTGCACCCACGAGAATACCATAGAGGTACCAAACTTTTTGTTTATAAATTGTTTAAATTTAAAATTTGTTTTTTTAATTCCTTCGTGTGTGCAAGAGGTAGGATCTTGCTTTGAATTTAATAAAAAATGTTCTCGTGCACTAGCGATAGAAGCGTTAATCGGGATTTGCATTCATCCCAGATTCCAATTTATCTAAATAATTTGTTGGTGTAAGCAGCAAAAATTATCTTTTCCAATATAAAAATTTATTTTGTTTATCTGGAATATAGGTGGGTTTGGTGGGGGTTCGATCACTGAGGTAAGAGTCGTAGCTAGTCGTGGAATAAGATCGTCTGTATCAGGAGCCGTGTTTTTTTTGAACTTCCCCAATTTTTATAAAATAATCAAAAATCATAATTTAGACTTCCAACTTCCGTTGATTCGAGATAAATATTCTTTTATTTATTCTGCAATTTTCAAGCAGCATCGGCTTAAGCCATATGAGTCAGTCCTTTACAATTCACTTCACGCTGCATTTACGTTCAGGTGCAGTTCTTACGATTGACTTTAATTGTTAGTTATTTTTTGTCATCTGAGAACCACATAATTATGTCCAACTTCCGATTTGTTTAGTAGTGCCGGGTTCGCTACTTTGGGAAATTCTTTTATATCTGGATAGGTTGATATCGCCACTTGCTACTACATCAGCAGCTGCTACTCGAAGATTTCAGAGTATCTTGTATCTTGTGCAGTGTTTATCAGTGAATCGTGTATTATCAGTCAGGTCCTTCTGTTTATTTAGAACAAGTTAACCTTTTGACATCTTCTGAAACCGCACGTCAAAAACTGGAAGAAAGATGCTTTCACCCTATATTATGTAAACTTTTACAAGAACTCAAACGCAAACTAGAAAGCCTCTCATTAGGGGTTGTGTTCTAAGGGACAATTTGTGTAATTGTTATCTGTGTTACATTGGTTCTGTAAACGGCCGCGTAGTTTTTTTGGAGAAAATTGCGGACATCTTTTATAATAAACGACCCCTTAAATTTCCGATTTGGTTTAACACCTTTTTTTTTGTTTTTGCGATACTGTGATCAATTTTGTACAAAAATTTAAAAAAAATCAAGAAATAATGAATTTTGCCTGCAAGACCTAAAGATTTTAGGGGGCGACCTGTCGGTCTGAATTCTGAAAATTAAAGAAATTTAATGGGAAGATTGGTAGCCTCTCATTGGCACTCATTTCATATTTGTGTATGTTCACTTATCTACTAGCGTAGAACCAATTTGTCTCTCTGAACAGCATAATTGATGTTCAATAATATTGAAGCTACCAATTCATTAAAAATTTATTGTCTTTAAAATTATTAATGTTTCTTCGATATGATTTAGAAACTTTACTTGTTTATTAATCTGTTTAGATTAATTTATTTCGAATATAATTAATCACAATACGAAAATATTGGATTTCGTAACGAATTAATAGAAATCAATAAATTGGAGAGCCATTAAAGTTTTAAATCATAAATCTCTGCAATAATTCAACTTAAATTATTGCATGCGTGCTTAAATATTGAAAAGAAAAAATGGAATAAAAAATTTATAATTTGTCTGGTGACGAAAAATAATTAAACTGATGGGGAAATTAACTTAAGTATAAAACAATTTGAAGTAATTGGATAGTAATTATATAGTAGGTAAATATTATGCAAAATTGTAGTTTTTAAACTTCTTATTACCAAGATACAATTTTACCTTTTTTTAAATTTGTTAAAGTTCTTTTGTTCATAAACGGAATTTTTCCTATAAATTAACCAGCAGTGTGGTGTTAAGCATACACTGACAGGCTAGAAAGCGGAAAACCGCGGTTCTATTCCTAAACTTGAAATTTACACGTCAGGATTTTTTACCATTGTTAATTTTTTCCCTTTTCAGTATTCTATTTTTCTGATTAGATATAATTGACGATTCATCGATTAAATAATTATTATTATTTAATGAAAATATTAATTATTGGGCGGTCGGGTAAGCAGTTACACGTGTAAGCAATTAAGGGGTTAGGCTCACCTAGAACTTCAAAAAAATGGGTGACTTTTGCAATTTTGTGTGTGGAGAAGTGTATACATATCTTTATACAACAGTTTAAGTATTTAAAAGAGCTTTATTTAGTGAGGGCTTGGTAATTTTTTTGTTACAAAATATTAACAAATAACAAAGTTAAATGTTTATCTCAAAACTACGTTTTCAAATCGGTGAGCAAGATATTTCAAAAACTTGTGCACCAATTTTTCTCAAATTTTGTGTGCTCTTTTTAATCATTCAAAACTAGTCACCAAAAAAATTTAAAAATTGCCTTTTTTTGAACGTTCTAGTTGAGCCTAAACCCTTAAAAGTTAATAAGATTGTCGCATTGGGGAAAGTTAGAAGAGAATAGAGTCGGAAAGACTTCGCAAAAGTGATTCTAGTTAATTAACCAGAACGGTGATGGAATAGTAATAATAATTAATTTAATCTAGTGATATTTCGTCGTGTTATCTTGTGACCTAGGAGGGGGGGGGGTGAAACAAAACTGTAAAATTTTATTTAATTTGCAATTTTTGTACAATTTTAGTAGTCTATGATAAAATCACTAGTACAATTTGTATTTCGGAAACAAAAATTTGCGGCAGGCCGGCCGTAAGAAAATTATTCCTTCCTTGAATGTTGAAGGAAGTAAAAAATTGTTCTTACTTTCTGTAGGAAGTAATAAATCGATTTAAATTATTTGTGGGAGGGTTGTTATGATAATATAATCTTTAATTAGTATCAAAATCGTAATTTTTTTTCGATTTTTAGGACCGAATTCTGTGAAGCCAGCCAATCTTGCCTTTTAAATTGTATGCCTTCAATAAAACAATGTTTACTTTTTATATTTTTTAAACATACAATTAATTTTTCAGACTTGAGCGTGTAAGCTATCACCGAAGATTTATATAAAATTTTTAATTAAGCCAATAAAATATAACGCAGTTTTTTAATTAAAAGTTATATCATAATTATGTATAATTGGATTGAGTCGACGATTTATAATAATTTATTAGATATAATCAAAAATTTCAAGGTGTGTTCCAACTTGTGCTGATGTCTACAGTGATTTGTTTTTTGAAATTGAGTAAATTTTGTTCTCGCTGAAGTAACTGTTTGGAATCAAACAATGAATGGTTAAGTTTGCTTTTAATCAACGCGAATAAAATTTAAATTTTGCGTTGCTTTGTTTGAAAGATGTACCGTTTTTTCTTGTTGTTTAAATATTTAACGATTTTAATGTATGATTAAGGACCGGAACATAAATATTTCACGCCAAAGGGTATCACCGTGTAAGCATGCAAAAACTGCCCCCAGCGATTTTTAAAAATCAAAATAGCCGATCGATTTATAATCGGAAAAAAACATTTTCCTGAAAATTTCAGCTTTCCAACCCCTAGATTTACGAAATAGTAGGGAAAAACGTGTTTTTTGGTTTTTATTTTATTGTGCCTATTCTACTGAGTATTTTTTAATGAAATTTTTTTTGGTAAGAAATATTGATAAGAGACTTTAAATAGTAATTTTTTTGAAAAGTTACAATCATCCCCCTTTTCAAAAAAAATTCCAAAAGTTTTGGCCGCTTTATTTAAACATGTTCCTTAAAAGTGTCAATCACGAATTTTTTTTAAAAAACTTCCCTATGACCTTTCTGTACATGGTAAAATTTTCAACTTGATCCATTTGGTGCAACACAGTGAAAAAAAATAAAATAGATACGAATTTGATTACAAGGGTATTTTATACATAGTAGGATAGTACGTATAATATGCATTATATTATTATACATTACTTAATATATAGTATTTTAGAGTATATCTCAGAATTTTATTACATATTTTAGAATGAATCATGTTAAAGAAAAATGCTTTAGGTGCAATATTATCTACGGAAGGCAATGATTATTATTTATTATCAACCAAATACGCATGAAATATCCGGAATTGCTCGATATTGTTGTGATTGTAATAATGGTAAGCGCACTGTCATGTTCTGCTCTCACATTGCAGCTATTATATAATTATTTTTCTCATGCTCGATATTTGGCTAATAATAAAACCAGCTGAGATATTGAGTCATTTGCTTACAGAAATAGAAGTGAACGCAGTAGTGAATGATGACAGTGACGAAGATTATCGATGTTATTTGAAACAATTTTATTAGAAAAATTCTTATATTGTAATTAGTTACTTTTATTATAATTATTATATTATCTTGTAATATTTAATTTTTCATTACTTATGTTGAAAACGAATCAATATATTTTTTGTGAAATAATTTCATTCTTCATCTTCTTTATCAGCCTTTTTCCGCCCACTGCTGGACATAAGCCTCTCCATATTATGGAGGATCTGGCCATAACTCACCACGCTGGCCAGACGGTTTGGTGAGTAGTCCGCAGATCGATTTTGGACTATAGTTGTTTTACATCCGGTAGCAGCTTGCTAGGCTAGCATTCAGATGTGCCTGTAGCCCTGGTTTTTGTTAACGGTGGCAATTCGTCAACTCAGGGGGACCGCCGGCTTAACGTGCCCTCCGAAGTACGGAGAATGGGTCATAAGACAGTTTGACTCTCCCCGGGTTTGAACCCGGTACCTCGCGTTCGCATCCAACTGCGTTAGCTGCAAAGCAATGACCGAATTATTTCATTGCATATATATAATTATTAAGAATCATCATCAGCCTCAGCGTTGTCATAAATCATAATAGTTTTTTTAAAGCCCATTGCCTTCCGTAGATAATATTGCACCTAACGCATTTTTCTTTAACATAATTCATTCTAAAATATGTAATAAAATTCTGAGATATACTCTAAAATACTATATATTAAGTAATGTATAATAATTAATGCATATTATACGTACTATCCTACTATGTATAAAATACCCTTGTAATCAAATTCGTATCTATTTTATTTTTTTTCACTGTGTTGCACCAAATGGATCAAGTTGAAAATTTTACCATGTACAGAAAGGTCATAGGGAAGTTTTTTAAAAAAAATTCGTGATTGACACTTTTAAGGAACATGTTTAAATAAAGCGGCCAAAACTTTTGGAATTTTTTTTGAAAAGGGGGATGGTTGTAACTTTTCAAAAAAATTACTTTTTAAAGTCTCTTATCAATATTTCTTACCAAAAAAAATTTCATTAAAAAATACTCAGTAGAATAGGCACAATAAAATAAAAACAAAAAAACACGTTTTTCCCTATTATTTCGTAAATCTAGGGGTTGGAAAGCTGAAATTTTCAGGAAAATGTTTTTTTCCGATTATAAATCGATCGGCCATTTTGATTTTTAAAAATCGCTGGGGGCAGTTTTTGCATGCTTACACGGTCATACCCTTTTACGGAGATTTGCTCTTTCAAATAACAGTAACGAGCAAGTTGAATTTTTATTTCTTTTTGATATACCGACAAAGTGATCGATTAATTTCTTCATTCCTCATCGGACTATAACTTCTAAGAGGAAATTTCAATAATTGAAAATGCACCTTTAAATGGTAGAACGTGTAATAGTGCACATTGTGTATACCGTTTGCTTTTATGGCTTGTTTAATCATGGATCCTCGTACATTCGTGATATTATAGGCAAATTATACAACAGTAACTTGAGTATATTCAATGAAGTCGCTTCTTATTCTTTTTATGACCGCTGTTATAATATAATGAAAAAAGGTTTAATATTCATTTTATAGATGTTCCGGAAATTGGAACATAACGGTTTGCAAAATTTTGCAACATGATTGATTAAACATTCTTAACATCTGCCAATATATGCTTCACTTAATTTGACTTCTCGTATTACAATTTTTCATTGCACTCATATCTTTTTTTTATATCAAATCTAGTGGCACACATTTTATCCAAACTTTGAACGACAATTTGCTATTGGGTCTTCAAGATACTCAAGACATTACATACATTTTAAAACTTAAATGCCACTAAAAGTCTGCATAATCACAATGGTCGAAATTATTATATAAGTATAGATTTTTATATATTATCTACATACATTGACCATGTAGTGCGGCCCGAAGGCCGCACTGATGCTATTTTTAGGTTAATATAAATAAATAAACCAATTTTGATTTTAAAATAGAATTATTTAAAGCAAAAAAAAATTGGAAATAATACCCTAAAGCTTGTGGGCGTGGCGTAAGTATCACAGCGCCAATAATCGCAATAAATTATAAATGGAGAATCGGTAGTTGTAAGCTTTTTTACTGTTCATTCATATTTACCAATAAAATACTACGTATCTTATGCAAAAAATTCAAAACTTTAAAGGATTCTTTTAAATCAAATAAAACCTGGGATAACCTAATTAACCAAGCTCTGAATTTTTCTTTTTTACAAGCTTTTACTTAACTTCACATTGTGTTTGTTTATGTTTGCTACAAATATTATAATCCAATTTTGACCTGCTATCGTATGCTCGATTGCATTGAAGTTTTGCACACATGTGTAGTTCCCATGACAATGCAATATCCTTCAAATAATTTTAGTTAACTTTGTTAATTTATGTAATAATTCGCGATTTTAATAATATTTGCTATATTGTCGGTATTTGTAAGTATAACTATTGAAATACTCGGAATGAAAAATTTATATTTCAAGGGTGTTTGTACTAAAAATGAATTTTTGATAGAAAAGGATACAAAAATGCTAAGAACAATGGTGAAAACCGCACATCCTGAGCAAAAATATTCAGCGAGATATAATTTAAAGCTTAACAGATTTAAAAAAAAAAGTTAATTCATAATTTTTCAATACAAAATAATGTGATGTATCAAACGAATAAGAGACTCGGGATTGGAAATTATATTCAAAAAAGGGGTGAAAATAAACACCGTTGTTACACCTTACACATTTACAAATTTTGTCTATTTCGTTTAAGTGATTTGTGAGGGTGCTGTGATAAGTTTTGATAAACCTGCAAAAGAAATTTACCTCCAAAAACAATTACCTGTGGATTTATGTGAATTTGGAGAATTTTGGGAAATTTTTGATTTGTGTAGCAGGGTCACAAAGATAAAGGACTTCTTGCAGTTTTTTTTTTATATATTTCGGACTGCTTTTTGCATTGCAAGGTAAATAAACACCTCACAACACATCAAGCCTACAATTATGCCCGTACCTACAGTCGCGGATCAAGCCGAAATCAAGGATTGACCCTCGGTTAAATCGTAACCGGGTAACTAGATAGAGAGAGAAAACCGAGGTTCAATCCTTGATCTCGGCTTGATCCGCGACTATAGGTACGGGCATAAGTAATTGTTTATCCGTTCCCATTTCCCAAGTCTCTTGCGAGGCTTGGTCATGGTTTAAAGCTTTTTAGTTTTCTTTACAGGTGATGAGGAGCTAGCCCATCGCCCCGACCCCCAACCTGGAGGACCAGAGAGACGGCCAGAATAAAGTTCTTACTTCACCCGGATTCGAACCGGGCATTTAGCGTTCATAGTCAACTCGCGTGACCACTATGCTCCGACTGTCTCTTACTTCTTGTAAGAAAAATCCAGACTTCTTGCAATCAATTTACTAAAAAATCAATTAAATCATTGCTAAACCAAAACAAATTTATTCCCCTGAAATGGGTGTCAAACCGGGGGGTCTGGGGGTATGGAATACCCCCCAAGTACACGTAAGCAACAAGCCGACTTATTAAAATTGATTCTTAAATTGTCTTTTCGTTGCTTACATACCAAACGATACGAACCAATAAAAACAAATTCATCCCCATGAAATGGACGTGAAACAGGGGGGTCTGGGGGGTATGGAATATCCCCTAAGTATAATAATAATAATAAGAAAGTAACGTAAGTAAAGTAAAATAAGTAATAAAAAAGTAAGTTTGTATAAGAAAGCAACAAACCGACTTATTCAAATTGATAACCAAGCAAGTTTGATTCTTGAATTGTCTTCTTGTTGCTTTACATACCAAACGGAATATTTTATACCCCCAAGTCCAGCTAGAGTGGCTTGGGGAGTGACAAGATCGGGGTGAAGCTGAAAACCGGATGTAATACAATGGGTCCGAATTAGAAGCTTATGCGTGTGAGTTTACCTTACTCTTTACAATAAATCCAGACCCCCAAACCCACTTGGCCCTACAATGGTTCCATGTGTCAAGTTTGAAGTGAATCATCGGTAACCATGGCAACGACATTTGCTTTTATTAAATAAAAAAATAAAATAAAAGCCAATTAACTATTTATTTGGCTTTTCTATCTTCCGCACACTGGTAGTTACGCCACTGATTTTAGCGTCCGAGTTTTGCGTTTTTCTTTGGGACGAATTTTGGTCCAAGGATTTCCTTAGAGTGATTTTCCTGGTGCAGGAACTCCTAATTATTTGGTAATTACGATTGAAGTTGTGAAATTTTCGAAAAACTGACCATTTTGTATAAACGTGAGTCTGTTGCACAAATTGGAGATTATTGGAAAATTTGTGATCATCCTGTTGCGATTGCGCTTATATTTGTAAATCAGACGGTTTTAACGTTGAATGATTCTAAAATTGAAGGAATTAGGAAGATTGGAAGAATAATTTTGAGGTTAGGTACCTAATTCACGTAAGGTGCAGCAAGACTTGTTAATGGACCACTACGAGTACACAAATTCACGAATTTTGGTCAAATTAGGATAAAGCAGACGTTAACTGGATCAAAAATAGGACGCACAAACATCACATGTGTGGAGGTTGCCGAACGATTCCAGGGTTAATTTACGAATTTGGGGCCAAGATTTGAGTGTACACAAAACATTTAAATTTTGTAAAACGATTGATTTTTGTCACCCGCATTACACTCGAAAGTATCGAAACGCCATTGAGACAAATTGACAATAAATGTAATGGTGGTTTGATACGATCGCACATATCTACACGAACAGCCATAGGACAATTTTATAGTCCAAAAAGTGGGATTGAATTCTCACCACTTGCTTCAATATCATTAAACAAACGAATCTCACCCCGAGTCTTTTATTGTGAGTTGGACCCACCCACACCCAGAGATTGTCTCATTTATTGCTCTTCGACCACATAGCTGCCGTAGAACTTAGTTTGTTTGTGTTCAGAACATTACAATACAATAATATAATTTAATTCCACTAGTTAAAATCTCAAGTTATTTTAATCAGTGTTTGATTTTCATCTTGTGCTTTTTTATCGCTCCTCGGAGTAACTAATTTTTAAATGGTTTGTTAACATAAATTTTCTGGTTAATTATAATAATAAATCCTCCAATTTCACAGTAGAATGTATTTTTTCTAGAGAAAAACATTTTGATATTGAGAGAGGATTTGGAAAAAAATATACGGAGAATAAAGAGCGCCGCAGACGATTTTTTTATGTTTATCGTTGAATTACATGATACGATCTCACTTTATAATCAGTGACGTTTTACTAATCACACTCTTACAATTAGTGCTTAGTCATTAATAACGTCGCAGGTTATTCTATGATAAATTATAAGATGAAGACAAATTTTAAGAATTTACAAATTGTTTTACATTAAATCCACTTATTTATGATATATTATGTATATTTTATTAGGAACCATGCAGGGGGTAAACATAAATTTTAGCAATATATTATTCGAATCAGCATCGAATAAAATTAAATAAACCCTATATTAGTTCATGTGGTTCTTTTTCGCACTGAATAACTAAAATTGTAGTTGGTGTGAACGTGGTCGAGTTATAAGACGGAAATTCCGGGTTAAAATCCGAAGAGCAACACTCCGATGAGGTCAAAGGAATTGGTTCTATATTTACATAAATCTGGCCAATTCGCGATACAAGATTATAAAAAATTAAATGCATGAAACTTGTAATATTATATTATACTCATATCTTAACTTTTCGGTTTTATGCTAATGTCATAGACAGACATCTGAAGGTCGTATTGAAAAATGTAAAAGAAAACTTCATTTTTGGTTTCCATCAGCTGTTTGAAAAATGATCGGTTTGAATAAATTTGTCCATTCTTACTTTCATCTTTGGTACTTTATGTCTAATTATCGATAATAATCACCTCTGAAGAGCTCACTGAAATTGCATCCCATCTGCACGCTTATGACCTCTAACAGAACTTTTACGATGCTGACTTTTTGCAAACGATATCAATAGCATGATAACAACATTTTAATGACTCGTTTTAGATAAAATTTTGATAGACCCGTTTCGTGGCTTACGTTTCTTTACGATTTTTATTCAGAAAATGTAGAAAGTGTATTTCATTCAAATTTTTTAGAGTAAGTAATTTTCAGAAAGTTTGTAAGATAAATGATTTTCTTTCTTCTATTTTTAACTATAACAAGTTTATTTGACATAGCCGTTTGTACATAAATAATTTCACTTTATGTTGGTGAAAAATAATAATAAATTGCGAGAGAAATGCTTTTCTGACAATGCAATTTATAGATTCTACCACATTAAATCTTTTAATTGGGTTAAAAGAATAGTTAACACATATTTTTATTTAGAACTGTCATCAACTGCTTCATTGTTTCAATAATTTGCTCTTTTCTCCAAACTTGTTAGTTGCCAACACCAACAGATTGTAGGAAACGTCAGTTGTCAGTTTCGTTGCGTGTATGTAGGATGACAGTGATGTCCATGATGATATAATATGTTGATGTTCCACAGGTACCTCATGCAGAACAGCTATTATTCTTGGTTAATGAGTGACGCTTAGGACCTTAGAAAGACAGAATGCATTGGAACGATATGGCCGATAATCTTAGGGAGATTCCAAGCTTAGTATAGCAGGGAGATCATGTAACAAGGTTATGATACAATGACGAATGGGGAAAAATCCTTTTTTGGGACTTCTAATTAATTAAGAATTAGGCACTACACGGTTACAGCCTAAAGGCCGTGTGACACTTGTGTAAATTTTGTACAAAATTTAATACTAAATGAGAGAGAAAGAGAACAAAATTGTACAATTTATTCTCTCTCTCTCTCTCTCATTTAGTATTAAATTTTGTTCAAAATTTACACAAATGTCACACGGCCTTAACAGTTGGTGATGAGTAGACTGCTTATGTCGAGGTGCACGGTTTTAGCCCAGTTTATAATATGAAACGTCTAGATGTGTGACTCTCCCTTCAAATTTCGTCTTCAACAATTCCATCGTTTCGTTCGCTGTGTGGCTGGTTGCGCCGTCCTGCTGAAACCACATGTCTTCGAGATCCATTTCAGTAATTTTAGGCCAGAAGAAGTTGTCTATCATCTCACGGTAATGAACGCAGTTGAAGGTGATCGCATTGCTAGCCGCATTCTCGAAGGAATACGGTCGAATCACTCCGCCAGCCCGAAATGCGCACCAAACAGCGAAGGACGTTGAAAAATCACTATTAGATTCTCAACTCCCCAAATGCGACAATTCTTTTTGTTGACAAAGCCATCAAGTTCGAAATGCGCCTTATCGAAGAAGATTATTTTCTTCGAAAAATCAGCATTTACTTGTTGTTGCTGTAAGATCCATTCTGCGAAAGTTCAGCGCTCCACATGGTCTACTGATTTCAAATACTGTGTCAATTGAATTTTGTAAGCATGCAAATGCAGATCTTTAGTCAAATATCTCTGTAAACTTCTTCGTGAAAGTCTGATTTGCTGAGAATGATGGCGAATCGAGGTGGAAGGATTCTGGTCGAAACCCTCAATAACTGTTGCAATGATTTCTTTACACCGAGTTGGACGAACACGGACAGATTTCTTCTGGGTTTGAATTCACCCAACCGTAACCGGCTCAAATTTATCAATTACGGACCACAATTGATCATGACTCATGAAACCTAGGTAAGACTCAACCATAAGGACGGTTACAATGGTGAGTAAGGAGCGTAAATCAAATCAAAAGACCCCCCGCCTGTTCGAACAAAATATTTGTTTACATACTTATTTATATACTTAAAAACATCATTAAACGAAACCAAATGTATCCCCCTAAAATTAATGTGAAGAAATGGGCATGAAACCGGGGGGTCTGGGGGTATGGAATACCCTCCAGCACAAGGAAGTAACAATGTGACCGTTGGTATATACAAATAATCAACGAAGTTATTTAGGCCGCAAAAATATATGACCGAAAACATAAAAAAGGCTAAAAACTACTTTAAAAATGTACTTTAATTGTCTAGAAATGTGCTATACAATCTACTTAATAAAAATCACAACTGACTGACTGACAGACAATGCACAGCCTAAATGGGTACGTCTAGATGCATGAAATTTTATACACGAGTTCCTTATTAGATGACGTAGGTGAGCACTAAGAACAGCTTCTATGGAAATCCTGTCCAAAAGGGATTCATCACCTACTATCAATCTAATTAGTGGCCACGCGCATGAATATATTAACGAGGTTCCCACTATTCCTCCAATCTGTGAGACCGAACAACCACAGCCGACACTTATAAGAGGTGAAGGCGGCCATAGACCACAGAACCGCCTAGTTTTCAATAAAATTGTAGAGTGAAATTTTTCCTTAGTAGTTGGCACGTGATTTGGGCTTGCGTGTCAAATGTGGAGGAAGAACCATTGACATCCAATTCCACCAATTGACACAAATATAGAAACGAAATGACGAATATTCGTTTCTGTACATTGGCCACTCCCAACCACTAAGGAAAAAATTCACTCTATATACCCCTTCTTCCAGAGCCGTAACAAGGATAAAACGGCTCTGACAAGCGAGTTAATTTGCGCTACCGCCTCCTCCACGGGTCGTTTGAACAAAAGATTTTCTAAATGTTTATTTTTGTATCTAAAAACATCGTTAAATCAAAGCAAATTTTATCCCTAAAATGTGAAGAAATGGGGATAAAAACGGGGGGTCTGGGGGGTATGGAATACCCTTCAGTAAATGCTTTTCGAAATAAATAACAATACAAATTTGATCCTTGAAAATCCGTCTCGTTGCTAATATAAGGTTGGAGGGTATTCCATACCCCCCAGACCCCCCCGGTTCCTGATGAAGATTTTTTGGAAAAATGCTCTACATGATGTACTTAATCTTATCACTTACGGATTTCTAGAAAATTTGCTATACATAAATATTGATAGCAGAAGCGTAATTGTTATAAATAATGTCCACGAATTTGAAAGAAATAAGTCACTTGGCGCTATTTTTTATGCTTATATGCTTATTTTAACATTTTTATGCTTAGATTTATTTTTAAGCATTGATTCGACGTTCACAAGAGGAATGGGCTCTTATAAGCGAAAAATATTTAAAAGAAATCATTTGTAACATGTCCAATCGACTAAGAAGAGTAAAAGAACAAAACCGATACCCTATCAAATATTAAATAATGACATATTTTCTCAGTTTCCCTAATCTAAAGTGGTAATTCTTGTAGTGTCCGAGAACTATTGGAGTTTTAATTTGAATAGAATTGCAACTGTAGAATGATTGAATCCTTGAAAATTCTGTTTGTTATTGAATTTTTTCAAACTTTATTGTGTTACCGGTGATCCTAAAGGCCGTGTGACACTTATGTAAATTTTGTACAAAATTTAGTACTAAATGGTAACTAACCAATAGAAAACGTTTGATGGATACTAACACGTGCTTTCTATTGGTTAGTTACCATTTAGTATTAAATTTTGTACAAAATTTACACAAATGTCACACGGCCTTAAGGAAAATTTTATAAAATCGTAAGTCGATATTGCTATTTTCATTTGAAATAACTTCAAAAAGTTAAATTACATTGAAATTATTGTAATTTTTATTAGTTGTCCGAGGACAATTGCGAGTCACTATACATATTTTATTGTGTTACTTTTCAAATAAATTTTATTTCAAAAAATTATTTTAATGCTTATTAGAGTTGTTATATTTAAGTTTAATGCATATTTTTATGCATATAATGGCAATTTTTTGTGCTATTTTAAGCGCTATTTTCACGTTTTTTTATGCTTAAAAGTCCGTACTCTACTTATTATCACCTTTTTAATGTTTTAATGTTGTGTGGAATAAAAATTTTCTAGCATAGGCATGAATTGGTATATATTTTAAATAATTTTACCAGTTAAATAATTTAAATTATATTATTTTTATTAAGCTTTCAAGCACTGGTATGCTCTTCGTCAGAATCATCACGATTTAACAACTAAAACTTATTTAAAACAAATTTAACCCTTTTAAATGAGGAAATGGGCGTGAAACCGGGGGTTTGGGGGGGGATGGAATACCCCCCAGCACAAGGAAGTAAAGATATGACTTTTTAATATAATAAAATAATAATACTTAATTTTATCTAATTTTTAAGTGCTTTTCTATTTTCTAGAGTAGATAAGTCCGCTAAACTTATCTAAAATGTAAAGAAATTAGTGTGCAAGCGAGGGTCTGGGGAGGTATATGAAGTGCCGTAAATTCCCAATACCTTGGGCCCCATTAAACTGCATTATATTGGCATGCCTCTCAATTTAGAGGCCAGTAAAAGCTCTTGATCCCGGGGCCAACATTTGAAGTTACGCCAGTGTTTTGATCTTATGCCTTATGTTATATATCTACCACTGACACGCATGAATAGATTAACGAGATTATTATCGTCTTTTTTTACTTTTTCCATTTTTGACCTTTTATATCCTCTTTTAGAATATATTTATGGGTCCACATGACCCACAAGAGTTTGCAAAAAATTAACTTCAATTTTGTTAGTAAGATTCTGAAGCTTTGTAACAGGCGACTGTATCCCAAGTTTATTCTATGGAAATTGGTAAAAATGGTCAAAAATTGTAGCGGTAAAGGACAATCTATAGTCTATACTGTTATTCAAGAGTTTGAACATAAACAACAACTCAAGGTAAAAAAATTTCCCATACCGGGAATCGAACCCGAGCCTCCTGGGTGAAAGCCAGGTATCCTAGCCACTAGACCATATGGGAGCGTCTAAACACTTAATCGGAGTAATCCAGTGATTGAAACTTGTGATGCACTCTACTGACAAGGAAACACTACAGGGAGTATAACACCAATCGAAATCCCAATTTTTTTGGTGATTCTAGTAGCTAAAAAATTATCACTTTTTCGACTTCTAGTCGATTGCCTCTTAGTCCTTGAGTTAGGAATGTTTGAAAATGGGCAAGTTTTACGTATTACTCGAAGGTCCTGAGTTCTAATCCCAATAGCGGCGAATTTTTTTTTAAATTATGTAATTTATTATCTGAATTAACACTGCCAAGGAAACGATGCAGATGTTGGTAATAACAAGCTTTAAGGCTTAAACTACGTTGAAGAAGAAGAAGAATATTATCGGAATACTAAATTAATACTAAGTAATAAAATTACCCTTACAAATTTTTAACCGCTAGACCACCACAGTTTTTTGTAATAATAGCTAATAATAATAGCAGTTAATCCACAATGCTAATTTCAAAAATTCAAAACCCAAAAACTAAAATCCGAAAAAGTGATAATTTTTTTAGCTATTTTTTAACCGCTAGACCACCACAGTTTTTTGTAATAATAGCTAATAATAATAGCAATTAATCCACAATGGTAATTTCAAAAATTCAAAACTCAAAAACTAAAATCCGAAAGTGATAATTTTTTAGCTACTAGTCACCAAAAAAATTGGGATCTCGACAGTTGGAATGATACATCAGCATCCATCAGCATCACAATCTTAAATTCAATGACTATGATAAAACGGAAAACTAATTGACGAATTAATGGAAATGAATTAATACTATATTTTTAAGCTTTCAAGTGCTCACATAATAATTATTATGTAATTTCTGATGAAGAGTCTATCATGTACTTGAAAACTTAAAAATATAATATTAATTCATTTCCCTTAATTCATAAATTATTAAAATATCCCTACTAATTTATTATCACGAATTAAAAACTAATCGTTTTAAAATGAAAAAGTTGTAAAAAAACAAATAGACGATCATGTTTTGAAAAGTTTGGATTTTATAAAAGTCGTAATTTTTGTCAGTGAACCGCGAATTCTTAGAAACACAATAAACAGTTTTGACAAAAATCCGTTAGAGGGCAGCATGAATTCGAATAACCAGATCACTTCGGTTAAGTATTCAAACGTTCTTATTTTTGTACAAAACCAGTATTAAATAATAATGTGTGACTTTAGCTGAGATTAATATTTACTTTACAATAATAGTATAGAAAAATATTGTGATCGGAAAAAAAATTATTTAGTTTTTTATTTCGGCGATAATAATAATATCAAACATGACTTTTCTTTTCTTTTCTTCTTTTCGACTCATTTTTTTCCTAGTTTAATCCACCCTAAGTCCAGAATTTATCAATTTATGGTTAATAAGAACTTTTTTATTATACATGTTCGCTTATAATGTAGTAGAAATGATAATTATAGTCCATTATAAGCGGAATTAATTTTTTAACAATGGAAACCTAAAATTACCGTTCAGTTGATAATAAATAATAAGATTTGGAAGATAAAATTTTCTTTCTTAGTAACGAAATGAAATTTTTTCAGATCTTTTTAATATCAAAAGATGCCTAATTTTTTCAAAAATGCTGCAAATATGTGTGGGAAGGATTAATACAGTGATAGACTCAGGAAATTATTATTCAGATGCATTTCAACTAATAATTAAGTTCGCTATAAAATCAAGTTTTATAAAATTCAAGAGGAAGGTCTCACATTGGAATCATCGTTTTGATGAATTATCATTTATCACTATACGTGTAGTTCATAATTAGGACTCATTTAAATTAAAATTTTAATATTCACAGTTCAGCCAGTTTCGACAAAATCGATTTTTAATACTTTTATTTAATGTTATTTTTATAAACAGTGGGAATGACGCGCATGAAAAGATTAACAAGATTCACGGGTTATTTTCATCCAGTAGATTAGTATTTAGTATTACCGTTGTAAACTCGTTAATTCATTGATGCGTGTCATTTCCACTCAAAATTGAAAATATAGTGTTCCAAAATGTG
The DNA here is from genome assembly GCA_958510855.1 of Rhagonycha lutea. Lineage (NCBI taxonomy): Eukaryota > Metazoa > Arthropoda > Insecta > Coleoptera > Cantharidae > Rhagonycha > Rhagonycha lutea. Next base: position 24,260,686 of record OY294041.1, on the reverse strand, counting down.
CATTTGATGAGGTCCTAATTATGATCTACAAGTATGGTGATGATATAATATTTAATATTATAGTTCTATAAGAAGAGATTATTCAAAAATTGATTTTTGGAAGAAAATTGCGAAGATATAATATTTTCCAAATGTTTTTAAGCGACATTTCCGTACAGAAGTGTTCTGACTACGACGCTAGAAGCAATAACGCACAATCTTTTTTCAATCGTAACATACCGGGTGAACCGGTTGAGATTCCCATAATGCGTCCTGCCATCATATACCATAGAAAACTAATAATTAACTTGCTAATACGCACTTGAAAATTTCAAATGCTGGTAGCCACTATCAATCGAAAAAAAATTACTTTCACATTAAAAATGGAAATTGTTCCAGTTTAACCCAATTTCGAGTTCGCACTTCCTTCCCGAAATCTTTTTTTACATGAAACGAATTTTTTTTTGGAAAATTTATTCTAATCCGAATTTTGAAAAATTTTGAATACCTATATTCTACGAAAATCAAACGTAAGATTTTATTGTTTGTCATTTCATTCTGTTATAAACACAGTTGTAATAAATATAAATACAGGATGATTCAAAATATATCGGTTACTGTTAGATCAACTAACAAAATTTTTAATTATTATTACAAAATTTATACAAAAATAATGATGAAGTTTTGGATTGCAATAATCAAGAATTAATTGTGTATTATTAAAATCGTTTATTGCAGCTCAAGGCAATTCAGAAATCGGTTGGTTTTTCAAGTTTATCAAAGGTGAGCATAATTACGTAAATCCTAAAAATTAATTTTTACTAATCCGAATTATGAAATTATAATTTTTAAAAAAATATGAATATGTACGGAAAAGTAACGAAAAATTTATTGGATTTCAATATTTTGAAATATTAATTTTTGCAGAAAAACTCACCCGAAGTAACAGTAACAATCCAAATAAAATTTAAAATTAGACACAACACAAACATAGACCACCGTACGCGAGGCATGTTAGCGGAGATCCGCCAAAGAACTGACTCGTCGAAGGTCCCATCTTGACACACGCTTTATGTACGCATCGTTCTTCACATATGGACGTTCATGGTATTTGTACATTTTGATCTTAAACCTGCATTTAGTCTTTGTTATGCAATGGTGATAAACGAAACCTTTGCAAATTTTTAAAAAAGTAGTTCATCCAGTAATAACAGTCCTTCAGTGTCAATGGTGAGCGTAATAATGGGCTGGGGGTAATAAAATGCAAAATTATAGCTTTGCGTTTCCGTCAAAATATTAAATTCTGCAATCTTAGTTTTACTTTATTGCGTGATAAGTAACCTATAAAGACGTCTAATTATTTCTTTCCAGACACCGCAATTTAAAAGTTACTCGCTGAGAAGGAACCAGTACTTATCATTCACTCTTATTTAGTTCCGCATTTTGCTGATCTTTCCGGTGCGGTAATCTAACTGTAAAAATTAAAAACCTCATTGAAGCAGTTATTGTTCTTTGTACCAAACCAAAGTGCAACAGTGATTTTGGATTTTGGAACAAAAATCGTCAAGAATTTGGCTGTTTGTTTAGGCTACAAAGTAAACAAAAAAAGCGATTAACATAACAGCGAAAAGATTCCGGTTTCTTGTACCAATTAAACTTCTTTTTGAGAGGAAGAAGTAAAAAGGGAATTAAAAACTGTGCAAAATTAACACAAAGAAATGAGAAGTCTTTAGCAGCTCACAATCAGTTATAGTAACCATCGGGTCACTAGAAGAACGAGTTTCCCAGATTTCACAGAATTCATCTGACAGCTCTTTGGCGCTTCTTGTCTTTTACACTCAACAAATATCGGAATCGACAATAAAATTTAATACTCACTACAAAATACAAACTTGTAAGGTTTCAATAGCGATAGAATCGCAACATCATTTAAAAAAAAATATTTATTTAGGTATTAGACTTGCAAATTTGCCTTGGCTTTATTTTGTACGCCAGTCAATGAATTACATAATCGCCTGTTTAGCATACCTTTCATTGTAAAGTTACGCTCAAGTGTTTGATCTTATTGTTATGCGAATTTGGTTAAACATTAAAATGACCGTGGTATTTTTTTAAATCAGTTTGTGAATACGCCATTGTAATAAAAAAAATTTTAAACAAATTTTCTTTAGTTCTAGTAGGGTAAGTCTCCGGTATTGAACACGTCTAGACTTACACCTGTAATAGTCAATTGTATTGGAATATACAATAAAAAATGGTATAAATTAAAAGAATTTACGTGGCTTAAAAATAGTTTGATTTTTGTTCTATTATTGCCTATCAAGGGGCGAGCCCCCATTTTATAATAACCGACGTGATCCGTTATCACTATACGCGTAGATTATGAATCGGACGATCAAAAAGTAGCAACTTATTAAACTTAACAATCAGCCAATTTTAATAAAATTTAATTAAAAAAATTTGGAAACGCGCATGAATAGATTAACTAGATTTTTACTGGTCTAATAATTCACTGAATTAAAGAGACTAACGTGACTTCCAGTAGATTAGTAGTGAGAATCTTGTTAATCTTAAATACCGTAATGAAAATTTTTCAAAATCGATTCCACAAAATTTGAACTTCTGGAAGTCCTAATCATGATTTGCACGTTTAGTGATAATGGATCAAATGCATGATATCAATATGGAACGTTTTCTTTCACGGAAAAACATAAGATTCCAGAAGTGGAGGTCTGAGTTAGAGTACAAAATTTTTTACTGCTTTACTGCTTTGTATAATATCATAAAACATATGAAACACCAGCAAGCTCCTCCTCTTCCTCCAGCGTGTCGATTTTTTAGGATACGACATCAAACAAAAAGCAAAACAAAACCCAAAAGCAAAACAAACCAAACCAAAGCACAGCTAAGATAAAAACAAATACAAAAACAAACAAAAGAAATTACGAAGAAAACCCACAATCAAAGTAAAAGCAAAGCAGAGCAGAGGGAAGCAAAAACAAAAACAAAAACAAACGCAAAACAAAAACTCTAAACAAAAGCAAATCCAAAATTAAACAATAAAAACCTAAATAAACATAAATAAACATAAAAAATCACCTCCCCTGGGATCGAGGTGCCCACCCATCGAGATTCCAACCGTAGGAAACTATTTTTTTCATGAAGCCCGTAAAATGAGATCTCTCGGTCGAGCTTAGGTTAGTGTTAAGAAATGACTTTTTTTTAAACTTTTTTTTTAAATTAAGACAATTAAAAGCTGGTAGAAACGAGATCCATTTGCTAGCTACCCGTCCGTAGATGGGCTTTAAACCTTACTTTGAACTATTTTATAGGGAGTTTAACGCGTTTACTGTAATAAGTTGGTATTTTAACCTAAAAATTCGAAATGCAAGCAAAAATAAAGTTAGGCTATGATTAAAGAGGATTTTAACAAAAACACTGTTTTAAGAGCAATGTCCAGTGCTACCCCCCTATACAGTGTGAATATTTGTGTTTTCTGTCATTTATTTCCAGGACGTTACAAAAATTTAAATAATTGCTAGCATTACAAAATCTTTCAACACTTTTTTATATAAACACGCTATAGAAAGTTGATTTATTTATTGGAAAGTCATGTTATTCGAAAATTAGAACATGGGAACCTCCCCCCCCTTTCCAACCGTAGTTTTAGAATTACGCGATGTTCAAATAAGTAAATCAATTTCTTTCAGCGTTTTTACATAAAAAAAAGTTGAAAGATTTTGCAATGCTAGCAATTATTTAAATTTTTGTAACGTCCTGGAAATAAACTACATAAAATACAAATATTCACACTGTATAGGGGGATAGCACTGGACATTGCATACGGCTGTTAAAATTTATTATAATATCTAACATACCCATAACGGTAGTAAGGAGTTTAACGTTAAAGCATTAATAAAACAATTGTTTATCAAAAATACAGGGTGTCCCCGCACTCACTTTACATAATTTAGGTGGTGATAGAGGACACTTTTCTAAGAACAATATTTAACAAAATTTGTTTTCTAAATTCAAACCCTCGAGAGTTAGGCCTCTTTAAAGCATTTTTTTTAATTTCCACCTTCAAGTGGCCATAACGCCGAAAATATTGATTTTTCAGTAAAAATGCTTTTGTGATTTTTTAAAGAACGTGAAATAATCTACAAACTAGATTCAACCCTTTTATTGTCTATACAATACTGATAAATTTTCTAACTTTTCTTAAAGCGCGTTGATCTTGAAATTTAAAAAATTTTCGCTTGCGGCGCTTGGGAAAACCACATAACCCCCCCTCCCACTCATGTAATTAAAATTTGCTCGACCATACAAACCGTTTGCCCTACCTTCATTTTCGGTCTAGTTACGGGCCTGAATCGATTACTGACATTGTTGGGGTCGCAGAAAATAAGCAAGAAAATTTGGAGGTCGCAGCGTAAAAAGGTTGAAAACCGCTGGCATAGAAGATTTTATTTTTTTAACTTGTATATATGGGTGTCCACATGTAAAAAACAAAAATGCTAACACAGGCGACCTCGGGAGAACTTTTGGCTTCCAAAAAACCTCCAAATTTTAGGACTTTCCTTCCTTTTTTGTCCATAAGTACTCAACGGTGCATCCTAGAAAAAAAGCAACAATATAATAAATTAAAGATTATTTAATTTTGCGTCGAATAAGTAGGGTAGAGGCACCGGTTATAGCCACCTTAAGGGCAAACCTAAAGTTTGTTTAAGTTTTTTAAGATTCCCTGCAGTTTATATTTCACGTCGCCTAGTTAAATAAAATAGTACAAGGATCTACTTATAGAAAATTAACATTTGAAAGTGATATAAATTATTTAAATATTACAAATATATGTAAATGTAATAAAAATTGCAATTGTACCAGTTTTAGCCACATCTAACCTAACCTAACAAACCATGTACTCAGACCCAAATTTTGAAACTTACAACATAGATACAAAAGTTTACATAGAGTATTTATGTTTTTATGTATTTTAATCAACAAATTTTGAATTATTTTGCCACACGGCCTTATTTTACCATAATAATACTGCAGTGGCTATAACTAGTACAGTGGCTATAACAGGTGCCTCTACCCTACCACAACTTAATAATTCGGTCAAGTGATATGGTCGAAAACCACGGTCAAAAAACGACTACTTTTTCCAACATTGTCGAAAACTGAGGTAGAGTATTATATATGAGTCTGCAGTTTGGAGAGGAGTACTCTATGAGAAAAACTCATGAAATAAAAGTTATAGAACATCAAACTCTACGTCCAATGAGTACGAACATTTTTAAATTCGGACAAGTAGACCTCTCCAAATTGGAAATCAGAGATTTTGGAATGACCGATTCACCTTCATGGGTTCCTTATGCTAATTGCCGGACATTGGGAGATTGCCAATTTGGAGAGGTCTACTTGTCTGAATTTAAAAATGTTGGTACTCATTGGACGTAGAATTTGATGTTCTATAACTTTTATTTCATGAGTTTTTTTCATAGAGTACTCATCTCCAAATTACAGACTCATATATAATACTCTATCTCAGTTTTCGACAATGTTGGAAAAAGTAGTCGTTTTTGACCGTAGTTTTCAACCATATCACTTGACCGAATTATTAAGTTGGTGGTACTCATTCGACGCAGAATTAAATAATCTTTAATTTATTATATTGTTGATTTTTTGCTAGGATGCACTGTTTAGGAGTTATGGACAAAAATGAAGAAAATTCCTAAAATTTGGAGGTTCTTTGGAGGCCAAAAGTTCTCCCGAGGTCGCCCGTGTTAGCATTTTTGTTTTTTACATGTTGGCACCCATATATACAAGTTAAAAAAATAAAATCTTCTACGCCACCTTTTGCAACAAACACCCCTATTTTGATGCTATAATGACTGGACTAATGGTTTCCCCTGTAGGCCTAATTCATGTTGATTCTTTTTAAAGAAAAAATCAAAAACTGAGGATTTCATTAGCCACATTATCATTATTAAATGTGTTCAGTTTAACCCTTAACATCCTCGTAAGGATAGTAAGAGATTTAACCTTATAGTATTAATAAAACAATAATTTATTATTATTTATCAAAAATATGACAAATTAATGTCGACGCATTCGTTTCCGCACCACCTAAGAGGTAGAATGCAAGGCGCGTTTTTTTTTACATGGTCTCCCCAATAGGCCTAATCCATGTTGATTGTTTTTTACAGAAACAAATCGAAAACTGGGGATTGTTTTTTGTTTTTTAAGAAACAGAAAACCCCAAAAAAACAAAACTGTTTGTTTTTTACAGAAACCAAACAAAAACTGAGGCTTGTTTTTTGTTTTTTAAGAAACAAAAAAATCCAATAAAAAAACAAAACTATAAGAAATATACCACATTTAGCTGAAGTCGGCGATCGTGAACGATCAACAACGACGACGAGCCGCATATGGATATTTCTACTTAGTACTCTGGATCGTCTTCTTCTTCCGAGTCGTCGTCAACAGAATCAAGGATTCGTTGAATATCGTCCCCATACATAGGATCAGATGACATCCATTGTACCATGGTAGAAAATGTGCCCTGACCCAGTCCCCACTGGGTGTGGAATAACAAGTGCAACGAGGTGCTTATAAAATGATAAAGCATCCGGTAGATGATCTCACACGTGCCAGACTTGACCTAATAATTAAAACGAGATCCATTTGCTAGCTACCCGTCCGTGGAGGGGCTTTTCTAGGAAACTATTTTTTTCATGAAGCCCCTAAAATGAGATCTCACGGTCGAGCTTAGGTTAGTGTTAGGAAATAACTTTTTTTTTTTTAATTAAGACCATTATAAGCCGCTAAAAACGAGATCCATTTGTTAGTTACCCGTCCGTGGACGGGCTTTTCTATAAGAAACTATTTTTTTCATGAAGCCCCTAAAATGAGATCTCTCGGTCGAGCTTAGGTTAGTGTTTGGAAATGACTTTTTTTAAATAAGACCATTAAAAGCCGCTAAAAACAAGATCCATTTGCTAGCTACCCGTCCGTGGACGGGCTTTTTAGCTAGTTTTTTAATAAAAAAATTTCAATTTTTAATCTAAATTTTAATTTTGGAATTGGTAAGGGATTTCATAATCCCGTTTGGATTGCGACGGTTAAAAGTCAGTAATTAGCAAAACAAATTCATATTCGAAAAAATAAGACAAAGTTTTCTATTCAATTTGGTAGAGTCTGTATTAATTTCCCTCAGGACGATTTTTGAAATATCAAATCCTCTCACCTGGAGGACTTCATCAGATTTTGTAAACTCCAATAACTTCTGTAAAAATAAATTAAGATTTTTAATACCTCCCTTCCGCTCTTACTTGCAGAACGGAGCAGGAGATTTCAATGCTGAAGCAATTCAAAAATTAGTCTACTCCAGATCCTTGATTGGAACTGTATTCAATTATATTATGTCTCTTTAATTTTTTATTTTTATATGCAATTTTTACATAAATTTTGTAAAATAAAACAATAAACAAAAAGTTGAAACATAAACTAACCTCTGAACAGCAACCTCTAATGAGAGGGTTGATCCAAAACAGAGACCAGAGTCCGTCACAATCTGGAGAGAACCTCTCCAGTTTATTTAGCCGTGATGTTAATAAACTAGCCCTCGATTCGTGCGGAGGCTCAGCCGTGGATTTTGAAAAAAGGTAACTTAGGGGAACTCTAAAAAAGGAAAAGAACGTAAATGGTAATAAAGTGCTTTAATTGATAATAGAATTTGAGAGATCCACCTCAATTAAACAAGTACGCAAAACAAACGTAACCTTTGAGGGTCACCCAAAAATGAAGGACAAAAGTTAAAAAAAACGAAAAAAATAAAATTTACTTACGTAAGCACTCTTGTAAATAAGGTTACAATTTATAAGGTGACAGGCACTTCCTTCCACTCGAAATACGACATTTGGGCTCCAAAAGGTGAAAATCTCGAACACTTGTTAATTCTTCACAGGAGACACTTGATTGATTCGAGAATACACAAAAATACTGCTTGTAGATGTTGACCTGCTGAACCGTGATGATGGATTAAGATCCTTGATGTAGATCTCCTGCAGTAGCAACCTTAATATTACCAAAAGGACTGCATAGAAGTGATATTGAGGTAATGTTATTGTTAAAGTTTTAAATAGCAGCCATTCAAGTCGTTAAAAGAGGCGAAGTCGGATCCTTTCGTATATCTTGCGCATCAAAAACTGCAAAGTAGATCGCGTATATAAAAGAGCCTCTCGTGTCACCAGCTAAATACACCACACGAGAGCAGGACTACTTATTTTAAACGACTTGGCACGAAGATATAGTGACGTTGAACCAAAAATATATTTGCACTTGCAACAAAAACTACCCTCATAATTGCAACCCCTAATGAGAAAAACCAGAGTCCGTCACAATCCACAGATGACCTCTCCAGTTTGTTTGGCCACGATGTTAATAGACTAGCTCTTTATTTATCAGCAGTGTGTATGGGTATGGCACGACTAGGAATCGAGAATTCCGCTCTCTAGCCTGCTAGTATATCGACGCTGGAAAGGCAAAAAGTCTTAAGTGACATTCACTCTAAGGCTCAATTTCGTGTCTGAACGTCATTACTACAATTATAATATGAGCATTAACGCTAATGTCGCTTAAGACTTTTCGCCTTTCCATCGTCGATATGCGTAACGCTACACTGCTGAATTCGTAGCTAGACCTTGACAGAGATGTTGATGGAGATGTTACGCAAAGCTGGACCATCCAGATGACGAAGGAATTTCCCTAGTGATTATCCAAAACAACAACAATAGGACATTGGCAACTGGAGGAAATCCAAAATGATTCCACAACTTGCGCACCAAAAACTTCGTAGTAAGTTGCGCATTAAGAGCCTCTCTTATCACTCTTGCTCGAACAGATGTCATAAACAGAAGCTTTAGACACTACACGACAACTGAGCTACTTCTTTCAAACGACTGACACGACAAAAGTAGTGACATTGGACCAAAAACCGTTTGTTCAACCAAAATATAGGCAATTAACAAAGTCGCTCTGAAATTACGTACGCTCAACGTCGTCGGTCGTAGCTATTGAGAGACTCGACACCCAGATATTCCTACGCAAAAGGTTCACGCCATCGACAATCTGCTCGCCAAAATGCATTGCATTCAAAGATTACATTTAAAAAAAATATATGGGCCGTACTTAGAAATATTGAAATTAAATGCGAAAGTAGTACCACTGAACGAAATGCAAAAATTCGTTACACACTAAACCAAATCGTTGTGAAATAATGTACGTCCGCTATTATCGAAGTTGGGAGACTGAAGGTATTTCAATATTCCTACTTTCAAGCGTCCTATCAGCATTTGCACGCAAATCCCTGCACCTAATGCCTTCACTAATAAGAGATTGCATTTAAATAAAAAAAAGAATATGCGAAATGCAAATTAAGGAAGAAATTAAAACATTTTCTTAAACAAATCGGATGGAAAATGGCTACTTTCTGGTTCGTTGGTTGGTCATTGATCAATTTACTTACGTTCACCACGAATTCGACGAGCAAACTGGCATAGATGGCACACAAATTAGTGTTTTCATATTATAATCCTACAATTCACATTTTTATCTTGTAAACATTTTTATGAATTGACAATACGCAGGTGATCTGAAAAAGTGAATCGTTAAAAATGTCTATTGTGAATGATTGCTCTTGATAGTTATTTTGGAAACTTTGTATTTCTCGTTTTATTTAATTCTTAAATGTCAGTTTGCCTGCTGTTAATTTTTATTTTGAGACTGATCATTTCAATAAATGTATCTTTAAGTTGTTTAATAATTCTAAAGTAGCATTTTTATTTGAATCACAAACATCACAAATTATTATAATAAGTTGGAAAGAAAATCTTATGCGACCCATAGAACCGATTGAGCTAGGTATTTTACAATAGCTTCTTTTAATTTCATCCCACTGGAATCCCCTAATTTTTCAAAATTGAAAATTTTGGAAACAATTACTTTTATAATCTAACATTTATTTTGTGAATGAAAAAATCAAAAATATAAAGCATTGTACATTAACTCACCCTATCAACTATATAACATACCTGTCAAAGTCATCATTTTGAAAAGTTATCTTAAGATTAGGTAATTTTTCAAACAACCTTGTTGGATTATTATTGATATACGCTTTAGTTTTGTTTTTTTTATTCAGGAAAATTTATTCATTCTGAATAATAAAATGCTTACCTATTTATTTACATGTATAATATAATAGTATATTTAATTACTATAACAAGATTGATATAATATAATTTATTATGAATTCCTTGTAATATAATTTTTAGAATTATTTAATAATAACAAGTTAATAACATTATAAATTAACGCTTGTATAATATAAACTATGACATATGTTTCGCTTTCATTTGACCTTCTCAGATAGCTGTAATATATTATATGACATGAATATCAAATATAAAGAAATTGATGAGGTTTCTGGGAGAAGAAAATCTCTTACAAGCAACCGCCATAATCGGTGGCAGTGCTGTCAGACTTTACTGACTAAACCTTCCCCCCAGCCACTCTTCGTCTCAAAAAACCGCGGTTCTCTGAAAAATACCATCGGAACTTTGTTCTTCTAGTTGTTGTGTTATATATTGTCTTCTAACTCTTAGTCCCGTGTATGCTGGCGTGGGAGTACAGCCGATTGCGGTCCTACGCTCAGCTGCTTCCTTTTCCACATGATTAACTGGATCATTTTTTCAATTTTTTTCCAGTTTTTGTGGCTCTGCAGCATAGTATCGACTACTGTGTCTGGATCGAGTTGTAGGTTCAATCCACATTCAGCTTTTATCCTAGCTGGCACACATCTGGGGCATTCGAAGATGGTGTGCTCCTCTATAACCACTTCCTCACAGTAGTTGCCCTTCGGGGTCGACTTTTGCCATACCGATGGAGGTAGGAGTTGAAGCACCCGTGACCTGTGAGCACCTGCGCTAGGTGTGCTCTGGAGGTCCATTTACGGATATCAGGTATTATAGCCTCTTTGTCCATCGGCTGACTTCGTATCCCCCCAACTGCTTTGCCACTCTTCTATCGTGTCCTCATTAGCTTGCGGTTTCGCTTGGAGAGAATGGCTGCCTGGAAGTCTACCTGCTCCTGCTGGATGTTTACCAGTAGAAATGCTGCCTACAAGGACACGGTTCTGTACCTGCTTATTACCCTAAGGACCATTTTCATTTCGGTAATTAATAAGGTTTCCCTGTTCCTTTGTATTTGGAGGGCCGTGTGTTAAACTCTCCTAAAGACATTTTAGACACATTGGGCATCAATCGGAAGACTGTCATGACTGAGGACTCCGCTTTGATTGGCGTTTCCCGGAGATGTTTGGCGAAATTCATATGTTTGTCGAATCCGACACCTAGGATGGTGAGGAAATTCACAAGATTTATTTGGGCTCATCCCATCTCTGACTTTTCTGGGACTATCCTTTTTCTCCTATCCACTGCAGGATGATGCTTATGCCCTCGCTTGTCTTGGCCTCCACTTGGTCGGCATTTTTGTCTTGGATGGAATACAAGGTCACTCTCTCTGGGAATGGGATGCGGAGTACCTCATTGTATATCAAGTTCCAGAGCGCCTGTCCAAGGACAAACCCGGAACTCCGTTCGTGGTGGCTTCTTTCTTTTCTGCCTCCTCCGCTCTCTCCAACCAGATCGCCCTATGGTCCGGGTAGCTCGAGATTATCTTATAGATATGTGACAACACGTTCGCCTTTCTCAGTGCCTATAGGATATGCTTCCGTTCGACGCTGTTGAAGGCGTTGAGCACATCTAATGTGACTATCATGCAGAACTTTGGGGATTTACGTTCAGGGAGATGTCGCCGGTTCTCTCAATGCCCTCATTTAATCATTTGAGGATAATTTTTTCGAGCAGCTTCTCGACGTGGTCGTGGAGGCAGATGAGCCTGTAACGTGATGGCTGTTCTAGTGGTTTCAAACCCTTTCGTAGAAGCACCAGGTCCGCCTTCTTCCATCTCGAGGGAAAGTGACCGCCGAGAGACATGTCGCCACCCCTCTCAACTCATCCATCGTGAAGGGAATCCATGGGTACTGGGTGGGTTGTTTGTTTCTTGCCAGTTTCGATGGGATAGGAGCAGCGCATCCGTCACCAAACATAAACTTAATAATCTAGTCGGAATTACATACACATCCGTGTTACATACCTACCCAATTAAGGGGTTATGTAACTTCATTTTATAAAATCAGGTAACTTGAATTTAAATTGACATTTTTCTGTATTTTTTGTTAATGTTTTGAGTAATAGCTTAGATTAGAGTAATAAATGCAGACTGTCAAGGTGACACTATAAAAATAAACAATTATTCTGTATAGAATCTTTTGTCAGTAAAATTACAATATTTGGATGTTTACAAAGAAAATCACTAAAAAAAATTTTCACAGCGCCACTTTGACTCTAGTCTAGACATTTAGAGTGACTAGCGTTCATTTTCAGATTGAGGGCCGGGATATTGGAAAACCTTTTGCTATTTGTTTTCTTACAATACCTTCTTATTTCATCCAAGGTTGTGTGTCTTTCCCTAATAATGCAACTATTTAATGCAAATCTATTTTTTTTCAAATAATAAAATGCTTATTTATTTACATGTATCTACTTATAAAATACTTAATTATTTTAAAACGATGTAAATGCGCAATAATTTTGAATTTGTTATAAATTGATTAGTTTTACAATATTATCGTCAAAAATATGAATGAAAATTTTCACATGCACTGTCGTCACACTTTCAACCAAACTCATAATGATCGGACGTTGCTCCTAGCCAATTATAACGTTACACCAAGGCACGTGACGACCATTGTCCAATCATTTTAGCTTAGTGGATGATGTAATGATGATAATATCTATCATATTTATGGTATTAGCTTTTCATCATGAAACTATAAGTGCACTTATTGATTTTTAAATTTAATTCTTGTTTGTTTAATTGGGCTTTGGATTTATCACTGTAACTTTTGCATAGTTTGATAGATCACACCGGCTATACGCTATCATTAGATTATCAGAATATCACCTTCACTATCTATGTCTCTTGTAATCTCGTTAGTCTATTCATGCTCGTCAGTGGTGGATAAGATCCATATAGCCGCAGAGAGTAACAGCGCATGCGCGCACCGAGCTAGATCCAGGTACGCTGTGATTAGCAACTTAGAAATAGACCTAAACTCATTACACCAATTTCTTCCAATTCTAGCTAAAACATTTAGCTTGAGAAAAACTGTATAAGAAATAAAAATGTATATCAGTGATTGTAATTTAGATAACATAATAAGGTTACCATCAGCGATGAATCATGGTAAAGAAGTTGTAAAGACTGAAATTATTGAGGAAGCTTACCGATTTAATGAGAAAGAGGATTACTCAAGATGCCATCTAAATAATGACGATTCGGAGTACCTAACAAAAGCACCTAACAGCAGTTTAAAATTAACAAATAAAAATTTCATATCCTGTTTATCGTCGCTTAAAATTAATAACGCAAGTGACTTAATTTAGTGATCCAGTTTATTTACGTTTAATTTTTTAATATTAACGAGCGATTTATTAATGAAGCGGCAATTCAACAAAGGTCAGGAAGATTTCGTGATAGTAAACCTGATTATTACACTTACAAATCTAAATATAAAAATTGCAATTTTTTTATTTATTAAACAAAATTTAAGTTTGGTTTTTAAATTAAAAAAAAAAAGAGGTAAAATGTGCCTCGGTGATGTGCATTAAAGCAATAAAAATTATTGGTATTGTTGTGTGGTTTAAACAATGCATTCTCATAACGGGCATTAACATTATTCTCACTCTTTTTTCTAAACAACATTAGACACCGCACTAATTCAAAATGCGATATGTTCTTTAAATATGAATGCTAATTATAATTAAATTTTACATTTTTAATTTGTTTGACGTAAATGCTAACAGTAAATCTTCTCCATTATAATACTGTACCTACATATTTATTTCGTTTTATTTCTATCAGTTTCTTCCAATGGCCATAATAGTAAATTAAAATCTTTTATTGCTTAGGTTGTAATTTCTACATTAAAAAAAATTTTTTTTTTTAAGATGTGACAGTCTTTTATTGCAATTCTTAAGTTGTAAAAAACCAAATTCTGTTATTTTTTTAGTTGCTTAAATTATATTATTAAAAGTTTACCAAGAAAGGTTCAAAAAGCTTCTCAGCGGCATATGGGCACTTAAAAATCGCAATTCTTTTGTTACCTGTATAATAGAAAACCAACCAACATCCAATGCAGGAATAAATCAAATTAATTTAAATAGAACCATGTCACCGTAGCATAACAGACCCGTATCGTTTGATTTATTCCATAAGCAAAAGCTCAGATTCGCCTACGCTAAAATAACGTAAACAAATTGGAATCAGTGGCTATCGGTTAAAAAAAAGTGTTGCTGGAGGATTGAACTACCAGTTCAGTTAGAAACTTCTTAGGCGTTTCAAAAACACATTAAATTAAAATTAAATGTTAACATACAAAGATCGAGCAAATAAATTTAATTAAAAAGGTGTTAAAAGCCTCATCAGTGATTTTTGCCTATAACCAGGTACAAATTTTTTAACTGCGAGTATAAAAAATTGAGAGAAATCAATTTCGTGTAAAAATTTATGTTCTTTGATTTTAATTTAATTTATTTGCTAAAAGGAATTAAAGTGAATAAATTGATGAACAACGCCGAAGCGCTCGACATGCAATGGCGACAAAAAGCAGGAATGTGATTGATTTCTAGTGCGACTAGAACTTTTGGACTGTAATAAATTGTGATTTATAGTGAAAAAGACAAACAAATTTGTAATTAAAAAAACTTTGAAATTCAAATCTCGCGCAACCATTTTGTCAAATAGCCATATCGTGAACCGTCGTTGTAGTAACCAAACAGATCAGAACCCAGACACGAGATTGTTAGAAATCAAATAAATCAAAGACAGTTAGGCAACCAAATTTACCTTTACTTATTACATCTCTATTCAGTATTGTTGAAAAATCATCTTTCTCTCATCTCTCATATAATCGGTTTTGAAACGCATTACAACGTTATCCGAGCCCAACTACCAACCTTGCGAATTGGTATTTGGTTTGTTAGCATTTTACATTTTTTATCTAAACGAGGAGCAAGCCCGACGTAGAACCCCCAACCTGGAGGACCAGAGACCAAAAATCATCTTTCTTCTTGATTAAAACCATTTTTATTCTTGTAAGTTACAAAGGAAAGAAGGAATCCAATATAATAATTTGCTAGAAAGCTCCTCCTTTGTATCATTTAACCACATTAATGATAATATCTGGAGATCCATTCTTTTTATGTTTACATTTAAAAATTTTTGTACAAATTTTAACTTCCTGACTCAGTCCCCCCCCCCCGTTGTAATACTATCATAACTTAATTATTTATTTGGAAAAGTAAACATCTGATTTGTCATAATCCCAGCAGAATGAAACCGAACGCCTAACAACTATGGCTTGCACGTATGGTCGCATTACCCCTTGAGTGATGTCGAAGGCCGAACAACCACATCAACCAAGCACTAGATGACTGAAGAATACACTAGAAGACGCATATTCGAACTATGTAATTTAAAATAAACTCAAACAGAAAAATACTTTTTGATTATAACACCGAAATTTTTAATTTGCTACTGTGCATATTGTCTCCCAAGTAACATTTTCCCCCTGCTAGATATCTGCTAGGGCTCTGGCAGAGAAATTTCGCAGGGCCCTGTCTCTGTAATCGGATTGTAACAGGGCTCTGTCACATAACATGAGACAGAGAAAATGGACCCTGCAAACCCTCTGCAGAAAATTTGTCGCAAATCCTAACAGGGTATCTGTTAGGTACCCTGCCAGAGACTCTGCAAGAGCTCTGTCAGGCACTCTGCCAGAGTCTCTGTGACAGAGACTCTGGCAGGGCTCTGTCTGTCCCTGTTACAGAGACAGACAGAGACAGGTATAAAAAAAATATTAAATTTTAATAAAATAAATTTGTCACATTTTTTAGAAAAATCAATTTTTATTTTTAGATTCTTGCAATCCATTGATTGTGTTATTACACATCGCATCGAACTAATTTAATTTAACTCTGGGGGTTTCAATTTTATTTACATGGTTACATTATTAATTATATCTATTAATATATTCTAATGCTTGGTATTCTGTATTATTGGTTGAATTCCATTCTGTCGATGTTGTTACCTATCCTGAAAATAATATTTAAATTTAAAATTTTTTGTTACAATCCAGATTCGAACCTGTACCTACATCCATGACTGCTCCGTAGCCTCTCGTTCTTACCATTTACCTACGGACCCTACTTATAAATTATTTTGAAATTACTGGTAATATGATGGTCACACTTTTGTGTATAATAATGAGTGAACCGCTGAGAAATCAACGTATTTTACTTACCTTTTTTAATAAAATGGAAATTATATCGATGTAAAACATCGCAATTTAAAATATGATACAATAATTCGTAATTGTAACTGCAAATATAGATGTAGTAATAAAATTGAAAGCCCCAGAGTTAAATTAGTTCAATTACATAATTACACAATCAGTATGGATTGCAAGAAGTTAAAAATAAAAATTAACTTTTTTAAAGAATGCGACAAAAATTTATTTTATTAATATTTAGGGCCGATATATTTTGTCTTGTAAATATGGGTTACCATCGGCAAATAAGTTATAAAAATCAGATTTTAACTTAAAATTTCTAGAATAATTGTGAGTGCTGTATATATGAGAAATTTAATTTTTGATAACTAATATTGATCAAAACGAATCAGTAATAGTTAAGTTCAGCAATAGGATATTAATTTAAATTGTTGGGACTGTAAAAATGTAATCACTTTTTAACAAAATGATAAAAAGTTTTGTTGTTTAATTCTAGATCGTGGTTTAATTATGATTTCTTTATATTGGATAAATAAACTGTTAAAATTTATAAATTGCACATAAATGACGTTTAAAATCGAAGCGGATTAGCATTTGTATTTTGTATTTCTAATATTCTAGAATATTCTAAATGACCTGAACTAAAAATATTTTATCTCTCTCTCTCATAACAATATTTATTATAGCGCTATCCTACTTCGTTACATAGTAACTAGACCTACATTTTTGGCTCAAAATTACGAGGCGCTTTACGAATTTTTTTATACCTGTAACTCATAAAAGATAACTGTCAATGTAGCTGTCTCTGTTTGTCTCTGTAACCCTGACAAAGTTTCTGTCATATCGTTGGTTGCTTGAAAAAATCGATTAATTAATTTTCAATAAATCTCTGAAGATATTCATTTTAACAATCTTAACCAATATGAATGAAGAAAGCTTACATCGTTAAGGCTAGGATATTACAGTGTACTCGTGGTAATACGTAGTTAACTTGAAAACGATTTGATGGATTGCGATCAAATTTTTAGATTAGGTGTATGATACCTTAAGGAACATCCGCTCCTATTTCTTTTTTTTTAATTAAATTTTTTTTAATTAATTTTTTCAAAATAGCCCGTTTGTAAATTTTTTTGAGAAAATCAAGTTGGTGGAATTAATTACTTATAAACAATTAACATTGAAAATGGAAATAAAAATTTGCCAGACTTAAATCGGACACTAATACGTAGTCATCTCGAAAACGAATAAATGGATCACTTTGAAATTTTGAGGTAATATTTATAATACCAATACGAAGAGCACCTCCTATTTTTAAACATAATAATTTTATTTATAACAATAATAATAATTTTAATATAGTAAATAATTTATCAATTAATTAAATTTCTTTAATTGAAATAATATATAAGCGAAAATGAATTCATATGTAAATTTTTGAAAGTTTATTTTACCTAAAACGTACTAAAAATGTAATTATAATAATAATGTACTGGATACTCCCACCAAGATCAAATTCAAATATTTAGTTCAGCTAGTAATATGCAGGCGAAACTAATTTTAAAAAATTTTGCCTAAGAGTTATCTGTTTTACCAGCACATTTTACTTGGCGCGTGCGCTTGAAGGTTAAATGCAAGTTGATAAGATTGTTCTTATGTGTAATACAAGTAGTCATCAACCTACGGCAGTTCGCACTTACGATCTTGTGTTTGTCTCTTTCCTACTAAGCATATTAGAGAACTAAAACCAACAGTTGCGGGGATTTCTCGACGGATGTCTAGGAATTTATTTCGGTCGAGGAATGCTATACATTCGAATGTAATCATTTTGATAAACCGTATTTTTTTTCTAATATTTTATTTAATTAGGGTTACGCTAAATAAGCTTTTGTAATTTTTGCTACCTTGGCAGTAGGTAAGTGTATATTTTCATAATTTAAAATAAAATGAGTCTGCAAAGTATAATTGCTTACACTAAAATAAAATAAAACAATTTATTTACGAAAATTGTTTCGAAGGGATTAACCACTTTTTTTTCAAGTATCAAAGCCACATAAGTAAAAGTTAAACAGATTGTAATCAAAACTATATCGTAAACGATACGGCTTATCATTTCTAAGATATGTATGCACAGCTAGTCAAAGCCTTGTGCTATGCGCTAAATAATTTCGAAAATATTTAACCTTCATCCGCTCGCGCCTATAAAAGTTACACTTCCGATCGCGTATGCGGCAATTTGATGGCCGCATATGATTTTTATCGTTTTCATGAGTTTTTCTTCATTCAAAGTGCATGATTTAAATTGTTTAGGACTTATGAACTCTGACATAACATTACAAGTACATGTTTGGACAAAAAAATCTATATTAAAATTTAAATCAAAGTTATATTTAAAATTTAAAAAAATTACAGGAAACTTAACTTAAAAATTCAAAATGTACTGTAATCGTTTACTACACTCAATTTGTAATAATATTTTATTTCTCAAAATATGTCTCTAATTTATTATTTTATATTTACTAATATTTTCTCAGTAAAACCAACATTCGAGTATTGATAAAAAGTTACGTTATCGATTGCGCTATACGGCAAATTGGTCGCATTAAGACACCTAGGGTAGTTTGTGGCTGTACTGAACCGGCTCATGGAGCTTTCTTATCAGAACACGAGCATGGTCTATTGGAGGAGATAGTAATTAGAGAATACAAGCCCTTCCCACCCCTCCCATGACGCTCTGGAAGAAAATGGGAGAGAAAATTTAAAAATGCGGCCAATTTACCGCGTACGCGAGCGGATGAAGGTTAAGAAAACATTTTGCATGTATCTGTCAGATATACCGTGACCTCGGGAGAGGGCTAAAGAGTCTATGAATGAATGGAAACAGACGTCTTTATTTTTCTCGATTGATTAGATGAACATTGAAGAAGTGATAACTGATAACAATGTCCGTCGTTGTCGGCTTTCTATAGATATTGAATTCTAATGAGAAATCCACGTTCCTAGATAAGCTAACGTCCAAGAAATGTACCTTTCTTCCTCCATTTATCGTAAATAAATAAATTGTTTTATTTTAATTAGTGTAACAGTGTAAGCCAGGCCCGTTGAGCAGGCCAGCTGAGCAGAGTGCGGCTGAGAAAGATAGTAGGACTGTTTACCGGACACTGCTGTCTTAACAAACACCTTAACGCAATAGGTGTTGTGGAAGATCCTACATGTAGATTATGCGGGATGGAGGAGGAAACTCCGCACCACATACTATGTGTATGCACAATTCTAGCCCCTAAAAGGCTACAACATCTTGATTGTCTATATCCGACTCTCGGTGAGATAAATCAGGTTCCCATAGGTCGAATCCTCAATTTTATAGAGGATACAGAACTATTGGAGTAAAACACGGAACGCGGGTGTTATGTTCCCACCATAACGGAAATGCAACAATCTTACGAGGATGGCTTTCCCATAAAGGTTATGAGCCTGGGACTGCACAAACAAACTGATCTAATTTCAAATTATTGTAAACTAGTTAGTAAGCATTTGTTAGAAATAAAACTTTATGTAACGTAAAAGTTAAAGCAGTTCACATGCAGTTCACATGTAGTTCACACTGAGTTCACATTGTATTGTCAAGCAGCTAAAATCGTTGCATTTTCAATACAATAAACGTTTGAAAAAACTCGAGTTTGAGTTTTTTTTTAGTTCTTCTTGGGCACTAAACGTAATTCGGGGTACAATAAGCCAGGAGCTTCAGTGCAAGTGGTTCGAAAGAAACACACCCGTTCAGCAATAATAATAATAAGCCAGGCCCGTAGCCAGATTGAAAATAAAGGTAGGGCAAACGGTTTGTATGGCCGGGCAAATTTTAGTGTTGCGGATGCGAGATGGGTTCGTGGGAATTTTTTAAAGCGCCGCAGGCGAAAATATTTTAAATTTCAAGGTCAACGCGATTTAAGAAAAGTTATATTATCCTATTATAATGGTATTATCGCACAGCCACACGCCAGGGGCAAATGGGCAAATGGGCTATCAAAATTTATGGTCGGTGCCCGGTCGGTGGGCCAAAAATGCAATGTCACATGGGGAAAATGCCTTTATTTGGGGACCCCTCTCCCCCTTTGAAAAAAATTTATTACATGTACCCTGCGTTAGAGGAGAAGCTACTTTCGCTACCAAACATTTCTTTTCTTCCTTCTTTCAAGCTTCGAGACGCTTCCAAACGCTTTGGCTCCGCCTTTTTCAGTCGCTACAAACATTTTGATGGGGAGCCAAAGCGTTTGGAAACGACTGGAAGCTTGAAAGAAGGAAAAAAAGAAATTTTTGGGAGCGAAAGTAGCTTCTCCCCGAACGCAGGGGTACTGTGATGAATATTCAATTCTGCGAATTGTATTTGAAAGCATATAAATAAAAAAATTCTTGTACAAAAAGGACCAATGTAGAATGGGAAAATTTTCTGTTAAAGCTGGTTCACACTATATGATTTTACATCTGACTCGGTCATACGAGAAGTCATGGCAAAAATCATACGAAACTCTTTTTTCTCTCTCTTTTCATACGACCAACAATTTTTATGTTCACACTGTGTAATATTGCTTGTGACTTTTCTTATTACTAAAACGTCAAAATGGCTGTCATATGTCAAAAAAATTCTAATTAACCTAAGTTTATAGCAATAAGTGGTTAATTTTGAATTGAATTTTATATCTAATAGAAATTATTCTGTCATCAGTGGCTTATTCTTTTTATCCAATAATTTTTTAAGAAATAATCATTTTTGACAAAAAATTATGTTGACGAAATTTTTAAAAATTTTAAGAAAATTTGTCTAAAATGTTCGATAAATTTTTGTTCAAAAATATTTCAGTTTTTGTGATTATTTCAATAAATAATCATTTGTTATAAAAATTTCGGAAAAAGTCACTTTTTGGAAAAATTATTGATATTTTGAAAAATTTAAAGAAAAATTTTCGATAAATTTTTGTTAAAATATATTTCTGTTTTTGTGATTATTTCAATAAATAATCATTTGTTATAAAAATTTAGTTTTTGAAATTTCGGAAAGTCACTTTTTGGAAAAATTAACGATATTTTGAAACATTTAAAGAAAAATTTTCGATAAATTTTTGTTAAAATATATTTCAGTTTTTGTGATTATTTGAATAAATAATCATTTGTTATAAAAATTTAGTTTTTGAAATTTCGGAAAAAAGTCACTTTTTTGAAAAATTAACGATATTTTGAAAAATTTAAAGAAAAATTTTCGATAAATTTTTGTTAAAATATATTTCAGTTTTTGTGATTATTTCAATAAATAATAATTTTTTATAAAAAATTAAGTTTTTGAAATTTTGTAAAAAAATCTTTCAAGAAGTCATAGCAAAATAGACACCGTCCTATTCTGAAAATCACTTATTATTTTGCTATGACCGAGCTTATTATTTACCTATGACTTCTATAATAGCAAAAATCAGATAGTGTGAACCTAAAAATATTTGTCATATGACAAGTCATATGACAAGTCAGATGAAAAATCATATAGTGTGAACCAGCTTTTAATCTATAGTTACATATTTTTATTTTAAAAGGTCGGGCAAACATCCTTAAAAGGTCGGCCGTTGCCCGACCTTGCCACCCCATGGCTACGGGCCTGTGTAAGCAATTACTTTGCCGTATCATTTTATTTTAAATTATATTCATAATGCTTCACATCAAAAAATGAATCACGAAAAACTTCGTTGATTGTATATTTTCAAATCAATAATTAATATACAATAATATAAATAGCAATAATTATTTATTGTATGTTATCAATAAACATGAATAAATAAAAATATAAAAGAAGAATTAAAATTAAAAGCCAAAAAATTATTGGAGTCTTGTTTGAATTGTAAATTCAAAGGCGTCTTTATTAATTGCTTGTGTGTGTACATTTCACGAATACCTACATTATCACTTATGTACGTTTAGTAATTTTATCGCTTCTTAGAAATTTATTTCAATGTCCTGAAAAATCTGATACAAAAAGAGAGGGAGAGACTTTTGTGAAATAGATATATTATTCGTAAAAAGTAAAAACAACATAAATTCTGTATAAAAATAGATTTCTTTATTTGAGCGGCGACATACTTTAATGAAAAGTTGAACTAAAAAATGCATGTTTATTGTGTTGCCTATCTATTTAATTATAAATTCACAATCCTATGCGCCACCACACGAGCCAAAACGAACTCCTGCTTGGCGAATTCCAGCCTTAACAAAATTCTTGATTCTGATTTGCTAAAATTTTAATAAGCATTTGTGTTTATATCTACCTGTAGTATATAGGTATCTACTATTAAAAGTACAATATAGTATTTAAATTTAATGAATTGTTAAAATTAAAAGTAATTGAAAAATGGTAAAAAAGACAATTTTTATGAAGACCACGTGGTATATACGAGCTTTGCAAATTTCCTATAACAGGGACTCTGTCAGGGCTCTGCCGCAGAGTTTTTGCAGGGCCTTGCAAATTACCTGTAGCAGGGACTCTGCCAGAGCTCTGCCACAGATTTCTTGCAGGGCCCTGCAAATTATTTTCAACAGAGACCTAACAGGGCTCTACCAGAGTTAATTTTCAGGGCTCTGCAAATAATCCGTTACAAATACCTGCCAGGTATCTGTAAGAGCTCTGTCAAAAAAACCCTGTTATAACCCCCTGGCAGATATTTGCTAGGGCCCTAGCAGAGACATTTAAATTTCACCAGGGAAAAATGTTACTTGGGCTACCACAGTAATTAACATTGCAATTATTGGAACTGTGATAGTATCTCTCAAGTTCTGTGTGTGTCAATTAAAGTATTTGATTTTTATTTGCGTTTTTTTTTTAGTTTTCCGAAGCTACCGGTCTTTTTTCAGAAATCCACGACCTGGCCTTCGCATTTAATAAGGAGCTGGTCTATTAATATCGTGGCAAACAAACTGGAGAGGTCATCTCCGCACTATGACGGACTCTGGTCTCCATTTGGGTTGACCCTCTCATTAGGGGTTTTGTTTTAGAGGGTAGTTTTTTTCTAAATTTATTTATTCAGAGACATAAGAGAAAATCTGGCATGTTAATATCTGGTGTCCAATGTTTAGGTTACCAACTGCGATCATTCTCGATAAGAAATCCAAGTGAAATCCAATTTTGAAGAAAGAGGGGGGATCTGCAATTTACTTATTGCTTTAATTGACATCGGTCGTTAGTACTTCTCAATGCCATCAGCATACAGTTGTACTGTTTTTATCACAATTTTTTGAAATTTGATTATGAAGCACGGTTCATAAATGACACAGGAACGACACAGGAACGACAAATCATTGATTTCTTATCGCTTTTTCAGAAGATTAGCTCGTTCCGACTTTTAAATTTTGCTTAGGCCAATCAAATGTAACCGTTCTCATGTGATTTCATTTTCAAGTAAGGGCTATATTCCTCTAGCTAGTCTGTCCACAAACATCTGTAGATCATCGAGGCAGTAGTTCAACTTTTTTTAAGTTTCTTTTTAATAAAGTCAGATTTGAATAAACACCTAATAGGAAATCAGTTTAATATAGAAAAATAATATACCATTTTCTTTTTATTTCTTTTCTTTTTATTTATTTTGAGTTCCTGCCGTTTACACGGTTTTGTGTTGAAAATATGTGACGGATATAGGGGACCTACAACTTATCGTGGATACCGAAAAATAATAGACGAATTTTACATCGTGAATTTTAGAATAAGGAAATAAGAAGAGTTACATCTGGAAAGTGTAAAATCCTTCTTAAGATGGAACCCAACGAGATCCAAATCCGTGGATATTGGCACGAGAAACTAACAAGCTAACTTCTCGGCCGTTCATTTGATTCAGATTCATGCATCTTCAGGTTATTCTTGTATTTGGTTACCCTCGTCAATTAGAATGCAAAATACGAGTAAATTAGGTTGAAACATGGAAGTTCTAGTAATTACATATAAAGGCAAACAGAAGAAAGTCTAAACAATAACTATAGATGCAGGTGCTTCAACATCAAATGCACCGAGCAAAACAATACTCAAGGGCGACTCCGCTTAGGGGAGGCATCAGGAGTGCTCCAGTGCATGCCCTAACGTGCCTAATAGCAATAGGGAACTTAAATCGGGTACTACAGCAAACCCTAAAAAGATGCTACGAGGAGCGGGAGGCACTAGGCAGCATCCCACAAATCAGATCAAAATAAGGATAAAATGCATTCAAATATCGTTAAACCAAAAATATGTTTAAACACACACCAATTCGACACTCAGAAAATTGTTATAACATAACAGGTCCGCTCTGCTATTTGGTCCTCGGGTAACTCAAATTACTACGCCAGAAAAGTTCATAGAAATTCAAACTACAACGTTTCACACAACCATCTGCCAGCATGGAACGTACTTAGAAATATTTAAATGATATGAGACAGTAATACCATGTAACGAAGTGCAAAAATTCGTTACAAATGCAGAGTGCCTAAAAATACGGACTTATGCCTTTACAAAGAGGCATTAAGGACCGGGTTAGACGGCCTCCAATATGAAGTACTACAGAGGACTTAGAAACAGCCTCTAATCCCATAAGTCAGTGCATAATGAACTCAAATGAGGTCAGTTGCCCAAAGATGAAAAAATAGGCATAGCGGATGTTTAGCAGGAAAGATATTTACCTTTGAGAAAGTAAAATGACTATAAGTAGCTTTCATCCCTTTAAATAACCTGGATGGGACGGAACTTTTCCGGCCTTACTTTAGACAGGAGTGGTTCATGTTTAACAGCAATTTTCAAAGCTAGTTATGCACTGATGAGGTATATACCCACATCATGGAGGAAGATGAAAGTGGTACTTATACCAAAAGTGGGTAGAAAGTGAAGAAGAAAATTATTTGGGGCAGACATACAACTGGCACCCAAAGAGTTAAAAGGAAAACCTCTCAGGAGCATTTTATGCCTTGCTGACAAAATTGAATTCTTGAAAACCTAATTATGAACCCTAAGTATAATAGAATACCTGGTGTTGGTTGTTATGACCTTTTTGCTGTCCTGTAGCATTCCATAAAAATTAGTGGCACTTAAGGCTCTCTAAAAAGTCGGATGGAGAAGAACGAAGTTCATTTTTTTGGTATGAATTACTCAGAAACTGCATATCCTAACAAAAATTAATTTGTAATTACATTTTAATTGCTGATTACTATTTAACATAAATACATATTATTACACCTACAGTAAACAAGGACACGGCGCGCGCGGGAATGGACGTCTCATACACGCTTAGAATATATAGCTAAGGAAGGACTACTGAATACAAAATGCGAGTAAAAGTAGTGTCCTATGGCGGCTTTGTCAGTGGCGTAGCATACAAATATTGGCAAAGGTCGTCAGTAAAATGTTTTGAACACAAGCGTGACGATGGAGTTGGAGACCAATATTACGGCATTTTCATTTCTTTTAACCAAAAATAATCTTTCTCATCTCATTTTTTTGGAAATCTAAATTATAAAAACGATATTTAATGTAAATATATAAAATCACTGTACGCCTATGATTTAAGCACATTGTGGTAATAACCTCACAAATTTATATTTTTGTTATAAAATTATTTACATAACTCTAAGTACTTACGTATGCCAAGTTATACCATTTTTAACATTTTTCTTGGTCTTAGAAGTCCCACAAACACTACAACAAATCATTATAACAATTTAAAATATAATAATTATGAGTCACCGAGTTAGAAGTTAGTGTCCTGGGCGGAGCTTCTACCCACGATTTTTGTCTCGCTTTTTATGCATATCGTCGGCTAAGAGTGTTAACCTGCTAAGTCCACTTTTGGCAAAATTTGTTTTTTGATACCATTCAATAATAGAATATTTGTTACATTATAGGATAAAACAACTTACTTCAAATTTTATTTTAAATCGTAAATTTTTTATGATACGTAATACTAACATTTCTAGAATGCTATGTTAACTGCAGTAAAATTGTCATATTCAGCAAAACAGTTACACGGTGTTTCTCGTCTCCTGTAAAATTTCACTTTTGTGACTTAGCAGGTTAACACTCTTAGCCGACGATATGGAATTATGCAAGTAGTCCTTCCTTAGCTATATATTCTAAGCATACACGGCAGTGAGAGGCTAAATTATTTGTAGCAACGAAAGTGTGATTTGGCAACATAAAAACTAGAGGACTATCAATTGCAATTTAAGTGGTTAAAGATGTAAATTGGTAACCGTAAAAAAAAGAGTAAAAGCAAATAATATTTTAGGATATCAACTCACAGTGTCGGTAGGTTGAGGTAAGAAATTCCGTCAAGTCTTTGATTCGAACCTGGAATTTCCGCGCTGTGCCTCAAGCAGCGAACACACCAAGCCACAGCTATGGTTGAATATTGAGTATCTGAAAACCTAAATTCTCCCATTCGATATATTTGCAAGTGTGCAAAAATTGTATGGTTAAGCCATCTGTTATCAAACGAATTAAGTTCTTAAAACGTTTTGAAAATTTCTGTAAAGTGGAACAATTTTACTTTATTCAAAAAAGTTATCTTAATATTATTTAGTGGTTCTGTTCACCAACATTTCATTGCGTTAAATTATAAAATTGTTAATTTCCAGGATAACACAGAGTACCGGGGTAAGTAATTGTTATCAAAACAATTTTGCTTTACTTACTACTTAATTTGAATTTGTTCATATTTTTAGAATAAAAATTGAAACAAAAATGGAAGACGCTGAGATACCAATTAAATCGTGTTTTAAGTATCGGGAACTGGATATGGATTCGGGCAACAGAAATTGGATGGAAGAATCGTATTTATACATAA
Source organism: Rhagonycha lutea (assembly GCA_958510855.1). Classification (NCBI taxonomy): domain Eukaryota; kingdom Metazoa; phylum Arthropoda; class Insecta; order Coleoptera; family Cantharidae; genus Rhagonycha; species Rhagonycha lutea. The sequence continues at coordinate 24,233,401 of OY294041.1, read as the reverse complement.
AAGATTGGATAAAAGAATTAAATCCAGGTGGTAGATGGTGGATATCTGATTCTATTTCAAATACAAGCAATGAGGATGTATGGTCACTAGAATTCCAATTGTATGGTGAAGATTGGGAAATGGAATCAGAGACTGAATTGAATATACACGTTAGAGATTGGATAACAGAACTTGGAGATTGGGAGATGACACCAGATATAAGAGTTAGGGTGCCTGCTTTTCAGGATATTCGAAGAGATCCTTCTGAAATATGTGGAATTTGTTTCGACACATTTAAGGCTTTATTAACATTTGGCGTATTGGAGAATTGCGGGCATAAATTTTGCTTTTTGTGTATAGAAAGATGGTCAAACTTTAAACATACTTGTCCAATGTGTCGCGCTCCATTCGAATCCATTATTAAACGCTATTGTAGTTTAACAATAGATATTGCAGATATACCACCTCTTTCACCCAACGCACATGCTTACTAAATTAAGGGGAAGTACAGAGAACCCTTTTGATTTAACTTTTAAAATGTTAATAATAATTTTTATTATTGTAATTAGATATTTTATAATGTCCGAATAAAGCGAAGAAAATTGACGAAATTGATTTTTTCTCCCTCACTTTCGTCCTGTCCTGATAGCTGCTAGCTATCTAACTTTGGTACCATCTAACTTTGGTACCAGTTGATGATGAAAATAAGTCAAAATTAATTGTTATTTATAATTTAATTTTAAATAATAAAATAAACTTACAAAAAAATTTTTATATTAAAATTTTATTTACAAAACTTTAAAAACATAAAATCCTTGGCACTCTCAGTGGAAGAATTTCAAGTACTGATGGTAGAGTAATACTGGATAATAAAAAAGAAGAAAAGAAAGGAGGTGAAACATACTAAATTAAAGATAGATAACTAAGAGACTAAAAGAGTGAAGAACTGGAAGTATACTAAAAAGTTTCGGAAAGAAAGAAAGTTGAAGAATGACGCATGCAAAGAAAGATGAAAGTTGAAATGTTAATGAAGAAATAAAATTATCAACGCGCTTGCCAAAACTACAATTTTTGAATACCTAATTATCACTTTCACTAATCCAACACTCCCAGCAGTGTCGTAATGTTACAGTTTTCGTATTCTGGTAGGCGAATTTCATTTTATTGGTTTATTGTTGTTTAATTTAAAGATTTACGTTTAGAAATTTCCTGCCATATATGAAACATTAATAACATTGCGTCACCAAGGCAACTGTTCAATATTAATGACGACCAATGCCATCGATTTGTGATTGTAAATTATTGACTACTTCAGGAGGAAATTGATCTCCTAGGATATCTCCAAGGTTTATTTTTTGATTGCCGGGAATTCCTTCGTAGGCTCCAATTTCAATTCCTTCTTCTACCTAAAAAAAATAAAAGAAAAAATTTTAAATTTGAATTGAAGAAAAACAGTGAAAGTTTTTCTTGGTTGAAAAGGAAATTTTGTTTTTGTTGCAATTATTATTGAATTAATTGATATTCATTAACAAAACTTTCTTTTGATTTGAAGCGCCGGTAGTTTCCAATCGCATTGATTTTACACTATAATTAAGAGTGAAGTACAGATAAGTATATGGATGGAACCATCAAATTGGATCTTTTGGCACTGTAGAAATCTATTCCCCCAGGAGGCTCCCATACAGCGTCTTGGTTCCTATTAAATATTTAACTCTTTGGATTGTAAGAAAACCTGAGCTTCAGACCACACTCTAAGACCTCAATGTCAAGGTCAGAATGCCGAGGAAATAAGGGTAAAAGGCATTAACTCACAAAATTGTAAGAAAAACAAAGGAAATAATATTAAGACTTCCAGTGGTGACTGAAGTTTGGCGAGAATTGCGGCTGAATTCAAAAGTAATTAATTATTCAACCCCAAAAAACTGGAATAGACAGAAGTGGGAGTGAAACTACCCGAAACGTTCAAACCCACATTGAAAACATCTATTTCAAATAAATGATAAAGAAAAAACGAATAGGTCACCATAAAGCACAGATTAAGGTCAATAAAAAAACGTTCAGTGGGCTAAAAAGAGAAAGGGCAATGTACAAGAATTTTGAACTCTTTGAGTTATAAGATATTAACGACATTAAAAGATGGCATGCAAATCTTGGAATTGAAGTGAGAAAGACCTAAAGTGTAGAAATTGCAATAAGACAGAACACCAATAATTTAATTGTATGTACAAATAGCGGAAAATTCACGATTAAATAGCATTATAATTATTGTCAGAGGACCTAAATGGTAATGTGGGCTTTAGGGCAAAATATAGACGTGATAGCTTCCCTGTTTGTATAAAAGGTTTGGCCGGAGGTATCACCCCCACCGACGAGTGATTTTTATGAAGAGTAACAAATTACAGCGTTTATTTGAAAGAATAGAGACATAACTAAAAAAAAATTGAGAAATTTGCAAAAGAAAAATTTTTTTTTCTAGTTATGTCACTATTATCGCCAATGACTAAAATTAATATTCACGTAAAGAAACTAATACAGCAAAATTAGTAAATTTTTTGTTCATTAATTCTAACTGCATTTACAATCCTAAAATTAGTCGAAATGGGCAAAAATACTTTTGCTAGTTTAAATTTGAGGTTGTGCACTTTTCACTCACATTCCAATTAAGCCAAAATAATATAGAAACTTACCTTTTGAATTTGAGCATCTTTTGGAATTAAATCTGAATTTTGGGCTTGCCGAATAGCTTCGTTAGTGTAAACTCCACCTTCCCTTTGAGGATAGGCAGTTGCAAGGGCTAATATTGCGACCAGTACAACTCCTAAAACGCCTCGCATTTTGATTCTAAAAAATTTTGATTATTATTCGCTCGTGTGGAATCACTTTCACCATTTACCTTTTCAATACAACGAAAACACTGACATATATCTGTCCATTTCACCTTTCTTACTTTTATAAGATTTCTCCTTCCCAAAATCCACCCATATGTACTTCGTGACCACTCTCATACAAAGATGACCTGAATCGATGCTGTTATACAAAATCATGTTCAAATATCAAATATTGTTTTTGTACTTACAACAATTCTAATTATTGTTATTTCTCAAAGGCTATTTCAATAAATCTTGGCAACAAGATACTTTTTTACAGTTATGTAACAAATCAAATTAAAAATTAATAATGGTACTCAATCCGCTCATTACTGCTACCTACACAATTATCATTATTATTGAAAAAAAAAAAAGTAAAAATTGACATAATTTACTAATTTCAATGTGTGGTACCATAACATGAAAGTAAACTTGATTAAGTCACGAGTTCAAAAGAAAGTGTCATTCTTACACGATTAAAACACTTTTCCTCATCACCTATGAACTTGTATCCAATTAAAAAATTTATAAATTATCATATTTCTGCTCGTTTCGTAAAATGTGGAACAAATAGATAATTTTTTAACTGAGCAAATAATATAACTTTCGCACGTAAAGTGCAGTTAATTATTGACCATTTAAAATTATTTACTTTTAATTAAATATGAATTTATTGAAATGCAAGAATCGTTTAGATTAAAATTTTAATAATGTTAATTTTTTAAAGGTAAATATGGAAAGGTGAAAGTATCGATTGAAGATTGTATCGTCCCATAACTATAATTTCCTGCTGTGTTTATCTTAACCATATTAAAATTTAAAAAGTTGAATTCAAAAATTTAAATTTTAGTCGATTTGTCTTATTTGTTTGTAAATTTAATTTAGGTTCATCGCCATATGCCCATCAAACCTGTTTTTTTTACCGGTATAGTAATTTTTGTTTCGATATTTCACATTTTCTCAGCTTAACAATAAATTGCTCTGTAGATGACATCAGTTCACGCTCTATATTTAATTAAAAATGTTTTTTTTGCGAATTCTATCTTAAATAATTTATCAGCTAAAAAAAATTGAAATTAAATGTAATTTACTAGAAAAATAGAATAGTTTTGATATTTGATCTATCAGTGAAGTAAAAAGCAATCTTTTCCTCACTTAATTTTTGTTTTATTGAATTACGTGTCGCCCAACAATACTGGAATTATTTTTACAATTTCTTGCAAGATAACCACTAAAATTAAGGATGTCACGATATCCCAATATCAGAATTTAATTTGCATAATTAGTGCTTAACATATTTCTATGATTGGTTCCAACAGGACGGTGCCACATGCCATACAGCCACCGCAACAATTGATTTATTGAAGAAACAATTCGGTGATAAAATTATTTCAATAAGTGGATCTGTCAATTGGCCACCAAGATCATATATGATTTAACATCTTTGAACTATTTTCTTTGCGACTATCTTAAGCCGTTGGTATATGCGTTATAAACTAGCGAAGATTGAAGTATTTTGAAAGCCAAAACTCGAGTTATTTTAGACATCAGGCTCCATATGCTTGAAAAAGTGGTCAACAATTGGACTCAGTGACGTAACTACCAGTGTGAGCGGTGTGCGAATGGACACAGCCTGTAAAATGGGCTAAAAATGAGTTCAGTGCTGCCAAAATGGCCCTGGAGCACTGCAAAGCGGAGGGAAGCGCGACGCGGAAGAGTCCATTTTGGCAACACATCCACCTACGACAGAGTTGAAAAAAAATGCGAGATTCACCCCATTCCCAGTAGCACAATTTGCCGAGTTGGAAAGCCATAGGGGGATGTTTTTAATGAGTTTAGTGTTGCCAAAATGGCTCTGGAGCGCTGCAACGCGGAGCGGATAACTCGGTACCGGGAAAACTCGGCACTGTCAACTCGACACCAGTTGAAAAAATTAAAAAAAATTAAAATATAAAAAACTTTATAATAAAATTACATTCAAAAAAATTATATAAAGTATAGATTTTTTACTAAAAATAATGGACCCCAACGAAATTGTAACTCAAAGAGAAGGCCAACGATATAGTCACGATGGCATATGTGTATGTTAAAAATAAACCGAGTAAGGATGGCCTACGATTCTTTTGGCGTTGTCAAAACAAGGACCACGGAAAAACATTCGATTGGAAATAGAACTTACTGTGTAATGGGTGTATATGGACAAATACAGCTGACGGATCCATTCATTCATTACGAATCCCACATCCGTGCTGCAATACCGGCAATGCGGTTCAAGTGAAAATTGCAAAAATTTCCACAGCTGTTAAAAGAAAAGCGAAAGAGACAATGGAAAGCCCCAAGAAATTAGAACTGTGGTTTCTCAAAACATTTCGGATGCTGCTTTTTGTATTGATGATAGTGCAACACCTAATCCACAAACGCGTGAGGAAATATTATTGCCCATAACTTATACTCAATGCCAAACCAATCCTGGACAATTTGAACCTTTCCCCTTGGGAAATTCTGGATTTGGCGATGCCCAACGAATTTTAATATTTGGACGAGAATACAATAACACCTGGAGTGGACAGATGCGGGAAGTTTTTATTGATGGTACATTTTTGCTAACTCCGCCATTATTTAATCAGATATTTGTCTTGCTTGCTCGTCGTGGTGAAGGTCGCGGATTTGTTTATTAATCCAGAAGCTGTAAATGTAGATTACGAGGGTGGTATACATAATGCTCTGCGCGCAGAATTTTCTGATGTTAAACATCTTTCGGAAGTTCACCTTCAATTCACACTCTTATTAACTTCTTATTATAATAATATTTTTCAATTGGTAGATTATTTATCGGATCATACATCGGATCATTTATCGGATTTTGAAGTTAGAAAATCATAAAATTTATTTTAGTAGAATATAGGAGTAAAAATGATTGCAAAAAAAGTGATATACCGATTGATATAACGTGATACAAGACACAAGAGTCGGAAAAACAGGAAAAGTTGGTATACGATTTAAGAGGAGTTTATAGCGATTTCTAAAAATGCGACGGAAATGGTCTTAAAAATCCGATCTTTTGGTGCCGAGTTGTCCGGTGCCCCAGACCTCCCCCTCCCCCGGTTTGGCAACCACTTCTTCACATTTAACATACGACGTTATACATTAAGGAACTATAACCCCCTTCCTTAACATTTAGGACTAGGTACATTAGTGGAATCAGTCGAGACTTTCCTCCCCCAGATGTAAGTAAACAGCAAAGCAGCTGTTAAAGAATCAAATCAAGAAAGCAAAACAAATTTATCCCCTAATATGTGAACAAATAGGTGTGAAACCGGGGAGGGGGGTCTGGTCAAGGTATGATCTATATATGAACGAAAACTCGTCTTATACTGTGCATCGTCACATAACGTCCGCCATATTAAATTATTAAGATGTCAGATTAATATACTAGTGGCGCAAAATCATATCTTGTGTTCAATATATTTTAATTGGCACAGGTAATTATTAAATGGCAAGGTAGATGTCTATGCTATGTATTTTAGTAACACGCCGTCCGCCATATTGCATATTTTGACGTTTAAAGATGCGCAGTATCATACCTTGTAAATTATTATACCATGGGTCTGGGGGTATGGAATACCCCCTAGCACAAGGAAGTAACGATATGACTTTTCAAAATTGATAAAAGACGCAAATTTAATCCTTACATATTTTTTCTAGCCTGGATAAGCCCTCTAAACACCCTAAAATGTGAAAAACTTAGCATGCAACTGTGAAGGGAAGAGGAAAGAATGTTTTGAACCCCATTAAACTGCATTATATTATTACGACCAAATTTTGTTCTTTTTTATTTTTCTCTTGCTCCCAGACCCAAAATTTGAAGTTACGCCACTGATTGGACTGACAAAATTACTTTCAAATGTTAAATGTCATCGAATGGTCTTTCATATAAGATAAACAGATCAGAGATATCAAAATTTATTGCTATTTTGTTTTAAATTTAAAGTACTGACGCTCTAAATTCTAAAAGACACTCCATATAAAACGAAAATTACTATTCTCCATAATAGCTATGATAATAGTTGACATTCCAAATATCAGATTTCAGCTTTAGCGTTAGTTGTTAATAATTTTATTTGTTTGCGACCGCCACCGAGATCGTTGCGGTGGGTTAGAAACTTTATTTAAAACAGTTTGATGTTGAAAATGTTTGTTTGCAAGGCAATTTTTCATTCTAACTTTCAGTTATCTGTCTTATGGATGAAGACGTCGGGTTCATTTTGAAGGAAGAACAAGATCCAACATTCTTACGTGCAGAAAGGGGATCACGGTTCAAAACAAATATCTACTTCGGGGGTGGTCCAACCAGGGGTCAATTCTCGTTAATGCTTGCTTGACTCCACCACCTTGAGGTTGGATTCGCATGGGCGGGAGGTTCTTGAGAAAATGGGTATAAAACTAATACGGAAGCAAAATGGAATTTCAGTATCTCGCGGGGGATTTATGTTCCTTTATGGACCGGTCTGCTCAACGGCCTAGCAGGACTTATTCATGTTGAATAAGTACCCTCTGACTCGTCGTGGTTTGCTGGGGCTCGTCAGGGGAATCCTGCCGTGGAATAAAATCTAGGGTCCGATAGCTCTCTAGGGGGAAGGTGCAGAATAAATATTAACTTTACATGTAACACTTCAAGCTACAAGTTCTATCAACTGTTTCATCCGCTCCGTGGACTCCAAAGCGACAGTTTAATATGAGATGGGCAATTAAATCTCTAGGGGTGCTACAATCACCACTAAATCATTGGACCCAAAAGGGGTTAAGATTTGAAATAAAATCAACAACGGAAGTGCGACGTTCGGAGATAATTCTAGCGTATGCTTGCTTGACCCAGCCAACCTTAGAAGCAAGGATTTGTAGTGGCTGTGGTTCTTGGGAAAGTTGTTTAAAAATATCCAGAAAGCAACTTTAGTGCCTCACTGTGGAATGATTTTCAACTATGGACCTCAGTTATCCTGTCTGATCTACCGGAGATCCTTCCACCTAAGGCCTAACCAGGACTTGTAAGATGTGCGGTGTTGAATAGGAATACTGGGTTGCTGGGGACCCCGCCGTGAGGTGTCGACATCTAGCACCATAATCTAAAAGTGGGCATATGTCGACTGCACCGACTACCCCTAATGATCCTCCTCAGCCGACCCGTTTTGAAGCAAATCTCCCATTAAATGAAATGATTTGTGAATATTTGTTGTGGATATTATACTTTTTCGTTTGAAAAAAGTTGTGATAATACATAATATTATTTAAATTTTTTTTCTTTTTGCTGATATTATCCATATTATACCATTAGATACGAAACAGAGACATTCTTCCATTATGAAAGTTCATATTTATAAAATTAAAGATGCAGTTGTAAGAGATCATTTTCTGCTACATATTTGGAAATAGAAAAAGGAAACTCTTAAACTCCACGTTAGTAATTTATGTAATTTTTGAACCATAATCTTTAATAGAATTAAATGTAATTTTTATTAAAAGTAATTGCTGGTACTAAAATGAAGTACTTAATTAGATTTTATTATACCGAAGACACACAAAATTGTTACAAAATGTTAAATATGCATTTCATAACCTGCATCGCATGTATCCTTATACTTCCAGTTTAATTACCACTGCTTTCACTTCTACCCATCATTTTAAATAATTTATATCATCATTTTAAACATGTTTTTATAAGTATATCTTGAATGTTGACCAAAGCATGGTATTTTTGTAAAGAAAATCCACATGTAACTGTATTAAATAACATAAATTATCATTTTAAAACAATAATTGCACATCTTCATGATTAGGGCCGGCTTGTTGATGCAATATTATATCGCCGATAATAATAATAATAATATTTATTGTAATAACTATTATAGAATATTAAAAGAAATATAACTACCCACTATCTAATTTTTGTCTCAGCGAATTTCAAAAATATCGTTTTTTTGACAAAATAGTGGGCGTTTAAATTTTCAAAGAAAAATTGGATGATTTTTTGTAAAAAATTACAATCAATCAGTCAGTTAAATCCCAAGAAAGTCAATGACGTCACTCAAAGTAAAATGTTCTGGAGTTAATAAAACTCCCCCAATCGGATCCCCGGCGGGGAGTACAATGAGAGAGCTTGCGACAAACACCACCATCAGACTAACACCCATTATGTTCATGCAGAGATGTTATAAGCATATGGACCTGCAATGTTCGGGGGCTGTCGCAACCTGGAAATATGAGCATTGTGGAAAACAAACTGGCACGACATGACATAGATATCGCTGGAATAGCACAAACGCCCTGGAAAGGAAAGGGTCATTACACGTTAGAGAGAAGGAGCACCATCTATTTCTCCAGCCATGAAACTCACGATCTAGAAAACAAGGTCTGTGGTTCCGGCTATATTTTCACTCGTTTTCCGTGACCGTTCGATTTGGGTCGGTTTTATCAGTTTTCTACAAGTGGCGACCATCTTGTTTTATTATAAGCTAGATCGTGCTTATAAGTAGAAAACCGACCCGAATCGAACGGTCACGGAAAACGGATAAACTTGTTTGTTTACATTATAGTTTTAAAATAAACAAACAAGATGGTTGCCGTTTGTAGAAAACTGAGAAAACCGACCCGAATCGAACGGTTACGGAAAACGAGTGAAAACATAGCCGGAGCCACAGACCTTGTTTACTAGATCGTGATGAAACTAAGAGTAGAAAAATGGCGTTGCTATTATAAAATCAAAAAGGATAAGTAATTACATCATGGGCTATAACCCATAATAAGCGATGGAATCATAACCATAAAAATAAACTCCAAACTCATTACTACAAATATAATTTAGGTGTATGCTCCCACAGCAGAAGCTGATGAAGATATGGTAGCAGAGTTCTATGGAGATTTGGAAGCGGCTGTGCAGAGTGTCCCGAGTAAAGAGATGCTGGTTGTAATTAGCGATTTTAATGCTAAAGTATACGAACAACAAATGACGACGAGCATATTTTATAATAAGAAACCTTTTTGGAAGATAAAAACCCCTTATTGAACATTATTGTCAAAAAAGGTGTGTAAGCAAACACTTAAAGTTGTAAGAATAGATCTTGTTTACATTTAAAGTCAACTTGTAACATTATACATTACACTAACACAATATTCTTGTCCCTATAAAGTGATTTGTGCGGTCGTTTTGTCGAAAGTTTGATAAATCTGCAAAGAAGAGTAATTAGTGCAAAAATTCAAATTTACTGCCAAAAACGGTTACCTCCTATTTTTATGTCTTTTTTGAAAATGCTAGGCAATTTTTCGATTTTGGATGAAAAGTGGAGAAAGATAATTTCTGCTTTCGTTCGTCAACGTTGTGCAAGCCAGTTGCGAAATTTGCGAAGTCGATTTCACGTTGCGAATTTCGAGTTTTGTATTCTCTGGAGCGAAGTTTCCGATCCAGGGAGCCTTTTCGAGCGATTAAATAGTATTCGCTAGTATAGTAGTCTTCCGAATTTCTAGTTAAGGTAGGAAGATTATGTAAATTTCTAAGAGTGACGTCATCGATGCATGTGTAAGAAAATTGCACAAATTTGCGTTTAATTGATGAAAATTGTAGTAACCAATCTCGTTTATATTGGTGAATACAACGGTAAATACGCTGTTCGAGACCTAAAATAGCGAAAATTGTCATAAGTAAGGAACACAAAAAGTTGAGGTTATGTACCAGAAACCAGCTGTTACATCTGGGTGTTCGATCGCACAAAATTACACTAGGAGCACTTATTTTGTTCGTGGAGAACTGCGAATTAGGGTTCACGAATTATTATTAAAATTTGAAAAAGCCAACTGCCAAGATCTGCTACCAGGGCCGGTATTCTGAACTCGCTCCACTCCAAATGAGCGAGTGAGTGGTTTAATTGCGAGTGGAGTGGTAATTTTGTATTCTCATTGATTCTCATGTGCCGCTCCAGCCATATGACAGCTATATCGCTCCGCTCCTCTAAAAGCGAGGACCTCAGAATACCGGCCCATGTTGCAGATGGTCTACTACTGCACAAACTTCCTAAGGCGGGACTTGCGACACAGCGGTTCCCAAACAAACGATTTGTTCGTCAAATTTATTTAATTTCACATTGTTATTTTTGTACAATTATTGATTGTGCCACACATATTCATTGATTTTATCAAAACGCCATTTAGTAAAATTAATATTAAATGTAATGGTGGTTTGATATAATCACACAAACCAACACATTCGGCTATAGGACTATTTGTAGTCCAAATTACAAGATTGAATTTTTACATTTTGTGTTCGAATCCATTATATAGTATAACTTTTCCCGAGTCTCCTAAATTGAATTTAGAATCTAGCCTTCCCTGTTGAAATAAGTAGTCTCAAATATGTTCACAGGCAATAAAACTTGCGGAACATGATCTGTGTGCTCTGAACATCACAACTACCTCAGTTTCCGAGTGAGGGACTGTGCAGTTGGTTTCAGAACACCACAGTATATTACCTTTCTCTATGTACAGGTTAGTCTCTACAGGGGAGGAGGGGCAAATGAGATCTCACACTACATGTAAAAATTGCTAGGGCCGACCCTGAGTAAATGTTTTGTCATTCTGTCAACACGCGCTTTCCATTGGTTAGTTACCATTTACGTATTAGTACTAAATTTTATGGAACATTTAATGCGTGTACTACGGGCCTTAAAGGTTTAAATATTCACAATCGAAATTACACTTTCCCAATACTTGTATATTTAATAACATAACACAAATTTTATTTTCAAGTTAAGCTAACCTAACTTATGGCGGCTGTAACGGTGAATGCATAAACGAAAAAAATGGTTGCATAAACGTATACAAACGTACAAAAACGAATGACACAAAAAAATGTCAGAAATTGAAATGGGGGGGGGGGGGCTGGAGGGCTGGAGAAATGATTGCGGGATTTTCAATTAACGATACTTGGCTAACCGTGCTTGCACAATCGAAAATAATACAGCATACAGCTCCGCCAACGTTAGAACCGACTTTAGGGGCGTGTCAGGCGCTGCTAAAATTAAAAATGTACACTCAAATGAAGAAGTTTCTCGGCGCGAATATTTAAAATCCATAAATTATTTTGTCAAATTGCAGTCACGAAATACGTAAAAAATGTTACCGCAAATATTAAATAAAGCACTTTTGGAATAAAAAATTATAAAATAACACGAAACCGAATAACACAAAAAATCACGACAAATGTAAACACACGCAATGATTTGTAACTTTTACAACAGAATGTACTTGAGAAATAACTCAACGTTCATTGGTTCATTCAAATTTTTATCATATTAGTTGGCATATTTGCCGCGTCCTTTCTAAGCTTGGTGGAGCTGTAAATGCACAAACGATTGACACCATTTTTGACCAAAAATTCGCGATGGGAGGACTGACCTCCCCCCCCCCCACTTAAATTGTAAATCTTTTGCGAACGGTGTTTGCATAAACAAAAAAATGTTTGCAGAAACGTACACAAACGAATGACACAAATATTTATCCAAAAATCGAAATGGGGGGGGGGGCTATCAGCACCACATCCGCAGACTATATACATGGCGGTCACCAGGTGACGGGTTTCGAAACCATATAGTTTATGTACTCATAAAATCGAAGATAGAGAACATCCATAAAAAACACAAGAATTTACCCTGGTGGCCTGGTGCAGCAGTACAGAGATCCATCAAAGTTTTTAAACTTTACTTTACAGTTAAAGTAAAGTTTGCCAAGAGATTAGAAGAAAAATACAATTAGAACACACTCGCAAAGGAGACAGATGTGTCACCAGAATAAATATGGCAGGAGGCTAAAGATATGATCGAGATGACTGTAAAAGAATTCCTGCAACTTAAATGCTTATGAAACGAAAGCACAATGGATGACGGATGCCGCCGCAAATCACCTGAATGGGGATCCCCACATGAAAGTGTCCGAGGCGCTGCCCTGAACGGGGTGGCGGCAGATACTGACCTTGTAGTCTGCAACGAAGGAGATCATCCGTATTTCGAAAGGGGCCCCTCTCTGGTTCCATAATCGGTATGACGTTGGCAACGCAGTCTGTATCGCCCATGGTTGAAGAATGGAGAGTCCTCAACGAATAAACAGGCAGCGACAGCAGATATATCAGATTAGATATTGCACGACCGACGACTCTACGTAGGATAGAGGACATATGGGCGTGGAGAAAAGTGGACAACGACAAACTTGAAAAGTTTCTTAATACCAACCAACCGCTTCAAAAAGGCGCTGATGCCATGGAAGCTTTCCTCATCCATGCGTTTGTATGCTGCGACCACCGGTCTATTTTTGTGGAACAAAAAAATCGGAAAGCTCAGAAAAGAAAGTGCAACAATGTAAGAAGAAGTTATTATCGAGCCCTGCATAGAGACACTCAGAGAGGTGAACAATAGAGAGCAGACTTGAAATCCTTAACTAGCTTAACTTATTAGTGGGGTTCGCATATGACCTGACGCTGGTGGCGGGAGCTCGCAAGGAAGCAGAACTTCAAGAAAATGCCGACAGGATGATTCTGGACATTCACGCCTGGATGTCATCAAAAAGGCTTGTGATAGTACTCGAAAAAACAGAGGTGGTGTTGACCATCGACAGGAGGAAGTGCGGCCCACTGACTTTCAAGATGGTTAACTCAAATATTCAATTCGCTAGTTACAAGTGCACTTGGACAACGCACTATCCCATTGCCTGCACATCAAGTTGGCGGCTGAGAGAGCCCTATATTGCTACCAAATGTGGAGGGACCTTCCGAATATAAACGGAGAGTCTTGGCCTCAGTCGCGCCAATATAGGAAGAAGCCTTTTCAAAGGTTACATATCTGCGGATGCTCTCTCGAATTCAAATGAGATTTGCCTCAGAGTGGCTCGATGCTATAGAACCGATTCCACGGACGCGCTGTACTGGTGGTGTCGTCACAGGTGCCAATTGAATTGTTAGCTTTCGAAAGAAAATCCAAATATGAAAACGCGACTTTAAAACCACACTACCTAGGAAGAAGTCCATCGAAGATTGGCAGACACGATGGGACAAGAGTGAGGTCGGTAGATGCAGAGGCGGTGCGACCGGTGCGGTCGCACCGGGCGCCATCCTAAGGGAGGCGCCAAAATGACAAAATATTAAAAAAAAAAATTTACTTGAAGAAAAATATACTAAAACTGAAAGATAGTCGCTTTGCTTTGCTTGATTTGTTTAAATAAACATTAATAACAATAATCTTCAAACAAATATTGTTTTTGTTTACTTTTTATTTATTCTACGAGGAGGGGGGGAGGCGCCAAATTGAGATATCGCACCACGTAAAAATCTTGCTAGAGCCGCCGCTGGGTAGATGGACGCATACTCTAATACCAAACATAGGAAAGTGGTACAACAGAAACCATGGAGAAACATCTTATAAATTGAGTAAAGTTTTGACGGGACACGGCTGCTTCGAACAATACCTCCACAGGTTCAAAAGAGCTACAACCAACCACTGCACAGTCTTCGAGTGCGTTTACTGGACTGATCAAAGATTGGAAGCAGAAGCTGAAGTGGTGTGTATCTTGACGCCAATAAATTTGGTGGAAAAGATGCTGGAAAGCGAACAAAATTGGTTTGTCATAGAAAGAATCAAAGAATGGTAAAAGCAATGTGGGCAGGCTTATGGGAATCCTACATAAAATTATTACCAATATTTCCCCTAGACTTTTGACAGAAATTTAAAAAAAAATAGTAGCAAATTCACGTTAATTTATCTAGTGTATTATATTTCTATGGTCAAATGAGTTCCTCATAACCTAACTTTTTTAACACATTTTAAGTAAAACCGTAAATTAGTTCTATTTATTACGAAAATGTTTCAAAGTAGTGTAAAATTAAGAAGTTTACTTCGGACTACACAAAATTTACGTTCTATAAATTTAAATTTGTTGGTAAATAAAAATAAATGTGCGGTTTGTTATGGTCAAGAATACCACAAGACCTACAATTACAGAAAAAAAGACTTTATGAAACGAGATAATAATAATAAAAGTGATGAATCTAGTAACGACAACATTTCTAAGATTTTTAAACCCGTACAAATCCCAGTGAATTCAAGTGCCGATAATATTGGAGAAGACTTTACCGGGCCCCTAAATAAGTTGGACATTTTGAAGGTTTTAGAAAAGTTTTATCATGATAGACAAATTAGGGACATATTTGCTGGTGAAGGAATAGACAGTGAGTTGATTACCGTTTTTTTTATCCAAATTTTGTTTGTGTGTTTGATTTTTAGGAGATACGTTACATGAAGCATATATAAGTTTTAGGAAATATTGCATGGACACGACGTCGTTGCCGGTAGAATTGCACCTCCTCATCAATGATATTCTGCAAGGCGCATATTCCCACACGGACATTTTACCCTACTTCAGGAGTCACATGAAACGAGTCTTTCCTCACTTGGACTGTATGGAAGTTTTGAAGAAAATATCCGATTTGAGTACTCCACCCCAATGGTACGACGGTGCAAGGAAGATGAAACGTAAAATTATATTTCATACTGGACCAACCAATTCGGGTAAAACCTATCACGCGATGAAGCGATTTTTGGAGTCGAACTCAGGAATTTATTGTGGCCCCCTTAAATTACTTGCTTCGGAAGTGTTCAACAAGTCAAACACCTTAGTAGGTATGACACGTTTTATGTTGCTCTATTTTAAAGAGTTTTCTTTTAGGAAACGCCTTGCGATCTCGTTACTGGTGAAGAAAAGAAATTTGCTGACCCTGACCAGAATGCATCCTCTCACCTGGCATGTACAGTTGAAATGACCAACCTTGTGAATAAATGTAAGATAGTACATTAGATTAGATGATTCACAAACTGATTTATTAACAATTCCTCAATTTAAAAGAAAAATTATTCCTGCCTTGAAAATTTTGAAAAGTGTTTTGGAAATTGCTTATCGAGTAGATTTTTTATGACTCATCAATTTTACTTCCATTCAATTTTTCTCTGAAATATTCCAAAATTTCATTTTGCTTGGGTAATTTTTTGTTTGTAACCATTTTATTTTGTCTTGCTGAACGTTAGTTAATTGGAATTATTTAATTAATAATATTATTGTGTCCAGCTTTGAATTCGCACCCCCAGAAAGCAAGGGGGATAAGTCCAAAAAGTCACTTTTTGAGTTAGATATAAAAAAACATTAGACTTCTCAATATGTAAAATATGTAAAAAAAAAGAATCTTGTCCATAGTCCAATTATTTCCGCTAGAAAACCGCCAAGTTCCCTTTCCATCTGATAAACTCGGTAGATTTGGTTCTTTTGGACTTGGTAATATTTTCAACAGCTTTTTAATTTTATTATTTTGCTTAATTTTAACCAATCAAAATTGTTGATTTTCAAATTGAATTTTCAATTTATTATCTTTTACATAAATGTGATTTTTTTTATAAGAGTTCAAAAAAAATATTCAAAATCTTCTAGCTCAAAATGCATAAAAATAAATTGTAAAACATTGAAGGAAAATCAAGTTTCTTTTTTCTTTTTTTAGATGAAATTGCAATTATAGACGAAATTCAAATGATACAAGATCCTGGGCGAGGTTGGGCTTGGACGAGGGCGTTGTTAGGAGTTCAAGCAGACGAAATTCATTTATGTGGTGAGGAAGGTGCAATCGATTTAGTGCAACAAATATGTGCAACAATGGAAGAAGAAGTTGAAATTAGAAAGTACCAACGTTTGACTACACTTAAGACTGAAGACAGAGCTTTGGGTTTGTTTAAAGTCGATTTGTTTTTGAGCGAAAATTGTTTATTTTATTTTTCAGGCAGTTTGAAGAACATACAACCGGGAGATTGTGTAGTTTGTTTTAGTAAAAATGACATTTACCACGTTTCAAAGGCTATTGAAGAAACGGGGAAAGAAGTGGCTGTGATTTACGGAAGTTTACCTCCCAATACGAAACTGTTGCAGGCTGCCAAATTTAATGATCCCGAAAGTAATTGTGGTGTTCTTGTAGCCACTGATGCCATTGGAATGGGGTTAAACTTGTAAGTTTCCATTCAATTTTTTTTATTTTTTTCAATTGTTTTTCTTGTGTTTAAGGAGCATCAGGAGGATTATTTTTTATTCGTTAATTAAACCAGTGGTCAACGAAAAAAATGAACTTGATATGAGCACCATATCCATCTCACAGGCTCTCCAGATTGCAGGTCGAGCTGGAAGGTACAAAAGTCAAATTTTTCTTAATTTTTGTTTTCATTTCGTTTGCTTTTTTTGTTAGATTTGGCACACAGTGGGAGGAAGGCTTGGTAACAACTTACAAGGAAGCAGACTTGCCTATACTGAAAGATCTGTTAGCTCAAAAACCTGAGCCTATAAAAAAGGCAGGTTTACATCCAACAGCAGATCAAATCGAATTGTATGCTTACCATCTGCCTCATTCAACTCTCAGTAACTTAATGGTAATCAAACTAAATTTTAAACCAAAATTTTGTTGTAAAACTAAAATTTTAGGATATTTTTGTAAAATTATCCACAGTCGATGACTCCTTGTACTTCATGTGCAACACAGAAGATTTTAAAATTTTAGCTGAAGAAATTCAACATATTCCTTTACCCCTCAAAGCAAGATACATGTTTTGTTGTGCCCCAATCAACAGAAAACTGCTTTTTGTTCGCAAAATGTTCATAGAGGTAAACTTCTTTATTTGTACCGACTTATCCAAAAATGATGCATTATTTGATTTTTCAGTTTGCACAAAGATACAGCAAATCGGAACCCATAACTTACAAATGGTTGTGTAGTAAGATTGGATGGCCTTTACAGCCACCTAAAACAATAGTAGATTTAATGGAATTGGAGGCCACTTTTGATGTTCTGGATTTGTATTTGTGGTTAAGTTACCGTTTTGAAGACTTATTCCCAGAGCCTGATTTAGTGAGAGACATGGAAAGGAAATTAGACGTCATCATCGAACAAGGAATGCTCCAAATAACCAGGTTATTGAAAAACTCCGAAAATAGTTTGGCTCCCGACATGTCGACCATTTTTCAAGGTGAAGAATTAGGTAATCAAAATGAAAATGACTTCCGTAACTCTGGGAAGAAACGCATAACTGAGCAGCTTTTGGCTGAAGGATCCTTGACACCAGAAATGTTACAGGAACTTAAGAAGGAATTCTATCAAGATTTGTTTAATAAGGGTTCACCTAAAAGTCGAAGAAATATAAGAAGAGTAACCAAAAAATAAATGTAATTATGATTTTATTAGTGATTAATAAAAAAAATTGTTTTTATAGTTTTTGATTTATTAATTTTTGTGTGTGGAAAGCAATCTAACTCTTTCATTTTATTATTTATTAATAAAAATTATTAGTTATCCTACAAGCAGATGAATTTTTAAAAAATGAACTGATAAAATGTTTATTCCTACAAGAACACTCGGAAAGTATACTCAAGTTTAACTTTTAATTTTTTGTCGAGTTCTAATTACTTCAAATTATCTTTTATCATCCATAACAATAAAATTTTGAAAGATTATTTTTAACCCTGCGTTCGGGGAGAAGCTACTTTCGCTACCCAACGCTACCAAACATTTCTTTTTTTCCTTCTATCGAGCTTCCAGTTGCTTCCAAACGGTTTGGCTCCCCCTACCAAAATGTTTGTAGCGACTGAAAGGGGCGGAGTAAA
The DNA here is from genome assembly GCA_958510855.1 of Rhagonycha lutea. NCBI lineage: Eukaryota > Metazoa > Arthropoda > Insecta > Coleoptera > Cantharidae > Rhagonycha > Rhagonycha lutea. The sequence continues at coordinate 24,214,838 of OY294041.1, read as the reverse complement.
AGCGTTTGGAAGCGACTGGAAGCCCGAAAGAAGGAAAAAAAGAAATGTTTGGTAGCGAAAGTAGCTTCTCCCCGAACGCAGGGTAAATATCACATTTCTGCGCCAGGGACATTTTGTTTTATGTTGGTTATATTCGGGTGGTCACATTGCACATGCACAGCCATTTTGATTTTTAATCCGTTTTGTGTGCTCGTGTCGGTAAAATGACGGAACTTTTCTTGAAATTTAGTGAAATTGTGCGATTTGCAGGGGTTCTAATTAATCTGCAGGTGTCTTGTCCAACCTAGTGGTTATTGGAAAATACGTAAGCACATTTTAATTTTTCTATGCATGCCATTTAAAGATATCAGTAAGAAAATTTTAAACATGACGATTCCTCCTTTGAAGTTTCTTGGAGTACGGGAAGCTCAGTTTTTCGAAAAACTTGTTTATTTTTAATTCTAATTATTATAAAAGTGTCCTAAAGCATCAATTTTCGATTTTTTCATAATTTAGTGTTTTATCAAAATCCTTTCAATAAGGTTACCATATTTTATAATCATGAAATCGGGACATTGACACAGGCCCGTAGTCAGATCGAAAATAAAGGTAAGACAAACGGTTTGTACTTTGTATGGCCGGGCAAATTTTAGTGTTGCGGATGCGAGATGGGTTCGTGGGATTTTTTTAAAGTGCCCCAGGCAAAAATTTTTTAAATTTCAAGGTCAACGCGGTTTAAGAAAAGTTGTATTATCGTATTATATGGTATTATCGCACAGCCACACGCCAGGGGCGAATGGGCTATCAAAATTTATGGTCGGTGCTCGGTCGGTGGGCCAAAAATGCAATGATCACGGGGGGAAAATGCCTTTATTTGGGGACCCTTCTCCCCCTTTGAAAAAAAATTATTATATGTACCCTGCGTTCGAGGAGAAGCTACTTTCGCGACCAAACATTTCTTTTCTTCCTTCTTTCAAGCTTTGAGACTAAATGGGGGTCGGTATGGGGAATGGCGAATGGGGGTTGTATTTGGTTATAGCAAGTTATAGTTCGACGCAGCCATTTTGCTTTTACACGAGTGTAGTAGGCGAAAGGCGGCACTTTTTTATATTTATCCATTTTTGGCTTATTGTTCGCCAAAATGTTAATGAGTTTGGTTCGTGATTTCGAAGCTATCGTAATGTTATACTCTCGGAGCTTGTTGTTCAGTTTTTCAATGGTCTCACTTTGGTACTTCACCACTCGGTACATTTTTTCTTCTTTATTTTCTATTTTGCTGTAAAAGTAAGGGTGTTTATTTTCTCGTTCCTTCTTTCTTATCATTTTTTCTATCATTGTTACTGGAAAACCGTTTGTTGTTGCCAGTTGTTTAACGATTTTTAGTTCTTTCTCTTTATTAAGCTGATTCATTGGTGTTCTATAAATTCTAGTTAGATAATATCTGAATGCTGCGGTTTTTTGTGCATATGTGTGCGCCGATTCTCTTGGAAGTGCATCGCATTGTGTAGGTTTTCTATAAATATCCCATTTGATATCATTATCGTTCCATTTTAAGCTAAATTCGAATAAATTAATGCATACTTGTCTGGGTTTTCCAGCGTAAACTTGATGTTTCCAGATTGCATGTATTTGCTTCCAAGCAAAGTATTTGCCTCCAGCTTCCCCAAACGATGAAGAAACTTTCTGAATTCCCCGTGTCCTGTTAGAAGCTGAGTGATTTTGAAGGTCGGCGGGATTGTGAGTCTCAGCGAGACTTCAGGTAAGAATTGATAGGTGACCCTACCAAATTCATACTCGTTCCATCTCTTTTGCCAAATTTTATTTATGTCAGTGATTAAAGCCTCCCTCATATGTGTTTCATATCCTGCGGATTATAAGTTTTTTCACATAGTAAGATTGTTCTACCCTTCTTCAAAGATTTCCAGGCGTTCAGTCGAGCAATCTCCAAATCTAAGGGATGAATCCCAGCAATGACACCCACACCCATAGAGGATACGGAAGCATAGCCCTTGGACATTGTTTGACAGCACATTCCATAACTAAACAAGAGTCTTTTTTGAACCGAAATTTTATCTATTTTGTCTATTCAGAATTCGCTGGCACAGCCGACTATGGGCACAACTACCCCCTTATAGATTCTTTCCATAGAGTGGAATAGATTTATGTCCCAAGACGCTTTGGCTTTTCTCCTGAGGGAGGAGACCAAAGCTACGGTTTTTCTACAGACGTAATTTACGCATTCCTGCATATTCATTTTGTTATCTATAAGAAGGCCTAAATATTTAAATTTGTCTACTACCACTACATTCTTATTGTTCAATTTGATATTCGTCTTTCGTTCCGACAGGCTCAGTTTCATGGACATACACCAATTATGGAGAGAATCAATTACAAACTGGAGTTTTCTACATAGTTCAATCCCGGATCCCGCTTCTATAATAATGGCAACGTCATCAGCGTATCCTATCTGAGTGATTTCCTTGATGCCCTTCAGTGGACCTTCAAAGAAATCATCAAGGCAGGAGTTCCAAAAGAGAGGTCCCAGAACCGAACCCTGCGGGCAGCCCTTGGAGACAGTTTTGGAAACTTCAGTTAGACCATTTTTCAGGGAAACCTTTCTATCCATCAGGTAAGATTTAAGAATAAGTCTCATGCAGTTGGGCCAGGAGCTGCTTGTCTCCATTGGCTAACTGCATTATTTTCATAATTATTATTATTATTTATAATCTTTAATGAAACACAAATAATTTTTACACTACTACTTATAATTTGGTTTGACACGACGCGACGTTAGTACTTCTTCTTGTTGGTGGTGTATCTTGCAAGTTAGTTCCACACTATTTATCGGGAGTTTACGCCCCCCACCCTTCCAAAATTTTCGATTCTGGGCCATGACCGTATACTAGAATCGTACCTTAATTTGTTGCAAATTTTAATAGGACCTCCTACTAAATGGGGGTCGGGTACAGTTTGGCGCAGACGTTAAGACGCAGCTGTGTCGGCGCAGGTACAGTTCGGTTATAGTTCGACGCAGCCATTTTGCTTTGCCACGTACAGTTCGGCTCAGGACATTTGATGTCGGTTGCCACGGAGTGAATTTGCGCACTCTACGGCGCGCAAGTATTTATGGCGCGATACAATTCAGATTTAAAACTATTTAAGGTACAAACTCGAGCTGACAACAACAGCTGATATAACGGCAACCATATTGGATGACCACGTGCGCATGATCTTGATCGTGTACGTGAGTAATGCCCGGTTTCATAAAACTTTTAACAATAAATATAAAGAACAAGATACGAAAAATTTTATTTAAAAACATTATTATTAAGGGGGGGGGGCAAAAACGAAGAGTTTTTACGAAAAGTTGAAAAATAGAGCAAATTTTAGGTAAAAATTAATGTTAGTGCGATATAAATCTTTATTTCAAGGATATTGCCCATCATCAGCCGCATCTAAACAGATAAAAAGAAACAAAAATGAAAAAATTGATCGGAAAAATAATAATATTCCTATATGATAATTGATAAAGCTGTTCATGCGCTTTATTATTTTTAGTGTTTTCCCGATTTTGTGCTTATTTTTTTTAGAAATCATAATATAGTGTGAACTTGGTTTTAATAAAATAATACAATTACACTGCAGAACAGGTTGTAGTGACATTGGCAATTGTGCTTATAACCTCTTCACAGCCTGATATATAATGCTGTAGTGTAGAGGCACGAATGCTATTGAAATTACCATTCGTTCTTGCAACGCAAAGTCACTATCGTTGCTGTAATTCGCTCTTATCTTAAACCTGCTAAGTGCTTATGCATATTTTGTGAAAGATGAAAAAGTATAAATGGAAAGCATTTTTGTAGAGCTCTAATCGTCGCTAACTCATAGTCACATGAGACAACCTAACTTCCGGCACCAATTGTATTATTAATTGAAATATCCATACATACGTAGCCCTAAATTTGTTCGGCAACAAAGCATACAGTATCGCGTGAACTCCATTATATCGTTCTGCCATAACGATATAATATAATGGGCTAAACAAAAAAGGCGCTATTTTGAACGTTTCGTCAACGAACCAATGCGTACTTTGTCGTAAAATGTTTAATCTTTGGTGTCTGCCAAAAATGAATATTCGGTAATTTCATTATTAATATTCGAATCCGCCAATAGAAAATTTTCTTGTATTCCATTTAGAGTATATTATATTCTATATGCCTGTGGAATTATTAAATCCGTTAAAGATTCAAGGATGCATTGAAACTTCTTTCCAATAATTGCATACGTTGACTATATTTAGGGTTGCCAACTATTTTAGAGGAAAATAAAGTAACTTGTCTTTTAAAGACAAAAAAATAAAGTATTTGTAAGAAAGAAAAAAAGTATATTTTAAATTTAAGTTTTTATTGGTTTAAATACATATTTATTTGAACTTTTAGCACTAGCTAACAATTTTTGGCTATTTTTGAAAGTGTCATAGCTAGTATTACAATCCAAATCTAGATTTAAAAAAATAAATAATTCATTTTTTATTAAGTTAATTGAGGCTCGGTTTCTTTCGTCCCGCCACGTCGTCGCTAACTCATAGTCTTCCTGCTGTGGCTTCATGCCACATGTAATTCGTCGACTCTCCAGTACTATTATCATAAATAGTTAAATTGAATGTTCATAGTTGCCGTTTGTAGAACGCCACTGAAGAAACCAGTAAAGGTGTGGCTTTCATAAGATGGAAATGAGTTAATGTGCTTGATTATCATCATTTTCCATCCAAGAATTGAGGCACATGAGACTTCTGATGGATTTGTCACTTAATCGGTTTTGGTTTTTTGTGACAGTTAACGAAGCTCTGGAAAACTGCCTCTCAACGGGCTGAGGTGGCTTGCGTTGATAAAAAGTCCTTTGCCATTGCAGCTAAGTTTGGGAAAACGCTCTCGTGGTTTTTCCACCATTCTAAAATATCTTCGGAACTGTCAGCACGTGGATCACTTAAATATTTGTCTATTTCAAACGCCAGGCCGTAACACTAACACCACTTTCCCGATTACCATCGTCAAGCGCAGGAGAATTTTTGAATAAACTTGGTGGATCAATGTCAAAATCACTTTGTTTTCGAAACTGATGTCATTGTGGACGGTGGACCGGAAGAAAAATACTTATTTTTGAAAATGTTTTCAAAATGTTCGACCGCTTCTGTTTGCAATTTCACTTTATGCCACTTATGCATGGGATCCAAGATTAATACAACACAGTATATCCATTTGGTCTTCTTATAGTGATTAATTATTTTATCCCTTGCCGCTTGAATGCTGAGAATTAAATTTTCATCTATTTCAGCCCTTTCTGGCATATTATCAAGTTCTGTGAGCCATTTATCCAATTTATCCAGAAGCATATTCGGGTCGGGTCACATCGGCGCAGACCCGGTTCGGCGCAGGACATTTTAGCGTAGAAATTAAAGACGGTATAAACATAGTATAATTTGAAGGGGTACGAAGCAAAAGTGCCTAAGTACAAAAAACGAGTTTTGAGATAATTAAGCTTATGCCTGTTTTCACCAAAAATTTATTTAAGAATTTCCTAGTAAAGAATTAGTAGTGACATAAAAAACTCTTATGTCCAGATATTGTTATTGGTATTGACCAATGAAATTTATGAAATACCTAGCTAAGAAATACTTTACTAGGAAATTCTTCAATAAAATGTTGGTGAAAACGGGCATTAAAGTTGAGCTAAGTTTAAAAATTCTTCTTAATTTATTGATATTTTTCGATGCATATAATTGGTTCAGAATGATTTGAGGATTCTAGAAATAAATAAGAAAAACAAAAAAATGTTATTATTAATGCCTTTTTTTAAAATAAAAGTCACAGGTTGTTTTTCTTTAAAGCAATTTAAAAGTTTTATTGTGGTATAAATTAAAAACCGTATAATTTAGAAACAAGATTTATTAATAAAAAAAAACAAAAACATTTGCCAACATCAGATTCTACATCCACATATTCTTGAATTTCTGAGTTACTGGCACTAGAACTTGAAACATCAGTAGATTGTTTTTGTTTCTTCTTTTCAATTTTCTCTTCATGTGGCAAATTCTTGAAAAATTTAGTTTTGATTGCCTTTGCAATAAAGGCGTAATTTGATTTTATAAATGCTAGATTCTGAGGTAATTGTTGATCATCTAAAGCAAATTTTGCCTCACCAATAGCAGCAGGATTATTTGGAAATTCAAAAATTAAATTTTTTATCTGAAATAATAGTATTTATGCATTAATATGCTAACTTTACTAAAATATGAACCAAAAGCAATTGCATTGCTTCTGAGTTTCAATTGTGAACACATTTTTAATAATATTCGACAGAAATGTTTTCGAGTCTTTCCCTCCTATTCGTTTTAACATGTTGATCTACAAAATATTAACTCAGCAAACTCCTGATTCTCTATCATAGGAGTCTCCCCTCGGCAGGGTGTAATCTGCCATGAGAAGCCTTGTTAAAAAGGCTCACCAAACAGTGCTGGCAGTTTGGGCGACTTGTCGCCAAATGGGCGACTTGAGCATGCGCCATGGCGCCCAAAATTTTGAATTGGCGACTGGCGACAAAATGGGCGACTTGAGAATGCGCAACTGGCTACTATTGAACTATTGAAACTATTGAAAAGTGCAAGTTTTTAATTTTCCGCTATTGGGATAGTGCTAAATGGCGCCATGTTAAGAAAATCGTCCTTGGCAGTTGGCACCATGGTTGGCACTTGGCATAGGGGAACAACTAGATTCATTCAAATGTTAATCGTGATTTATATTATTGTGTGTCTCGTGTCTTTTGTGTTGTGTGTCTATTCTCAATTGTCAATTGTACATCGTTTGACAATTGTCAAACAATGTACGAAAAGAACAGAAATGCTCCAATCCAGATTGGAGATCACGAAGGAGATGATATTGTAATTGACATCTTTGAAGATATTGATGTGACGATTCCTTGCATATCAATTCCAAATTAATTTTAATAAAAAAAATGTGAAAAAAGTAAATTATTGTATTTCTAATTATATTTACGTAATACTAAGGGGGGGGGGGGTAAATCTCCAAGAACACAGAAAAGGTGGCTAAAAAAAGGTCAAAGAGCGCCCTAAAATGGCATTTTTGTTTTTGGCGACTTTTGGGCGACATCTGTTAATGAATTTGGCGACCACTGAAAATAAAAACTGGCAGCACTGTCACCAAACCCTCTTTGGGTAAAAGGACCGAGAAAGAAGCCTGAAAATATCGCTCAAATTCCTGGTTTATTGGATTGATAATAATCTGCTGATCATTTTGGTACGTAAGGGACAATTTGATTGTCTCCCACTGTCTTTTATTTTGAATTAAAAATCGCCCTGGAAAAGAAATACATAATTAAAATCTAAATCTAATTTTAGTAAATTTTTTACCCATTAAATTTGAGTTTCCTTTTAAGTCTTCTTTAATCCCGTTTATTAAACTTTTTACTTCTAAAAGCTCTAATTTTAATGTTCCAATTTCAGTATTTAATAGGGGGTCTGTACCCCTCGCCAACTCGACCAGCACATCGCCAACCCTTGTAGGCCGAACTGTCCGTATATATTCCCTGGCTTGGTGATCGCCTTGGACGGTGGTTTTGATTGCCTTCAGTACTTGCTCATACGTGAGTGTTTGGCTAATCTCACCAACACAGGTGTTTTTGTCCTCTTTCTGTCGATCGTTTCATCTTCAAATTTTATCTGATTTATCTTCTCGCAGCTAAGTGTTGACTCCTCACCAAAAGGTTGGTGTGGATTCAACAGCTTTTCCTTACGTTTCCTTTTACGTACTAATTTAAACCCTTGAGAATTATTTTCTGCTTCCGCCTTAGAAATTCAGCAACTTCTCGTTAGGGTTAATCGTTAATGTTAAGGTATTTATTATCGGTAGGCTATCCCTACCTAGTACCGACTAATTAGCGGTGAGTAAAAAGGGTGTAAACTGTTGACGTCGCTAAAGTAGCTAAAATAAGCTTCTACCTTACTCGGGTCGGTTCTAAGACCTTTTTCGTCTACTACAAAACCTAAATATTTCAATGAGTCCCGACAGAATTCACATTTTTTTAAATTGATGGTAAGACCTGCTCTTTTCAATCGTTCGTAAACCTGATTTAAAGTTTTTAAATGTTCTTCAAAATTACTTGAAGCAACGACTATGTCGTCTAATTAAACGAACACTTTTTCAAATTCCGGACCGAAAATGGAATCCATTAATCGCTGCAACGTTTGAGCGCTATTATTCAAACCAATAGGTAGAACATTAAATTCAAATAAACCTCGCCTCGGGATAGTAAAGGCGGTTTTCCCGCAAGAATCTTTAGATAATGGGACTTGTCAAAAAGCTTTCCGCAGATCTATCGGTGTTAAGTATCTAGCGTCTCGCAAACGGTCTAAAATATCGTTAATATAGGGTAGTGGATAGGCATCGGGTTTAGTTATCTCGTTCAACTTCCCATCAAAACAAAAACGCAAATCGCCATCTTTCTTCTTCACCAGCACTGTTGGTGAGTTCCAACTCGAGTGCGACTTTTTGATGACGCCTAAGCGAATCATCTCATCCGCCTCCGCGTTGACTTTAGCCAACATGGCCGGCGACAACGGGTAATGACGCTGCTTTATAGGAGATACTACCCCCGTGTCTATAACGTGCTGAACTAAATTAGTTCGTCCTAACTTGTTAGGTGCGAGCTTTTTGAATTGTAAAAACATACCTCTGCCATCATATTGCCGTGGACTTATCCTTGTAGTGTGCACTTCATTGCGAATCTGCAAAGTAATTTTGCCTCATATGTTTTGGCCACATCGGGGTCTCTGTATTAATTGAAATACATTTTTATAAAATTTGTCTTGGAATCAGATATCATCATTCAGCCCATGCAATTGTGGTGGATTCATATTTTGTGTGCGAACCATGCACAATTCAACAAAATCGTAACCATCTTCACTGCTATTTTCGTATTGGAACTGGCAAAAATTTGCTTTTATATCCGTAATAGAAAGTTGAATAAGTTCGTGATATATGGAAGTTGTATCGTATTGCATTAAATATCAAATAAATATTAACAATGTTATTAGAAAACTTGTATTTTCAAGAATTAAACTAAATAACTATAACGCATAAGAAAAAACAAAAATTAAACAAATTCTTAAAGTTCATTAAGTATCGTGCTACTGGTTGTAGAACAATTTTCGGTATTTAAATTTTCAAAAAAGGGCCAATGGACTGAATTTATTGCATTTTTAGTACAAAGCTCCATCAAGTCTTTCTTTTGCTGCAGAAATTGGTGGCGGTGTTACATAAGCTGGTTGTAATTCTCCTTGGTAGCTTGAATTTCTTAGATTTATTGATCGTACAATTATTTCTTCATAGTTTGTGTTCTCATAAGAATATTTATAGAAAATTGAATAGGGGTTATCTTTTGTTACTTTTATAACCCTAATGCTATTCCAGTTAACACGTTCATTGTTTTTATTAATGGTATAGTTTCTTCCAATTTCTGTGCTCAACTTCTTAAAATGCTTAATGTCAGTGGTATTCATTTCAGTGACATACGGAGCACCAGTTTTTTCGCACTCTTTAAAACCATTGTCCACTGTGCAGAGTCGTATATAGGTCCAGCTTTCAATATTATTTTTTGATCTGAAATTGTAAAAATGATTTAACGAAATGCATAAAACTAACATTTCTCATTTAACGCTCACCTCATCATTATTATTATTCAGGATTAGTTTTCAAAGGTTTTTCCTTAACACTACGTCTTCTATTAAATCATTGTTTATGCCAGTTACAACGGGTATCTCACTACCAGTAACATTATTATTATGTTTGCCATTTGCGCCGGTCCAATTGAATTGCTTCTGAGCTTCAATTGTGAACACATTTTTAATAATATTCGACAGAAATGTTTTCAAGTCTTTCCCTCCTATTCGTTTTAACCTGTTGACCTACAAAATATTAACTCGGGCAACTCCTCATTGTCTATCATAGGAGTCTCCCCTCGGCAGGCAATGGAAAACCACCGGGGTGCAATCTGCCATGAGAAGCCTTTGCTAAAAAGGCTATTTAGGGTAAAAGGACCGAGAAAGAAGGAGTTATAACTTACAAAAAAGGTGCGTATGTAAAATTTTCAAATCGTCTACTGACGATAAAGAGATTAACTCATGAAAATATCGCTCAAATTCGTGGTTTATTGGCTTGATAATCTGCTGATCATTTTGGTACGCAAGGGACAATTTGATTGTCTCCCACTGTCTTTTATTTAGAATTATAAATCGCTCTGGAAAAGAAATACATAATTAAAATCTAATTTTAGTTACTAAAATTTTGAATTAAGTCTTCTTTAACTCCGTTGATTAAACTTTTTAGTTTTAAAAGCTCTAATTTTAATGTTCCAATTTCAGTATTTACTAGTTCCTTTATTTCTAAAATAATATTATAATTATCAGATTATCACTAAAGAAAACAAACTTATCTTACCATTACATTTACATATCGGTTCTAAGAAGAGGTCTGTTAGATTATTATTTATGGAATGGTAAAAGAAATTGGTGAAATTCTTATGTTTTATATAATTTATAGACTTTCAGCAAATTTTCGACAAAATATGTTAATTTTTTGCGTCTCGGGAGCAAAAAGAAAGGAGAATGACGTAAGCTTTCCATTGATGTCATAATAACTGTAAAGTTAGACCTACTTGCAGCGTTTTCATTCGATGTACTGGCACTATATTTGCAGGTGATGCTGTTGAAGTGTCACATTTGCTGTTTTTTTTAAAGGATTGCTCGATCTATCCTTTTTAGATAGTCCTGTACACATCGTTGCAACTGAAACCTATCTAAACCATTTTTTATGACTACTGCATGATGGGGTTTATACGCCGGTAATTGTGAAATGTGGGAAATAAATATGGGAGTAGATTGGGCCAAACCCCAATCTGCAAATTTACTTTAACACAAAAACGTTTTTCTGTTTATACACGAAAAAGGGAAGTTATAATAGATTACTTCGTTCTATTGCTTCACTTATGCATGGTGTAGGTATTTCACTACCATGTACGTCTACTAAGGTGACTTCAATAACATGGAAACTCGCTATTGTGTTACCCATCTGACAAGTGCAAAAATTCCATAATTACCATTTTTGGGAACTTCTTTTATCATTTAGCACATCCACGTGATCCTGAACTTTGTGTACAACATATGAAGTACGTTTTATACCAATTCAATTTTTGGAGGTGGTAACAACGTTCAAATCTGACATATCTTTTGAAACTCTGGCGTAGTAATAAGCAATAAGAATAGCCCCATGTAATGGACATCAATAATGCAAAACCAAGACCGGACTGCCGTCGCAAAAACGAAGTAAAAATCGACGTACTATGGTCACCGGGTGCGCCTGCATTGGGAACTGCAGGTAGATCACCGTTGCTCAATTTATTTAGTATGTGCTGTTTATGAGCCACTTCCATATCATTAACAGTGGTCTGTTAATCACGGGTAAAAATCTTTGAAGCAAACTCAATAATATTTACTTCCAAGTAACACAGGAAGATTTCTCAGTTCGAAACCAAGTCAACGCATCACCTTCAAAAGCTCATGAGCGCATTTAAATAAAAAAGAGTCTGGTAAATTTCGAGATGTTTGAAATTCCTTTACCTTTTACACCTACTGCGTCATTGCTACCAGTAAATTTAATTTGGCTCGCGCTATCAAATCAGGTTTAAAATGTGGAGTTGCATCAGGGTGAGTCGCACGCAATGGACTGGATGCAAAATGCGCTCTTCGAGTTCTGGTTAAAAAATTACCTATTAAATACTTGGTACCATTTTAGGTGACTTTTAAAATAACCGCCTTGTTTGGATATTCCTTTTGTTCCATTATGTTCACATGGAGAACCACGCTTTCTTCGTTTGCGTAAACAACGTTCTTCGCGTTCTTGTTCAAGATTTACCAATTGAACATTTGGTCCAATTTTCGGAGACTTTTAAAATAGCTGCCTGGTTTGGATATTCCCTAATTTCTATTGGATATATCACAATTTAAATCTTTCCCATGACTTTAACATACAATTAAACATATTTCCTTGTAAGATTAGGCTAATTGGCACTGTTAGTCGACTACCATTTTCTTCCACTATGTTCAACTTTTTGCATTCATTACCAACCAATTCGCAATTGGTTCGGACATAGACGAAGTGGTTCCTGTAACGGTTTGACACACTTTTCCATCTACCATAGTAAATAGAATCGCATATCTGACTGTAATATCTTTGTATGTTGTCAATATTAAAGGATCAATTTCTCTTTGACTAATTCAAATTTTATCGGGTTACAAAAAAATGTTCAAGATTTCTTTTATGTTATTGGAACAGTGATTTTATACAGATTACTTATTTATCTTATACAGATTATATACACAGTTATCTTATAGTATGCTTGCCCCTAATGCGAGATCGAACCTTGTGTAAACAATTTCAAACCTACTAATCAACCCCAGCTGCGTGAGATGTTTCATATTTTTATATACTACATATAAATAAGGATTGAATAATATTGTCCAAACCTTCAAAATTTGAAAATGTTTTTGAACTTTTAAAACGATTTCCAAATCTGCATACTCCCTCTGTCTTTTGAAAGATATTTTCCTTTCGAGTTTTAAGTCGACTCCTGTTAATTGTTGAAAATGCCATTCAATTCCAACAGGTTTAAGTAGAATGGGCCAGTCTAGAAGAATATCTTGCACCACAGGAAGATTTTCAATTTTGTTAAGGAAGTCTCTACCCCGGGTAGCTTTCTTGTAACAAATCAAATAAATTTTCATATGTCACTGGATGAATCATCTATTTTTTTCATTCATAATAGGTGCCCATTATGAGCATCTCGTCATTAAAATGTTTTGTCTTCTTTTTAAAGACACTAACTACTTACATACATCGGTAGACGAATTTTGTCTTCTTTTCATTATGAGGTCTTATATAAGATGCCCTTTCATACAGTTTCTCATATAAGCTGGTATAACCATTGCTTATGGGTTTATCGTTATCATCACGATCTTCAAATGGTTTAGGACATTTTCGGGTGATTTTCAATCAAGAGTTAAACAAGAAGTAAGCAAATTTAGGCTCAATTATTGCCAATTTTCGGAATGATGTATTAACATCATTATCTGCCAAATAAGCGCTACCACGCTTCTTTAAAGGTTGTATTATTTGATGTCTATCCATTGTTTGCATCTCATGTAAAAAATATATTAAAAATGATAACAGTAGCGATTTGTATTTGTATCCCACAGGTGAATTTTCCATCATGAACGTGGAATTATAGAGGTGGTAAATCCAGAACAAGCAAATTGCGAAAATAACTCCATATGTGAGAAACAATTCTCCACTACCCATTGACTGATTGTATCCAATAGTAGATACCTATAATTAAGAGTTCGTAAACTCTTTTTTTTTTCTTATGTAACATTCCAATAGGTGAAAATACATCAATTTTTGTAGGTGTTCATGTAAGGATGTGCTCTTTAATTTTAAAACGAACTCGGTATTATTATTGCTTACTAACGGAAGTGAAGCTTTTCGTGGTTTTCCATCTACTAATTTTAGAATCCATACTTTCTGTAAAAATTTTTATCGAAGATTGGTTCTTTCCTAAAATATACTTCCATGTTATAAAGAAACTAATACTATTAGGTATTCGTAAAATACTAAAAGATATGGTGGTAGGTGGACCACATATGAATATATTGTCCTCTATCTCAGCGCTTCTCAACCTCATTACGACGCGACCCCCAAATGTTCTTGCTTACCCTAAAATAGACCCCCTAAAATAGATCCGCGACCCCCAGGTTGAGAATCGCTGCTCTATCTTACCTTATTTTTGAAAGTAGGGGAGAGGCGGGGAATTGTCCGCACTTAAGGGATATAATTCATAAATAAAAAACTATATAATATATGAGAAGCAACAGCGAATGATTGTATATGTACTGAAGTGTTATCTTTAATATAGCTCTTCCAAATTTAGACTAAAATCAATGCATTATTCAAAAAAATGCAAAAACCAAAATTTGTACTTTGCGCACCGTTAACCGCTATGGAGGATAATGTTACCTCTATAGACAAAAGGTGGCGAATTATCGATAATACGTTAACCGAAAGATAAACCGGTTTGTAGTAAGTAAAGGCATCGCAGGTGATTTAATGAACAACTATTAAAGAAAAAAAAAACTACTCTACTCTAATACCAACCCAAATATTATTTTCTTTTATAACACTGTGAGCCGGTCATTAGCTTGTTGTGAATGCTATGTCGGTGGCGGGAATATTTTCTTTCCACTATTTCGGCTTGTTGGAGTTTTGTCAAACTGAAGTTTTTGGACTGTTTGCTACACATTACGCAAGACCAGGGTACTTGCTCGACAGTATCATCCACTCCCACGCAACCATACTAATGGCCAAAATAGATGTAGTGTTTTTTTTTCTGCGCTGACAAAACTGCTTGTCCTTGATGCGCTCAAAAATAACAATCTCAAAGGCTCCGGTCTAACTATGAAGTCAGAAAGCAAGTTGTAATTCTTAATTTTGGACAAAGTTCTTTGTGCTAGTTCTATAAAAAATTTTTTATTCTTACACAAGGAAGACTTGTGTAATTCGTAAAATTCTGCCTCCAATTTTTGAGCTAATTCCCTAGTTCATCATTAGGATGAAGAAGAGACCCTCTGGAAATCCTCTGTAGCCAATCAGGCGTCATATTACGATCTAATTCCATCGTGGGTATTCCTAATTTATATTTTTCTTTAAATTTGTATGCCACGTAACCAGCAATATACTTCAAAGAATCCAAGTGAATTTTTTCTTTGATTTCAAAATTAATCACCAGCGATAACATTTCTTGCTCAATTATTTCTTCCTCAAAATTATTGTGGTCCAAATATAAAGGCTCTTCAAATAAATGTGCAAAAGCGGGGTCCACTTCGCATGTATTATTGTCATTGGACATTATTATTTCTTGTACAAAGTTCGATACCATTTCCTGTGTTAAACACACTTCTTTGTCTCTATTTTCTGTTTCATTTTTAGTAAACAGTTTTCATTCGTTTTAATCGTATTTCTATTTTCTGTGAAAATGGCAGCGGAATGCTTTCCCACGATATACCATCTTAATCGGTATTTGAAATCTAATGGTGAAGGGTGATCGTTTGCACCTCTCAGCATCCCTCGTATATACGCAAAAAATATTCGACAGTTTTATATTGATAAAACTGTTCAACGCTGTTCATGCCCTTTATTATTTTCAGTTTTTTCCATAGTTTTTGCTTATTTTTTGAGAAATCATAATAATATAGTGTGAACTTGGTTTTAATAAAATAATAATTATTAAAAATAATACAATTTTTTAATAAAAAATATATAAAATATGCACAGAATATCTTATACAAATATGATAAAAAAAATCGAATTATTCACACTTCGCAAAATTATGCGCCAATCCCCGTAGATACTCGATGATATCGCGATTGTTGTACTAATGTTGCGATTCTTCTATCCGCGTCTTTTCGGTTGTTGAGGATGCTCAGCAACAAGTCGCCCATTAACAACATCTTGACGAGTTTGAATCTTTTTTAATCCAGTAATAAACTGCCATATTGTAGGATGTGTCGTTCCCAATTCAGTTTGGATTCGTTTGTTTCCAGTTTCCACGTGATTGTTGGTAATGTCGAAATTATTAAGTGTCCTGTCGTATAAATTCCACAGATCATGCAAAAATAATGGCGGTCTTCTATTCGGCACACCCAAATTTTCTTCGAACCACTGCAGCACAGGGTGTAGTGACATCGGCAATTGTGCTGATAACGGATAACCTCTCCACAGCCCGATATACATAAATGATGTAGAGGCACGAATGCTATTGAAATTACCATTCGTTCTTGCAATGCAAAGTCACTATCATTTCTGTAATTCGCTCTAATGGTCCCCATTCATTTATCAGTTTATCTGCAGTTAGCGGACTGTCAGTCAGATCTTAAGATTTTAACTGGCGCAGTCCACACATTATTCAGTTCGAATTCACAGTCTCGGTCTTCAGTTAAGGACTGACAGATTAAAAACTGCCGGCCGCCTGTTAACTGAACATACACATACAGTTTTAAGAAAGCATCAGTTAAATAGTGCAAGTGCTAGAAACCGCTAGAAACCGCCATGTCTCCAAATAAGAAGAAAGTTGCTACGTTTATAATTTTACTTTCTTTAACAACTAGAAAGAAAGCAAAAAGGCGCTATTGGGTAAAAGATTGGCTATTAAAACGACAACAAATGTCACATATGTGTCTAATTAATGAATTAAGAATTTCTTCGAAGGATGATTTGAAAAACTATTTACGTATGGACGATTACTGTTTTAAAAAATTATTAAGACTAGTATCACCATATATTTCAAAAAGTGACACAAAACTAAGGCAATGTATTAGTGCAGAAGAAAGGTTGATTGCTACATTAAGATTCTTAGCAACAGGAAGAAATTTTGAAGACTTAAAATTTACAACTCTTATTTCGCCCCAAGCTTTAGGAGTTATAATTCCAGAAACGTGTAAATATATTTACAAAGTGTTAAAAGAAGAATATTTAAAGGTAAATAACTAGGGTAACTAATATATAACACATTTAAACAAATTATTTTATTAATGAAGTAGAAAACTTTTTATGACAAAAAAAAGGAAAAAACTGAACTTATTATTGATTAAAATTAATAAGTTGCGAAATTGGATAAAGTTGAACTTGAGACAACTCGTTCAAATTCTTTTGAATCCCATTAAACAAAACATTGTTTATTAGTTGCTCTGCGAATAACATTTGCTGGCCATCCATTTTACGTAGTTTAAAAGCTACATTTTCACCAATAACATCAAATTCATCTCTCTTTTCAGATAATGCATCACATGCTTTTTCAATAGCAATTTCTTGAGCGGTCCTTTTTTTTGTATTTGATACTTTGTTAGCTTCATTAGAAAGTCTAGAATTACTTCTAGAGGTATCTGTAGAAAACTGCGGTGTAGCAGGTAATGGCGTTTCAGTTAAAGAATCGTCATTATGCATTTCATCATGAATGTTTTCAATCTGAAAACAGAAAAATATAATAATTTAAATAATTTTATTCTAGTTTCCAAAAACTGCAAATGATTGGAAGGAAATTGCTCGAAATTTTGAAATAAGGTGGAATTTCCCGAACTGTGGAGGTGCTATTGATGGCAAACATGTAAGAATTTGTAAGCCTCCAAACAGCGGTTCTTATTATTTTAATTATAAAGGCTATCACAGTATAGTTCTCATGGCTATTGTAAATTCCGAATATGAGTTTATTTATGTAAACGTGGGATGCAACGGGAGAGTGTCTGATGGCGGAGTTATAGAGGCCACAAGTTTTTACGACAACCTATTAGCAAAGAAACTAGAACTTCTAGGTAACGATATTACTAGGGAAAACATGAATTTTGTATTCGTAGCAGATGATGCGTTTCCATTACATGAAAACATTCTAAAACCTTTTCCTCAAAAAAATTTAACAAGAGAACAACAAATATATAATTATAGATTAAGTAGAGCAAGGCGTGTAGTGGAGAATGCCTTCGGAATATTGGCCAACAGATTTAGAGTTTTTCACACTGCCATAGCGGTGGGACCCGAAAAAATAGATAATATTGTTTTGGCTTCATGTGCACTCCATAATTTTCTAAGACGACATGCCACTAGTAATTATATACCAAAAAATTATGTTGATTCTGAAATGCCAGATTCTGGAGAAGTAGTACCGGGTAACTGGCGAAGAGATCGGACACTAGATGATCTACAATTGGGATTTGTACGAAATCCATCGAATGGTGCTAAAGAAAATCGTGAGCTATATAAATCTTATTTTATGAATAACGGTAGGGTGTCTTGGCAGGATAATTTTGTTTAAGAAATTGTATTAAAATAAAATGTAATTGTTTGGATTGAAATAAAACATACTTACGTCAGATTCGCTGCTAACATCATTATCCTCGACATCGTTCCCTCTTGTTTTCCTCATTTCCTCATGATCCACGGTAAATAATAATAATTTAAAATACCATAGAGTTGGAGTGTAAAGTTCATCTGTAGAACTTCCCGATTTTTGGGCTTTTTTAGCTTTCTTAAGTTCTTTTCGGAATGAACAACGTAAATTATTAATTTTCTTTTTAACAGTATCAACTGTAGCACTTTTATCAACACTTTTATAATATTCTAATAATTTTGCATAACCTTCGTCCTTTAAACGCCTGTTAATATAACATTTAGATTTTATTTTCCACAATGCTGGATGCTGTCTATAAATATCGATAAATTCCGTTAAGAATTCTGTCGATTTATCACTCATTTTTATTTATTTTCCCCACGATCTTATATAAATCTTTAAACCTTTTTAAAGTTTTAACGTCAGGCGAGAACTGCAGATATGAACGGCACACACTACAGTTTATTGTTAATTTATCAAAACTGCAGGTTTCGACCTGTCGGCAATCTGTGTGTCTATGGTTGTGGTGGACTGCAGTTATTTGATCTGCAGGCCGTGATCTGCAGTTAAACTGATAAGTGAATGGGGACCATTAATCTTAAACCTGCTAAGGACTTATACATATTTTGTGAAAGATGGAAAAGCATCCATGTATGCTCAGCCCTGGAAAGAAGTTTTGTAGAGCTCTAATCGCCACTAACTCATAGTCACATGAGACAACCTAACTTCCGGCACCAATTGTATTATTAATTGAAATATCCGGACATACGTAGCCCTAGATTTGTTCGGCAACAAAGCATACAGTATCGAGTGAACTCCATTATATCGTTCTACCATAACGGTATATAATTGGCTAAACAACAAAGGCGCTATTTTGAACGTTTCGTCAACGATCCAATTAGTGTCTGCCAAAAATGAATATTCGGTAATTTTATTATTAATATTCGAATCCGCCAATAGAAAATTTTCTTGTATTGTCGCGTAGAATTAAACCTACCCTTAAAGGGGTAGTTTGGGTTTAACTACTTGTACCAAATTTACTCTTCGTTCTGGGGGTTTACCTTTTAATCATTAATAAAACATGTACTTCATAACATTAGCGTATAATAATTAGAAATAATTACACAAATCTTACATCTAAATATGGGTTAATATTTATAAAGTTGAAACTTATAATTTGGCAATTCTTACCCTAGAGTGGTTATGAGGATGGCGGCTGCTATTGTCATCTTGGAAAGGCCCCTGGACTTCCAAGATGGGGTTGACGCATGTTTGGTGTGACGTACGCCTCGACGGAGACACTACTCGGGCACTACCCAGATGTGAACTGCCCTTTCCTCATAATCACCAGGGTATTTATGTGATTTTACTGCTTAGCTATTCCCATGGAGTCAGCCGTTCCCACAGACTTGCTTTTGCAGAGTTGCAGTTAATAGTTATTACTTTCCAGAATCCAGCTTACATTTTAGTCTACTTTCATTATAGGCTATAAACTTAGGAATCTGCATTGATTAGAAATATTCGTTGCAAGCTGTGTTGACTCATATTAACGTGGGAAAGTCATCTTGTGCATTTTACAACTTTGTATTTTCATTACTTTGTATTTTCAATACTTTGTATTTGAATACTTTGTATTTGAATACTTTGTATTTGAATACTTTGTATTTTCTCATTTAAAATTGTATTATTTAAATTATTGCATTAAGGGATGTGACAGTATTCCATTTAGATTATAATATATTCTATTTGTATTGAGTAAAAAGCCATAGAGCGAACATCCAAATAAAAACAGTAAAAAGATTTATACAATGTTAAAATTTTTCCAATTTTTTCCATCCTGGGAAATTCTGATCTTCTCAATGATTTTCGTTTTCCTGCGCCATAATGTTTCAGCAACTGCGGTTAAACTGTTTAACTGTTTATTTTTAATACTACACACAGTTGACTTGGCAACTCCATACTTTTTTGATAAATTAGTGACTCCAAAACCTTTTTAGCATCTTTCAAAAGTTTTATTTTATTTTCTAACGTTAAACAATTTGGTTTTTTATTTAAAGCCATACTAAATATCTTAATACAAATGATACGGGTTAATTTGTGACGCATCTTGATAATATTCAAGTTGCGTCCTAAATTTTACAAGTGTAGGGCGCATTTTAAAAATGTTTCCTACTGCTGGACCAATTTGTTGTTCAAAAAATATATTTAGCCAGTTACGGTGAATATAATTTTGATTGGATGGTGGTAAGTTCCGCCGAATAAATTGCCAATTGTAACATTGGTATTATCGGTGTTATACACGGTTATGTGACGTTTCTCCCCCGCCGTTTAGCCCCCACCGTTTCGCCCCCTAAAATAATAAATAAATTAAAAGTCGAAAAAAAGGTAATTTTAAAATGCCCAACAAATAATCCATATTATCTATCCTTCCATAACTTTCTGCGATATTTTTTTATTCTTTTTGAAATTACACTATAGTATGTTTTGTTTATTTTTGGTCTAACATCTAATAATAACTGTGAAATTTCATATCTCTTTAGAGGCTGCTTTAGAGCATGTTCTTTTTTAAACTTTTAATAAATTGAAAAATGTTTGGAAATAAATGTCTGCAAGTGCTTTGAAAACCGCGATGCCAGCCTTCGATGTGATTATTCGTCGTGTGACGATCATTTATGGTTCGGTTATATACATTCCACATTTCAATAGAAAATTGAGGAGCTCTTCTATGTGTTCTGTTTCTTCGTCCTATGTAACAGTCTTCAAAATAATCCACAATGGGCAGTGCATCTTGAGGAAAATTTTCGTCTTCTACGAGCGCGTTGAATTTGTCCGCTACTGATCCACTGGGATTTCATCCACTGGGATGAAAGCGAGCGCAGCAATTTTTCGAATCCATAGAGCGAATTCATGTGATTGATTAACCCCTAGCCCTAACATAACTCACCAATAGAGGAAGTTTATTAACGCTAATAAACGTTTCAATTTGTAATTGCTATAATAAGGGCAGTGCCCAAGGGGGGGGGGACCCCCCCAATATTTTAGAAAGTTGGAAAAAAGTTGGATTTGAATTTAATCAAGTTGGTAAAACTAACAATAGACGACATAGACAATTACAGAAAGTTACAGCATACTAATTATTGAGTATTTTAATTTTTACCAATTGAATTAATTTACCAACTTAAAAACAATAAATTAATCTTTGACAAAATATGCAAAATATAATACAAAAAATTGTTTACTTGTTATTAAAAGTAAGCTTAAAATGATCTTAAACGTGACCAATAGTAGAAATTAACACAAAGTGTGAATATAGTGTAAAACCAAACTTGGGGGCGAAACGGGGGGGGGGGCGAATCGGCGGAGGCGAAACGGTGGGGGCGAAACGGCGGGGGCGAAACGTCCCTATCCCGTTATACACAACGGTATTGTAAACACGTTGAATGATCATTTCTTTATTTTCACCATTTCGTAAATTTTGGAAAATGTTATGGATGGAGAGAAAGAGAGTTGGAGGAAAGATTTTTCCGAAATCATGGTCGTGTGAGTAGCAAGCTAGGGTAGGTACAAATTGTAAATGTGTCCTTTGTGGATCACTGGTATTTGTAAGTTGGTTGTTCCCGTAATAACTTAATAATATCTTCTCCAAAATCAATAAGACCGCTATAAGTCATTGTTGTTGTTTTTATACGCACGTCTCACGTAAGTTTATTATTTCATCTAGAAGAATTAGCCCATATTTCTGAAAGTCTTTTTTAGATATTTTCTTTTGCAACATTAAAAAAAATTTATCTATTTTCCAAATCTTCGAGTAATTTTAAAATTATTCTTTCTAAAATTTTTCGACCAAAATAATTCACTTCTAAATTTTTCACTCGCATTTATTTCATCAATCTCAAATTAAATCAACTTTTTACAACTGATAATAATCAAAAAGTACGACCGTCCACGACTTGGACGGCGCGGCGTACGCAAGTCTTCTTCTCCTCTTCCCCTTTCCGGAATCTGCGCTCCGCAGCGACATCGAATCTCCGCGAAACTCAAAATTCAAATTCCCACAATAAATTTTCTCCATTTTACAATTTTGCTTGTTCCTCATCCAAAATTAACAGACAATATAATTTCACGAGTTGAAATAAATACGAGTATTTATGCATTAATATGCTAACTTTACTAAAATATGAACTAAAAGTGGAAAATATGCAAAATATGCTTAACTTAATTTGGTTTAAATTACTCTAATTTATGTGATTCGCAAAGGTATCCAAAAAACCTTATTAATGACAAAACTGGAAAATATGGGGCTAACCCGACCAGTTGTGGGTAAAATTAACCCTGAAAATAGTCACTACCAATTATTTGCCTGTCCCAGTTATTCAGTGATGAAATAGCTGACTCATTCGAGATATAGGTTAAAAGTGACTTAACGTTACAAGAAATCAGTACGTAACTTAGCTTCCATTGTGTTCTGAACATTGAAGGGAAAAGATTGAATGACATTCTTTAATATGCTGTTAATATATTTAGTTAAAGTGGTGGAAGGAGAGTACACACAACTAAAAACTGGCCTCAAAGGGACACCATCCTTATGGGTCTTAGGTAAACCATATGCTCGTGGAAACGAGGAGTTGTATTTGGTCCATGACTTTCTAGTGTTATCATTAATGTGACCATTCACATTACTACTACATTCATATTTTTACTTCTTTCTTTTTTCTTTATGCAGCCTAAAAATACTGTACCTTAAGTAGTAACATAAGTCATAACCCAAAATACTAATTCTTACTTCTCCCTGTCATATGTATGTTGAAAGAAATATTTAAAGAGATAATATAACAGCATAGCATCTTCGTGTGGTTTTCTATTTCTTCTTTGAACTGGAAGTACAGAAATTTAACAAGCCAAGTACCCATCCTGTTCTTGGCGTGACTCAAATGAATTGAACTGATTGATTAACTGTGCCTTTTCCAGTTTATTTATATTTTTAAAACATGAAAATCTCGAGCATTTACAGTCTGCACCTGTTGCACAACCTATAATTCTTAATTTTTCTTAATTTGAAAAGAAAATACAATAGTTGTAGGTATTTGAAGTAGCAAATTTTCGTAATCAGTGCTATTCTCGTTCGAATTGTTAAAATGTCGATTTTAACAATAATTGTTAAATTGTTCGAGATGACGTAACAATTCTATCAGTAAAAAATAGCTAATCCGCAAAGCAATTTAACAGTAGGTAAACTGTTAAAGTGTTACAACGCCTACAATTACAACGTCGCATTTATATGTCACTTATAATTTATAAATAATTCCTGTGGGTTTAACAAAAAATTTCCACAGAAATGTTTATATTTTTACATAAATGTAAAAATTTTAACTTTCAAGGGCTTATAACGATTCACTTCATGTTTTAAAAGTTTTATAGAATTTTTTAACGAGACATGAGAATAATTCATATTGAAGAGAAACCATTTATTATGTAAAGTTTATGACTACAAATTTGTTGAAATAGGAAATTTAAAAAGACATATGAGAACCCACATTGATGAGAAACCGTTTGTGCCTGACTACAAATGTACACAAAGGATAGGATTAAACCTTTTATTCTATGGATTAAACCTTCATGTAAAAACTCACACCGGCAAGAAACCGTTTTGTTTGAACATTTGTGATTATAAATTATAAAGTAGGTTTGTTTTTAAAGAGCATTGCAATTTTATAAGTAAAATAAAATTGTGCTAAAATCACGATTCAAGTGAGTATTATGTAAGTATTAATTTAAAAATGTTTTTAAAGTTTTAAGATTTGTTTAAATTTTAAATTTCTATTACAAGTTTAGTTTACTGTTGTAGACAAATTTGAAGTGAAACAACAACAATGTAAGTAAACAATTTACTAGATTATTTATAAATAAATAATTAAAATAATAAAATTTGAAATTAGTAAAATTTGTAAGATAATTTTATATTGCTTCAATGCCCCTTTAAGGTACTCTAATTGTAATCAATGACGACAGTATAAATTTATAAATATTTTGAAATGATTCAAAAATAATGAATTAACGAAAAATTAATTAACCACCCCCTTTCTAAATGTATCTCAATAATTACTAAATATATAAATAAACTAGCTGTTGCCCGCGACTTCGTCCGCGTGGAATTCACTTTTTTGCGCGCAAACCTTTTTCCTTCCGTCTCTATGCTCTATTCTCTACTCCATCGGTCTCTCTCTCCTCTGGTATGTTGTCCACAGTTTCTCCATGCAGTCCTGTCCTGCACGCTCTCTTTCCACTCATCCACCTCTACAGCTCCCAAATCGTACCTCGCTTGTTACTCCTGGCTTCAACATTACTCTGGCACTTCATCCTCCAACTCCCATCAGTTCCCATTTCCTACCTTCACCTCTCGTGCTCTTTGTATCTTCCTCATTTTCCCTTCTTCTTTCCATTCCGTTTGACGTTGCATTTCTCTCTCTCTACTCGCGCTAGAAACGACAACCCAAATCAACTTTTCGGAGGTTCTCGTTCTATCCTAACCTATCTCACACTTTTATTTTTTAATTTCTAAAAGTTTATTCTTTTCCTTTCTAAAGAAAATTCCATGCTTTTGGACAGTAGACCCACCGGTTTAGGCTGTGCTTTTAAACTTGAAGGACGTCGACAGTGGGAATCTCGTTAATCCATTCTCGCGCGTCACCACTAATTAGATATTAGGTGATAAATCCCATATTTATGTATATTTTTTTTATAAAGAAAATCCCATGCTTTTAAACGTAGACCCACCGGTTTAGGCTGTGTTTTGGAAAATTGAGGGACGTCGACGATGGGAATCTCGTTAAGCCATTCATGTGTGTCACCACTAATTAGATAATAGGTGATAAATCCCCTTGGGATAGGATTTTCATAAAATCCTTTCTTAGTGCTCGCCTACGTGATAACAGGAACCTCTGTGCAAAATTTCATCGCTAAGGACCCAGTAGTTTGGGCTGTGCGTTGATATATCAGTCAGTCAGTCAGTTTATTCTTTAATATAATATAATATATAGATAATTACTAAAGTAATCTTAATTAGACTCACAATGTTGTATCAGTAATTATCTAGTACAAAACTAATTCTAATGTGGATCAAACAAATCCACTTGTCATGTCACCATTTACAACCCTGAGCGTCACACTTTAACAAGTCAAACCCTTATTTTACCTATAAGAATTAATGAGAAACATGGGAATTTCAACCTTAAGAGAAAATTCGAACGAATTAACCATCATAAACTGAAATAAATTTAAAAATCAAGAACTTTTGTATTAAACAAAGTATAATTATTAAACTTCTTGTCAATCAATACGGACGATTTAAACTAAAATCATTAAAAATTAGGTAGTGAAATCTTCAAGATTAGGTAATAGGAGGGTAGTCCTCACGTTCCAGTTTTAAGAAATTATATTCCAGCTGAGACCTATAAATCGATAAACATAACATGCAAGTTGAAAGAAAGAGGGTAAATTTAAATGTGACATCGAGGTCCCAAAAATTTACAAATCAGTTTTACAGTTATCATCGACAACACAAGTTATTTAAATTTTTTAATATATGTCATGTCGGGAAGTCAGGGACAGAGATTACAGCTAGTTCATGTTTGACGAGGAGAACCGAAGCTAGGTTTTAAATAAATAATTCACTATAAGATACAACTGAAGGTTGTAAGATGAAAGTTTAGGTCCGCGTTGACTTAATTTGATTAATAATAGTTTGCATTAACGTAATGAGGGTCCCGATTACCAATAAAGAGGAACGGAGAAGGATAGATTTTGCTACGATATTAATATTTGGAGATAAAAAGATAAATTTGTTAGTTTTAAGATTTTTGTATTAGTAAATAAGTTAAGGAGTACACAAGGATGACATATAAATGTTGGTAACAAAAATTATTTCATCATTGAGAAGATTTCACCACTTCTTAAGCCAAATGTTGATCTTCAATTTGGAGGTTATTTAGACTTTCTTGACTTGAAACATGAATGGAATTTGGATTAGAACGTGCTCAAGTTGCTTTATCATCACTTTAAATCTAAAAATAATTTGATTTAAAGAAAAGTTTAATTTAATAAAAATATTACCTATGTGACAGTTGTCATGAACTTTGAATGGATATAGCACAGCCTAGAAAGAACAGAAAATTAATTCCTTGATTCAGGAGATATGGAATTAGGTCCTTAACAGTTGTCTTAAGTTTTATTTTGTTTATGGAAATGTAAAAATAAAATACGATATGAAGGAAACGTCACTTACCTGTCACTAACAACAAACTAGAACTGTTACACTACATCTACTACACTGTTAGACTACTACAGGTTCGTTCGTTTGTCCTACTCGGAATTACTCTGAACTACACCAGATTTTTCGGATTGAGATACCCGTGGAGCTGGTGGATGTACACCGAGATACACTGGCATTTTACAAACGAACGGGTTTTAAGGACTACTACACAACCGTTATACACCCAGATTGAAAACACATTTGCTGATGGTCACAAACCCGCTGCAGACCCGTTAGTGAAGGCGGTTTCAATAAAGTAATAATATTGTAAAACTTTTTAATAATAAATGTTGCAGGCCTGAAATAACTAACAGTAAAATTTCTTTCATATTACAACATTAGATTTCGAATATTTGATTCTACGTTAATTAAAAAAAAAGAGTAGTAATTTATATTATAGATAATGCCAAGAAATTGAAGGAAAAAATTATAATGGTTCAACGATTACAAAGAACACATCAGATAACAATTTTGCTTTCTGGTCAATTTATAATTTATTAATAATTTTTTTATGTATAATAATTTTATTAATACGTATTTGCATTCTTTTGCTTAATAATAATTTTAGGACAAGAACAAGAATGCAGGTTTCAAATAGATAATATTATATTCTCGAAATAAAGTAACAATAATTGTAAAAACTTTTAATAACAAATGTCGCAGATCTGAAATAATAGTAGTAGTAAAATTTCTTTCATATAATTAATAATAATTAATAATTATATAATAAATAATAATTAATAAATTAGAGTAATAATTATATTATAGATAATTATAATATTATATTATTACTATCAGTTTTTTCATTCATTTCATTCTAGGCTACGTATTTCTACAAGAACCACTTTACTCGACTTTCCACCAGCTTTTTGCCAGTGTAGGTTATTGTAGTTCTGAACTGTTCAGAGTAGATGCGAGTAAGTTACACTGGACAAACGAACGCAGTCAATTTTCTTACACCGAGACAAACGAACGCGATTTTGGGTTCCGAACTACTCGGAACTACACCGAGTAGACAAACGAACAGACCTTACATGTCTAACAGTTTAACAATGGCAGCCACTGAAAGAAGTCTGACAACAGCGCATAGAAACTTCAAATTAATGCTCCACATTAATTTGCCTCTACGTCATGAAATTGTGATTAAGAAATAATTCTGTTTTTCTATTATACAATATTGGCAACGTACGACTTTTATTGCTTTCGACCAGAAAGACATGTAAATATTTTTTTACTCTTTTAAATAAAGCGGAACGACGATCCAAATTACATTTACTATGTTAATTCATAATCACAATTTCGTGACGTAGAGACAAATAGATTTGGAGCGAAATTGACATGGAGCGAGTTTGGCGCGAAAATTTGAATAAAAAATAAAAGTAACAAACTATTTTTTATGGTAAATTATTTATATAAGTGTTTTAATAATTTGTATAGTGTTGCAATTTATTTTAGTACAACAACAGTTTGAACTTTCAATAAAAACCATGTGTTCATCTTGCGTTTCAAGAGCTTATAAAAATTTAAAAAATTTTAGTAGTAGTTCGATTAATAGGGGATTAATAGAATAAGGACGCAGGGCTTCCAAGACAATCACATGTATACCTACAAAAAATTATTGTAAACCTAAATGTATTATTGATCATTTTTACCTAAATAAACTACTTACATCTTAATTTGTATACTCTGTTCGCTTTTCTCAATATTTTATGTATACGTTTTTCTTTTCTATAATATCACACTTAGATAATTTAAATATGCTTCCTGTTGTTGTCCGAAGGTGGTCCGAAGGTTCGACTCGTTCGACTTCTAAGGGTAGCTTTAAGTTTCAGCGGTATAGATTACATGACCATGTGTGAACTTTCAATAGTTTTAAAATAAAAGGATAATTTAAAAGTTAATTTTTTATTTCAATTACTATAAGTATCTGAAGGGTCCACTGGAAGAACGATGAGGTTCCATTTTTTTCAAAATCGATATTTTATCGGTATATCTTAGCTTGTAACATAAGCTATGAACATACCAATCCTCACAAGAAAAAAACAATGAAATTCCACTAAAAACTGCGGTTGAAAATAGGCAGCACAATGTAACGGTATGCGTTTTGAATAGTTGTGAAACTTTAAACCTCGTTTTACTCGACTTTTTAAAAATGTGACCCTCATCGTTCTTCCAGTGGACCCTTCATCTATATATGTAACTTTTCTGCTGCCTTTACATAAATTATACTGCTCAAAAACCGCCCCTCAGTTATTACAATTTTTTCAATAATTTATTTGTGTGCATTAGTTATGTATATATACGTACAAATTTTCAGAATTCTAAAATAAAATTTGAATTTCTTATCCTACTAAACACCGCCCCTTAGGGATTACAATTTTTTCAGTGATTTATTTGTATTAATTGATTATGTATTAATATACTTACAAATTTTTACAATTTTAAAATAAAATTGTAATTTCTTACCCTTCTCAAAATCCGCCCCCTAACAATTAGAATTTTTTTAATATTTTCTGTATATTCACTGTTGATGTTTAATATAATTACAAATTTTCACAATTTTAAAATAAAATTTTAATTTCTTTCCTTCTACAAAAACCGCCCCTAACTATTACAATTTTTTCAATAATTTTTATGTATTCACTAGTTATGTATTAATATACTTACAAATTTTCACCATTCTAAAATAAAATTTAATTTATTTTAATTTAATTTAAAATAAAAATTTGGAGAGCGGTCGGAGCATAACGGTTAAGTACGTTGACTGTTGACACGAAATGCCCGGTTCGATTCCAGATAAGGTAAAAACTTTATTCTGGCCGTCTCTTATACAGAAAGGAGGGGGACCCCTACTGTATACGTACTTTGTCCCAAGAAAGCAGTAGATATTCGCAAAAATGATAAGCAATTGCTCATCATGAATGCTGTCACGACGTCCGAATTCGGGCAAAAACGACGGTATGATTCTAGTATACGGTCACAACACCGATCTTCTTCAAATTTGGTGTGGACATACTCCATGATGTCCTGAACACGAATCACTAAAAATTTTTGCGCGGAAACAATTTTTTGACCGTAAAAAAAATTTTTCTTTTTTTTCGATTTTTGGTATGATTCTAGAAGACGGTCATGGCCCAGAATCGAAAATTTTGGAGGGGGGGTCGTAAACGCTCGATAAACAGTCAAAATTTTCCGCGGAAACATAAAAAAAAGAAAAAAAAGTCGAAAACTAACACTAACCTAGCCTCAACCGGGATCTTTTAGGATCAAAAATACTTGAAAAGGGTTACTGATTTAACGCCGTTGAATCTCGCGTTTTGTTTTGCAACTCTGGCGGGGGTGGTTGTGTTGCCAAAAAATGGGTCTGTAGCGTGCGAAGCGCAGCGAACCCATTAAAAACATCGAACCCATTAAAAACATCCCCCTAGGGTGATCCAACTCGGCAAATTGTGCTACTAGCAAGGGGTGACTCTCCCTTTTTTTTGCTGCAAATTTAAGCCCAAAAATACGTTGAAAATGTGAATTTACCTCGACGTTAACTGTACGATGAATTTCCCCGTGTTTTTTAGTAAAAAATACCCCTTTTTTATGTTTCCGCTGAAAATTTTGGCTGTTTCTCGGGCGATTACGACCCCCCCTCCAAAATTTTCGATTCTGGGCCATGACCGTCTTCTAGAATCATACCAAAAATCGAAAAAAAAAAAAAATTTTTTTACGGGCAAAAAATTGTTTCCGCTCAAAAATTTTTAGTGATTCGTGTTCAGGACATCATGGAGCATGTCCACACCAAATTTGAAGAAGATCGGTGTTGTGACCGTAAACTAGAACTTACCCTTTTACTTTCTTACCCTATTCAAATACTACCCCTTTATGGTTAGAATTTTTTAAATATTTTTTATGTGTTTACTTTTCAAGGGCTTTTTCCATTCCTGTCGGAATATTGCCACTTCTATTGAAGTCTTTACAATCCATTTCACGAGGTGGATTAATCCTCTTTTACTACTCTTACTACAACTTTTCACCACCGCGTGTGGATGTCCACCGGAAAGCCGGGCTAAGAAATTCTGCGAAGTCTGCGACTTGAACACAGAATTTCCGCTCCGTAACTCAACCAGCGATCACATCACTCCACACCGTGGTCTATGTGTTTACTAGTAATGTAATAATAATAATTAATGTATATACTTACAAATTTTTACAATTTTAAAATAAAATTTTAATTTCTTTCCCTCTACAAAACCCGATCCTTAACGATTACAATTTTTTCAATATTTTTTATGCATTCACTGGTTATGTATTAATATACTTACAACATTTTGCAATTTTAAAATACAATTTTAATTTTTTGCCTAAAACTGTTAAATTTAACAATTCTCAACAAGTGCTTCGAGGTGTTGTTGAGAATTGTTAGAAAAACTGTTAAATTTAGCAAGTTCTTGCTTCTGAAATGTTATCCTGAATAGCAAAATTTTTAAAATTTAACTTATCTTGTTACTTCGTGAAGTTACAGAAGCGCAAATTTGACAAGAAATTGTTACAGCTTTTAAATGTAATTTTGTACGTGAACCTAATAAAATGCTAACAATCTTAATCTCGTCCAGAATAGCAAAAGTTGTTAATATCGACTAATTTTTAGGTTACTTGTTAACCTTGCTTTCACGATATTTACAGAATAGTACAATTGTTGTTACTATCGTTAATTTGTTAAAACTAACAAGACTAACAATTATTGTTATAAAATTTTCTCGTCGTGAATAGCACTGAATGAGTGCTAAGAACTACACTTTTTTGAAAATTTTTTTAAATAATTTTAAAAGAGCGTTAGTTAGAAATATAAAATTTTAATATGACATTTAGCACTAATCAATTGATATCATATATTTTTTTCAAATCTTTTCGCTGCTAACTTTTGATTTTATTTGACTTCAAACTCAGGGGTCAGAACTTTTTACTCCGATAGTAGTTGCACTGCAAAAATGCATGCTAATGTTGTATGTTATAATTAGATCACACCTACAATATTGGACCCTGATTAGTAGAAGTACCTGATAGTATACTAATTCTTACTTCTCCCTGTCATATCTATGTTGAAACTTGAAAGAGATATTTCAGATATTATGTTTCAATTTCTGATTTTGTGCTTTGATGTTCTTGTAACACAATTTTAAAAATTACTTGTACCAGTTTGCTGTCCTTTAGTGTGTGTTTGCCATTTGCGCCGGTCCAATTGCATTTCTTCTGAGTTTCAATTATTGTGAACACATTTTTAATAATATTCGACAGAAATGTTTTCGAGTCTTTCCCTCCTATTCGTTTTAAACTGTTGATCTACAAAATATTAACTCAGCAAACTCCTTATTGTCTATCATAGGAGTCTCTCCTCGGCAGGGTGTAATCTGCCATGAGAAGATTTTGTTAAAAAGGCTCACAAAACCCTCTTAGACTAAAAGGACCGAGAAACAAGGAGTTATAACTAAATAAAATCGTCTATTGACAATAAAGGGATTAACTCCTGAAGATATCGCTCCAATTCCTGATTTATTGGCTTGATAATCTGCTGATCATTCTGGTACGCAAGGGACAATTTGATTGTCTCCACTGTCTTTTATTTTGAATTATAAATCGCTCTGGAAAAGAAATACATAATTATAAAGTCTAAATCTAAATTTGAGTTTCCTTTTAAGTCTTCTTTAACTCCATTGATTAAACTTTTTAGTTCTAAAAGCTCTAATTTTAATATTCCAATTTCAGTTTACATAATACTGATCAATAATTTCCCTAACGTTATTTTGATCTTTCCAATCGATATTAACGTTAACATCTAAAGAATCAATTACATTAGATTGTTCTACACTTATACTTAAAATTTCCTGAATTTCTAAATTGTTTACAGTCATCTTCTAATTTTTATAGGATTTTCAAAAATTATGTCGATACTCTTATCGGCAACAAAATCTCTGCCTAATAAACATTCAAAGCTCATGGTGTCTGATGATACAACATAAAAATGTATATCAACATTACAATTTTCTGCCTGAACGGTTTGTTTTAACTGACCAGTAATTTTAATTTTGCTTTTGTTAATTCCATGGAGTAGTAATTGATTTTCGTTGTACCATTTTAATAATGAAATATTCATCAAACGCTTTTATTGCAACAACTTGAACGTTTAAAAGCCAGAGATAAACTGTTAATATAGTAAATACGGTGTTGATTTGTTTTCATAGTGAATTTGAAACAGAATTTTAAAATTTCTAAATAATTAAACGTAAAAATTTAATGATTTATTACAATATTATTACAACATTAATTTATTCTACATTTTTAAACGTCAAATTTAAAATTGCGCGTGAAGTTAGTTCGCTCCTATTGGACGGAGATTTTTGAGACCCGGCTGCCGTTAGTCGCTCGTTTATCACTATGCTTTAGTTCACAAATTTTCTACGAGGTAACACTACTAACTCCATACAAGGCTCAAATAATTTTTAGAAAATAAGAGGAGTCCCCAGAAATGACGGGCTATTTTTTCTGAAAAAATTGGCATTTATAGCATATTTTGACCAATTTTGTTAGTTACGAGGTGTCAGTTATCATTTCTTAACCGAAGATATCTTGAATAAAATAATTAGCACCTTTATTTATAACCTCTCCTTTATTTTTCAACATTTCAATATTAATGTGTAGAAAATTTTCAAAGAACAGCCAAATTCCACCTCTGGTTGTGTTATTTACGCTCCTTTACACTAATATTTAGACCAATTAAGTACTATGGACGGTGTTTCCAATTCAATACTACCAATTTTCGATTGTAAAAAATAATTTAATTTATGACGGAATTTCCAAATTCCACCTCTGTGTTATATAGGCTTTATTTATGTAAGGCGAGCCTCTTTTGACAACAATCGCACATCCGCTGCCTCTAAAATATAGAAAAAACGAGATTTTTCGATAGTAATATTATAACTTTCTGACGTAACATTAAACTTAGCGTACCAGAAATATTAATCTTCTTCTGTAAATTCCATTTTCCGTTTCAAACACTGTCATGCTTGCATTCCAAACACGTTCGTTTTAAACACCGTCATGTTTCCAATTGGTGATCTACAATATGGACACGTACTCTTCTCCTCACGCTTCCATTTCTGCAAACAAACTAAACAAAATGTGTGACTGCAACTATTTGGGACAACCACCTCTTGAGTTATGAAATCTTCCGAACAAATTGGACATTGCTCGTCGGTGAGTGTAATTTCCGCGTTTTCCATACTTTCAGTAAAATTATTTACAGATAAATTTATATTTCGATTATGTTACCTATATAGACAAAAGGTGCCGAATTATCGATATTACGCTAACCGAAAGATAAACCGGTATTATTTCTGAGGGTAAGAAGTAAAGGCATCGCAGGTGATTTAATCAACAAGTATTTACTGTAAGAAACAGAAACTACTCTACTCTAATGCCAGCCCAAATATTATTATCTTTTAGAATACTGTGAGCCGGTATTAGCTCTGTAAACCCCCACATACGAGATGCTTTTTAAGGTTATGATAATGACGCAAGTTTAAATTTAGGAGGGAGCTTCAAAACACCAATCGCTTTATTTTTAAAATACATCTGGGATTTTGTATAGCCCAATAGCGACAATTTTGTACATTTGCCCCATTGTTTTAGGAAGTTTCTGTCTTTGTTTGGATGTTCTTGAATTTGGTCACAAAATACACGCCTAGATTCTTCGTTTCACGAAAATATTTCTCGATGACGTTGGTATTTAAAAGGATGGTACCTGTGTTTTTTTTTATATTTCGAACAGTTTCTCTTCCAACATCACAATCAACTTCTATGGATCTAACGCTGGTATTTAGATTCGCAGAAATTAGACCTAATATCATTTCTTCCAATTGATTTTTTTATGGTATTATTGTTTCTCTGAATTTTACTTAAAAAGGAAGTGGCTAATTGATGGTTGCATTTATGACTGCTATATGGTGCGATTTAAGACCCTATAATTGTGAAATCTGGGAAAGAAATATGAGAGTAGATTGGGCCAAACCCCAATTTTCAAATTTTCAGCTTCTAGTACCACTTCGTGTATTTTTAGTTTAGGGTCATAGTCATCTTTGCATTGTTGAAACATTTACGCCCATTTTCTGTTAATTTTAGGGGCGTTTTAAAAATCATCCATAAAGGGGATACCTCTAATATCGAACGAAGTATTGGTTATATTGTTATGCAAAATTTTTAAACTTCTCAATTTGTTTTCGACGCCTTGCCCAATTATGTGACTGTATCAAGTTTATGCTAGTCTTTAAGTCTGTTTCTGAAAAGAGGAAGTTATAATCGATTAATTCGTTCCATTGTGTCACAGTAGGCACGGTATATGTAATTCTCTACCATGCACGTCTACTAAGGTTACTTCAATGACATGGAACCCCGAAATCTGACAATCAAGTGCAAAAATTCCATAATTACCATTTTTGGGAATTTCTTTGGGTTCATTGGTTCTAGCGTAATCTTGCTACATAGGAAGTACGTTTTATGTCATTTTCGAACACTTCTAAAATAATGTTTGGATATT
Organism: Rhagonycha lutea; assembly: GCA_958510855.1. Taxonomy (NCBI): domain Eukaryota; kingdom Metazoa; phylum Arthropoda; class Insecta; order Coleoptera; family Cantharidae; genus Rhagonycha; species Rhagonycha lutea. The sequence continues at coordinate 24,179,913 of OY294041.1, read as the reverse complement.
CCCTAATTTCTATGGCATAACCTCAATTCAAATCTTACCCAGGACTTCAACATACAATTAAGCATATCCTTGTAAGATTAAGCTAATTGGCACTGTTAGTCGACTACCATTTTCTTCCACTATGTTCAATTTTTTGCATTCAGTACCAACCAATTCGCAGTTGGTTCGGTCATACCGGTCTTTCTATCACCAAACAGCCACCCAAGAGTAATAAGCGACATTTGGTTTATCTTGTCTGATGCCGATGGGTGGATCGAGGGTTTATTAAAGGGCAACACAGTATCGAGCGCAGTAAACAGCAGCTCTTTGCTCTGATACCAAAAAACTGGGAGTTGATATCTGGTATCTATGATTCCATATGTTTTATCAAGCATCTTTAGTAGTGGTCTGGCGTCTATTCAAAGCAAACGAAGCCTGATTAACCCTCGTTTTGATTTTGATTTCGCTTTGTTTGATTGCTACTTCTTTTACTTGTTCTTGTTTCTGCGATTCATATTCGATCGTTATTTTTTCGTCATCTTCAATTATTATTTCATCTAAATTATCTATATCCTATACTTTGTTCCTTATTTATTATTACCGTGTTTCGTCTATTTTCGCTTCCTTTATTTTGAGTACTTTCATCCGCTCTTGTTTCATCTATATTATTCATTATAAATTTATTTTTAGTTATAGTTTTACCACCACTACCAAATATTTTTAAAATCGGTTCCATTAAACCATCACAGTTTCGCTTGAATTTGATCTCCAGTATCGATATTCTTCTTATGGTATCGATTTCTTCTGGCAAATTGTTGATATTTGTAGTTATTTGAGCCATTAGGATTAAAAAAAAAAAACATGTATGACATACTTAAATAATTGTCATCTCATACATAGCCTCGAAAATCTTCATATTCTGCAAACTGAGAAAACTGAGAAGTTTTATGGTATCGATATTCCTACGAATCGGAAGACCATAGTAAATACTCAATTTCTTAATTACGGACTGTCAATTTACCTCTTCCACCAAATTTATGTTGTGTTCTCGCATTTGTGAGCCGAGTACTCATCATTTTCGTGACATGGCTGATGCATTCACTTTTGTGAATGTCACCGTCGCCGTTCATCTTGCCTGCAAAGCCTTCGTCATTTTTTATACCATTATTTTCGTGTTCTTCCAACCTTTCACGATATTCTTCCGCCGTATCTGCTTTATTTTTTCCCGTGCGTACATCCATGCAATGACTACTTTTCACAACTAAATCTATCACTTTGCCACTGTAGTAAGCTATGAGCGTCGTTACACCGTACAACGATTTAAAACCTCGTTTCTTCCAAGAACCGTCACCAGATACTTTGAAATTCTCAATAGGCAGTTCGTGCTTTTCATTTTCTGCTTTTTCTTTCTCTCAAAGGCTTTCTTCGAGCAGAATTCAAACAGTTCTTTAGAAGCTACGTGATTGTGTTCTACTGTATTATTATAAGAAGATTCATCCAAACCTTCGCACAAATCCATTAAATTACAAAATAAATTCAATCCTTGCCTGCCAACACCTAACAGACGCATTACAAATGCAATTCTGCGATTTACTTCATAACCAGTGCCGATTAATGGTCCTGAGCACAAGTTCGAAACCGAGGCATCGATGTCCAGTCTCCTCAAATTTCACTTACTCTTTACAATCTATTCTATATAAATAAGGAGATAATAATAATAATAATACATTTATTTACGGATAAACCATTTTACAACAAAAAAAACACAAATATCAATATACAAAAACAAAAAAAACAATCATGGAACGAGCGCTGCAAAGTCCATGGACTTGATACCACGTTTAAACGACGCAACCGATTGGATGGACAAATCGAATGATTTATCAGTACTTAAACGATTAGCAGATCGTATCATTCTGCTAATTGGCCCGTACAAACCGTAGTTGGTCCTATGGTGGACATCTTCAAAAATTTTTGTGGATCTGGTGAACCTAGGCGGATTCCAAAATCGAAAGTAATCACGAAGATAAATACAATCAATTTTACCATTCACCAACCTATAGATAAAACACAAATCAGAGATTACTCTTCTATCCGCCAATGTCCGTGTATTACAAAACTTCAGGCAATCACTATCAGAAAAGTCATCAAGTGGAAGCCCGCGTTTATAATGTAAGTACTTTAGGAACTTGTGCTGAACACGTTCGAGCTGGTTTATATAGATCGAGTAATGAGGCGACCAAACACAAGACGCATACTCCAGAATCGAACGAACCAATGCAAAGTACAGCAACTTTACCGTGTCAGCAGAGAAGTGCTTTGACTGGCGCTTAATAAAGCCAAGTGTGCGAAAAGACCTGTTACATATGTTTGCGATGTGACTTTTGAAAGTTAAGCCGGCATCCAAACGAACACCGAGGTCGTCAATTTCAGTCACTCTGTTTATTGGTATATCATGTAAATAATACACATGCTGAATAATATGTCCTTTAGAAAAGGAGACAGTATAGCATTTATCTAAATTTAGATCTAACCCATTTGTGGTACACCAGTGACACAAGTTGTTGAGATCTTCTTGCAATAATATGCAATCATTGATTGATTTGACAATTCTGAAGATTTTCAGATCATCGGCAAGCAACAAGTATAGAGAATTTCGGAGAACTCTGCCAATATCATTGATGAACAACAAGAACAAAATAGGACCACAATGAGAACCTTGCGGAACACCAGAAGTCACCTCAATAACAAAGGAAAGAAAGTTGTCGATTCTTACTCTTTGCGTTCTGCCCATTAGATAACTGATAAACCATTTTATCACTAATAAACTGAAGCCATAAGACCTAAGTTTCGCTACAAGAGCTGAAATGTTAATACGATCAAAAGCTTTTGCAAAATCGGTATAGGTTGCATCAACCTGTAGATGATTTTCAAATGCATCTAAACAATAGGTAACAAATGACAATAAATTAGAAGTTGTAGATCGGCCCGGAAAAAATCCATGCTGTTGATCCACAATGTACTTATTACATGCAATACTCAACTGATTGGCAACTAATTTATCAAGCATCTTTGGTATAGTCGATTGAATCGCGATGCCTCTATAGTTACCGATGTTACTTCTATCGCCTTTCTTAAATAAGGGCGTAATGAAACTTTCTTTCCATGCTTTTGGGAAGCAGCCACTTTGCAGAGATATATTAAAGATATAGTAAATGGGGCCGCATATACCATACAAACACCGTTTTACGAAATATGGTGGAATACCATCCGGCCCTGAACTGAAGCTGTCAGATAGGCCACTAATGGCATCAAAAACGCATGCTTCAGATACGTTCAGGTGGCAGTCTATAGATTCCACAGACTGGTACTGAAAGTTAGGGCCGCCACTATCTCTATAAACTGTTGAGAAGTGTTTGGCAAATAAATCTACACATTGCTGACCAGAAGTAGACTTTTTATCATCAAGAAACATGTGAGCAGGATAGCCCATGCTATTTTTCGAGTTGTCGACGTGGCGCCAGAACTTTTTAGGGTTCATATGAATTTCGCTTTCCATATTGGAAATATACGTTTGATAAAGTTTAGAACGAAGAATCTTAACTTTATCACGAAGAGTGCAAAATGATAAATAATCATGCTCGCATTGAGTGCGTCTAAAAGTTTTGTGAGCCTGTTTTTTGTTTTTAACCAAGAAAATCAATTCATTAGAAAACCAAGCAGGGTATTTAGACCTATATATTCTCTTAAGAGGAACATGAACGTCGATAATATACCATAATATAGTATAAAATTCATTAACAATATCGTCAATATTATCCTGTTTCCAAATTTCTGCCCAATTGACAGAGAGTAAAGCATCGTTAATTTTGTCAAAATCAGCTACTTTGAAATTGTATATAACTTTATCAACTGAAAGACTAATTTGAGAAGAATGACCTAACAAAAAAGAAGGTGCATACGCTTCGTGATGCACTGACGATCCGCATAACTTATCGGCAGCGACTACAATTGAGATATCAAAATTAGCAAAGATTAAATCCAATAGTACACCACGGCTATTGGGTATCTGATTAAATTGAAAAAGACCATGAAAAGAAAAACACTCGCTTAAAGATAGTGCTTTAGAACAATTGTTTTCAAAGGAAATCACACTAGATCTATCGAAAGCCCATTTTGCATTAGGTAGATTGAAGTCCCCACTAATTGCAAGTTTGGATTGAGGAAACCTATCGCACACATCATCAACTATACCACAGAACTCCTGGTAGGACAAAATATTGGTGTCAGGTGGTAAATACACAGCACCGATAATAGTGTTACATACTTGAACAAATACATTTTCAATTGAATTAGGAGTGTTAACAATGCTACAGCAGCCAAGGCTATTATGAACAGCAATAAGTACTCCACCACCTTTTACTTTATTGCTGGAATGAACAGACCTATCGCAACGAAAGACATTATAATTGCGAAAACCAAGCTCAGAAGATGAGATATTCTCGTCAAGAAAGGTCTCGATTAAAATAATAACATCATAGAAACTACTGGTAACGTTATTACCAATATCAACTGGTTTCGTCCTAATACCACCGCAATTTTGAAAATAAACGTTGCATTTGTTTATATTCTTGGCTGTTCTTTGTTTGTTATAAGAAAATTTCTTCTGCGTTCAACAAATTCACGAACTGATACACCACATGGCCACAAATTTTCATTGAAGAGGGCATCAAAGTCCTTGTCGAACACACCAACTTTAAATGCAGTACAGTATTCATTCATACGGATATTCTATGACATATTGTATCTATTTTAAGTTGGTCGTTTAAATATTTTTTTAATGATAGATGAGAGGTGTTGGGAGCAACTCCCGAAACAAATGCCCATCGCCTTTCGCGTCTAACGGCTGCAGCTAATGAAACTTCTGCTACATCACCACGACCTATAACTTTCCGAGTAATCGGCTTTGCGACAACCTGTGAACCTTGAACAATGGGATTCATGTTGGTAATTGTTGGCACATCTGAAACAACATTGATTAATGGTTGAGCACCATTACCATTATTACCTTCCTGAGTGGAAGCATCAGTAACGATCAAAGAAGACACCTTCTCAAGTGGAGAAACCTCAATCGCACATTGATCTAAATGACTATTATTATTGACCTTTACATTACTTGCTTTAATTCTTGCACTCTTCTTTAAAACTTTCGATGGTGGTAATTGTTGCTTTGTTGCAGAATTAGTAACACTTACAACACCTGAAACCACACTTTCATTATTAATAGAAGGTAGAGTTGATTCAAACTTGGCAATTATTTTAGATTGTTCTTCAACAATTATTCGTAATTGTGCAACGTGTTTGCTTAGTCCACTTACTTCATCAAATAAAGGTTTGATACATTCGATCAAAGATGCCTTACATTTGTCAGACATAATGTAATTGTCCATTGCATTAGATACTACCTTCGCGATGTCAACTTTGGGAGCCATCTTGATAATAAGTAACCACGTGACAATTATTATACTATAAAGTTCTATACACACTTATACTTAAGGCAAGCACACACTTGGCGATGAATAAATTGTGAAAAATGAAATAAATAAATATTAGCAAGACACAACACAATATTATCACAACACAAATATCACAACACAATAATATAATAAAACAAATAAACTCAATAGAACAACTTAACCTAAAAAAAAACACGTCCGTACAGTACGACAGTTTTTCATCAATGAATCATCAATGATCCGAGAGTGCTGTAAATACAGAGAAAAAATCAATGAGCCGATAGGCGTGAAAAGGTCATCCAAGAACATTTCTCGAAAATATGGTCCAATGGCTTCAGTTATCTAATGAGATAATTTTGTTCATCCTAAACTGAATTTGTTTGCAACATCCATCGCCAGGAAACATTGGGCACGTTCAGCCGGTATCAACTGCAATAGAGCATACCCAGCTGATTTACTGCTTCGTATTGTGGACACCATGGAGCACGTCCACACAAAATTTGAAGATGATTGGTGTCCTGATCGTCTTCTACGACCTACCCTTACAAAACAAAATATAAACAAGTTTTCGTATAAAATAATGAGACAAAAAAGGTGATGAGTGGAGACATATCAACTTATACTAAAATAGGTCAAAATTGCTTATTCGAACTTCTACTGATTGGTAGTCCATCTTCCTACCTTTCGCGTAACCAGATTTGATAAATTATTTAAATGTTAACTTAAACTGTTATAAATAAAATGTTAATAAAAACACTAAAATTTTAAACTTGGTTCAACAAACGATGAGTTATGAGCATTTGCGGAAAGGATCCAATGAAGTGACAAAAACGTTGAATTTATCCTGATGGCTGCCGATGCAGGACCATTGGAAATTTTATTGCTTTACCAATTTAATGTGTCACGACCGATGGAAAGTATTGGGGATTTCCAAATTGATTCTTGTTTTCTTCATTTCTCCACTCGTTTAGAAACCGCTGTCTTCGCACAGTTATGTGAAAGTTATCTGGTTCTACTTTCGGAAGACGCTTTTGATGATCGAGGTTTCCATCCAGGTTTGTTATTGGACATCACTCTTTTATATTCCTCTTCTGTATGTTATTTTTCCAATTCATTTTGCAAATTGGGATGGTTCGAATCCAAATGATTCGAAAGTAATCCTGACGGAAATACGTTGACAAAAGGTGTCAATTTTGTTTTCCCACAATCATCACGATTGCACATAAAATGTACCTTTTTAAAATGTTCGAATAAATAATATTCAGAGCTAAAATATTCCTTTGATAGATAATATGGCAATTCGTCACAGATGATGAATCTCGCATATGCTTCTCACGTAAAATTTCTGTTTCTTTCACGAACCTCTTGCATAGCATGCTTTTGATGTGTTTTTCTAATTTAAATTCGAGATTATACGAAAAGTGTGAAATGCACTCAAAACTTCGGATCCAAGCATGTAAGGGAGAAATTCCAAATCTATGATTGTCTTGATTATGAAATTTTTCATTTAATTTCTTAAAATTATTCATTTCACTTGGTTTTGCTTGGCAAATATAGCACACCATAGAGGAAGTAGTTCCTGTAACGGTTTGACAAATTTTTCCATCTACCATTATGGTAGATACTATGATAGTAAATAAAATTGCATGTCTGAGTGTATCTTTGTATGTTGTCAATATTAAAGGATCAATTTATCTTTGCAACAATTGCATTTCATTATTAATAACTTCTTTTTCTCATTGACTAATTCAAATTTTATTGGGCGACAAAAAAAATGTTGAAGATTTTTTTTTGTTATTGGAACAGTGGACGATTTTTTTTATCCAAAAAATAATGTTTTATTAATACGAAAAATTCACTTTCTTTCATTTATCCAAACGAATCACAAGTTGCTTTATTTAAATTGTTCTCATGACAAAAATAATTTACATAACTGTTTGAAATTATATATATGGACCAGTGATAGACTGAAACTCTCAAATCTTTTTTTGTTTTTGAATTTGTAACGTCATCTATTTGATTTTTACCGGACTTATTGAACTGCCCTCGTATACTGCACCGAAGTTCTTCGTCTTCTTCAGTTATTTCTACTTCACTTTCCGTCATTTTTTTTTGGATCGCTCTAATTATCAGATTCTTCTGTGTTTTCATCATTTTTACGTTTACGTTTTTCTCCATTTTCTAAATAACATTAAAATTTTGGCTAAACTCCGCTGCTAATATGCTTCTCTCTTATTATTTCCAACAATTTAAATTAAATTAAAATTACCCCTGTTCTAATTTGTCCGCGTGATACACTTTGCACTTCTTTACTGTTTCCCGCGTTCGCACTACACTGATATTTTTTTAGTACACGTGCTGATCTTCTGTGGGTATTCGATGTTTTTGAATTGCCTTCTCAATAATGATATGGCAAACGCTGCAACCTGCTAACTTGCAATTTGTCGACCGTTACTTGCCGAACTTAAATTGTCACGATAGGCCGGGACTGGATCATCCTCCAACTAAGTAACCGTTTCTTTAACGTTACCAACTAACGGAGGTTCCAAAACGGCCTGAGTGAGATAGGGAGCGATTCCCTATGAGCGAATGAGGAGTGCGATTTATCGATATTCATACACAAGAACCCTAAAAAATCGAATGGGGAGACACTTGATCTGTGCGTGCGTTAAACGTCACTCACTAATTATGATGTCCACGAGGCCGAAAAACTTGATTAATGTGCATTCATGTGTGTTTATTTCGCTCTGATTATTCGGTTTGGGTTAGAAAGTCCTGGAATTAAATACTTACAATGTTTTATAGACATCAAGTGTAACTAGACAAGAAGAAAAATGATTCAATCTCTTTTCGAATAACAATTTGCCTTACTTGCAAGCATATGTCGTTTTTATATGATTCACCACTTTTGTTAATTACAATAACCAAAAGATTCTGATATTTCACAAATTTAAGGTAACGTTGCAGCAGTAACATTGTATTTTTAATCTGATAACAAAAATTGCTTTCAAAACTATTCAAATTAAAGAAAAATAACACATATTTACCTGTCCCGTACAAGAATCGATGATGAATATCTCATTTTGAGATAAATTTGTGGCAATTAATGCTTCATCGTAAAAATGAATCAAATCGACAAATGATTGGCCAGCAACCGATGCGATGTAGCAGTAAAAATATTGTTTGTCCAATTGTATTGCAATTGATTATAATTTTTTTTTCTCAAAGTCGTTGGTCTTCTTTCAAGAGGAATGTGAATTCCTCAGCTTTGATCTCCAAAGGGATAAAACAGAGGATACACCAATGATTCGAGGTTTGGATCTAAAATGCAAACCCTCTCTGTCATTAGAACCATTTTGAATTGAACGACAATGGATCAATAAGTCCCTTTCGAGAGGAGGTTCGCGGTTGGCATTTTGAAAAATGACAGCTATTTTATTTCTTGTTGGAGCATTGTACCGTCTCATGTCGGATTTACGTCTTTGGCAATTGCCATGTAACCGTTGCTGGTTCAACGCCATGTAGAGCGGCGTTATTGATGCATTCTTGTTCCACTTCATAAAGCATTTTGCATTCCGCAGAAAAAGGGTTATTCTGAGACATGAAAGTGCTTAACTCACGCATCAGAGAGACTTTGATCCTATCCAAGGAACTATCGTTTCCTTTAATTTGTATCCTTTGATCAGCAGCCTCACTCTGGTCTACTATATATAGTTGAGCTTTGCGTTGGTTCCCATCTGCCGGGTGCAAAGCTCCTGCCCGATGGTAAATTTGTCCAATAATTCGGAAACAATTACTGCTTCCTGCTGGGCGGCTATTTCCTCATCAGTTTTTGTTTGTTTATGATTCATATTTGAGGACTTTCCACACTTAATTCTTTGGGTGTAGGTTCTTCTGAAATATCTGTTATAGATAACTTTCTTTTATCACTGTTATCAGATTTTTGAGTAGCAACAGATATATGTGGGGAATGAAGATTAACTATTTGAGTATCCGCCAGACTAGGAGAAGGAAATGCGTAAACATCGAAATGACCACTATTGAGTTAGTCATGAAATCGAAGTTTTTTAATGGCTCTTCCAGGCATTCCAAAGGGTAAATAAATGTTACAGTTACAGTAGACTTCAAAATTAAAGGGTAAAATTTCGGCACCTGCTTTCAATGTGCTGGTAGTTAAGTCGTTGTTTCATCATTTCAAATTCATAGTTATGTCTTACAACAAAATTATTACCCCTTCCATCATCCGTGAAGGGTTGAAATATTTCCCATCTTTCCACTATGTGATTTACAATTATATATAGAAAAGCGCTACAGGCCTTGTAAGGCTGAAACAACGACCCTTCTCCATGTTCTCCTGTCCCCCCTGATTTTCTGATTATTCGATCATATGCTTGCTTGAAATACATACTAATAGTGGTATTTTGTACTCATGGCATGTAGCTTGTATCTGTGTAAAGATGTGGTCGGTGGTGGATCTGTCTCTTCTAAAACCCTCCTGATACTCTTCTATTATTCTTTCTGTATATATCGTACTTCTATGCGTTCTTTAATAATTATTTTCGCTATCACTTTATACACTGTGTCTATCAAGGCAATCCCTTTATGGTTTTCACATATTGTTTTGTCTCCTTTCACATGGATGGGACATATCATTGCGTTGTTGCACTTATAGGCATGTTTTCGGCATTCCATATATCCACGATCAGTTTGTGGAGTCTTTTAAGTAACTCTTCTCCTCCATATTTGATCATTTCTGTTGTTATGTCGTTTTCACCTGGTGATTCCAGCATCCAATCGAACACCAAGGTCATTAATTTCGGTGACACGCCGAAGAGTGTTAATTTTCTCGCATTAAAACTTTGCTCACAGTTTTCGTACATCAAGTAAGACAACGAATGGAATAAACATGAACCATCTCCTGGCATTCAGACTACATGTTGGAGAACCGACTCATTATTAACAAAAATATATTCAAATTCGGACATCTTCTCGATTTTTACTGAAAATAACTCTTGAAGGCAATTGATCGTGATTTTAATTTTTCTTTCAAATTCATAACCTTTATAGACTAAACTAGCTGGATACCCGGCTTCGTCCGGGGTTTTACATAAAATAAATCGTTCTCCAAATTTGGAATGGTTATGATATTGCTTTTTTCCTTTCGAGTTTTAAGTCCACTCCTGTTAATTATTGCAAATGCCATTCAATTCCAACAGGTTCAAGTGGAATGAGTCACTCTTAAAGAATATCTTGTACCGAAGGAGGATTTTCAATTTTGTTAAGAAACAGTCACTGCCCCGGGTAGCTATCTTCTAACAAATCAAATAAATTTTCGATTAATCTATTTTTTCATTCATAATAGATGCCCATGAGAGCATCCCGTCATTAAAATATTTTGTCTTCTTTTTAAATACACTTTTTTTGTCTTCTTTTCATTATGAAGTCTTATGTTTCACGCTAGTGAAACTAATAATCTTTTGCCTCCTTTTCCCCACCGTTATGGTAGTCCAGAAAGCGATTACTGCTCACCAGGTCGAGAGCTACCTATTTAAATGTTACCCTTTATGACAGCTTAGCTCTGACGGTAGGTTAGAGGGTGAGTTACCCTGAAAATTGACTTCAATGATAAACACTTGGAAATCAAACCACCAAGTAAAGTTAACAAAAAGTATAATAAATAATTATTACAAAGTGACACTATTTGGGTACAGGCTTCAACTCACGACGGATCTGGATGACGTAGATTAAGTAAAATGTGAAATCAGTCAAAGGACTGCACTCGCCAGTTGAAACTACCAAGTCAAAAATTAGGGCAAATACCTTCTACAATAATATTTCTGATTTAAGATGTTATTAAACCAGGAAGTAACAACATTGCCCTACCAACCTCCCTCCCTCCCTTGTGATGGGGTTTAAGATCTTTAACATGAAATACGCCGACGTGTTTACCGTGCTCATCTGCTAAACGATATGTCAATGGTCCTGTGACTTCACGAACCTTACATCGAATGCATTTAGGAGCGAATTTTCTGTTAAAATGCTTACTAGCATCTGACAAGATAAAGTTTCGACGCCAAACAACATCTCCTACTTTAAATTGGATGCTCCGTTTTCGTAGGTTGTAATGAGAGGCATTACGACGATATATAGACCTCTTGCAGTCGAGTGGTTACATCCCCATACACGATGCCCTTTCATGCAGTTTCTCATATAAGCTTATATAACCATTGCTTATGGGTTTATCGTTATCATCACGATCTTCAAATGCTTTAGGACATTTTTGGGTGATTTTCATGGCATCAATTCTGAATTGCCTCAATTAATGTTTGTAAGGAGGCGCTGGCAGGCAAGTACTTTCCCAATTTTCAGAATGATGTATTAACATTCCATTTGGCGATCTGCAATATGGATTTATTCTCCTCATGCTTGCATTCCAAATACGTTCGTTTTAAATACTGTCATGTTTCCAATTGGTGATCTACAATATGGACACGTACTCTTCTCCTCACGCTTCCATTTCTGCAAACAAATTAAACAAAATGTGTGACTGCAACTATTTGGGACAACCACCTCTTGACTTATGAAATATTCCGAACAAATTGGACATTGCTCGCCCCCGATGATTGCAATTTCCGAGTTATCCATACTTTCAGTAAAATTATTTACAGATAAATTTATAATTAGTTTATGTTACTTTTGCAAAAGGTGCCGAATTGTCGACAGTACGATAACCGAAAGATAAACCGGTTTGATTTCTGAGGGCAAGAAGTAAAGGCATCGCAGGTGATTTAATCAACAAGTATTAACTGTAAGAAAAAGAAACTACTCTAATACCAGCCCAAATATTATTATCTTTTAGGATACTGTGAGCCGGTATTTGCTCTGTAAACCCCCACATACGCGATGCTTTTTAAGGTTATGATAATGACGAAAGTTTAAATTTAGGAGGGAACTTCAAAGCACCAATCGTTTTATTTTTAAAATTCATCTCGGATTTTGTACAGCCCAATAGCGACGATTTTGTACATTTGCCCCATTGTTTTAGGAAGTTTCTGTCTCTGTTTGGATGTTCTTGAATTTTGTCACAAAATACACGCCTAGATTCTTCGTTTCACAAACAAATTTCTTGATGACATTGGTATTTATAAGGATGGTACCTGTGTTTTTTTTTAATTGTTCGATCTTCCAACTTTACAATGAACTTCTATGGATCGAACGCTGGTATTTGGATTTGAAGAAATAAAACCTAATAATCATTTCTTCGAATTGATTTTTTGATGTTATTATTGTTTCTCTGAATTTTACTTAAAAAGGAAGTGGCTAATTATAGATGGTTGCATTTATGACTGCTGTATGGTGCGATTTATGCCCCGGTAATTGTGAAATCTGGTAAAGAAATATGAGAGTAGATTGGGCCAAGCCCCAATTTCCAAATTTTCAGTTTCAAGTACCACTTCGTGTTTTTTTAGTTTAGGGTCATAGTCATCTTTGCATTGCTGAAACTTTTACGCCCATTTTCTGTTAATTTTAGGGGCGTTTTAAAAATCATCCATAAAGGGGATACCTCTAATATCGAACGAAGTATTGGTTATATTGTTATGCAGAATTTTTAAACCTCTCAATTTGTTTTCGACGTCTTGCCCAATTATGTGACTGTATCAAGTTTATGCCAGTCTTTAGGTCACTTTGCCTTCTTCTGAGTAAACTTTCTTCTGTTTCTGAAAAGAGGAAGTTATAATCGATTAATTCGTTCCATTGCTTCACGGTAGGCAGGGTATATGTAGGTAATTCTCTACCATGCACGTCTACTAAGGTTACTTCAATGACATGGAACCCCTAAATCTGACAATCAAGTGCAAAAATTCCATAATTACCATTTTTGGGAATTTCTTTGGGTGCATTGGTTCTAGCGTAATCTTGCTACATAGGAAGTACGTTTTATGTCTATTCAATTTTTGGAATTGGTAATAACAACGTTCAGGTTTGACATACTTACTTTTGAACATTTTCTATTAGAAACGTACGTCTGCACTGTAAGCTCTTCACGTTCTGATTCAAGAATTACCAATTAAATACTTGGTTTCATTTTCTGGCACTTCTAAAATAACCTCCCTGTTTGGATATTCCCTAATTTCTATTGAATATCCCAAATTCAAATATTGCCCATGAGCCATGACTTTAACATACAATTAAGTATCTCCATTTAAAATTAAAGCTAATTGACACTGTTAGTTGACTACCATTTTCTTCCACTATGTCCAATTTTTTGCATTCATCAGTACCAACCAATTCGCAGTACCACCTATCCTTGCATCATATATGTGTTGCTTGAACCTCAACGAAAGTAGGCTGTTTTATCTGTCCAATGTAGGTCCAACCACATCCACCCAGTCACCCACCCACCCAGATAATATAATAGGCTTTACTCGATAAAACACTAACTTGTTAAGGTTGAATTGATTGTAGAACTCCAGTTGGAGATGTTTGTCATCTACTCCTATAAATTAACCGAGTAAAGACTTAATCCTAACAGCCAGTCAAAGGTGGTAGGCGACGGATGTTTGGTTTATCGTATCTCTTCCCGATGCGTAGATCGAGGGTTCAATCGATAAACGCGCATCACAGGATCGAGCGCAGTAAACAGCTACTCTTTGGTAGTTGCTTTTTGCGCTGGTGTAGCCTGATACCAAAAAACTGGGGTTGACACACGTAAGGATCCTTATGATGTATTTTCGAACAAGTTCGGTTTTTTCATTAAAATGCACCATATAGATTAGGATCCCAACTTGGAAAGGAATATGTCTGCTGCCTATGATTCCATATTTTTTATCGAGCATCTGTAGTTTTAATTTTTCCCCTTTTATAGTTCTTCCACAATTTTTTTTAGAAATTATTGGGTTCAAGATCGAAGCAGCTATTAAGTTTTTGAACATCAGATAGGAAAAAATTATGATGTATTTCAGAACAAGTTCGGTTTTTTCGTTAAAATGCACCATAACGTTAGGATTAATTTATTGTTGATAAGTTGCGAGACCATCCATGAAATTCTTCATAAATTACATTTGATTGGCAAAGTATTACCAAGTCTTTATTTTTAACTATAGTTATAGGCAACTCGTATATTAAAAATTTCAATAGGGTTCGACTTGTCCATTCTTTTCTATTCATAAGCAGCATCGGCCATTGTTTGGTGAACAGCAAGGGTAGCCACTAGTGTTTCTTTTTCTTCTCTATCTGAAATACTTTCAATCTGCTTATTGTGTGTGTCGCAAAAGTTACATGTGTTTACATGAGGTCGCTTTTTCCTTGTAAAAACTATACATTTTCGAGATGTTAAGACCCGGCCCCAAATATTTCTTACTTGAGCTACGGCGTGAATAGTGGCTTTCGTATGCAGGGAAGCTATTACGACCTCGTTTGTCTAAGCTGAGAGTTTGAAAATCCTCATCTTTATCTATAATTTTCTCTCCAGTTAAACTTTTCGCCCATGGTATCTAGCTTTCGATTTACCGATGATGTAGAATATGAGTCAGCAAAATTGAAAAATTCAGATCTCTCTATTTCGTGAACCATAAAAGGTTTTCTTTTTCCTACTAGGAGTATAAATTGAACCTAATCGTGAGGGTGCTCAATTTTAAAGTTAAAATTTTTATTCTTTTCAAAAGCCTAGGGCCGGAGTCACTAAAATAAAGATAATATTCTCTAATATCCCGGTTGGGATGGTTGTCTGGCTTCAGGGATGTTTTTATCTGAAAATAGTAGTTCTTTATCCTGCACCTCTGTATTGTTATTATCACTTCAGATTTTCTTCTTTTGCAGCACCTTCACTTTCTTGTCTTTAATTGATTCTTTCCTTTGAAAATCTGCGCGAAATATTAGATTGAACTTTTATTGACCCTTAGAAGTCACCTTGACCCCAAAGAGCAATTTGTTTGTTTAATGTGTGACGAACAGTAGCTAAAAGACAAAATGGTGACGCACATTAAAGGATTAACGAAATTTCCAGTAATTTCAAATATTGAATTATAAAATTTCGAATATATTGTCGTATGCACAGCTCAATTAAACCCTCCAGTAAAATAACAGAGAATAAAATCTTGCTTAATGTGGACACTCGAACCAAAGAGCCCCGGTTAGTCTTATTGTCAAGTTCACAAATTTTGAGACCACAATATCTGCAGGTTGTAGAATTCACCGATAGTAAGTCAATCAAAGAATGTAGCAAGTCAAAAGGCAATTTATTTAAATTATTTAGAATCAACGCTGGAGCAATTTTAGACGTTATTGACGCAAATGTCAAAAAAGATGTAAAATTATGTAACTGTGTACACAGTATGAAATGGATGGTATTATTTAAGTTCAAATGATATTCTATACCTCCATTTAACACTGTGAAAATGTTTAAAGTGTGATAAATTAACAAATTATCAAAAATGTTTACAAATATAAAGTTCTGTATCTTACTCATTAAGTTTTTGATTTGCACGAGTTTTGAAGCACCTTGTACCTCGTAGGAACCACGATGAAACGATAAGCAACAGCACTGTAGTATGGCTTCCAGTTTGGTTTGAAGTGGTAGCAGTTGACTCCCGTTTTTATCCAAATCTTTTTCTCTTTATAAGAAACCAGTGAAGTGAATGTATGAGTTCTTCTCGTGTTGTGTTTAAATCTCGAATTCTGATTTAAACAAAGTTGTTTGATTTCTGTGTCGAAATGAAACGTGGACATGTTTTGCATAAATTTAACCTCCAAATTTCAATTATGATAAAAATCATCTAACTTTTCAATCATCAAAGTCGGTATGTAAAATAAACCTTAATTTATACAACGTAGAAATCATGAAATAATTATTCTTCACGATATTTTAGACACGATGGCATCCAAAACGCAAATCTTAATAATGGAATCGAGAAAATGCTCGCGATTCGTAAAAATGTGTAAAAACCTCGTTTTTACAGAGTAAAATTATTCAACAAACTCACATTTACTATTTGTCGCCAATATGTTCGCTTTTGTGGCTACAAAAGCTTGCAGAGAGGTCTGCTGTGGGAAAGTCGCGAAAAAGTCCGCAACACACAAACGTCTCCCAACACAATTGGCACAAGACAACCTTCTCGCCGTAAAATTGGCTTCATAGTTCAAAATACCACAATTATAAAATAAAAATTAGCAACAATATCGTAAGTATCCGCTTAATTCTTTGCCGCCACAGATTTAAATATCACTTTTCACTTTCAGAATAAAATCACATTCTACATGAGTTAAAACACCATAAATTCTCATCAAATTACAAATGGAAAATCGAAATTGTATGTTTCGTGTGTAATATGTTACAGAATATCTCTTTCCTCTTTTAAAATTGCATCCAGCTTAAATGTCTTTAAAGTCGACATAACTTATTTTAAGCAAATTCTAACTGGCTAAATTGACTGACTTTCTGCACACTTCAATATTTAAAAAATTAATATTTTATTTAACACTTAAAATAAAAGTTGTACTAGCAATAAATATATAAATTTATGTACCACAACATTCTTATTCTTCCATACTTGAACGATTTTGAACTTTCTCGATTTTAAGCTTTTTTACTACATCAAGTAGATTTTTCATAATTAACTGAATTGCATGTATTGACATCAGTTGGTTTTTTAACTTCTTCTATCATCTTTCTTTTGGGTAAATTCGGAAGTAACTTCGTGTTTGGAGCAGCTGCCTGTAAATCCAAATTCATTCCCAATATACTAATATTAACTGTAGTTCTCATGTGCAAAATGATAGAATTATGCATATAACCAGTAAAATAAATACAAGAAGTAGTGGCAATAGTAAAGTAATGCCCAACTCCCCAAGGTAATTTTATTGTTTTAAGACAAAAAGTAACTATTGTTTTCAACTGTCATAAATTCCCAATTTTTTCCTTTGTAAAACGACTCTTTTAAAGTCTAGTCAGTCACTCTGTATTCATAGAAATACATTTTTATAAAATTTGTTTTGGAATCGAATCGGATATCATCATTCAGCCCATGCAAATCTTCGATGCTCGATGCAATCTCCTTATTCGCTCTTTCTCGGCTTCATCCATAAACTGTACTGATTTACGTCGGGAAGAACATCACAGTTCCCATTTGTTGAGACAATACAACTAACGGAGATACTGAAAGGTATGGTGAGTCATCTAGAGCACTGTAGTGAGGTTGCAATCATTTGATGATGAAAAAAATAAGATCTAATGTATTTCCATACTGATAGATTTCTGCCATAACAATCAGGTGGTATATTACCAAATTTCTTCAATACCACCATGGCATCAGTTTTTCCTTTAATTAATAAGGCCCTCCATCGGAGTGAATAATCCATAATCCATGCAAAAAATATAAAATATTTAAACAAAAATAAAAGTTAAATTTGCTTTGATCAATTTGTAACCCAGGAAAAACAGAAAAAATTAAATTACAAATTTAAAAAACCCCCAACCCAAAAAAAAACTCTAAAAATAAACCTCTAAAAAGTAAAATAATAATTAAATCGATCTAACCGTCCGTCGTCGTGTCGGGGGACCGACGGGATTACACAGAACGATTTGATATTGTTGTTAATATTTGCTTAACGGCCCCCGACGCGACGACGGACGGTTAGATCGATTTAATTATTATTTTACTTTTTAGAGGTTTATTTTTACCAAACTTTAGGTTTTAAAGGATTCCTTCAGAGTTACAGAATAACCCCCTTAGTGTAAGTGTAGTTATTTTCATTTTACGATATAAATATGTACTTTATTTGTCTTTAGAGGCGGTCGGAGCATAGTGGTCACGCGAGTTGACTATGAACACTAAATGCCCGGTTCGAATCCGGTGAAGTAAGAACTTTATTCTGGTCGTCTCTCTGGTCCTCCAGGTGGGGGGTCGCGGTCGGGGCGATGGGCCAGCTCCTCATCACCTGTAAAGAAAACTAAAAAGCTTTAAACCATGACCAAGCCTTTCAAGAGACTTGGGAAATGGTAACGGATAAAACAGTTTCTAGCTGTAGCTCGATGTGTATTGTGAGGTGTTTAATTACCCTGCAATCCAAAAAGCAGTCCGAGATATATTGTCCTATACTAACGCTATTTTTCCTAATGGAACTAAATCAGAAAAAAATAACTATCAGCCCTTAGTATAGACGATCCCTACACCTCGGCTTAGCTCAAGAGACTCGAAGATATGAAAAATATTTTTTATGGCTAATGGGTAATGGAGGTTTCCACCAATTGATAAGTTGTATCTCATTCAATTAAAAACCAAATTTAGATTTTAACAATAGAACATTTAATATCAAACGGATTCTGATACAATTAAAATGAAAATGGTCAACAATTTTATTAATTTTTGTTGAGAATCTAGGATACAATCCAAAATCGAAACAGGTCGTTTTGAACTCACACCACCGATATTTACTTTTAAAATTGTCTCTGCAATGGTGTAAATCCAAAAGAGGAAAAAATTAAACAAAATGATATAAACCCATAATGCGCAAACTTTTAATTATCAGTTCAAATAAATTAACTTTTTGATATACACTTTTTCGTTATCATGCAATACGCGCCCGATCGATTAGAAACCAATATTGTTCGTTTAATTTTTAAAAACAAATTCTGACCTTGCTACTGTGGTGATTGAAAATGCAGCTTCCCATCAAATATAACATTACTTCAAAATCTCCAGGCTGGACGAATTCAATTACTATCTTCACATCTATCACTTCTTTCAAATTTCCATAAATTGTGCAATACCTCAAATTTCATACGAACTTCCAAACTCGAAATAATCTTCAAATTTGTCCCTAATTAGGACCCTCGACTAATTATTATCACACAAATTACTGATTAAAAATCACTAATCGGTATTCAATTCAAAAAACGACCTCCCTCTCATACATACGGCGAGGAAGTTCCTATCTTCATGTAGCCAACCTTTCTTCACCAAATTTTCTAATTTCCTCCATGTTTCCGGTTTTTCACCTTTTCAAAACACCGCGCGAGCGCGTAACAAATCAGAATCATCGTTCACTAAATAAATCGTCGTTAACATGGGCCAAACCTATTACAATTTTATTGTTTATTATTCCCTTCTCCTGCCTGGACCATTCGATTTATCTCAACACATTCAGGCACAATGCACTTCTCTAACAAAATTGCTAACCCGCTCCTTTTGAGTGCACAATGAATTTAAGTATCCAAATATTGAATCCGTTCGACAAAAGGAATGCAACTTTCACTGAATAAAATCCGACAACTTATCAATTGATTTTTTTTTTATCCTCCAAATTTACACAATATCGCCAATCAATTCACCCTTACAAACGGAAGACGACAATATATATAATTATGTACTTTATATAGCGATGTTCACAGCGAGGTTCTTGTCTTACAAGGGGACACTACAGTGAGGTACCAACCAATCAGGATCCCCAATTTGTTTGGTCATTCTATGAGTTAAAAAAATTATCACTTTCTCGGCGTTTAGTCCAATGGCTCTTAGTTTTTGAGTTATGAATTTTTAAAATGGGCTGGTTTTACCATAGGTTTAACATATATTGGAGTTGTAACGCATCGGTCCTGAGATTTTTTGTTGTAAATTATGTAATTTATTATCGGAATTAAAAAATTAACGACCTACGAATTACCATTCCAAATTCTTAACCGTTAGATCACCACGATTTCTTGTAATAATAGCTAATAGTAATAGCATTTAACGAAATATGGTATTTTCAAAAATTCATAACTCAAAAACTAAGGGCCATTGGACTAAACGCCGAGAAAGTGATAATTTTTTTAGCTCCTAGAATCATCAAACAAATTGGGATCCCGATTGGTGGGTACCTCACTGAGTGTCCCCTTGTTAGTAGAATTTAGCAAGAACCAATCATATTGAAATATTTTCTTATATTCTTTTCTATATTTAAAAAATACCAAAATCCATTGGTATTTGCTAGTTTCTATCTTAGCAAGGCAAGACAAGAACCTCGATGTGGACACCGTTTTAAACTGAAAGTAATAGTTTTTACTATAACCTACTTTGGTTATATAATGACACCGGAGGAGGAGTTTTCTAGCAAATGATTATATTGGTATGTGCTAGAATAAAAACAAATGAATACTGTATAATATTAAAGTGTTTATTACAACAAATACACCAATAAGTAAATGACAAAGCCGACTTTATCCCCAACTACTTAAATTTACTCGTGTCTAGAGACAGTATATTTTGTTTTTGATCCTGAATCCTTACGCATGCGCATTTGTTTATTTTTTGTACTTAAGAAAATCAAATGTAATTTTGACAGCTGTCAAATTACGTCAAAGTAGTACGTTTATTATTTAAATTATTTCCTTCTATAATAATAGACCGTAAACTGTAATACTACTAATTGTTTAGTAGTTTCAGTGTAAAATTTGTGATTACAAATGTAAATATAAGGACAATTATTAAAAAAATCACTTTAAAGCTCATATAGGCGAAAAGCCGTCTTTAAATTACCACATTTAAATTATTTCCTTCTACAATAAACTGGCGTTCATAATAATTAATATAATATACTTAATATTATTAAATATAATATATTTAATATATTATAATATATTATATTAAATATATTATAATATATTATATTAAATAATTAATTTGTTAACTTTAAAGACGGCTTTTCGCCTGTATGAGTTTTAAAGTGATTTTTTTTAATAATTTTCCTTTTATTTACATTTGTAATCACAAATTTCACACTGAAACTACTAAACAATTAGTAGTATTACCGTTTACGGTCTATTATTATAGAAGGAAATAATTTAAATAATAAACGTACTACTTCGACGAAATTTGACAGCTGTCAAAATTACATGTGATTTTCTTAAGTACAAAAAAGAAACAAATGCGCATGCGTAAGGATTCAGGATCAAAAACAAAATATACTGTCTCTAGACACGAGTCTTAAATTTCCATGTAATGTATCTACTTATATAAAAATTTTATTCGATAAAAGCAAAACTGCACTCAAAATTCCAACTAGTCCTGGAATTGCGGCATTCGACCTTCCTGCTTTAGATGCTTCTACCCTAGAAAACAAATGATAAACCAATTAATTTCCATTTTTTAACATTTTTGGCTAAATTTCTAATTTGTCTGAAATCAAAAATGCGATCTTGGCTAAATCATGTTACCGGTTTTTTTTACACAGTTTGAGTTAAGATTGACACTTCTAGTTTAACATCCTGTAACAATTTAGCAACAGAATAAATGATAGCCAAAGGAACATCACATTAATAGTATATCGCTTTCTTTTTGTTACATAGCTGTGCAAAATCCGAAAAGGTTTGGCATTTAGGAGCGCCGCTAGAAAATGTGAACTCCATTAATAATAACTCAAATTATGTAGTAACCACTGATAAATCTTATAAATCGATAACTAAATTTGGCCTGAGAACAAATCATCAAAATTATTTCAACTTTTAATTATTTTTGTTTGTTTTGCAAGTGAAGTGACCTTCATCGATTCCACATTCGTGAAAAACTAAAAGCGTCGACTTTATTGATCAGTGTAAAAGAAACAAATTATACTTTTAAATTCTTCATTCTGGGAACTATAGAAAAGTTAAGATTTACGTTTATATTACACTTAATTAAACATTTTATTGTGGTATCCACCCACAAAACATTGCATAAATAATAGAAAAGTTTATTCACCACGATCGAATTTTGTATGTAACTGACAAATTTATTTTTGATAAAAAATGTATTGCAGATTATTTTCTCTGCTGATTTTGGTCTCTCTCCAATTTTCGATACTGTTCTACAATTTCTGCTTGTATTTCGTACGCCCATTCTCTTCCAACCCATCGTTCTGCTTCGCATAATTCTTGTGACTTAATCATCAGTTGTTTCCAATGCGGTTTTCCATCTCTTTCTTTCTTTTTATGGTACCTGTTGAGTTCGATCAGGAAATCTTGGGCCATACAAATTTCTTCGGATTTCCTATCGTAATGAGGAACTTCAAAAATTTCATCCTCTTTCTCAAAGGAAACTCTTTTATAATCAGCTAAATTTATACTCGACATAGTTTGACAAATTTCTTGAATTTCTATATCCGATCTGTTAGCCCACTTTTCTTCCAAAATGCTTCTGTTGTAATTGGGTGCTTCGCCTCTTTGCACTTTATTGTTAAATTTTACTTTTCTGGTACTTCCTCTTAATACTTTCATTTTCGACAGACTCTCTTTTACTTTATCAAAAGTCCTTTCAAAGCATCCTTGATCATTCAAATTCAGTTTTTTAGTGAATTTGAACGAATTTCTTGAATGCATTATTGTACTATATAATCTTAAAAATTATTCAGTAATTCTACAGTTTAATAGCTTTCTTATGCTTATATAAAAAAAATTTTAAACTGGTATTGTGTAATTATATTTTAATCAGATAATAATCATTGTCGTTTCAATTCCAATTAATTGAGAGCAATAGGAAATCATGAATAGCAGAATTAAGAGAAGGCAACGCAAAACTTTAGAAACAGATCTAGGATAGTAAAGATATGCAATAAAATTCATAGAACAACCAAAAAATTAAGAGCCAAAAAAAGGTCATAATTTTAATGACATTTTTGCAAAGAAAATGGAACTATGACCATTTCTCTAATCTAACAGAATCTAAGTGCGGACTAATTTTGATTTCGGAGACAATAGATTGGAAGAAGATAATTTAGAATACAAGTAGAAGTGGAAGTGAAATCCGGAGGAAGAAGAATCCACTATAATAATTAGCTATAAAACTCCTCCTACTTGTCATTTACGATTAGTGGTAATTTGATTGGCTCGTTTATTTATTACCAACCTAAAAATGTTTACAAAGTAATCCGATTAACAGTCTTGTCAGATTGTCAGTTACCAGACAAACATTTGAATAAAGAATTTGTGAGATTCAGGCTCTCGACGCTAAAAAAAAGTAGGTAGAGCAACTGGCTTAGTAGGTGAAGCAGCTACCGACTTGAAAGCGAACTTTAACCTTTAACTTACATTTTTTTTCTAATATGAAATGTATACCAGTCAAGTCTGGTGGTGCTGCATAGTGATGTGACGATTCGAGTATTACTCGGGTTAAAAATCGAGTAAGGTTGTATTCGAATAACTCGAGTAGTTTTTTTGTGCAACTCGAGTTGGCGAGTTTTAAATGCGCACGCAAACTGCACAAGCACAAATAATTTTATAAACGAGACGAATGCAAAGCAAAATTATTATTAGTTTTTTACTAACTGATTTGCCTTTTCAAATACTCACAAGTCGCAACTCATAAAAAAGATTAAATGATTAAAATTTAATAATTTTTAATGTTATTTTAATATTATTAATGATACAAGGTGCGCGCGCAGCCGAGTAAAATTACTCGAGTAGAAAATATTTCCAATTCGAGTTACTCGAGTTTAAAAAGTATTCGACTCGTCACATCACTAGTGCTGCATCTACCAGGATAGGTTCCAATTGGAAGAGAGTACCGTCTCATGAATAGCTTGCGTGCGGAAGACGCTTCCATTTTTTCACTTCACAGTATAGTGTGGTGTTCAGAAAACTAACTTCTCAGTCCTTCAATCGGAAAACCGAGGTAGCTCGGACAATCACCATAACGTTCCGGTAACTTTATTGCCGGCAGAGCATATTTGAAACCACTTATTTCTCAGGGAAGGCTAGGTTCTAAATTCAATTAAGGAGACTCGGGCGATTTTTACACAGTTCAATAACTTAAAAACAAACTGTAAAATTTCGATCTTGTAATTTGGACCACACTTGGTCTCAATAGCCGTATGTGTCAAGTTGTGTATTCGGATAAAAAAATTAATATTTTATTTAACACTTAAAATAAAAGTTGATGTACAAGCAATAAATATATAAATTTATGTACCACAACATTCTTATTCTTCCATCACTTGAACGATTTTGAACTTTCTCGATTTTAAGCTTTTTTTACTACAACAACTAGATTTTTCATAATTAACTGAATTGCATGTATCGACAGTTGGTTTTTTAACTTCTTCTACATCTTTCTTTTGGGTAAATTCGGAAGTAACTTCGTGTTTGAAGCAGCTGCCTTTAAATTCAAATTCATTCCCAATATACTAATATTAACTGTAGTTCTCATGTGCAAAATAATAGAATTATGCATATAACCAGTAAAATAAATATAAGAAGTAGTGGCAATAATTAAGTAGTGCCCAACTCCCCAAGGTAATTTTTTTAAAGACAAAAAGTAACTATTGTTTTCAACTGTCATAAATTCTCAATTTTTTCCTTTGTAAAACGACTCTTTTGAAGTCTAGTCAGTCACCCTGTATTCATATAGAAATACATTTTTATCAAATTTGTCTTGGAATCGAATCGGATATCATCATTCAGCCCATGCAAATCTTAGATGCTCGGTCCAATCTCCTTATTCGCTCTTTCTCGGCTTCATCCATAAACTGTACTGATTTACGTCAGGAAGAACATCACAGTTCCCATTTGTTGAGACAATACAACTAAGGGAGATACTGAAAAGTATGGTGAGTCATCTAGTCTAGAGCACTGTAGTAAGCGTTGCAATCATTTGATGATGAAAAAAATAAGATCCAATGTATTTCCATGCTGATAGATTTCTGCCATCACATCAGGTGGTATATTACCAAATTTTTTCAATACCACCATGGCATCAGTTTTTCCTTTAATTAATAAGGCCCTCCATTGGAGTGAATAATATATCCTCCTCCTCCTCAGTCCATAACCCTTCTGCAGGGTGTGGTGAGCCTTTTCACAAAGGCTTTTCATGGCAGATTACACCCCGGTGGTTTGCCATTGCCTGCCGAGGGGAGACGGCCACAATATGATTCTTACTTCGCCCGGAGTCGAACCGGGTTCTTTGTGTTAGCAGTCTATGCGTTTAATCGCTATGCTAACGACCGTCTCATTTTTTTTTCCATATTCAATCGTAATACCATAAAATACGGTATTCCTATGAAGTAACTAATACAGCTCTCATCATACATAGAGCTTAAACCGTCTTCGATTCTACTCTTAGCTGTTGCAACATTGGAATTTTTCTCGGATACGGAAACTTATATCCAACGGATTTTGCAAAAGTGATGACGGATTTAGCTTTGATTGGTATCCTTAAACATTGTCTCATTTTTTCAGCGTTATCTAATTGCGCCACCAATTCAGCAGGAAGTCTCAATCCAGTATGGAAATTTCTGCGATTATACTTATTCATTCGAATAATAAATCTCAGAATATTCCCTAAATATATCATTGCTGCTTCACCTACACTGTTATTTTTTCTCCACTGTCCAATAAAACGATGTTCATTTTCAGAAAAACATCATAATCTGAACAGTCAACGGCAAACTCAGGTCTCTGTTCTATAGGTATATTATAAATACCGCCGAATCCATCATCATGTCTTACCATTCTATTTGAATTCATCCATCCATTTCCAGCAAGATCCGTCCTCATACCTATATAAGAGCTTGCGCCACAAGGTATCTAGTAGCATTAACATTCATTAACGGATAAGCGTTTGGGTCTAAGGGCCGGTTTTACAATTGGAGGTTTAGCATCGGCTCAACTAAGCCGATGCTCAAGCTGAACCGCACCTATACAGACCAAATCAGTTTTACAAAGTGCGGCTCAACCAGGCTCAACTAAGCTTCGGTTTAACTATAATACAATTTGGCAACACAGCAAAAAGTCAATTGACAGTCATGATAGTGCACTGTCACGAATTGTCGGTTTTTTAGAAGTGTTTATCTTTGTGTTGTTTTGTATTAAATACAAATTACTTTGGTATGTATAATTCAATCGCTTATGTAGTTATACTAGTAGTGGTTAACTGCATATATTAAATTGTAGGTGGTGGTTTTATTTTAATAATGGAAACAAAAAAACGTTCTGTGAATTTCACAGGACAGGAAGAATCCCTTCTAATGTCCCTGGTGAAAGAGTACGCGAAAGTAATCGAATGTAAGGTCTCGGACACTAATATGAATACTGAGAAAGGCAAGTGTTGGAGGTTAATTGAACAGAAGTTCAACTCAATTAATAGTGGATCTTATCGTAATCAAATTGTTTTGAAAAAGAAATACGATAACATAAAGAAGAGAGCTAAGAAGAAATTTGCTGACGAAAAAGCCCAAACATTTGCTACAGGAGGTGGACCATCACAAGAAATCAAAATGACGGACGTTGATATGCAAGCGCAGGAAATTTTGGGAACCCGAATAAAGGGGACCCGTAGTGAATTCGATGCTGATTGTGAAACTCAAACAGCAGTAGTCGAGTGAGTGTCTTTGTTTGTACATTACATTGAATTTTCTAACATATATAATACATTTCAGAAATAATCCAGAAAACTCGATTACTTTTATGGACGATATTTTCATGCAAAACATTGGTATATGTATAAAACTTCTGCATTTTATCAACGTAACATTTTTGGCTTATTACAGATGACGATAACAATGGCAGTGAGAAAGAAAATAATGATAGTAATAATGATAACAATGACAGTGCGAACGAAAATAATACCGAGCAAGCAGAAGTTCATAACGGTAAGTGAAATATAAATTCTTATTATGAATCGCTCTATATTTGTAATTATTAATTGAAATTTAGATTGGTCCAAATATACTCCCACGATGCTACGAACAAAAAAATCGAAAGTTCTTACTACACAGCAATCCAAGGGTAAATTTCACTTTTTTTGTTTTAAATATAGTAAATATGTTATGTATTTATATGCAGAAATACCACCCAGGCGACATAAATCTGTTGTTGCTATTTCTGAAAGGGTTTCGCAGTGGGCACAGGCCAAAGAAGCCATCGAATTAAGCCGTACTAAGCATGTACAAGATCAAGAAGAGTTTCGTTTGCAGGCAATTAAGGAGAAGCATGAACTGGAAATGGAACTTATGCGAAAAAGAGCTGAGGCAGAATTAGGTCATATGAAAGGAAAAGCCGATGCGGAACTAGCTTTTATGCAAAAAGAGCATGAAGGAAGGATGATATATATTAAAAAAATACGTTAAAAAAAGTTATAAATTTTAAATTATTTACAATAAATTTTTAAAATAATCATTTACTAATTGGTAACGGACCATGTTATTGGCATTACCATGATCTTGGAAATGTCCTATTTCTACATTATTTACATTATTAATAGCAAGCTGTTCTTCTTCGTTAAGAGAGGGTAATGCATCGTTGAACATACATGCAATATTATGCAAAACGGCAGTTGCCACAACCACAGCTTCTACTTTTTGTAATTTTAGTCGAATTCCAAAAGCCAGCACAGGAAACCTCCTCTTCCAAATTCCAAAGCAACGTTCAACCGGATTTCGCGTTCTAATCTGTGACTCATTAAATAGATGTTCCTCTGAACTTACAGGATTAGCAAGTGGTGTAATTAGAAACGGTCTAATGGCGTAACCACTATCTCCAACCAATAGATAATTTTTAAAATTTCCGTGTTCAAACCTGGCTCTAATCCGAGAATTGTTAAAAATTGTACTATCATGAGAAGACCCGGGCCACCTTACAACAAGATCTTGTATTTTACAATATGCGTCGCATATTGCTTGCACATTTACAGAGAAAAATCCCTTTCGGTTCCTGTAAATTTCAGGTTCCTCCTGACCAGGTGAAGATATTTTGACGTGGGTGCAGTCTATGCTTCCAATACATTTGGGAAACCGTGCAATCTTGTAGAACTCCCGACAGTTTTTCTGGCAATCTTCTTCTGTCTCTGACATTTTAATAAATTCCCTGCCCCAACCTGCTATTGCTCGACTGACTTTGGGTATGATGCAGCAAGCAGTAGCTTTACTAATTCCTACAAAATCACCCACCGTTTGTAAAAATGATCCAGTAGCATAAAACCGAAGTGTCACAAATAGCATGTCTTCAGGAGAGACAGCATGATTCCTAAAATTAAAAGAAAATATTTGTATGCAAAAGTCGAAAGGTTGTCTATAAATGAAAAAACATACCGGTCTGTGGTGTGTGTTATTTCGTGCTGTATATTTTGCAAAACAAATTCGACAGCATTCTTTGACAAACGGAACCTTGCAATGAATTCATTGTCATTCCACTTTGTAAATTGATTTTCTCGAACACGGTACACTTTTGGTGTTCGAGGATGTTCCACTATATTTAATAATTCGAGAAAGTCCTCGTCATCCGTTAAAATACCAACTAATTCTTCCATTTTACGCAATCAAAAAAATAATTAACAAATAAAAAACTAACTAATTAAATTAATTAACACGAAATTTTAGGTTAGAGTAAACGCAAATGACATAAAATCTGTTGAACCAGGTTTAAGCTCGAAAATGACGACGGTTCAGTAAAGCATCAAGTTGAGCACGGCTCAACGACTAAGCGCACATTGTAAAACCCATAATTTGTAAAATTTGAAGCTCAAGGCTGGTTCAAAGTTGAGCTGAGCTTAAGCTTCTATTGTAAAACCGGCCCTAAGACATCCGCACGTACGAATAATTGATTCTTAATACCAAGATCAACTATCCTATCTTCAACTCTACGCGCGGATTCATCAGTAATTGAATCTAACGCTCCGTCACTACGCATACAAATATCTTTACACATTAAAGCAATAAAACCAACCAACTCCTTAGCTTCCGAAGGGCAATCGGACCAATCAATATCCAATTGCGCATATCCCGGAACAACGAACGTTGATATAATCGAAGCAAAATCAGATGCCATACTCGGATTATACGTAATTGCCAGAATATCAGACAAAAATCCTGAGCGCGTAGCACTCGTCTGTCCAGACTTAATTATCACTGAGTCATTCACCGGATCAATTGGTATTTCAGGCGCTATTGCGTTCATAGTAGCTTCAAAAGCTATTTAATATGGGCTAATCTAATATAATATGGTATATTTCTATAAACCAAACCACAGTATCTAAAATCATACAATGGATTTAAGTGACAAGAAATACTGAACCTAGGAAGAATATAAGATGCTCGTTCATTTCCAGATGATAAATCTAACATCATTTGCATAGCATCACGTATTCCCCTCATTTCCGTCTCTCCATACATAACTAGAGCGTTATAATCTATAAACTAGAGAATAATCCATAATCCATGCAAAAAATATAAAATATTTAAACACAAAAAAAATGTTAAATTTGCTTTGATCAATTTGTAACCCAGGAAAAACAGAAAAATGCAAAACAGGAATATGACAGTACCGGTATTCCAAAAGGTATTGTACAGGTAATCTCCTTAATCCAATAATAAATCTTCTATGCTATCACTAAGAGGTGGGAATGTACTTATTAGTGTCGCTTATTATTTCATCTACTTTTGGCAACATTAACCTCTACGACTTTATCGGGGCTAGCGAATTCTTTTAGAAAATTAAAATCTTCAGTTGGCAAGTTAATGGATAATTTTCCGTTTGGACGTCCCAAGTACGTATTCACCATACGCTGAGTGTGTAATTTACAAGTTGCCAACATCCTCTTTGTTTCGTTACAAGAATTTTCTATTCGTGTTTCAAACGGTAGTACTACTTCTGTGTTGATTTGCTTCGTTGAAGGATCTTGGTGGGGATATACATATGTCGTGGGGATTCTTCCGTTCTCGACCATAGCATGCGGATACGATTGCAGATATTATTAGGGTCATCCTCCATCCTCTCAAAGGTTGGGTGTCACCAACATTGCCTGGTACCAACTCCATAGAACAGTGCTTAACATAATGCCTCCCCTCTTTCATCCAAATGATGGGAGCCCCATTGGGGTGATTTCGAATTAAAGTCACCCCCAATTTTGATGTCACCTACTGTTCGGTTCGGGCAAAAATAACAACCGTAGCAAAACATTCCCCTATACTTACCCACGCATATCCATCGCCAACTTCACTCTCCTCAAGGATCAAGGGCACAGGAAAGTATATGGCAGCTCTGCTGGTGTCGTCCATTATAACATTTTCAGATTTTTAATATTCGGTTCTGACACCAGCACTATGTCAATTTCTAGTGACATAGCGGTAGCTTCCATTAGATCCTGCGCTTCCCTCGAAGTGTGTATCTTTGGTGTTTATCAATAAAACTTGGTGAAAAATGTTGGCTTTTAGGACTAGAAGAGTTGGGAAAAGTTTATGTACCGCAGAAAAACTCATTAAATGTTTAAGCAATGTAATAATTGTTTAATATAATTTAAGAATTTAAAAAGAAACATGTAGCTGACGGCTCCTAAATCGAATTGAATTTTTCAGAAAAATTTGTGAGAAAAACATTTTAGCATAATTGAATTTTCAATATTTTTATTTGAGCGTCAACCGTCGCAGGTTAATGTGCGAATGAATTTGGGGGGGGGGGGGGGTGCGTAGACACGTTTTATTTTATCTCCTCCAAGTGAACTTTTTTGTTGAAATTTATGTCAAACATTTAAGTATAGTTTGAGCATCAATGAGCTTCCAAATTGTTTTTTTGAGCCTCATCCGTCTCGGAGTTATTCGCGAACCTCTTGGGGGGGGGGGTGCTGTAGACATGTTTTTCTATTTTCGTTCATATTTCAAACTTTTTTTGTGAAATCAATGTATATCGATAGAGATTTGTTTGAGCTTAAATGAGCTTCCATTCTCATCATTTTAATTTCATTTTCTGCAAAATGAAGCGTATTTAAAATTTTGAATCCTCCGAGCTAGTTTCGTACGTTAATCCTCAATTTTAATTTGGAATAAATCTGTAAAAATTAATTTTACCACAAAAATGTAATTTATAAATAATAGGTACTACCTATAACAAAACAATAAAATGAAATTAAAATTTTTTAATGTCCTACAACAACACTGTGGATCAAAACCAAATTTTGTCGTTTGAGCCGCAACCGTTACGGAGTTATTGGCAAAATAGGTTTGGGAGGGGGGAGCATGCACAAGTCGAATCTTTATGTGAAATTGGTGTAAAAAGTATGGGCATCGAAAAATGTATACACTCATTGGGGCTCAAACGATTCTCAAACGTTTGGCTACAAATTCACCCAAACTTTCCACTTGGGGGGGGCAGCATGTCTACCCGTCTACAGTCCCTCCAAGTATTTCGCCAATAACACCTTGACGATTGCGGATCAAACGAAACATTTGGAAGTTCTTGTGGCTCAAACTATATTCAAATGTTATACACCAATTTCACCCAAAAATTCTATTTGGGTGGGATAAAGTTAAACATGTCTACAGCCCCCCCCCTTCCCAAAAGTTTTCGCGTATTAACCTACGACGCACACTGGGGCAGCAGAGCAAAAAACCTGCTATTAAATCAAAATTAAAAATTTTATTTACGGATTTCTTTTCATGTGGTTGCAATACATCACAACCCACACACACTATAACAGTGTTAGATTTTAAAAAATTTCTCCCTGATCGCTACCAGAGCGAATTTTCTCCTTCGGAACTTTTTCGAATAATTGAAATTTTGTTATAAGAAACCTTGAAATTCAATTATGTAGCGACATTTTAATAATTCTAAACTTGTGTTTAACGGAATGTAATTTGAAAAAGTACCCTACGGAAACACGAAGACGAAAATTTTAGCGTTTTAGCGTTTTGGTCATTTTAGTTATGTTCCGAAGCAGTCAGAGTTTTAATTTTTGTTTTTTTCTAATTGGTGTTGATTATAAATTAAAATAGCTTTTAAAAATTTTCCGAATTTTGAAAAGTTTTCTTGCTAAACACAATTTTATATTTTTCATACAGGGCGATATAAAAATTATTGTAATTTAATTAGTCGCCTTATTTGAATTTCAATGGCATTGCTTTTGTTTTACAATAAACTTAGCATAAGAAATATCCAAGGCAGGTCTGTTTTTTTAAAAAATCGCGTATTTTAATTATTTTTCTACATTTTCAAAAATTATAACAGCAAATATCAAGTGTTTATTTTGATTTTGATTTTGTAAAATTAAAAAAAAATTGATTGAAAAGTAGCAGATCATTAATTTATTATTATTATTATTAGAAAAAATTTATTTGAAATTTTATAAATTGACTGTGAACAGGTGGGGGCCCAAAGTAATTTTTTGAAGTTGTTATTAGCAGTTTTGATTAGAGTATATCAAATTTGGATACATAAAGGACCAATAAACGTGTTTTATGTAATAAATTTGAAATAATTTGTCCAAATTATGAAATTATTTGACAAAAAAAAATAATTTACTTATGAAGAAACACCAAGTTTCGGCCATTTCGAACATTTTCAGAATTTTTTTAATATTTTTCTGTGATTCAGCTTAATAAACTGACCAACATCCAAAGGAAAAAATTTAATATTTCAAAAGCAATAGTTTTCTGGGTTTTATTAACCCATATGGGTTAATAAAACCTATTCGAGCTTTTTATCTATGAAATTTTTAGATACTTCTAATATCGCTGAAAAGGAATATCTAACTTAAAATTCCGTTCAAATAGTATTTTATTTAATAGCAGGTATTTTGCTCTGCTGCCCCAGTGTGCGACGGTTGAAGCTTAAACAAAATTATTGGAATCTCATTGATGCTCAAACATTTGACACAAATTTTTTTGAACAATTCGATTTAGGGGGCGTCAGCCCCGTCTATGTACCTGTATAACCATAAACTTTCAGAATATTCAAAGTTGGCTTGATTTCGGGCTTCAAAAAATTTTTTAGAGAAAAATACCGTTTTAACCTATTTAGTCTATGCCCTTTTTAAAATTCTTCTCAAATTCTTAAATTATTTTAAACAATTATTACATTGCTTAAACATTTAATGAGTTTTTCTGATTTACATAAACTTTTCCCAACTCTTCTAGTCCTAAAAGCCAACATTTTTCACCAAGTTTTATTGATAAACACCAAAGATCAACTTCAATATTATTCCATCAATCACTTAACAGATTAAGCAGGATTAAGTTTTCTTAATCGGATCGAAAATTTTAATCTTATAAAATAGATTTAAAATTGAGAGTTATTGAACGGAACTTGCTCGGAGTACTCGAAATTTGAAATACTCGTAACTTTGCAGAAAATGAAAATAAAATGATGGGAATGGAAGCTCATTCAAGCTCAAACGAATCTCTATCAATAGACATTAATTTCACAGAAAAATTCGAAATAGGAACGAAAATAGAAAAACATGTCTCCAGCCCCCCCCCCCAAGTATTTCGCGAAAACTCCGCTACGGTTGAGGCTCAAACGGAAATATTGGAAGCTCATTGATGCTCAAACGATGCTCAAACGTTTGACACCATTTTCACCCCGAAATTCCACTTGGGGGGCTAGCATGTCTCCAGCCCCCCCAAGAATTTCGCGAATAATTCCGCGACGGTTGAGGCTCAAACGAAAAGTTTGGATGCTCATTGATGCTCAAACGTTTGACACCATTTTCACCCCGAAATTCCACTTGGGGGGGGCAGCATGTCTCCAGCCCCCCCCCAAAGTTTCCGCGAATAACTCCGCGACGGTTGAGGCTCAAACGAAAATATTGGAAGCTCATTGATGCTCAAACGATGCTCAAACGTTTGACACAAATTTCATCCCAAAATTCGATTTGGGGGGGGGGGCTGGCGACATGAACCTTAATATTTCAAAATTAATTCTTTTATTTTCCTTTTCGATAGTATCAAAATTCAATGAGTCACCAGATAGTAAAAATTTTTGAAAATAAGTACCAATTTAACGTTTTTTTATTCAGGATTACAGGGGGGCATGTTTCACTTCGGAGCGTGAAAGTTATATGTGCTGATTTAGCTTCGTTGGCTTTAATTCTCCATTTTCTTAACCAAACCTGAATTTTGTCCAAATGTATTTGCAGAATTTCCGTAGCTAATATTGGGTTTTTATGAGACGCCATGACAGCCGTGTCATCCGCAAACGTAGCCGTTGTAGTTTGTTCCATTGTTGGGAGGTCTGATGTAATCAGAAGATACAAGATTGGCCCCAGTACACTACCTTGCGGAACTCCAGCTTTAATTTGGTACATTTCTGAATATTCTTCTTGACATTTTACAATGAAATGTCTGTCACTAATATTTTTAATAATAAAAAAAACAAGTTCCATAAACAGAGTCAGTAAAGTATTTGGGGATGCACCTGGATCGTCGCCTAACGTGGAAAACTCACATCTGGACCAAAAGGAAGCAACTGAACATTCAATTCCATAAAATGTACTGGCTTATTGGCGCTAAATCTAAGCTCTCATTGGAAAGCAAGTTGATGGTATACAAAGCCATAATTAAACCCATTTGGACGTACGGAATCCAACTGTGGGGCTCTGCATCCAACTCTAACTTGGAGATAATCGAAAGGTTTCAATCAAAAGTTCTTAGAAACATAGTGAACGCTCTCTGGTTTTTCCCAAATGAGGTTATAAATAATGACCTCGCTATTCCACTTGTGAAGACAGAAATCGGTGCCTATAGTGCGAAGTATAAACTACTGAGATTATACCTAACGAGTTATTATAATTGTCAAACTAATTACTTATTGTCTTGTACAGATTGTAAATTTCTTGGGTTGTTAATGAAAAAAAAAAAAAAAATTAACGTAATAACTTTATTTTTAATTATAAAAATATCAAAATATTTTTTTAAAAATTTGAAAAAGATTTTTAAATTTAAAACTGCACAATGGAATGTATGGGTACGTTAAGTTTTTTGCGTGCATTCAGATCAGTTAATTCCATTATAACTAAACATTCTATTATTTCGGCTTGAACCATTTTCATTAAATCACAAGCGGCTTGCAATGTACCACCTGTTGCCAAAAGATCATCTACGATCAAAATTTTGGATCCTGACTTTATACTATCTTTTTGAACTTGTATGTGGTCCTAAAATTTAAAAGGAACTTGGTGTAAAATAATTAAAATACTCATCGTCATAGGTCGGAGCATAGCGTTCACGCGAGTTGACTATGAACGCTACGATTCGAATCAGAGTGAAGCAAGAACTTTATTCTGACCGTCTCTCCTCTCGGAAGGCAATGGCAAACCACCGAGATGTAATCTGCCATGAAAGCCTTTAACAAGCATTGTTAAAGGTCACGACGTTTCTGTCAAGAAGCAATACGAAGAAGAATTAAAATACTATACAAGTGAAAATTAATATTCAGTTTAATATTAATAGGCCAGTCATTGGGGACTTAATAAGTGAAAAGTTAGACAAAAATTGCAAAAGTTTTTATATTTTGGGACAACATTGTAACAGGTCAAAAAATTATTAATCCGATTTTTGCACCCTTTTTTGGTCCCCGGAACATTGTTAAATTGTTAAAAGAAGAGTATAAATTTGCAATAACTATAAAAAAAATTCCGAAATTTATGCAAATCTTGGAGAACATTTTAATAGTTATTAATTAGACATCTTCTATAAAGTTGGCACCCTACTACGATGACTGGAACATTGCAAATGGTTGTGATTATTAATTTGCATACAGAGTTGTATTAAGGAATTATTTACATGACTTATGCAATTTTTTTCGATAGGATACACAAAAAATAATTAATAAGCTACTGTTTGCAATGTTCCGGTCATTGTAGCAGGGTGCAAACTTTAATACTTTAATATGTGTTTTAATTACCTCCTTAAATGTTGTCTCAAAATTTGAAAACTTTTGCAATTTTCATCCCTTTCTTGCTACAATGACTGGCCTATAGTACTATAGGCGATCGAATTTAAGATCGCAGCGCCAGGGCGGTAGGAATCGCAACTAATTTCAGAAACATGGTTAGGTTTGTTTACATTGATTTAAAGCGAATTCATGGATGTTTTAATTAAGGTTTTTTGTGGAAATAATAGTTTTTCAGTGTTTATTTTAAAATCATCGTATAATCCTAAACTAATTAAACACCTCTAAGGTTGGTACAATCTCTTTTTCTAGTTATAACCTATAATAAAGAACATTGTTTTGTATTTGTAGGTTACCATAAGTTTCTTTTTTTTTTTCAATATAACAAGGTAGTTATCAAGTAAATAATGGAAGTATTAAGAATAAAGTTGGGTATTAATGAATAAAAATGCATATATGAATGTAAGTTCTTTTATTTAACTATAAAAATATAACTTAAAGCAAATATTTTTTTAGGTGCAGAAAAGAATATCCACGATGGTTTACCAGGGGTTCGGTATATTGCCAAGAAAAATAATACGTGGACATTAAAAAGATGTAAACATTATGGGCAGATCCAAATGGGAATGGCCCTTTTAAATTAAAAAAAACATATTTTGTGTTGTATGCATCATTCGACAAAAGTTTTCTTACTATCGAAGTGGATTATAACTACGAATTTGCAAAGGAAATATTATGTGTAACAAAAAAAAAATGTATGGAAAACATGTTTCATAATTTGTGTGATAAAAACATAATATAAAATTAAATAATTAATTATAATATCTTTGAAGGAATAAAATAATAACGAGTCTATTATTTTATTCCTTCATAATGAATTTTCACCAGGTGACGACCGAATCTATTAACTATATAATATCTTTATTTATCTGAAGATCGTCCCCCATACGGCTTACTAATAAATGTGATATTGCCTCCGGGTGAAACGCCAGTCATGTACTTGATAGTCAAGTGGGTTTTGTAGTGCGAATAGAACCTAATCCGGCAATATAAACATAGGTGTTTGTACAAAAATTTCGGTGCAATCTAAAATTACTCTTACATTTTGGAAATCTTGAAAACAGATTGGCATGTAATTCTTAATTTCTTTCGCTGGCGGAAATCTAATGACCGACTTTAAAACTTTACTTAATATCGGCAACATTTCCAATATATAATTTGAACACAGTTCTGCAGATATACCAAATAACACCGATAACGATGAATATGTTAAATTCGTTTTCAACTTGCACAAAACTAATACAACTCGCTCTTTTATTCCCAACCGATGTGTTCTCTTATCCTGATGTTTCTTTTTGACACCTTGCACTAATACTTATAATACTTATAATACACTAATACTAAAACTGTTTAAAGTTTGATCTGTTGCTATCAAATCGCACACTGTTTTAACTTCTGGCATATTAACCTGCACCTCAAAGTCACTCAAATGCTTTGGGCATTTTAAATATTTCTATTTAGAAGGTTATAACAACTGAAAGTCTTCTAGTCAGAAGGAACAATAGATAAACCAAGCACAAACCAAAATGCCCATGTTTCTGAAATTAGTTCAACCGGCGACCGTTGGTGGCGTATCGCTTATCTTGAATCGCCTATACTTGAAATATCTTGTTCGACATCCCAAAAAACTAAAAGTTGAATAATATATACCACGGGCCCACAAAAGTGGAAGAAGAAAAATAAATATTTTTAGAAATTTAATAGAAAAGGGTAAACTTACTTGTCCATATTCCAATTCATAGCTGACTGTAATTAATTTTCCTGGTAATTTGCCTGCCTTTCTGATAGGTACAAACGGAATTTTTAATTCTAGCGCTATTATGGTCCCGAAAAGAAATCCTCTTGCGTCCAACGCAACCACACAATCTAGAGGAGGTAATGATTTGACATGATCGCACATTAAATCGCGTAATTGTGATGAAGCTTCTGGATCGTTCAATAAAGAAAATACGTCTCTAAAAATGTAAAATTTAATGTTAGTGTGTGGTATAGAAAAATTAATATAATTTAAATCAGTTTCTTGTTTTATTAGTAGTTTAAAGTTTTTT
The DNA here is from genome assembly GCA_958510855.1 of Rhagonycha lutea. NCBI lineage: Eukaryota > Metazoa > Arthropoda > Insecta > Coleoptera > Cantharidae > Rhagonycha > Rhagonycha lutea. The sequence continues at coordinate 24,141,706 of OY294041.1, read as the reverse complement.
TAAATTTTGCTGTGTAAAATTGAAATTCAAAATTACATTTACATTTTATAAATTTATTGACTTACTTGAAGACAATTCCGGGTTTAGGAAAATCTGCATAAGACTTAATTTTTTCCTTCAGCTTTTGCACTATTTTTTTTCTATTTTCTTCTTCCATAATTATTTAAATTTGATAAAACTAATGATTTTAAATATTTCAATAGCATGTACCGACTGATATAATATTGACGGGCGAAGCAGTGTTACCAACTATTATCCATTTTTATACAGGGTGGGCCATAAAGAAGTACAAATTTTAAAACATCATTGAGATCGAACGGTATGTCTAATCCCCATAACCCGCGCTCCGCTCCTATATTTCTGCACTAGCATTGCCTGCACCTAAACTGGTGCAGCGTACAGCATATCCGACTCCACATCCGCAGTTTGGGAGATGTTGGCCTTTGATTTGCAGCCATTTGATTTGCGGGCAACACGTTCTACATCTCGAAGGAGATGGTAGGCATCTCATAGGTAGGAAAACTCCTGGTAGCCGCGACATTTCCTTTGGGCCTCGGGGTTGGACGGGATCCCTACTTCACATAATCTTCACATGGCCAGATTGCCGGGAGTCCACCGCTGTAGGAGGTCTCAAACCTATCTCCCCATCCTCCCTAATGCTGTTGATGTGTAGCCCAGTTTGCTTCGTCCATTTGAGTAGCCTCTGCCAAAAGTTCTCACCTAAGTCAGAGGCCAGGACGGTATTCGCGAGCAGATCTTCGCTCAGCATGGCATCTGCGAAGAAATCATGCAAGATCCTAGGCGCAGCACTTAAAAGGGACGGGACACCCAGTCCTCCAAGGCGCGTTGGGACGCGACGTGGATGAGAGCATCACTACACGATCTATTCAGGTGGAGTGCTTGTCGAACGAACTTGCGTAGGGCCTTGTCTGCGCCTTTTATTGCACCCTTTGTTACCCGGGCAAGGAGCTTCGGGAGTAGATAAACCTTCAGCAATGTTAGCTTCTGCTGTGGCATCATCGTAGTTTTGGCAAGCCTCTGGAGCATCACAAGCATTTCTTCGACGAAGGGTCATGCTTGGTCTAGGTGATTATACTCGCTGCCCAGATAACTCATGAACTCGACCGGTGACAGGATTCTGATGGGAACACCACCAACAAAGAATCTGGCGGTCGTAGACGAGTACAAGATTTATTACCTGGCGCCAATGCGACAAGATACTGAGGTACATTTGTCCATTTTGAGTGCTAGACGTCTGTCTGTGAAGAAAGCGGCGCTCATTCTAAGGAGGCGTCGCAATCCCGCATACGTCTCGCTAGCCAGAACGATATCGTCCGCGTATGCTCTCCTCCTCCAGTCTATCCGTCTTAACAGACGCGTAGTGATTATGTCAAGTGTCCAAACGAGCCGCAGCCTGCCGTATTGTCTCGCGCCATCCTTCTCTATCATAAGTGGATCGGACGGCATGCTCAACATCTGCGTCCAGGAGCACCTCAACGGTATCCAGCCAGCGTTTAGGGGATCTACCACGCCTCCTCTTGCCCTCAGGTTTTCCCTGTACCATCAGTTTTTCCAACTTGTCGCTTCGAGTAATGTGGCCAAAGAATCTAAGTATGGTTCCATACACAACTGTGGACAACCGCTTCTAATTTTTACCTCTGCTAGTATGGACACGTTGGTTCTGTGTTCAGTCCAAGAGACTCCAAGCATTTTCCGGCAACACCACATCTCAAAAGCATCGATTCGTTGCCGATCTGCAGTACGAACAGTCCAGGTCTCACATGCATATCTTAACACAGAGAACACCAGCGTTTGGACCAGGTTTATTTTCGTACTACTAGTGATGTATCGGTTCTTCCATATTTTTGACAGCTGAGTCATGGACGCCCTCCCAAGCTGGATTCTTCTACGAATCTCGTCTTCGCATCCTCCAGAGTTGGTAGTGACGGCACCAAGGTAGACAAACTTGTGGACAACTTCGTAATTGCCAATTTGGCGTATTTGTGGCTGGTTTTGGTTGCCTCTGTCTACAATCATTACTTTAGTCTTGTTTTTGTTTATAATGAAGGCCGTATTCTAGACTGATAATTTCCAGTCTTTGCATGATGGTCAGGAGATCCTGTCTACTGTTGGCAATAATTAGCGTATCGGCATAACGAAGATTGGAGATCTTTACTCCTCCGATCGCAATACCACCCTCCTATCTATCCAGTACCATTCTTATTATATACTCGGTATACAGGTTAAAAATCTGGGGTGACAAAACACAGCCCGCGTATGCTAGGCATGTGCATTTTAACCCGCTTCTCCAGGGCAGCCCTAAGCCCGCGTGTATCCTCCAGTTTACATATTAGCTCGTCGATCACCAAGTTAAACAGAATCGGCGATAGAGGGTCGCCCTGTTTGACGCCACGTGTAACGGGGATGGGCTTATTAATGAGATCATCCGCGATTGAGGTGAGAATGGTAAGTACCTCGTTTATATCCCTCTATTACGGAGTCCACCAACTTGGGATCGATGGCAAAGCCCTTCATTGAGCGCCTAAGGGCGTGGTGAGAAACCGTATCAAAGGACTTCCTCAAATCGAGTGATACCATATGATACGGCTTGCATAATCGCCTTCGCGATTTTATTAAATAATTTCGTATTATCTTGACTGACACCATTCATTACAAATTGCATTTCAATTTGCGCAAACCACATAGCTGGATCATCTTCCCAAAACGAAGGTATTTTAATGCTTACCTTAGAAATTTCATGTGCGGTAGTCTTCTCATCGTTATTGATTGGTATCGTGTCGTTCGTCATTTTTGTGTTCGTTTCTCTATCGTCGGGGTCACCAATTTAGTTGCGTTAGTTTTATATAAAAGCCTTTTTAATCGTTTGTAAAGAATCACTGTTTAATCTCAGAGGTTTTATTTATTTCATAAGTACAATAATTGACATAATTTTATTCAGACTGACATTTCATAATCCCCACCGACTCTTGATTACTATACATTCAACGCTAGTGTATTCAGAAAGATGCCGTTCTGGGCTGTAAACCCATGTTGATGCGGATGTAGATTCAAACTGGAGGACAAGCCTTTTGTGATAATTTTATGCATTAACCTAACCAAAGCACACGGGATCGAAATCGGCCGCCATTTGTCTGGGTTTTCCAGTTCTTTGTCACCCTTTGGTATCATAATCGTCTTGCTGACGCAAAGAAAGAGTTATTTAACTTCTTGTGAGCTTTGTCCATCGTTTGTCCGTGTAGGTGGACTTATTTTAGGCCATTTTTAACCAACTTGCCGACGTCCTAGAGAGCTGAAATTTTGTACACAGTTTTCACTTGCGGCCAGTTTATATACTTTAATTTTGTTTTTCTAAATTTCTGAAAAAGAACGAGATTCTCACTAATTTCAAATGTTTGATCCCAAATAATCGCGAATTATCATCGAGAAAGAATCATCGAAAATCTTGGCATCCGATGGTGTATGCAACTTTGTAAAATTGAGTATTCTCTTTGAGGTTTATATAAGGGTCTTTGTTGATTGTAACTGTTATTGATTTCAATTACTTTACCGTCGTCGCATCACGCCTTCGTGTTGAATGTAATATGTCAAATTAAAATACACAAGAATTTATCTTTTTGTAATAAAAGTTTATTTCTTTTCAACGAGTTTTTTTTTGTCTTTGTGCAATTCACAACACAGGCGCTTTTATTTACAGCTTTGAAATTTGTTTCATCGATCATTGCATACTGAGCTAGCCGAAGGTAAGGAAGTATCTTTGCAATTGGGTACAAGATATCGGATTTTACCTCGCTAACTTTACGGTTAACTTTACTTCTTCTCAAGGAGAACTACCAAGATTTTGTCCTTCTGATCCAGTGTATACAAAAGTACAGCGTTTGTGGATAATGACGGATTATGAAACCTTTATGCCATTGGCGTCTCCTCTCTCGGTCATTGCAGATATTCACAGGATGACCTATGTTTTGATTGTGGTAGCACGATTCCCGTTTGGTCAATTATCACCGCAGTATATTATATTACGCTCTATAATCAGTGTGATGATGTAGCTACAAAACAAATTAATAAAGCGCAGTAATGGATTAACGAGATTCTCACTAATTTCAAATGATTAATTGAAAATAATCAAGAATTTTAAAATGTGGAATATATTTAAAAAATTAATATTTTATTTAATACTTAAAATTATAATAAAAAACTATACAAGTAAAAAATCATTAAAATTAAGTACCATGACTCTTATTCTTCGATTTCTTCCTTGTCCATCTCTTCATGGATTTCTAACTTAATCGATTTCAACATTTTTTTTGGAACAACAACTACATTCTTCAGAATTAATTATCCTTCCAGTATCAACAGTTGGTTTAACTTCCTCTATCATGTCTCTTTCGTGTAAATTCTGAAGTGAATCCATATTTGAAGCAGGTGGCTTTACATTAATTTTAATAATTCCCAATAATATATTGAAATTAAATGACAATATCAAAACTATACAAAAAATTACTAAAGCAAATACAAGAAGAAGTGGCAATAGGATAATATTAACTCCCCAAAGTAATCGTGCCAATATTCCCGATGTAAAAGCGCCGACTGCTTCGCTCAACTTTAAAGCTGGAGTGTAAATTCTTCTTCTTCAGGTGCCTATCCGATTTCGGATGTTAGCTAATGTTAGTTAATGGGGTGGATTCCCGTTGCCTTCCCCATAGTCCACAGATCGATTTTGGACATTTTAGATCACAGCACATATCCGACGAAATCAGGATTAGAACCGCGGTTTCCCGCTCTTTTGTCTATCCGTGTTTGATTTACGCCAGACTGCTGGTCTTGGAGTGTAAATAAGAGTACCCATTTGGTTAAAAACAGACCCATGATAATATTTTAAATATTTTCCGTCATAGCCACAATTAGGCGGTGTGTTACCAAATTTCTGTAATACTACCATGCTTTTAATATCGGCCTTCTATGATCATGCTAAATATTGGAAGACAAAATCTATAACAATTTCAAAAGATATTAATATGCGAGTACATAACAAAGTGTATACTTTGATTTGATCAATTTGTAGCTCAGGAAAAGTTTAAGAATGCAACATAGCCATATCAGGGTATTGATGTTCCAATATGTAACATAGGTACATGTAATCCTTCAAAGCCAATAATTTATCTTCTATGCGGTCACTACGAAGTAGGTATGTAGTGTCGCTTATAATTCCATCTACTTTTGACAACATATTAACGTCTCTATCTTTCTCGGAGTTGACGTAGTCTTTCAGAATATTGGAACTTTCAATCGGTATGTCGATAGATAATTTTTCTTTAAAACCATGATTATTGTCGACGTTTCTTGTTCTAATATTTTACCAACACTTTACTAGTGCAGAGGGAGGCTGCTCTCAAATCTCGTAGCGAGCCGGGTCTGGCGGACGGGGTGGCTACGCGCGCGATAATGCAACGTGACACTCCTAAGCTTAGCTCAGGGACGCCGGCAATGGTTTAGCGTTTCGTAAAGGGGTGTTAGGTCTGCTTCCTTCAGTCTGGGTCGGGTTTTACGTTGCGAAGTGACTACGTGCCAGATACTGCAGCGTAACACTTCGCGATTAGAACGCCCTGGCTCAGAATCCTCAGGGGGCATGGCGAACACGTTCCGAAGAACCTTCCAGAAGGTGGGGGTGACCTTTTTCCTGCGCTTGTAGCGATATCACCAATTGGTGGTTTAAACTTTGAAAGAGCAACTTAAGCCAACGGGACAGGTTTCAACTCCACTTCAAATTTGAAATCGTCGGGAAATATTCGGCTTGCATGTGAATATAAATATCTTGTAAATTTGCAGTATCGTCACCTCTGTTACCCCAGTGGTTGTGTGAACTCAAAACGGCTTTTGCCGTTGGTCGACGATGCCTGGGAAGCCATGTAAATTATGGCGCTGATATTTACCTGAGGACAATTTAATCTTTCAGCAATTGCTTATGGTAGGTTTTTGATCCCGGTATTTGATTCCGTCTTTGGGGGTCGTTTGCTCTATTGTTGTTGTCGACTGAAAATGCTCCATGAGCAAATCTTCAAATCCGCCCATGCGCCGCGAGGGATCGCTGTTTGCACTGTAGGAGCTGTTGTCGTTGTTGAAGGTGTGCCATTCGGCACCCACTTCGATGATGCGATCTCCAATTAACAGCAGGTGTAACAAGTAACAAATCATGTCTCCGGCATGGTAGTCTTCGATTAGAGTTGGCCCGCCATGGTCAGATTCAGTGACACTCCGCCTGCCAAAATCCTAGAGCTCATCCTACAGCTGGACTGACTTGTTGGAGAGTGACAGGATCGGGGTATAAAATTGAGATACAAAAGGTAGTAAATGGGAGAATCCATTGAAAAATCCGACGTTTTCTTATATCACCCATAGTCCATGTGTGTCCTCGCGATATTGATTGAAGACTTAATAGTTTGGTTAACGAGCTGGATGGTCGTCCTTCTGTTAACTCTTAGTTTGGTGAGCGCATTGACAGTGCTATGGGGTATTCCTCCTCTGGCGCCCAAGATTACGGGCATCACTCCAACATCTCGGACTTTGAGCCTCTGTTTTCCGCTTTAACGTCAGCGAGTGAGTTCTCTTGCTCGAAGCGTACGGAGACACTACTATAGTGGCCGAATAATCCCCATGTTCGATGACGAGTTCCGGCTTCAGTAGGTCTCCGTTTGGAGCATGAAATGTTTGTTTTTTGTATGTTTCGTTTTCATCTGATTGACATTTGGCGATAGTTTCAACTAATTTGTTGTGCCTTTTGATTCTAAGCGGTTTACCCGCGACACATTCTCCAAAGACATGACCTAAGGTCTCTGTTTACTATGGCACCGCCTACATATTATGTCCAGCTGGTTATTCCCTGCTCTAATGAGGGCTCCTTTCACGCCGAAGGTGTTGGTTCTTATTTTCAATTGGTTAATATATTCGTCAGCATGGAGCTCTTTAGGAAACAAGAGCCAATGATTCGCAATCGGATTGTTTTTAAAGGCACCGATACCTTTACCCTGGGATTTTTGACTCGCACTTAATTTGCTTTTGGAGTTTGGCTTGCGATTTCATTTTATTAAGTTCGGCCTTCTTAATTGGCAGTGTTACATTTCTGCTTGCCGCGTACTTCTTATAATATCTCGTCCAAACTTCGTTTCTTTAACAATCTTTCTCACAAACCAGTCCTCGCCTCTGCTGGTGTTTGACAAGGCGCGTAGACTGTTGTTTACAATTAAGCTTTTCAGTCTTGGTATTCCAAGACCACCATCACGTTTTTTGGCGTAAAATAGATGGTCGGTAAGATCTTTTTGCATTCACCTCTTATTCCATCGTCTAATCTCTCCAGTAATGTTTGGGTTGGAGAGTCGATGGTAAGCCTATGGCTGAATTTAGGAATCACGTAATTCGTTAATAATATTGTTACATATTTTTTTTAAATTTTGGAACAATCTACCCATTTTATTTCGTACACACACACAATTTCGGTTACATATGTTTTTAAATTTTTTAACAGGCTACCGATTTTACAGACGTTTTTACGTCAAAAAACGAGAATATTCAGCCAACCTTAAACTATAGTTTATATATCACGACATATGTATATTTTTCTTTTTGATTTTTAGTGTTAGTAGCAGTAATGATTGTATTGGAGTAAAGCTCTCGCACCGCATCGTTCGCGAGTACCCATGATACAATTATATAAGATATGCTAGATCAGAGTTCCACTTTGGTACGCGATGCGCATTTACATAGCGTGGAGACCGTCCCCACTTAATGAAGCATATGTGTATATGGAATTATAAGCTGTCTTTTGAGTTTTTTCGTATATTTGAGAACATAACACAAAATATAAAGTAAATGTATAGAAAAATATTAATTTAGTACTTTCGTGGTTGGTCTGACAAAAAATTTTTAAATTTGTACTATTTAAAAAGCTATAATTCCTAAAATGACATCATAATATGAATTTTACACTCGCGCTCATGGAAGGTCGAACACCTAATAAAAATTTATTGACAACAAAAAAAGTTTTTACGCATTTGTTAAATGGGAGAAATAATTCCTCGATAGAAAATATTTACTATTTTAAAATTCTGAGGTTGATTTAGTTTTGTTTCGACCGTAGAACATAAAAAAGGGTCCTATGGTAATAAAAACCGCACTAATCCATGCTTTTCATTCATTATCTAAATTTGTTTTTTTCTTAATTTGATGTAGACAGCCGACAATAATTTATTTTTGTGGTAAATATTGATTTATTTAACTTTAATTTTCTAATCATACATTTCATGTCACCGTTTTAACCGTTTTTTCTCTTTAATATTGCAAGGATTTATTTAAATGTTATACTTTATTACCATTTCATAATTTAGAATCGAATTTTTAGCAAGAAATAAAAATTTAAATAAGATTAAAACCAAAAAAACGTCAAAGACCTGTATTTCCTATGCAATTCCTATAGTAATGTGCAATAAACGGGCTCCACGATCTGTAGAATACGTACGTCACAGTGAAGGTCATATGCGCAAGAGCATATCTTAGTTTATTGTATCATGGCGAGTACCTAACATCCGTAGCTCCGTACGTGCGCTAAACGTTAAAGGACAAGCTGATGTAGGGCAGACCGGGTCAGTTGAAACGGGGGCAGTTGAAATAACGCTGATATTTCAAAAACTATTAGAGATACCGGAGGGCGTATGTTTTTTAGTGCAAAAATAAGTATGTTTCTTGATATTTTTTAATAAAAAATAAATTTTAATAAAAAACTATACTATTATTAATGAATATTGGCCCTTTTTTCTAAATCACCGCAATCCTAATTAGGTTTCCTCTTTGTGATGTATTGCAATTAGAACCATCATTGTTGCTTTAGCAGTAGGAAGGAAAGCGAGCAGGTTGAATTCCGTCCAAAATGAGAATCGTCATATATATATTTATATTCTTGTTTTTGTCACTTTGTTGCTAGCATATGAGAGCAGTGCATCCAAAGAAGCAAATAGTGCTCTTGCATTTGCTCTCAGAACGAAAAGCATAAATTAAATTAAAACAGTTGAAGTATTCTTTAATTTTTTTCCGAATCTGAGCATAATTATAAATGCCATTGTAAATTTTGTAAGTGTTATTCAGGCTACATTTTGGACGTGTTTGGTAAGAGAAAACAATTTGATAAGATACTATCGGGATACCCGGCTTCACCCGGGGTTTTACATAAAATAAAATATTTTTATAATATAATTCCTTTGTTCTGCTTATTCTTCCATCGCGTTCAACTTCAGTTTCACGTTCCCTTTGAGTAGTCTGTCTTGAAGCTTGTGTTTCGAGTCTTTGATTACGTTCATCTTCACTTTCAGCCTCTCTCATAATCTCTATAACAAAAATTTTTGTGCGATCTCGTTCCCCTCTCAAGTACTTTTGTATATTTTTGTGCAATTTTTGTGAGTAATAAGCAAGATAGCAGGGAACTATGAAAGTGTATTTTGCAACTGTGAGGACTCCTCTTAACTTAAAAAAACTTCAAGGTCCTTTTTGGGTATTCGTCCGGATGTACAGGCGTTTAAAGAGTTGCTTGAAATTTTGAACAATTTTCATTTCATAAGAGACAAAAATTTGAAATTTACAAGAGAAGTACTTAGTTCTTACCTTTAACTTCAAGGTCCTTTTTGGAATTTCATCCTCTCACGGATGTACAGGCGTTTAAAGAGAAGTAAGAAATATAAACAAGACTTTTGTACATGTTGCATTGATTTTCATGTTGAATTTCTGCAGGTATAGTTGAATTATTATCCTTGGAGAGAAAAAACAGTCATAGAAGATTATCAATTTTTTATTATGTTAAAAATATCCAAGCACTTAAAATTTAAAAGTCAGCGTCGAGGCAATCGTTTCCCAGTTTGTATTGCGGAGTTGTCTTGGTCTTCATGCTCATCCTGGTTCGACTCTGTTTCATGAGAACCCATAGTAGTAGTAATTTGGTTTATATCGTAGGTCAAATGTAAATCCAAATCTGTTTCGTTTTCGGGTTCAGAGAAATTTTGATCATTGTCATAATCGGTGTTACTCGTGATTAATGATTGTGACAAACGCCACCCTCTGAAAGGTAACCCCTAATGGGAGAGTTAACCCAATCGGAGTGCCGCGTTCGAAACAATCCCGAGAAACTCTCAGGTTTTGTTGGCCACGATGGTAAATGTAGGCTCGCTCGCAATTCGTGTGGAAAGCGGGGACCGTAGGTTCTGAAATAAACTCTGTAGCCAGGGGTAGAAAAAAACACAGTGATCTTAACAAGTGTATAATAAAACAAATTACAAAATTAGAGACGTGCTCTCTGCTTACAAACAATAGCAACCGAACCGGCTGGTTATTAATAAAACACAGCCCACTGACTTTACTGTCAAACAAGCGTTCGCAACAACAAATGCAAATACACAGTTCTGTATTAATAATGGTGCTGACAACAACACACGTCAGAGACAAAATGGATACTAAAAATGATGACTCACCCCAAGAGCTCTTGGAAGATCTTAAAATGGTGACAAGTATGCCACTTGCAACCGACGTGTCCTCTGGTAGAATGAGGACTGGCATTCGCATCAATTAACACAGAAGCACCTGGACAGCTTCGCAACTCCAGACGCACTTGTCAAACTGGCCTCGATTATAAAAAAGTGCAGATACAGTTGCTGGAACGGTTGGAATGATGTTGAAATGATGTTAAAGTAAAGTTGGATAGATGTAGTATAGATGTAAATGGTGAAATAGTTGACCATAACCCAAAAAAGTAAAATTTTGGTCCGTGTTTGTCAACACAGAATCGAGCCTTCACGAGTGAGCTCGAGCTGATACGAATCAGAAAATGCCTGCGTCGAGAGAAATGCGCGTGAGCACGATAGCGTCGGCCAGATGTGAATACAGAAAAAATGCTACTGTGTACCGGTGGTATCCCAAATACACATACAGGACCGCAAAAAATCACTGGTCACAATGATATAAACTTCAATGACGTCACTCAAAGATTTCCGCCAAAAATGATGTTTTTTACGCACTTAAATATTCTCTCGACCGTTTTCTATGATTGCCAGGCACTCACTCCCGTTACCTCGTGTCCCTTCTACCTCCAAGCGCGTGTCACATGACAGCCCTAACCAAATGTTAATTCGAAGGTCAGTAACACAAAGCAGATATTAAAATATCTAGAAAATTAAGACTGGGCCGTACTCAGAATATTTGAGTAATTATTTGTGGAGAAGTTTATGCAACAGAACTAAAATTCGTTACATGATTATATTATCTTCATAAAAATCATCATCACTGGAATCATTATCGTCACTCTCTGAAAATATAAATTCGGGATTAAGTATACTTTCTAGTAATCCAGAATCATAATCATAATTAGGTATACTATCTGGTGTATTAATTTCAATCTCTTTAGTTTCGGTTAATTCTCCATTAATTACGTTGGTGAAAAATATTTTGCTTATGGTTAATCTATCTAACGGACAGGTAGTGTTGTTCTTCGTCCATTCTTCTAAACAGGAACCACAAAATCGGTGGACACAACAGTCAGTTGTACCCATAATATCCAGATGAAATGTTGTCGACATACAAATACAACACACTGCTTCTTCTGCGCTGTTGATGGATGTATACATCGTTGTGATATTTTCTGTGTTCTCCATTACAAAAATATAACTTAATTTTTAATTCGCCGTATTTGGTTCTTGGTTGGTTTTGTTTAGTATGTTGTTATGATTTATGTTATATAGGAAATTGATGACTTTGGCTGTGAGGATTATCTTTTAATTAAGTTGTCCGAATTCTCTAGGAATCAATATTCCAGCGAGATTTAGCTTTATTCTGAAGGGTATGGATCAGCAGAATATAATTTGTGGCACATCATGGGCATCATTATGGGTAAACATGAATACTCTATAGAAGAAAAGGTAAAAGAGTTAATAAAACAAAACCTAGCCTATAAGTGGGGGGGTGATGTGGAAATGGTGGTGGAAGTGGATAAGTGATACATTGAAAACTATAAGTTTGAAGAAAAGTTCAAGTATTTGCGAGTGCAATTAAATAAGAATAATGATAGATCACCAGAGATAAATGAGAAGATACAAGCTGGATGGAGAGTTTTCCATTCAAACAAGAGGCTGTTGAAAAGTAAGAACATAACAATGAAAACTAAGATAAGAATTTACAAGATTTTACATGATCTGAGGTCATCTACTGAGTTTCACTTGGCTGCGGACTTCAATTATGGACGATTCTCATTCTGATACGCCCAGATTCACACCAGTGGGTCGATTATAATAAAATTCGCGGATAGCAACCTCCGCAGGTCAAACCTTATTTTAAAAACGGGATACGTCTGATTTGGGTACACATACCTTAATAAAAGAACAATATTATTTGTTTGAGGTCAATCTCTCACATACCACATTTGAAATACCAACAACATCTTTAACATGTTCCAACACCGAATCGACCTCTGTACTTGGGGCAAGATTATAAAATCAACATCCGAACCCAAAACGTGAGAGCATCTACGGCCATTATGACGAGAGCAAACTTACTGCCGTTGACGTTAAGCCCAGTATGCTTCGTCCATTTTAGTAGCCTCTGCCAAAGGTTCTCGCCTAAGTCGGAGGCCAGGACGGCATTTGTGAGCAGATCTTTTGCTCTACTGGTTGAGCAGGCCCGCGACAGTACTATCGTATCAGGTGCTGCTTCAAAATTTCTGAATTTCTCGGGACTTCTGGCCCGAGCTGGCCAGAATCAGTGACACTCCCCCTGCCAAAATCCTAGAGTTCATCCTACAGCTGGACTGGCTTGTTGGAGAGTGACAGGATCGGGGTAAAATTGAGATACCAGAGGTAGTATAATGGGCCCAATTTAGAGGCCTAAGTTCGTGTGAGTTCATCTTACCCTCCACAATAAATCGGAAACTATACGAAATAGACGCAGGCACCTGTGATCTGTTTCAATCCCTCGACTGACGTCGCAGACCAAGTCAGTTATCACTCACTAAATTTAGTTAGATACTTATTTCCACACCACCATTGAGGTAAAGTACATAGTGCGTTTTTTTTTATTGTGGTGTCCCCAAGAGGCCTAATCCACATTTACATATTGGTAACAATATAACAAAAGGAAAACAATTTATTTAATTTTCTCGTTTAAAAATTTGAGTAGACGAAGACCAAAGATTCATTATCAAATACGAAGAAATAGCAAGAAAAATAACTAAAGCACTCTTCTTTTCTTATTCGTACAGCTACCATCACGCGATCTCGATGGAGATCTACTGTCGTCCCTCTTCCTTTTCGTGGTGCTATTGTCATCGTTATTTTGTACATTTCGTGCATAGTGATGACCTGGATCTCTGTTGTATCTTGGTCGTCTGTAACGGTTGCGATAGTGTACACCTTCCTGGCTACAAGAATGTAAATTGTAGTAGCGGCTTTCTAATCTGCAGCGACCCTGCAAAGACAACTTGCATAATATTGGGTGCGTTGTGCTATAAGGTAACGTTTTCGACTTCTTGTGACTTTCACTTTCAGAATCCAAAGCGTCGATGATTTCCATGACTTTATTTCTGACTGAAATATCCGTCTTAATGATTCCGACTAAATTATTGGTAGTGGACGGACTGACGCTGTCTTTCAATAGAAGCCCAAATTCATCAGAATTTTCGGCATTAATTTGATCTGTTGAATTTGAATGTTGCGTGGGGTGAGATGATTTCTTTATTATCTTCAGGCATTTCTTGGTCGATGATAAATTCGTCATCACGCGTCGGGTTTGGCATGATCGTCAGTTGCGCTAGTTTCGTCGCGAAGATCGGGTTCGATCGGGTAATTCGCCGGAGCCCATCCGCTTTTACCTTTTTTATAGATATTTTCACAGGCATGAATTCCACAATGTGTTTCGTTGAAGCAATTTTTGGATTTCACCCAATTTTGAAAAAAAAACCCTGGGTGAATAACAATAAATTAAAACTTTTTTACTTTGTTTTCACTTTAACTCGCACTACGTGTTAACCTTTCGAGCTCTGAATCTCGAATCAGTATTACTTTATTCATAATAATATATCGTAATGTTTTTTTTATACAAAATTAACTAAGCAGGTCCTGGTTACTAAATGGTGGTGTAACATCAAAATTTAGCGCTAACACAATAAGCTAAATTTACCAATTTATTAGTTACAAGATTTCGAAGCACCCTATATACCTTTGTTTACGTTTATTGTTTATAACAACATTTTGGTAATTTTGATTTGGAACTAAACAAAAGGATATGGGGCTGCATGAATTTTGTCAATTTGGTTGATAAGCGCTGATCAAGAATAAGCAAGCGATTTTGCATGTTGGTTATTAACGACGATCCAATATAGAAAGTGCGAATTTTACAATCGATATCGATTTTTTTGTTAAATTAACGTAACCAATTTAACTCCGGTTTTCGGATTACGTAATCGTATCGGTTATTATTTACAAGGGGCCGTTAAAAGTTCAACGGGACGTTCCACGTATTTTTCCACCTGGTGTGGGTTCAATTCTGTAAATTCGAGGCTGCTATTTTGGTCCAAGTTAGTGTGCTGCAATCTCTTATCAAATTATTCTACCGACCTCCTAAGTACGAACACCTGTATTTCGTCCGAGTGCGACCCTGGATACGAGATCCATTAACAACTCCACCTTGCTATCTTCTGTAGGAAGCGATCATTTATAGCAGTTGGCTGTATCCAGTAGAGCAGGGGCATTATAGAGGCGCAGCGACTTGAAAAGGGTGAGCCTTTTATTTTCATTTTTATTCCTGTGTGTTCGAAGCGAATTGCTTCGAGAGTTTCGGTACTACATATAGTACACTTAAGTACGCGGGCGATTTTTCGGCGTAGAAGATAGAAGATTTGCTATCTTCCTAAATTACCATCTTGTTTGATAAAATCGGAGCGAAAGTTCCGATTGTATGATTTTTGTACGCCGAATCAGATCTGACGCGGTATTTAATTATTATCAGCTGTGCCTGACAAAGATTACTGTGGAGTATAATTGTATCGGTTTGACCATACCGTCGTTTCAATTTATTAAAACCATCTACTTGTGCCCTGGAGTTTTATTTCTTTACTTTCGTGCTTTCAGGCCTCACCAACAACTGATAAGCGGCGATAAGCACGTGGCGCCTTTAAATTTTCTTTGTGTAGGTTTTTTGATAGAGTCGAGGATCTCCTCGGCTTGCAACCCCCCCACAAAGTGTTCTACACTGAGCTGAGCCGTAGCGCCGCTTTAGAGACCCAGGAGTGCAGGTAAGGTCGAAAGGTTTGATAAATTGGATCTTGTGAGCGCAGAGTTTTAGAAACGCCACAATTTGGCGCCCAACGTGGGGCCAGAAGGTCAAACCATTTTGTTTTTGCGGGGTCACCATTTTAGTTTTTTTGAAAAGGATTGACCCGATTAGAGTAGTTGATACCCACAGTAAAGGTCAGGAGCAGAAAATATATAGTAGAAATTCTTAAGCCCAGGTACATACGTGTAATCCTTTCTTTCTGGTTGAAAAGCTCACATTGCGCGTTAGGGAGCGGTCTCTTAATAATAAGGCTCAACTGGTGCGGTTTTTACTACAGCTTTGCGGGTACTCATTAACGCAACTTTTTTGATTTTGTTGCAATGGCGGAATCTGGCAAGATGGATGTCAACAGATTGTCGAAGGAGGAGCTCGTTTACGAGGTATCCGTTCGCACTACGGCAGATTGTACTGGTAAAAATATGGACGAGCTGGGAAAGATTCTCAGAGCCACTTTGACAAACAAAAAATTACTCGACGAGTCTTTGCCATCTCACCCTTTTAGCTTTGAGGAAGATGCCGCCGGTGTAAGAGCATCATTGCACGAGTTGCATGCACTATTGGACGGTTACTCTGGTGTCGAGCGCGACGGCATTTTTAAAAAAATCAGTACAAAACTGACGCATGCGCTGGGGAGGTTAGGGCGTTCGGTCGCAACAAAAGACGCGGAAATTAAGGCCAAAGCTTCATTAAATTCAGAACTTTTAATGTTTTCCGACGATTTTAAGTCAAAAGGCAAGAAAGCGAAGAAGCCTCGCGAAAGTCTTTTGGACCTCAGCGTCCTTAGATCTTCCCTGCGTGATGACGCTGCGGACGTGACAGAACTCGATGAGTCTTCCTCAGACTCCGAAGTTGAGGCAACAGTGGTCAAGCACAAGCAGAAACCACATCCTGTTAGGGAATGGGGTGTCAAGTTCTCCGGGAAGCGAACCGGCGAATCGCTGAACGCTTTCCTCGAGCGAGTTGATGAGATGCGTATCCCCTGCGGTCTCAGTAAAGCCGAACTTTTTAGGTCAGCGACTGACTTATTCACTGACGAGGCCAGGACCTGGTTCCGGTACGCGAAGACCTGGGTTCATGATTGGGATGGGTTAGTTGACGCTTTACGGAAAGAGTATCTTCCTCCGAATTATGATAGGAAGCTCTTCGAGGAAATAAAAAAGCGAACGCAGGGTAACGGCGAGCATATCGGCATGTACATAGCCGTAATGCAGGGTATGTTCTCGCGCATGCAGGTACGGATCTCTGAAGCGGTTAAGCTCGAAATCTTAACAGAAAATATTGCGCCATATTACCAGCCATATTTAGTGCTTACTGACGTAACATCAGTAACACAGTTGGTAGAATTGTGTCGTAAGGTAGACGCTAAGCGAGATATTGCTAATAACTATGTGCCCCCACCCCATAAAAGCCAGTGCTTAGAGCCTGATCTCGCATTTGTAGGTACTGCGCCGGGGAGAAGCAGTATGGAAGTCCATAGTTTGGACAGCGCAGACTCCGGGTGCTATAGGTGTGGTTTATCAGTTCACTTTTCGAGAGGCTGCACGGCTAGACGTGATAACCTCCAATGTTCACAATGTGGAAAATCAGGGGTTACAAGCAGAAATTGTCCAGATTGCGATCCTAACAGAAGCTCTACGAGTAGAGGAAGGGGTAGAGGTAGAGGTAATTCGATGAATTCGGGAAACGGCTCGGGTCGTGTTTAGGCGGTCGTACTAGACCGACCCCGTACACCAAGCCGACCAAAGATAATAATTATATTGATCACGTGCTCGATTTCATCGTGGAGCACGCAAAGGACGACCAACGTCCATACCTTACCATCGACATTTTTGGACGAAAACTGAGGGGTTTGTTAGATTCTGGCGCCAGCAACACGATTATGGGTGCGTTAGGCCAACGGTACTTAGAGCAGTTCGGGGTGAACTTAGAGCGTGACGATACCATTTGCACCGTGGCAAACGGCGAGAGGGTTAAAAGTATAGGGAAGTGTACTCTTCCTATGAAGGTCGCTGATCGTACTAAGTTGGTTACCGTGACTGTGGTACCAGAATTGCCACATCTTTTGATTCTGGGGGTCGACTTCTGGAAGACGATGGGAATTGTTCCCGACCTTCGGAGCGAGAGTTGGGTTTTTGCTAAAGATCCCATGGAATGCATGGAAGTTACCCATGCGATACAGGACGCGGACGACTTAAGCGGGGAGCAAAAAGCTCAACTAGACGGGTTAATAGGGAAGAATTACGACCTTATGGGGGACAAGCTAGGCTGTACAAATTTAGTAGAGCACGTTATAAAAACCACTGCAGAACCTATCAAACAACGATACTACCCAGTGTCACCAGTTATTCAAAAACATATTGATGCGCACCTGGACGACATGATTGCTAAGGGTGTAGTGAGGCGTAGCAATAGTCCTTGGGCTTCACCAGTCATCTTGGTGAAGAAGAAAGGTGGGGAGTATCGGTTCTGCGTGGACTATAGGAAGCTCAATGCGGTTACTGAAAAGGATAGTTATCCACTACCTTACATTACGAATACCCTAGACCAGCTGAAAGATGCGAAATATTTGTCCTCGTTAGATGTAAAGTCAGCTTTCTTCCAAGTTCCTTTAGCGGAGGAGTCGCGAAAGTACTCTGCGTTTGTAGTACCGGGACGAGGGCTTTGGGAATTTTGTCGCCTTCCATTTGGTCTTTCGACGAGTCCTGCAACTTGGCAGCGGCTCATGGACAAAATCTTGGGGTACGACCTACTCCCTTATGTATTTTGTTACCTCGACGATATAATCATAGTCACGGATACCTTTGAAAAACACTTAGAAATCTTGGATGAGGTGTTTAGGCGGTTACGGGAGGCTAACATAACTGTGAAGAAGGAGAAGTGCCAGTACTGCCGACCACAACTCAAATACTTGGGTTACGTCGTCGACAAAAACGGTCTTCATGTAGACCCGGACAAAGTTAAAGCTATGCTTGAACTTCCGGCACCTAAGAACGTCAGTGGCGTCCGAGGTATTAGGTACCTTTAGCTGGTACAGACGCTTTATACCCGAGTTCTCCACGGTTATGACCCCGATCACTGCTCTATTAAAGAAATCCAACAAGCGGTTCGAATGGTCGGATAATTGCGAAAAGGCTTTCCAGGCAATAAAGGAAAAATTGGTAACTGCTCCAATTTTGAGTTGTCCGGACTACAGCCTGCCATTCGAAGTACAAACGGACGCATCCGGGTGGGGTATTGCAGCTGTTTTAAGTCAGCCACATCCCGACGGAGAAAAAGTAATCTCCTACATCAGTCGCTCTCTTACGCCACAAGAGAGAAAATATAGCACTACCGAGAGGGAATGCCTAGCGGTTCTCTTCGGTCTTGAGAAATTTAGGCAATACATCGAAGGGGTCCCTAATGTGAAGGTAATTACCGACCACCATTCGTTGGTGTGGTTATCGAACCTTCGTGATGTTCAGGGAAGACTTGCGCGTTGGGCTGTTAAAATGCAGCAATATGACGTCCAAATCGTTCATCGAAAAGGCAAGGAACACGTTGTTCCTGATACTTTGAGTCGCGGTGTCCCACTAATAGATTTGCTTGAGGTCGAAACTGTAGCGGAGGATAAGTGGTACACCGCAATGAAAGAGAGGGTTTTGCGCCAGCCATTGAAGTACCCTCAGTGGAGAGTAGAGGATGGCATACTTTACAAATATCTTAAGCCGACATTTGCTAACCTGAATAAGAACTGGGAGAGCTGGAAGACGGTTGCAAATAAAGCGGAGCAACACGCGCTTCTGACGAAGGCTCATTGTGACCCCACGTCAGGTCATACGGGTGTCTCTAAGACGTACGCGCGATTGGCCCATTTACATTACTGGCCGAAAATGAAAAGCGACGTGGCAAAGTTCGTTAGGCGCTGTAAAGTATGCCTCCAACATAAATCTCCAAACAAGGCGCCAGCGGGTCTTATGCTTTCCCATCCACAACCTTCCCAACCGTGGGAAACGATCTCTTCAGACCTTATGGGACCGTTCCCTAAGTCTAAGAGCGGGAATAGGTTTTTGCTGGTAGTTACGGACTACTTCAGCAAATTTGTCTTGGTATTCGCCATGAGAAACTCCTTGGCCACTAATATAGTGAAAAGGATAGAGAACGATGTTTTTCTCATGTTTGGGGTCCCCAAGATCGCCATCAGCGATAATGGTCCTCAATATATTAGTAAAGAATACAAGGCACTTTTGCAGAGGTACGATGTACAACCGAAGTATACGCCGTACTACCACGCGCAAGCAAATCCGACCGAGCGAACGAATAGGATGGTGAAGGGCATGATAGCGTCGTATGTGGATGGGGACCATAGGACATGGGACGAAAACCTGGCAAAAATCGCGTGCGCTATACGAAACTCGAAGAGCGAGACCACGCAACAGACCCCTTATTTTGTTAATTTTGGGAGGTCCATGATTCTCTCAGGAACGGATTTCGGTCGTAGGGACATCTTCCGGGACGATGAGGTCATTGAGGAGGCCAGCAAAGTGAACGGTTTGAAGGAACTTTTCCGCCTCGTAAAACAAAAATTGAGAACTGCTTCGAATAAGAATAAGAGGACCTACGACCTGCGCAAGAGGTCTGAACAATTTCATGTCGGTCAGGGGGTTTATTGTAGGAACCATGTACTATCCAACGCCCCCGAATATTTCACCGGAAAGTTGGCTCCTAACTATGTAGGTCCATACTTCGTTCGGGAGAAATTATCTCCATGGGTTTACACTTTAGTAGACCAATATGGGAACGGGAAAGGTACATGGCATAGTAAAGACTTGAAATCGGAACCTCCTGACCCAGATTAGTTATGAGGCAGTTGTAGATATGTTTTTACTGTAAATAGTTTTGTGTAAATAGTACACCTGTATATAGATTATAGAATGAGAAATTTTCCACGAAAATCTCTCCAGGAAAGGGAGGGAATGTAACATCAAAATTTAGCGCTAACACAATAAGCTAAATTTACCAATTTATTAGTTACAAGATTTCGAAGCACCCTATATACCTTTGTTTACATTTATTGTTTATAACAACATTTTGGTAATTTTGATTTGGAACTAAACAAAAGGATATGGGGCTGCATGAATTTTGTCAATTTGGTTGATAAGCGCTGATCAAGAATAAGCAAGCGATTTTGCATGTTGGTTATTAACGACGATCCAATATAGAAAGTGCGAATTTTACAATCGATATCGATTTTTTTGTTAAATTAACGTAACCAATTTAACTCCGGTTTTCGGATTACGTAATCGTATCGGTTATTATTTACAAGGGGCCGTCAAAAGTTCAACGGGACGTTCCACGTATTTTTCCACCTGGTGTGGGTTCAATTCTATAAATTCGAGGCTGTTATTTTGGTCCAAGTTAGTGTGCTGCAATCTCTTATCAAATTATTCTACCGACCTCCTAAGTACGAACACCTGTATTTCGTCCGAGTGCGACCCTGGATACGAGATCCATTAACAACTCCACCTTGCTATCTTCTGTAGGAAGCGATCATTTATAGCAGTTGGCTGTATCCAGTAGAGCAGGGGCATTATAGAGGCGCAGCGACTTGAATAGGGTGAGCCTTTTATTTTCATTTTTATTCCTGTGTGTTCGAAGCGAATTGCTTCGAGAGTTTCGGTACTACATATAGTACACTTAAGTACGCGGGCGATTTTTCGGCGTAGAAGATAGAAGATTTGCTATCTTCCTAAATTACCATCTTGTTTGATAAAATCGGAGCGAAAGTTCCGATTGTATGATTTTTGTACGCCGAATCAGATCTGACGCGGTATTTAATTATTATCAGCTGTGCCTGACAAAGATTACTGTGGAGTATAATTGTATCGGTTTGACCATACCGTCGTTTCAATTTATTAAAACCATCTACTTGTGCCCTGGAGTTTTATTTCTTTACTTTCGTGCTTTCAGGCCTCACCAACAACTGATAAGCGGCGATAAGCACGTGGCGCCTTTAAATTTTCTTTGTGTAGGTTTTTTGATAGAGTCGAGGATCTCCTCGGCTTGCAACCCCCCCACAAAGTGTTCTACACTGAGCTGAGCCGTAGCGCCGCTTTAGAGACCCAGGAGTGCAGGTAAGGTCGAAAGGTTTGATAAATTGGATCTTGTGAGCGCAGAGTTTTAGAAACGCTACAGTGGAAAGCACAAAACTCTCTCAGGGAAGATCGGGTTCAAACTTAAATTAATGACTCGGTTGAATGGAGCTGGTTTAATGTAAATTTAATAAAATATTAGAATGAAAATTAAGACTAACCGTTTTGGAACTACTGGCGTAGCTGTTGCACTTGTTGGTGGGTGTTGCGTAATACAGCATTCACGTAAGGTGCTTAACAGATGTTGCTTCTTGTGCTAATCAATATCGGAATTTTACCAAATTAACTAAATTATTCCTGTTTGTGTTATTGGAATTGTCAACGGATTATTGGCTGTGTATTCATGCGAATTTTAAACGCAATTTTGCACTTTCGTATGAAAATTGTGAGTTTTTGCTTAACCTCAAAATGTTATTTAACTCTTCTCAAATCTTCGATTTTTAGGCACATCCAACACTATTGTAGTTGGATAAAGAAGCATTCGCCAAATTAGCAATTGGATGATCGGTAATTTGTCTAAAAATTTACGAATTGTTGCAATCGAGCAACTCTCGTGCAATCGGTCAATCTTCTCAAAAAAACTCGTAATTTTGATCTTCACACCAAGATCTAGGTGTTCCCGTTACAGGCATCTCGCAGTACAATCACTCAAAAAATGCCTGTAGCCAAATTTTTGACTCCAAGTACATGCAAAATTTCACTTTTCTCGATAAACAAAGAATGTCCGTTCTTCAAGAATCGCATGGCGTCTCTAGAGTCCTTTTTACTTCGGAGGTACCACACCTTCAAAATCAAAACTCTAAAATTTCATCAAATTGAAACTAACAAGGGGAGACCGCCTACTCGTCATCACCGATTTCGTCCAAATTCACAGTATATGTAGGACTTGACTAGAAATGAAAGTGACCCAAGTGGAATCACTAGATGGCCAAGCGTTTTTTAGAAAATAACATTTTTGTCGGGTAAAAATACCATAAGTTGTTATGTTCGCGGGTACTTAAGGTAAAATTATTACAAATTAATTTTTAAAAGAATTAACTTGAATCCTGGCTAGCTTATAGAGTCGAACGAGAAACTTACCTCGGGCGTAGATTAGCATCTTATAGCTCATAACTTTTTAAATAAATTTGTTGAGGTAAATAAGACATAATCAAAGAAAAATAACTGAGATTAAACATTATAATATGAAATATCAATCGAACAGTTACAATTATTAACAGTTTTATATACAAAAATTAACCAATTATTAAATATTAAATGGTTTATCATTATCACGAATATAATAAAATTCAAGATAAATAATAGCGTAAAAATAATAAAACAAAAGTTAATTATCAACTTAATCATAAAAAAGAATGTACATACCACTGGAATTATGGGTTTACAAGGCGACACTTTACGTTAGGGATCGCAGGTAAAGAAAGCTGTTGGTTGTTCCCATGTAGAATCGTGGTCCAGACTCATAACGTACGATGCGTGTTTTCTTTGTAATGCCTTCATATTTGCACTTTATTTTAATTTCACAAATTCACAATAACTTATATAGTTATACATTAAATAGTTATTATTCCAAATTAGATACATAAGATACATAAGATTCCAAATTGGATACATACATCCAGAGGTTAACCTAATATTGTTAGGACGTGTTTATTGCGTGCGCTTGATATTGGTTGTTTTTTTTTTTTGGATGATTTTGGTCGCTAAATATAAAAAAGCGATAAGTGAATCTGACTTCTAATGGAGTTAGATTGTGGAAAGTGTGGTGGTGGTTTAAGAAGAGAAACATGTGTTTTGATGTGTGCGGGCTTCTGCAGAAAGGCATTCCATGGCAAGAAGTGTGTTGGAATTCCAGAAAGGGAGTGCGATATATTCAATCAGTTTAAAAACATCAAGTTTATTTGTGATTCATGCATCAATACTTTTGAGGTGTTAAGGTCTAATCAGGAGAATATTTTGGCAGAGATAAGGCAATATGAAGTGGATATGAAAGGATTAATAGAGGAAAAATCAAATAGTATTATTAAAAAAGTGGAAGCTGTAATGAAGGAATTCAAAAATGAATTTAATTTGCAAGTGGTAGATAAGAAAACGAGTGTTGAAAGTATTGGGAAGATAGCGACATATGCAGAGCAACTAAGATTGCCAGTAATCGTCAAGCCTAAGGAGAAATCGCAGAAAGTAGAGAAAACAATGGAGGATATAAAAAAGAACATAAACCCTTCTTCTATATCTGCAAGAGTGAATAATATTGCACAGTTAAAAAACGATGGTGCAATTTCGATAAATTGCAGCAGTAGGCAATCAGCAGATAGGATTGGAAAAGAAATTGTGAGCAGGTTGGGATCTGAATATGATGTAAGGGTGTCAAATGTTAGAAAACCAAAAATTCTAGTAGTTGGAATGAGTGAGGAGATGGGCAAAGAGGAGATCGTGAAGGCAGTTAAAGCTCAAAATGATTTATGCTTTGATGAATTGAATTGTGTTAAAGTATACAGGTCTTACAAGAACGATAAGATTTTTAATGCTATTTTGGAAATGGATGGTAAAGCCTTCGAACGGGTATTAACAAGTGGAAAAATTAATATAATGTGGGATAGATGTAGTGTATACGAGAGTGTTCGAGTATTGAGGTGCTTAAAGTGCGGTGGCTTTAACCACATGGCTCGAAATTGTACGGTTGGTTCATTGTGCTACAATTGTGGAGATGAGAAGCATATAGCAAAGAACTGTTCGGTGGTTGAAACTAAATGTGTAAATTGTTCTAGAGCAAACAAGGAGTTAAAATTACAACTTGATGTTGGCCATAAAACCTGGAGTGTGGATTGTCCAACATATAAGAGGAAAGTAAATATAGAGAAGCATAAGACAATGTATTAGCAATCAGAGATTGTAAGATGTATATATCTAAACATTCAAGGTGTCATCAACAACTTTTGTGAGATGGAACTGATGATTAAGGAGTTTGATCCGGAATTTGTGTGTTTAAGTGAGACTCATTTGACAGATATGGATGAAGATGGTTTGATTCTAATTGACAACTATGATGTAGTGAGAAACGATTCCTCATCTCGTCATACGGGAGGAGTAATGATTTACTATAAAAAGTCGTGGAAATGTGAGTTAATTACTAGCAGGTGGATTGATATGGATTTGTGGTGGTTGGTGATTAAGCTAAGTAATGGAGGTAATGTAATGTATTTAGCGACGTTATACAGATCGCCAAGATATATAAATGTGGAATCTGATTTTTATATGTACTTTGAAAGTTACTTAGAAGAATTGAGTGAACTTAACAATAAGGTTGTAGTAATGGGTGATTTTAATGTTGACTGGTTTAAGGACTCAAATGTGAGAAATAAGTTAAATGATATTGTTAGAGACGGCGGTTTTAGGCAAATTGTAAATCAGTATACTAGAAATGCAGGTGAATCTAGAACATTAATTGATTATGTGATAGTTAATGACAGTTATAACTTTATTGCAGAAGTTAAGAGTGATTTAAAGATAAGTGATCACGAGACTATCGAAATTTCGATTATGCATGGAAGGGTTAATGCAAACAAAGAAAAAAGTATGAGAGTTTTAAAATACGATAGAGATAAATTTAGAAAAAATGTTATTAAGAGTGATATTTTAACTACTTACTTTACTGAATGTAATATTAAGGCTAGCAATTTTGATAATGCACTGAAATTGATTATTAGTGAGTTTGTTACAAATAAGACGGTTTCCAGCATGAGCTGCCCGTGGTTTTCAGGAGATTTGAGTGATTTAAAGATGAGTAAAGTTAACCAGTATCGGAAAGCAGCAATAACGGGAAGTGCAATTGAGTGGTTAAATTACAGGAACATTAGAAATGAATACAAAAATAAAATTAATAAGGCAAAAGCTGATTATATCAGTGAAAAAATTGACAATTCTGAGAATCAAAAATTAATGTGGAAAAATCTGAAATCTTTGGTCTTGAAAGAAAATAAAAGTGAGATTACAGAGATTATTTTTGATAATGAAAAGTGCACTGACAATTTGATAATTGCGAACAGGTTTAATACATTTTTTGTTGATAGCGTCATGGAAATTAATAAGAGCATTCCAGTGAGGCAATATGTTAATTGTATTGATGATGTGAGCTGCGCTTTTGAGTTTAAACCGGTGAAAATAGAAGATTTGGAGCTTGTACTGAGGTTAATGAATAATAGGAGAGATGTAAATTTTGTTAATGCTGGTATGTTTAGAGATATTTTTGACCTAGTAGGCGAGAACCTACTATCCATTGTTAATGTGTCACTTGAATCTGGAGTTTTTCCTGATACCTGGAAGGAATCAATGATAATTCCTGTGGCAAAGGTGAGAAATTCGACCAAGTGTGAAGATTTTCGTCCAGTTAACATGATTTCGATTCAGACAAAGGTATTGGAGAAGATTGTTAATAATCAACTGATGGAATACTTGGAAAATAATGATATAATTTTTGAATACCAGTCAGGTTTCAGAAAGGGTCATGGTTGTGAATCGTTGGTTACCTTTGTTGTTGGTGAATGGAAGAAGGCTGTTCATGACAATAGGGTGATTGTGGCTGTTTTCCTTGACCTCAGTAGAGCTTTTGAGACGGTTGATAGAGAAATTCTGGAATTGAAGCTTCAGAGGTACGGTATAAAAAATAATGAATTGAAGTGGTTTATATCTTATTTAGAAAAAAGGAAACAGAGAACTGTGATAAATGGGGTTGTATCAGAAGCAGTGGATGTAAATTTGGGAGTTCCTCAGGGTACGATTCTTGGGGTATTGTTGTTCTTGTTGTATGTGAATGATATGAATAGGTGTATCACCAAGGCAAAATTTGTAATATATGTTGATGATGCCCACATGTATGTTGTTGGTGATAATGTTGATGATTGCATTGTCATTG
Organism: Rhagonycha lutea; assembly: GCA_958510855.1. NCBI lineage: Eukaryota > Metazoa > Arthropoda > Insecta > Coleoptera > Cantharidae > Rhagonycha > Rhagonycha lutea. Next base: position 24,115,294 of record OY294041.1, on the reverse strand, counting down.
TTAATCAGGAGTTGGCGATTCTGAGTGAGTGGTTGCATATGAATAGTCTGAAACTCAATGTTAAGAAGACAAAATGTATGATATTAAATGATAGAGTTGGCAGGAATGCTGATGTTTTGATTGATGGTGAGGTAATTGAAGTTGTGGATCAATTTAAATATTTGGGTGTGATTATCGATGATAAACTTAATTTTAAGGGTCATTTTGATTTCATTTGTGGGAAAATTGCAAAAAAATTGCATTTCTTTTCGAGGATGCGTCGAAATGTTTCTACGATATGCGCTATTAAGATTTATAATTCGATGATAAGACCACATTTTGAGTATGCTTCAACAGTCTTGTTTTTGGGTAATCGTGGCATGCTTGATAGATTACAGAAGCTTCAAAATAGGGGTATGAGAATTGTACTTAGGGTTAATAGATTTGTTTCAAAATTTGTGCTGCTGGAGACTCTGCAGTGGCATAGTGTATACCAGCGTATTGTTGCAAATGTTTTGATTTTTGTATTCAAGGTGAGATCTAGGATTCTGCCCGGCTATCTGAGTAGTGGCATTGACTATGTAAATGATGTGCATGGTTACCCTGTTCGTAACATGCATGATTTTAGATTGCATTTATTTAGAAATAATAGAGCGCAGAACACGCTATTATATAATGGCTTGAAATTGTTTAATAGTTTGCCTATAGATATTAAGGAGGATATAAAATTTTCTAGTTTTAAGAGAAAAATTAAAAAATATGTTGGCGTCAATTTTGTTTAATGACATGTAAATTGTGTTGTATAATAATGTTTTATTTTATAATGGTTATTTATACCAAATAAAGTTATTATTATTATTATTATTATTATAAATTAATTATAAACTTACTTGTTTCAAGTAATAATATCGTTATTAATTTAAGCAGTTTACACTTTACGTTTGACTCTAACATTTTTTATTTATTTTGAAGATAATTTTAATTCTTGAAAATAACATTTATTTGTTGAAATGTTAATAATTAACACAGATACATCATTTAAGGTATTAATCACTGAATTGATAGAAATTATGTACGTTTTCTAAGTACATGTTATTCACTTAAAAGTTGGTAAGAGAGTAAATCTTAAGTTGTTTGAGGCTTACTTGATAACTTTCTGTTGCCACCTCTGTTTCATTGGTTTAACCCAATGGTATGATTATTGTTTGACCAATAAGCACCGAGTGTTACAAGGATTACCTTATAAGGACTGTCTAGCGGTAAACTGAAATGTTCTATACTATTCAAGTTAAAAAAGTGAGACTAGAATCTTTCTAGAAAATTCCAAGAATTATTTCTTTAGGTTAAAAGAACTGTTAAATAGCTTTACTTTTATATATTTCTGGTAGAATGAATAATACAGATATTTTTAAGGTTGTTCATAAAATTAAAGTTTAAATTAAAATTTCGATTTTTCGTAAAATTAAATAACTAAAAGGTTGCTAATCGTAACAAAGTTTATTATTATAATAATAATAAAGACTTTATTTATTACTAGGGGGGCTCTGCCCCCCTGGCCGCCGCCGCGGCCCAACCCCCCAGGGCCGCTTCGCGGCCCTAATAACTTCAAGTTATAAAACTTATTTCCATACAACATTTTTTATGTCGCTTTCACTTTGAATTTGTATTCCATCCTTCGCTCGACATCTTAATTATGCTACATATAACTGTCCATGACTAAACAAAGGCCTATCGATGTATATTGAAGTGTTATTTTCTACCCTTAAATATTAAATATCGAATTTTCAAATCTTCTTCGTAAAATTCCAATTCGGGCGGAGAAATCACCTTCTTACCCGGTTGGCTCAATCGGTTATCTTTCAGTATCGCCCACTATCAAGCGACCTTGTATACCTTTTCCGAAATAATTCCACTTGCATTTAGTATAATTCACAAAATTTTCTCTTCTAAATTCTCAATCTAAAAGAAATAACACTCTTTAAAACTTTACTTGTCTTTTATTCTCAAATAAATCAAATTTTTACAACTAAAAATCGTCAGAAATCAAAATGTCGACCGTCCACGACTTGGAAGGCGTACGCAAGTCTTCTTCTTCACTGCTCGTGCTCTCTCGGCTTCCCCGAAACCGCGAAACATACAAAATTCAAATTATTTACAAAAACTCAAGCAAACCATTTCCTTATTCCAAAAATTACACGACAGCAATCCTTCCTGGCTTATGCAGAAATCCAGGAGGGATTTCAAGAAAGACACATAACGTCGTGCTTTTGGAATAAGTAGCAAATTCTCTAAATCAACATCTTCAAAAATAAATAACAATATTCAAAAGTAAATAATAATTAATTAATGCGGCAATCTAATTTACACACCTAAATTAATTAATTAATCAACATCCCGAACTACCTATCTTGACGAATGATCACTAAACAATTCATAAATGACATCCAAACTTCTTTGCAATAATAACAATTTCTTAGATAACTCGATCCAAAACTTTCTTCGAAATAACTGCAAATTTTTTTATCCTTCCAAATTTTATTCCATAGCTTTTCAAAGCTCCTTCTTTTTCCGTTACGGACCTTTCATAATTTCGATTCTCTTCTAGTGTTCTGCAATTTCATTGTCATCTTCAATCTTCATATCGACCCTTATTTAATAAAATCCTTCAATACTACTTAATTTTTAAAATTTCCAACTAACAATTTCATCTCCTTAAATAATTTCATCAATTTTGCAACATTTTAAAGCTGTAGCTTCATAAAATTTTTTTTAAATATGCAATACACATCATTTAAAACTCTTTTACCTATTTCTTTACTAATCATCCAATTTCAATTTTCGTAGTGACAAATTCCTTCAATAACCATTAATTTTCAAATTAAATTTTTCCCTTTGATTGCCATAAACGCTAATTTCAAATTTACTATTATAAAATGCAGCAATTAATTAATCCATTTTTCAAATTTTCAATTTTTGGAAACACTTTTACTTTCTCAAATTTTGTTATACAATTTATAAACTTTCCGTCTGCTTATCTTTCTTTCGAAGATTGTCCTTTTCACTTGTTACATTGGTTATTATTAACTTGTTCGAATTTCTATTGCCTTTTATTTATAATTATGATTTTCAGTTTTATCATGATGTGTAGTTCCTTCTTTAAATTTTAATATTTACAACCTTTTTTTTAATTTTATCAAAACACATTTAGTTCCATTCATTTTCCATTTAAATCGCGGTTATCCTTAAATTTGTTCAATCTTCTTTATTCGTCCGTGGTTACTTTTCATATTTGATTAGATTAACCACCCTCCATCTTGATCGCCGATACTGCCACTTTTCCAAAATGACCTTCATTTTGTTTTCCATGACGTCTTCCTTTTTAAAAATACGTTTCTTTTCACCAAACCACTGTTTCTTTATTTTCTTCTTCTTGAACCCAACTCTTCTTTTTCAAAATACCAAATTACTTTGTTGGACGGCATATCCTCTTCATCCTTTATTTCATCCTTCCAAATTGCTGAACGGGGAACATCATTTCCATCGGAAACCATCTTGGATGAAGTAATCATGTTCGTATTAATTTTATTTTTCTTCCTTTTACAATAATTATTGTTATACCTTCTTTCAAAATTACTTTTTCGTCCACGTTTCATCTTTCGCCATTTCATTCGTCGCATCTGTGTTCTGGTGAATATCCGGGCTTTTTTATTAATGCCGCCAGTATGACCCGTTTCTTTATTTACTTCTCCTTCCATTTTTTCATTTCTCAAGTCTTCTTTATTTTCATTTTTCTCAATCTCTTCCGATAGTTGCACTTTTTCTGCTAAAGTTTCTCCTTTTATTAAACTTATTTCTTCCTTCTTATCTTCTAGTTCTTCCTCATTTTCATTTTTTTCATAATTGGCACTGCTGATTGTTCTGCTCAATTCTTCACAATATTTTACCCATTCTTTTTTGTCCTCGATCCTCTTCTTTTCCCTCTCTCTTTTATCTTCTATTCTATTCGTTCTCCTCTCTCTCCTGTCTTCAGCCATTTGCTCTATCAGCTGTTGAAGCCTCCAGTCAATTTAGCCAAGTAGCCATGGTCAAACTTTTCTTACTAAAAATCTCAGGGTGACAGCCGGTTCTGCGGTGAACATTTACAACCATAAACTAATCATCCCAAATTGAATTCAAAAAAATGTTCACCAAATGCTGCACATTCGGGTAGCCAAGTTGAAGTGTTATTTTGCACCCTTAAATATTAAATATCGAATTTTCAAATCTTCTTCGTAAAATTCCAATTCGGGCGGAGAAATCACCTTCTTACCCGGCTGGCTCAATCGGTTATCTTTCAGTATCGCCCACTATCAAGCGACCTTGTATACCTTTTCCGAAATAATTCCACTTGCATTTAGTATAATTCACAAAATTTTCTCTTCTAATTTCTCAATCTAAAAGAAATAACACTCCTTCAAACTTTACTTGTCTTTTATTCACAAATAAATCAAATTTTTACAACTAAAAATCGTCAGAAATCAAAATGTCGACCGTCCACGACTTGGACGGCGCGGCGTACGCAAGTCTTCTTCTTCACTACTCGCGCTCTCTCGGCTTCTCCGAAACCGCGAAACATACAAAATTCAAATTATTTACAAAAACTCAAGCAAACCATTTCCTTATTCCAAAAATTACACGACAGCAAACCAACTTTGTTAAAGCTCTGCTAGCATAACAACAGATCCTATTTTGAGTTTTAATTTGTGTACCGGAAAACCGAGACGGTCATTGCCTTGCAGATAACGCAGTTGGATGCGAACGCGGGGTACTGGGTTCAAACCCGGGGAGAGTCAAACTTTCTTATGACCAAGTCTCCATGCTTCGGAGGGCACGTTAAGCCGGCGGTCCCCCTGAGTTGACGAATTGCCACCGTTAACAAAAAACAGGGCTACAGGCACATCTGAATGCTAGCCTAGTAAGCTGCTACACCGGATGTAAAACAACTATAGTCCAAAATCGATCTGCGGACTACTCACCAACCCGTCTGGCCAGCGTGGTGAGTTATGGCCAGATCCTCCATAATATGGAGAGGCTTATGTCCAGCAGTGGGCGAAAAAAAAAAAAAAAGGCTGATGAAGACCGGAAAACCAGGGAAATTCAACGAATTTAAATATTCGACTTCATATTCCAACCGAATGTCCTCATCTGTTTGATCGACCCCTCGATGTTTAGCTGTATCTTCAATTAAGTAGGTATGAATCTCGCCCTCGACCAAATTTAATATTTTATTGTTAAGTGTGCGAACATCATCATTGTGGCAGGCTAATATAATTCTGTCGGAGAGATCGGCATTAGAAGCAATTGAATTGCTGTAAATGTCCTGAATTATATTTGTAGATTTCCAGCTATTCGGTACTTTCAATAATATAATGCTGCTTGGCTAAATTGATGTTGACTATAAAGTAAAATTGACTATTTCCACAGGTGAAGCGTATTTTATAACAGGTAAAACTTGACGAAAGTCACCACCGAAAATAACAAATTTGCCACCAAACGAATTTTTGCATTTACATAAATCTTTCAATCTTTGTGTTTTTGCGTCGCATGGTTTTGTTGCCTTGCTTTGCGTTTACTTTTTGCGTTTACTTTGTGCTCTTGCTTTTTTGCATTTGCTTTTGCATTTGCTTTTGCCTTTGCTGTTGCTTTTGCTTCTGCTTCTGCTTCTGATTCTGCTTTGCTTTGCTTTGCTTTGCTTTACTTTGATTCATCCGTTGATGTGATTATAATGTTGATTTGGTGTCGTCCAATAGCTGTTCTCAGCGTTGCATAAAAACGTTGCATAAAACGTTGCACAAAAACGTTGCATAAAAACGTTGCATATTTTGTCTTATCTTTTTATATATATAGAGTAGATAAAGTTACAGTTAGTAATACTATATCTACATAAAATTCATAATAATACATAATCTGACAGAAAAAATTCGTATTTGAAATCTTATGTATGTAAACTTATGATATTTTTACCCGCCAAAAATGTTATTTTCTAAAAAACGCTTGGCCATCTGGTGATTCCACTTGGGTCACTTTCATGTCTAGTCAAGCCCTACATATTGTACTGATATTCACCCTTAAAAATGAATGATCACCCCATAAAGGCCCCAAAAACTAGTTTCTCGCCGGAGTTGGGTTTTTCTCTTCCTCAGGGCTGATAGGTTCGACGGACGAAATAAAAAGGTGAAAATTCGCAACAAACATAATTTATTAAATGAACGGAAATTTTTTATAAACAATTTGCATCAAATTTTTATGTGGACAATAAATTTGTCTTAAACCACAAGTATTCAGGTGTAATGGCTCAGACATACACGTAACATTTAATGTTTTAAATTCTGAAACTGGACGTGTAAATCTGTTCATTTATGTAATAGGTGTAATTTTATAAAATAGTAAATACAGGTTTTATTAATAAACTCACTGATAACAGAAATCGTTGTTTTATTTGAATTCATTAATTTTAAATCAAATTCATTTACCTTATAAATGGTAAACTTCTTAAAGTTTTCGTGCGCCACTGTTTTGTCGACTGTCAACATCTGTTTTATCGACTACTCCTTTTACATCTGTTTGATCCTCGCGTACAACTCTCGTATCCGCTTGCATCCAATTTCCAGTTAAATCGTGATTTTCCAATCCAATCTTCTCACTATTCATCGATTGGACAAGTGCTACCTGAGACAACAGATCCAGTAGGTAATTGATCAATTATCAATTATAATTTTCCAGTAAATGTAGAGGTAACCTCCAAATTTCACACACGTGCGTATAATTTTTATAATTAACTTTCTGTTGTAGGTATCCAATTTACTAATACCTTAATTCGTTAGAAATTACACAACTGCTCACTAATTATGACTCGTAATTAGCAACTACGCGAAAATTTGATTTTCGCAAATTATTCACTTTTAGTGAATTCACGAAATTACACTTCCCTGATCTTTAGATCAACAAGAAGCCTCGCGAGTTCTTCCTTCTTTCAGGATCACGAAAGAACTCCTCTCCGCTTGAGTTTCACCGGGGAACTCACGTGTTCCCTCTTTGAGTTTCACCAAGAGACTGGCCACGCTCTTCTCTTGAAGACCACTTAGGAACTGGCGTGTTTTCTGCTCGCTCGCCGTTTTGCGTTTTTCAAAGTTCAAAATTTTGATTTTTGTGGTGGGAATCGCTATTCCTGTTTACCAAAATCACACCTACTCCCAGGTAACATAAAGCTGTTAATTTCTTGTGCACTAAATTTTATTCACACTTTTATTTTACAGGAAACTGTTGTTGTTTTAAAAATCAAAAATCATTCACAGGATGTTACAAAATATTTGTATTACATAAATAACTTCAAAATTGTTTTGTTTTATGTGTAAATTGTTACATGTGGTGGTTTTTTGTTAAATTGATGCAAACGTTTTCCATATCAGCCAAATTTACTGACTATTGAATTCAACTAAAGAATTTTCAAATTATCTCCTTAATAATCCATCCGGATCTCTTAAACCATGAAATATCACAACAATATACTGTGAATTTGGACGAAATCGGTGATGACGAGTAGGCGGTCTCTCCTTGTAAGTCAAAATTCAAAAATAAGTAAAATAAGGTAAACATTTTGGCGGCAATTTCAAATTTCACAGCAACAATTCTTCTTTTGTAGGTTCACCAAAATCCGCAACCGCACGCGCACAAATCACATAAGATGTAAAATAAGCAAAACTGTGTTTGGGTGTAGTGTAATTTTTTAAACAGAATTTATTTATCATCGCATACGGTATCCTTTTCCCGTAATTGGCATTGAGTCTGACTTGAATACTTTTACTACTGACTTTCTCTTAAATAAATTTGAGAAAAGAAAAGCACCGCTGGTGCTTGCCTGTGAAAATTCTGATCTTCGAAGTGTCGTTAATATAAAAAAAAATTACAAAAATTGAAAAAAAAATGCGAGAGCGATTATCCCAAAAGAACACAAAAACACTAAACATTTAAAGTAAAATTATGTCTGATGGACTTAATCTAAAGTGTTTAATCTAAAGTGTTTAAAAATAAATAAATTATTAAAAATAAACAAAAAAAACCCGACTTCGTTAAAAAAATGTTAACTGAAAAGCGAGAGCTATATAGGGTGTGTTCCACTTAAAGCCCACGACGACAACGGTCGATCGCCAGCCCAATCAAATTACCGCATTCCTTTCGCATCTTTCGTTGTTGAAGGCGCGTAGTTCTGTTGTCACCTCGGTTCGTAGTTGATTGGCACGTCGGCGTCGTCGGTCGTGGGGGTGCCAGGTCCTACGGGCGATGCGGTGGGCTTCGCGCTTTTCTAAAAGAAAAGTTTTTAAGTGCTACAGAATGATTGGGCGAGAAGAATAAACTGGGGTCGATTTAGTTTTGAATTGCAATGACTCGATTACACGTTTTTCAAAATGGTGAGCGTAGTTCTCCAATTCGTCGACGGGCGCCTTAAATTGTTGAAGGGAAACTCTGCCTATTCTTTTCTCGCCCGTATCGCGATTTAGCCATTTTGATACATTTTTTAATTTTACTAGCTCAAACAAGTTTTGGCGGCTCTGATGGATAAGTACACCAATTATTGAGTTGCAACTAAGAACTTACTATAAGCCACCCTGATATACGAGATTAATTTAATTAGTTAAAAAATTTATTTCATAGTTAAAATTTTCATACAGCTATTTTTTTGACAGAATAATATTACTTCATTTCATTTTTTTGGAAGTACCAAATCCCATATGTTTTGCCATCTCATTTGCTTCCTCATCGACTTCTACGTCTTCATCTATTTCTTCGGATTTTCGCTTCTTCTGTCGCACCTTTCTGTACTCTTTTAACTTTTGTTCTTCTTGCACTAAATCTTCCATTCTCTATGCCATATTATATTCCTGCTGTTTTTCTTCACTCTTTGCTTTTAAAAATTCAAATCTGTTTTTCACTGATTCCAAAGAGCTTCGTTCTACTTTTATCGACATACCTAAATTTTTTTGATGTTTTCTTCCATTCACGTAGTCTAAATACGTGATCGAATTTTAGACTGTAATACTTCGCAAAATTATCCGACATTTTTGTGAGTGTAATTGGTGTTATAATTCTACTCGTTCCAACCTGACTTTCAAAATTGAACTTTTCTTTACGAGGCTTTAATAATTCGCGTTGTACCGGTGGTTCCCTCTTCTTATATCTTTTAGCATCATCCTTATCTCTTTCTTCTTGTTTTCGTTTCTCGGCCTTCTTTGCATATTCTTTTTTATTCCACTTTCTTCGGTGATCATCAGGACGCATAGACATTTTTAAAAATTTGTTGGTTATAAAATTTGATGACACATTTTTCTTACTTGCTTGTTTACTAAATATGTTTAGGTTGGTAGTCGCTTAGACCCAGCGCCAGCGGTCGGAAACCGGTGGTCCGTGGCGTAATTTTCATGTAAATAATATTATGTTGTAAATAATATCTGACACAAAAAGGAACAGGGTTTATAAAGAGTTAATAAAATTCTTACTGCGTTTGCCGACCAAACTTCTCTAAATAACGCGGTTCATGGCTAAACAATTTGCTTAGTAGGTGGTGATAAAAATCCAAGAACAGAACTTCTGTGGAATATAGTGGAAATGCGACTTGCGTATACAGACACTAAATTTTAACCAACTCCATTTAAATTTGGTTGGAACACAACATATCCATGATACTTCCCTATGGCATTGTCCACAACTAAACCTCTAATTCCACTAATGAAAAGTGCCGAAATTACAGGAACTCAACCAAGGGTAAAGATTTTCTTAGTGTACTCATTGTTAATTATAATCAATATCCAGCCCATAAGTAATTATTAGTGCACATTCTGCGATAATAACATAAAACATCCGGGAACATTCTTCTACTACATTGTAGGGCAGTTCAGCAATTGGGGTAAGGCAGTTATGGAAACCATGTTTGCACTACTTTCAGCTAATGGTGTCGCCAAATTGTTCGGATATAATCCCATCTTATCCGAATTATTATGAAAACTCAAAAATTATATTTAAAATTGAACTCAAAATCGTAATTGTCACTATTATTTAAATTTTCACCACTCCCAAAAAGTACATAGTTACAGATATGCACATAATGTGCAAATTTCTCTCAACCCAGTTCAGTTCCATAGTTTAGTCCACATGTTTGTTACATTTCACATACATCTAATTAATCTCTTTTTGTTGAAAATCAAACTCCAAAAATTAGCGAATAGTCACCGCGCTTGTGTTCCTGGGTACAACCCTTTCTCTGTTACAGTATAAGTATAACCCATTTTGCCTTTCAAAAGCTCGCATTATGTCTGCAGCTTGGTAGAAATTTATTTTACCTCCTAATCTTTTCCTTTAGCTATTCAATTTCTCGTAGTTTCTTTTTTCTGCCGTTACAATTGGTCTTTTCGTCACAGGACGAAATCTTTCGGCACGCAACAAAGTATCCAAATCCATAAGAGGCTTATTTTGTATTGGTGACTTTATGACATTGGGTACTGTGAGACTACTTTTCGGTTTGACTTGAACATCTTTCTGCTTCGAAGGTGGAATTTCAACTCGCGAACTTGAAGGAATTACAGGTTTTTTTTCTTTCGGCTCTACTGGATTATTCGAAATTGTTTTTCTAGACTGTGAAGCATTAGGTATCGGCTTATTTACAGTTTTTTGATCTTCTTTCTTCTGTTTAACTGCTGAATATTGCTTAAAGTTCTCGTGCATCGATTTTATTTTTGAAAGACTGTCATATAGCTTTAAATGATCGATAAGATCTAACGGAAGCGTAATTTTATTTACATCTGCAAGTATATTATCTACGAGTTCTTTAAATTATTTTACTTCTACATTGTTATTTTTCTTTGAGGTTTTAGTCTTTTCTCACTATTTCGTGCAGATGTCAATTTTAGCATTTTCAGCAATTTGGAAGTTCTATAATTTCCTACATATTTATTTTCTTTCATATTTAGAGTTGCCGAAGATTTCTGTTCCTGTTTAATTACTTTAGTAGATTTTGAACCTCTTTCACTTCTATAGAGTAAATCAATTTCTGGTTTTGGCAAAGCTTCCAATTCTGCATAAAAAATATTCTTCAATATTTTCGCGTTGTCTCTTGTGCTTTTGGAATTCTCAATATCTTTGCTTGCATTCAAAAAAACAATATGAATGTCTTTGATGCATTTCTCTCCCACGTCCATAAAAATAATTATTTAATCTTAACTGAACAGTTTTGAAATCCATTGGATTTTGAACATGTTTTTTAGGTATTAACGAATAAAACTCAGCTGCAATATCTTTTTTTACAATTTTTTCTTTCAACAATATTTTAAAAAATTTTAATTGATATGTTTGTTTTTTTATTATTTCTTGTGCGGGAGGAGTTACGTTAAATATGATGTATACGAACTGAGTTGATCAATTATCCATTTTTTATCGTGGTTGTTCTGTTAATTATCACACTTTATCGCACCGGTAAGTCTAAAATCTAATATATAACAAGACAACGTCGATATTAAAGTTAGCAAATTACTAGTAGTGATATAAAGAGATTGAACCTATTCTTTAATATCACTGTTCACATAAAAGTAACGTAAAAGGACACTACAGCAATGGCTTGAATTTGCACCAATCCGTTATTTCCAATCACTAATTTGATTATTTCTCTATTCATCTTCATATTTCCTAAATTCACTTGGGTTGCTACTCTCGATACTAAAAACATATCAAGATTTCCTTTTAATCCTATTATGGCAGGTACTAAAATGTTAGTTACTCTTATTTTTTGTTTTGATTTTGGAATGATGTACTTACATTAACTGCCTACTTCATTTAACAGACATTCAATTTTCTCCAACTCCATTTAGAATTGATTAGAACACAACATATCCACGATACTTCCCTACAGTATTGACAAAACCAGACCTCCGATTTCACTAATGAAAATTGCCGAAATATCACAGGTTGCCATTTTTGTTTTGTTTCTTAGTGTACTCATTGCTAATCACAACCAATATCCAACCCAAAAGTAATCCCAAGTAAACCCAAAATTATCTTCTACTAATTCTTGCCAAAATTGTGTTAAAATCTCTGCTCCTTGCTCTTTATGGATAAAAACAACATATTATGGTAGTAATGGTTTGTATTGTAAGAGTTTGTACCAAATGTTTTTCCAATCTTAAAATTTTATCACTAAAACTTCAGTCACACCGAATTCTTCATTTAATTTTTGTAAATCTTCGTCATGCACAGCGCTCTGTTCAAATGACGCATGGGAAGTATACAGTGTTGTAAGTGGACCCATATTAATCTTAATATAGTGCTGTAAAAGAAGATGACGTTTTGCCATACGCTTGATGGTTTGGACCAATTAAATAATGTTCGCCTGTCTTCCTAGATATAAATCAGTTGAAAATGTTTTGCGAAAATTCAAATTTCAAGTCACGTACTTATAATTCGCCATTTTTTTTTCATAATATACGTTTGCAAGGTTGCAATAATATAGTACAACTCCTGGGTGTAAATCGAGTGCACGATTGTATGCATCAATTGCTTCTTCGTTTTTATTGGAATCTGTTAAACTGTCACCTAACTGATTCCATAAACTTGCGTCGTTTGGTCTAACTTGGAGAGCTGCACGAAAACAATCGATTGCTTTTTCATTCTTCTGATCTAAAATACATAGGTAACCTAACGCGTATTGTACTTGGTTATCTACATCAATGGGATGTAATCGCGCAGCTTGAATAAACATATTTGTAATCTCCTCTCGTATGCGCATGCGGCTAGTAAAATAAGAGGTTATGGTTAGAAAATTAGTTGCAAAATATACTTACTCGTTCCCTCCACGATAACGTTGACTCGTGTTAAAATTTTTCGGAATGTCTTTATATTTGGACACCGGGGACAACCTGTATATTATATTGTAATGTTATTTTCCCTTCAACTTTCAACATTCCCACTTACTAAGTATCTAAAGAAAAATGATAACAACAATCAATGCTTGCGACACGCTATTTTGTCGAAAGCATTAAGATGACTCTCGATTCTGTCGAACTGTCAGCAATTCGTAATAATAAAAAATCTGTGTGATCTCTCTTAGTTCGAAAATAATAACAATGCAGAGATTTGCACAAATTAATGACTGTAATATTCTAAAGCAGTTATAAACAGACGAGTATAAAATTAAATAAATAAATAATAAAAAAACTATTGTTAACAAACTGCTTGCAAACATACAAACAACAAAATTTACTTACGATCGTGTAACTTCTTCCTGTAGTCCGGAGAAGTAGGCTCAGTAGCCCGCGAACCGGGTACCACATATTTCAGCAACAGCAAAACTTGTGGAACCTTTTTTTTTTATTAAACCAAAAAGTAACTGCGATTGATTTTGTTAACAGCCAACTGATAGACTAAGAAGTAACTACCAGATAAAATTGGTAAGGTGGTAAACTGCATAAGAATCTAAAAGTTGGTATTAACCTACAATAGAAATTTAAAACTTTTGTCAGCTGGGGCTGAAGGAGGAGCAACGTAGGGTATTTTTATTATTGGTTGTCCTGCTTAAGTTTAAGTTTAATTTATTTTAAATATAAGTTACCATACAAATATGTATCTACACGTCAGTCACAAGTCAATTCTTTACAATTTATATCTATACAAACTTTCAAACAACAAAGGGCAACAATAACAATGATGTAATACAAAAACAAATATTCAATTCAAATACTCATTCTTGATAATCATCAATAAACCTCTCTTAAATTGGCACAAATTATAAATCGTTTTATTCCTTGTAGTTGGCACGTGACTTGGACTTGTGCGACAATTGTGCAGGGAGAACGGTTGACACTCAATTCCACCAATTGACACAAACATAGAACCTAAATTACGAATATTAATTTCTTCACATTAACCACTCCCAATCACTATTAATAAAATTACGGGAGTGGCCCAGTTTGGCGCCGAGAGAGGGAGTTGAGGGAGTTTCCGTACCTAGCTTTTCGTGAAGAGGTGTTAAGTTTGCTTCCTTCGGTCTGGGTCGGGTTTCATGTTGCGAAGTGACTACGTGAGAGCTACTGCAGTGTATCACTTCGCGGTTAGAACACCCTGGGTCAGAATCCTAAGGGGTCATGGCGAACACGTTCCGAAGAACCTTCCAGAAGGTAGGAGTGACCTTTTTCCTGCGCTTGTAGCGATGTCACCAATTGGTGGTTTAAACTTTGAAAAAGCAACTTAAGCCAACGGGACAGGTTTCAACTCCACTTTAAATTTGAAATCGTCGGGGAATATTCGGCTTGCATGTGGATATAATATCTTGTAAATTTGCAGTATTCTGCAAATTTGCAGACTTCTTCACAACTGCTTTAGCTTCTCGAGCTACATGAACTGCCGTCTTTTGAATGTGGTACGGTAAATAAAGCAATCCGCAGAAGTGTGACATCGAATCCTCGGTATCCACTGATGGGGTAGAGACAATGACGTCTTGCTTTATTCTAACACGGCATTTGTTATTTTCTTTGGAATTCACAACACTGATGCTGCTAATTTCGTACATTATGCGTGGAATGCACGCATGCAATGAATAGGCACGCTGCTGCAACTTCTTAACATTGACGTTAAACGAAATGTTTACCCTTCTGTGCCTTTGAACGGCGGCGCTGATAATTGCCTGAGGACAATTTAATCTTTCAGCAAATGATGCAATATGTGCCTTGGCTTTGGATAGCATCTGATCGGAATTGCTCATGGTAATTTTTTGAGCACGGTATTTGGTTCCGTCTTGGGTGGTTGTTTGCTTTATTGTTGTTGTCGACTGAAAATGCTCCATGAGCAAATCTTCAAATTCGCCGATGCGCGAGGGATCGCTGTTTGCACTGTAGAAGTTGTTGTTGTTGAAGGTGCTCCATTGGGCACCGACGTCGATGATGCGATCTCCAACTACCAAGGCGCAGGTAGAACAAATCATGTCTCCGGCATGCCAATCTTCGATTAAAGTTGCTTCGGGATGGTATGGGCAGCAAAGTTTGTTGTTGAACATATCCATGATTAGATTTGTGCGTTGAAATGTTATTTCATAATATTGATATTGATTGAAGACTTAATAGTTTGGTTAACGAGTTAGATAATCGTCCTTCTGGTAACTCTTAATTTTGTGAGCGCATTTACAGTGCTATGAGGTATTCCTCCTCTGGCGCCCAAGATTACGGACATCACTCCAACGTCTCGGACTTTGAGCCTCTGTTTTAAGACACTTTCTAATGGAGCATATTTAGCAATGTTCTCCGCGTTAGCGAGTGAGTTCTCTTGCTCGATGCGTACGGAGACATCTACTATAGTGGCCGAATCCCCATGTTTGATGACGAGGTCCGGCTTCTGTAGGTCTCCGTTTGGAGCATGAAATGTTTGTTCTTCATATATTTCGTTTTCATCTGATTGACATTTGGCGATAGTTTCAACCCATTTGTTGTGCCTTTTGATTCTAAGCGGTTTACCCGCGACACATTCTCCTAAGACATGACCTAAGGTCTCTGGTTTACTATGGCACCGCCTACATGTTATGTCCAGCTGGTTATTCCCTTCTTTAATGAGGGCTTCTTTCACGCCGAAGGTGTTCGTTCTTATTTTCAATCGGTTAATATATTCGTCAGCATGGAGCTCGTTAGGAAACAAGAGCCAATGATTCGCAATAGGATTGTTTTTAAAGGCACTGATACCTTTATTACCCTGGGATTTTTGACTAGCACTTAATTTGCTCTTGGAGTTTGGCTTGTGATTTCATTGTATTCAGTTCGGCTTTCTTAATTGGCAGTGTTACATTTATGCTTGCCGCGTACTTCTTATAATATCTCGTCCAAACTCCGTTTCTTTAACAATCTTTCTCACAAACCAGTCCTCGCCTCTGCTGGTGTTTGGCAAGTGGTGTTTGAAAGCGAGCAGGTTGAATTCCGCCCAAAATGAGAATCGTCAATTATTTATATTCTTGTTTTTGTCTCTTTGTTGCTAGCATATGAGAGCAGTGCATCCAAAGAAGCAAATAGTGTTCTTGCAGTTGCTCGCAGAACGAAAAGCATAAATCAAATGAAAACAGTAGGCCATTGAACTATTCTTTAATTTTTTCCGAATCTGAGCATAATTATAAATGCCATTGTAAAATTTGTAAGTGTATTTCAGGCTACAATTTGGACGTGTTTGAAGAGAAAACAATTTGAAATTTATAAGATACTAGCGGGATACCCGGCTTCGCCCGGGGTTTTACATAAAATAAAATATTTTTATAATATAATTATTCCTTTGTTCTGCTTGAAGTTCTGCTTATTCTTCCATCGCGTTCAACTTCAGTTTCACGTTCCCTTTGAGTAGCCTGTCTTGAAGCTTGCGTTTGGAATCTTCCATTGCGTTCATCTTCACTTTCAGCCTCTCTCTCATAATCTCTATAACAAAAATTTTTGTGGGATCTCGCTCCCCTCTCAAGTACTTTTGTATATTTTTGTGCAATTTTTGTGAGTAATAAGCTAACAAGCAAAATATCAGGGAACTACGAAAGTGTATTTTGCAACTCTGAGGATTCCTCTTAACTTAAAAAAACTTCAAGGTCCTTTATG
Source organism: Rhagonycha lutea (assembly GCA_958510855.1). Taxonomy (NCBI): domain Eukaryota; kingdom Metazoa; phylum Arthropoda; class Insecta; order Coleoptera; family Cantharidae; genus Rhagonycha; species Rhagonycha lutea. Next base: position 24,098,681 of record OY294041.1, on the reverse strand, counting down.
GAATTTCATCCTCTCACGGATGTACAGGCGTTTAAAGAGAAGCAAGAAATATAAACAAGACTTTTGTACATGATGCATTGATTTTCATGTTGAATTTCTGCAGGTATAGTTGAATTATTATCCTTGGAGAGAAAAAACAGTCATAGAAGATTATCAATTTTTTATTATGTTAAAAATATCCAAGCACTTAAAATTTAAAAGTCAGCGTCGAGGCAATCGTTTCCCAGTTTATATCGCGGAGTTGTCTTGGTCTTCATGCTCATCCTGGTTCTACTCTGTTTCATGAGAACCCATAATATTAGTAATTTGGTTTATATCGTAGGTCAAATGTTAATCTAAATCTGTATCGTTTTCGGGATCAGAGAAATTTTGATCATTGTCAGAATCGGTGTTACTCATGATTATATTATCTTCATAAAAATCATCATCACTATAATTATCATCGTCACTATCTGAAAATATAAATTCGGGATTAAGTATACTTTCTAGTAATCCAAAATCATAGTTAGGTATACTATCTGGTGTATTAATTTCAATCTCTTTAGTTTCGGTTAATTCTCCATTAATTATGTTGGTGAAAAATATTTTGCTTATGGTTAATCTATCTAAAGGACAGGTAGTTTTGTTCTTCGTCCATTCTTCTAAACAGGAACCACAAAATCGGTGGACACAACAGTCAGTTGTACCCATAATATCCAGATGAAATGTTGTCGATATACAAATACAACACACTGCTTCTTCTGCGCTGTTGATGGATGTATACATCGGTGTGATATTTTCTGTGTTCTCCATTACAAAAATATAACTTAATTTTTAATTTGCCGTATTTGGTTCTTGGTTGGTTTTGTTTAGTATGTTGTTATGATTTATGTTATATAGGAAATTGATGACTTTGGCTGTGAGGATTATCTTTTAATTAAGTTGTCCGAATTCTCTAGGAATCAATATTCTATGACGAAGTAACTTCGCAGGTGAAACAAGGTGACACCATCTGGACCAGGTGATGATGGCTTCTATCGGTTTCCAGAGTTCTGTGGCAGTCTTTTTATCTTCGATTGGTACATCGTCTCGCGGTGAGACAGCACCGAAGAAGTCTTTCAACCCCCTCTCTAATAGTTCGCGAGGGGGGGCTGAACCGGTCTTGCCCCAATATTTTTGCCATTCAGAATGCTTACAGCCAATACTGGTAGAATGAATTATCCAGTTATGTCCAGTCGTCGTTTTCGTTTGACAATTCTACGATACGACGAACTGTGGGGTCCGCAGTTAGAATCGGATCACGGAGTGACCGATTCGGCGTTGAGGCTGGCGTGGGGACACTGAATAACTCTCGACGACCGCGACCCGTATTAGGCGTAAACACGTTCCGGTCAGTTCTGCGTGTGTTAAGCACAGCGGTAGTATCTTCACGAATATCGTATTTGTCAGAGTCGGAGATGATCAGAATGTCGGGCCTCGTTGAGGGTCCCGCCGCCATCTCAATACCATCCTCAACGGACCCAAAGTGCCCCTGTACTACTCCCAATAGCAGAGTTTCGCAGTGACGCCTTTCTGCCTCCCGTTCCTCCTCGAGCTCAGATCGTACGTATAGCTGCCGCTCACAGCGGCTTTAGGAATTCTATATAGCCAGGAAGTCGTCTCCGAGCCTTGATGGCCTCCCTGAGTCCACCCCGGCATTTTTCCCACTAAATGTATGTTAATGTGCCGACCTGTGAACGCTACACTTCAGTCCTCGCCATAACCATCAGTTCCTCATCGCCCCAATTTCCTGGAGCGCGGCGCCGCACATTGGGCTGAAAAATGATGTAAAAATTTATTTTCCAATTAATGTTTATATAAAAAATTTTTTTAGTTGGTAATATTAAAAAAATCGCACATTACAATCGCAAAATTCGTTATGTTCTGGTGGATTGTTTTGCGTTTAAATGCTTATGAATATTAAATATGATTATATTAAACAGATGATACTCATAGCAATGCGTTTATTTTAAAATTTATAGGCAAAATAACGATTTTAGGGTTTATCTTAACTTGAACTTTTCGAGCGTTCTATAAAATTGTGAACTTTAAAATTTAGACCTGCGTTACTGTTACCTAAACATCTATATCGTGTATCAATTTCTCGCTGGAATGTTTGCCTATAAGGAAGATATTGTCATTTCAAGTTTTAATCTCTTAATTTTATGTACCAAATCCGCTCATTTTCATCATAAAAATATGAAAAAAATGAAAATATAAATGTATATCAAATATATTTGTAACACGTAAAAGGAATTAGATTAGTAAATTATTAAAATATATCAATTAATTTACTATCACGTATTAAAAACTAACCAATTATAGTTAGAAAATACTATAATAATTTATTATTGTTGCATTGATTATACATAGCGTAAAAGAGTTACCTATCAGCGAAAATTTAAAATTAGTTTTGTTACCAGAACCCACCTAAACAAATTTATATTTGATTTAAACTAATTTAAATTAATTTTTATTAATATATGAAAATAAATTATTAGTAGCTAAATAATTATTAATTTGTATCGCTTTCAGTAGCGTCTGTTAATTCAATTTCTGGAGTTAATTCCAGTAATTCCAAAGTTTCGGGTAAAAGATTTTTTGTTTGTCTTTTCTGAAATGGCCGAATACTTGATATAAAAGGATCTGAAGATATTAGCATATTATGTAAAATATCTTCGTTGGATGCTTCCCTGCAAAACTTTCTAGATCGGGTTTCTCTACTCTTTCGAGTACTCTTTCGAGTACACGACAGGTTTAAATTTATCATCAAGAATTTTTCTTATTTTTATAACAAATTCAGGATTTTCTTGTAAATGTTCTAAAATCCTTGCAACATCGTTAAGTCCATTGTTGTACATACTCCTGATTGTAGAACACATGAGCTCCTGCGTATCCTTATATTGAATAAATTCGGTCTTTTCTACCATATCTTTAATTTTCAGTCTTATACAATGAGGCCAATTAAACTCAGAATGCAACCATGAATTATTGTTCTCCAAAAAAATTTTTTCAGTACGGTTGGACTGTTTCCACTTCCTACGCAGCTTCAAACAAAGCATTCTAATACTAGTTTTTAAAGTATTCAGTTCTGATTCACAAAAATTGATATCAAGTCTGGAAGTAACCATTTCAAAAAGTTTCTTGTAATCATCAAGATGTGTGTCAGGGGAGCTTTTAAGTAATAAATAAAGATCATAATTTGTTCTTAAATTATAATTCATCTTGATTTGATTTGCTTTTTTTCTAATTCTCTATTCTATTTCCTTTTTTATTTATATTTTCTCGATTTTCAAAACCTTTATAGGCATATTATCTCATCGTATATACGGATCAATGGATTCTGAAGCATGAAAGCTTTCATATTTTAGCGAAAATGAGCGGATTTGGTACATAAAATTAAGAGATTAAAACTTGAAATGACAATATCTTCCTTATAGGCAAACATTCCAGCGAGAAATTGATACACGATATAGATGTTTAGGTAACAGTAACGCAGGTCTAAATTTTAAAGTTCACAATTTTATAGAACGCTCGAAAAGTTCAAGTTAAGATAAACCCTAAAATCGTTATTTTACCTATAAATTTTAAAATAAACGCATTGCTATGAGTATCATCTGTTTAATATAATCATATTTAATATTCATAAGCATTTAAACGCAAAACAATCCACCAGAACATAACGAATTTTGCGATTGTAATGTGCGATTTTTTTAATATTACCAACTAAAAAAATTTTTTATATAAACATTAATTGGAAAATAAATTTTTACATCATTTTTCAGCCCAGTGTGCGCCGATTTTCAACCTGCTCGTCAACGTCAGCATTATACTCTCTTGGGTGCGAAAGCCGAAGATGCTGGCGCATACCAGCGTAAGTTCGGATGCACCTTTTTGCACAAACAGTGCAGGCATACTCTACTGGTTGAGCAGGTCCGCAATAGTACTGTCGTCTCAGGTGCTGCTTCAACCCGGCGCACACTGGGCTGAAAAATGATGTAAAAATTTATTTTCCAATTAATGTTTATATAAAAAATTTTTTTAGTTGGTAATATTAAAAAAATCGCACATTACAATCGCAAAATTCGTTATGTTCTGGTGGATTGTTTTGCGTTTAAATGCTTATGAATATTAAATATGATTATATTAAACAGATGATACTCATAGCAATGCGTTTATTTTAAAATTTATAGGTAAAATAACGATTTTAGGGTTTATCTTAACTTGAACTTTTCGAGCGTTCTATAAAATTGTGAACTTTAAAATTTAGACCTGCGTTACTGTTACCTAAACATCTATATCGTGTATCAATTTCTCGCTGGAATGTTTGCCTATAAGGAAGATATTGTCATTTCAAGTTTTAATCTCTTAATTTTATGTACCAAATCCGCTCATTTTCATCATAAAAATATGAAAAAAATGAAAATATAAATGTATATCAAATATATTTGTAACACGTAAAAGGAATTAGATTAGTAAATTATTAAAATATATCAATTAATTTACTATCACGTATTAAAAACTAACCAATTATAGTTAGAAAATACTATAATAATTTATTATTGTTGCATTGATTATACATAGCGTAAAAGAGTTACCTATCAGCGAAAATTTAAAATTAGTTTTGTTACCAGAACCCACCTAAACAAATTTATATTTGATTTAAACTAATTTAAATTAATTTTTATTAATATATGAAAATAAATTATTAGTAGCTACATAATTATTAATTTGTATCGCTTTCAGTAGCGTCTGTTAATTCAATTTCTGGAGTTAATTCCAGTAATTCCAAAGTTTCGGGTAAAAGATTTTTTGTTTGTCTTTTCTGAAATGGCCGAATACTTGATATAAAAGGATCTGAAGATATTAGCATATTATGTAAAATATCTTCGTTGGATGCTTCCCTGCAAAACTTTCTAGATCGGGTTTCTCTACTCTTTCGAGTACTCTTTCGAGTACACGACAGGTTTAAATTTATCATCAAGAATTTTTCTTATTTTTATAACAAATTCAGGATTTTCTTGTAAATGTTCTAAAATCCTTGCAACATCGTTAAGTCCATTGTTGTACATACTCCTGATTGTAGAACACATGAGCTCCTGCGTATCCTTATATTGAATAAATTCGGTCTTTTCTACCATATCTTTAATTTTCAGTCTTATACAATGAGGCCAATTAAACTCAGAATGCAACCATGAATTATTGTTCTCCAAAAAAATTTTTTCAGTACGGTTGGACTGTTTCCACTTCCTACGCAGCTTCAAACAAAGCATTCTAATACTAGTTTTTAAAGTATTCAGTTCTGATTCACAAAAATTGATATCAAGTCTGGAAGTAACCATTTCAAAAAGTTTCTTGTAATCATCAAGATGTGTGTCAGGGGAGCTTTTAAGTAATAAATAAAGATCATAATTTGTTCTTAAATTATAATTCATCTTGATTTGATTTGCTTTTTTTCTAATTCTCTATTCTATTTCCTTTTTTATTTATATTTTCTCGATTTTCAAAACCTTTATAGGCATATTATCTCATCGTATATACGGATCAATGGATTCTGAAGCATGAAAGCTTTCATATTTTAGCGAAAATGAGCGGATTTGGTACATAAAATTAAGAGATTAAAACTTGAAATGACAATATCTTCCTTATAGGCAAACATTCCAGCGAGAAATTGATACACGATATAGATGTTTAGGTAACAGTAACGCAGGTCTAAATTTTAAAGTTCACAATTTTATAGAACGCTCGAAAAGTTCAAGTTAAGATAAACCCTAAAATCGTTATTTTACCTATAAATTTTAAAATAAACGCATTGCTATGAGTATCATCTGTTTAATATAATCATATTTAATATTCATAAGCATTTAAACGCAAAACAATCCACCAGAACATAACGAATTTTGCGATTGTAATGTGCGATTTTTTTAATATTACCAACTAAAAAAATTTTTTATATAAACATTAATTGGAAAATAAATTTTTACATCATTTTTCAGCCCAGTGTGCGGCGTCAGTGGCAAAGGCCTTGCCACAAACACACAAAACCATAGCTCGTTCGCTAGGTTGACCGACTGGCTTCCGCAAGAATTAAAAGACCTTACGGAAATGAGCAATAAGTACTATGCCATTCGGTGGAGAATACTCCGTTAGGGAGTAGAAACCCGATGCATGGTGAAGAACTACTCGATACCAGTTGCATAAATAGATAGACCAGGTGCGGGCCCAAGAACTTCTGAAGGTTTTGAAGTTTCCTCGTTCTGGAGAGCCACTTATGTAAGGGTATCGATATAGGTGTTGTGTGCGATTAGCTACATATAATAATTTTTTACATGTTGCGTTAATTTTAATGTTTTATTACTGCAGGTATGGTTTAATTATTCTTGGAGAGGAGAAACAGTCCTAGTAGATTATCAAATTTTTATTATGTTAAAAATATCCAAGCACTAAAAATTTAAAAGTTTTGCATGTAGCTTATTATTGGCGCTGTCGTCGTGGAGGTAATTTATTGTTCCCCAGTTTATATCGCGGAGTTGTCTTGGTCTTTATGTTCATCCAGGTTTGAATCGCTTTCATGAGGACCCACAATAATATTAATTTGATTTATATCGTTGGTCAAATGCAAATCTAAATCTGCATCGTTTTGGAGTTCAGAAAAAATGTTAATCATTGTCATAATCGGTGTCATAAGGATGAAGAAGAAATATTTTGTATCCAATCAGGCATCCCATTACAATTTAATTCTTTTGTGGGTATTCCCAATTTGTATTTGTCTTTAAAATTGTATGCCATATAGCTAACAATATACTTTAAAGAATCTAAATGAATTTTCTCTGTAATTTTAAAATTAACCACGAACAATAACATTTCTTCCCTTTCTGCATTTTCCTGCGTTTATAGCGATGTCACCGATTGGTGGTATAAATGACTCTGATAGAGCAACTTAGGCCAACGGGACAGGTTTCAACTCCACTTCAAATTTGAAATCCTCGGGGAATATTCGGCTTGCACGTGGATATAATACTTTGTAAATTTGCAGTATCGTCACCTCGGCTACTCCAGTGGTTGTGTGGACTTCAAAGCGGCTTTTGGCCTTGGTCGACGATGCCTGGGAAGCCATGTAAATTGCGGCAGCGACAATAGAAATAGTCGACCGACCGCTCAACTTTTTCACAACTGCTTTAACTTCTCGAGTTACGTGAACTGTAGTCTGTTGAATGTGGTATGGCATATACAGCTCTCCACAGAAGCGTGACATAATATAATCCTCGGTATCCACTGATGGGGTCGAGACAACGATGTTTTGCTTTATTCTAACACGGCATTTGTTAATATCTTTGGAACTCGCACCACTGAATTTAATCTTTCAGCAAATGAGCCAATAATATGTGCTTTGGATAGCATCTGATCGGGATTGCTCATGGTAGGTTTTTGAGCACGGTATTTGGTTCCGTCTTGGGTGGTCGTTTTCTCTATTGTTGTTGTCGATTGAAAATGCTCCATGAGCAAATCTTCAAATCCGCCGATGTGCGAGGGATCTCTGTTTGCACTGTAGAAGTTGTTGTTGTTGAAAGTGCGCCATTTGGTACCCAAGTCGATGATGCGATCTCCAACTACCAAGGTGCAGGCCAGTCTTCGATTAGAGTTGGCCCGACATGGCCAGAATCAGTGACACTCCGCCTGCCAAAATCCTAGAGTTCATCCTACAGCTGGAATGGCTTGTTTGAGTGTAACAGGATCGGGGTAAAACTGAGAAACCAAATTTAGTACAATGGGCCCCATTTAGAGGACTAAGTTCGTGTGAGTTCATCTTACCCTCAACAATAAATCGGAAACTATACGAAATAGACGCAGGCATCTGATCTGTTTCAATCCCTCGACTGACGTCGCAGACCAAATCATTTATCACTCACTAAATTTAGTTAGGTACTTATTTCCACACCACCATTGAGGTAAAGTACATAGTGCGTTTTTTTTTAATTGTGGTGTCCCCAAGAGGCCTAATCCACATTTACAGATTGGTAACAATATAACAAACGGAAAACAATTTATTTAATTTTCTCGTTTAAAAATTTGAGTAGACGAATACCAAGGATGCATTATCAAATACGAAGAATTAGCTAGAAAAATAACTAAAGCACTCTTCTTTCCTTATTCGTACAGCTACGATCACGCGATCTCGATGGAGATCTACTATCCTCGCTCGTCCTTTTTTTGGTGCTGTTGTCATCCCTATTTTGTGCATTTCGTGCATTGTGATGACGTGGTTCTTTGTTGTATTTATCTTGGCCGTCTGTAACGGTTGTGTACACCTTCCTGGCTACAAGAATGTAAATTGTAGCAGCGGCTTTCAAATCTGCAGCGACCCTGCAAAAAGAACTTGCATAATATTGGGTGCGTGTTGCTGTACGGCGTTATAAGGTAACGTTTTGGACTTCTGGTTACTATTCTCACTTTCACAATCCAAATCGTCGATAATTTCCATGACTTTATTTCTGACTGAAATATCCGTCATTAAATTGCTAGTGGGCGGAATATTGACGCTGTCGTTCATTGGAAACCCAAATTCATCAGAATTTTCGGCATTCGATGGGATTCTTGGTACAGTTTGCTGACGGCTTTGTGTGTTTGTGGATCAGAAAGTATTTGAGTAATTTTGTAAATAAGTGGCAGCTATTGCGTCCGACTTTTCTTTATTTGTAATTTTGGGGCGTTTGGAGTGTTGGGATAGCTATCCAAACTAGTTTTCTCCTCGTGTTTATGTTTTAGTGCTGATGCTATACGCCAAAGCTTTTCGTGTTTTGTGGTGTTATTTTAATTAACACGTTGTTCCAATTTTCGCATTTGATTGCGAATATTTGGGTATTGAAGTCATTGTGTTTTTTTGGTGTAAAATTTTGCTGTTGATCAAAGGCGGGGATACAAGCAAAGAATTACAAATCACAGTATTTGTTGTAACAATTTAAATATTTTCACTTAAAGGCCACCAACTTGGACTATTAGCTTGTCCCCGCCTACAATACCTTTTGGTTCGCTTTTGGTCTTACAACTTTCTATAGATTATAGGTACAATCAAGATGTTCGGTAAGATTATATCCTGGACCACCTCCAGACCACCAGGTTTTCAAATTTGTGAGCGTAGCTCTCCAATTCGTCGACGGTTACAATTACTGGAATGTGCCCTATGTTGAGCCTCAGATGGTCCTAGAATTTTGGCCATGAAGTTTTATGTTTACCTAATTAATTCTTTTTAATTCATTTAAAAATGTTTATTTTTAACAGCTCAAGCTTGACTTGTTCAAGACCCTGCATTTTAAGCACGAGAGAGGCGCCTTAAATTGTTGAAGGAAAATTATATTTTTTTCCGTCCGTATAGCGATTTAGCAATTTTGATACATTTTTAAATTTTACTAGCTCAAACAAGTTTTGGCGCCTGACCTTATACGAGATTAATTTAATTAATTAAAAAAATTTATTTCATCTTTACAATTTTCATACAGCTATTTGACAGAATAATATTACTTTGTTCCTTTTTTTGGAAGTACCAAATCTCATAAGTATTGCCATCTCATTTGCTACCTCATCGACTTCCATGTCTTCATCTATTTCTTCGGATTTTCGCTATACTCTTTTAACTTTTGTTCTTCTTGCGCTAAATCTTCTATTCTTTGTGCCGTATTATATCCCTGCTGTTTTTCTTCACGCTTTACTTTTGAAAATTCAAATCTGTTTTACACTAATTCCAAAGAACTTCGTTCTACTTTCATCGACATACCTAAATTTTTCTGATGTTTTCTTCCGTTCACGTGGTATTATAAAATACGTGATCGAATTTTTGACTGTAATATGACATACTTCGCAAAAATATCCGTCATTTTCTCCTGGGAGTGTATTTTGTGTTATAATTATTCTACTCGTTCCAACCTTACTTTCAAAATTAAACTTTTCTTCACGAGGTTTTAATAATTCGCCTTGTACCGGTGCGGTGGTTCCCTCTTATAAATGAAAAATTTATTATTATTAAAGAACTGGTAATCATTCTTTTAGGGTAAATACAGCAAACTTCAGTAACTATTACTATACTGCACTATGCTCCTTCATCTTCTTCACCATTCCTTTCTTCAGTTACTTCAGTATACTGACATTGTTGTACATCGATGATGATAATTTTGTGTTGATTACCGTTGCCGTCAATAACTTTACCCTGTGGTAACAGTAACAAAATTTTGGTTTCCTTCCAATAACATATCTTCCTGAACACGAAGAGTGGAATCTTCTTCCACCACCGTTCCAATTGCCTGCAGAGTTGATAGTAACGTATCTTCCCCAGTAAGTTGTATGTCATCATTTGAATTGATGGTGATTATCATTACTGATTATCTTCGGTCAATATTCGTGGTTGATTCAATTGAATGGAATGGCCCCAATGAAATTTCTCGCTCATTATAGAGGAGCGAGTGTTCGTTAACGTTTTGAGAGTGGTAAAATACAGTAATCTCAAAGATTTAATGGAATCATTTTCCATTGAGACGCAAATTTTGTTTGAGAGCAATTTATAAGAGTGGCGAAACTCGATTAGATTACCATTAAGTAATTCTAATCGACTGGGATTGAATAGTTCTGCTTTTGGGAGACAGCGTTCATATCGATCATTTTCATCCTCATCTCCACCATCGAACAGGTTTCAACCTTATCTGGGAGCAAATGTTACACTGGGAAATATCTTGAATGAAATCACAAAGGGAATTATGTTAACGCAGTGTTACAATAAATTTTCAAAATTTGACGAAGATCAAAGAACCTTATATTGGTTAATAGGTTAATACCATCGCGTAATATTTTGAAGAGAAAGATATCCCAATGTCTTTACAAACTAGCTATAAACTAGAGAAGAATGCGGGACTACTTTTTCTTGTCCCGCCCCGTCCCGCGGTGCGGCCTTGTCCTGCAGTCCCGTCCCGTCCCGCGGGTCCCGCATATCCCGCGGGTCCCACGCTTCCCGCAGGTCCCGCGCATCCACCCCCTGAGCACTGTTTTATTTTATAAATAGTATAAAAATAACAATTTTAATTGTTTTTTATTATTTTTTTTAATAACTTTTAAAATTTTTACTTAAGTAAAATAAATTTATAAATCAAACGCGGGACTTAATTGGCATCCCGTCCCGCGCGGGACTGAATTAAATCCCGTCCCGCGCGGGACGGGACGGGATTTTTTTGATCCCGCATTCTTCTCTACTATAAACTAGAAGCCCGTTTGCCCTTTCCAAAAAAATCCCTTGAGGAGATTCAAGGTGCAATTGATCTAATTCATTGGGATGTTTGTGGACCAATGCAAACAACTTCGAAAGGCGGAAAACGGTATGTTTTAACATTTATCGATGGCTTCACATGGTATACATGCAGTTATTTATTTACTGACAAATAAATCGGAAGTTGAAAGTAAATCAAAGGAATATGTTGAAATGGTCAAGACAGCATTTTCAAGAAAACCTAAGGTACTTCGATCGGATCGAGGAGGAGAATACGTGGGAAACGACATAAGGGAATTTACGAAAAGCGAAGGAATTCAAGTTCAGTGCACTACAAGATATTCATTTCGACAAGATGGAGTAGCGGAAAACAAAAATATAACCCTAATAGAAATGGCTAGATGCATGTTACTCGACGCAAAATTAAGTTATGAATTTTGGGGTGAAGCAGTGTCTACATACATCGAATTATATTCAAAATCGGCTACGAACTAAAGATGGTTTGGTACCTACTCCATATATGAAGGATGGAAGAACTCAAAATCAAACGTGAGTAATTTGAAATTATTCGGTAGTAAATGCTTTGTACATGTTCCAGTGGAGAAAAGAAGGAAGTTGGATCCAACAGGAGTCATTAAAATGAGTTTGGTCGACCGACTATCCAGTTTGGTTTTCAAGCAAGCTTATTGGTTTGATCAAGGACGAGAAACGCGCACACAAGATTTATAAACGTTCCAGGTGCATGGATGATTAGTTGGCATATAACTCCCTGGATGCTGAAGTCTATCTATCTATTAGTAGTATAGTAGTAGTAAGTATCTATTTAGTTATTTATATATCAAAATATTTATTTACCTATTTTACCGAGACAAAATTGTAAATTGCAAATGAGCACAAAGGAAAAATTGTTATGTTAAGTTCAGCTTGTTAAGTTACATGTTTAAATTTTATACTATTGATTGTTGTAAATTGCCCATGGCTCCCCAAACACAATTATTGTAAGTGTTAAAGGAGTCACTAATTAAGTTGTGATAATAAATATGCGGGTGTTGGTAGGCGAATGCAAATCGGTACAGTACTCCAAGTAAAAAATAGTAAAGAGCTGCACTCTTGAGGCGTCACCTCAAGGGGGTTTTCCCAGCTCCAAAAATATGAATGGCTCGAGGCCAATAACAAAAATCATTGAAAATTCATTTATGAATTACGCAGTCAATGCACCTAACGATGAAGGAGAAAATTGGGCTTAGACCCAAACAAATTGCTCCATCAAAAGCTAATTATTGATACTGATACTGAAGTTACGGAACTTCACTCTGAACTTTATCGAACAGTGCGACATTCATGCAAATCCCAAAATATTCTGGAGGCATATTGATAGTTGCAGGAAGACTAAAGCTTGAATTACATTATACTTTTTTCGTCTAGATTTCTCGAATAGAAATATGCAGCCCGTCCGAGTTTTCGTTCGGGTCGGTCCGAGTTCGGGAGTGCCAACATCCCTATTGGCGTAGTATAGGTAAGAGGTCCGTGATAGGTAGTCCCTTTAGGCGCCATCTATACTAAAGCAAATGAAATAAAAACTCGAAACAAAATCGAACGAGAATCTAGACGAATGTTCTTGGGTGACAAGATCTCAACCTCTGGTAAGCAATTTTCTGCTGTTTATGGGGACAGCATCATCAAGTGACCCTGCAGCTTCTTAACAGGTAGAACTCAAAAAGTTAGAAATAATATGCCTGGATAGCCGGATATTCCAGTTTATCAAGAAATAGATCTATCGTATTTTGTCAAGCTTGTAGTAAAATGGTAAGGACACTTTATTTATTTTATAACCCCTACACATCATTTCTAAATTTTGGGTTTCTTGCACAGATAGCAGATACCTTGCGAGAAAAATTCAATTGGACCAACATGTTGCTACCGATATGCACAAAAGGAATTCAGAACGGTCTAGAAATGGGAATGCTAGGCAAGCATTTATTAATCTTTTGCCGGGTGTAAATTTAGACGATGAAAATTTTAAGAAAGATTTACGTAAAGCCTTAATTTCGGTTAATATTCCACTGCATAAGCTGGAAAACAAAATATTTATTTGTTACATTTTTGGAAACATAAATGAAACGAAGCATTCCTGTACCTTCTACATTGCGAAAATCGTTTGTCGATGAAGTTTATACAGAAGTTGTAAACAAATCATCCCTCTGCAAACACGACCCCTAATGGGAGAGTCGACCCCTACAGAGATCAGGATCTGCAACAATCCGGAGAGAACCTCTCCAGTTTGTTTTGCCACGATGGTAATTAGACTAGCCATATTTATGCGAAGGCACGGGTCAATGGGTTACTGAAAAAAAGACAGGTAGCTTGGGATAACTAAAAAAAAAACGCAAATACAATCAAAATGCTATAATTGAACACACAGAACTTGAGAGATGTATCAACAGTTTCAACAATTGCAATGTAATTCACTGTGCCAACAATGCACACAGTAGCAACTGGAAGATTACGGTCACAATCAAAAAGTGCACCCAGCTTAAATTTAACAAGTACCAAAACACACAGTAACCGCTATGGGCTACCAGTAATTAATATACAAAAGCCAAATAAATGTACATCGGTCAGACGAGCAAGATAGAATAAAATTTACTTACATAAACGTTTCATAAGTTTACAAACTTAGATGTTGACAAACGCATCTTCCTACTCGACATTGACCACTGGCTTGAAGGTTGGAATCTGTAACTTGTAAACACTCGATTGCTATAATCGCGAACACTCAACATTCTGCTTGTAGATTTGTAGCTGGAACCTGGACCAGTGAGAGATGGTGTAGAGATGTCAACAAGACGGAACCTTCCAAACAATGGAAAGAATTTCCCAAGTGCTCATCCATCCAAAAACAATAGGATGTAGCCAACTTGAAGAAATCCAAAATGGTCGCACAACTTGCACACCAACAAGAAAAAAAACTGTAATCGATTCCTGCACATTTGAGTTACCTATCTACTGTCAGATGTCATACAGTAGCACCAAAAACATAGCCAGAGCCGGAAAACCATATTACGAACTAAACTGGCCGATCAACCAGTGGTTCAACAAAAACACACTCCAAATCGGCAATCAGAAACTGACGCAACAAAAATATCGACCGCTCGGTTCTTAGGTACTCAGGCAACTCCCTAAATACAAAATTCTACGCCGGAAATGTTCCTATCAAATCGAACGTTCACAGTTCACCACCATCTGCCTAACAAAATGCATAAAATTTGCGATTGCATTTAAAATAAATGCATGGGCGTACTAAGAAATATTGCGAAATGATATGAAAAGGAAACCAAAGTAAGAATTAATAAAAATTCGTTACAAAGTGATCAACTCTATTAAGGAAGATTTAAAGGACTCTTATTTGTGGATGTCTGTAGACGAAACTACAAATGCTAAGGGGGAATATACCGCCCATTTAAAAGTGACAAAAATTGATTCCGACTGTAAGCCATATTTGTTGAGTTCATCCTTACTAGAAAAGGCAAATTTTTCAACAATATGCCAATTTATCAATAAAGGATTGCAGTAGAGTAGTTCCAAACAAAAACGAAAAGGCGTAGCCAAAATTCGGTGCAGCAGAGATCGCGTGACACCCAATTCCACTAATTGACACCAACATAAACATGTTGTACAAGTTTTGGTTTCTGCGAATTAGCTCCAGCTTTTCTTCCTTCTTTTTTTTATTAAACCCAAAAGTCCTACTGATGGACTAATATTTAACTACCAGATACAATTGGTAAGGTGGTAAACTGCATAAGAATCTAAAAGTAGGTAACCTACAATAGAAATTAAAAACTTTTGTCAGTTGGTGCTGAAGGAGGAGTAACGTAGGGTATTTTTATTATTGGTTAAATTTGGACAAAAACCGATGTGAATTTAGAAAACTTACAAATATTTGGAACGAAAGGCTCATATTCCAAAAGTTCATCGGAGAAAATGGGATGCGCAAGGTAAAAAATTATATTTTGTATGATATTGCGAAGGAACGAAAGCATATCGTCTAATTGATAAAAGATCTGGAAAAATAACAAAGGCTTGAGATGTCGTATTTTTGGGAAAGTCCAAAAAAAATTGTACTCCAAAGAAGGCTGAATTTTTCGATTTTGATTAAGTAGACAACGAATCTACTAGCATCACATCAAAAGAAGACGGAAATGAAATCAAGAACGTGGAAAAAGTTCGAATTACAAAGGATCTGAATTCAGTGGGGGTTTCGATCCCAGAAACGATGCAAGAAATGAACGAAAATCATTACTCTATACAAGAAGAGCTATTTCAAGGGAGAAAAAAGTGCCCGTTCGTTTTCAAAATGATTTTGTCATGTTGGCAAGGACAGAACCCACATAACACAGAATATCTATTAGACATCCTAGCTGTCATAATATCTATAACATATCCATATTTTTAGAAGATATCCATAGGATATCCATGGGTTTTCTATTATAGATATTTAAAAACTACACATAATTTTACATTATTTCCATAGTAATTGCAATACAGTAGCCAAATTAAATAATATAAAAATTATATACTATAATAATCTAACTACAAGATTTCAACCACTTGAATTTTAAAATATCTATTAGATATCTAATGGATATCCATGTTACTCGGAAATTATCGGGTTAACTCGGAAGCACCTCGGAAGTTATTATGATTTCCCGGCGTAACGGTTCGTGTTTTTTTGTTCTGTGTGTTTAATTAATCTGTGGTTTAGTTCTTAAAATAATTATTTAAGTTGTGGGAGATTATTTGCTTCTAACAAAATAAAGGCAGTTTTCTGGAATGAGACATATGGCAAAGAAATGAGAGTAACCTGTGGTATACCGCAAGCAAGTATCCTGGGTCCCTTCTTCTTCTTCTTACTCTTGTAACGAACCGGGGGTGCGTTTTCCAAAAATTTAACTTTATTTTCGAAAAACACCAGATCCTTTTATTTGGCCTTAAATAAAAGTCACCCCGTATTTGTTTCTTTCGTAATTAAATAATTTTTCCCTTTGTGTCCTGATGCTGCCCCAAAATTTCTATGAGTTTTGAGATGCTCAAACTTTGGGGTGTACCGACGATTGGTCCAAACTAATAGAGGACAGTCGATTATTTGATTTGTTTATGCTGCCACCAGACTTTTGGGTCCTCTATTTGTAAATTCCCCTCGGACGTCTCCTCGATACTTCCTGGTAGCTCTGGTTCGATTTACCAATCTTGACGAACGACGTAGTTCCGCTTGGCTAAAATTTGGAGGTGCCTCCATGCAAGTACATTTTGGGAACACTTAGCGATCGTTAACTTTTGAAAAACGAGAAGAACCTTTCCCTACTCCTTGAACACTTTCAATTCAAAATGAAAAACTCATTTCCAACAAAATAAACAATTTTATTTACACCTAAAATTGATTCAAATATTTACACACAATGTAAACTCAAATTAACATTCATTGGTTCCAGGTACCAACCCAATACATTAATTTAAGTTTATCAAATTCACAATTAAACTTTAGTAACAAATTATTTTCTAACACAACATGTAACAATTAAACATTTATCAACTCGTCAATAATCATTGACTCCCTTAACAAAACATTCAACAGGTAAGTATAAAATAATCTTTACCTTAAAGCTGCAATATTAACCATTTGCACATACACAAAATTTAAATCGAAATTATTCGGCAGTAAAACTTATTTAATTATCCCCTCAGGAATCAAATAAGCTTTCAACTCAACACTTAATTGAATCTAACACTTCCGTGTTGCAAACCCAAAAACCGAACTTGGAATTGCAAATCTGGCCGAAAAATCCTTTGTCACCGGACAAGGGTTTCGACTTGTAGTGAAGTAGGAACTCCTAAAAGTCGCTTTGTCACCGGACAAAGATTTCGACTGGTAGTGTAGGAAGAACTCCTAAAAGTCGTCTATCACCGAACAACGAGTTTGACTTGTAGTGCAGGAGGAACTCCTTGATTTCTGGGGTGTGGGTCCCTTTATACCCATTCTCCCCCTTATTTTTCATGGTATATGTTAACTCCTCACATTGAAGTTTTTCCATGAGTGCGACATTATCGTCCGTCGATTAGACAAAGAAAATGCTTCGATCGATATTCCATAAATATGAGTGGGGTATCCAAGATCCTTACCGCTTCTAATAATTGTTGACTTCAAAACTTTTCTTTAACTTTTTGGTCCTTTACATTTTCCAAAATATTTTTATACATTTGTAACCTTTGTTTTGCACAGGTTCCAAAATTTCAGGTCGTTTGGCTCTAGGACCCCTATTAACAAAGTTAGTTTCCAAATTTTATTTTGTAAAATTTAGAAGTTATCACATTCTTTCTAACGATATCTAATAAGTGTTTAGTCTGGGACATTTTTATCTTTGTTGACAAGTTCACCATTTTAATTCTAGTTTGGGCCCTACTGAACTTTTCCAAGATATTTTTATACTAATCTTGCCTGCCTTTTTCCCCGGATCCAAAACTCTAATTCATTTCTCGCTAGTGTCCCTTTTAACAAAGTTGTTTAAAATCCTTATCCTGGAAACATAGCCTCTTTGCATTCCCTATATTATCTTATCTTTCATTTCCTGCCTTGACTCGGTCTCGTGATCACGTTTGGTACTTTTCCATTATATACCACCCAAAATTAAATATGTATGATTAATTAAAGTTCATTTAACCTTTTAATTGTTAATTTGAAAATACCGTGAATTTTAGGTCGTTCCTTAGATATAACATTCAAAGCTTTTAGTGAAATTTTCTTCTTATCTCTTACAAAATTTCTTTCCATAGGCGTGCGAGGTTAGTTTTACTTGCTGTCTAATTTTATACTCATAACCAAATTATGCTTATATAACTAAACATCCCGAAAATTAATTATTAAATTTTCGGGGTGTTACACCCTTACTCTTCATAAATGACCTCCGACAAAACGTAATAGGCGAAATTATTTTGTATGCGGATGATCCAGCATACATGTAAATAGTATATAGCTATGGGAAAACTGCTGGAATGGTTCTCATCCAATAAGCTACTACTAAACCCAGAAAAAACACAACACCAAAAATTCACGGTGGACAGAAGAACCAAACCAGAAGAAAGGAGTACCACCAAATATCTGGAAATAATCCTGGATACCTTATTAACCTGGAATGACCATGTATCGTATCTAATCAAAGCACTGGGGAAAGCAATCTATGCGATACAAAGAATCAAAGAAACAGCCGGAGAGGCAGCAGCATTAACTAATTGTTAATTGATCTAAAGTACAGAAATAAATCTTAAAAAGAAATTTCAAGAATATAGATGTGATATTAGTATGTGTTTGTAAAATATAAATTTAACAAAAACTTAACTGAATGTTAAAATATTAGGATTTTAACTATAAGCAAAGAACACAATACGAGAAATTTTATTAACTAAACACTTTAAAAACGTCTTTTATTCCAAATGACAAAGTAGAACCAGAAAAAATCTGACAAAGAATGCTAATATAGGGGGGGGGGTGCAAAAACGTAATTGATCTAATTCTGGAAGTTTTGGTTCCCAATATACCTCCACACACCTGTAAGAGATGCTTATTATTTGATATATTTGTTTTCCATATTCTCTTTTCATTATCTCTACACATGAAATAGCTTTAGAAACCGATGGTCCATATCCGGTCCAAACAATCGCTCTACAATATTTGGAAATTCTTCTAATGCTTCTGTGAGTAAATTTCTCATTTTACTGCTCCCTTTAACCTCCATCTACATAAAATATGAGTAAAGATTGCATATATTAATTGTTTCTTTTGAGAGAGATTCTTCCACGTTTCGCCGTTTGGTGTAATTTTCAAACGTCTAAATTGGTTTTTTTCAAATGGGAAAGTGATGTGTCACATCAGATTATGTTTTACTTCCGGTTTTGCTTTATTGGGTCACAAGGCACACCCGTATTTGCTAAAGCACGCAGATTGTCAGCCTAGAAATATGATATCGCACGAAAAGAATTAGAATTCGTGATCCAACAATATATTTTCCTCATGTCAAATTCACCATGGGCCAGCCCGCTACATATGGTCAAAAACATGAACGGTAATTGGCATCCATGCGGAGATTACCGAAGATTAAACGCCTGCACCATCCCTGATAGATACCCCGTTCCACACATTCAGGACGCCACAGTTAACTTATCCGGCGGTAAAGTATTTTAAAAAATCGACTTGACAAAAGCGTACCACCAGATTCCAGTACACGAAGACGATATCCCCCAAAACGGCAAACATAACACCATTTGGGTTGTTCGAATTTATAGTCATGACATTTGGGTTACATAATGCCGCACAAACGTTCCAGAGGTTTATTGACCAAGTGCTGAAACGACTGCCATTCGTATTCAAGTACATCGATGATTTTATTATCTCATCTAAGAACCACGAAGAGCACAGAGAACATATTCGCACCGTGTTCCAAAGACTGCAGGAGAACGGACTCAAAATCAACACCTCAAAGTGTGAATTTTTCAAGACCGAAGTAGAATTTTTAGGTCACGTCATCAATAAAGACGGAATACGCCCGTTGCCAAAAAAGGCCAAAGCGATTTGCTTCCTCCTTTAACCTAGAAGTGCTCGAGAACTACGACGATTTATCGCAACTATTAATTTTTACAGGCGATGCATCCCCAATGCGGTTATCTCCCAAGGCGTCTTTCATAAATTAATCAAAGGAAGCAAGAAGAACGACACCACACCAATTGAATAGTCAACGGAAGCCTCAACCTCCTTCAAACAATGCAAGCAGGAACTAGCCAATGCAGCATTACTTGCCCACCCATCACGTCATGTCCGTGGGCGCCGCACTCAAACAATCAAGAGACGGTCTGCTTCAACCACTAGGATTTTATTCCAAACGACTCACAGACACCCAAAAGCGCTACAGCACTTATGATCGAGACCTACTGGGAATATATCAATCCGTAAAACATTTTCGATCGTCATTAGAAGGCAGGCATTTCACCGTTTACAGTGACCACAAGCCACTAGTTTTTATGTTCAACAAAAAGCCAGCACAAGCCTCACCTCGTCAACTGCGCCAGATAGACTCCATCAACCAATTTACCACCGATTATATGCCATGATGTAGTATAATACAAATTACTAACAGGAGCATGACGAAGAACTCAAAGCAATTCTAGAAGGAAGAAACCCGAAGGTTCCTTTGTAAATAAACTTGTGCACCTACCTAAACGTTAGCATCCCAATCTATTGAGACACATCAAATGGAAAGTTAAGGCTGTTCATAACCAAAGCTTTCCGGCAAGCGGTTTTCAACGTTTGCCGCAGCTTGTCACACTCAGGCATCAAATCCACAACGTAAACTCGTGGCCATCGATCCGATCCGAGGAGAATGGTTAGAAATTGCATCGCTTGCCGAAAATGAAAAATTCAGAGGCACAACAAACCACCATTATCGACATTTCTGGTTCCAGACGAGCGATAATTATTTTTGAGCAGCCACAGCAGTTCTCTTTTGTAGGAAGACTTCCTTTCTAGCAGCAATTCTCTCTTTGCGATGTTTTATAGCATCACGAACTCTTCTACGTCTGGCTTCAGCTTTCTCACTCAACATATTGGAGCGATCCTTTTCAGCCTTCTTGTGAATGTACTCCATTAACACACGCTTGTTTTTGAACTCATTACCCTTGGCCATCATGTATAAGGTACGATATACGTGACGCCTTTTTCCCGTCGAAAAATTATTTTAACAACCGCCTCAATACACGTATCCGTTGCATCCACAATCCTTTCTGTGGTGTACGAGCATTTACAGTATCTTTCCTTTATCCAAATTGGCAATGCCTACCCTTACGACGAGCTTCGGCGTTCTTGCGCACACGTGAAAGAGAATGAATCGCCACAGGTTCTTTTATTATCAATCCATCTTTAACTAACGCTCGAATTTACATTTCAAATCTCGTTGATTTCATTTCGATCTAACCAAATTTTCTTTTTAAATTTTACAATTTAATACCGATACGGCAAATCGTTCTTTTGTAATTTTAGGGAACTCATAATAATTAATAATATACGCATATATTATAATAATTGGTATGTAATAGCACCAACAAGTCTTGAAATAATCACTTGAGCCGATCAATTCGATATTACCAATCACTAGTTTGAGTGTTTTTCTATTCATCTTCATATTTCCTAAATTCACTTTGGTTGATAATCTCGAAATTGCAGACACATCAATATTTCCTTTTAATCATATCATGGCAGGTACCAAACTGTACAACGAATCTACGTCGGAGAACACTGGATTATTCTCAACTTTCCCTAAAATTAATCCAGCACCAAAAGCCCCAAAACCAACTATGAACGGAATAAAAACTTGAAACATTGCAGTGTTCCATTTATTCATGTTTCGGACAATCCTCCGAATTGGAATAATTTCCCGAAATAATAGATTTTCAAAATCGAGAGAGTCTTTATAATTGGGATGATTTTTAGCCAATCCAAAAGCATCAATAAAGTACTACAATGGCTACCGCTTTTCGCGTATCTTTTTGCTCATGCCATAAGTATATCAAGATTGTGGGATTCCCAAGCTAAGCCTTTCTTTAGCGATAATGAGTGAATTGGCTACCTTATTGCAACCTGCATCAATTTTTCCATCATCAAAGCATTACAGCCCTTCCGCAATTCTCCCATAAATAACTGTAACAATCATCTTCATTATTTAAATTTTAAAGCTATATAGGACCGTCCAAAAAAACTATTGTGAATAAACTGGTGGCAAAGATACAAAGTACAAACAACAACAAATACTTACGATCGTATAACTTCTTCTTGTCATCCGGAAGAGTAGGCTCAGTAGCCCGCGAACCACTTATTTCTGCAACATCCAAACTTGTGAAACCCACTTTTTTATTAAACCAAAAAGGAATAGCGATTCAGTTTGTGAATAGCCAACTGATGGACTAATAGGTAACTACCAGATAAAATTGTTAAGGTGGTGGTTACTAAACTGCATAAGAATCTAAAAGTTGGTAACCTCTACAATAGAAATTTAAAAATTTTGTCAGTTGGGGCTGAAAGAGGAGCAACATAGCGTACTTTTATTATTGGTTGCCCTGCTTACCAAAGATAAAATGAAGGAATATGTTCCGATGGCTTGTGGATGGCCTGCAGGTTGTTAAACTTTTAGAACAAGCATGGTTATATTAAGAAAATATCTCCATGTCTTTCCTCTTTTGGTTATAAAGCCTGTAGTACACTCTTTGACCAACCAACGATCGAATATTTGACTTATTTTACAGGAAGGGGGTTAGGGGGTTATTATGTAACTCTTAAGGAATCCTTTAGAGCCGCAAAGTTTGGGTTCCACCCATAATATTGCCAGATTATCAGATGTATTTAATTCAATTATAAGTGTAGACCAAATTTTACGGCTCTAAAGGATTCCTTAAGAGTTACATAATAACCCCCTAACCCCCTTACTGTATCTTTTTTGCAAAATAAGCCAAATATTTGACGGTTGGTCAAAGAGTGTACTACAGGCTTAATCGAAGACTTGACTATGGGTTTCGGTAGTACGCGATTATGTCGCACCCCTCGTGCCACTCTGAGGCATACCTTCTCGAGGGTTAGAGGTTCCCTCATCCTGTGGGTCCGCGGCCGTGGGTCGGGGCCTTTTAAGAACCTGTGTCGCGACTAGCGCGGCATTGGTGCAAAAGGTCACCCGATTGCTGGGTAGTCCATTCTCGGCCAATTGTCGAGAGGTTTAGTCCTTTTCTCTCTTGCTAGTTGTTTTTACTCATGTCTACAGACAATATTTTTAATTAAAAGCTTTTATTTAACTTGGTGTGACCGTTGTCCGTCGTCCGTCCCTTGGACTTTTTCGAGGCCGTTTTTAACCAACTTCCCGAAGTCCTAGAGAGCTGAAATTTGGAACATAGCTTTCTCTTGCAGCGAATTTTCATATATTAATTTTGTGTCCCAAAATTCCGCGAAATAAGCGAAAAATCGGGAAAAAACTGAAAATAATAAAGCGCATGCGTGGCTGCGCGTTGTACAGTTTTACCATACAGGGTGAAAAGTTACATTACTAAATCGCATTCGCATTTTTAAGGGCCGCATTCAGGGTGAAATATTTTGTTTTAATGATGTATACAGGGTGAAGCATCAAACATCAAAAACACATACCATAAGAATTCTGATAGGATGAAGCAAGAGCTGTATTTGACAAATATTACTAAAAAATTATTTATTCATTACTTACAAGGACGTAGACGCGTTTCCCCATCTGTAAGTCGAATTTTGGGGTGAAATTGGCATCATACGTTAGAGCCTAAATGAACATTCATTATTGGTTTAGGATTACTTTTTGTAATCGAAACAAAAATTGTACGATCTAACATCTGACACCAATTTCACCAAAAACTTCAAAAATATAACGAAAATAGAAAAACACGTCTACCCCCCCCCCCCAATATTTCGCGAATAACTCCGCGACGGTTGAGGCTCAAACAAAGAAATGGAAGCTCAGTTAGACTCTAACGATGCTTTAACGTTTGACACCAATTTCACCCCAAAATTCAAATAAAGAGGGAAAATAGAAAAACAAGACCCTCCCCCGCAAATTACTAGCAGGAAGTTAATCATTTGTAGAAGGAGGCAAAGCTGAAGTTCTCCGATAAGAATGGAAAATACTGAAAATAATAAAGCGCATTCGTGGCTGCGCATTGTACAGTTTTACTATACAGGGTGAAAAGTTACATTACTAAATCGCATTCGCATTTTTAAGGACCGCATTCAGGGTGAAATTTTTTGTTTTAATGATGTATACAGGGTGAAGCATCAAACATCAAAAACACATACCAGAGGAATTCTGATAGGATGAAGCAGGAGCTGTAAAAAACATGACTTTTCTTCTTTAGGTGCCTATCCGATTTCGGATGTACGGCGATCCCCCCGACTTAACCAAGAAGGCTGTACCAGAGAAATGTTAATGTTAATGGGGTGGCGGTTTGCGTATCCACAGATCAATTTTGGACTTAATTAGATCATTAATATTTTAAGGATTCTTATTGGCATATTACTCTCGGTGGTTTGCCATTGCCTTCCGAGGGGAGACGGTCAGAATAAAGTTCTTACTTCACTCGGATTCGAACCGGGTATTTAGCGTTCATAGTCAACTCGCGTTAGCACTATGCTGCGACCGCCTCCCACTTAGTCAAACATGACTAAAAAATTAAAAATAAAAAATTAAATAAAAAATTAAAAATTTAAAAAAAAACCTTTTATTTAAAATTAAAAAGGTGCACTAAAAAATAAAAAATAATTTTAATAAGAATAAACAAAACTTCTTGAAAACATCAATATAAAAGCGTGGGGCTAGCAATTGCTTACTTAAGCGGCGTTCACAATGAAAAATTTGCCTTGCGTTGCTTCGGTAGAAGATGGCAAGCGCCAATCAGAGTGATGCATATTCTTCTATCCTTTTTTATGCTTAAAATTAGCTGTTGCGATGTCGTGGTCTTGCAGACTTTGTCAAGCTTCAAATGGTTGATATTGTATGTTGGCAGGTATACGAAATAATAAATTTTACAATTTTACCTGAAAAAAGGTTTTATGTTTAAAATTACTGTTGACTTTTGAAGTTTTGCAGAAGTTTGCCTCAGTCAAGCTTTTTCACTTCAGATACAAAGCAAGAACCCTTTTAAATTTTATTTGTTTGATTGGATTGGTTTAATTCGATTCGAGATTTTTAACAATTCAAAATTGTTATGTACTTATTATTCAAAAAGATTCCAATAGGTGAATTTTAAATTGTTGCAAACAAATAGCCATTTTTTAATTTGGTGATTTTCAATTTAAATAAAATTTTATTTGTTTTTGTATACTTTTTTTCTCTTATTGATTCCCTAAAGTTTATTGCTACGTTAACTAATTTATTTTCTAACATTTAAAATAGGTCTATTTTAAAATTAAATAATTTGTCAAGAATTTTCAAGAAGTAAAGTATTTTATGCAGGTAATTTAGTAGGATTATAAAAAGTGCCAGGACAACCCTAACAACCAAAAGATTATTTATGGCAATAAAGTACACCATAAAACCCAAAAGCTGTTTACAATAGCCTGTAATATTATTTGAAAAATGTAATTACTATTTTATTTTTTAAAAAATTTATATAAATTTAATATTTACAATGTGTAGTGATCTCACAATTATTAAATAATTTTTATGCATTTATATCGCAATAAATGAATAAATTAATGTAGTCAAAATTAAATCAAAATAAGTAAATGCGAATTTTATTGCAAAACTAAAGATTATGTATAATTAATTATTTTAAGATTATATTCCGAGACGACTTTAAATAAATATTGTATAAGTACTACTTTTCATAACATAACAGGTAAGCTACTGTTAGATCTAAGGATATTTGGACAATGCAGTCTGTGCACATAACAAGACACCGCGCTAATTCAATGTGACCGCTATACGGTCGAAAGCAAATATCAAGCAACAAATTCTGCAAGGCAACGAAAGCAAGGCGCAACGCTAATTCTATGTGAACGATGCTTTACCTCGCTTACCTCTAAATAAATAGCCCCACGCTTTTATATTGATGTTTTCAAGAAGTTTTGTTTATTCTTATTAAAATTATTTTTTATTTTTTAGTGCACCTTTTTAATTTTAAATAAAAGGTTTTTTTTAAAAAATTTTAATTTTTTATTTATTTTTGATCCTGAATCCCTACGCATGCGCATTTGTTTCTGTAATTAAAAATTAAATTAAAATTTTGACAGATGTCAATTTTCGTCAAAGTACGTTTATTATTTAAATTATTTCCTTCTTTACAGAAGGAATAATAGACCGTAAACGGTAATACTACTAATTGTTTAGTAGTTTCAGTGTGAAATTTGTGATTACAAATGTGCACATAAAAGGACAATTATTAATAAAATCACGTTAAAACTCATACAGGCGAAAAACCGATTTTAAGTATATAATTTGTGACAATAAATGTGCACATTAGGGAAGTTTAAAAATTCATACATAATAATTATAACAGTTTTATTTATTTTACTTATCATCATATACACACATTAATTAATTAAAAATTTAATATATTTTTGATCCTGAATCCCAAGAATTCGCATTTGTTTCTGTTTTGTACTTTAAAATAGGAATACCAAATGTAATTTTGACAGCTGTAAGATTTCATGCAATTGTCATATCATAATTATGCCTGTTTTCACCAACAATTTATTTAAGAATTTCCTAGTAAAGAATTACTTAGCTAGGATTCCATAAATTTGATTGGTCAAATTTAACAAATGAATTTTTTATGTCAATACTATGTCAAATTTCACCAATCACATTTATGGAATCCTAGCTAAGTAATTCTTTACTAGGAAATTCTTAAATAAATTGTTGGTGAAAACAGGCATTAGTCATTTAAATTATTTCCTTCTACAATAAACTGGCGTTCATAATAAACTTCAAGAAATCAAAAAGTTTTGACAGATGTCAAAATTACATTTGATATTCTTAAGTACAAAACAGAAACAAATGCGCATGCGTAGGGATTCAGGATCAAAAATAAAAATACTATCTGTAGACACGAGTCTCATGAGGGGAGTTTGACTAAGGATGGTGGGATGGTGAACAGTTAAAGTTTTGGTAGTTACGTTTAAAAAAGTATTCAACGAAGATATCTCACTACCAATTAATTTTTTAGGCAAATTTCCTCGAGAAATAGAAATGTTGATCAAATTGAAGAAGTTAAATGTTAATCGAAATAGTTTGTTCAATATTCCCGAAGAAGTGGGAAATCTTCGAACACTGTAATTGCAAAAGACTTCATGTGCTGGATGTATCCGGTACTAATCGGCTACCTACCAGTTTCACTATTGCAACTGGCTCTTAAAGCTATATATCGTTATATATTGTCCTATATTCTCTAATTTCTCATTTACCTGCCTCCCATGAAAATCAGGAACAAAGGAACACCTAAAGAAACCTGGCCAGCTCAGTCGCTTCAATAAAACTTTGGATTGTCTTTGGTTGAAATAATTAAATTTATTTTGTTTCAAAAAAGAAAGAAAATGTTGACGTGTAACAGTTTAATTTACATAACCATATGGGCATGACGTTTATATTTTGACGTTGTAAAACAATTAATTCAATCAGCCTACAAATCGGAGATCATAACAAAATTCACACATGTGATGTCTCAAAAATTTTGCTATAATTTTGTTATGATCTATCGAGAAAATTTTTAAATTAATAATAAAATTCACACAATCATGTACATAATAATCAATTTTATAAAAAAACATCTGGTGGCATTCAAATAAAATCTTCGTGGCGTAAAAGTTTATGTTGTAACTTACGTCGTACGTTAATTAAAGTTTTGCAAAATTCCCCACTCCTCTAGCATAACAAATGCTCAACCTTGAAGATTCCACGCGGGTTTTGTAGCACATTTGGTCGAATAAAATTTATAAAATTTTTACCTTGTGAATTTCTGTTGGCGATGACAGCTGCAGCTACCTTATTAATCATCTCAGGATTGGTGAATTATTCAACTCCAACTATTACCAAATAATTTCCATCTGCCATCTTCCAAATTTGTTCGTTCATATTTGGCTTACATAAAATTTCTTCATTTTTAATATTCGGCTTCCTGAATTATGTTCTAAAACACTTGTTGACAATTGTAATCTCCACTGACTACTCGTAAGCAGCAGAGTTTCATATTTGTCGCACTTTTTTCACTTATAAAATTTTAGACGCTTCAATTTACGTCATGTCTTCCGCGCTTCATACATCGAAGAACAGGAACCACACTTTCCTACCCCGCTCTCTACCAAACTTTACTATCGCCCTCTGTCCACGCCAGACAACACTTCGAAGTAATTTCAAAATTATTTATATTTAAATAAATTCTACAATTAAACAAAATAACACCAATTAAACAATTCTCTTTCTCTAATTTATTATTTGTGGTTGATTGTTCAAAATGTTGGTTCTGTGCTCATTCGCACAACCATAATCGTTCATGCCCATAATTCGTTTTGATTTTAAGTTCAAATTTCATTTTATAAAATTTTTGAATGTGTCAAATAAAATTTTGTTTCTTTTCTTTTTGAAAACCATTGTGTAATACTACAAAATACTACAATATTTAGCTAGCTAAAGACCAACTTTTAGTAACATTTCAAACTGACACCGATCTTGACACAGGAAAAACAATTTTAACTTCGTTTCTTCTCCCACAACAGGAATCCCACTACAATACACTTTATCTAATGGAATTCTGGCTAGAGATGATGGCGTGAGCGATGACGATTGAGAAGAACGCGAAGCTAGCAGAACTCATTCCATTAAATTCAGCAACCCACAGGATCATTCATAACAATGGAGAGACGCCGTTTGTTTTTCAAAACACTCCTCATTCTAAGGAACTGAAAAAAGGCACACAACTTTCTTTCAAAGGGACAAAGTTTTTCGGAACCTATAGTAAAAGCTATCACTCAAAATAATACTAAAAATATACTAATGCTTCAGGCACATCCGTCACAAAATTGTGGTGGATGCCGCACCTATGAGCGAAGGAACAAAAGAAAGTAGCAAACAAAGCGTTGAGAAGATTTAGAATACGCTATAAAGAGAAACGATGAAGATAGCAATATAATGAATTTATCAACGCCACCCGAATCCGTAGGTAATTACAACACCAGTGGTCAAGCTGGTGACCCAGTGGCTACTGTGGAATTGAGAGAAGAAAAGTATGAAATTCATATTGAACGTTCTCATACTGGGCTCGATTTAACCATTGCCGGTGGTAATGGATCTACACCATTTAAGGGCAACGATGAAGGTATTTTTATTTCGTGTGTAACCAAAACATGTCCAGTTAATTTGGCCGGACTTTGAGTTGGTTATAATTTGCTAAAGGTTAACGGCATTTTGTAATTACTATGTAAGTCATTACGATGCCGTACAAATATAGAAAACTTCGGGGGCGGTTCTAATTTTGGAAGTTTCTCGAGAAGTTACTCGCTTTGTTTAAGATTCGGATGCAAAAAGTATTTTAGGTAATGACAGTTTAATTTAACCGCGTATTCTGTCGTCGCTGCCACCGATATGGTGCTTCATAAAATGTTAATTCATACTACGTTAATTCGCGATTCAAGAGGTTTGGGTTTCAATAGAGCGGGTGGCAAAAGCTTACTAACCTTTAAAGCGGACAGCGATGATGTGTATGTTTCGCCTATCACCAAAGGCGGAATTGCTCGAAAGGATAGTAAATTACCTGTACCTCATTCGCCAGATCTACAACGATCTCCTCGAATATTCGGCTTACCAAAACCATACGCTGGACTTAATTCATCCAACAGTTACATGGCTAATCGATCAAATTATCTTTATTACAGGCATTCACTCGAAAACGATAAGAGAATGAATGAGATTAAATAAATGAGCCAAAGATCAATGGAATGCACACAGTACCAAAAGTAGATGCATCACCAGTACCCCAACCAGCACCAAGGCGATTACATGGTCGATGAGTCAAGTGAGTCGATGCCTTTTCAAAGTCACGAAAAAGCTACACCAACCTCGGCATTGACATTGAAGCACGATTGGTATGGATAGAATTGCTAAAAGAGAACGTCAGTTACGAGACCGTTTACGTGAATAAGATTTGTTAACTGATGAGGAGGAATAGCATTTGACTCCCACGGAAGAGAAAACACGTTGTGCTGAAAAGGAGTGGCGTGGAAGCAGGAACGGTTAAAATCTTTGGAACAAGACCACATTAAGCAAAAATGTTAACTAGGTCGATGGCTGAAATGGCATCTCCTGAAGAGATCAATTCTACTTAGGAATCGGTTAAGGGCCAGTTCTACAAAGCAAGTATAAATTAGGAATAAGCTATACGGAGAATAAGTCACACAGATTTTGTTCTACGCAAGCGTAGAACGCAATTTAGAGAGAGAAAATAGAGACTTATTCTCAGTATAGCTTATTCTTAGTTTATACTTGCTTTGTAGAACTGGCCCTAAATCGACAGATATCGAAACATTATAAGAGAAAATAACATCTTTTGGATTAACAGGAAACAACGATAACAAAGTATCACTTTGTTCACAAGTATTGCGGAAAACCGCGGTTCTAATCCTGATTGCGTCGGATATGAGCTGTGATCTAAAAAGTCCAAATTCGATCTGTGGACTATGGCAGGGTTGCCACAGAGTTCTAAGCGAGAAGTGAAGTTACGCTACTAAAACAAGTACAAAGGTACTGGCGCGCGCGAATGGATTGATTAACGAGATTCTTTTTATTTTGCTTTCTGAAAGCAAAATTTCTGCCAGCCGTACGAATGACTTTGTTGAATCCCTCGCCTACATTGACTCCCAGATGGGCTTCGAGCAACATGCGTCTACAATGACAATTTTTTAAATTTTATTTATTGAATTTAATTTATACAATCAAAAAGTTTATTTGAAAATTTTCAAAAAATTAAATTTTTATAAATGAAATTGTAAAAAAAAGTGAATTTTGTTAAAAAACAGTGAAGAAAAGTGTATGATTTTCAAAAAAGTGAAAAAAGTGTATCCGTGGCAACCCTGTATGGGGAAGGCAACGGGAAACCACCCCATTAACATTTCCGTAGTATAGTCTTACTGTTTTTTTTTTAGTTTCCCCAAGCTACCAATTTTTTTTACAACCTAAGGCTCAGCTCAGCACAAATCAAGAGCTAGCCTATTAACACTGTGGCTAATCAAACTGAATAGATTATCTCCGGATTGTGACGGACTCTCATCCCTAGTTGGGTCACCCCTCTCATTAGGGGTTGCTGCTCAGCGAGTAATTTTCGTTCCAATTATAAAAAATATATTTTATTCAAATCAATAAAAGAAATAATTAAAAGTTAAAAGCACCAAGAGTTTGCACAAAGTATTTTTCGTATCTTAAAATTTTAATACTAAAACTCGGTCACAGCGAATTCTTCATTTAATTTTTGTAAATCTCTGTCATGCGCAGCTCTGATCAAATCCTTACGATGCATTTGAATCATGCAGTGTCCCAAGTTCATCCACATGAATTTTGACATAGTGCTGTTAAAGAAGATGTCGCTTTGCCATTGCGCTTGACGGTTTAGACCAATTAAATAATGTTCGACTGCCTTCCTAAAAATAAATCAGTTAAAAATGGTTTGCGAAAATTTCCAAGTCACATACTTATAATTCGCCATTCTTTCATATACGCTTGCAAGGTTGTAATGATAGAGTACAAATCCTGGGTTTAAATCGAGTGCACGATTGTATGCATCAATTGCTTCTTCGTCTTTATTGGAATCTGTTAAACTGTCACCTAACTGATTCCATAAACTTGCGTCGTTTGGTCTACCTTGGAGAGCTGCACGAAAACAATCGGTTGCTTTTTCATTCTCCTGATCTAAACTACATAGGAAACCTAACGCGCTTTGTATTTGGTTATCTACATCAATGAGATATAATCGCGCAGCTTGAATAAACATATTTGTTATCTCCTCTCGTACGAACTTGCTGTTAGTAAAATAAGAGGTTATGGTTCGCAAATTAGTTGCAAAAAATACTTACTCGTTCCTTTCACTATAACGTTCACTAATCTTATAATTTTTCGGAATTATGTCTTTATATTTGGGATGATTCTGTAGCCAAGTCAAAAGCATCAATAAAGTACGATAATGCCGACCTCCTTTCGCGTATCGTTCTGCTAATGCCATAAGAATATCAAGATTGTGGGATTCTAAAGCTAAGCCTTTCTTTAGCGATAAAATCGCTTGACGGTGCTAAACATTTGCCTAAATTATTTTATAAATTTTAGTAAATATTATTAAGTACCTGTGTATCCTTGGTCCAAGTGGTTCCTAATAACTTCCAAGCTTCAACGCAGGTATTATCTTGTTTTAGAGCCGCTTCAAAACACAAAATTGCATTGGGCACATTTCCCTTAGCAAGCAATATTTTACCATTTTCTAAAGGGTTAGAAATTTCTGACATGGGGTTGTTTTCGATAAATTCGTATTCCTGAAAGTTATATAATATGTTAGTGCAATGATTATAATTTTTTGGACAAAAGCCACCAACGATTGAGATTTTGGTGTGTAATATTTGAATTAATTTTGGTGTGATCAATGATAAAATCAAAATTCTCTGTAAAAGAAACTACTTCTTCAAGACATATCAGAATTTGGAAAAGAAATTTGTAAGTTTAATTTATCTATCGGATGCCTCCATATATATTTTGTCATCGGTATATCTTTTTTTTTTAATTTTTGCCGCCTTACCACATAATTTTTTTCATGCGTGGAGGCCGCCATCTATCGGATATCTCTTTTTGCGATGACAGCTTTTCAAAAGAGGAAGGTCCAAGATAAAAAAGGACGGTTCTCAAAAAAGGAGGATGGTTGGTCGAATTAGATAAATCCATAGATCTAATTATATTTATTACATCATATAGGGTGAAGAGGCGGTCGGAGCTTAGCGGTCACGCGAGTTGACTATGAACGCTAAATACCCGGTTCGAATCCGAGTAAAGTAAGAACTTTATTCTGACCGTCTCCCCTCGGAAGTCAATGGCAAACCACCGAGAGTAATATGCCAAGAAAAATCCTTAAAATGTTAATGATCTAAATAAGTCCAAAATTGATCGGTGGACTAAGGGGAAGGTAAACCACCACCCCATTAACATTAACATTTACCTGGTGCAGCCTTCTTGGCTAAGTCGGGGGGATCGCCGTACATCCGAAATCGGATAGGCACCTGAAGAAGAAGAAGAAGATATAGGGTGCGTTCCACTTAAAGCCCACGACGATCACGGCGTGGTCCCGTGGTTCCTTGATTGGACTAAAGATCGATTGCAGTTATTTGATTGGACTGACGATCGACCGTGGTCGTCGTGGGCTTTAAGTGGAATGCACCCATATACTCTTAAGAGGGGCCTTTAAATTGTGATGCAAAAACATGTTCCAACTGGTGGCGCGCCTTAAAATATTAATCTTTTCTACTTATCCTTTCACCAATACAGAATTCTAACAATTTATAAAAGTCATATGAATAAACGATAACTAATTTAGGTAATGAGGAAGTTTGAACTTTCAAAGTTAAATATTTTAAAAAATATTCAATATTTTCAAATATGAATATCGTTTTGGAATATACTTGTAAATATTCAACATTGTAAGCTCAAGCTTCCTCATTACCTAAATTAGTAGCCTTTCTGTTAAGCGGCTGAGTTTACCATCGCCCATTCAGATGACTTTTATAAATTTTTAGAATTCTGTATTGTTGAAAAGATAAGTAGAAAAGATTAATATTGCCAGTGTTGCCAAATTATAAATAATAAATTTTGTTTACATCTTCTGAGTCCGTGTCACATTCCGAATCTGTTTCAACTTCATAAACTGAATGCATATCATCATTATTCGTTGAGGTTTCAAGCTCGGAATTAGTATGACCGCTGAGTATTGCTGTCAGAAAATCTGAAAACATGGCCATTTAAAATCTGCTCTTATTTACAAATTTACACTTACCTTGGTGTAGTTTTAGTTCTGGTTCAAGATGTTTGTTTTCTAATTCACTATCTAATTTATCAAATACCTCATTTGCCATTTCGAAGTGTTGCACTAATTCTTGTGTAGGTTGCTAAAAACGGAAAAGAAATATGAATTTATATAAAATTGATTTTCTTCCAATTTGTTCCAATAACTTATAATATAATCGTTTATTGAAGAATTTAATAAGATATGCAGCCTAACGAACAAAAACGTGTTGAAAAAAATGGGTTGAGATGTAGGTAAGAGTTGATTGGTAGAATAAAATAATTATTCAATCAACGCTGAAGGAATTCTATTCTACCAATCAACGCTAGCGTCACCTACATCTCCCAGATTCTCTACTAATTTTATTTCGACACGTTTTTGTTCATATGGCTGCGTATCTTAATAAGTTCTTCAATCAACGATATAATGTAGTATATCTTTATAATTTAAACAATACGGCTTTCAACGTTTAACCATCAATGCTATTCGCCCCCCAAGATCGGGGGGGAGGGATATCAAAGCAATGGTGCAAACACTGAGAAGAAAATGTAAGAGATTGTTTTGGTTCCATGTGCCACATCCTGGAAACTGCGTTGACCCGCAGACAAAACTAAGTGAGCCCGCCAGATATGGTGAAATCCGAAATATTGCCGGTATAAACAAAACCTTGATGTTCAACAGCTTCGGGTGGAGGAACCAACAATTTTAAGGCACCCTCTTGCTTTGGGGGGGGGGAGAAATCCTTCCTAAAGACGGATGAACCAATGGTATGGTCAACGGCATAGGATGCAGAAGGCAACAGAAAACCACTGCATTAAAGATCCCAATGGATATTCCTAGTAAATCATCAATATGGCTATATTTGATTCAAAATGTTCCGGAGTCCCCCGGGAGGGGGGTGGTGTTAAATAGAGCTGTGAAAGGAAGAAGAAAACAAGGGCCAATACTTACAATTAGGACACGGAACGTGCGAACAATGTTCCAGGCTGGAAAGATACACAATGCCATACAGGAAATGCAAAGAATGAAGATCGATATCACAGGCATTAGCCAAATGAGATGGCCAAGTGCGGGATGCTGCACTATTGGAAATTCGGAATGATTATTACCAACATCGACAGAAATGTAAACAACTTCGTGCCCATATCAGAGAGATTTATGCTATTACAGATAAACGCAATTCCTGTTCCAGTCAATGTCAATGCAATTCAGGTGTATGCTCCTACAACCGACGGAACGGATGAGGAGGTTAACCTTTTAAAACGAAATACATAGGGTTTTAAATGACTTACCAAGACAACAGGTGACAATACTAATGGGAGATTTTAATTCAAAAATTGGAAAAGGACAGATTGAAGAACATGTCGGCCCCCATGGACCAGGGGAGAGAAATTAAAGAGGATAACAACTCGGCATCTTTGCAGTTAAGCATGGATTCGTGATAACTGATAACGAATACTTTCTTCGGAGACTCAGATGAAGGAATTGTTCGAAACCAGATTGATTACATTAATAAGCAAGAGATATAAAAACTGCATCACCTCTACACCTCAGTCAAAACGTACCCGGAAGCGGATATAGGCTCGGACCACAACCCTTTAGTAGGAATTCTCAAAATAAGAATGAAAAGGGTAGGAAAACAGATTAACAAATTGAAGGATATCGATAAAATCAAAGATATAGCTGTAAAAGAGAAGATACAAGAGGAATTAAAGGGGAGGTTCAGATGTGGAAACGGAAACACTGACGCATCCATTGATGAAGAAGTCCGCAGATTCAACCAAATAATTGAAGATATTAAAAGCAACACGCTAACATCAGATGGGAAAAACAAAAGAAAGACTTGGATGACCAGTGAAATCCTAGAAATGATGGAAAAGCGAAGAAAGATGCAACATATCGATCCAGCGATGATAGTCAACATCCGGAACGGATAGGCACCTGAAGAAGAAGAAGATATATCTAACCATTTATCAATTCTCTTAAATGTCAAGTTATAAGTAAAGTGAGTATAAATCCACCATAAAAGCTATCAAGTAACGGTATAAAATTAGAAATTTTTGAAAATATTAGTTACAAAGTTTACTTACTAGATCCTCACTATTTGATTGGTATGGCAAATACATTTCTTGAGGAACTGGTTCGTAAAAGGGAGCCGCTTGTGGAACCGGTTGATAGAAGTCGGTCATTTGTGGATTCTCGTAAAAATGCATTGATTGTTGTCTGAAGTGTGATGAATTATTTTCAACATACACAGAACGGGAGGAATTACTAGGACCTCCGCCCCAAATTTGTTCCTGCTCAGCCTGTAAAAAGAACCTTTTTGTTATAAAATCAAGGAATAAAATTCAAAAATTCTTGCCTGAAAATTAGTTTGTAGAGACTGGTTTTGATAATCAGTTGTCCATTTATTATCGTAATTCATAGTACTAGATGATGCGCCATATCCTACAGTTTCCTGATATTCACGTTGATTCATTTCTTGAACTAAATCTAAAATTGAAAAATTTGTTGATAATAAGGTGGAAGCAACAAAACTATTTTATTAATTACCATGCATTCTAAAAGATTGAGGTGCCATAGAATTTCTTTCACTCAATTCAGATGTGGACGTCCCACGGATTCCGCCTTGAAGTGCCTGATCTTGTGTCACATGTGAAGCCAATTGTGTTATAGGATTACTTTGGCCGCATTCAGCATTTGTTAATAATCGTGTTAAATCCATAATACCGACTTGAAAATTATTTCAATTTTTTAGATTCTAAAATTGCTTGTACATAATATAACATCACTTGGCTTGAGTTGCATATTAGTGGGGAAACCACAATTGTGCCAACCGACGGAATCGAAACCTATGGTTGAAACCATTATTGAAACCAAATATAGTGGTATTTGTTGAAACTAAATTAAAGTTTAAACGTTGTTTACACTTTACACTCCGATTTTATCCGTGCTGATTGGTTAAAATCATGGATTTAGGACCAGTTCTACAAAGCAATCGTAGAATGCAATTTAGAGAGGTAAAATAGAGACATATTCTCAGTATAATAACCAGCTTAGAATTATAACCATAGAATATGTTAAGCTACGTTTTCATCTGACACTTATTTCATGAACTTTATGTCGGACAGAAATTCTGTCTCTCTTACTGTCTCTTATTCTCCGAGTCTTACTCTTACTATATTTTACTGTCCCGACATAAAATTCTTGCAATTAGAGTCAGATCTAATCGCACCTTTAGGACTAGGCCTCATCTCCATACCTGAAAGCTTTTAAGTGCTTTTAAGTACCTTGACCGTATACCAATCGAAGGTATACCATGACCGTTACCCGTCCGTAAACGGACTTAAAATTCAAACCACTTCAAACCACAATAATTGTATTTGTGATATTAAGGTGGCGATCTAGCCCATATTATTACAATGTTAATTGTGGCGTTTTTAGTGTCAAACGGCAGCGCTTAAGCAGCAAAAACTATTGCACTTACAAAAAAATGATGTATATATAAAATAAAGTAGAAAGATTGATCTACATTGTAAGCTAAATTTAAATGCTCAATTATTTAAATTAACTGATATACGGCATGTTAAAAATTGCAATTTAGAAATCACTTTTATACACACGATTTTTCTATATATTTCGAGCAAAAATCTAAATTCTGATATATACAAAATGTTCTATGGACTGTTATCTTTATTTTAAAACTTCAATTTCACAATTTAATTACATATTAACGTCTGCTCAAGCGCTCCCGTTTTTGTATGTAAAAATTTAAATTCCGACATATTTCTTCTAATCCTAGCTACTAGAAGATAATTTCCTGTAAAAATCGGTAATATTAAACCAGAACTTTAGTTCAGATTCCGTAAAAACACTAAAAACGCCATAATTAACATTGCAATAATATGGGCTAGATCGCCACCTTAAGTAATTCAATGTTCACTTATTGAATTAATAATAATAAAAATAATTTTAAACAATGAGACATCTCATACAAATAGATGAAACATGTTGTCAAATTAGTATTTTTATTTAATTATGAAGGAGTAGTAGCGTTCCGATTCTTTGTGGGCGAGAGGGGCAATTGTGTATTTTATCCAAAACATACAGTATTTTGTTTGGAGCGATTGAGTCATAGAGCTTTGCGCATCCTTGGGCAAACTATTGTGAATAAGTACTTGTCGCAAGTATCGGGGTCCTCATCTACCGTATATGCCTTAAAAACAAAAACTTTCTCGATTTTGGTTTTTTCTACCGAAAACCGAATTCAAAAAATATATGCAACATTTTGGCTTCGAAGTTGTATACGAACGATAACTATGTAAACTCCCCTAGTAGGGGAGCTGAGATAAAATTTCGGACAGCTTTTATGGACACCACCTTAAGTTTTCTATCAAACTTGTCGCATTCAGAATGCATATTCTGTGGACGGTGGTAACTTCCACCGATGGTCAGATTTTAATCCTCTATTTTGCTAAGCTGCAGAAGGTGCACTGGTAAGTTCCACTGCTGGCAGAAAAGGTAACCGAACAAGACATGTAAGTTCCACTGATGTTAACTTAAAGTATTTTGGTGCAAAATGGTAATCAACCTATAGAAAACAGATGTTGGTATCCAAGAGGCGTTTTCTATTGGCTATTTACCATTTGGCACCAAACGCTGTACACAAGTTTTATCACCCCCCCATATTTACATTGGTGATAACTGATAAACAATAAAGTGAACCCTGTACTTATCAATAATTGAATATATTCGACTCGCCAATCAGTATAACCGTTTAATTTTATAACCCCCCCCCCCCCTGTCAGTCTGTAGGTATAGTTCGCTTCAAATAAATTATCCTCCACGTCAAGAAATTCTGGTTAAGAAATAATTCTGTTTTTAAAAACTTTTATTTAACTTGGTGTGACCGTTGTCCGTCGTCCGTCCCTTGGACTTTTTCGAGGCCGTTTTTAACCAACTTCCCGAAGTCCTAGAGAGCTGAAATTTGGAACATAGCTTTCACTTGCAGCGAATTTTCATATATTAATTTTGTGTCCCAAAATTCCCCGAAATAAGCGAAAAATCGGGAAAAAACTGAAATACTAAAGCGCACGCGTGGCTGCGCATTGTACAATTTCACCATACAGGGTGAAAAGTAACATTACTAAATCGGATTCGCATTTTTAAGGACCGCATTCAGGGTGAAATTTTTTGTTTTAATGATGTATACAGGGTGAAGCATCAAACATCAAAAACACATACCAGAGGAATTCTGATAGGATGAAGCAGGAGCTGTATTTGACAAATATGACTAAAAAATTATTTATTCGTTACTTACAGGACGTAGACACGTTTCCCCCTCTGTAAGTCGAATTTTGGGGTGTAATTGCTATCATACGTTAGAACCTAAAGGAACATTCATTATTGGTTTAGGATTACATTTTGTAATCGAAACAAAAATTTTACGATCTGACACCAATTTCACCAAAAACTTCAAAAATATAACGAAAATAGAAAAACACATCTACCCCCCTCCTCCAAGATTTCGCGAATAACTCCGCGACGGTTGAGGCTCAAACGAAAAAATGGAAGCTCAGTTAGACTCTAACGATGCTTTAACGTTTGACACCAATTTAACCCCAAAATTCAAATAAAGAGGGAAAATAGAAAAACAAGACCACGACCCCCCCCCCTCAAATTACCAGCAAGAAGTTAATCGTTTGTAGAAGGAGGCAAAGCTGAAGTTCACCGATAAGAATGGAAAATGGAAACTTCCCCAAGTCCTAGAGAGCTGAAATTTGGAATATAGCTTTCACTTGCAGCGAATGTTTATATATTAATTTTGTGTCCCAAAATTCCGCGAAATAAGCGATAAATGGGGAAAAAAAACTGAAAATAATAAATCGCATGTGTGGCTGCGCATTGTACAGTTTTACCATACAGGGTGAAAAGTTACATTACTAAATCGCATTCGCATTTTTAATGACCGCATTCAGGGTGAAATTTTTTGTTTTAATGATGTATACAGAGTGAAGCATCAAACATCAAAAACACATACCAGAGGAATTCTGATAGGATGAAGCAGGAGCTGTATTTGACAAACATGACTAAAAAATTAAAAATAATTTTAATAAGAATAAACAAAACTTTTTGAAAACATCAATATAAAAG
The DNA here is from genome assembly GCA_958510855.1 of Rhagonycha lutea. NCBI lineage: Eukaryota > Metazoa > Arthropoda > Insecta > Coleoptera > Cantharidae > Rhagonycha > Rhagonycha lutea. Next base: position 24,058,636 of record OY294041.1, on the reverse strand, counting down.
CGTGGGGCTATTTTATTAAAATCAGGCTAGCTATTGGTGTACGAAATTCATAGCCCCACGTTTTTATATTGATGTTTTCAAAAAGTTTTGTTTATTCTTATTAAAATTATTTTTTATTTTTTAGTGCACTTTTTTAATTTTAAATAAAAGGTTTTTTTTAAAAATTTTAAAAAAAAAATTTTTATATAATTTTTTATTTAGAACCCTTTTTGATTCCCTAGTAATTTCTGCATAGAACTGAGTTAATACTGCATATCGTCACCTCAGAATTATAGTGTTCTATATCCACTTCTGGCAAAAAATGAGATTTTTGCACATTCAAACTCAGGATGCTTTATTTGTTCTATATCCCAAATATTGTGTCTAAATTTTTGTTCTATACAAAGTTTTCAGTAATTTAATGTTCTATATCTTGAAATTTTGAACTTCTTTAGCTTCTTATTTGGTTCTATATCCATATCTGTAGTATATAATAGTTTAAAAGTGTGCTATATCCTATGCCACAAGGGTATTTTAACTTTTCTGTAACACTGTTCTATATCCATGATTTAAATGTTCTATATCCAATGGAAATGTTCAATATCCCTTTTAAAAAATTAAAAAATCTTTTTTAGCATTTTTGTTCTATATCCAAAATTTTAATAATTAATTACACAGTTATTTTGTTAGAATTTATGACCAGTGTACAAATTTAAGGTGTCTAGTATGGTAATCTACCAGAAACAAAATAATAAATTTAGCTAAATTAAAGAATTTCACTACAATCGTCTTTTGAATACTAAAATGTCAATATCTCACGTTTTACTTTTTAGGACATAGAACACTACAATTCTGAGGTGACGATATGTTTCCTCCCAATTACTCATATCCAAAATATATAATATAGGGTGTTTTTTTAGCTGCATGAGAACTTCAAAATGAAATAAAACATTAAAAACCTGACGGAATGTTTTGGTTATAATTTTTTTATGAAAGTACAGTTAAAGGCATTTATGATTTGAACATAACTTCCGGCATGTGACCACCACGACTAATGGTTACGAAGCGCATCCGTTCAGTCCAATTTTTGACCACTTTTTCCAATATTTCTGGCTTTATTTCATAAATGGCTTGCTGAATATTAGCCTACAATGCTTCTAGAGTTGTTGGTTTGTTAGCATAAACCATGGATTTAACATACCCCCACTGAAAATAATCTGGAGGTGTCAAATCACACGATCTTGGAGGCCAATTGATAGGACCACGTTTTGAAATAATGTTGTCACCAAATTGTCCTTTCAATAAATTGATGGTTTCGTTGGCTGTGTGGCACGTAGCACCATCCTGTTGGAACCATAAGTTGTCAATGTTTAGCTCTTGAAGTTTTGGAAACAAAAATGTATTGAGCATGTGTCGATATCTCACACCATTCACCGTAACGGTAGCTCCTTCCTCATTTCGAAAGACATATGGACCAATGATGCCGTTGGCGTGTATTCCACACCAAACAGTCAATTTTAATGGATGCAATGGAGTCTGAAGATAATGTCCCGGATTGGTCTCACTCTATATACGGCAATTTTGTTTGTTCACATACCCATTTAACCAGAAATGTGCCTCGTCACTGAACAAAATTTTAAGGTAAAAAAATGGATCCACTTCCAATTGGTTGTGAGCCCAATTTGGTAGCGTTGTTCAATGGTCAATCTATGCATTATCAAATGCCAAACCTTGCTAAACACAAATGTCAAAAAACTGTTTCCATAACAATCTTGGTTCAATTGTTATCCATATTGAAAGTTCTCATGCAGCTAAAAAAACACCCTATATTACAACTTAAAGAATATTTATACCATTAATTCCTGCTGCTCCATACCATATGTTGCTTTGAATCTTCTTCTTATGCCTTAAATGCCTGAACCGCAATGCTTCTTGATACACCTTTCTTCATACCTCTTCTGTATTCCTTGTGCACTTTTAATATTAAGAACAACACAGCCACTATTGTTAGGATTAATAACATTATTTTTACGTCCTTTTGACTGCCAAGTATTTGTTCGTCAACGATTACATTAGTGTTCACTACACCTGTATCGGTACATCTGATTGCTTTGATGTGGATGTCCCCATTTTACTATTTTCCAAAAAAAAAATTATCCAAAATTTAAATTTTTCTTCTCACATCAGTTTTGAAACCATTAGACCCTTTTGGCAGGATCGCCATGTGGTGGGTGTTTTAGTCATGTTGATTTTTATTTAAATTATAAACAATTATCTTTGTATTTATTTATTAATATTATAGTACTGTCACTACGTTACATTTTCTAACAACAACTCTTCAACTACTTATTTAATCAACTACTTCTCTATTACTAATTACTATTTCTTCACTACATTATAATATTCACCTAATTAAAATAGACACTACTCATCAATTTCATTATTATTACAATATCTAATCAGCAATAATATAATAAATTATACTAAATATAACATTTAAATTTCCTTATATTGCAAATACTTTAAATATGCTACACTGCATTTTCATTACGACGCACCCTGTAGGACTATGTACAGAGCTTATCAAATTTTAATGCAGTTTGTCTGTTTTTTTAAGGATCAGCCTTTTTTAATAATTAATCACTGTGTATTTTAACCGCCATATTCATAAAAATAAATCAATATTTAAGAGAGGCTTTTAAACCCTTCTTAACCATAACCTAGCTTTTTTAACATGGAACATGTTTTAGCGCTCGTTATCTGCCAAAAAACCGACACCAAAAACCGACACTAAAAACCGACACTAAAAACCGACACCAAAAACCGACACCAAAAACCGACACCAAAAACCGACACCAAATTAACATATCATAACAAAGGATGAATCAAAGCAAAGTAAAGCAAAGCAAAGACAAAAGCAAAAAAGACAAAAGCAAAGACAAAAGCAATGACAAAAGCAAAGACAAAAGCAAAGACAAAACCAAAGACAAAACCAAAGACAAAATCAAAGCAAAGCAAAGACAAAATCAAAATCAAAAACAAATACAAGGCCAAAACAAAACCAAAACTAAACAATACACGCTGTACCTGCTCCAACGTGTCATATTATCACATTTAAAACCCTCGTGGATCCTCACAAACACTTAAGACACTGACGACTGTTCACTGAAGATTCATGACCGTAGACGGATGACCGAACACTGATCAATCACACAAATCTGTTCCTCTATTTATATTGAAAACTCCACTAGTTATTCCTTTGTTTATCAATTCTTTACATTCCAATGCAATTACATTTCTTAGAAGAATCTTGCATTTTCATGTTTGTTTACTTTAGATAATTAGATTCTTGTTATGATTACCAAGAATCTAATTATTAATTATGTGTAACTTGATATTAACAAGTAATTTAATATTATTGGGAAAATATCTTCCTTTTATTAGCGTGACTAATACTGTCATCTTGGAATCTGTTGTCTTATGATTTCGCAATTGTTATGAATCAGCATTTTTTTAGGACACTCAACTCGCTTTGATTGGTTGTTGTCGTTGGTCGTACCAACTTAAAATCATCTCCCCTGGGAACGACACCAATCGGGTTTCCAACTTTGGCGAGCACCCGTCCGTGGATGGGCCTTTCAGCGAACAATCAGCGACGAATGCAGTGAATTTCTGCAACGAGCGGGTTCACGGGATTTGTCTTTGCTCACATTTAACGTTCAAAGTTTAAAAGCGCATAAGGACGATTTAATAACTGATACTCTCCTGGCTTTATCGGAGACGTGGATTAATAACGATGAAAACATTACCTTATCTGGTTACCTAATACAAAAGAGACAAAGTTCGAGCAGGCGGTGCTACGATTTATGAAAAAGAAAATTGTATGATGTTTTCAACGCCTCGTATATTGATGATATTTGACAAAACGAACAATATAGCGATTGACCCTAGTTCCGAAATTTCTTACGGTTGTGGAGACATCTGTTCTGTGGAAAGTGCGATAAACGGACAACGTGCATTGATGGTTTTTGTCAGTCAAAAATGTCAGTACTTACGTTTTTGCAACAAACCATTCAATTATTGTTATTGCAATAAAGTTGAGGTAGTCGAGAAGGTAGGAGAGACGGTCATTGCCTTGCAGCTAACGCAGTTGGATGCGAACGCGGGGTACCGGGTTCAAATCCGGGGAGAGTCAAACTTTCTTATGACCAAGTCTCCGTGCTTCGGAGGGCATGTTAAGCCGGCGGTCCCCCTGGGTTGACAAATTGCCACCGTTAACAAAAAACAGGGCTACAGGCACATCTGAATGCTAGGCTAGCAAGCTGCTAATGGATGTAAAACAACTATAGTCCAAAATCGATCTGCGGACTACTCACCAACCCGTCTGGCCAGCGTGGTGAGTTATGGTCAAATCCTCCTTAATATGGAGAGACTTATGTCCAGCAGTGGACGGAAAAAAGTATACAGGTTACGATGGGTTTTTTCTTCCTTTACAACAGATCTCCATTTTCTTCTGTCGCCCACCCTTTGTTTCCAGTCTCCATAGGCGCAACTAGAGTCAAAAATTCGGGGGGGGGGGCTAAAATTAAGTCTTCAAACAATTTTTTTAAGGGGGGGCAAAAATAGGGAAAAATTGCGTCGTAGACAAAAACTTTAATTTTTCAAGTTAGAAATTATAAAATGATGTTTTTATATCAATTTTTGTGATTCCAGGGGTATAGCCCCCCCCCTAGTTGCGCCTATACCGGTCTCTGATGTCCATATTTCACAGAGCGTCCGTTACATATTCTCACCATCTCTCCTTTGGTCTTCCTATTTGTTTATTCTCCATCAGGTTCCATAGGGTCATTACTCATTATTAGGGCTAGGAATTTGTAGCATTTGCATTTTTTTTCATAGTACTTCAGGACATAGCTCATTAAAAACAAAGTTCGATTCATACATCACAGAGTTCAAATATGTAATTTTTTTGTGCATATTTTTGCATTTTCTTATGTTATTCATGAATAAATGCATTTTTGGTACTTTTATGGCAGTTTTTTAGCTTTTATATTTAGTTTTTGTTATTTATCTGCATATTCGACATTTTTAGAACATTTACGTACGTATTTATCAATAAAATTAAAATTGTTTTGGATGTACAAAATAAAATCGAAGAAGCGCAAAACAAAATTAGCCTTACAACTGAAGATGAAAACAGAAAAAATACTGGATTTAAATCAATATGTACCTACAGTCTCAAAAATTTTGAACGGTGAAGAAGTATCAAAATTGGAACTACCAGAAGATTTAAATCTCGATGATATGACATATTTGAAATTTGCTCCTATAACATCAGTGGACGTTGAGAGATCAATGTAAATTGCACATTTTGAAGCCGTTTTTTGACATATAAAAATTGATTTTACAACAAAACTTTTTAAACATTTCTGGTTGAAAATTTCATTATCTTTAATTTTGTACCTATACATTTTTCCATTTTGTCGCCCCGTTTTTGACTGCGAGCGACTTAAACAAGACTCGGGAAAATACAAAAAATATTGTCACCTGTATCTCGGAAATGGTGCGACAAAATAGAAAAATCTATATGAATGAAAATGTAGGGAAAAAAATTTACAAAAAAAAATTCCTCTTCATTTTTCTATTTTGTTGCACCGTTTCCGGATATACAAGGTGACAATATATTTTTCGTTATACCGGTGTAGAAAATGAGGTTTCACGTCCTCATTTGAGGTAGGTAAAGTGCCTTTTTTCACTCCCTAGAGTGCGTTCGGGCGCCTCGGCTACAAAAACCCGCCACTCGGTTGTAAAATCACGTTTTCCGGCCTAGTGATGAAAACTACTATTGTATTTTCTCGAGTCTTGTTTAAGTCGCTCTCAGTCAAAAACGGGGCGACAAAATGAAAAAATGTATAGGTATAAAATTGAAGATAATGAAATTTCTACAAAAAATGTTTAAAAAGTTTTGTTGAAAAATCGATTTTTATATGTGAAAAAACGGCTTCAAAATGTTCAATTTACATTGCTAACATAGGAGTGTCCGAGCACTTTTTCGAGCCTCTATATATATTAAATTGTATTTAGGTGTTCTAAGAATTCATTTATTTGAACATATAAAAATGTGTTCATTAATAAGTTATTTTACGATATTAAAAATTATTTACAGCTGAACTTTTACATTTTCAAGTCATTTTTTGGTAGCATTTTCATGGTTAAAATGCATTTTTTGTAGCATTATTGGTAAATTTTTAATGCCTTTATTGTAGGTTTTTAGTGCATCACTTTCCTAGCCCTACTCATTATCATTGTCATTTCACATATCCCAGCCATTCTGTTCATTGAGCTTTCATGAATTTAACAATATATTCTCCGCCCATTGCTTCACGAAGCTCAAAATAACGCCAACGATTAGCCAAGTCAATTCAAGGCTTCTTGAATCAATAATTATTATTAATCAATGGCAATCAATTAATTTCGTTAATTGCAACAGTTTTACCCTATATTTGTTGAGTGCGAATCGTCCATTACGACTATTATACATAAACTCTATCGTCAGTACAGAAGTTGCACCTATGCCCGTGAGATAAGGGTAGATTTCGAATAATTGGTGAGCCGCCTAATACATCATGTAGCGGAATCGATGATAACTCCAGACGCATAAACATTGGAGGACGTAAATATTACCTGCTGACAGTCGATTTGGGTTCGATGTACTTTAAGAGCGATCATCATGGTAGGATACAGTTTGAGTATCGTTTTTCTTTATTTAAACCACACCTCAAAGCGTAGCGATTTTCACCCATCGATGATATCCTTGTCGAAACGACGCCGACGCCTATTCCTGTACGTAGCGAATTGACTTCGCCATTGGCGCAACTAGGGTCAAAAGTTTGGGGGGGGGGCTAAAAAATATTTTCAAACAATTATTTTCAGGAAGGGGTAAAAATAACGAAAAATTGGGATATTTTGGGGGGGGCTAACTTGAATTTAGGGGGCTTAGCCCCCCTCCAGACCCCCCTTGTTGCTTCTATGGACTTCGCCTTTGTGCCAAAATGTATTCACCACCAACATCCTAATTAATCAATTATTGTTTGAAACCTTTAAAATTATTAATTTTATTCACTCCAATCTTGGGTCTCCAAACATTTTAGTCTGCGGGCAACACTGACCCCTTAACTAAGTCAACTAAAGTACGTATTTAGCACCGGTGCAGGTGTACTGCACATGGCTAGTTACGCCACTGAAATAAACTGTGGTGGGCCGGATACTGGTCATATCCCGCCCGTTATCGCGGGACACAATCATGAAAGGGCCCCCACTATGTCACGGACCTTCTGATCGGTTAGGCCTGGTATGGATCTCTTTCGCCAGGCCTACCGGTAATGATCTTGTACATCTTCCAGAATTTTGTTCCAACAGTTCTTCTGACTGGTGTGGATGGTTCCATCCAATTCTTTTCTGGAGGTCTTTAGAGCTTCGTAAGCCTCTTCCGCCTCCCTCAATTTCCCTTTTCCGCAGAGCAGGTGGAACGTTCTCTTTTAGGCCGCACAAGTTTTTTAGAGGCTGACAATGTCTTTGTTTCACCAGTATTTAAACCTTGGGATTTTTTCATTGCCTCTTCTGAAGCGTTTTATCACAGACAGATGTAATAAGCTGGACTAGTTGCTCCCCAGAATCGGCAGTTTGTTCTTCAAGAGACTGATGTTGATTATCCTCCACTATTGCATTTTTGTCGATGCGTCCTGGAGTTCCAGCCCTCAGCTTGCCATTTTTCGGGGGCCACGGAACCGATGACTGGTTTCCTCATCGAGGACTTTCCATGTGAAGTTGGTAGTTATGACACTGGGAGAAAGAAAAGTCATATCGATCACCAATCATTATGTTTAGTGATGCCATGACTTCCGCAAGCATCCCGCCTCTTCTATCACCAAACGCGGATCCACACTCGAGCGACTTTGCATTGAAGTCGCCACTTATTACAACTTGTAACGCTTTGAGACACACATCGCGGGCCAACTATTCCAGTGTATGTTCATATTTATTCAATTTCTCGTTTGAGAGATAGTAGCTGCAGCTGTAATACACTATAATTCCCCAATTCACCCACACGAATCACTCTCCGGCGCCGAAGTCACTGACTTCCCGATTTAGCAAAGACGCTTTGGGAATCAGTATCGCCGCTTTTCGCGACGCGTTTTGGAACCATCCATACGTTAGTTCCCGGTATGCATCACAATGTCCAATACATATCTTATGCAACCGCGTGCTGCAGATTCGCTAGGAGGACTTCCATTTTTTCGCGGTTCAAAATGACCCGTCCGGTGCTTCCCATCGCATCTATCGCACTTTGTACAGTTCTTCGCGGCAGTTGAAGTGCTTCTCGTCTCTCGGGATCGCAATTCCTCTTGCGTCGTGGTCGTAGACCCGACACCTAAAACACCTCCTTCGCTCCTCAAAGTCAAACACACAAATTTCAAAATTTAATCTTTTTCAAAAAAAAATTCAAAATTATAAAATATTTATTTTATTGAAGATCAAAATCACAAGATGACAATTATACATTTAATTTTAATTAGAAAAATTTCGGCAAACCTCTTGTATGGGTGACTATTTCAGTTTCTGTGTTTTGAGAAAATATGGCGCCTGGGTCTGTATTTGCAATGAAATGCTTTGCATAATTCATGAAAGTCCTTCTGTTTGACCAAATTACTTAAATCGTTACGACGCATGAGTTCAGTGCACAAACGTAATTGAATCCATGCTTTGTTACTCATCGCTTTTGTGGTATATAAGGCAGCTAATAAACACTGACCAGCTTTTCTACAAATAAAAAAAAAAGGTAAGTAATGTTTCTACCGGAATGAAATATTCAACTTACTCATAATTTTTTAAATACAAATTTGATAATCCGAGTAATTCTTCACATCGATATTTCAAAGGGACACTAGCAGTTTTCTTTAATTTATTGAAAATATTAATTGCGTTGTGCGGTTCGTTTCTAAGCAAACAGTTTATTCCTTCAGAAAGACCATTATTATCATTCCTTAAGCTATCATTTTGTGACAAGGTCCACCAGTTATCTCTGATATCTGTAATATAGTCTCGGGATATTTCAAGCACAGTGGATAACGCCACTTGCACGTTGTAATCGGGCGTAATAGGTTGCCGCTCTGCAGCCTTGGTAAGCATTTGTTTGAGATCATTTAATTGTTTCCTAAATTAATACTAAATTAGAAAAGTATAAAAGAAATATATTATTTTGACAATGCAACAGTGAATCTGCACCAGTAAGTAAATGGCCTGTTAGCTTTACACCTATTTAGTTCCTAATTATGGCCTACAGGTGCAATTAAAAAAATTAAAATTGATGGGGACCACTTGAGAGTCACCAGAACCCTCTGGGTAGAAACGAAGAACTTACTTACTCTTCTATCAAATTTGAAGATTTATCTTCCATTACATAATCTCTTGGAACAATATCGGAATAATCTGAATGATTCTTCAACCAATTCAAGATGACTTGACAACCCTGATAGTAATATTGTTCGTCAACAAGAAGGGAATACATAAGTCTTGAAAAAACATCTGAATTCAAATGTTTACATTTGTTCATAAGATGATATGCCTCATATACCTGAAATATTACAATCATATTTTGACTATTACTACAATATCGTTCAAAAAATTATAATTTACGTTATTTGTTTACATTCATACTTAAGTTTGCTGTTCTCAAATATGGTTTTATAATAGACCACAATTGAGTGAGTGGCATGGCAATTTCAATAATACAGCTCAATATTTCACCAATATTAATTAGAAATTGAAGTTAAATATTCAACATATGGAGCTCAAACAACCTCATTTCTATTTAATTATCGCTGATTCATATGACTTCTGTGAATTTATCTTGATAAAAGGATTTTTGTGCCACCTGTTGAAGATATGCCATTCAAGTTTAAGTTTCTTAATTTTTAGCTGAATGTAAAGGAAAACAATTTCTGGTACTTATTACGTTAATTTAAATTAATGTCAACGATATGTTTTTATATTAAAACAAAATTACCTGTCCATTGCCAAGTAACGAAACTATTAACATCTTCCAACCAGTGATACTATTTTTGTCCTTTTGAACACTAGCCTCATAGCACAAAATTGCTTCAGAGTAATTATTCATAGTAAAATGCCTCAAACCTTGTGAAAGAGGATCGTCGATGTTTGTATAAGGATTCGTTTCACTAAATTTGAATTCCTAAAACAAGAAAAAACTTCAAAAATTAATATCTAACGTTCCCCAAAATTACAATAGTTTTGTTCCAACCTGTAAAAAAACCGTACAATGTAAGGTCACACTCATGCGCAGTAGGTAAAAAATCATGAGCAATACATTAAACGCGTTCTTTTTTATCTACTGCGCATGAATGTAATTGTCCATTTTACGATCTCTCGGCTGGTTGGAACAAACCTAATATTACAATTAGCATAATTTAGCCATATTTTTCACCTTTTCAATGTGTAGATCAAATTCATGTTGTTCTTTCTTCAAGTAATTGTTTACAAACAGATAGAAATTTTCTGCCTCACTCCATTCAACATCCGGCGCAGCTGCGTTAAACGCTAGAAAGAATTTTGTAAATATAAACAAGCTAAGGGGTTCGTAGCCAACTCACCTTCTTCTATAGAAAGGCCGTCAAACCAAAACACTTTTTTTTTAGATTTTGCTTCTTTTTTAGACTTTTCTTCAAGTTGCTCCAAATCATTATCTAATTGCATAAATTCTCTTTGAGATTCCTCAATTTGGTAGTTTAATTTGGCAAATTCTTCCTCACCTATGGAAATTTGTCCTTGTTGCTCATAATACTGTGGACAGGAAAAATATTATCATTACCTTCACAGTTAGTGTAGAAATGGTTGAAACTGAGCTGATTATACATTTCCAATGGATGTGGCTGGTATCTTCCGTTAGGAGGTAAATGCATTTGGCCATATGGGTGAAATAATCCTTGGATGGGAATATGCGGTTGTTGAAGATATTCGTATTCGATTGGGTTTATTTCAGTTTGGGTTACTTCCTGGTTTGCCTGGACATTGAAAAGTTAAGAATAAAACCAATAGCATGCGTGCACCTGACGTCACATATGTCACCAAGCTCACCTGATTCGACGTTGCATTCCTCTAAGGTCTAAGCTAATAGCGATTTCACACCGTGCTCACGTGATGATAATAATATGAGCTTGGTGGGTAGGCATTGTCATGGGATGCAAATGATTTATAATAAGAAAAACTTACCCAAATATTGTTTTGCACGTATTCATTTCTATAGTTATTTGTCCTGTTATTACCAAGAAAATTGGCAGTATTTGATGTTACAGAAGGCATCGCATTTCTAGGAAATTCGACATTCTCAATTTCATGCCATAATTCTAATAATAAGAACATTGTTAATTTTTAATACAAAATCATTCCGAAATATAATTACCATCCAATTTGAAAGATGTTATTTGTCTGGAAGTAGACGGTAAGCTGATTTGGCCTTGAAATGCATGGTCTTGGGTTATATGTGAAGCCAAATTTGAAATCGGGTTATTTTGACCACAGTTTCCTTCGAGTAATTTGTGTAAATCCATTATTGCTTTTAAATTGTTCAATTATTATCTTAAATGCAATAAATTTTGCTAGGTATATTAATCTACCTATTATTAGGACGAGAAATTTCTCAGTAGGTGGCGCAGTTACCCAGATTTAAAATGTAATTATAAATGATGTCTTTTATTGGTTGGAAAGGACGATTTTATTGGTTTCATAAGGCGCGTCTTTTGAAATTATTCAAATTATCATTAAAACGAAACTTCATTTACGGTATTTGAAATTTAAATGGTTTAAACTTTAAATGCAAAATATTAAAGATTGCTATTTTTACTGTGTCCTGACATATTTTAAATTTTGATCAATCGTGCGTTTTTGAGATAAAATCGCTAATTAACACAATCAAAATTGTGGTTGTATCTAGAACCAATTTTGAGCTGCAAATGAAGTTTTGAAGCAGTCCTTAAAATAGCACCCTTAACTCAAGGTATACTACGAGTACATAATATTAAAGTCACATAATTTACTTCCACGAAAAAATATAAATTAAAATATCCGAAATCAATAATGTACGCCGAATTATTGGATTATCATTAATGCCTCGATTAGCCAATGTAAATTATCGCATTTCGTTATCGAGCGACTTTGTAATTTTCATTTAAATTAGTATTTAAATTCTTCTTTTCCAAAAATGTTAAAAAGAAATAACACTCTTACTTTTTTTCTACTAATTTTATTTCACGTGATTTTCAAAAATAAAACTTTTGCAATAAAAAATTTTATTCGTTATCAGTTTTACCATTGAACTTTGTGACGTGGGAAGTCGCACGCACCTCTTTATCAAAAAATTTTCGACTCCCCCCCACCCGGCTTTTAAAAAGCAGAGGCGTCTCAGATTTTTGAATTACAAAAATTGTTATACAAAATTCAACCCCCCCCCTTGTTAAAAATAATAAAATGACGAGAAAATATAGATTACAACATTACAAGATATTATGATCTATACGTGAACGAAAACTCGTCGTATACTGAGCATCGTCTTAAAACGTCCGCTATATTGAATTATGAAGGCTTCGGATTAATAGACTAAATATCGAAAAATCATACCTTGTAATCTATTTACTTGATTGTCCCAGGTATCACAATGCGTGAACGAAAGTCTTTCTAAAAGTCCATTGGAATATGAAAACTACAGAACTGCGTCTACTAAGAATTTTTGAAATAATATTTTATTTACACTCTGTATTGTGTAGCTTTGTACTTATCTGTCTAGAAACATAGAAACAAGATACTGTAGAAATTAAAAATCGGACATCGTTCTTAATCTGTTGATGTTCAAAATTTATTAAGAGCGCGCTGCAAATTTTGATGCAAAAACATGTTTCAATAGATGGCGTACCCTAAAATATTAATCTTTTTTAGTTATCTTTTCACCAAAACAGAATTCTAATAATTTATAAAAGTCATATGAATAAACGATAACTAAGCTAGGCAATAAGGAAGTTTGAGCTTCCAATGTTGAATATTTACAAGTATATTCCAAAAAGATATGCACATGTGAAAATATTGAATATATTTAAAAATATTTATATTTGAAAGCTATAGCATTTCAAATGCTATATTTATATTTTGGCGGAAATCTATGGAAATCTAAAATTTATCAAAATTTGATTCTTCGCTTATCTTTATGAAAAGTGCAAGTTTCATTTTACGTTTGTGCAATTTTATGTTTTTAAAAGCCACAAATTGTTAGTTTATTGAAGTGATCTTTTATTTTACCTTCTGTGCTACATTTGTGGGTAAGATTGCATTATTTTCTATCTTGAGCGGAAGTTTGACTTTTGATAAATTTTAGCTTTTTCGTACTACCACGTCAATTTTCTGTGACGTTCATTTTTTTGGTTTCCAATCTTAATTATGGTTTTTCTGAGCGGGTACACATGGTGATCAGTAGCTGATTGTCCATCTGGCTGTTTTTATCCACCAACCATATGGTTATTTGTATGGATATGGGCCAGCAGTTTGGTTATCTTGTTTCCACCTGTGATGACCTTGATTCCTGTGTCGAACCATCTGTGGCAGCCATTTTTAACGATGTTGGGATTTCGTTTTTGGGTTCACCATTCCTGTATGAGATCAATGGAGAGGGCAGGACTGATCAACATTCGTTGATCCCCAGCTTCACCGCAGTTTTGCGTTTTTGATTAAGAAGTGGTGTGATAAGTTTGTCACTTTGGCCGTCTCCTTTGACGATTTATCCATACTTTTTGGGAAGACGTGCGAGCTCCATTCCAATATCGAGGGATTTCTTGTCACAGCGGTAGCGTGAGCCTATACCACTATTCCATCTCTAGTGGTTAGGACAGCACCAACGACGTAGGATGGCTGGAAAACCATTAATTAGTTTTTTTTTGGAAGCGCATTTAGAAGATTTGCTTGCCTAAATTATTTACACCGACATTAAGATGCTATACCGTTCGCAGGTAAATTGATTCTTGTTTAATTGTGCAGTTTTTGTTATTTTTAGCTTTACACCTGAAACTCAGTTTAAACGATGAACCATTAATATTCTAGAGGTTCCAAAAGAATTGAGATGTTGAATCGGACGGATTGAGGTGGAAGGGTAAGTTAGAAAGCAATTGCTGTATTTAATTTTACTTGATGATATCTCTTGCGAATGTGTTATTTGCAGTCAATTTTACCAACGTTTTATGTCTGCGTTGGGCAATCTCCTGGATGCGCGGATTATTTTTAGTGAGTTGTTTTCAGATAGCAACTCATCTGTTTTTTTATTTGATTGTCCGAGGGTATCCCTTCAGGGTATCCTGGATTTTACTTGCTATGTTGTATGTTTTGTGTCTCCTATTGGAGTTTTGGAGTCAAATATTGTCAACCCCAGCTTTATCTATACTTTGTTCTTTAAATAAAATCAACTCTTATTTACTTCCGTATTTTATTTAGAGGACTGGCGCCCGAAAGGTTTTTTTTCTTAGTTAGTTGCCATCTGATCGCCTGAGCCAACGGAAGAACCTACGAACCGCGTCCGCGCGACCCATGCTCTGGCACTGGATGGGGGTGTAATCCCTTAGCTGGCCTGTATACCATTCCATTCGTAGATCAGCGGGGCAAGTGGCCCAAATTAGAGCAATTTGCGTTACAAAGCTCAAACTTCCTTATTGCCTAGCTTAGTTATCGTTTATTCATATGACTTTTATAAATTATTAGAATTCTGTTCTGGTGAAAAGATAACTAAAAAAGATTAATATTTTAGGGCACGCCATCTGTCGAAACATGTTTTTGCATCAAAATTTTCAGCGCGCTCTTAAGACAATAAATTTATTACACATAAAATAAAGTAAAACATTTTAACATTATCCAAAACGTCGTCTTCCTGGTAGAACACGTCTGTATAATATCTCTATACAGGGTGTCCCCGCACTCACTTTACATAACTTAGGTGGTGATAGAGGATACTTTCCACCTTCGTGGAAATTAAAAAAAATGCTTTAAGAGGCTTAACTCTCGAGGGTTTGAATTTAGAAAAAAATTTTTTTTTAAATATTGTTCTTAGAAAAGTGTCCTCTATCACCACCTAAGTTATGTAAAGTGAGTACGGGGACACCCTGTATAATAGCCTTGTTCGCGGATACAAATCCTGAACACAAACTAAATCGTATATCCTACGAATGCGGATTTAAAATGCTTATCATCGAATTTCATCTTTAATGACAATTTTATTATAAATCCGCAGGCGCAGGATGAAGATCCTTATAATTTAACCCATGAGGGTTAGATGCTTAATATTTTGATTTTTATAGTGTGTTTTTGGAACACGGACAACTCGGCACCAATAACTGGGCACCGGACAACTCGGCACCGGGAAAAAAAGCGAGATTCACCCACTTTCCAGTAGCACAATTTTCCGAGTTGGACGGCCCTAGGGGGGGATGTTTTTAATGAGTAGTGTTGTCAAAATGGCACTGGAGCATCGGAAACGTAGCGGAGGGGAGTAATTTTTTAATTTGATATTGAAGTAACTGTGGCTCTGTCAAGTTGTACCGCGCATTTTGAAATTTAAAATTTTTTTTACGTCATTTGGTAGGGTTCGCGAAGTGCTGGCGAATGGTGTAAATTATTTTGAAAATGCTGGGTTCGTTAATATTGTATTAGCAAATAACCATTTTTAATGGAAGGGGTCCAACTTGACGCCTACCCCCAACTTTGGAATTTTTAATTTTTTTAAAATTTATTTGAAAATATACTCACGAAATGCTGTAGAATACTAAAAGAAGTAGTATTTTCTATTTTGTAATAAATCAAAATTCACATAAAATGTTATTTTTACGTATTATAATACAGCTTAAACACAATTTACTTTTTACTTAAAAATGTTATTAAGAATCTAAAGTATCCTCATCATAAATTTAAATAAACATGTTAAAATTTCATCTCGGACCATTAAAATTACGCCACTGAATACCGGTTGTCGACCGGTGATCTATGTTACGTGTGTACGCCACTGAAATATCAGTTTTGTTCTTTTGTTCGTGGTTTCAACGTTTCAAAAGAAAGGTTAGGTTAGATGTGTTGGAATTTGTAGCAGTAGAAATCGTAATGGATCGATTATTCAAGTAAGTAATTATATTTTGATTAAAATTAAATGATAATTTCAAGCCATCGTTTTTTTAGCATATCTTTGTTGAGTTCGAATTAAAAAAAAGCAATTTTCTATAACCACCTGTTGATTATAGTTTTTCCAACCTAGAAAATGTGCACTCTTTATTGAACGGAAATGTGTTTATGATGATAATATTTGTGCAGATTAGTGATTTGAAAACTAAATTGACTTTTAAATGGAATTGTGTTGTAATTGCAAGGGTTCAAGCAATTATCAAATAAATAATATGTTCCTTTACTCGGATGTCCTTGGTTGTGTTGGTATGCATTTACTTTTATTTATCAGTTAATTATTTTTACCCTGATTTATTCATAGTTTGTATGTTATGAATATTTTCAATTTCTTTTATATGGGAGGCTCACTATTTATATTTGAATTTCGTAGGTCATCCACCGATATCGTTCGGCCGTAGGTGTCACCGAAAATTTGGTACGAGGAAGTCCAACATTGAGTAGTTTTGCTGCAACAACTGTTTAGGGGTGAGTTGCATGGTTGTTTTATATTTGTTACTTATAATTTATTTGAGCATATTTTTTATTAGTGTTAATTGAAATTTCTGCAAGAAGTTTCTTAACTCGGGGTCATGTACAATATAATATTGTAAATGCGTTGGTAGTAGGGAACATGGGGCAGAATGAGGTACCTAACATTTTGATGCATAAAATTAGCAAATTAATTCACAAATTAAGAAAACAGTTATAAAATTTGTATTTATAAATGACTGTTGGAATCAGAGTTCAGTAGCAAATCATCCACGTTTTGGTCAAATTCGGGAAAATAATATCCTGTGAACTAGTTGACTTCGAATCACCCGAAGCAGTGGTTTTGGAAGTTTCATTTCCCTTTTTTCTTATGTTGCTATAGGTACCGAATTTTTACCTCCATGTTTGTGATTTTTATAGAAACTGTGATATCCGGGTGGTTTAAACTCGAGCAATGCCTGTAAATTTATCCATTTTTCTACCGAAATAGTAATAGGATTTTTATTTAACATGGTGCAAAATATTTTCTGCAAATCGGTGGGTGGCCGATCATTTTCCAGAAAATAACACTGGCATGTCGAAGAAGGAAAATCATCATATATTGTGTAAAAAGAATATGTCTCCAAATATTTTGTATATTTGAAGTGAGAAATCGACCTAAACTTCAATTTGATCTTCTCTCTGTCCTTTTCACAAAACATACATTAGAATAGAAGAGTATCTTCCATAATAAAGGACGGAACAGCGATCGCTGCGCCGCCAAACCACCGACGAGTACATCTGTTTAGTTCCAAAAATGGCCGCTAGAGGCATAGGTGTCGCTTTTTATACAAAAAAAATTTGAATTTTAAATTGCTACTTTATAATCATCGATATTTCATAAATTCTCAAAGTAATAAAATACACTTTACTAAAAGTGATTTATTACCTTGAGAATTTATGAAATACAGATGATTATAAAGTAGCAATATTTTAAGATGAAAAATTCTTATTATTTTAAGATGAACTTTAAAAAAACATTGTAAAGTTTATAATAAAATTTTATTGCTCTCTAAATAATCATAACATAATATTTATCTAACAATTCTCTATATTTATATAACCATTTACAAAATATTTGAGCCTATGAAACCCATAGTGGTCTAAGTCAAAATCATGTTTTGAACTAATAGCTGAAACAACTTCATATTAAAGACATCTATACTTACTGAAAAAAATTTAAAAATATAAGTCATTGTTTGTTACATTGTAAGTAGCTTGACTTATATTTTTAGAATTTTGTCAGTAAGTCTAGTAGTCTATAATATGAAGTTGTTTCAGCTATTAGTTCAAAACATGATTTTGACTTAGACCACTATGGTTTTCATAGGCTCATTTGTGAATCTGCACATAGCAACAATTTACCGATACAAAATTTGTATAACACATAATAAATAACTTAATTGGTATATTTTAAACAATTTGAAGAGTTATTGAGAATAATACATAATAGGTCAATATGGAAACAGATACATTGTATTGTCATTTGAACGGTAACTAGATATAGTATATCCAAAAACCGTGAGTTAGGAAAAACCTAAATTGTGTTCCGGCAAAAAAGGAAAACCTGACTCCAATACGAAATATGGAATTAGATGAGTAATTAACTGTACTATATGTTACTCAAGCTTACAGATACAAAACTTTTATAACATATTATAATAATAAATAACTTAATTGGTATATTTAAACAATTTGAAGAGTTATTGAGAATAATACATAATAGGTCAATATGGAAACAGATGATACATTGTATTGTCATTTCAACGGTAACTAGATCTAGTATATCAAAAAACAGTAAGTTAGGAAAAACCTAAATTGTGTTCCAGCAAAACAGGAACGTTACGTTACGATACGTTACGTTACGATCTTAATGTTCTCCAAATAATTACTTCTTAATTCTGTTAATTTACTCGACACGTATTTTGTTTATAAAAAATACCCGCTTTGGACCTAAGCAAGAACCTCCATGGAATGTTATTAATCGAGCGCCTTATAATCACTAATGACTTCGACCGCGATACCCATCGACTTATGGTGAATATTAGTTTTTAATCTGCATATTTGCTACAACTTCTAGTCCATTTTATATAAGAAATTAATATTTTCTTTATAGGATTCAATTAAAGAATTGCTCGATTTGATTCCACGACTGTTTACTTTATTTCGAATAAATAACTAATATTTTACTTTAAACAACACATAACCGAACCAATTTATGTTGAGATATTTGAATAAAAATGTAAGAAAAACAATTAGCAATTAAATGCGCATGTTAGCACGGAGAGGGGAGTTGTAATTCCTTAACCTTCATGCATGCATTAGTTGCATTCTTGTTGCATTGATAAGTAATGTAAGTTAACGTTCTTCATGAAATGTTAAATGAAGGATTATTATTATCACATTTCATGTACTATTATTCTTTCTAAATAAATAAAATCAAACTGCGAGTTGTTAATTAGAAAATTACATCAACAGGTTATGTGCACCAGTAACGCTTAAACTGTGAGTTTTTGATTGATTTAGACGTGAATAAAAACAGTAGAACTTTGATTTGAGAACGGTTAAATTTGGACAAATTAAAATACGGATAGTGTTTCGTGAGTGTCGTTTTTAACGCGAATTGATTTAAAATGGAAATCGATAAATCTCGAATTGAGAAGTTACGGGACGCAAACAATTGGCCTCAATGGCAATTTGTAATGCGTACAGTGTTGGAAAGTGATAATAATTACGGAGTTTGCGATGGCACTGAAGTGAAACCGGAAGCTAGTAATGAATCGTTATTAAAAATCTGGTTAAAACACGAAAGAGCCGCAAAGAAGTTAATTGTAACGAGTGTTGAGTCAAAACCATTACAATTAATAATGAATTGTGAAACTGCTAAACAGATGTGGCAAAAACTGCAAAGTGTGTATGATTTTCAATCAGAAGAATGTTTGTCGTTCGTACAAAAATCGTTTTTTGATTTTAAATGGGACCCTTCGAGCGGTATTGCTGAACATATAGCGAAGTTAGAACAAATGGCTCACAAGATGCGAAGGTTGGGTGGTGAAATTCCTGAATCTATGTTGATGGCTAGAATTTTATCGACTTTACCTGTTGAATACAATCACTTCCACAGTGCGTGGGATTCAACTGACCAAGCAAAACGAAATTTGGACAATTTGACAACGCGTCTATTATTAGAAGAAAATAGAGTACAAAAAAGAGTAGAAGATAATGCAACGGTGGCATTATTCTCTAAGAAAAAGGTACCACAAAAGTCAAAGAAAACTGGATGTTTTACTTGTGGCAAGAAGGATCATTTTAGAAGGGATTGTCCTGGCTGCAATGCATGTGGATCGAAATACCATCTGCAAAAGAATTGCACAAAGAAAAATGATGCCGGTTCGAAAGATGAAACTCAAGCAAACAAGAGTACAAGTGCGCGAAATTCGAGTGAAGCATTTATTGGGTTCCTTGAAATGTACCAGAAAAGTGATAAATGGCTGATCGATACGGGCGCGTCAGATCACGTTTCTAATCGCCGCGAGTGGTTTCAAAATTTAAAAACTTTTGAAAAACCGCTAAAATTAGAAATCGGTAACGGGAGTAAACTTGATGTTGTAGGCAAAGGCGACATTGAAGTAGAAATATTTGCAAACGGTAAATGGTCACCAGGAAAGTTTTACGATGTGTTGTACATACCACAAATCGCGAGAAACTTGTTTTCCGTAAAGAAAGCCGCGGAAAAGGGTGTTGATTTTCGAATAAGTGACAAAGGAAGAAAATGTGAACTTCAACGGGACGGAAAAATTGTAGCTATCGGCGTACAAGCTGACAATTTATACGGTCTACTGGTTAAAGTAATTAAACCAAAAAGTGTTGCTTATGTCGTAAATGCGGTGGACACTCTACAGTTGTGGCATGAGCGATTGGCACATCAAAGTAAAAGACATGTTAAATCAGTTTTAAAAGATTTAGACATTGAAGTTTCCGAAGAAAATGAATTTTGTGATGGATGTGCTTACGGCAAGCATCATCGACAAAGTTTTGGTGAAAGAACAAATCGTGCTACTGAACCAAGAGAAATAATACACTCGGATGTGTGTGGCCCGATGAGTGTCAAGTCGTTAGGTCAAAAACGGTACTACGTAGTGTTCAAAGACGATTTCAGCGCTTTTCGTGCAGTTTACTTTATGAGTGAAAAGTCGGAAGTAAAAGAAAAACTAGAAATGTTTTGTGCGGAAGTAAAAACACGGTTTGGTACTGAAATTAAGGAACTACGTACTGACGGCGGAAAAGAGTACGACAATAAAGACGTTTCAGCTTTATTAAAAAGCAGAGGAATAAAGCATACAATAACTGTGCCCTACACACCTGAAAATAACGGTACCGCTGAGAGAGAAAACAGAATTATAGTGGAAGCTGCAAGAGCAATGTTGTATTCCAAGGATAATTTACCACAATATTTATGGGCTGAAGCGATAAATACTGCGGTTTATGTTATCAACAGGACTGGACCAACAAAAGAAGCAGGCAAAACTCCTTTCGAGCTGTGGTTTAACAAAAAGGGGCTAGTTAAGGATGCAAAGATTTTTGGTACGGAGTGTTTTGTGCATATACCAAAAGAACAACGAAAAAAATTGGACAAAAAGGCTTTTAAAGGATATTTCGTCGGTTACCTCGAAAACGGTGGTTATCGTGTGTGGAAACCGGAAGAACGGAAAGTCGTTTTAAGTCGAGATGTTGTGTTCAAAGAAGAAAAGTTGTCCGCGACGATTAACGAAATGCAAAGCGTAATTGATGAAGAAAAAGAAGTTTTAGTTGAAGAAGAAAACAAAACAAATTCAAGAGAATTGCGAGATAGACAAAAATTGCGACGTCCGAATTTTTATGGTGAAAAAATGGCAATGGTTGCTCAGTTTGAACCAGGAAATTATGAGGAAGCAATAAAATCGTCAAATGCTGACAAATGGATAAATGCTATGCAAGAAGAAATTGACGCTTTATCCAAAAATAAAACGTGGGTGTTAGTTGATAAACCAGCTGACAAGAAAGTAATCGAAAATCGTTGGGTGTTTCGTGTCAAAAATAATGCTGATGGAAGCGTGAATCGGTTCAAAGCTCGTTTGGTAGCTAAAGGTTATTCGCAACGTCCAGGTATAGATTTTGAAGAAACATTTAGCCCGGTAGTTCGTTTCGATACAATTCGTGTCGTTTTAAGCGTGGCAGCAAACGAAAAGTTAAGTTTGTGTCAATTTGATGTAAAATCTGCGTTTTTGTACGGTTCCTTAAACGAAGAAATTTACATGCAACAACCAAGTGGGTACGAAGACGGAACCTTGCGTGTGTACAGACTCATCAAAAGTATTTATGGCTTAAGGCAGGCCCCCAAAAATTGGAACAGAAAATTTACAGAATTTTTAAAAGATTTTGGTTTAAGGGAGAGCAGTGCAGATGAATGTTTGTACATCATGAACAAAGATGGTGAAAAATTGTTAATTTTACTGTATGTTGACGACGGACTTATTGCAACTACAAATAAAGAAAGTGTAACTGTGTTTTTAAACAAGTTAAAAGAAAAATTTGAAGTGACAATAAACACGAAAGTGACAAATTTTCTAGGATTTGAAATTGATCAACACGACGATGGTTCAATTTTTATAAATCAAAGAAAATACATAAGTGAAATTATAACAAGATTTGGAATGGACAATGCAAAACCAGTTTCAACACCAATTGAAACAGGATGGAGTGCAAATGGTTCACCAATAGAAGAAAAATTTCCTTATCGTGAAGCGGTCGGAAATTTGTTATATCTACAGACAATAACACGTCCCGATATAGCATTTGCAGTTAATGTGGCTTCAAGGTCTTTGGAAAAACCAACGCAAGCACACTGTCAACTGATTAAACGAATAATACGATACCTCAAGGGTACAAATGAAGTTGGAATTTTATACTCGAGTGGGAAACTTGAAACTTACAGCGATGCAGATTATGCAGGTGACGAAATAACAAGGAAGTCAACAAGCGGAATCTTGTGTAAGCATTCTGGAGCAGCGATAATTTGGAAGAGCCAAAGACAGGTGTCAATTTCATTAAGTACAACCGAAAGCGAATTTATTAGCGCCGCAACAGCAACAAAGGAATTGATATGGGTTATGCGACTTTTAAATGAAATAAGTGCAGGTTTCAATAAAAGCAGTGATAATGTGTTAAATATTGATAACCAAAGTGCTATAAGATTAATTAAGAATCGTGAGTTTCATCAACGTACTAAACATATTGATATACGATATAATTTTATACGTGATTTATTTCAAGAAGGTGAGATAAATGTAAATTATGTTTCAAGCGAAATGCAATTAGCTGATTTCTTAACAAAGGCCTTAGCCAAACCAAGGTTTGAGTTTTTGAGATCTAAAGCAGGTTTAATAGAAAAATAAGTTTTCTAAATATTTTTATGTTTACTTAAAAGTTCTTCTTATGTAATGTTTTTTAAGGTTTTAAAATTTTTGTAAAAGAAAAGAAAAAAAAATGTGATTGCTCATTGTTTTAGGGAGAGTGTTGAGATATTTGAATAAAAATGTAAGAAAAACAATTAGCAATTAAATGCGCATGTTAGCACGGAGAGGGGAGTTGTAATTCCTTAACCTTCATGCATGCATTAGTTGCATTCTTGTTGCATTGATAAGTAATGTAAGTTAACGTTCTTCATGAAATGTTAAATGAAGGATTATTATTATCACATTTCATGTACTATTATTCTTTCTAAATAAATAAAATCAAACTGCGAGTTGTTAATTAGAAAATTACATCAACAATTTATAATTGTTTTATCATATTTTACTTCAATCACTAAATGTTCTTAACCGTTTACTTGATTTATTAATTTTGTGATGATAAAATATTAACACTTTATCAAAATTAATACATTGATCAGTTTATATAACAAAAACTTTAAACTTTTTGACCCGAAAACTTAGATGTTATTTGTTTCACAATTACTTTGTAAAAACCAACCGATGTTGATCTTACAAGAGCTAATTGGCGAGTGGCTTGACCTACCGGTCCTGTCCCACTCGTTAACGTAATGTCACAACTACGAAAGGAGGGAAACCTCCAATAGGCTTTCTTCATTTCGTTAGTTCCTATGCAATTCTTACTTACTCCCACACCCAAAATTAATAGGTTCCTAAAATCCATTATCGGCGTTAGCTTATACGACGTACGTGTCTAACTTTGGTTTACCGTTCGCCAGACCGACGCGACGCTTCAATGTCATAAATATCTTTCGGTATCCTTTTGGGTACTATGGCGCGCGGCATATGACTTAATCCACAGCTGCGTTCTTTGTTAGTTTCCTCGAAAAAGTAATCAACCTCGAGGCCAGCTTAACTATATAATATTAGTTTTCCCAAAACTATGACTTTACTGTATCCTAATTTCTTTTTGGTCTCGTTTTATTATTCTCAGCTGCACTTAACAAAAAGTATTATTTTACTTATACTAATAACTATGAAGTTTAATTTAACAATCCCATAAAATCTAATAATTTATTACTCAACGGAAAAATACTTTACTTTTCGACAAATACGAGGTACAATCACGAAGCTTTAGTACAAACTCGATTTAAAAGCGTATTATTCATGACTAATATTGCCTTTAGTCGGCGTATCCAAAAACCACGTCACACTTTGCCGTGATCTATCGAGAGGAATATTAATCTAATAAAAATTTTACACAAATACATACAAACGAATTCATTTAAATCTTGTTGATTTTAAAATAAAACTTTGTAGAAGCATATAGTTTATGTTTTTCAGTTGGACCGTATAGTCGTTGCAAAATATCTGCGTTAACCCCCACTGTATTCACGCGACTTGTATGTTTGAATAAGTTTGCTCATGGTTTGCGCTCGTACGCCGCACGTTAGAAAAAGTTAAAATTTTACCTGATGTTTTCATCTTTATTTCTTGGTGATTCGTAGGTTTGGATTCGAAATTACTGCATAATTCCGCTCCTTCTGTCATTACCTACGATTCCTATCATTGATTCAATTCGCCCATTAATTTACCCATTTACAGACAGGTTTTCCAAATTTTTCGGTAAAGTTTTCTACCAGCTTCAAGACTTCAATGTTAACACTTTAAATTTCTCCGTCGATTACTATCAACCATGGAAATTCTTATCATAGAACTAAAAATCACTTTTATAAAATTTTTGGTCCAACGAACGTCATAACTCATAGGCCATCTTTTTGCCAGCCCGATCACGCTTCGCTCGCTACAATTTTTTTAACCTCTCCCCCTCTTTTTCGCAGCACTTACAGTCCAACTTGTAACTAAATTACCCGCGAAGTATAATTCAAAATATTACAACCAAATAATTCACATCAGATCAATTTATACATCTACCTTCCCCTCTTAATTTATCATTGTTGACTTCTCAACAGAAATTTAGTTACACAATTATTGTGCAACCTCTTTCATGCCAATGCTTGTCCTTAATAATAAATTTTAAAATTAAAAATTAAATTGATTAACCAAACTTATTCGCATCTCTTTTCACAACTTTGCATTCTATTTCAAAATACGACAATATATTGCATAGCACCTTATGAACAGATGCTAAAAAACAGGTGAAATTCTTTTATTTCTAAGGAAAGTTAAGACTCGCCAATTTCACCACTTCTTGCACCAAATTTACTTCCTCTCCCTTCAATTGTAAGCGATCATTGTAGTGTACTGCAACCAATTTGTCCAGAAATTAATCAAAACAAGAAAAGACCACTTGTACCAAACGTTGGGTCTGCCAAAAAAAAATTTAAGGGTCCTCAAAAGAACAATATATCTCCTGTACGATTTTGTTCAATAACAAGGAAGGGAAAAAGAAACAGATACCCACGAAACAGGATTATACCATTGCAGCCATCCAAGTTCAGAAATAATTCAAGTCATGATTACATAATTTCATTTATCTTAAATTATTGGCCAGAAATGAGGGTTTCTAATCCCCATAGCATTTCAATTACACAATCTTATAAAAAAAAATCAAGACTTTACGACCCAACAGTACATTCTGAAATAAAACATAGACTTTACGACCCAAGAGCACAATCTGAAATAAAATACAAAGGCTTTACAACCCAATAATTTGAGTAGTGTTTCAATTACACAATAATTTTAGTAGCATTTCCTCTACATTTGATATAATACATGTTAATATGGTTATTCCGCCAATACTCGGTCGTCAGAGCCTACTTTGTTTTCACAAACAGGTAAGGTTGACATTTGAATAGGAGAGGCTGTAAGTTGCGCTTCACTACCCCATTAGTAACTTCCAACATTAATTTTGCACTATCTCTTTCTCGACTTTTGAAATATTTCTGCTGCTTTCTTGTATACAGAACCAGCTTTACCAAGACTTCTCCTGTCTTTCCCTAACATTATATTATTTAAAGTCTTAATGTTGTGAAATAATAAAATTCGTATAAAAGACGTAATTAAAAAATTTTCCATATCTTCATTATGATCACAGTCATTAGTAGCAGGGTATTGCACATTCTGCTTGATAACTTCAGTAATTCTTTGCACTATATTCCCCAAATGACAATTATCAGGAAATACATGGTTAAAAATATTATAAATGTTGTTTAAATATTCGATAAATTTGGTACTACAATATTTTAACCTTCGTTTTGCATCATATTCGCTGGTTTCAGTGAAGGCTCGTACTTCATTATTCATGGAAAGTTCTTCTTTTCCAGCTAAAATATTTTTCTTGCAACTTTCACAATTTTTGACTTTCGGTAAAACCTTCTTTGAAACGAAACCACTGACGTAATGCAAAACCATTGCTTCCAAATTTCTTGTATTTTCGAAAGCTTCAGGAATCTGGATGTCTCCTAAGCCGTGGAGTACTGGCTGAACTGGATCTATTATTTTCTAAAATAATTACTAAATTAGTATAGAACTTTGCTTGAAAATACAAATAATTACCTGTTGTAAAAACCTTTTCAAAGATACTAAAATATTCCCATCATGTTCATCACTTTCGCAATTGCTGCCTGCCGAATGACCCTTGGTTAAGTTATTTACAAATAGGCTAGTGTAAAACGGAATAAATGCAGCGGCCGTTGGATTTATATATCTTACTCCCCTCTGTCTAATTTGGCCGAAGAAGTTCTCAACCGAGTCTTGGTTGAACGTCATAGGATACATTTTTTGTAAAACCAACTTTTTTCATTGTTGCATATAGATCAATGAAGCCCTCCAGTGTGGCGATGCAATTTTTTAATGTTGGTATATTATTATATTCCCTTAGTACTTTTGAGGGTTGCGTTTTGTCAAATTGTTCAATAAACTTCATGCTCTTTATAATTTTAATGGCTCTTTTCCAAAATGCAATATGAGGAGATTTGTCAGTTACACAGGCTCGCAAAGGCTTCCCTACGGTGTCAAACGCAAGATGACCGTTAACGCTGTCGAACAATTCGTCAAAGAATTGAATGACCTTTGCAGTTTGTACAGCTTCTGGCTCTAACTTGATTTCATCGTTATCTCCGCCAGTAATATTTTTTTCAGCAATTACTTGAATCCCAGAAGCTACCCTCTGGCTAAAGACCTGGGTGCAAATTGAGACCTTCATCTTTTTTAAATGGCTTGATTTTTGAAACGGTGATTTTTGGCATCATCCTAAGTTTGCCAAACTGAGAATCTATCAAATAGGCATTTTTGATATGTTCCCATTTGGCAATTAAATCAACCCCATCTATAGTGCATTTCAAGTCTTTAGTAAGAAGATTGTTTCTGAAGCACTTCATTAAATGGGGAGGGTCAAAAAGAGGTGTAACACGAATACCTGCAACTTCAAAAAATGTGCCTCGTATTTCCTGGCCTCGTCTTATATAATCTGCTCTAGTGTCATTAACTAAATTGTTGATCGCAGCTGAATTATTAGATCCCTGATCACAAACTGTTCCAAGGACAATTAAACCAATTTAGCCAGTTTTGTGATTAATAATTTTAAAATACGTTCAATTTCTGAATGATTTGTAGCACCATTTACGAAGTTATAATAGAGTGGCTGTTTCCATTTTGCATCGATATTGCGCAACATAAATACCTGTACATGATTTGCTACATTTTGGGTCTTCCTATCTCCAAAATCTTCAAAACCTCGCAAAATATTATCCTTTTGATCATAAGAGAAATTAGGGCATATCGACATCTCATCAAACATTATCATACAATATTTACTAGTTTTCTTATGGTTTTTTTTAGTTGCATTTTGCAAACCTTCAAATATATGCTCATTAATACCTGGTCGCATTGGTACTCTGTTTAACAGTTTCATTAATGTTGGTCTGGATGGTAATGAAAAGAGTTTCGATAAAAACTTATAGGCAGGACCACTTTGCTTAAAGAGTGCAAGAGCTAACACTTTATCATCATCGGAAAATCTTTGACCACGAGGTTTCTTTGCAGCATTTTCCGACTGAGATTGAAAAAATCTTGACACAATTGCGGACATGGTTGAACTTGATGTATTAAAAATTTCTCTCTTATTCATTTCATTTGCATAATGTAATTGTCTCTTATAAGAAGCTTTGCCAACTTTCTCTTTTCTCAATTTTCGTTTTAATAGAACTGCTTCTTTGTACATAAATTTTGCTCTTGGGGTTAGTTCAATTGCTCTAGTTACATTCACACTTTGAAGTAGTGATGCTAATAAAAATTTTAAAATTAATTCTCGGTAAATATGAATTAAGATTACGTACCTTTTCCTAATTGTTTAGGAGTAGCAGATGAAATCGGTATCAGTTTATTCTGCTGCTTACTTTTACTTGTTGAGGGACCATAGAGAGTTGGTTCTATTTGTTCAGGAGCAGCAGGTGAAATTGGTAACAGGTTATTCTGCTGCTCGCTTGTTGGAGGACCATACAAAGTTGGTTGTAATGATACTAAATATAAATAAATTAATTTTCCAGTCAGGTTATAATAAATTAAATTGCATATACACACCATTTTGTAGCAGAGTACCACATTGATTTATCTCCTCGGCATCCTGTTCTTGTCCAAACCTGCTAGTAGAGGGACGATTAAAATCTTCTTGAAAGGATGCTAGAAAAATGTTTAGTTAATTCGCCATATTTTGGTTAAAACATAATAAAACACAATATTTACCTGATAGAAGCAATGTAGGTACAGCGTCAGGTTGTAAGTGGTTATTTGCCTTGACGAAATGCTCCTCAAAATGATTGTGACATATGGTTCTCCATTTATACACCAAACGAGGATCCGCCGATTGCACTTCTGTATTTCCTGACACGATTGTCCAATAATGAAATCTTGCTGGTTCAACTTCGGGATTTGGGAAGGTATGCAGCGGGTAACCTGTTTTAGGAGGAAAACACGTAAGCACACAACACTGCCTAACCATGGTAAAACAAAAAAATTAATATATCTTAAAATATTATTAAAGAGAAACTAGACAAATTACTTACAATTAGATTATAGAATTACTTAGAAAAATTAAAAAACTATGATGAAAATTAACAGGAAACTAAATACTTACAATAAATTTAAGAAATTACGTGTAAAAAAAGTTCGATATAAAAAATCACAGCGTTATCTTATAGTACCACAACCCTTTAGATATGTAAGAATAATTATGAAAATTAACAGGAAACTAAGTACAATAAATTTAAGAAATTACGTGCAAAAAAAGTTCGATAAATTATTAATTAATATTAATAAAAATAGAAAATTTAGAAACCTTTATGTTGTTTTCCAATGTTGTATTAAAAAATACAGTTCGCCTTACTACTAAATTTGTAAAAATGCCACTTCGTAATCGCACAAACACAAGCCACGCTTAAAAAACAATGGACGCTCATCTATTTTGTGCACCGATTTTGTGCGCAGCATCCAATTTTGTGCATGTTAATAAAACCGTTGAAAAGTTTTAAATTGCTTGTTAGACTAGACAACCAGCAGAACAGAGATGACCTCGCGTGATCTTGAAAATTTAAAAACGATAGACAATGCCATCTATCCGCCGACGAGTACATCTCGAATTTACCCCCACTTAAGGTTCCGTTCCTCCTATTCGAGTTATCACACCGTGGTCCTTTTGGGGTCACTTATGATGTCTAAGTAAATGAATAAAAATGTTCCTTGGTCATATTATCATGTAGGGGAGAGGGAGGCAGGTTGTTACAATTTTGACGTTTGAATTTTTTTAATGAAATGCATTTATTAAACAACAAAACTAAAGAAGTCATATTATAAAACAAACATTTAGCTTTTAAATGGTTATTTTTACACTAAAAATATAAGTAACAAATTTTTTTTTAATTTTAAAGAAACCTAACTTATCCTATATAAATGGGTATTGTTATTGTATATGGGGTAGGTTGTTACACAAATAAAACAAATAATTAAAACAATAATTCTAAGCTATAAAGAACAATGTAACATAAATAATTAGTCATTATCAGATAAACAATAAACCCACACATAAAAGTCATCATTGTTAATCTTTGATCCTTTTTTTTTTGCCTTGAAGTGTTCGGAAATAAAAAAGGTAAAATAAGAAAGGCACTGTTTTCATCAAACACTAAAATATTTTCCGTTTTAGTAAATCAATACGTACATTTTTATTAAGTTAACATTTACCTTCGCTTTGCTCTTTTTCTCATTTTTCTTTTTTATTCGAGAAGTTTGTAAGAGCTGCCCTATTAGTGGGCACTTTTTTCTTTTCGCGATATTTAATATGTGCTTGTACACTTTTGGCCACCCAATAAATAATTTATTTCTATATTTTGGGTAAAGGTTGTCAAAATCGAGAGAAATCTGAAAAATAGAAAAACATAGAATACAGAAAAAAAATTGAAACTATACTTTAGATTTACCAATGAATATCCTGACGGTAGGATTAATGCAGGATAGCATTTAAAATAACCATGTAAAGTGGTATTATTTTCCTTGTATTCCCTTTGCCGAATTTCAGTGGTTGCCTTCCAAAATTCGAGCACTTTTGTAAACGGCTGATTATTATGTTTTAAAAATATATGCTGCTCAACAATCTCTGGATCATCATCTATAAACAGATCAAAAATAAATCGATTATAAACAGAAAAAAAACATGTAAGCAATAAATAAACATAGACAAAAAATAATATTTGAGTAAATGCTGATAACATAACAATGTGTGTATAATAAATCCAAGGAAGCATACTCCTGCTTTACCTGATGCAGTTGCGTCGACTGTTCTTGAATTTTTCTTGGATTTTGATTTAATAATTGATAAATGTTTATATTTGGACCTGGTATATATATATTTATCCCAAAGTTTTCCATGGGCAGAAATTGGATTGCCATTATTATCCCGTTTTGATGAAATATAATAAGATGATTCTTGTTCTTCCTTAAATAATGTCACGAGACACTTGTAGAAATTCTTCTCGTGAAATTCTAATTTACTATACCATTTACTATAATTTATTATACCACAACATTTTTTCATATCAATTACCTTTTGTCAGGGTCGTCCTGGAGTTTTTACTGATGATTAACTGCACCAATAATCTTCTTTTCAGTTCTCTATGTAAGGAATAATTTGCCAAAATCTCTTTTCCTTCATTGGAACTCTCCAATAATTTTAAAAGTTGACACTAAAAAAATGAAATTAATAGATATTTAGTATTAATTTAACTTACCGTTGGCTGAGCTGTGCTAAATATTTATAGAAGTAGTAAAACTGCTAGATAACGAGTTTTCACTTTGTCTATCATCTATTTGACTTGTACCCTCTGATAATAAGAAATGATTTTTTGAATTTTGATTTTCTGCTACTAAACTTGGAACATCATTACACAAAATATCTACTGAAGATGTAGACGGTTTAATAGGTACAACAAACGATAACTAAAAATTAAAAACTTTAATAAAGTTTTCAGAAAAAAAAATATATATTAGGTACAGATAAAAGAACATCTTTCCACCGCTGAATTAATTTTCTACGCAAACCAATTTTAGGTACCAATTCTACAAAATCAGTTTCCTCCAGCAACATAAATGCTTCATAATCAATTTTATTTTCTGTAAAATAATAAACGTGAATTACTAAAAATAATGCACGACTTGGACAAGAATTTCTGCAAATCATCTATTTTTATTATAATTTTTGGTGGATACAGGATGCCATTGGCAATAAAGTGGTCGAAGTGGAAAACTGCTCTTCGAGACTTTGTAAAACGCGGTAAAAACACAATTTGGTTGAACCACTTTCAATGTTGACAAAATGCTTTACATGCACAAATAAAAATTTTAAGTTGTGAGACAATAATATTATTAATTTTTACTCCTGGATCGATGTTTCACCTTTTTTCTATTATATCTATTTTACATCTATTTTATCTATCTATTTTTTTTAAGCCATTAAGCCGTTTTTTTTATATAAACATCGATTTTACAGAAAAACTTGTTAGAAATTTTTTGCTGAAAATTTCATGGCCTTCAATTTTGTTTATATTACATTTTTTTATTTTGTCGCACCGTAAAATTGTGTTATTTCGTCGATTTTGTTTTCGATTTTAGGATTTGTCCCTAAGTAGCTGTCCTAATTAAACGGAATCGACTGTATTTTACACATTTTACATGATTTATTGTACTAAAAAATGATTAACAGTAAGTGCAAAATTACCTACGCTTCGCCTGCAGGAAACTTATAATAATTATAAGCAAATAAAATCAAATAAATCTTACCTTTAAAAACGTCAATTAACTCTCCTAAACACCAATCATTTAATAATTGCTCCATGGGATTACAATATTTTCACTCACTTCTCACACTAAACAATATAACTACACACAACATTCGACGTCAAATGACATCATTGCAGGCTCCACTAAGAAAATTGCGAGCGTCCCTTTTTTTTTTCTGAGTAAAATGTTTTTTCAGCCAGGTTACAAAGTTTTTGGTTTTGGATATAGAACAAAAATTGCAAATTGAAAAAAATTCTTCCATTCCAAGTTATTTGGAACTTAAAATAAAAATATTTAAAATTCCAAGTTAGAGG
The DNA here is from genome assembly GCA_958510855.1 of Rhagonycha lutea. Taxonomy (NCBI): domain Eukaryota; kingdom Metazoa; phylum Arthropoda; class Insecta; order Coleoptera; family Cantharidae; genus Rhagonycha; species Rhagonycha lutea. The sequence goes on along the minus strand of OY294041.1, from coordinate 24,025,797 downwards.
CATGGAAAAACCAGCTGTTAGTAATCTGTTCGTCAATTCAATCGAAATGTCGAAAATTAATTATGTATCTACTTATACTTCTTTATCACTTTCAATCGTTGATTGTATTTGTGAAGCTTTTCAGGTTTTCCACTTCCCTTCTCCAAGTGCAGTTGAGTTAGCCTGCTGGGATATTCCTCCTACGGACACGGTTTCGAAGATTTCGCTTGCGAAATTTTCTAGTATCTCATAGCCCTCGCGAGTTGCGAGGAGCTCTTGGATTTTTGTGATATCTAGGTTTTTTTCTCTAGAGTGTCTGTAGCAAAGAAGACATGTCTCCATGTTTCGACTTGGTCGCAGGAACAGTTGGCTGTTTCAGAGATGTTGAAACCGAACAACTTGTAGTTGAAACTGCCGTCTCCGGTGAGAAGGAAATTAAGATGCGTGCTAGGAGAGAACCAAGGTTTCTCCATAGCGAATTGGACGTTTCGGATGAGATTTTTAGTGACTTCTCCATTCGTGGAGTCTCTCCACCTCTTGCTCCACATCTCTATCATTCTACTTCTTAGCAATTTCTTGTACGTAGTTTTGGGGAGCAGTCTTTCTGCTGCTGATGTTATGTCATCTTCTTTAGGAGTAACTTCTTTTCTTCTCTCGTACATCTCCTTTCTTTCGAGTGCTACGAGGTCCCAGGGTAGTGTTCCTGCGAGTACTTGCATCGCCTCCGTAGATACCGTTCTGGTGAAATTATTTGAGACCATTATCGCTGTTCTATGTGCTCTGTTTATTTATTTAAAAAAAAACAAAAACAACAACAATACATACAAAGGTAAAACATAGTTTTTTTTTTAATTAAAAAGGATATAAATTCAGCGAAGCTGTGTTCCAACTATACCCTGTCAATTTCTCTCTTGAGCAGCTATCAGTGCATGGGGCTTGCAACCTCTTCTTAAAAACGAATTTTGATCCCGCAGTTAGAAATGTTTCAATATAAGAGTTGAACACATCCGATGCTCTGTACTCAAATGAACCTTTGAATTTTGAGGTTTTATGAACCGGAATACATAACTCCTCAATGTTTCTTAGATTCCGTTGATGACGTTGCGATCTTGTTTCTATTAAACTCCTCAGATAATCAGGACGACCATTTTTATATATTGTGGTATTAAAAGAAAGGATTAAAAATTTTATGGTTATATAATTAAAATTAATTTTGCAATTAAGAGATAAATTTGGCAGGAACAGACATAATGTACGTGTAAGTGCATTTGATAATTCGCTTGAGCAATCAACAGAATAAATTAAATAAAGAGAAAAGGTGGAATTGTATAAAATTGTGTGTTTATTTGAAATTGTATAAAAGTTTAAAAATATCTTTAAATTTGTGCCGTTGGCGCTGTAAACGCAGCGGTCACGTGTGTTGGTCGTTACGGAAAGAACGAAAAGGTTCGCTCTCTTGAACAGTAGAGCTGGTCTTGGGAGGACGCTTGTAAAGCGTACAACTAATATAAAAGTGAAATTTTGGTGCGACGATTAAGATTTCTACTGCTTAGAGTAGACAGTGGAACATAAAAGGCTGTAATGAATTAAGGTACGTTTAGATCTGACACTTATTGTACGAATTTTATGTCGGACACCATCTGTCGCTAATCTAAACGATGCAAAATTTCTGTCAGACATATATGCATGAATTTCCGACAATAAGTGTAGACACTAATTTATAGATGGTCAGATGTAAACGTAAAATTTTACGATGCAAAATTTCTGTCGGACATTTAGGGTGCGTTTAGATCTGACACTTTATTCCAGAAATATATATAAAGGGTCGGACATAAATTCATTTTGACCGTTTACATCACAGGTAGAAATTTAGGATTTTATCTACTGCTGCTTGCATTAATTGAATTTTAAGGCCGTGTGACACTTGTACTAATTTGTTAACAAATTTGTTAGCAAATTTGGTAACAACCCATTGATTGGTTAAATTAAAAATCCCGTTCATTGTTTATTTTTGTTTAACCAATCAATGGGTTGTTACCAAATTTGTTAACAAATTAGTACAAGTATCACACGGCCTTTAGTCTTTTCAGTTACAGCAACCTCAAAATTTTCTTTGTATTCTAAAATATTAACATCCTTTTTAGAATATACGATATGTTTCACTCTGGTATATGGTATTGTCTTAAAATTAAGGGTTTTTGAATTTAGTTGAAAATTCAATTAATCGTCTTGTTTCATTTGTAGAACTTTAAATTTTAACTTCCACGTTGGAGGAATTAACAGTAGCTGGCGAACTAAAGATAGGGGACTCCAGATCTTTGATGTCTTCCAATACAACTATGTGCATTATCGATTTCTTGCACATTACCGTGACCAGGTTCACTAAATTTTTGTTCAATACTCTCAAGATCTTTACTATACTCTGACCGCAAGAAATATTGTATAGCAAACGACATTATAGAGTTGTTATTCTGTGGCAATCAACTATCGGACCACAATAATATTAATCTTTTCAATATTGTGGATTATCTCTCATAACTTCTTTTAGAATGCGAAACATTCCACTAGCAATATGAATAGCTGCACGCCCAGCAATAAATTCATGCCAAACAGCATTGTAAACCACTTTGGTTTTATCTAAATGTGCTGTTAAGTTATAGCAACAGACTTTTATAAATAAATCAGGTTGTTTTTTCACTTGTCAATAAACATCGAGACAAAAAGTACAGTCGACTAGATCACCCTCCAACTGAGTGACCGTTTGTTCCAATACCGCGCCAGTTGCGGACAGAGGTTTCTTTAACGGCCTCAGCAAGGACGGAAACCCAGCAAATAAAGAAAGGACCTCCAACCCTCGAGAAGGTATATTCAGAGCGGCATGAGGGGAGGGGCGACATAATTGCGCACCCCAAAACTCATACGATCATCCAGTTAAACCAAGCAGTTAAACGAAAAGAGTAAAGATCTATAAACAGATCGGTTCTCTACATTCCCATCAGGACAAGGATATACGTCAACCAGAGATGAATGTTGTATCATTAGAAAGGCAGAAAAATTTGGAAGATTTTAAGTAGCATAGTTCTCATTGAATGTTTCTAATGAAAATTAGACATGAAAGTGCGAAATGAGAACTAGAATATTACGACAGAAGTTTTCCTAAAGAGAAAAAATGTCCAATTACAATTGGACAGGAATTTCTTGTCAAACAGGACATCTAAAACTTTATAATTAATTTTTGTCCCAGTCCCTTTTCCGTCTTTCCCATGGAACTGAGACAAATATTCCACCAGACGTTTATAGAACGTTTCGTCATTCAAATCGAGTTCCAAATTGGTTAGGCTTTCCAACGAATTAATTGGAAGCCGACTTTCGATATCAGTAAAATTGTTACTACACGGTTCTTCCCGAACCGGTTTTCATTTAAAGTTGATATTAAGTGTTTCATCAATATCTTCATTTCATTGATATTTCTATCCATTACGATGATGTTACTGTCCATTAAATTGATTTTTGCAATTGATTCAACAGAATTTGATGATATAGAATAATATAAATTCTTGACGGTTTATAGAACATTATAATTATTCTGAATTCAGTGATATAACAAGATAATTCTAAGCAATTCACAACATTTTTAGGATACATCACAAGTATTTTCTAAAAACTTTGTTATAGGCCAAAATAATAATGTAATTGATACGGATATACAGCCTTGTGCAAAAGTATTAGGCACCCTATAATTATTTAAATATTTTGAAATCGGTTGCATTAGGTGAAAATAAAACTATACAATTTTGAAAATAACCATTATTTATTACGTATTTAATAGCGCAAAGGACCACCCTTCGCTTTAATAACATCAGCCACCCTTTCTGGCATATTTCTTACTAATTTGTAACATTCTTCGGCGGTTATTTTTTTCCATTCTTTCTTTAATGCAGCTTCTAGGCTCTTTTTTTGAAGTTATGGGAAGCGACCGTATCTTTTTTTTTAAATTACCCCACAAATGCTCTATGGGGTTAAGATCTGGGGACTGTGCAGGCCAATCCAGTAAGGGAATCGCATTTTCAGCCATCCACTTCCTGGAAAATGCGGATACGTGACACGGTGCATTATCTTGCTGGAATTTAACGTCCCGCATATTTGTATCCCCAAAAATTTTTTGGAACGGCGGCATTAGGGTAGTTTCTAGGACCTCAACGTACTTTTTGCTGTCCATCCGACCACTGCAAATGTACATTTCCCCTACACCACTGGCTGCCATTGATCCCCAGATCATAATACTTCCCCCTCCGTGTTTCACAGTGGGTACCACGCACTCTGGCTTGAATTCCTCCCCCACCCTACGCCTTACATACGTCACACCGGGGGTTGAAAATACCTGAAAATTAGTAAATAAAATGTAATTACATTTAATAGCTGTTTCTGTTAGTAAAATATAAACTTCACACTCCACGTATTTTTTTTTATCAACAATAAAGATCTAAAATACAAACCTCGAAGTTAGATTCGTCCGACCACAATACATTTGACCAATCTTCTACTGTTAAATGCCTGTGTTTCTTTGCCCATTCTAACCGTTTCTTCTGGTTAACTTCAGACAGCCACGGCTTCTTTCTGGCTTTACACCCTTTAAGACCACCTTCTCGAAGCCTTCTTCTAACGGTACTGTCGCTTACCGGTTTGTCCCTTTTGTCCGATAAAGCACTAGCCAGTTCGGAAGATGTTTTACGGCGATTTTTTAGCGATTCGCGAACTAATTCGCGATCTTCGCGTTTGGTTGTCATTCTTCTTCTTCCCGTTCTTGGCCTATTTAAGTGAGAGCCGGTCTCCTGGTACCTTTTAATAACGGTTTGTACCGCACACCGCGAACATTTAACTTGTTTGGCAATTTTTACCTGCGATGTCCCTTGCACTGAGAAAACGAGTCTTGAAAATTTAGCAATAATTAAAATATTGTCATGATCCACGGCTCAATGACACCCCTACTTATGGTCAGCGGTGAAACCTCGCCCAATGTGGTCCACTTCAACAAATGAGGTCCAGCTAGCTTTACGTCGGTTTGCATATACGAGGCCACAATATCTCAGGTTATGGGTATCGGCGAGATTAAAGCAAATCAATAGGCAACAATAAATCATTAATCAATTTATTCCAATGACCCAAAACAAAAAGGAAAGCAAATCTTTTTAAAAGGGAAAAGTTGTTCTTGTAAATCATTAGGCTCATAAATGCCTGTTCTGCCGTGAAGTGTAAAAGTGAATCGCAGTCGCAAATTCTGTTGCATTTACTGTTCATAAAAATTTTCTGAACGAATTTACGACTGGACCAATTGTAAATGTGTTAGAGAAAAAGGTTTACAAAATAAATCAATTTTGATACAATAAAAGTTTATAATTTCACTAACCCTTGTAACTCCGTGAAATAAAGTTGTCACAACTTGATAAAAATAGGAGCCTCCAAACATCGAACAAATACACACCGCCACTGGAAACTGCTATATGGCACGCCACTGTCCAAACTTGACAGGTGCTGCATTATTAAATTTCTAATTTCATCCAAATTAACTTATTTGGTGTTTACCAATATTGCCAGTGTTTTCCAGCAAAGAATACTTGTTAAATAAATCCTGGATAACGTTTACGGGCATTCAAATTGCTACGCCGCTTTTTAAGGTAAATTTTAACCTCAAATTTTTACAATATCCAAATCTAACCAAAATTGCAATTATAGGGTTTATCCGATGAAATAAAACGAATAAATAACTCTTTCACACAATCAATAATCCCCACGATCATCAAATCATAAACTGGATCGCATTTTATGTGAAAATTATGACGAGGTCAAACGGCCACATGTTTAAGTGAAAAATACCAAAATTAACGTAAAAGACTCACGTTTTCACTTCCAGCGATTGTAAACTTTGTGTCATATACAAAAATCATATCTCGGACATCCTGGTTCCAAGAAAAACTATCGAAAATCACTTTTTTTGTCGGTGCCTCCAAAAAACACACCTGGTCTTCAATGGTCGCTGGGAAAGACAAAAATTCTCCTTCCACTTTCTCGTACCTTTTACAAAACGGCACTCTACTTCCAAAACGTAAGTTCCTAACTTTTAGTGGTAAACTTTGAAATTCACTGTCACTTACAAATTTCACTTTTAGATAGGATTCAAAAATAACACTTTATCAAGACAAATCAACAAGCATAATAGTATATTATAGGCCAAGGTTGTGAAGACATGCATTATAGCCCTAGCGCCAAGATTATATTCCGAGGTGCGAAGCACCGAGGAATATAAGGCGCGGGGGCTATAATGGTCTTCACAACCGTGGTTATATATACGATTTTTTCCACTACTAGGTTTATTACAATTCTTTTAATTTTTGTTAATACAAAATATTCTAATTTAAAATATTTATTTTAAATAAATTATAAAACAAATGACAGTCTTTTGTTTTCTTGATTTGACATTCTTGAAAATTTTTAAATTAATTGTGATTAAAAGTTGAAATTTGAAGTTTATGAGCCGTTTAGTGAGTTTTTTTAACTGTTTTGTAATAGAAAATCTACTACCGGAAAATCCTTTGTGTTTTCGCATTGAATTTTATTAGTAAATTAAATAAATCTTGGTTCGTCAAATTAACAAAAGATGGCGCTGTCACTATCTGTCACATTAATTCGAATTTAATAAAAATTTTAAAATTCAATTAATCTGTAAATAAAGCGTTTTTAATAGTTTAAATACAATTAAATAGCATCTCTTGAGTATTCTAAATCATCTTATAACAACATTTTTCTTTAAAATAGTCCCCAAATTATCGAAAAATATCATTTTGTTCATTATTAACTAGTAGTTAATAATGGAAAAATTGTTGACCACTAGTCTATAACATGTCACTTCTGGAGCTTCATACCTAAGTAAAAATGATAGCCTATATGACTAGTAGTGGAAAAAATTATTTGTATCAGTGTAAGTGGAAATTGTGACAAGTTTTGGCTTCGAGATAACAAAGAACAACTTTTCTCTATCATGCCAGCATTTCGGCAGATTATTGACTTTTTCTCACTTCAATATATTAGTAAAGTTTACTAACTAAAAAGAATAAATACATTTTTCTTTTACTTATTACAAAACGTTTAGTAATATTTACTAGTTAGTAATTATTACTATACGCTGATTTTAAAATTTGCTATAATTGATGCATATATTGCTAATGCAATTCGATTTTTTGTTAACTAAATCGTAAATTTTATTAAAATTAATTTTAATAAATACAATCTATTCGAAAGTATATTTTACCATGCAATATAGTAATTTTTGTATTGTTAAGATTTAAAAAATTATTAAGCACATTGTAAATTTTAGTATTCGTGAAACAAAATTTACAATAGGTTCGTTCCAACATGCCATTTTTGTATCGTCACAAAACGGTACGAAAACTGTTGGTCACGGTTTTATGCGCATGCGTGAGCTTTACACCGTTCTCTGTACCACAAATGAACTGAAACTCTTATAACAGGTTGGAACGTATTTGTGGCTGGTATCTGCACCAATATTTGTATTGTTTGAATATAGAATTTTTATAGCATACAAATTACCAAAATAGTTTCATATTTTGCCTTCTTCTTTTAAAGCTGGTTCACACTATATGATTTTTCATCTGACTCGGTCATACGAGAAGTCATGGCAAAAATCATACGAAACTCTTTTTTCTCTCTCTTTTCATATGACCAACAATTTTTATGTTCACACTGTGCAATATTGCTTGTGACTTTTCTTATTACTAAAACGTCAAAATGGCTGTCATATGTCAAAAAAATTCTAATTAACCTAAGTTTATAGCAATAAGTGGTTAATTTTGAATTGAATTTTATATTTAATAGAAATTATTCTGTCATCAGTGTCTATTTCTTCTTTTTATCCAATAATTTTTTAAGAAATAATCATTTTTGACGAAAAATTATGTTGACGAAATTTTTAAAAATTTTAAGAAAATTTGTCTAAAATGTTCGATAAATTTTTGTTCAAAAATATTTCAGTTTTTGTGATTATTTCAATAAATAATCATTTGTTATAAAAATTCAGTTTTTTAAATTTCGGAAAAAAGTCACTTTTTTGAAAAATTAACGATATTTTGAAAAATTTAAAGAAAAATTTTCGATAAATTTTTGTTAAAATATATTTCAGTTTTTGTGATTATTTCGATAAATAATAATTTTTTATAAAAAATTCAGTTTTTGAAATTTTGTAAAAAAATCTTTCAAGAAGTCATAGCAAAATAGACACCGTCCTATTCTGAAAATCACTTATTATTTTGCTATGACCGAGCTTATTATTTTGCTATGACTTCTATAATAGCAAAAATCAGATAGTGTGAACCTAAAAATATTTGTCATATGACAAGTCATATGACAAGTCAGATGAAAAATCATATAGTGTGAACCAGCTTTTAGAATCATTTAAAAATATTCATTTTAATAATAATAATAATAATTTTTATCAGATAACTAAAATTGGTTTATTATTAATTCGTGAAATTAAATGTTTTATTTTTGATAAATAACGAATTAAGGAATAATTTTAATTTTCTGACGAAGGTCTAAATGCAAGATCGAAAGCTCAAAATATAACTTTTAATATTATTCCTTAATTCGTTATTTATTAAAAATAAAACATATTTATTAGATAACTTGACTTATTAGAGACGAGACCCGACTCAGGGTTAATTTATTAGTAGGTACATGATTTCGTAATTTTACTTTACTTAGGTTAATAACTATAGGTACATAATTTATTTATGACCAGCAGTCTGGCGTAAATCAAACACGGATAGACTACAGAGCGGGAAACCGCGGTTCTAATCTCTAATGAGAATTTACATACTATATAAGAATACGTCTTACACGCTAGAAGAGGAGGAAGAGTACATCGAAAGTGAAATATAAAATGGCAATTTTTTATTAATAATTTAATAAAACCGTGCAAAAGTGACACTTTTATCATTTAGAAATCGACGTGTAATGAAATTGCATTACACGTCGATTTTTTACATTACTGGTCGATTTTTGAAGGAGAAAATGTCTGTATCACTCATATTTTAAAATTTTTTAACAATAATAATTATTATTTAATTTATAATTATTAAATTTATGTAACATATACCACACATAACAGAAAATTATATTAATCTATGACACTAACCCTACATCGTGCACCAACCTAAAAATGACAGATATCACATGACTAAATACCTAATACGCAGGGCAGTACATCAGTTATCACTTGGTTACTACTACAGGGCAAGTATCGAAATGATCGTTTCGTAACGGTTCCATGAACGATCACAAGTTTGGTTGGAACGTGCCACACGCCGTCCCTCAAACAGTCACGGTGCAGTACACAGTCTGTTGGAACGCTTTTTAACTATTGCGCATGAGCGGACGGTACGTCGTACGGTTTCTTGGCAAGTTGGAACGAACCTAATATGGATAGTAATTATTACAATGCATTTTTAGTTGTGGAATGTTAGTTCCAATGTACAACAGATGGCGTTGCCCATCCATGCAGCTAATCACTTTATAACCATAGGTAACCATAAAGAGCCTGGTCGGTTTTTTTTTTTGAAGCTCATTAATGCTTTATTATTCTCGTATCTACTGCTAACCTTCCCAATAGATACATTACTTTAAGAATTCGCGAAATTCTATGATTATAAAGTTAGCAATTAAAAAATAAAAATGATAAGTTTTAAAAAAATTAAATTAAATAGAAAATTTTACTATTCATATAATATAATAATAATAAATAAATAAAGAATGCATTATTTTTTCTTATAATTCGCTAGTTTTGATTTTTACTAAATGTATTATGAAATTTTATTTTATAATTTGCAGTTATTATTAACCTACCTTTTAATATTTAGTATTTGATTTATAAAATTTACTATACAGTATAGTAGCGACACCAACTTAGGGTTACAGAAATTACTAAACGCATTTAGTAAAATATACTTATTTCAATATTAATTTTTAAAATATTCCTTAACCGTTTCCAAATTACAATGAAAATCTAGTAATTTTAACCCAAATTTTTAGTAAATGTTACTAGAATTTTTTCTCAGTGTACAGTAACCTAATAAAATTGTTAAATTTAAATTCCTTTTAAAAAGTCACTTTCATTTTTATGGTCGTAAAACCAGCTTCAGTCATATCATAAATCGCTTCGCACTTGATCCATCAATATTATTATCTATTTTATTAACTACCTAATCCTAAATCATTTCAAAAAGCAAAAAGGGTCTAAATAAACATTTAAAAAAAATATTATGAAAATATGTGTCGTTTAATTTTAAAGTAGTAGGGTAGCAGCACCCCTACTACAACTTTCACGTGACTATCAATCAGCCAACCAGAACAGCTTTTAGAAGCTTTTGGCGAAGATATCCGAACTTCAAACGGTTAACTAATCATAGAAAGAAATTACCCGGTGGAACGCTTTTGAAATTAATCACGGTTAAATATTCCTAACCGTGATTAAATATTTCTAACCGTGATTAGTAAATCAACAATTTAATCAGAGATTGTGGAACCGGCCCTAAAACTCACAAATAACAAAAAAAAATACTAAATAATTATAACCGTCCTTGAAGAGAAATACAAACAAACTGAACATTTCTAAAAATAAACTAGTTTTGTCACATAAATTTTACCTGAGGTTTTATTGCCTTTTGAAAGCCCTTTTGAGTTGAACGGTACTTTGGTAAACTTTCTACTAGTATAATAAACTATGCCAGAAAGGAATTTCAGAAGAATTATTAATTAATAATTATTAATTATTTCTTGAAAAACAATAGAATGATAGGGGTGCCTAATACTTTTGCACAAGGCTGTAGAACAATCTAATTTTTTTTAAAAATTTGGTAGTATAAATAACTCCAAAATGTTGAAAATGTGATTTAGAACAAGATAATTCTCGGACAACGAAGTATTGAAACTTATAATTACTAGTGTTAAGTAATAACACATTGAAAAAACCACTACAAGTTATAAATAACTTTTAAATAATTTTTCTCAGTGTAAACTGATTTGAGAACTACCGGCAGCAAGCTCTTCGTCGGTTACTTTTTTACGAAATCTCTCTAGAGATTCTAGAGATCTAGAGAGAGATTTTTTTTGCTGTCTTCGAATTTTTTTTAGGTTAAAATACCAACTTATTACAGTAAACGCGCTAAACTCCCTATAAATTTTATTGAGACAAAATATTGAATAAACTATTTTATAGGGAGTTGTTGTGTATTCTGAAATTGTTTCACCTTCCAATTGTAACCTTGAAACACATTTGTGTTGTTCCGCGATAATGATTTTAGGTGATAAGAAATCAGTCAAAATTTTGATTAATTCCTTGTACTTTTTTGAACTCGGTAAATCTGGTGCAGTTAATTGTCGCAATGTATTAAAACTTTCGGACTTAGGCAGCCAATAAGTATTCGTACGCACATTTGATCATTCTGAATTGTAGAATCATCCAATTTGTTTAATTTTAAATGATTATCCAGTCGTTGCAAGTAAGAATCAAACGTTCTCCTCATCTTATGGTTGTAAATTTTCTCGGTGTAATTGTGTACTCACGTTTTGCGAAATCATTGAAGCTTGAATTTCCTGCAATTTTGATAGCACCTCTGCGATGCTTTGTAAAACACCTTGTAAATCGGCCATTATGTACTCCCTCTCGTCGCCACTTGTTGTGTATGTAAAATACTAATAATAGTTGAACTGAACTTTATTCTATATAATATTATAAACTGGTAATTATAATACATGTAAAGTACGTAAGGTACATAAGTGAACGTCGTATAAAGCACTGGGTATGGAATGGCGGCTAGATACTTGCGCCGGCGTGCGCGTGGTCGGCCAGTGGCGTAGACTCGAACATAACAGGAGTTTAGCGCGTTTACTGTAATAAGTTGGTATTTTAACCTAAAAAAATTCAACAGCAAAATAAAAGTTAGGTTATGGGTTACAGAACTCAATTGAGTTCTTTCCCTTTTACTCCGCATCTGATGCATGTGTCCTCGAGGTTTTTAGAACTGTTGAAATTTTCTGTTCTGTGGCCTTCTGTCCAGCATCTTTGGCAAAAGGCTCAAAAAAACTTTTCTTTAACTTTACATCCTTTTATCAGTCCGATGGCTAGTGGGGTTTCTTTTAAATTGTCTGCTGTGTCTTTATCTGCAGAGAGCACAGCTTTATTGGTTTTCCCATATGCGGGATAGATCCCCAGTATGGAGAAGGTTCCCTCTATTTCTGGGATTTCTTTAATCGCTTCTTGTATTTCTTCAAGGGTGGTGTCTTGTGCCAATCCTGAGATTTCGAGTCTTGTTTTGTCTTCTTTCATTCTTATTTCATAATCGGGGATTATTTTGGTTAGTTCTTTTAGTTTCCTAACTTTTCCCTCTGTTTCTATTAGTAGATCTCCATTTGCTACTGTCTGGATTCTACTGATGTTCAGTTCGATTTTCTGCATTTTGGCTTCGATTTTTATTTTTTCTAGTACTTCCTTGAATATAGGTATCTACTTTTTTATTTATTATTATTATTATTAACAACTAAGTTTAACAACATTTCATTTTGTTGTCTTAAGGTAGACATTGTTTCATCTCTTAAATATTGATTTATTTTTATGAATACGGCGGAAAGTAATTAAGTTAGTTTGACATAAATAATTTAAAATATTAAAAGGTTTCATAGAATACGGTAGGGTTCAGGATACATCACGTAATTCTTCTTGCAGGTCATTTGCATTTATATCTGATTCATTTTCAACAGAAAGTAATGACAGATACAATAATTTTCTAGTGTTTTGTCTTCTATATCTTTAAGTTTTAAAATGTCATATAAAAACTGAAAATTTTTGCTATGCGTTTCCAGAAACATGAATCGTTCATTCAGGGAATTAAGGGTAATGTCCAGGATACAGTTGAAAAAGTAAATTTTAAATTTATTTTCCTCTGTTAAGGGTTCATCCGCAGCTTCATAATCAAATAGACGTTTTTTCCTTCTGGATCTAACTTCGTTTTTGCCAAGAAATTCCGTACTACACTCAAGATTCTCTGCAATCTCATTTGCAGCAATTTTCATCTGAACATATCCAGAGTTTCTGGAAGTTTCCACTTTTTGAATGGTTTCGGATAACATCCTTACGCAGTCTGATAAATTTATAGTTACAAATTGCAATAGCTTTGAGACTGAATTTATTTCAAATAAACTTTACTTTGCATTTACTTTGTCCAATCTACTTGGTTGCTAAGCACTAATCATATGTGTTCTTTACACCTCAAATCAAAATCCAAAAACAGACCCCAAAGGAATGTATGGAATATCGGTGTAGAATATGGAAATAGTATAAGTACTACTTATCTATGGATTGTATGCTTAAAATTTATTTAAAAACAATAATAAGCATTATCTTATTCATTCTAAATAAGTAATGTAAATAATATTACAATTTGTGCCAACAGAAATTGATCATAAATAATATGGTGACCAATATAGTCCAAATAGTATTAACCAAACAATACCATCAGGTAAATTGCAGTTCTCTCCATCTGAAAATAATTATATTATAATTTAGGATTGGTCGTTGGTCCCAATTCATGATGCTCCAGAATTTTTCAAAGTTTTCTTTACGCTGTTCTTCAAAGCTACATCAACATTTGTCCGATTGGAGGTGGTGGTAGGACGGTAGAAACTTCTTCGAAGTTGCAAGGAACGTCTTTAAAGCTTTTGTCGTCCATAATGAGATCATCGTTAGACTCGAAATCATCCATGAAATCATGGAGGCATCCGCTTTGGATGCCACTTTCTTGATATGGTTGGCAAAGATTCCCAGGATAGTATGAGAGTCCACCTGATTTATTTTAGTTCCACCCATTTCTATGCTACACAAAAAGCGGTTTTTTGTCTTGAACGTTCACTTAATCTAATTTGCCAAAAAGCTTTACGTAAATCAATAGATGAAAAATATTTAGTGTCTCTAAGACGATTTTAAATGAATCTACACGAGGTAATGGATATGAATCTTTTTTAGTTACGGAATTTAAACAGCGACCATCAAAACAAAATCGATATTCCCCATTTTTCTTTTTTACTAATAAAAAAGGACTCGTATACGGAGAATTTGATGGTTGAATAACATTATCACTTAGCATGTCGTCAACTTCTTTATGCAAATGTACTTGCATTACTGGTGAAATAGGATACTGTCGTTTCTTAAATGGCAGCGAATCACCAGTATCGATATCATGTGTTGTTAAATTGACGCAACCCGAAGCCGGTGTACTTAATAAAGCAAATTTTTTAATGACTTTCTCAAGTTGGGTTTGTTGCAAAGGCGTCAACACTGCCTTTTCTTCATTAAGAGGTGCGGTGATGTCATTTTCTACCGACATATTAGTTAAAGATAATTCAGGGTCTATAGGATTTTGAGAACTAAGTTCTGCACTAAATATTTCCGTTTCGGTTAGGGTAAGGCGGTTGACAGTGGATCACCTAATTTTTAAAGCCATATATCTACTGAAAAAAATGATGTATTGCATTGAAATTTTGTCTAATATTAGGTTACCTATCATTGTATCGATATGTGATAATCTGCAGTAGATTATGTAAAATGAGATTATCAAAAAAAAAGTTCTTTGTTCAAGTGCAGAATGATCCACTGTTAGCCATGTCGGTACACAGTGGGTTGACCTGTGGTTAACAGTAGATCATGAATAAAATTATTTCAAAAACATAATAAAATACAGACGGACAGAATGTCACTTTAATAAAAAGGTATGTAATAAACAAAGAAACGTAAAAAACAAAATCAAGACAAATTCTAGTGTGAAAGATTTAATGGAAACTTATAATACGATTGTCGCCTAGCTGAACCACTGATAGTTGGGTCTGGAAGGATAAACTTAAATCATGTTCTTTGACAGAGGCAATATCAGGCACATCAGGCATACAAAATTGTTGCAATTTTTTTTTCTGTCTAAGAAAACTGACATTATATTCCATGTCAACGTTTATTGTTGCTAAAACCTTTGCAATGTAATAAACTCTTTGGTTTTTAGTAACAAATAAAACAAGCACATATTCGCCTTTTTTGCATTACGTGTTAAAGGATTTTGCAAACACTCTTCAGTCAACACGATTTCTTCGTTTTCCACTTCGTCTTCTTCATACCAGTTCTCATCATCATCAGTGTCTTGACACAAGACTTCATCACAGTCTTCATCGGAATCACTTTCTAAAACTCGACGTTTCACCTGTTTTGTTTTGGATTCTTTTCTTTTAGCTGCGTTTCTAACGTCTGCTATTTCACTTTTCTCCGGAGTGTCGGTAGCTATCAAGCTTCTTCCGGGGTCTCCTGGAGGTATTCATCCAATTCGATTATTGCGGCTGTCGTTTGGTTATCACCACCGTTAGATTTTTTTTATTTTTTCGTCAAGATCGTCCCAAAATGAACTCGCAGGTTCTTGATTTCCTCGTGATGTCCCCCTTGGTTACATTCCGATGAATCGGGAATGATTGGAGATGGAGTTGTAAGTTTTATCGATATGACTTTTTGCTTGAGAATTTCCAACGCAGAATTGAAATTTCTCTCGCTCAAAAATCCATATCTTTTGTAACGGGGATCAAGAATTGTTGCCTGGCATATTATTTCATGAACTTCTACGTGGTGGAATCTTATATGCAACAATTCTTTAAATTTATTTTCCATTTCTATAACTTTTGTTGGTAACGTAGGATCATTACAGTATTTTATAATAAATTATTCTTTTGTTCATTATTTGAAGAATAGCAGGAATTTTCGAAATTGTTATGTTTTTCTCCGCACTTATTTCAGTAGTGACCTGATAAAACATTTCTGTTATTAATACCGTTTTTTCAATAATATGCCAATCGGAACTCGTTAACTGTGGTACCTTACATTGCAAAACTGCAATCGTCGACAAAGAGTGATTATGAGTATCCGTTACAAATACCTTATCTGATGGATTTCCAAAATCGTAATGAAAAATTCTGTATTTTGAGATTGTAAACGGATTTTTCTTTATAACTGAAGATTTTTTAAAAAAAGGCGTAAGGTAAGATTTAAAATCAAAGATCATATTATCTTGTACGACACGTTCCACGATAAACTTTTTACCACATTTTTGAACTAAAGTGTACCACTCTTCAGGCACATATAGAATTTCCTTTCTACGCTTCCTCTTTTCAATTTGGGCAAAATCACGGCCACAGGGTAAAAAACTATGCCCTGTTATAGATACTGGTCAGATACTGGCCATCAAATGTTTCAATTTTTGTAGTTGGGAGCTTAACTGCACCCCGTTTGTAATTGACCTCGCCCGCGCGTTGGCTCAAATCTTTGCTAGAGTCAGACCTGTCTTTTTTTAATAAAATTTTAAAAAACCTCAGCTTCAGCTGCAGAATTCGGTTTTTCTAAACGTTTAAAAAACTCCAAATCATCGTATTCGACAAAATAATTGAACCTGTAAGATATGCTGTTTGTTTTAATTTGAAAATAAACCAGGCATAAACACCAACCGATTTTTAAACACTTTAGGATATCGACGTAACAATATATTTTTAACGATTTCATCTTCTTCATTAAAGTCAAAAACATTTTAATCCGGTGGATCCATTGTAGAAGATATACAGAAATACTATCTCTTCTTCTTCTTCCGACTGACCTGACGCACAGGATCCCTGATGCGAATCAATGGATCATCCGTACGTAGCATCGGGGTCTTCTGGAGCTATTCATCCAATTCGATTATTGCGGCTGCCGTTTGGTTATCACCACCGCTAGATTTTTTAATTTTTTCGTCAAAATCGTCCCAAAATGAACTCGCAAGTTCTTGATTTCCCCATTGGTTACATTCCGATGAATCGCCGGGAATGATTGGAGATGGAGTTGAAAGTTTTATCGATATGACTTTTTGCTTGAGAATTTCCAACGCAGAATTGAAATTTCTGTCGCTCAAAAAACCATAACTTTTGTAACGGGGATCAAGAATTGTTGCCTGGCATATTATTTCATGAACTTCTACGTGGTGGAACCTTTCATCCAACAATTCTTTAAATTTATTTGCCATTTCTATAACTTTTGTTGGTAACGTAGGATCACTACTGAAAGTAAAATTACAGTATTTTATAATTCTTTTGTTTATTATTTGAACAATAGCGGGAATTTTCGAAATTGTTATGTTTTTCTCCGCACTTATTTCAGTAGTGACCTGATAAAACATTTCTGTTATTATAATCGTTATAATCGGAACTCGTTAACTGTGGTACTACCTTACATTGCAAAACTGCAATCGTCGACACAAGAGTATCGTTGATTTGTAGAATTCTACTTAAAGGACCTTAACCCACTACGGGTTTTCATTAATTGTACAGTTGATTTTGATGTTCCCATCTTATCTGGTCATATCCCTTACCGATGGCGATGTGTTGGGTTTCCGCTTGAACTCTTTTACCACCTTTTTTGTAATTCTGGATCAGCTGGACCAGGTTTTCTCTCAACACTAGACACTTTTTTAAAATTAGCCAGCACATTTTGTATAGTTGTTTTAGGCACATTTAACTTTTTCGCTAATTGTCTGCGACATTTCCGGATATCTCAGGTGTTCGGAAATAATTAATTTTCTCGTTTTCACTTGTTTGCTCTCCATATCTGTTTACACTAAATTTTCGACTACAACTGAATGGGTACATTTACTACAGGCTATTTTTAGTAGGTATACCATAAAATTTAAATACGGTCTTTATTGCGAGTTGATGTGATAATTTTTGATCGCCCAGATTTTTTTCCATGTGTTCCAATTCTTTTTTTAAGTTAAGGTATCGGTATAATATTTTCAGGAAGGACAACATCTTCAGGGATAACATATTTAGTACCTACGCGTTCAGCAAGGACAATATTTTCATTAACGCCCTTGTGATGTTCGGCTATAAAATCCTCATCTGTGAAAATATCTCGTCTTACTGGATATAGTCCAGTGGCAGTGAAGCCTTTTACAGATCTTTCACCAGTTTGCACTTTTAAATATGCTTGACCAAATAATTTGCACATGTCAAAGTGCGTTACAGGTCGCTTTTCTGTCGCATAAAAACCCGTATTTCTTCATTATAAAAAGTTTTTAAAGCACCCATTACAGTTTTGCTTATTTCATCATCATGCTCAGTGTCTTCCCAAAAGGTCATTTCATCCCTACTGATATTCGCGAAGGAATTGCAATCACTACTATTTAATCCACCGACACTTTCTTGAACAACTTCCACAATATCTTGATATGATTCGTTGTTGCATAGTCCTGCTTTTTTTAAAATTTCTTGCTTTTGTATCAGCAGAGGCCAGATGTAGTCGTCAGCCGTGTATGTATCTCTCGTCTATGTTGAAGATTCTTTCCGGTTTACCAATCAAAGCATTATCAGTTAGTACTTTCAACATTTCAAAATATTTATTGACATCCTGTCGATTCATACCATTAGCTCTTGCCAGCGACAAGCCTTCCACTTTTCTTTTACTTAGATCTGGATGCCTCTTCATAAACCCTTGAAACCAATCCCTGCCTGCTTGTCTTTTCTTAGGTTAAAGGTTGTAGTTAATTGAACTTACATTAATGTGATTTGATATAAATCATGTGCAATGTGTATCATGTGCAAACGGTGGTGCATTGTAGCTAAGATAACAAAACTGAAACCCTTACTGACCCCGTTTTCTACCCTAATCGTTACGGAAACGAGACGGTTTCAAACTTTTGAAACATTCTCTGTAATTGTTCCTCATCGACGGATTTTTGCAAATATCCTACATACACATACTTTACAGTTTTGACGGCGTTCTAAATTTTGTTTATGCGTTAACTGCTCCTTCCTTTCAACATTTTTGATGACACGACTTACATAACACCAAATTTTCCAAGGTTCCCCCCCCTGAATAACTACTGTCTGCTTTAGCATTGACACATTATCATTGCGAGTCCTTTGGCCACTCTGGAATCGGAATCCACCGTAATGTCCAAAGCCTCCCTGTTGACTCTTTCGATCAATTTATTTTCTCTCTCCTTTAATTTCCTATCTAACCCTATATATCATAATTTTGTATTTTGTCATTTAAGTCTTCCTTAATGACCGTGTTATTCTGTAATCAGATGTTACTCGCACAATTTCCAATGGCACAGAAGAAGTCTCCTCGACACTATCCATATTATTAGTTGAAGTACTAGTTTCTGGAATTGTCTCGTTTTCAACAGGTAAAGGTCTATCTGTCACGTTGGATGAAATAAAGTCAACATCATCGAAGATATTTTGATTTCTGGCACAATTCCAGTGGATTTGAATCCACTTGTTATATTTCTCAAACTCAAATTCAAAAGATAATTCATAAGCTATCCCAGCAAGTTCCGCAACTTCATATAGGGTAAACCTGGCAATCGTGCCCCACCATTCGAAGAATTGAAATAAAAAAAGTCTTCCCAAAAGGTAATTTCATCTCTACTGATATTCGCGAAGGTATTGTCATCACTACTATTTAATCCACCGACACTTTCTTGAACAACTTCCACAATATCCTTATACGTTTCGTTGCATAGTCCTGCTTTTTTTAAAATTTTTTGCTTTTGTATCAGCAGCTTTTGCATAACTGATGCATGAGAAATGCTGAAAAAGTATTCAACGCCAAAGGAAGTGGTATCATTTTTCATTTTATGTTACTGGTCTTTGTGCAGAATTCTTTGAATCTGCAAGTTCTTTCAGGTTTTAGATTTGACCTAGGTTTGATGAGTCAATCAATAATATGCAGGTTATTATTTGAATTATAAAAATTATTAATTATTATTATTGATTGTTTAGAGTGAAAATTATATGTTTAGATTATTTGAAGTTCATTGTCTGCCCTACTTATACTACATTTTATTATTAAGGTAAAATGGTCAAAGACATCGTCGGTCAACGATTAGCAATGCAAGGCCAGGTTCCTTTCTCGGCAGAAAATGATCCTGAATCTCCTTCAAAAATATATGAGTCTTTACATAAGCAGACTGTGGTGACATGAATGCAACTGAACCTGGTGGCATATTATCATCGAACTCCTTTTTCTTATTTTTTCCACCGAAAAACTGCATATGGAGGCAAAAAGTTGTCCGCATTGCAG
The DNA here is from genome assembly GCA_958510855.1 of Rhagonycha lutea. NCBI lineage: Eukaryota > Metazoa > Arthropoda > Insecta > Coleoptera > Cantharidae > Rhagonycha > Rhagonycha lutea. The sequence goes on along the minus strand of OY294041.1, from coordinate 24,005,609 downwards.
CAAGCTATCAGACTAATAGTTTCTCCTTTTTCATTACTGGTGAGAGTATGTACATCCTTAGAACCCTTAGTTAGTACGATTACTTTGCCAGGTTTATTGTTAAGCTGCAATCCAGTCTCATCAATATTAAAGATTTTTCTGAGCTCATCCAAGAAGTTATATTTAGTTCGAGTCTCTAAGAGAAGTTTAAAATAAGAGTCGACTTCTTTGTGATTTATACCCAAACATCTAGCGATTGATCTACCTTGTGCAATGCACATACTTAAAGTTTGATACCTTTTCATGAAAAGTACAAACTAATCATAACCCGTTCCTTTTTAAAAGCTTTTATTTAACTTGGTGTGACCGTTGTCCGTCGTCCGTCCCTTGGACTTTTTCGAGGCCGTTTTTAACCAACTTCCCGAAGTCCTAGAGAGCTGAAATTTGGAACATAGCTTTCACTTGGAGCGAATTTTCATATATTAATTTTTTGTCCCAAAATTCCGCGAAATAAGCGAAAAATCGGGAAAAAACTGAAAATAATAAAGCGCATGCGTGGCTGCGCATTGTACAATTTTACCATACAGGGTGAAAAGTTACATTACTAAATCGCATTCGCATTTTTAAGGACCGCATTCAGGGTGAAATTTTTTATTTTAATGATGTATACAGGGTGAAGCATCAAACATCAAAAACACATACCAGAGGAATTCTGATAGGATGAAGCAGGAGCTGTATTTGACAAATATAACTAAAAAATTATTTATTCATTACTTACAGGACGTAGACACGTTTCCCCCTCTGTAAGTCGAATTTTGGGGTGTAATTGCTATCATACGTTAGAACCTAAAGGAACATTCATTATTGGTTTAGGATTACATTTTGTAATCGAAACAAAAATTTTACGATCTGACACCAATTTCACCAAAAACTTCAAAAATATAACGAAAATAGAAAAACACATCTACCCCCCCCCCCCAAGACTTCGCGAATAACTCCGCGACGGTTGAGGCTCAAACGAAAAAATGGAAGCTCAGTTAGACTCTAACGATGCTTTAACGTTTGACACCAATTTCACCCCAAAATTCAAATAAAGAGGGAAAATAGAAAAACAAGACCACGACCCCCCCTCAAATTACCAGCAAGAAGTTAATCGTTTGTAGAAGGCAAAGCTGAAGTTCACCGATAAGAATGGAAAATGGAAACTTCCCCAAGTCCTAGAGAGCTGAAATTTGGAATATAGCTTTCACTTGCAGCGAATGTTTACATATTAATTTTGTGTCCCAAAATTCCGCGAAATAAGCGATAAATCGGGAAAAAACTGAAAATAATAAATCGCATGCGTGGCTGCGCATTGTACAGTTTTACCATACAGGGTGAAAAGTTACATTACTAAATCGGATTCGCATTTTTAAGGACCGCATTCAGGGTGAAATTTTTTGTTTTAATGATGTATACAGGGTGAAGCATCAAACATCAAAAACACATACCAGAGGAATTCTGATGGGATGAAGCAGGAGCTGTATTTGACAAACATGACTAAAAAATTAAAAATAAAAAATTAAATAAAAAATTAAAAATTTTTAAAAAAAACCTTTTATTTAAAATTAAAAAAGTGCACTAAAAAATAAAAAATAATTTTAATAAGAATAAACAGAGCTTCTTGGAAACATCAATATAAAAGCGTGGGGCTATCAATTGCTTACTTACCTCTAAATAAATAGCCCCACGCTTTTATATTGATGTTTCCAAGAAGCTCTGTTTATTCTTATTAAAATTATTTTTTATTTTTTAGTGCACTTTTTTAATTTTAAATAAAAGGTTTTTTTTAAAAATTTTTAATTTTTTATTTATTTCCCGCTAAAGCAACTTCCAATAAGCCAGATTTAACGGGAAAACCGTTAAATTGACAACACTGGTTTTTGGAACAACAGTGAAACGGTAACCTAACAACTAAAATATAACTAGAAATTAAAATTAGGGTGTGTTCAAACTATTACAACATTTTTCACTGTAATCTCATCAGTAGGTAACTTCCATAAGTGGTCTAAATTAAGGCCCGGACTGGCTAGGTCGGCGATCCCCGAAGAGTCCTCAAAAAGAGCGGTTTTACTTGGAGTAAATAATGTGGTTAGTATTTTGTATATACCTCCCAAGCGTCAAAATAGCGGAAAAAGGGATTTATCACAATCTATCTAATTAGTGGTGACGCGCGGGAATTGATTAACGAGATTCCCTAAGCACAGCCTAAACTGGTAGGTCCAGAAGCATGGAATTTTGCACAGGAGTTTCTTATTTAACGTAGGTGAGCACTAAGAACCAGTTTTATCCAAAAAGATTTTTAGTTGTTGCATAGTTTTAGTTAAAAAGTTCAATTCGATACTTCAAATAATTTTGGCAGATAAAAGAAACTCAAAAAAATGTGGAACGCTTCACGATTTTGCGTGTCATCCTTGCGCAGGGGCCATGCTAATCTTCTCTGTATCGTTCCAATATTAGTATATGTACCGCCGAAGCGAGTACAGCTATTATTATTTACGAAAGGTAATTAAAAGATGACGGAAGTTGAATTTATTACGGACATAAAAATTTTAAAAAGTTTGTTTCTTGCTTACAAGTTCACATTGTTGGAACATTTCCTTCTACAAAATAATTTGAAAAATACTTTTGATTGTTAATAAGTTAAAAACAAATCATATGAAATACTGAATTAGTTTAAAATATAAATTTTGTGTATACTAAAATGGTGATGAAATTTAGAATATGACAATATATTCCATAAACGAGATTAAACCTGTTAATTTTAACAGGTAAAGAGCTACAGCATTCGGTTCCCCACAATCTTTCTGCAAATAAAGCACAGTGAAAATATTTATAAAAACATTTAATAAGTCACAAAAATTTAAAATAAAATTAAATATAAATAATCAACATTTGGAATCGTTTAAAATTAAAAGTTATTAATAAGCTCAATAATTTGTTTCAACATAATACAGTACATGCCGTTGTAGTATGTTCTTCTTCCACAGGGTGACAAATTTTCAAACAACGGTGGCCACACTTTAACAATCCTCCACATATTCTACTGCAAACTTTTTCTCCGACTTCATGGAAATCATTTGGTTTTCTAATTATAGTTATATGGTCGGGATTTACTGTGCAGCAAACAGGAAAATAATCTCCTAAGCTGTTTTGCTTTACCAAAACGTCCGTAGCTTTACCAAAACGTCCGTAATCCTTATCCACACCTAAAACAAATAACATTTTTTCTAACTGACCATATTAAGAGCGCGCTGCAAATTTTGTTGCAAAAACATGTTTCAACAGATGGCGCACCCTAAAATATTAATCTTTTATGCTTATCTTTTCCCCAAAACTGAATTCTAATAATTTATAAAAGTCATATGAATAAACGGTAACTAAGTTAGGCAATGAGGAAGTTTGAGCTTCCAATGTTGAATATTTACAAGTATATTCCTAAAATATATTCATATTTGAAATTATTGAATATTTTTTAAAATATTTAACTTCGAAAGTTAAAAGAAAGAAAAACAATCTTGCATTCCTCGCCTAAGTAACTGTTAACAGTGGAAATTCGAACCCCTTGCAGCAAATCTCTGTACTGTTTACTTTCGGCATGCAAAATTTCCATTTGACCAACACATGCGGATAAAATAGTTATATCTTCAGCATGATATGCAACATGCCGCAAATATACAGCGAGATTGATAAGAAATTCTGCTTCATAAAAATTCACTTTACTGTCATATTTTTCATCATCGTGATGGTCATGATTAGAGACCGGATAAATAAGCACGTAATTTTGAAAAAAAAAGTGCTTAAAAAAGCACCAAATAATACTAAAAAAAAGCAGCAAATAAAACAAAAAAAAGCACCAACTTGATCAAAAAAAGCATAAACTTTTATTTAAAAAAAGCATACACAATAGCACTTTTTTGTTTTTCAAATTATTCAAAAGCATTTTGCAAGTTTTAAAAAAAATTAGTTAATTTATTGCTGATAAAGAGCTTATAAATATTGTTCCAAATGTTGCATTGTCAAATTGTGTCTCCCAGGGCCGTAGCCAGGAGGGCACTTGTGCCCCAGAAATGTTGAAAAGACAAAGAAAAAGAAAAGGGAAGGAGAACAACCGAAAATTTTACATTTTAAAATAGTAGTTTACATCACAAGGCCGTAAAAAGAGATTTTTTACAACCGAGGGGCAGGTTTTCGTAGACTAGGCGAAGCCGAACACCCGAACGCACCCGAGGGTGTAAAATCACTTTACGGCCGAGTTGGTGTAAACCGCTTTTTGTTGTGTCGGGACTAGGTCATTTTTATTGGTTGCCTCGTCTTTTTTCTCCCTAGGACGTAAAATAAAAAATTAAAAATTTTTAAAAAAAAACCTTTTATTTAAAATTAAAAAGGTGCACTAAAAAATAAAAAATAATTTTAATAAGAATAAACAAAACTTCTTGAAAACATCAATATAAAAGCGTGGGGCTATTTATTTAGAGGTAAGCGAGGTAAGTAAGCAATTGCTAGCCCCACGCTTTTATATTGATGTTTTCAAGAAGTTTTGTTTATTCTTATTAAAATTATTTTTTATTTTTTAGTGCACCTTTTTAATTTTAAATAAAAGGTTTTTTTTTAAAAATTTTTAATTTTTTATTTATTTATCTTTATTGAACCGACCGACGTTTAAGATTATTTTTTCTGCAAAAGTGAAGGCAAGATGTCTAATGTCTTTAGAGATGGGAGCATACACCCAGCCTTTTCTAAAGTTTGTATGTATTGTACCAGCTTTTTTTTATTGTCTATGCCAAACCAAGCAGAAGGTCCCAAACCATTTTTTGTGTATTTGCCTGAATTAACTCTGCGCAAAAGGGTCCTCAAAGGAATGCCAAATTCTTATAAACAGAATAGGCACTTCGTGTCTGATCTTTCAAAGCTTCAGCAGCTTCCCTAATATCATCTTCTGTCCAGTTAGCTCTGTTTGATATCGTCCGTCGGCTTAATCCGTAAACTGCGTAACTCCGTTTTGATGCATTTTACAGGTTGCAAAATAATACGTAAAAACTAGGTTAAATCATGTAAAAAGAGTTTCTACATCGTTATATGAATTAAATTAACAGAAATTTTTACATTTTTAATAAAAAAAACGGAGTTACGTGTTTTTCTATTTTAGATGTTGATCAAGTTACTGGAGTTAGGTAGTTTGCACAGTAAATAGAAAAATTAGAATACATTTAATGTTTGAAATAATAATACTATCACAAATAATATTAAATAAATACATTTTAAAGAATTAGAAAAATTTATTAGAAATAATGAATACAAATTTTAACTTAAGAACTGTTATTTATAGTCAGAGAAATGAATTAATACAAGATGATAGCTACTCATGTGGCAAATTATCAAAGTATGCGTGGTAATTCACCTCAATACTTTGTTTTAACTGTTGTAAATGTTGAAAAATTTCTTTTTTTTTATTTTTAATCTTTCCTGGTATAATTGTGATAAATTATCGATATTTACGCTATCTTGTTGCTTCAGCCTTACGGGCAATGGGACCCATTCTTCCTCTGTGTGACGCAATTTATAGAAAATTTCTTGTTTTGTGTATTTGAGGGCAAGCGATCGGACATAACTGTTACTGCACGTGCAATGTGATATCCAGGTTCGCACAGCAAAACACCTGATCTTCCAGCAACTTTCACTCGAAGGGCTAGAAGAACGTGTTCTTTATGCACAAACTCAGCAGCTTTATACAATTCATTCCCAAATTCGCAGTAGTCATCCAAATTTTGAATATCCATTTCACTCGAGACCAAATAAAAATGATCGGTTAATTTCGGATACATTTTGTCCAACTGCAATAGATTATTCCATAATTGCATAGATAGTCCAACACACGTGTAATGTTTTGGTGTTATAGGAGGCGCATACGAATAAAAAAAATCTTTTAAGTCGCTACTTTTACTCTTCTTGAAGTTATCAAAAAGTTCCAAAATGTTACCGATTGAATCATAGCGGTGCTCTTCCAGCAAATCCTGGAGCTGAAATTCTATGTCGGCTACCAGTTTTTCATACTGACAGATCACCGGTATTTGATATTCATCCTTCTGATGCTTTGACCATTGTGGCAATGGTAAGGGACGATTTTTAGGCCATCTTCCAGGAAACTGAGCCGCAAATGGACTCGATTTTAAAACTTTCTTACCGCTTCGTATCATGTCCACGTTATTTTGTTTGCAACTTATGGGATTATTTACAGAGTTATTCATAACTGTTTTGAATGAATTGAAATGAATAGTTAAAAATAATTTTTTACTTACCTATAAATATAGTGTTTTTAAGAGACGGTCGAAGCATAGTGGTCACGCGAGTTGATTATGAACGCTAAATGCCCGGTTCAAAACCGGGTGAAGTAAGAACTTTATTCTGGCCGTCTCTCTGGTCCTCCAGGTTGGGGGGTCGGGGCGATGGGCCAGCTCCTCATCACCTGTAAAGAAAACTAAAAAGCTTTAAACCATGACCAAGCCTCGCAAGAGACTTGGGAAATGGGAACGGATAAAACAGTTACTAGCTGTAGCTTGATGTGTTGCGAGGTGTTTATTTACCTTGCAATGCAAAAAAAAACAGTCCGAGATAGATATATAGTGTTTTTATCGGATTATCCTCTTTATGAATGATTAAGAGAATTAAGAGGGTCGCTACATTACCCCCTTCTTAGTAAGATAGCAGAAGGACTTTAAACGATATTATTAATTAAAATAATGTATTTGTTCTACGCGTGTCCTAAAAAAATGACACGCTGGAGGAGAAGTAGCAGAAGCAGCGTGCCTGGCCTTTTATTATTGTGAAGATGGGCTTCATTTGTCTTAAATTCACTGATTACATCTTCAATGCTAAAAGATTTATCAGGTTCGCTTTCTTTCGTCTCAACTTCATTTGACTTAAATTCACTGATTATCTCTTCAATGCTAAAAGATTTATCAGGTTCGTTTCCTATCAATTCAACTGCATTTATAAAATCATATGGCATTTCATTCCATTCAAATTCAATGTCATTAATCTTGTTTAGGGTACCATCAGCTAGCACTTCAAAAGTATCACTCCTTGGATACATTTCTTGCGTTATTCCTTATAAATGTTCAATAACGGACTGAATATTTTCAATTCCCTTTTCCATTAACTTTTCTTTTAAATTTGTTAAAACTGTTGTAGCAGTTTTAAATTGTTTTTCCGTTATATTAAAATTTTGAGTGGTTTCTTGTTGGTGGTGCAATTTTTCTAAGCGATTTTGAATACATTTCGAATAATCCACAGCTTCGTGGTCAAATGGGAACAAGCCACATTTTCTGAAACCGTTGGTAATCGTCTTGGGCTAGTGAAGCACCTGCTTCAATAATGGACTAAATGTATATTTTGTTAACACGTAGTTTACATTTTCGGGTTTTGCTTGCCAGTCCCTAACAGTTTTCTTCCAGTTGGATTTCAATGGTTTAAACACACTGACATCAGCAGGCTGCATTATATGTATATGGTATTCGGTGGAAGTGCATATAAAATTATTTGGTTTTTATGACAAAACTGGATGAGTTCTATAGATAGGTGAGATTTATGCCCATCGACTAACAGCAATATGGGTCTAGTCACTTTATTATCATAAAGCCATTGATTTAATCCATTTGCTATATATTCATAGAAGGTTCTCATCCACCCACTTTCTGATCTGCCTAAAAACCATCCTGTGGGTACACTATCAATAATAGCTTTATTACGCGACTCTCGTTAATTATTCACTTATGTCAATGCGCAAATTTCATTCTTTGATTCCTGGATCAAAGGACTTTATACGAGTTCCTTAATTGAGATCCAACCAAGAACTTTACGTGTTCCCCGTCTGAGATCTACCAAGAAACTTCACGTGTTCCCAGTTTGATCTCTACTGAAGAACTGCCTGCTCTCTTCCTTTCTTATTCTGGCTTCGTTCCCCCTATACAAATTTGGTTTTTTGAAGTGGGAATTTTTAATTTTATGAGCGAAATTGACTCTTCCATCCAGGTAACACAAAACCTTTACTCGCACACGCATCAAAATATTATTAACACTTTGTTTTTTAGAAATATGGCGCTGTTCATCATGTAGAAAATTATACACAGGATGTGGCATAAACTTTGTACTTTACAAATAAATTCAAAAATGTTCGTTTCATGTGTAAATCTGTTACAATTGATGGTTTTTGTAAAATTGATGCAAATATCGCTTTTTATACCAGTCAAATTAACTGGCTACTGATTTCAACTCAAATGTCTTCAAATTACCACCCTATCAATCCATCCGGACCTCTAAATCATGAAATATCACCACAATATATAACTAAAACACAGGAAATGCATATTATACTGTGTTTCATTTTGGAAAAGATTGAATTAGATTGCAGATACTGTGTTTGTGCATGGGCACAAAACAGTTTGTGGGTGAGTTAGAGCCGCAATTGTCAGCTTAAAAGATGCGCTATAACACAGTATCTGCATACATACATAAAAGTCATTTTTGAAAAAAATGTTGCTTACTGTGTTTCTGCTTGGAGCAGCCGAAGTGCAACATATTTCGCAATCTTCCTTCAAAGACTCAGATGTATGTTCTGGATTGTGCATATGGTACGATTCGCATAGTTCACATTCTTCGTTCCCTAATTTGGCGAAGGATATATTTTTCGATTTAAGTACTTTTCTGTACTTTTCATAGGAACAAATTAATTCTGGATACGTTTTTTGAAAGTCATTAAACATTAGGGTTACACTTAAATCACTCGGTAAATACAGCCGATTAGGAGCATGAACCCGTCTGTAGTGTGATACAGATGAATTAAACGAATCTATATGATTTTCTATTTGTGTATAATACAGCTTTTTGGGAGGAGGATGTTTACCACGTCGATCTGATTCATTTTGTACTTGATTATTGCTGTTAGCATTAGACCAAACTGAATGGATTATCCAATCATTAGTTCTTTTGTATCCCAGTGTCGTTGAGAAAAATTTTTACAAACTCGTCTTTTCGTATCACATGTGTCTTTCAAAAAATATGAAAATGTCTTGTTTTTCTTGAGCCTTCCATTTTTCGCCTTGGTTTTTTATTTTCAGTGGAATTCATTACAAATGTTCTTTTTTCTTTCCAGTTTAATAACCAAAATTCTTGATTAGTTTTCGTGCCGTCTTCCTCGGAGAGAAAACTCTGGCAGTTAAATTTACAATTTGTACAATACGGTTTAACTGTGTGTAGCGAACTTATCTTGTCTTTCTTCAATGCAGTTCGTACACTTTTGTCAAGTTTATATTTTTTTCTTTTTCTTTCTTCACCTTTTTTAGTGAAAGTTTCCACTGTTTCATAAGGATTTAAAAATATATAATTTTTAATGAAAGAATGATTTACAAATATACAGTTCGTGAAGTGATGGGGTTTCCTATAATACGTAATTTTTTTTAAATATGAGTTTTATACGAAAAACTTATCTTTAAATTCTTTGGAAGTGGCCCGACATAAATTGCATCTTTGTGCAGATTGCGTAGAAGTATCAGCATTGCAGACTTTTCCATCTATCATGGTAAACAGCGTTTTATAACTATGTAACTGTTACTTCTCTGCCATCAATTCCAAATTTTAATGGTTTTAGCGTTTTAGGAATGAGATTTGTTCCTCAATATACGCAGTTTTTTAATCCTTCGTAGATTCCGTACTTTCTTGTAGAAATTGCATTCTTATAGGCCGACAATAGCGAGGAGATGATGGTCTCGGATTTTTCCACAAAAGTTTACAACCGGAGTCCATAGATTCACAATAAAAAAATGTGAGTTGTAACGGCACAAGGGATGTTAGAAATATATTTGCATCGGAATTACTGTCATCCTGAAATTTCTGTTTGTATACATAGACCTTGGCCGGAACTTCCGTCACACTTTAGTGCAGTTGCTTGCGTCACAACTGCAATGTCCTTGATCATTTTTGACGAATTTAGGTATCCTGAAACGCGGAGACTCATTTGCGCTGCATAGCACAACTCCTCAGGGCTATGACTTTGCCGAAGTTCTTCTGTTCTTCGTCGTTTCGATCTCTCACTTGATGCAGCAAAGTCCACTGCCACGTTTCGTTGCATAGTCCTGCTTTACAGGACATTACAGTTTTGCTCAGTTCATCATCATGCTCAGTGTCTTCCCAAAAAGTCATTTCATCCCTACTGAGAAGGTATTGTCATCACTACTATTTAATCCACCGACACTTTCTTGAACAACTTCCACAATATCTTCCTACAGTCCCGTGAGTAATGTCCTGTTTCCGTATAGTTATAACACTTCACATTAGCGGCCGCTTCCGTGTTTTTGTTATTCACCGCACTGTCCAAATGTCCCACATTTGACGTTTTGTTATTGAACACGCTTGTTCTAGATTTCGCCATTGTCCTGTTTAATATTAAAATTTCACGTAATAGATTATTTGCATCTTCGTGTTTGTTCCCTAACAATCCCGGAATTCTTTTCGTTCTAATCCTGCTAAGATTTGTTCTTTCGTATCGCTGAATGTTAATTTCAATTGATAACACAACTTATGTTTTTGATGGAAATACGCTTCCACGTTTTGACGTTGATGTTGAACCTATTAACCATCTTTTTCCACATATCGCCAACACTTTCTTTTACGAAGAACGTTGCCTTGAAATGCTGTTCAAATTGAGCCCAATTTGTGATTTCCGCCTTGCACGTCTTCCACCAATCCTGCGCTGGTCCCGTTAAGTGGATTCTCACTGTTGCCAATTTAATTTTATCACTCCAAAAATGTAGCACTCCGCAATTATTTATACAATCTAACCATTCTACTTCTGATTCGCCTACATCACCATAAAATGATTGAATTGACTTACTTAAGTCCGGCATTACGCTAGATACTGGTCCATTAGTTTCCGCATACCTTGTACACTCTTGATGAGGTTTGTTCAATTGTGACATTAAAAAGATTCATAACATTGCATCTGTATGTGCCCTGCCCTCTTCCGATTTAATGAGTAGCTCAACTAATCGTTCTTCGAAATTCCGCTGGCTTGTGGTTAGCGCTGGTTGCGTACCCGCATATACGTCATCCACATCGCTTGCAATGTCGTTTTCTTCCGCCATCACACTATTTTTCTCACTTTAAAACACGAGTTAAATTATCATAAAATTTTATTTTCGATATCCCACTTCTGATTTGTTAAATGGTATCTTAATCAAACGCGATGATAATAAATTAAATACATTTATTCGACAAGATATTAAAATTATAATAATAATACACAAAATTGATCACACTAGATCATAAGTACACGCAAGTAACTAAAAGTCGCTTATCATACACACTCAACGCCAACTATACCCTTATGCATCTTTACAATAACGTAACAGTCAAATAATATTTTCAACATACTATATTATTAATTATTATTAGCAAAGAAACAGCAAAGGGAGCTGAATAAAATTCGCAGGCTCTCAATTATTTATTTTTGTTGTAAACTTATTGAATCAGGTACATCGGAGGCAAAACAAATTACCTTTCCAAAATTTGAATTATTACGAAGACAACTTCTACAAATACGTCTGTAAGAGCATCTCAACTAATGTTTAAAACTTATGGTAAAAGGAAAATTTTTTTCGAGATTTTACAATATTTGTTTAGGATTTATCAATTTTATGATAGGCCTCATACCGAATTGTTGCAATATTAGCTAAGGGTCCTTGTTCTTTAATAATAGTTGAATAATGTACCAAATTATGATATTTAGGTTTGAGAGGTTCATTAAATAATTTTAAATATAAAATGTGATGTTCTTGAATTAATTGTTTAAGTGATTAAGGGCCGGTTTTACAATTGGAGGTTTAGCATCGGCTCAACTAAGGGCCGATTCTACAAAGCAGGTATAAAGTACGAATAAGCTATACTGAGAATAAATCACACAGATTGCGTTCTACAATTGTCGTATAACGTTCTTGTTGGTATAAATTGTGGTTATACCTGGTTTAACTTATCCCTCTGAAAATGGTCGAATACCTGCTCGGATAAGTTATTCTTGTTTTCTATTGGTCAAATCCTGTCAAATCTAATATAAACCACATATAAACTATCATTTATTTTAAGGTTGGATTTTAGAGTTTGACAGTTGAATGATAATTTTATTTATTTCAAATTTGAAATTCAATTTATTGTTGTATTTCAAGTGCTTCTATTAAGTTATTTTATTAAATCATTACTTTGATTATTTATAATTAATTAATTGAGGTTTGTGAATTTAAAATTTTTGTAAAAATTCTTGTTATTGCTTATTGTTATTTATTAAGGTTTTTTTGTCATTTTTATTGTTTTTGGATATTTCATTCTCGACCCATGCTTTTAAAAGTTTCATTTTAATAAGTTACATTTTTATATAATTTATAAAGTAATTTGTAAAATTTTATAAAATAAAAATTATTACAAAAAATTTTAACTCTTTTTAATATTGAAAACATCTAATAGCAATAACCATTGCTAAAAATAATTTAAAAAAAAAGAGAATTTGTTTAATTTTCTGTTTAAACATCTTTTACAACAAAAACTATAACCAATAAATCAAATGAACGCTTCACAACGATGTCAAATAGTTATCCTATGGTCAAATATGCTGCGCAAATGACCTATAATTGGTGCGGAGGAACTAATTCCAGGTATAGTTATACCGACCGTGTATGAGCATTGTAGAACGCAAAAGCTTTTATACCTGGAATAAGGAATAAGTTATACTTCGAATAAGTTATACGGCGAATAACTAATCGGGACTTTATACCTGCTTTGTAGAATCGGCCCTAAGCCGATGCTCAGCTGAACCGCATCTATGCTTTACCTATGTAAAGCTTCAAGTTGAGCTCGGCTCAAGTACTAAGCGCACATTGTAAAACCCATAATTTGTAAAATTTGAAGCTCAAGGCTGGTTCAAAGTTGAGCTGAGCTTAAGCTTCTATTGTAAAACCGGCCCTAAGTGATATTACTCTCTTCTCGACTAATGCTTCTTGAACTTATGATGTTAACTATTGAAGTGTGCAAAGAGTCGGTAAATTTTAGACAGTTAAATTTGCTTAAAATTAATTGTGTCGATTTGAAGACATCAAAACTGGATGCAATTTGACGACACAAAAGAGATATTTTGTAACCCATGACACATAAAACAAACAAATTTGATTTTTCCATTTGTGACTTGGTGCGAATTTGTGTTCTGTTCTGAAAAGTGGAGAGTGATTTTTTGAATTAAGGCGGCAAAAGGATCGTGCATACTTACATTTATTGTTGCTATATTTTATTGTTATTTGGATGGTAATAGGGACTTTTGAGCAAGATTTGCGGCGAGCTGGTTGTCTTGTGCCTTTTGTGAAAGGAGACGGTTGTAAATTGCGGACGTCTTCGCGATTTTACAAAAGAAGACCTTTCTGCAAGCTTTTGTTGCCACAAAAGCTATTATATTGGCGATTAATAGTACAAGTGAGTTTGTTGAATATTTTACTGTGTAAAACTGAGGTTTTTACACTTTTTTGTGAATCGAGCACATTTTTCGATTTCATTATAAAATTTACGTTTTGGATGCCATCGCGTCTAAAATATCCTGAAAATCGATTATTTCATGATTGCTGCGTTATATAAATCAAGATTTATCCTATTTACCCATTTGATGTCTGAGAAATTGGATGATTTTAACCACGATTAAAATTTGGAGGTTAAATTTCTCAACACATGTCCGCATTTTTGTTGTTCGACACAGAAGCCGTGCAACTTTATTTAAATCGATTTACGAGATTTGAATACCACTTGAGAAGATTTCACTCATCACTTTCACTGTTTTCTTGCAAAGAAGAAAGATTTGAAAAGAATACAGGAGTCGACTACTGCTTGTACGACCAGGTCGGAAGCCACGCTGCCGTGCTGTTTGCCTACCACTCGACCCCAATAATCCAGACTACGAGGTACAGGGTGATTCAAAGATTTGTGTTTACCAAGAATTTTATGAAAAAGGTACAAAATTTTATATTTGTAAACATTTTTGATTTTATGCTATTTTATTACACATTTAACATTTACACAGTGTTAAGTGGAGGTATAGAATATTGTTTGCATTTAAATAATATCATCCAGTTTACACTGTGCACACAAGTACACAAATTTACATTCTCTTTGACAATTGTGTCAATTTTGTCTCAATTTGCTCCAGTCTTACATCAAATTAATTCAAATAAATTACCACTTGACTCTTTGCACTCTTTAATTGATCTTATCTCGCCGATACCTACAACTTGCAGATACTGCGGCCTTAAGTTTGCGAACCGACGTAAAGCTAGCTGGGACTCATTTGTTCGAGTGTACACATTGGGCGAGATTTTATTCCCGGTAGTATTACTTGGGGGTTTGATTGAGCCGTGTTTCACGACACTATATTGTACATAATTAAATACGGGTAATTATGAACTGCACCGATGGTCAAAGGGGCCCTAGGGGATATTTTTAATTAATTGTTAGTCGTGTTGTCAAAACGGCTCTGGAGCGCCCAGAGCGGCGCGAAGCGGAGTCGCGGAGAGTCAGTTGAATTGAAGAAAACATCTTCTGATCCGACTCCTTTGATTATTATGTTAATTTTCTTTTCTTTACTTTCCATCCGATCGAGTGTAATCTCTAGCGTTGCAGTGCTACCTTCGCATTCGTTGCAAATTTCGCAACGAATTTTCAGTGGCACAGAAGAAGGCTCCTCGACACCATCCATATTATTAGTTGAAGCAGTAGTTTCTGGAATTGTCTCGTTTTCAACAGGTAAAGGTCTATCTGTCACGTTGGATGAAATAAAGTCAACATCATTGAAGATGTTTTCATTTCTGGCACAATTCCAGTGGATTTGAAGCCACTTGTTATATTTCTCAAATTGATAGATAATTCATAAGCTATCCCAGCAAGTTCTGCAACTTCATATAGAGTAAACCTGGCAATCGTGCCCCACCATTCGAAGAATTGAAATAAACAACAGTGTCTTCCCAAAAAGTTATTTCATCCCTACTGATATTCGCGAAAGTATTGTCATCACTACTATTTAATCCACCGACACTTTCTTGAACAACTTCTACAATATCCTTATATGTTTCATTGCATAGTTCTGCTTTTTTTTAAATGTCTTGCTTTTGTATCAGCCAGCTTTTGTATAACTGATGCATCAGAAATGCTGAAACTTGTTCAATGAGACCCCCGGACATGACCCCGCTCCTCAGGGTAAACGTGATATGGGTTGAATGGGGATTATTTTTTTCTGCAAAAGTGAAGGCAAGATGTCTAATGTCTTTAAAGGTAGGACCATACCCAGCCTTTTCTAAAGTTTGCATGTATTGTACCAGCTTTTTTTCATTGCCTATGCCAAGACAAGCAGAAGGTCCCAAACCACTTTTTGTGTATTTGGCTGAATTAACTCTGCGCAAAAGGATCCTCAAAGGAATGCCAAATTCTTTAGAAACAGAATTGACACTTCGTGTCTGACCTTTCACTTCTCTAAGATCATCTTCTGTCAGTCAGCTCTGTTTGATATCCTCTTATAGTTAAGAGGCATCATTCACTGCAGAGGAAAATATTGAAGTGTGCAAAAAGTTAGTCAATTTATCCAGTTGAATTTTGCCTAAAATTAATTATGTCAATTTAACGACATTGAAGCTGGATGCAATTTGACGACACGAAAGAGATATTTTTGTAACCTATGACACATGAAACATACAATTTTGATTCTTCCATTTGTAACTTGACGAGAGTTTTGTGTTATCTAAAATGTGAAAACAGTGAAAGTTTGAATTGTGGCGGTAAAAATGTAGCGGATACTTACAAAATTTGTTCAGATTTTATTTTATAATTTTGGTAATTTGAACTTTGAAGCCAATTTGGCGAGGAAGTCTTGTCTTGTGCCGTGAGTGAAGGGAGACGTTTTGTAAATTGCGGACATCTTCGCGATTTTACAAAAGAAGACCTTTCTGCAAGCGTTTGTTGCCACAAAAGCTAATATATCGGCAATAAATAGTACAAGTGAGTTTGTTGAATATTTTATTGTGTAAAACGGAGGTTTTTACACTTTTTTGTGAATTTTTCGATTCCATTATAAATTTGCGTTTTGGATGTCATCGCGTCTAAAATATCCTGAAAATCGATTATTTCATGATTGCTGCGTTATATAAATCAAGGTTTATTCTACTAACCGACTTAGATGATTAAGTATTTGGATGATTTTAATCACAATTAAAATTTGGAGGTTAAATTTCTCGACACATGTCCACATTTTTACTGTTCGACACAAAAACCGTACAACTTTGTTTAAATCGAGGTTCGAGATTTAAATATCACATGAGAAGAATTCACTCATCGTTTTCACTGTTTTCTTGCAAAGAAGGAAGATTTGGACAAAAAACGGGAGACGATCGCTACCGGTACGACCAAACCAGAAGCCACGCTGCAGTGCAGTTTGCCTACCGTTCTACCCTAATAATTTCTACTACGAGGTACAGGGTGATTCAAAAACTTATGTACATGAAAAATTTAATGAATAAGGTACAGAACTTTATATTTGTAAACATTTTTGATTTTCTATTGATTTCTTACATTTTAAACATTTTCACAGTGTTAAATGGAGGTATAGGATATTGTTTGAATTTAAATAATACCATCCATTTTATACTGTGCACACAAGTACATAAATTTACATTCTCTTTGACTCTTGTGTCAATTTCGTCTCAATTTGCTCCAGCATTATATTTAAGTAATTCAAATAAATTACCACTTGACTCTTTGCACTCTTTAATTGACCTGCGAGCGCCGATACCTACAACCTGCAGATATTGTGGTCCCGAATTTGTGAACTAACTTAAAGCTAGCCGGACCTCTACTGTTCGAGTGTACACATTAGGCAAGATTTTATTCTCGGTAGTATTACTGGAGGGTCTAATTGAGCCGTGCAACACGACAATATATTGTGTAAGAAAGTAACTAAAACTACATTAGATAAATTTTTGACTTATAGGTATATAGCTTTTTTGTAATCATAAAGATGTTGTTTCGCAATAAAATCCAATAAATTTGTTTTTTGAATATGCCAGGCATCTTAACCCAAATGATGCATATCACCCCGTTTACACATTGGCATCTGCCCCCAAGAGCATGGGTAGCACATTCTTAGTATCACGCATCCATGCCTTATCTATCACATATTCACTAAAAAGCATGCAATTTTCAAGTTACAACAAAGTGACATGAAAACACAATAAGACACAATACCGCAATTTCCATGGTTAAATTCAAAATGTCAATTTTGGAGATTAACCAATGACTAAAAAATTATAACATTAAATTAAAGATTAAAAAAAAAAAGATTTTATTTAAAATTAAAAACTTTTATCGCATGCATATTCCGTATCGAGCGACAACCGTCACTCCGTGGCAACTTTTATAGCATACGACGAGACAGAATTACAGAGGCGCACGAGAAGAAAGGTGATAAATGAAGGTAGCTTATGTTTTTTTTTTGAAAAATTTTATATTTCACTATTTTTTCTTGTAAGCGGCAGGTGATTTTGAATAGCAAATATCTCCTTACAGGCACAATAATGGTAATTGTTGGTTGGTTTGAAAACGTGTTTATTTTATTAAAAAATAAATTATTGAGGTGTTGATATATTTTAATTTCACAGTAATATAACACAAAATTTATCCTTTCAATTGTTAAAAATTTGCATTCAGGTAAAAGAGTTTGTTTAATTTATTGTGAGTGATTCACCCATTGTACTTTTCAGCTAATAACATTTACATCAATCTATTATTTTTTGTTTATCGTTTTCCTCTTCTTCATCGGTCTTCTTCGTCATCATCTTCATCGGTGATTTTATTTTCATCATCGTGTTCTTCTTCATTATCAATCTTCGCGTCTCTTTTTTTTTATATCTATTCGTAAGGAATTCGTCAGTTATGTTACGCCCATTCTTCGTTAACATTATGAAATCACTGGTTGGACAACCCGCTTGGATCTTAACAGCAAAACAATCCGAAAGTTGCTTTAATTTTTTTAATTCCATTGCATGCAGATGAGAATATTTCCGTTGCACAGCATGAACTTGATTGTTTTTACTTCAAGCAAAATCAGGTCGTATGGTTGCATTCATGTACTATTAAGCATGTCGCCCGGTATCTAGCACGATCCTTCTACACCGTCATGACACATCGATTTTAGAGTACTGCTTATTAAATTTTTCGTAACTAAAGCGTAATCCTGACCTTCCTCTTTGAAATATAAGGTATCATTTTTCAAAGCGCGTTGAAATCTTTTTCGATGTCTGGCAGTATTATTGATGCTGCCCTTTTCAATTAATTCTATAACTGTAATTTTCTTTCCAAATGGATTTCTCACTTTGGATCCATGTCTGAATTGGGTAGGCAATCTCTTTTTTTTTTTTTTTAATTATAATAATTCTTTTTTATATCTATTCGTAAGGAATTCGTCAGTTATGTTACGTCCATTCTTCTTATTAGTGATTTTTTTTTCATCATCGTGTTCTTCTTCATTATCAATATTCTTCTCTGTTTTATATCTATTCGTAAGGAATTCGTCAGTTATTTACGCCCATCCTTCTTATTGGTGATTTTGTTTTCATCATCGTGTTCTTCTTCATTATCAATGTTCTTCTCTGTTTTATAACTATTCGTAAGGAATTCGTCAGTTATGTTACGCCCATCGTTCGTTATCATTATGAAATCACTGGTTAGACGATCCGCTTGGATCTTATCATCAGCTAAATAATCCGGAAGTTGCTTTAATTTTTTTAATTCCATTGCATGCAGATGAGAATATTTCCGTTGCACAGCAGAACTTCATTTTTTTTACTTCAAGCCAAAATTTTCGTAACTAAAGTGTAATCCTGACCATCCTCTTTGAAATATAAGGTATCATTTTCCAAAGCGCCTTGAAATCTTTTTCGATGTGTGGTGGTATTATTGACGCTGTCATGTTCAATCAATTCTATAACTGCAATTTTCTTTCCAAATGGATTTCTTACTTTGGATCCATGTCTGAATTGGGTAGCCAATCTCTTCTTTTTAAATTAATAATTCTTTTTTATATCTATTCGTAAGGAATTCGTCAGTTATGTTACGTCCATTCTTCTTATTAGTGATTTTGTTTTCATCATCGTTTTCTTCTTCATTATCAATATATTCTTCTCTGTTTTATATCTAATCCTAAGGAATTCGTAAGTTATTTACGCCCATCCTTCTTATTGGTGTTTTTGTTTTCATCATCGTGTTCTTCATTATCAATGTTCTTCTCTGTTTTATATCTATTCGTAAGGAATTCGGCAGTTATGTTACGCCCATCGTTCGTTATCATTATGAATCACTGGTTAGACGACCCGCTTGGATCTTATCATCAGCTAAATAATCGGGAAGTTGCTTTAATTTTTTTAATTCCGGTGCATGCAGATGAGAATATTTCCGTTGAACAACGTGAACTTCATTTTTTTTACTTCAAGCAAAATCAGGTCGTATGGTTGCATCCACGTACTATTAAACATGTCGCCAGGTATCTGGCACAATCTTTCTACACCGTCATGATACATCGATTTTAGAGTACTGCTTAAAATTTTCCTGACCTTCCTCTTTGAAATAATATAAGGTATCGTTTTCCAAAGCGCGTTGAAATCTTTTTTGATGTCTGGCAGTATTATTGACACTGCCCTGTTCGATTAATTCTTTAACTGTAATTTTCTTTCCAAATAGATTTCTCATTTTGGATCCATGTCTGAATTGGGTAGTCAATCACATTTTTCAGTGTAATTTACTTTTAACTGTTATTTTTTAAATATTTTTGGTTAAATATTAAGGGTATTCACACTCCCTTGTAAATTCCGTTGTATTCTGTATAAATACATCAAAATATACAAGGGAGTGTGAATACCCTTATTATAATGTTATAAAATACTATAATTATACATATAGTGTAATTTTGAAATTGGTAATGAGTTAAATCGTCCTATAATCGTTTAAGTATTTAATCCATTTTGTTACTATAAGCTTCAGCATTAAAAAATAAAAATAGACATTTTTATAATCTGGATTTGGTGGAAGTATTACACAATCTTCCTCCTACCCTAATCAAATTGTCAATATTCAGAAATGGATTGAACGCAAGTAGTGGCTAAGAGGCTTTTAACGAATTACCCTTTGATAATTTTATTTACCCTTTGACTCGTTGATATTTTTTGTTTTAAATTAGGAACTTGGAAAATTAGGACAATTAAAATTGCGCAAACAGCAGGCAAACAGACCGACTCTCGTTCATATCGAGGTACGAGGTTAGAATGTTAGAAACTGTATGTTTCCGTTTCATCCATCGACGACAGAGCCACCTAAAATGAGGTGGGAGATGGCGGGAATATTTAAAATCTTTTAATTATTTTATGACAATTATTATAATTGCTAACTTTATAATCATAAAACGTCATAAATTCTTAAAGTAACGTATTAAATAGCATTATTTAATACTAGATCTATATAAGACCTAAAGTCTTGGCATGCTCTTGTTTACCAAAGCTGAGGATGCCCGGATGAATATCCGCGTTCGGAACGTTTTTCAGCACCCTTGGATCGTTCGAGATCTACTTTCGCAAATTAAAACAGCCGGACTTGAGCACACTAACTTATAAGTTCTGAGCAAACGTGACAAACTTCGTCCACGCTGTCTGCACCGGATAGCAGGTTGTCGACGTAAAAGTCGTGCTTGATTATATTAGAGATAATCGGAGAAGTATTTTCGCAATCGATTCCTAACTGAAATAAAGAGCGTATGGCTAAGTAAGACGCAGAGGCGATGCCGTAGGTTACGGTATTCAAATCGTAAGTCTCTATTGGTTCTCAGGCGAAGAACGCCAAAGAATGCGCTGCAAGTGCCTTTGACTTGGGTCGATTTGCACCTGTCGGTACATTTTTTCTATGTCGGCTGATATTGCATAGATATGCTGTCTAAATTTTAATAAAATAGTGAACAGGTCTTGTTGCAAGGTTGGGCCAATCATTTGGATACTATTCAGGGAATGCCCTGTAGTGGTCCCTGATGACCCATTGAATACAACACGCAGTTTGGTTGTAAGGCTGTCGTCCTTGAGAACACCATGGTGTGGTAAATAATAAGAAATTTCAGAATTGGATTTAACCAATGTCATGTGGTTCAAGTCCCGGTATTCGTGCATGAACGCGAGATATCTGGTCTGTAGTTCTGGATTGGCCTTAAGGCGCCTTTCCAGTGCAAGAAATCTTTTCCTTGCTACAAACGCTGAGTCACCTAATACCGTAGGTGGTGTTTTGAAGGGAATTGAAACAATAAATCTTCCCTCTTCATTCCTCACCGTGTACTTAGCAAAATGTGCTTCGCAGGCATTTTCTTCTAATGAAAATACCTTTTTTGATGGATAAGTGTCCATTTCCCAAAACTTCGTCAGTTGATCTTGAATGTCAACCGAGGTAATGAGATGACATCTTGTTTGTGTTGACAACGCTGTTGTGTGTTGTGGTTGGACCGGCCACGATCCAACCAAATTGGGTTTTCTGAAGCATTGGCAAGTTGGGACGTAGCCGCCTCTACCCAATGCAAAAAAGTTGGAAAAATACGGGTGAGCCTATAAGAAGGTCGATTTCACCGGGTTTATTGAATGAAGGATCTGATAATACAATATCATTGGGTATCGTAAACCTATCTTGTTTGACATGAAAATTCGGTACACTGCCAGTAATGCGATTGATTACTATAAGTAGTAGAACATAAAATTTAATTATTCTTTTTTTGATCCAATCCAATATTTATTACACTAACCTAATAATTTATGGTGGCAGTGCGGGAGGGAGAAGAATGTTAACCAAATTTTCACTTGGAATCATTTAATATTTCTACCATTAATGTTATTTTGAGAAAATGAGGTAAAAGTTGTAAATTATAGAAATTACATCAATAATTACAGTAATCCACTTTTATTGGAATTCGCTTAATCATCAATATACTATGAGCACTTGACGAATATTTCTATAAAAATCGTGCTTAACATTCAATTTTTGAACTTACTTGGGTTTAACATGGAATTCATCGACATTTGCAGTTCTATCAGTCATTTACAAGCGCAAAAATAGCAAATTAAAATAATTTTTCACTAATAATCACAATTATTACTACTAATAGCAATTTTATTGGAATTCTCATTTCTATACCTAATCTTTTTTTTTTTTAGATGAAATGTTGGATACGGAAAGTCATGGTGTGGCCAGACGTGTACAAGATTTAGAGACACGAGTGCTGGAGCAGGGTGATGAATTAGTATGTCTCAAGCAACCCTTGCGGAAGCCTTGCGAAGGCTGAGCATCGTCGAAGGAATGCGTCTTCCAATTAGCTTTAACCAAGTTTCCTCGACGCCACCTACCCCAGTTCGAAACGGAATATCCAAAGAACAACTACGACTGAGACAACCCAATCTTTCAAGTGCCAAGTAAGCCATTCGAACCTGATTCGCTTAAGATCCTAACCCAACTTTTCTTTTAGACTACACACAGAATCTAAAGATGTTTATCGGAAAAGCTATTCTGGTTCTTCTTTACCCCAAAGACGTATTGTCCATTATCAATCGACGGGGTCTTTACATAGTGATAGTCCAAGTTCAAATAGTGTTTCGCCCATTCCTTATTCACCATCTCTAAGAGCTACGCCATTACCTGTAACCAAACGAAATCCGCCATTAACAAACGGTAATAATCAAAGTAATGGAATTGGATTGCATAAACGATGGAGTTCCACGGGTGACTTCAATAACACAATAAATTCGCCACAATCAAAGTGAGTTTGAATGGATTTTAACTGAATGAAAATTATTTTAGAAAAAAAATTATTCTAATCCCAAAAATAGAATTTTAACGTGGATGTCATATTTGACTACGCCCCCCCCCCGTCCATTGGTCGCATTTATTGTAGTCACATTTTATAACCCCTAGGGCAAGGACGCTTTTCTGGACGATCATTAAGAAAACTTTTAAATTTAACTCCGCCCAACTCTAAGGTTACATAAAGCAGGCTGGGTCTCGGGGTTCACGCAATTTTTCTGAAGGCCGCCCAATCTCGAAAATCGGGATTATGTTTTTGCAATTTAAAATGCGAAATGTAATTTGAAATAAATTTATGGTTTGGTGTGGTCAATTATGCAAGTAAACGGCAACTGAGGTACCTCCTAACTTTCAATAAACATTGGAGTAAAATTACGTCAAGCGAACGGACCGTCAACAGAGTGACGTGTGCTTTCAACAACTGGGCGGTTCTTAGCTGAATAATCGAAAGTTTACAATTGATTATTTCTTAAATTAGACCTCAAAAACAATTGCAATCATCACCACCATCATCTTAATATTTACCTTCTGCTTAATTTTGATCTGCAGCTAAAAAAAATTGCCTACCTCTGCCTTACTGCAGAAGACTTGCTTAGCTCAACCTCAGGTGTCGCATTTTTACATTCACAATACATTAAATGGGATTTAAGCATTTGAAAATCGTTCATTTTGAATCAATCCCGATATTTTATTGTAATTTAGATGAAATTGGAATTTGCCTTTTTGTATTTTCTCCGATTTCCTTCCAGAGTTTCATGGGAGGGGTGGGAAGGGCTTGTATTCTCTAATTATTATCTCCTCCACTAGACCATGCCCGTGATCTGATAAAAAAGCTCCACCGGCACCGGCCACTCAGTACAGTCACAAACTACCCTAAGTACCTTACTGCGGCCTATTTGCCGCATACGTGAACGGATGAAGGTTAAAATTGAAATAAAATTAATGAAGCAATCAGAGGGTGAGTTACGGAGATTAAAACACCACAAAGAGTTTAAATAATAATGTTGATCGCATCGGATAGGCAAACCTTATGGGAGTTCGTATTTACTTATTTAATTCAAGAAATTATCACTAGATGGCGATACAAAATTGGAACTTGCAATAAATTGCTATACCACCAATACAAACTAAGAATTATAATAACATACTAATTATTTATTATACCTTTCAATGTAGTAACGTCATCTGTACTTTTTATTTTATTTTAAAAAAAATTAAACTGTTACAACAAATCATTCAATATTAAAATTTTAAATCCTATATTGGCGGAGGCGGTGGTGGTCCTGATGGAAACGATGGTGCGACTCCGTTAAAATTTGGAATTGGAAGAGGTGGTCTCCATGAGGAGGGTGGAGGCGGCGGAGGAGGAAGGAAAACACCTGGGAGATTTGGATTCGGAATACCTTGCCAGTTAGGTGGTGGAGGAGGTATCATTTGTGATTGATAACATGGTGGAAATGGAGGAGGTGGAATTCCTGCTGCAAACGAGGAATGTGGCATTAGCTTAGGAGGAGGTGGAGGTGGCATGTTTACAGGCGGCGGTGGAGGAACCATATTCGGCTGTACTGGCTCAACTCGTCGACTCATGATTGGTCCATCAGCAAACAATTGATGAGGACGATCATCTTGGAACAACGGATTTTGGGCAGCAAGGAGACGTTCCGCTGCCGAACCGTGCCTCTCTCCTTTTCCATCTTTCTTAAACGCATACGAAATCGTAATTGCACGATTACATAAATATTGCCCACTCATAGCCTGAATGGCAGCGTCGGACGCGTTAAAACTAGCGAAATTTACGAATGCGAAACCTTTCGAATTACCTGTCTCTAAATCCCTCATGATTTTAGGCGTCTGCAGGATAACACCAAATGCCGAAAAAGTATCATACAACAATTTTTCGTCCACATCCACATCCAAATTTCCTATAAATACGTTCGCTCCCACGTCCAAATTTTTCTGGTGCGACGAAGCTTTATTTACGCGGATTGGTTTTCCGTACAACCTGATCATGTTCATAATTTTGATCGCATAATCCGCGTCTTCTTCGCCCATGAATTCAACAAAACCGTATCCTTGGTGTTCCATCGATACTCGATCTTTCGGCATGTGGACGTTCAAAACAGGTCCCGCTTGAAGGAAAAGCTCCCACAATAGCGAATCTGTGACTTTCTCGTCCAAGTTTCCCACGTAAATTGTAGCATCGCGATTTCTCTCCGTGATTGGTGCACTGGCCATTTTTTAGGTTAATTTTGCGTTTAAGAAAAAAACTCAAGGGTTTTCTATTTTCAAAGCTTACATTATATAGGAAAATGTTATTATGCCAACTTAACGAAGTTAAGAGGATTAAGATTAACTGTTGATGGTTTAGAAATCCGATGGATGAAGGATAAAACCACCTGTGATTGGTTCACTCAATTATTACCAACCTAAAAGTTTTTTATAGTGCCACCTTTCGATAATCTTTTGAATTTCTGCAGGTGTTTTCGAAATTCTCATAAGGTTTGCTTATCCGATACAATATCATTAAAGAAAATTAATAATAAAAACTCTCTGAACATACAACATCGCATTACATTAACTATTACTTAAAAACATAAAAGTTCATAGTCTCGTGGAAGTTCAAGGTTCATAAACACAACTAAAACGTAACACGACAATACTTTTTTAATCATAAAAAATTAATTTTGTAGCAAGAAACTTTCAAACCTTAGACAACAAACTTATAAATATTAAAAAAATGTTGACATTCTTTATGATACTTCCTTATCAACATTCCTCGTTGGCCCCCAAAATGTCAAGTTTTCTCAAATGGGAAGGGGGAGATTTATACACCAACACATCTCCTTAGATACGCCACCGCACAAATCTGTTATTTTTCAACTAAAAAGACATGGAAGAAATCAGACAAGAAGGATTCTGGAGCACTGCTCTTTTGGTTATTGATTAATTACCTAATAGCGTTGCTGTTAAGGTTGCAGATACTCCCCTGTTCGATTTGCAGATTTCAAGATTACGGGGTCGTTATTTCTCAGTGCAATTATTTCGAGTAGGTACTTTTTAATTATTGCGCTAAATTGCGTAATCTTGTTGTCCTTGCAGGGTAAGCGCACACAGGTTTTTTTTTTTATAATCGGATCCAAGATTCAAGATTCGGACGACTTGAAAATTACCTTCCGAATCGCGTACCTTGGCGGTTGCCGTAGGTAATAGAATTTGTTGAGAATTCGAGCAGAAGGCCGAAATACTCTTCGTTGACTCAACGATCTCATCCTCTGTAGTATCATTAACCTCTGGCTGCACAAGAGCTGTAACCTTTTTCTCTTCGTGCAACAGCGAGTGATGCCTTGCCTTGCAGGTCTTGCACGAATACTTTTATTGACATTTGGTCAAGAAATGACTATCAGAAAGACAATTGAAACACAATTTAAGCGCTTGTACCTTGCTCGAACGAGCCTGTGGTGTTCATTTTGTAAATTCTTGGCATGCACTTATGTATGAAGTGATTGCCTTTGCAATAGACACAGCCAGCATCGCTGGTAACAAATGATTTTGACATTAACTTTGGTTTCTCGGGATGTGCCTTCGCGTTCCGTTTCTTGACGTTTTCTAAAAAATTATTAGAATGTTTGGTCAAGAAGACCTTCAATTCCTTTAACGTAGGCAAAATTGCCTCATCCGCGTTCAGAACTTTTTCCCATTCTCTGTGGGTGTCATTATCTAATTTGTTAGAAACCAAATAAACCACAATTGCTTCAAATAATTCGTCAGCATTTGCCAGCGTGAGCAGCGAACTAACGTGTTTACCTATCGCGTCAGTCATCTTTCTAAGGTCTTTAGAAGACTCCTGTTTCATTACTTTTAACCCTAATATAGCAGTCAAATTCTTTTTGATAATTAGCTTGGGTTGATCATACCGATCCAACATTGTCGTCCAAGCTATTTCGTAGTTACAAATCGAGTGATTTTATTACATCTGCTGGTTCACCGGAAAGAGATGACTTCAAGTAGTGAAGCTTAGTTATGTCATTTAAATCTGCGTTCTCGTGAATTAAATTTTGGTATATTGATTTAAATTCAATCCACGAATCGGCTTGTCCGTTAAACTTAACAAGATTTATTTTTGGCAAGTTTACCCTTTTTGAATTTGTGTATGAGCTAGTTCTCTAGCATCCGCTCTGAAGCATCCATTCATTCCATCCAAAATTTTCTTCCCGTTGGGCTCGCTGACTGCATTTTTGGCTGAATCAAAATGCTTGAAAGTTACAAATTCAAAAACCCCTAGATTTGCCACTTTCGTCTATCATTATTTTAATACTAAAAATTTCTCCCATTTTTCCAAAAATGTCGTTTAATTCCTTTTCTCCAGTTTCTACCCCAACGTTTTTAACGTATACATCTGGATGTGTATATTTCCAACATATTAGGAAGAGTCGCGAGTCGTTTCTATTTTTTCATCAGTTTTTTGCTTTTTATATTCTATAGACCCTGTAGTGGGGGGCATTGACTTCCTGGTTCTTAAATTGTGAAGATTCTTCTTCGGATTTTCTTCCTTCCAACTGTAACAAGATCTTATTCACATCAAGATTTTGATCGACGTATCCTAGAACAACTACGAAATTCACCCCAAAGCCATCGACTTCTATGTAAGAGATTTCAGTGTCTGGTTGACTGTTTCCTCCAAACTCTTCCAAAAAAAGTTCTGTCATAATCTTTTTGGATAAGGTAAAATTAATCAATCTTAGTTCTTCATCTTCCTGCAACAACAACATTTAAGTTAAATACCGCATCAGAGCTATGGCGGTAGGCTCCTTTGTTATTTTGACCAAATTGCAAAATAATTCGACAGCTGTAAAATAATGGAAGAACAATAATTAATTTAATATTTTTGTATTAACATCATATTAATGTGATTAATAAATTTGACTTAAAAATTTGTTACACAAATTAACTTACTGTTTTTGTAGTATGGCAGGGTGTATCGTCTTCCTGATAAAACCATTCCTTGTTTTCAGCCTACAAGTTCGTCACCGATGGTTCCAAACTTGTCTCTAAAATTTCGATATAAATTTTGATGTTTACCGAACCTTGTGTAATATTTAGGTTGCCTAATTTACCCTGGGAGAAGCAACCCCAGGTTGCATAATAACAAGTCTACCACGTGTAGTATATTGTATATCGTGGGGATAGGTATTCGCCTGGAAAACGACGCACGTATCTTCGTATCTGTAAAAGTTGCTTTGGTGCCCTATTTGTTAGTAGGTGTTATGTATTAAAATAAATGGATAATTGTGACTATCACCAATATTCCACTCATTAACAATGGAATCTCATGGTGTCTAATAAGCGTCCACTTAGGCGCTTTAACTTCGCGTTCGGTTCATCCCACAACGCCAGTTCTGCTTACCAAAAATGGCCCACTTGGCACTCAGATTCGTAATATTATTCGCGGCTTCAAAAACGCGCGCCCGCCGCGCCCGACCGCGAAGAACAAACACGTTCCGAAGAACCTTTCCGGGAGGGTGACCATAGTCCTGCGCTTGTACCAAAGATGCATCATAAAATAGCTAAGGCATTCTTCTTTTCTTATTGGTACAGCTGCGATCGCGGGACCTCGATGGAGATCTACTGAAGTCCCTCTTCCTTTTGGTGGTTCTGTTGTCATCTCTACTATGTTCATATCGTGCAGAATTTTGACGTGGTTCGCGGTCGTATCCTGACCGTCTGTTACTGTTACGATTACGATGTATTCCTTCCAAGTTACGAGGATATAAATTGAAGAAGCGGCTTCCAAATCTGCAGCGACCTGGCAAAAAGAACTTGCATACTGGGCGTGAGTTCCTATTAGGTAACGTTTTGGAGTTCTTGTTACTCCTCTCCCGGTCAAAATCGGAAGAGTCGCTAAATTCCATGAATTGATTTTCGACAGCATTATCCTTCGGTGAATTAGTGGTGGATGGAATGTTAACGCTGTCGATTAATGGAAGCCCAAATCTATCAGAATTTTGGACTATAGTGTCATCTGCATCGCTGCATTCCCTTTCTTCCAATTCCACTGAATTATCGGTCGAATTGTTAGTAGGCGATGGTACAGCGAAGCTGTCTGTAATGGGAATTTCTAATACAGCTGAAATGATGCTGTTGAATGCTCCTAGTTCTGTGTCGTTCTCGTCGGAGCGCTTCCGTTTATTAGAAACGGATGGAGATTGCTGCGAAGAATTGATGTGAGGAGTTGTGGTTCCTAAAATATCCTCATTGTCGCTATCAGAAAATGATAATTCGGTATAAAGTGAAGAATGGTTTTGAGGAGTTGTGAAACTATCCTCCTTGTCGCTGGCAGAATAAGATAATTTGACCTTATTTGGCTGTAGTTCCGCTTTCTTATCCTTATGTAAATTTAAAATTTACATTGGAGGTCTTTAAGAAACTAAATTCTGATTGCAGATCTTCTTGCTTTAATCGTCTGGGATATAGTTATCTTCTCTATTTACCATCGCCAAAATTTGATTTTGATTTTCTTGTTTCTGGTTCACTGATTCAATGTATAAGTTGTGCAGCGTTTCAGCCAACTCAATCGGTATATTAACCACGGGTAAATATCCTTCACATTCGAGTTTACCGGTTTCGAACTTATAATCTAGTTCATCTTCACTTTTGTAGTCGTGAAGATGAACTATCCCCCTCATACCCGAGAGTTTTTATCGTTCTTACTATTTGGGGTGAGATTCTTTACTTATGTGAATGAACGAGTCTCTGCCACCGGTGAACATTGAAGGTTTTCAATGCGAAGTTCACAATAACAACAAGCGCCTATCAGTATCGGACAAATCAATCACCGTAACGCCACGAAATGCAAAGCCAGAATTATCTGGGCAAAACATCTGGGGCCCCTCATATCACACCCCTCAGTATTGTGATCAGAGGCCCAGTATCGGAAACATCTTTGCAAAATCCTGGGTCTGCAGGAATTGGCTAATCCAATTCTTGTGTTTCTTGTTTCGAGGATCCTTTTTGAGCTTGCCCCATCTATCTTAATTATGGCCTTCTTGGTTTTGCCAAAGGCTTTCCTTATTTGGATCGATTCTATAGGTAGTGTTCCTCCTGTGATCCTCTTTATGTCTTTTTGAACTATATGTTAGCCAGTCGATGTCCTTAATCTCTAGGCTAACAGTCCTGGTCTTGAATTTTACATTGCTTTATTTTTTTAATGTGACTTGGAAATGATCCGATTCACACTCTTCTCCGACTGTTTCAATTAGAACATGCCCATCTCTGGGTCTCTCTAATCTTACCCGCCCTCTCGTCTAGCGCCTCTCTCACGTTCTGTAGTACTTTTCGTAAGGACAGTCCTTTATTACATTGAGAAGCACGGCAGGTGCTATCTTCTTGTTCCGCTTGTTATTTTTTAAGGCGTTATTCTGATTATTGCGACGGTTTTGTTTATTTCGTTGCGTTTTTTCCAAGGTTCCATCGTATGGAGCCCCTCATTGTCTTGTGTTTTACATGTTCCTTTTGTAGGGATTTTTCCTGTTGTTGTTATTTGCCCACCCCTTCTACTGTGCTTTCGCGACTTTTTTTTTTCTGTAACGTGATTTCGACCACGTTTACTTATTTATAATTTATGAGATAAATCCATGTACAAGCAATTAACAGCAAGTTAATGGACGATAAAAAACTTACAAAATAAAATAAAGAAAGGAAAAGAACAAAAATCTGCATATCATATTATACGAAATTATTAGTTCTTTGATGCAATAACTATAATTTATTATTCAATGTTTTTAAAAATTTTATTAGTTTAATTTATTATGATAATTATGAGAAAAGCGCAAATATTAATTAGTTCTTCAATGAGAACCGAATTCGTTAATCCATTTTACATAATTTTCTAAATCCTCCGTAGAAACACTCTTGTTGTTCTTAATAATTGCTTCGCTAAAATCGCGAGCTGTTACAGGAAGCTTTAACAAATCATTTGCCAATTTTTCAATTTCATCAAATTGAAGACCAACCATACGTCTTCGCATGGGCATCATTGCAGCGTCTCTACATACGTTAGTAATATCGGCACACGAATATCCTTCTATTTTCACAGCTAACTCAACTAATTTAACATCACTATCCATCTTAACATCTTTCATCCTCAGCTGCAGGAGCTTCTTACGTTCTTCTGTTCTGAAAGAGGAATATATAATATAGTAAGC
The DNA here is from genome assembly GCA_958510855.1 of Rhagonycha lutea. NCBI lineage: Eukaryota > Metazoa > Arthropoda > Insecta > Coleoptera > Cantharidae > Rhagonycha > Rhagonycha lutea. The sequence continues at coordinate 23,974,449 of OY294041.1, read as the reverse complement.
TTTTCTAATCTCCTACGCAAAGCTTTATCCAAGTCCCATGGACAATTATTTGCGGCTAACACCATGACCATTTTTTCTGATTCTTCGTTATTAGTGACGATTCCATCCATTTGACCAGCAATTCTGATTTACTCGCCGAGAAGCTTCATGTTCAGATCTAGAACCTCTACGGGAACAAAGGGAATCAATTTCATGGATAAATATAGTACTTGGAACATAAAACCGAGAAATTTCGAACAACAAGCGTAATCCATTTTTTCCGATTCACCATGGTATTTCGATGACAGAGACGATGCTGAAATGTTGAAAAAATTGTTTCACATTCCGTTGTAATGATTGACCGTTGTCGTCATGATCATCACTGTCATCGCCATTTTCGTTTTCTTCTTTTCTTTAATTGAATCAGTTATTGCTGAAACAACCTAAGTCACTTTTTATAGATGTTCAGGAAACGTAAAAAACGTTTCACTGTTAGGTAAGCAACCTGCTAAACCGAAAATTTCTAATATCGTTTTCTGCCATAAAGGATATACTTTCTTAAGTTTTTTAGCACCAAACGATGCGGAATTGTCGAAAATATGTTTTCCATGTGTTAACTCAATTTGGCCAAAAAGTGACTTAGGTTGTTTCTGAAATAACTGATTCAATTGAAGTATTATCTTTTTTCTCTTTAGTATCATAATCATGTGTTTTCAACTCGTTGCCTTCTTGGCTTTTTAGCAAAGAGAGTTCTGATTTTCTAAAATCTCTTCTCTTGTTACCTTTTTTCTTCTTACTGTTTTCTGGAATTAGTAGAAGATGCGCCAAAAAATTGGCGCTTGTTTGTGGTTATTATTTTCTGAAATCGGTGGTTCATCTTCCAAATCAGAATTATCGTCTTCTTTATAAAATGATATTTTCACTGGTGGATTTTCATTTGATTTTCGGCTTGCGAGTTTTTTGATCTCAGTAAATTGGAGCTCAACTTTCTGCTATATGGCTCTCCACTTATCAATAAGCTGAGATCTATTAGAAACCTTTTGATTAATCATTTTTAGTCCATCTTGGTATATACATATCTTCAGAAGTATTCTTCTTTTTCTCTTTAGTTATATACTAAGATCAAGAAGATCTGTGCAAATTGGCGCATGTTTGTGGTTGTTATTTTTTGGAATCGGTGGTTCCAGAAAATTTATGGTTATTTAAATGTGATAAACGATGCAAGAGTGAGTGGTTTGCATACATACCTGTAATCTCTTTGATGATCATCGACATGTCGAGCCGAATATTGAGGTTCCTCTTTTCCAGAAGTTGCAGGCTGTTTATTGCTTGGCAAACTTTCAGCGATGTTGCCCACATTTCGGCTTTTGATTGAATGATTTAAATTAGCGGAGGAAGTCGTTTCCACAGCCTTACACTCAGCCACCTCCTGTTTTTTGGAAACGTTTTTAGAGACCCTTTTCCGATCTTTTTCGTTTAACTGACCACCCTCTTGATTTAGTACATTATCATTTCGTGGTACCGACTATTCATTTAAGGGCTTTGCTTTAGCAAAAGTTCTTACACTATCTTCTGGTTTGGCCAAGTTCATTTACATTTTTGATTGCCGTTTCTTGTCCTAAACTGGAAGGTTCTGGTTGTTCAAGGTTGTTGGATGCAACGCTGCCAGTTACATAACCACTATTATAACACGTACGGTTTAAAGAAGTGGAAGCCAGTTCATCATAGTGAACAAAAAATTCATCACGATCAATTTCTTCAGGATTATGCAGTCTTCTCGTTTTCCCAGGTCCATTTAGATATTTACTTACAGTTTGGTGTGCTAAACTCGAAGGGGCTGGTTGCTCAAGGTCGTTGAAAGGAACTTGATTTTGACGACATTGCAAACGTTACAACATTACATCGGATATATTTTCATGTAAATTTTGAATGAGTAGTACATAATTTCCGATTTCTTTAAAGTGGAATTGGAATTCGCCCACATCATTCTCATAGGACGGTTCAGCAAATAATCGAAGTTCATGCTATCCAAGGCTTCTTCTGCGTGAGCATGTGAATAAAATGTGACGTAGGCATAACCAAGCGAAACATTATTCGTCGAGTTTCGGCATAAATGTATTTGATAGATTTGTCCAACCAATAAAAACGTTTTGTTTACAGCAGCTTCATCGATATCTGGATGTAAATTTCCAACATATTTTATAAGGATAAGTTCCGAGTAATTTCCATTTTTTAGTTTTCTGCTTTCAATATATCATTTCGCTAATTTGATTGCTATTTAATAATTATTATTTCAAAATTTAGCCATTTATAGGGATTTAATCCTGTCAGCAATTGATCCGCTTATTATTAGATTATCCTTTAATCCAATAACACATTGATTAAATTTTTTTTTATTTATTGAAATTAAATAAATTATTAAAAATAAACAAAAAACCCGGCTGCGTTAAAAAATGCGGGGAAAGTGAAGAAATGTCAGTGACGGAGTTTTGAGGTTGATTTATTTACCATTTAAATAATCATTTACATAATTTAAAAGAAAAGTTTGCCGATACAGTGCAAGTTATTTCTATTTTTGTTCAGTTTTTTGCTTTTTATATTCTATAGACCCTGTAGTGGGGGCATTAACTTCCTGGCTCTTAATTTGTGAAGATTCTTCTTCGGATTTTCTTTCTTCCAACTACTGTAACAAGACCTTTTCATATGAAGATCCTGATCGATGTATCCTCGAACAACTACGAAATTCACACCAAAGCCATCGACTTCTATGTAAGAGATTTCAGTGTCTGGCTGATTGTTCCCTCCAAACTCTTAGAAAAAAAGTTCTGTCATAATCATTTTGGATAAGGTAAAATTAATCAATCTTAGTTCTTCATCTTCCTGCAACAACAACATTTAAGTTAAATACCGCATCAGAGCTTTGGCGGTAAGCTCCTTTGTTATTTTGACCGCATTGCAAAATAATTCGACAGCTGTAAAAAAATGGAAAAACAATAATAAATTTAATATTTTGGTATTAACATCATACTATTATTAATAAATTTGACTTAAAAATTTGTTACACAAATTAACTTACTGTTTTTGTAGTATGGCAGGGTGCATCGTCTTGCTGATAAAACCATTCCATGTTTTCAGCCTACAAGTTGGTCACCGATGGTTCCAAACTTGTCTCTAAAATTTCGATATAAATTTTATTGTTTACCAAACCTTGTGTAATATTTAGGTTACTTACTTTACCCTGGGAGAAGCAATCCCAGGTTGCATAATAACAAGTCTACCACGTGTAGTATATTGCATATCGTGGGGATAGGTATTCGCTTGGAAAACGACGCACGTATCTGTAAAAGTTGCTTTGGTGACCTATTTGTTAGTAGGTGGTTATGTATTAAAATAAATGGATAATTGTGGCTATCGCCAATATTCCACTCATTAACAATGGAAACTAATGCGTCGGATAAGTTTTCAGCAGTATGATCTTCGACTAGGTTATAACAACCTAAACATATACTTTTTAATTCAAAATCATTTCTGATAAAATGAGTTGCCACTACTATAAAAGGAGAATTTGCTGTAGATGTCCAACAATCTGCAGTAAATGAAAAATATTGGGCGGTTTTTAAAATTTGAGATATGGCTTTAGTCTTATTAAAAAGAAACGATAATTTTGAATCTACAATTATTGTTTTTCTACTAGGTAAAGTATAGCTAGGATTTAAAGCCCTGACAAATTTTTTAAAACCAGCCTTTGCTACTAAACTAAACGGATGCATTTCAGAAACTAATATAAAGTAAGTTAAAACAGAATCTATTATTATTTTTCCCCTGCTTTTAAGTGTGTACCTTTGCATTGAAGATTGATGTAATTTTTCGATATCTGATATATTTATTTATTTATTATTATCATCAAAAATCATTACATTAGATAAATATTGTCTTTTTTCTGAGATACAATCTAAGATTTTTCAACAGATGATTAGCTATTAATTGAAAAGAAAGCAGGTTTGCATTGAAGTTATTGTAAAGGAAAAATGATAAAAAAAACCTTTTCCAAAAATCGTCATAGAAACAACACTTCCCTGCGTATCTACGCGCAGGGAAATTGAATTATACTGACTAGTCAGGTAATGTCAGTAATTGATTTTTTCAATGTGTTTTGACACATTGACAAACTTGATTTTTGTTAATTTTAAAAATGTGGTTCAAGTTTTGACACATTGACAAACTTGATTTTTGCTCATTTTAAAAATGTTGTTCAATTATTGTTTTAAAATTTCGATTTTTTACGATTTTTGGAAAAATTTAATACAAAATACGTCAGGAAAATATCTCACTTTACTCGGAGCTCTAAAATACTCGGCACGAAGTGCCTCGTATTTCAACATTGCTCCTCGTCAGTAATATATCATTTTCCTGACTTTCATGTAAATAACTATTATCTGAATTAATCCTTCGCAGAAGGTGCTATACAATATTTACACTATTTATATTATTTACATTAATTACACTTCTGGGTGATTTACCAGATCTTGAATTAGAGTGAACTCGGAGTCGATGCATCGAAGTTGAAATCTTTCTACTAGTTTTTGGATATAGTTTGCAATTAGTTCATATCCAGTATCTATATGCAGTTGTTTGGTGGAGTAGAGCCATGGTAGATTGTAGATTATTTTGAGATTTTTGTTTTGGATCACTTGTAGCTTCTTAATGTGTACGTTAGCTGTTTTTGACCATACGGGGCATCCATATGTAATAATGGGGCGTATAATGGTTTTATAGATAATATTTTTGTTTTTTTGGGATAGTTTGGACTTTTCTGCCATAATTGGATAGAGGCTTCTGCCACACTTAAGCGCTTTATTTCTAGTTTGGTCAATATGTGGTCCAAAGGTAAGTTTTTTGTCTAATGTGACTCCCAAATATTTTACTGTGTTGGTAAAAGGTACCTCTGAGTTGTCAGTATTGAAGTTTGTTTGTGGTTGACGTTTTGTTGATTTATTAAACGGAAAGATAATAGCTTGAGTTTTTTCGTCGTTTAGTTTAATTTTCCATTTGTGGAGGTATTTTTTGCAGCATTTAAAACCGCTTTGAAGTTTTTTAATTATACTTTTAGTCAATTTACCATCCGTACTAAGACCAGTATCATCCGCAAAAAACATTATGTCACAGTTCTTGGGTTTCTTGAAATCAGAGATGAATATCGAGTATAGTAATGGCGATAACACGGAACCTTGAGGTAACCCTGCAATAATATCCTTGATATCTGAATGCGAATCGTTTATTGCTACGATAAATTTTCGATCACTTACAAATGATTTTATGATTTTGAGAAAATATTTTGGAATGCTGCAAGTGCTCATTTTGTATATTAATCCTTGGTGCCAAACCGAGTCAAAAGCCTTCTCAATATCCAACAATATCAATCCAGTGGATCTGCGAAAAAATTTATTATGTTTGATTCTCTTAATCAATCGTTTTATCTGATGTATGGTCGAATGTTGCGGTCTAAATCCAAACTGTTCTTTAGGAATGATGTTTTTTTCAAATACAAATTTAGAAAGTCTCTCATAGATTATTCGTTCGAGTAGTTTACCAAGGCAACTAAGAAGACTGATCGGCCTATAACTTGTGGGTAATTTATGATCTTTGCCAGGTTTTGGTATAGGTAGGATTTTGGCTGTTTTGAATAAAGTTGGAAAGTAGCCTATTCTGATACATCCGTTAAATATGCTGCAGATGAGTTCTAATGTTTTCTTAGGAAGCGCTTTCAGTAATATGTTATCTATACCATCTAATCCAGGGGCTTTTCCTGGTTTCAGCTTCTTTATAATGCTTTTCAGTTCAGCGACCGTCGTAAACGTTGCATGATCGTCGTTACTTTCGTTGTCTTGGTTTAATCGATTAAAAAATGCTGCCACTTTCTTATCGATTGAGTGTTTAAAGTTAGATGTTAAGGAGTGAGACTTTTCAAAGGTGTTGGCAATGGCATTTGCTTTCTCGGTGTTAGTAAAAAAAACATTTCCATTTTCTTGTAGTTTACCGATAATTCGACTATATTTTCCTCTAATTCCTTTTGCAATTTTCCAGAACTTTTTGTCACCACTTTCTAGTTTGCTGAGCATTTTTGACCAGTTATTATTGCGGTCGATGATAACATTTTCTTTTATAAGTTGATTGTTTAAATTAATAATGGTTTTGAGTATAGCTTTTTGCGTTGGATCTAAACATCGTTGCCATTTCCTTTTAATCGCGTTTCTGTTACGTATACAAGATAGAGTTGTTTGTGAAATTTCCAAAAAGTTATTTTTCTTCTTTGTAAATGGAACTGTTTGTAATTTAGCATCTAATATAGTTTTTGAAAGCTTGCTAATGGATCTTTCAATTTCCTCTGGGGTATAATCTGTTATTTTAAGGATATGCGTAGAGTTAATCTCTCTATTAATGTATGCCCGAAAAGCTTTCCAATCTGCATGTCTATAGTCCGGTGTTTCTTGGCATGTTTTTTCAATTGCGTCAGCATCAATTATACAAGATATTGGGGAGTGATCTGACATTAGTTGATCAGCGTGATTCTGTAAAGGTGAAATATATAATGTGGAATTTGACAACAGAATATCAATGGTAGATGGAGTAGCACCAGAGTGTGGATAATGTGTTGGGGAGTCTGGGTGGTATACGTAAAAATGTGATCTCAGTTGTAAATTATGTAGTATTCTACCAGCTGTATTGCTTCGTGTACAGTTCCATGCAGTATTTCGAGCATTAAAGTCTCCAAATATCAGGAATTCTTTGTTACTGGGTGTTAGTTTTTTAACATCTGACTCGAAGGTATTGAGGTACTTTGGGTTGTAGGCTGAGGTAAGTATAATATCACGTCCATTTATATTAACTGAGATAGAGATGTGCTCAATATTTTTGGTGTTGTACATAGGCATCATCGAATGTTTGATGGACTTGTGGATACCTATCGCCACACCTCCTCCTCGGGTGCCGTCTCGATCATTTCGGTAAATTGAGTAGTTGTTTATGTAGAGTTTGTGATGCTGTTTAAGAAAAGTTTCATTCAGCATGATGACATCAATATTTTCTTTTTCTAGAAGTAGTTGGAGTTGTCTGATAGTTGATAAGTTCGTAATGCTTTGAGCATTCCTATGCATAATCTTGAGTTTCTTATTATCGTACTGCATATTTAAGGAGTGACATTATAACTTGCATTTGGTCAAGCTTTGTTGTGCATTTATCTAGCTGATCTACTGCATTAACAAATATATTAAAGAGTTCATCGATAGTTAGCAGTTCTTCATTTGAATTAACTGCTGTTTTCTTGAGTTGGTTTGAGTATAATTCATTTATAGGATTATGAATTGCAGGTGCTGATAGTACTTGACTATTTGTTTTTAAAGGTGGATAGTCTCTAAGGTTTATGTTGTGTGTAGTGGCATTGCTAATTTGCCTTGCTTTTTGATTTTTTAGGATGTTGCGATGGTTGACATTGTTCCTAATTTCTAAATATTCTTTACGACTTGGGCAATTAGGGTCGTTTGCCTTATGGTTAGTATTAGCAAGCTTCTTTGCTGTACAATTAAAGCAAGTAAATTTAATAGTCGTGTCTTGTGTTCTGTCTTTAATTGGCAGTTTGCAGCATCATGTGTATTACTTGCACATAATAAGCAGATGTTTGTGCGATGACAGTTTTCAGCCCCATGTCCAAACATAGAGCAGTTTCTACATTGCGTAGGTCCTTCGTATTTTGGTGAGTATGGTTTCCAATCTACAATTATGTGGTTGATTGATCTAACATTTTTTAAATGTTTCAGCGTGATTTCGTCTTTTTTAAATTGTAACAGGTATAATACGTTGTTTTCGTTTTTATATTTTGTATTCATTTCCATGATGGAGAATGGGATAATGTTGTATTTAGTTTTTAATTCATTTTTGATGCTTTCAATATCAGTTTGTGGTAAACCTGATAAAACAACTTTAAAATTTCGTTCTTCTTTTGATTGATGGGTGTAGTACTGAATGCTTTTTGCATTCATTAATTGTAGACATTTTTTGTAATCATTTTGATTGTCGAATAGTAGTTTTCTACCTATTGATATTTGCTTTATTTGATATTCATCAATATTTATGTCTTTTAAGGCTGTTTTCAGATAATTGGATGTTGTTGAATCGGTTACAACAATCGGAGGTGGTTTACTAACCTTGATTTTTACGTTGTCCTTAATTGCGGGTTCTTGCTTAGATCCTCTTTGATAATTAATGTCTGTTGACATAGAATCGTCTTCTTCCTGCGATGATAAGATTTCAAATCTGTTGAAATTAGGATTACTTGGGCATTGCAATGCGCCAGGCATAATTTGTTTATTTGACATTGAAACCAAATTTATTTTATCACTTGTGTTCAGTTCGATAGCTAATGCAGCCGGTTTGGCTACATTACGATTAACTTTGCTTTTTTTGACAATTGTTTTTAACTTAAGGCCTATATTGATCACCAAAATTCACAATTTGCTATATCACCAGAAAAAAAAATCACTTTTATAACAACTAAATTAATTGATATAAATCAGAGCGAAAAATATTACGTGCAACCACGAATGTCATGCGCACTCGAAAACCTGATTGGTGTGCTACTCGATCACAGGGGGAGATGATTAAGTTGGTACTACCAACAACCAATCAGAATGCCTTGTGTGTCCTAAAAAATTGACACGCTGCTTTTTTGAAAAATTTTGAAAAACAAAACCTGATTGGTGTGCTACTCGATCCCAGGGGGAAGTGATTTTAACTTTTAAGTTGGTACTACCAACGACCAATCAGAATGCGTTGTGTGTCCTAAAAAATTGACACGCTGGAGGCGGAGGAGCGTGCTGGTCTTTTATATGTTTGACTAGCTGGAAGGCCCATCCACGGACGGGCAGTTCGCCAAGGTTGAAAACTCGATTGGTGTGCTACTCGATCCCAAGGGGAGGTGATGTTAATTTTTAAGTTGGTACTACCAACGACCAATCAGAATGCGTTGTGTGTCCTAAAAAATGACACGCTGGAGGCGGCGGCGGCGGAGCGTGCTGGTCTTTTATATGTTTGATACCAGGTGACCGGCCGCCGGGGTGAACATAGGAAATTAATTTTTCTTTAATTCCTGCTTCCCATCAGAACGGATAAGAATGAAAATGGTATATCTTCAAAAAATTAAACAAAACTTTTGTTCGATGTTATGTTAATTTTCTTATTTAATTATTACGGGCATTGTTGAATTATTAGGTTTGTTCGTTTGTATGAACTAACTTGAACTGGGTTATCTTTCGAGACAAAATACTCCCACCACAAAGGTTAGATAGTGTTCTAACTTGCACTGCCTACTCCTCCTATGGAGGTCTAGCAAGTAGTTCATGTTCGGTCATGAACTGAGCAGCCAAACGAACACAGTACATTGCACTAACTTGAACCGAGCAAGTTAGTTCATACAAATGAAGAAACCTATTATCATTGGAGAGGAAACACAGTCATAGAAGATTGATTTATTATTAACTTTTTATTATGTTATAAAATAATATCAAAGCACTAAAAATTTAAAAGTTTTGCATTTGTTTGTTTTGGGGGGGGGGGGGATGCAATCGCTTCCCAGTATATAATGGATTTTCGGGTTCACCAAAATTCACCTTCATCGGGAGGATTAAATAAATCTATATGAGCATTATAATACTCTTCGGTAATCATATCTGGTATTATAAAATTAACTGTGCCGCCATTTGGTAAAATATCAAGCATGCCAGCTGGTACATAATAAGTTCCATCATTAGTTACTGTTGCTGGTATATTATTAGTTACTGGCATATTATTAGTTCCAATTTCTTTCATTTTGATTAATTCTCCACTAACTACGTTGGTAAGAAATATTTTGTTCACGGTTAGTCTATCTAACGGACAGGTCCTGTTGTGCTGCGTCCATTCTTCTAAACAGAAACCACAAAATCTGTGGGCGCAACAGTCAGTTGTACCCACAATATTCTGATAAAATGTTGTAGAAAGACAAATGCAACACACCGGCACCGGTTCTTCTCTGCTGTTAGATGAATTCATCGTTGTGATATTTTCCGTGTTCTCCATTGTGAAAATATAACCTAATCTATAATTCGCTGTAATTCTTTTTTGTTTTTGTTCATAATTTCTTTTATAATTTATCTTATATAGAAAATTTGTGACTTTGGCTTTGAAGATTATCTTTTAATTAAGTTGTCCGAATTCGCTAATCCGTTTTTCGACTAATATAATCTTTGTACTGTGTACTCTATAGTCTATACTGAAGTCAAAATCCGTGCAGCCGAGATGGAGAAGTAGGAAGAAGAAGCCCAAAACCTTGCAACGATAGCAGTCCGCAACAAGGCGTAATTAAAAATTAAGAAAACAAAACGCACCAGGACCTTATGTATGCTTTTGATATTCCTGAATTACTATTATATTAATAAGGGCCGGTTATACCAGCTCTGATTAAATTGTTAATTAAGTAATCACGGTTAGAAATTTAAACAAGAATTTAACCGACATTAACTTCAAAGCTTTCCCTACAATTCCCCTCTATTGGAAACCAAATAAGTTGTAGCGTTCCAAACACCAATAAGCTAAATATTCGGTAGCTTTGTTGCCGGTGAGCATAATTTGAGACACTTAAATTCAGGGAGACTAGGTTCAACTCAATAGAAAGAGAATACGTGCAGGCTAATAAATTTAATTCTGACGCTAGAAAGACAGTAGAGCGTAAATTTTTGATTACGACAATCTCGTATTGGTCGTGGCCTCGTGGGTGTGGTTTTACATTAATTTTATTTACCCGTTTAATTTGCACCGTTTTAGGACTGTAGATAAAGTTGAGCTTGAGCACAAATTTGGACGGTGTCAACTGCATCAAATCTCTCAAATCTACACAGTACATACAGTAGTGCGACACGTGACGAACAAATCTGCAACTAATAAAACCAGTGCTTCCAAACGTGTGGGCTTCACATTAATGGTAAACTTTTATTATTTACAAAACTTCTATTTTTATTACAATTGCTTACGTTCGTTACACTATTAATGACGGTAATTATAGGCAGTACAGAACAATTCTTATTATAGTAAATTTTATTGCTTCTAGTTATAACGTCAACGCTAAAAATACACAAACGAGCCTTAAATCTGATAATTGTTCAGAATTACAACATTTGCATTTTGTTTTGATTATAAATAAAACCAATTTAATTTACTGCGAATTCAGTCTGTTCTTTTCGACACACAAAAGTAGCCGTTTTTATTTATAGGGTGGTGATTATAGTATCTCCAATATCATATCTACTTTTGCATTCAATTCTGGATTGAGTTTGATATAGGGTGTTTTTTTAGCTGCATGAGAACTTTCAATAGGGATAACAATTGAATCAAGATTGCTATGGAAACAGTTTTTTGACATTTGTGTTTAGCAAGGTTTGGCATTTGATAATGCATAGATTGACCATTGAACAACGCTACCAAATTATAGAAATATATTTTAAAAATCAAAGCTCTGTTCGCCAAACATATAGAGCCCTTCGCCCATTTTATGTTAGACATTTTCGACCTTCTGAGCAAGCTATTCGTGCGGTGGTAGACAAATTTCGTACCACTTCTTCGTTGCGTGATATAAAAACACCAGCAAGACGAAATTATGTGCGTACCGAAGAAGCTATCAGTTCTGTGAGTGAAAGGGTGCAACAGGACCCAAACATTTCAATTCGCCATCGTGCTCAACAACTTGGGCTTTGTCCGTCCACTACATGGAAAATTTTAAGGAAAGATCTTCATTTACTACCTTATAAAATCCAGTTGGTTCAAGAACTGAAGCCTGATGATCATCGATTGCGTCGTGAGTTCGCAGATTGGGCTCACAACCAATTGGAAGTGGATCCATTTTTTTACCGTAAAATTTTGTTCAGTGACGAGGCACATTTCTGGTTAAATGGGTATGTGAACAAACAAAATTGCCGTATATGGAGTGAGACCAATCCTGGACATTATCTTGAGACTCCATTGCATCCATTAAAATTGACTGTTTGGTGTGGAATACACGCCAACGGCATCATTGGTCCATATGTCTTTCGAAATGAGGAAGGAGCTACCGTTACCACCCGGTGAATGGTGTGAGATATCGACACATGCTCAATACATTTTTGTTTCCAAAACTTCAAGAGCTAAACATTGACAACTTATGGTTCCAACAGGATGGTGCTACGTGCCACACAGCCAACGAAACCATCAATTTATTGAAAGGACAATTTGGTGACAACATTATTTCAAAACGTGGTCCTATCAATTGGCCTCCAAGATCGTGTGATTTGACACCTCCAGATTATTTTCTGTGGGGGTATGTTAAATCCATGGTTTATGCTAACAAACCAACAACTCTAGAAGCATTGGAGGCTAATATTCAGCAAGCCATTTATGAAATAAAGCCAGAAATATTGGAAAAAGTGGTCAAAAATTGGACTGAACGGATGCGCTTCGTAACCATTAGTCGTGGTGGTCACATGCCGGAAGTCATGTTCAAATCATAAATGCCTTTAACTGTACTTTCATAAAAAAATTATAACCAAAACATTCCGTCAGGTTTTTAATGTTTTATTTCATTTTGAAGTTCTCATGCAGCTAAAAAAACACCCATACAAGCTTGCTATTTTGCAATTATACTCGTAAGTTGGTTCGTGGTAAAAGCAACGTCAACCTTTGCTACTCTCACGCGGAGAGAATAAATACAAACGAGAATCACAAATCGAGAGAGTCGAACCCACGACCTGAAGAGAATTTTCGTCTCGATAACATCTGATTAGTTTACGAATTGTTTGGCAATTGATTCTTGTGAATAGTGTAAATTGAACTTGCAATAGTTTACTAAGTTGAAAATTAATCTGGGCTGATTAGCTTAATATTCTGATACAATCCTTCCTTAATGTTTTGAAAAGCGACTTCTTTATCTCTCCCCCATGTCCACTTCTCATCTTTTTGCAATAATTTTAACAGTGGGATGGTGGCTTCCGAATAATTGGATATGAATTTATTGTAGTAGTTCATAAGCCCTAAAAAAAACCTTAGTGTTCTCAAATTCGAAGGTCTCGGGTACTCCTATTTGCTTCACCCGTTCATCATCAATTTTAATTTCTTTTCCCGAGATAACATATTATCCCAAATAGTTAATCTTGTGCTTAAAAAACTCGCACTTTCCCAAATTCAATTTTAGTTCTGAGTCATTCAAGACATTCAATATCGTGCTGAGGTGCTCCCAATGCTCCTCCGTTTCATTGAAAATAATTATATTATCGATATAGTGACCGCTAAAATGCCTGAACCTATCCAGTAGACAACCCAAATGGTACAACTTTGAACACATACGTAGACCCATTGATAGAAAATCACGTATATTTCTGTGATTCTGGGTGCAATCTAATCAGCCACAATGAATTTTTTAAATCTAATTTAGTGAAAATTTTCTTATTTCCCAGTCTGGAAAATAAATTACTCATTTCTTCAGGTGCTTAATGCTGTGGTTTGGTAATGGCGTTAATGCCCCGAGCATCTAAACATAAACGGAAACTCCAGTCTTTCTTACCCACAACTACAATAGGATTAACATAGGCTGTGGAAGCTTTCCTAATGATACCATCCCTTAACATTTTATCGATTTCTACCAATACCTTTTCCTTATACGCATGCGGGATTGGATACGTCTTACATTTGAACACCATATCCTCTACAACCTGGAGTTTATGCTGGTACCCCCTAGCTACGCCTGATTCTTCATTCATTAACTTATAATTTTCCTCTAACAGGCTTTCCACCCCCGTGCGGAACTTTTCATCTACGTCCAAGACCTTTTCCTTTTTAATATTTAAATTATATATCTTTCCCTTACTTATGTATGGCTCCCTTGTTACATTTTTTGCTTAACTTGCCATCCTTATTCCCACTAATGTTTTTTAACTGTCTGTAGCCTTTTGGATTAATAACCTCCTGACTTACAAACCCATCTGTGTCAGTTTCCTGATCCCCATTAATGCTACTAACATTCGCTTTTGATTTAGGGAAATTTCTCCTGCTCTATAATTAATTTTCGATTTGTTGCATCTATTGACATTTTAAATCTATCTATTGGGTCGATGCCCAATATGCAACCCAATGTTAAACCTTTTATATAATAAGCAAGCTTTCCTGCACCATTACCTCGCCTATCTTTATATCTGCGATACTACGATTCGCTTGTGCAAATTTTTTGTTATTCGTCGTTACCAATTGCACCTGTTTCGAGTTAACTACTTGGTTTTTAAATTCCCTCGCGTTACTCTCAATTAACTCCAACGAAATTAAAGACAGTTCAGATAAGCGGCGGTGCAAGAATAGCTAGGGCCCGTAAGCAAATATACAAAACGGGCCCCCGAAAAAAAAAATCCTAAGTTTTATACTTGCATACAAAATCTTTTATTTTTGTACGTTCTGTGTAGGGCCCCTTATGGTCCCGGGGCCCTAAGCATTGCTTACATTCGCTTACTCATATCACCGCCACTGGTTCAGATCCAGTATAAAATTGACGTTATTAATGTTTACCTTAATGAATGGCAAACTAGATCTCCCATCAGCTTCCGACCGCTGATCGTCGTCACTAAGGATAAATTCCCTCGGGTGTTGGTAGGAATTTATCTGCGACTCGTCTGAACCGTCTCCTATTGAAAATTCGTATCGCTACTCGCTGTGGCAGTAGCCGCAATGTTCTGTGAGACGGCAACGGTGTTCACACGAACATTTCCCCTATCAGCTCCTGAATTAGGATTATCAGGTGGCCTATTAAATTGTGGACGCGTATCTGACCCGTCATATTGCCGGTTATTACTCTGGCCTCGGTCCTCTTGTCGACCATGTCCGTTCTGATTTCTCCAATTTTAAAAATTTCCGCGATTATTCCCGGCATTTGCCCCTCGCCAGTTATGAGAACTATCACGATTGTTATGCCGGTTCTCATTTTCTCGACCGTGAGGAAATCCGTGGTTATTTCCCTCATTTGGACGGAAATTATTTCGGTATGGCCCGTCACCAAACCTACCCCCTGCTTCTCGGTAATAATGAGCATCGTCATGTTTTCCTGGCTCCGAAATTCACCTTTTCCCCCCTTGTTAGCTTACTCGTACCGTCTAATCTACGAAAAATCACGCTCAACCCTTCGACCGTAGACACGTCCCTTATCGCGACCGTGTTCAACAGATCCTGTTCAAAATGACGTGATAAGCATCGCACCACCTCATTTTCCAAATACGGAGGATCTAACTGCAGCGCAGCATTGATTATGCCCTCTGCATACTCATTCCGATTACCGTACCCCGGATGAGCTGAGATTTTCCCTCATGCTCCATTGCATATCCTGATCCCAGTAACGATCAAGAAACAATTTACTAAACTCTTGGAAATTTTGGAAGCGATCTTGGACAATGCCATACCACTCTTCCGCATTACCCTTCATCATAGTATTTAGCGCGCTTTTAGCTGGTCTACGTTAGCCAACTGTTCCACTGCCACCCTGGCGTACTTCAAAAACTGTTTGGGGTTAGTCCCTTTTTTACCCTGCCCGAAAAGCTCAACTTTGTGTCCTTACTTATCAATGCAGACACCTCCTGCATTGACCTATTCATCGTACTGTTTCCCCTACCGTAGGTGAACGTTTGATCACGCACCGTAGTTTCCAAGTGGTAGATCCCTGACTTTACTTTATCAAGTTGTTCATTTATATAATGAACCTTCTCTTCTACGTTTTCCCCCAACTTGTTTAAATTACTTCTTTGTAGTAATACCTTTTTTCTCAAAACTATTACTGCGTCATTATTTCCTTCAGCAGTTTTATTCAAATCTTGCTTGTGCAGAAAATTCTTGCGCCTTTTGACTTGCTACCGCAATTTCCGCTAATTTTTTGCACACCTCAGACTCTGGATCGACTGTAACATCCAGTGCCGCCTTATTCGCCCTTTCGATCAACTCAATATTTCTTTCCTGCAATTTTCGCGTCAAACCTATGTCATAATTTTTCATTCGTTCATCTAAATTTTAAGGCTCGGTTCTCCTGCTTTAGTTTCTGGGACTTCTCCCCATCCGCTTCGATTATCTCGCTTCTCAGATATCGAACCTCTTCCCTAAGGATATGATTCTCTTCTATGCGTTTCTGCATGTCTCCAGATTTGCTTCCCCGACACCTGAGCTCTCATGAATCTTTCTCAGCTTTTCTCCGATTTTGTCCATTATCTCGTCGCGTATGCTTATGGATAGCTCTCGTGTTTCATCGGTATATGTTCTAAATTCCTCTTGCAGCGCCTTTTGAGAGGTCTGCTGGGTTTCACGCAACGTCTCTAATTCGCTTTCTAACCTTACGACGTAGTCGCTGAGCGAAGTCAACTCTCTGTCAGTTTCGTCCAGCAACTACGAAATTCACCCCAAAGCCATCGACTTCTATGTAAGAGATTTCAGTGTCTGGCTGATTGATTCCTCCAAACTCTTCCAAAAAAGAGTTTTGTCATAATCTTTTTGGATAAGGTAAAATTAATCAATCTTAGTTCTTCATCTTCCTGCAACAATACCATTTACGTTACGCCTGTTTGTCTCCTGTTTTGAAGCCCAACTTTTATTATTTTTCTTGGTATATTAAGGTGAGCTGCGACGTTCTCTTTTTCTGGTGTTCACTACGGGGTTTTCTAAAAAATCGTTTCTAATATAGCTAAGTTGGGTGCTATTATATTACATTAGCTAAAAAACAAATCAGTGAAGCGCATTAATGGATTAACTAGATTCATTCTAATTGCAAACGTTGATCCAAAATATTCGAGAATTATAAAATCCTGAATAGTATTTAAAAATGTAATATTTAATTTTATACTTAAAATAAAAATTATACATGCAAGAAGTAAATAAAACTCGGTACCATCGCTAGTAATGTTAGTGTTCGAATTATTGTGAGGATATTATTACAAGTTATATTAATAAATATTCAAATAACAATGCACTTCTCTTGTAGTTTACTATTTACTTATGCTTGGTGACGCGTTTCAACTTCTTTTATAAGTCATAATCATACCACACCAAATGTCATTATTTGCTACATACAATAAAACATTCCACAACATTAAACATCCCTCGAAAAACCATCAAAATCAACGTTTAATTTAATTTTAATTTTCATCCCACATGGAGTCGACGAAATTATTTGACATAAGAATAATTTCGTCGACTCCATGCGTCCGTCGTCACTCTCAATCCAGCCCGAGAACTCTGGTCTGTTGTAGGCTGATATCAGTACTACGTCAATGATTTTGTTTTTCAAGTTCACTTGGAGCATCCTTGTTTGTTTCTTTGCGAATCTTGCGGCACTATCTACTATCGACCTTATGGCCGTCCAGTCCGCAATGTGGCTTGCTCGTACACTCTGCTGCAATGTGACCAGGCTTGCAACAATTGCAGAATTTGTTGCTTCTGTCTGGAGACCCGCGATCATACCTTCTCTGTTGTGGACGGCGGTCCAACACCGGAAACACTGTTACGTCGTCGGATGTTGGACGTTAAAACTTTTGCTACCTGAAAAACGGCACTCAGGACTTTGTAGTAATTTAAGGTGGAAATGCCCTCTTGGCTAGCTCGGAGTACGCAAGAGGCAATAAAGTGATGTGCCAATCTCCCTCCTTGGTGGTAATTGGATGATACAGGGGGCGCCGAAAGGTTATGCTTCAAAAAGCAAGGCAATAACTGCTTTTAAATGAGCGCCACGTAGTTTGATGAACCACCCTGTATATCACAGCAAAGTACTGTACTCCCTGTAAAAAGCTACGAAAAACTGGAGGACTGGAATAATGGAAGGTAGAGGAGATTGGGTAAATCACCTCCAGTAATAAAAGCGTATTATCTCGTTTTGATCTAGGTGTAATGATCAACATTAAATTATTTACAAAACCTGGCGTAATAATTATTGAGCTTACCCTTAAAATAAAATATGAATAAAGTTGTACAATTACATGTATGTAGTTATAAAAATAACTGATGTTTGGTTTACCTGGTCTGGTATACGTATACTCGGCGTACAATGTTGTATACACGCCGCTGTGTTAAATTCACAGGTACTAATAAATTGAACACACTAATAAAATTAAGTAGCAAGGGAACGGCCCAAAATATTCCGCGCAGTAAAATAAAATGTACAAAGTTATTAAAATAATATATACAAAATTGGCTTATCTTGGCGGTGTCTTCTGATCCAAGGTGTTGGGGTGGGGGGGAGGGTGTGCAAGATGAATAGCACGATCAAGAGTTTGGCAGGTGGTCGCCAACTTGGTAGATGGTGATATCAAGGGAGTGATGGCAGTCCAAACTACGAAAAACGGTACGGACAAAAGAACTCGCAATAAAAACTTGGAATGATAAAAACTCCCAGTAAAAATCCTAAAGGAAACAAAGTCAAATAACCTTACAAATCAAAAACATTATGAATACTACCTCAGATGGTCGAGGGTTGTTGTCAACGCTTGAACAGCCACTATTCGATGGGATGGTCAAAAAAACTTGGGACGGGTTGAATCCTTCAAAATAAGAAGCTAGGATTCTCTTGGAAAAATTACTTTAAAGAAGTCGGTACCCCAAAAGCAATCCGAAACAAGCGGTTTGTGCTTGTCTGTTCAAGTCAATCATGGCGTCTTTGCAGCATCTGTCTGCAGTTTGTTGCCATAGCGTGCGATTCCGATTGCTCTGTCCTATCAACAACTAAATGTCTTCGGGTAAGACGTCCCTGTTGTTTTTAGGAGCAACCGTTTTCAAATTATCGTCTTTGGCCGTCTTGTTTTGTGTTAGTAGGTCAATTTCACGATCTAGGGTCTCCGTATCTGTGATGTTATTGTTAATCGTAATTAGTTCGTCAAGCCGTCGACGGAATCTGGACAAGTCCGTGTCTTTATAACTTGTAATTTTTCTGAAGGACAGATTTCGCGGTATATCTTTTAAATAAAATTGAATGATAGCTAGGTATATCATTTATTTTATTTTCTCATCAACATAGTTAACTTAGTTATAATATTATACAAACAAATATTCTTCCTATATTAGTGTTCCATATTTAGTTCGTAGGACATGTTGTTCATCCTTCTCCATTTTTCGTTCCTTCGCAACTTCCTCCTTCATTCAGGCGATGCAGAAACGGCCGGTCGACATCCATTCTCCATTCTCCATTCATCACCATCCTTCTCCATCATCAGGTGTAGTCCAGGTGCGCTCGAGCAATACCTATAGAAGATTTCACAGTATTAATAATAATAGATCTTATAATTATTTTTCTGGTTAGCCCAAGTTTGATGAGGGCATTCATGGTACTGCGGGGCATTCCGCCTCTAGCGCCGACAAGGATGGGAACCACCTGAACCTCTGACATGGAGCATATTCTTAATCTCTCCCCTCAGGGGATTATATTTCTCGATCTTCTCTGTTCGTCAATTTATGAGCGAGTTATCTTGCTCAAACCTCACAGTGACGTCTACCACGGTCGCCGAATCCCCATGCTTTATTACGAGCTTCATTTATTATCAGCTTCTCCATGGCTGCTTTAGTGATGGGTAGGGTTAGATCTTTTTTCGCAGCATATTTCTTTAAGTTTCTTCCAAAGTCGGTTTCTAGGACAATTATTCTCCTGATTGCCCAGTCGTCGTCTCTTGCAGTGTTGGAGAGTGCTCGCAGGCCTTTGTTCACGATGATCTTCCCCAGCCTGGGTATGCCCAGACCTCCATCGCTCTTCCTTGTATAAAAGAGCTGGTCTGTAGTACTATGCGGCAGGTGTAGTATTTTCTTGCATTCGTTCGTTATCTCATCATCCATGCTATTTAACGTTGTCTGTGAAGGCGAGTCAATAGTCAAACGGTGGCAAAACTTTGGGATGATGTAGTTAGTGAGTAGTTGGAGTTTTTGCAGTGGTTTTAATGCTAGCTTCCGTGTATTTCTAGCGGCCTCAATGATATTTTTCTTCTGAGCGCCATATTATAATGATGGTTATAACCCGCGTCTCTTGCAATTAATGCAGCAGGCCGTGTCCACACACATTGCTCCGGTGTGACCCGTAAGTGAACACTTTCCGCAGTGCATCTCCGTCTCTTTACAGCCCCTGGAGGCGTGCCTAAAACCAAGACACTGGTAACATCTCAGGAGGTTATTCACAAAGATGACCTTGTGAGAGCCAAATCCAACGAAACATCTCCTCTGCTCAACCAAATACTTGGCAGCGACCTTCGAACACTCGAGTAACACGTTACTAACTCCATCGGTCGGTCTCTCGCGCTTCACAATCTTGGAACTCGCCAAAAATGCTCCCCGATCCATCATTTCGGAGCAGTTCTTCTCGTATATGCCGGCCAGCAGATCTTTGCCTGCCGTTACGACCGGCACATCGAAAACGCACACCCGGGGTAGCGACTGTGATATCGTTTCAGTCTTGAGATCCAGATCTCCAAAACCCGGGTATGCATCAACCATCTCCTTCTCTCTTTGGGAGAGGGTCTCCAGGATCACCCCAGGTCCCCAAGTCCTCATAAATCTAAGCGCTTTTACCCAGATTTTTAATTCAGGAGCCACTTTCTCTATCAATACCTTCTTTACTGTTTCACTAGTGACACCCCCTTAAGCACCTTCCTCTTAGCACCTGTGATCTTTATTTCCGTAGCCCTGATGAACGGGCTTGGCCCAACCCCCGATACCTTTGGGTCCCGAGCCACTTGAACTTTTTTTTGACAGCCAGACCGAGGTCCCTTCGAGAGCGAATGTTCAAGAACTATCCTATACGGGTTCTCGCCCATCGAGCCATCTGACCGCGCATGTGGGCCGATATTATGGCTCATTCATCATTTAACCGAAGAAACGACTAAAGATAGGCTCCGCAGGACGTTTTTCGTGAAGGTATCATTCACGTCTGTTTCGTATAACGATCATGGTTCCCTCAATGGGGCCTAGCGCCGCGTCTCCACCAGATGAGCCGCCTTTTCTTGGGAAAGAAGACCCCATACCACTACGAAATGTGTAGGACTTTGTCGCCCAAGTAGTCATAGAAGGAGAAGACTCCACCAGTTACCTTCAGATGTTAATGGTTTTCGCTCATCAGCGACCACACATTTGCATAAATCGACCATGGACTCTAATAGAGCCCTGTATGCAGTTGGTTATAAGTGTGGCCGCTTCGTTCTTAGATAAGCACAATTCTGCCGCAAGCAGTTCGTTTTCGGGGCACCAAGTGCCTCGGGCTCCCACTACTAAAACTTGAACAACGATCTCGATGTCCGGATTCAGCCGCCTCACCGCCTCTAGAAATTTCGGGTCACTGTACTTTGAGACTTTATGGGCATATGTGAGAACTAAAGGAGCCGGGCCTTCCCATGCAACCGCCACATCACAGACGATCAGCTCCCCCGGACGCTTGAAAATCAAGTCCGGCTTAAACAGCTGACCGTCATCCGCTCTTACATGTGGTTCCTGCTCAACAGTCTAACCCTTTCTCCCCGCCAGCATTGCTAATCTCCCACTGATCCTTTCGTGCCTAAGCACCCTAGGCCAGTGGGTAAGCGGACAGGACTGGAGGACATGCGACAAGGATTCGACCTTTGCGTAGCCTCCCCTGCTTTTCCTGGCTTCCACTGGGTTGGAAGGGATCCCCATACCCCATAGTTGGCAGTAAGTTACCTCTCAGTTGCACTGCTTTCACGTACTCATAACCCCTCCAATACGGAGGGGGTGAGGTTATCCACCCCGAAGAGATACCCGACTCCGCCCCCTGTCTCAGCCCGTTGCCAGAGTAGGACACGTCCAATCTCTCAGCCCAATCAAGAGCAATCGCTGCAGAGTTTGTCCCAAACGTCTCGGTCCAATTTCGTAGCATCTGCACTACTTTCTCTACAGTAGGGAGGGCCAGGACTTTTCTAATATATTCGCAGTTCGAGCTTGCGAACTTGGCCATTCTTTTCATAAGAATGACCAGGACACTGGACCGGAGATTTGTAATCCCCAATCCCCCACTCTTGACTGGCTCATGGAGAAACGCATCGCTACAAGTTCTGGTCAGATGTAAAGAACTCCTGACGAACATTCGTATGAGCTTGTCAGACTCATTAAGCACACGCTTGGTTACCCTAAGCGAGCACAGCTTCGCTTGTATTCTGGGGACTAGATGGTATCGAAGGACCTCGACCTTTTGAGCTGGCTTCAGAGGCGCCCTAATCAAGCGCTGCAATCCCGCCTTTAGCGACTGTATCGTGGGGCCCGACAAATCGTGTATGTCATATTTTTCCCCGAGGTAAGCCAACAATTCACCGGGGGGGCAACGCTCTTATTGGCTGTCCTTTCACAAAGAACCGTGGTCTGGTAATGGAATGTAGTATTTTCTTACCAGGCACCACTCGCACAGATAATGACACGAATTTGTCGGGATATATAAGCAGCCCAGATACATCACCACAGGCCACCACTTTGGATATCAGTCGCTGGCAACCTCCCAGCGTATCACTCGCTATCACCAGATCATCTGCATACGTCGCACATGCCACCTGCATTCCAGGCATCGACAGACCCAGCCCCGTATTCTGAAGTTGGACCAGTAACTCATCGAGCACGATATTAAATAAGAGTGGCGACAGGGGATCACCCTGCCGTACTCCCCTCTTAAGTGTGATGGATCTGGTTGCCTCTCCGCCCAACCAAACTTCTGTCGTTGCAGAGACCAAGTCACACGTTATGAACTCGATGAGCCGGGGCTCGATATCGAATCTCGTCAACACCCTTCGTACAGCCGGATGCAGCACTGTATCGAACGCCCTTCTAAAGTCGATCGAGACTAAATGGTGTTCCATCAAGCTCGACCGCTCTTCCTTTATCATCGCATCGAGAAGAGCCGCATTCAGCAGCACTCCATCTCGATCGATAAAACCCCCCTGGCTATCATGGAGGGTTATAGCACCCGATATCCTTTTTGCCAGGATCTTATTGCACAATCTGGTTATGATACTGGTGACAGTTATAGGCCTCCAATTATCGACCCTGTCTAGCCCCTCGTCCATTTTTGGGATCAAAATTGTCCTCCCTTTTTGGAGAGATGCAGGTAATCCCCCTGCAACTAGTGCAGCATTGAGGAGGAGCTCCAGCCTAACACGAGGAATCTTTCATAAATAAATGTTTCCAAAATTTGAATTAAAAAAAAACAAAATTTTAAAAAACGTATATAGTTGATCTTAAATTAATATAAAACAAATTATAGTTGAGAAAAGATCTGGAATAATCCATCAACAAGTAGATTTTGAATTTTATTTCAAAAAACCAGGGCCGTCATTAGGATACGACGTATATTCAGAAAATTAGCAAACAAAATTCTAAAATCAAAGAACTCCTTAACAGATTATGCTTTTCAAGCTTGGTTACGTTTCTACACGTAACATTGCTATCATCAGATCCGTACTGGTTTTATGACAATACAACTTTACTCACCAACTTTCCAAAAATACTTCAATCCTTTAGATTCTAATGGTTAAATGCCTTCTTGATAATGAAATGTAAGAAGTTTACACGCGCTCTTTTAGGAGAATTAGAGCATGGACGTGCAAGTTTTGCCAACTGCTCAGGCGGTTGATAAATAAATATTTCCAAAATTTGAATTTAAAAAAAAAAACAAAATTTTAAAAAACGTATATAGTTGATCTTAAATTCTTCCACCAAGTGGTGCTAAACCTTGCCACCAAGTGGCGCAAATACCAGTCCACCAAGTGGCGCAAAACCAGGCCACCAAGTGGCGCAAAACCAGGCCACCAAGTGGCGCTAAACTTTCTATTATGCTCTGAACATCTTCAGGCGGTCGCTCGCCACGACGCGACGCCTTTAAATCGCCTTTTATCTTTGGAAAACGATGCCATCTTGTAGCGATCATTTCCTAATACCTCTGTAATTTTTACAGGGCCAATATATTTCGGTACTAATTTACCACTAGTCAGCCCTTTTACTAACAGGGTTCTTTCTACTAGGACAACATCACCGACCTTGTAACTCTTGCCTTCTTTCTTACTTTTATCATATCTTACCTTCATTTTACGAACTACCAAATCGCACCTTTGCTTTGCTTTGTTTCTCAGATCATTCAAATTTTGTCTGCGCGTGTTTGGTAATCGTACTTCCTGGTTTACCTTAGGGGTAAAGCCATATAACAATTCACTTGGAGCAATACCTGTCGAGGCATTTACAGTACCATTTATACCACGCTGAACATTTACTGTCGCTCCCAACTATCATGTTCTTCACCAAATACTAGCAGTTAATGACTCCAAAATTGTTCTGTTTGAACGTTCTACCTGCCCATTACTTCTGGGAGAAGCTATTGAAATACATCTGAGTATTTCCTTTTTCTGATTTACAAAAAGTCCCAAATGATCCAAATGGAGTGTATGAAACGGCTCAGCTACCTTGCCGTTTTCCCACCATGCAACCTATGCAACTACCGATATATTTCTTCACGAACTTTCAGATGAAGAGAATTCAAACCTTTCAAAAGATTTTCATACAAAAAGTAACTTATTTCCAAGATATAATAATTTATTTCTTCGACACTAGGCGTAACCCTCATTAAAAAGTTTATTTAAATATTGGTTGATATCTATTAAACCAAGGGTAGTATTATTTCACAATAATTTGCAATTGATAAAACAAAACTTATTATAACTACATTGAAGTTTTCTACCATAACAATGCATACACGAATGAATAATTAATTTAAGTTCTCCTGGCTAAAAAAAAAATTTTTTTTAGTGAGGGTTACGCTTATTGACCTTTCCAGTGTCGTACTAGTAAATTTAAAGAAGTCATATAAATAAAGTACTTAGTTTATAGTTTTCATAAAATTTATTAACTAAAAATTTATTTTTTAAATATCATCGTCATCCATATCTTCATCGAAACCAAAACAATTTTTTGTTCCAAATTTCGTGGCAACCGCATCATTCAACTCACGCCATCGCTTATCATTATCAATGGTCCTCGAATATTCCGTAATATTGTCGTTAGGAAATTCAAGTTTAATCGCACGAGGAAATTCAAGTATTGGTGTTTCTTCTAAATTTGAATCGGAATTATGCGTAGTCATGTGATTCTCAAAGCTCCCAATATTTTTATAAACTTTATTACATACAGGGCATTCCATATTTTCCATAATTTGAGAATGGTCTTTTTTTTTATGGCTTCTTAATAGCTTACTTTTAGAAAAAGTTTTATCACATTGGTCACATGCAAATGGCACTTTGTTAGCATGAGTGGAATTTATATGTTTTTCAAGAACTGCTGCAGTTGAAACCGCATACGAGCATGAGTGACATTTATACGGTTTTTCACCTTTATGGATCTTTTTATGTTCCCTAAAACTATATCGATCTGCAAATGTTTCTCCGCAAAAATTACATTGAATTGGTTGCTCGGAAGAGTGTTGCTTCTGCATGTGATAACGGAGATCTGCCATACGACTGAATTTTGATGGGCAATCCTCACACTTAAAAGTTCTTTTATTTTCTTCGTGCAATAGCTTGTGGCTTTTCAAACTGTTAGACTGTGTGAAACGCATTTCACAAATATCACATCGATAAGGTTTTTCACCAGTATGAACCCTCATATGACGTCGCAGTTTAAATGCATCTGCACTAGCATAAGAACATTCTTCACATAGGAATGGCTTTTCTCCTGTATGAATTCTTATGTGCCTCCTGAGTTTGGATAATTCTACACAAGCGTAATCGCATGTAGTGCATTTGTGTGGTTTTTCTGTAATATGTTTGTATAGCATATGACGACGAAGTTCTTTGCCGAGGAGAAAGCTAGAATTACATTCATTGCATTGGAAGGGTTTATAACCTTTGTGAATTTCTGCGTGAACTTGCAAAGACGATATTGTCTTAAAGGATTTTCCACAATGTGTGCATTTGTGCGGCCTGTTCTCGGAGTGTTTTACCGAATGTTGCTTCAATAAGCTTTTCTTTTGAACTGTGTAGTCACAATCATCGCATTTAAACAACTTTTTACCTTTTACTGGATTTTGATCTTCATCATTTTCAATATATCCCTCTCCATAGTCTTGATTTTGCAACGCTTGTTTATCAATTCCATCAAAGTTCACAACAGAGAGAGTTCCATCGGGTGTTCGGTAAAAATATTGGCCCAATTCATCGACAAGGTATGTACCAACTGTTTCGGCGACATTATTATTTGTATCCATATCTGTTATTCTGGTCAGGTAATTAGTTTTGTTTTAACATTATTTCACTCATATACTATAAAAAGAAATGTTGAAGTGGATTTTAACTTACCAACCTAAAAATATAATCTAAATACGGGATTTTAATTTTTAATTACTATTACAGTGTGATCCACCTAAATGAACTAGTTTTAAATGGAAACCGAAAGAATTCTCATGCTTTAAAATACGGTTAAAATAAACTCGTGTTTATAATGACTGATTTCTTTAGTTCCTTGAAATCCATTATAAGCGGATAATACAATACTATTTCTACTACTATTGGTGCGAAAAGTTAATAGAGCCGTATTAAGAGATCAGAATATATAGTAATCTAATTACCAGGAAGACAGAAGTAAATGCGATGAATTTATTACTAAAATGGAGATTTCTCTTTAATTATAATTTACCTTGCAACGTTCCCAAGGAAATGCACACCATTATTTATCCCTGACTTCCAATTCTCTTATGGCCGGTTTCAGCAACATTTATGTTATAGTTAATTTCTGATTAAGTTAACCCAGATCAAATATAAACCAATGAAAAACGACCCGTTTTACCGAAAATCTCGCTAATCCAATCATGCGCGTCTCGGTGTCATTGATGTCTTTTTGAGTAACTCAAAATCTGTTTGGGCACAATATTTAAAATGATTTATAAATAAAACAGTTTATTGGATTTATGAATGCATTTATTGTATTTATGAATCTGTTCATTGCATATACGATTCTTTGATTTAAGAATTTTTTTTGCTAATTTTCTGAATATACGTCGTATCCTAATGACGACCCTGTTTTTTTGGTGCTTTTTTGTTAATGGATTGTAAGAAGTAAAATTTAAAATCTACTTGTTGGATTATTCTAGATCTTTTCTCAACTATAATTTGTTTTATATCTATTTCATAGCTTCAAGTGTGATCCCGTCTGGACCACACGCTGTTCTCTTGGAGGTTCTTATCGCCTCATCTATCTCCCCACCGGTAATGGGTGTCCACTCGGATCCCTGTCTTACTCTCACTATTGAGATGAATCATCAATTACGGAACAACGTAATTCATCAGTAGGTCAACTTTTTGTGTCGGCTTTAACAATAATCTAGTGCACAGAGCGGCAGCCGCATCCATCTGTTTAAATTGTTCTTAATTCGACAATCCTTCATGCAGGGTAAAGGAAGCACCCAAGTATTGAAAGACCTCATTTACTGAATAGTTTTGAAGTTCTTCCCTATAGATAAAGACTCGTAGTGTCTTCGTAGTCCAAGTTTTCCTTCCGCTTATGATACCTAAGCAGGCACTTTTTCTTGCCGATACCCGCAGTCCGATATTGTCGAGTTCATTTTCTAGGGTGTTTAATTGTTTTTGGAGTTCCTCCTGATTGTTGGCAAGGAGGATGAGTTCATCTGCGAACGCTAGCAGGGGTAACTCTTCGTTAGGTAGGATATTAAAACTGTAAATAAAAGCTTTTAATAAAAAGAGTAATAAACATTTTCCTTTTTTTTTTAAACAAATTTCCTGATGATGCTTTCAATCTCAATGGAAATGTAAAATACTAAATAATTATTTAAATTATTGAATTTCTTGCATTACATTTCGAAATAAATATTTTCACAACTTTGTAGAATTATTGTTACTTTTATTCTTTTTTTTTTAAATTTAGGATTAGCCAAATTAAGGTGGCTTGAATAATCAAGGGGGAAATTTCATTTATTAATTAATTTAAAAAAATTAAATAAAAATTAAAAATAATTTAATTTGTCAATTAAATTTAAACCTTTATATCAAAATTTAGAATTTTTAACTTCTCAGATATTTCTTCTCCATCACTACGAAACGGCGCGTTCTTTAAAAGTTTAGTGTTAGTAATTGGAATACAGGTATTGACACTATATATGAATTCTACTTGCGAACTAATATTAAAAACTCTTTGAAGTTCACCGGTTTTTGAGCACCACATGTTTACTGTATATTCATCTTCCCCATTAGTGTTCCAGGCACGTGATAGTCCAATTATTTTGTGATCTATTGTAGTCACAAGGCGGAGTGTTGCACACACATCAATTTTAAAAAGGAGCTGTCCTGTAAGAAAGTTGTATACTTTTAACATGAATGAATTATGCGAATAAAACACAAACTTGTTTTGTTCTATTAGTTCTACTACATTCAAGTACCACGTACTGTTTACATTACAATAATTGTCCGCAGTTTTCCAAATATCGAATGAAATTATCATCGCTAACGTTGAAATATTCCAAGTGGAAGCACGCCAATTTTCGTCGAAGCAAATAAGATGTTCGTCCTTCACCAATATTTGAACAAATATCGTACTTTGAAGCAATGCAGGATCACTTGTGGAATTATTGTTTAGGTCCATAAATTGTACCAAACCATTGTTTAAATATATTGCCGTATTGCCAGAGAAATATAATTTACAATGCAAACCTTTGCTGATACCTTTACGGATAAACGTCCATGTATTCATGTCTATAATAACAATCAAATCATCGAATGTAACACCAATGAAATTTTGATGAACAGAGATTACTGGCAATGCACCTATGAGATCTGAAACATTCATGTAAAAAATTCTCTTTGTGCTCATCATATTCCACACTACTATATATCCGATGGTCACACATATCAGCAAATCCCCGTGTCTTTTAATTTTCTGAATGTAGGACCAATCTATCTTAAATCGCTTTATAGTGCTTCCAGTGGATGAACTCATGATCGCAATTTCGTTGCTTCTTGATTCAGCAATCAATATTTCATCGTCAAAGTAATATACTGGTAAGTAACGATCCTGTATCTCTTTTTCTACAATTATTTCATGACAAATGTTATGCTTCCAGTTGTATGCTAAGTTCTGACTATATAAATAAACTCCATGCCAATAACCATACTTTTCAGCAAATTCTCTGTACAGTAAAGAGTTCTGGTTCGGAAGAAAACCGTTTTTCACGCATTGAATTTTCCAAAGGTATTCGTCGTTCATATACGGTTTCCAAAGACTGCTACAGTTGCTAATTTGAGAGAGATCATGGGATGTCAAATACGTTAGAATTTCATGGGCTTGACATGGTAATACACTTCCCAAAATATCGATTTTATCTCTCTTCTCTTTTCTGCATGTATTTGTAGATTTTACTACTAGGTCCATATCTGTTTTTTCTTTGTTTTTTTTTTGTTGATTTTGTTAAATTTTATTACAATTCTAATTTTCTTTTATATTTTCGTTTCTTTTCGTTTGTTTTCACTTTCCTCGTTCAATTCTAATTCGTACCACCCTTAGGGTGGGTTGTACCAACGTCCGTTAAACCTTGTTCAACTTTGATCTCAGTTCAACCAATCAACATGGTTAAAACCCCTATATTTAGCCATGTTGATTGGTTGAACCTTTGTTGAACTGAGTTAAAAGTTGAACGAGGTTTAATCTTCGTTGGTACAACCTATCCTTATAATACCAACTTAGGGTGGTATTACTGTATTACTAAATTACATCAACACTTCTTTTAATATTAGTCAGGGGCGCACTTCATAAATGCCATATTATACTTCGGGTTTTCTTCTTCGTATGATAATTCGTAGTACTTCTATTTTCCTTTGTATGTCCACATTTTAAAGCTAGAACACTTTTTTATCCTACTCGTGCCTCCTACATTACCGATCACCGGTTACTCTCACTTTTCTTTTTTGTGTTGTGAAGTTCACAAGTGAATAAAAAAGTTTAAAAATATCTTGCATTAAACATGGGTAAAAGAAAACTTTTGGAATCACCGTATACATCATCAAGCGATGAAGAAGCGGATTATTGGAAAAATAAGTTTCGTAAATTAAGAAAAAAGATGTGTAAATCAACAAGGGCGCGCAGCTCCAACTTGAAAAAATGGCGTCCATGGCGGATTAAAGAAATCTGATAACAGCGATAATGAAAAAACAATGGATTCTTCTACAGAAGAAAGCAATTACGATACACACGGTAGGGCTTTAAATTAAATAAAAACCTGTGTAACGTACATTATAAACCAGGTCAAGGTCAATGTACCTAAAATTTTTATAAAAATTACCTGTAGGAATTTCAAGGCTGGATAATATTAGGTCAATGTACCTACTTAAAATTTATAAAAATAATATGTCAATGCACATAATATTATAGTATAATATATTTTTTTATAAAAATAATAGGTCAATGCACCTACTTATTTATAAAATAATAGGCCAATGTGCTTATAAAAATCCAACTAAGGTATGCGGTCAATGAACCCAACCTTCAAGTTCAAAGAACTTCTATATACAGGGTCAATGAAACCCTTTTTACGTATTGAAAATTATTCAATGCAAAAAATTCTTTCTTTTTTTAACACAAATATATTGTTTTTAGTTGATAATCAAGAGGAAAATTTCACTTTAAGTGAAGAAATCCGAAATCTTCTAGGCCAGACATCTTCGTTAAACGAAACAGTTGAAAATGACATTATCCAAGATGTCGCAATGCAATGGGAAAAAATTTTAACAAAGGACTTGTAGTCGAGGTAAAATAAACTCAAATAGAGAGATATCCCCCCCAAAAGAACTGCCAGAAATTAAAACCACCCATTGTTAACCCAGAAGCTAAAGTAGCTTCCACCGAAGTTTCATTAAAACGAGATGAGAAATTGCAAGCTTCTCAGACTCAGTTAGGAGCTAGCTTATCGGCTCTTGGACAAGGTTTAAAACTATTATTATGTAAAGAAGAACTTGACGATGAGAAAAAACATCAACTCATCGGCTTGATTAGTGATGCCAGCCGCCTTCTCGCAGATTAACATCAACAACAATCAATGGTAAGAAGAAATTTGCTACTCCATAATTTCAACAAAGAGTTAAAAGATGTAATGGCGGAGGCGGAGTTTGATATGTTTCTCTTTGGTGAAAACTTAGGAGAAACTATTAAATCAGCGAAAGCAATGGAACGGTCGGGACAAGAACTGAAAAGTAAGAAGACACCTTTAAAAACCCCAATAGCAAGGGGGCATTTAAACTCGTACAGTCCGCTCAAGAGATTCAACACTCCCAGGGGGGCGGACAACAACAACAATACAAACCCCTGAGACCCCATCGTCGCCAGGACCATCGAGTCGAACCGACAGCTCAGAAAAGACAATACAACAATTATTACAGGAGAACCTATCGTTAAATCAGGTTAGTTTTAAGGCTGGAAGGTTAGCTGATCATTTAAAAAACTGGTGCAGCATAACCCATGATCCAGTAATTTTGTCGGTAATTGAAGGTTACAGTATCCCTTTCAAAGGAAAAGTTTGTCAAACAAATTTACCTAAGAAACCCATATGGTCAATAAGTGAACAACGAGACATCGATAGGGAAATAAAACATTTACTCGATATCGAGGCTATCTCCGAATGCTCTCCTTGTAAAAAGCAATTCATATCTAAAATATTTTTAATTCCAAAACCTAATGGGGGATCTAGATTAATTTTAAATTTAAAAAAGTTAAATAACTTTTTATCACTGATCACTTTAAAATGGAAAATATAAGTACAGTACGTAGAATAATTTCTAAAAACAATTTTATGTCAACATTGGACATGAAGGAAGCTTACTTGTTAGTAATGATTCATAAAGACTCGAGAAAATACCTTCGTTTTTATTTCAAAAATAAATTATACGAATTTGCGGCACTGCGATTCGGTTTATGTACGGCTCCATTAATTTTTACAAAAATAATGAAACCAATTTTAGCGGTTTTAAGATCAAGAGGTTATATTTCGGTATTATATTTAGATGACTGGTTATAATTCTGGGTGATACATTTTTAAATTGTTTAAACAACATGCAACAAACAATATCTTTGCTAAATGAATTAGGATTCATCATTAATTTGGACAAAAGCAACATCAAACCATCCCATAACTGTAGATTTTTAGGTTTCCAAATTAACTCAAAATTAATGACAATTTCACTCCCAAGGGAAAAAAGGGAAAAGATTCAGAATATCCTTAAAGAACTTTCCCTTCTGCAAAAATGTAAAATTAGACATTTTGCTCATGTTTTAGGAATCCTAGTTTCTGCTTGCACTGCTATTAAGTATGGATGGGTATATATTAAGAGATTCGAAAGTGCAAGATACAATGCATTAAAAAAGAATCAAGGAAATTACAATAAAAATATGTTAGTGCCTAGTTATCTTCAGGAAGATATCTCTTGGTGGTTAAAAAACATAATGCAGTCAAGTGATAAATTACAAAAAGTTTGCAAAGATTTTATTATATACTCGGATGCTAGTTCAACAGGTTGGGGGGTAGTCTGTAATAATGAAAAAATTTCGGGACAATGGTCGGACATGGAAAAGAAACTACACATAAACTTGTTAGAACTAATAGCAGCTTTCTTTGGATTAAAATGTTTCGGTAAGAAATGGTCCAACTGTAGTATTCTGTTAAGGATAGATAATACCACAGCTATATCGTACATAAATAGAATGGGAGGAGTCAAATTTACTAAATTAAATAATTTGGCAAGAGAAATCTGGCAGTGGTGCGAAAGTAAAAATATTTGGATTTTTGCATCATATATAAAATCTTCGGATAACACAGTAGCAGATGCGGAATCTAGGAAAAAATCTCCTGAATCAGAATGGTCATTAAATCAATCTCTTTTTAACAACATAATCATAACCTTGGGAGAACCAAACATAGATCTTTTTGCTACTCGCCTAAACGCAAAATGCAAAAAATTCGTATCCTGGAAAAAAGATCCAGATGCAATGGCAATTGATGCGTTCACCTTAAACTGGTCAGGAAATTTCTTCTATGCCTTCCCACCGTTTAGTTTAATTCTGCCAATGTTACAAAAAATTGTAGAGGATAAAGCAGAGGGTATTGTTGTTGTTCCAAATTGGACCACACAAGCATGGTACCCATTATTTAAAAAATTGCTACGTTCTGAGTTGTTAATATTTCACCCAAATATTAATTCAATATTCTCTCATAACAGGAATCCACATCCATTATGGCCCCAACTTACCCTGGTGGCAGGAATCTTATCCGGAAATCTTTTAGAAAAAAAGGAGTCGACGACTCTACAATAGAAATTATGTTAGCATCTCTAGCTCCAACAACCTTAAAACAATATAGTGTTGGTTTAAAACAATGGTGGAAATATTGTTCATTGATAGGAAAAGATCCCTTGGAAAACTCACCCTTAACAACGTTGAAGTTTCTTGAGGAGGAGTTTAACAGAGGAGCCTCGCACGGAACGTTGAACTGTCACAGATCTGCGTTATCTCTAATATTGTCTCCAACATTAGCTACCGATTTCAGGATTAAACGCTTCCTTAAAGGGGTTATTAACCTAAGACCTTCAAAACCAAAATACAGGGACATTTGGGATCCCACCAATGTCCTTAATTTTGTGGGTGCCCTTTACCCTAACGAGCAGTTATCAATGGAACTCTTAACAAAGAAATTAGTGACATTGTTGGCATTAATAACAGCACACAGAGTACAAACCTACTCTCTAATTAAGGTCGAAAATATTAGCATATCATTAGAAGAAGCTGAAATAAAAATTCCAGACAGAATTAAAACATCAGCAAGAAACAAATTTCAACCTATTCTATATTTACCTTTTTTCAAAGAAAAACCCGAAATTTGTCCCGCAAATACCTTGTGCTGTTATTTAAAGAGAACGGCAGATTTAAGGTCAGAGAGAAATATGAAACTCTTATTAACCTTTAAAAAACCTATTCACGAAGCCTCCTCTCAGTCCATCAGCAGATGCATAAAAACAATTCTTACCAACAGTGGCATAGATACCTCCATCTTTTCGGTTCACAGCACAAGGCATGCGTCTACTTCAGCCGCTAAACGAAACGGTGTAAGTCTGGATACGATCAGAAACACTGCAAGTTGGACGGAAGAATCCAAAACATTTGCAAAATTTTATGATCGACCTCTTTGCGACAAGACTGCATTTGCAGAAAGTATTGTTAAATTAACGTAAATTTTTATTTTACTATCCATATTAATCTGGGTTAAAATCCCTCAATAGAAAAAAATTCTGTTAAATTATACTTTAATATTATAGTTCTAGTTAATTGTTCTCATATTATATAGATTTTGTAGAAAATATTTAAATACTAGTACACCTTTTTTCTGGAGTGTCGCAAATATTACTTTAAACATCTACGAATTATCATACGAAGAAGAAAACGCGAAGTATAATTTAAAGATCAAACGAACTTACCTAAGTGAAGTTCGATCTTAATTATACGAAGCGTTTTCTTCGAGGATGATCCCCCCCCAACCCCCCCCCCCCCCCCAAAATCCAGATCATCCTTTTTTGCGACACGAAGCTTTAAAAGAAGTGAAAGGAACAGGTGATCGGTAATATAGGAGGCACAAGTAGGATAAAAAAGTGTTCTAGCTTTAAAATGTGGACATACAACGGAAAATAGAAGTACTACGAATTATCATCCTCGAAGAAAACGCTTCGTATAATTAAGATCGAACTTCACTTAGGTAAGTTCGTTTGATCTTTAAATTATACAAGTCTAGACTTAAGTTGTATGGTTTAGTAATTGTCGCCTATTCTTATATCAAACATATAGTAAAAGACCAGTATGCTGTTCCAGCGTATACTTTTTTAGGGCACGCAAATTTACAATGATTATTTCATGAGTCATGAATAGAGACAGGGTAGTTAGGCAAAAACAGATCTGACTTAGGAGAAGTTATAACGTTAAAACCAATCAAAACGTTTATTAGTGTTAATAAACTTTCTCTATTGCTGAGTTATGTTAAGGAGCCTCCTAAGTCCTACCTGTTTTTGCTTAACTCTCATGTCTCTAATAATAAATGACAAATGTTATTCTTCCAGTTCTAAGCTAACTTCTGATTATATAAATAAACTCCAAATAAGCATACTTTTCAGTTAATTCTCTGTACAGCAAAGAGTTCTTTTGTTCGGAAGAAAACCGATTTTCACGCATTGAATTCTCCAAAAGTAATCGTCATTCATATACGGTTTCCAAAAAGACTACAACAGTTGCTAATTTGAGAGCGATCATGGGATGTCAAATACGTTAGAATTTCATGTGCTAGGCATGGTAGTTTTGTACGCTTGAATTTAGAGGAAGGCTTATCGCGTAAGGAGATAAGCATTCGCACATTGTCGGTGAGCTAGGGCCCATACTTTTTAGTAACTCGAATAACTCTAATGGGAGCAGCACATTAATAACATTCATCAAGTTTACATTAAAAAACTCGCGTTTGTCATTAACGTAATGTAATGGAATTATTTTCATTTTAGTTAAAAAAAGTTTGAGATCGCAATTCCTGAAGTCTGAAATTTAGGTGAGTCCGTGCTGAACGTCATCGCTGGTGGCGCCCTCTCGATTTTAGATCCTTTATCAATATTGTCTATCGTTCCCCGCCTCTTTCAATTCAGTAATTATAGTTTATATAACTCTATATCAGGGACGAGCAATAGAAGCAATGCCTGTCCACGCAACAGTTAAAATTCTTTTATCATATCCCCTAAGAAAATTAATTGGACTATTATAAAGGAAGGTTTTGCTGGTCCCTCCAGATCCATCGATAAAAGAATTCTGTATTCAGTTTTGGTTAATATTGAAGACAGTAACCGATTTAGTAGTATATTCGCTTGATCTGCATTACATTCTTCTTGCATTGCAGCTCGAAGTCTTAATTCATTTTGTATTATTCTATTGCGTGTATCCTCTGTTTCCACGAACTGTAGCATATCCATATCGGGTTCGGTCAAATTGAAGTGGTTACATGAAAGATTTTCTGCTTCTAAAATTGATGATATGTGAATAGTGGCTCTCTACTCGGAGTTATCGTGAAATCCATCACATAAATAAGTTTTGTACTTCTTCCAAAGATCCAAAGCTGTGGATGGTTTTTCGCCTGTAAGGTAAGTACTATAAAATAGTCGTAATTTTTTGGGCATCATTTCTTCAACAGCTTCATCAAATATTTCAAACACAACTTCCTCTGTATGTAATAAATGTCGTGTTATTGCAACTTCTTTGAAAGTGTTATATTGTTTTCCTTCGTTTAACAATAATTTTAAATGGAAACGTATAGAATCTTTCGGACTAACCGAACAAACTCTTTCAATAACTTTAGGTTTCTCACACGTTTATTATTACTATCGTAGCAGTAATGTTCAGGTATATTTCGATATAAAATGGTTCTAGCTTCATCAACATTTTTGTTTAATTTGAAATATGCAGTCAAAGCAGTTTTACTTTTACCTAATGCTTTTTCCTCTATTCCTTCTTCAAACATGACGTTATGTTGAAGTTCCAAATGAACAAATGGTACTATGCGGTTGATCCGAAAGTGGCATTTTTAATATTCTCCAAGCAGCTTCTGTAGGTCCTACGTATCTACTATCAACGAAAGACGTAATTTCATTATGAATTTTTTCTTGGTTTGTATTCACGTCGTTGATTTTTTGGAAGCTAATTTTAGCTCCGTCATGTCTTTTATGAATAAATCACAAATTCACATTTTCAACTTGATATTTCATGAAATATTTTAGGAGCGACATCTATGAAGCATATCCAGTGGCGACCATAGTTCAGTGTCGTGGTCCCCGACAAACACGCTAGCGGTGGTCATCTCCTACAACATGGTTTCGTCTTCAAACTGTGTTGCTAATTTTAACAATGGGGTTGGCTATCTGATTATACCAATCGTTAAATACACTTTACTAATTTGACGTCGCTGATTCTAAATATACCTTCCTTTGTTTTGTAACAGCTTTAGTTTAGGAGTTCCAGCTGTCACTAAAAATTCGCTTAGTTATCGTGTTAATTTGCTGTTAACTTAAAAATTATTAAGAGGAATCCTCAGAGTTGGAAAACACACTTTCGTAATTCACTGATATCTTGCTTATTACTCAAAAAATTGCACAAAAGTATATATTTTTTAAATGAGGACACTTTGACGCAGGTAATAATTACATTATTTGTAGTTTTCTGATGAAGGTCTAAATGCAAGATCGAAAGCTTAAAATATAACTTGTAATAGTTATATTATATT
The DNA here is from genome assembly GCA_958510855.1 of Rhagonycha lutea. Lineage (NCBI taxonomy): Eukaryota > Metazoa > Arthropoda > Insecta > Coleoptera > Cantharidae > Rhagonycha > Rhagonycha lutea. Next base: position 23,937,092 of record OY294041.1, on the reverse strand, counting down.
ATAGTGTTGAATGTTGTATTTGTGGGTTTCTCCAATTTGACGAATCGTAGATTATAATCAAATTTTTTTAACCAAATCCATCTGTTGATAACAGGTATGAAATTTAACCTCAATATAAAAACTCGACGTTTTGTAATTCGGAAAATTTATTAACAACACCAATATTCGTTGTTGCAGATTAAAAACCATTCCATTAATTATTTATACAAAATAGAATAACATCATCATCATCCATTTCATCAAATAAAATCGAAAAATATCACTGTTTCACAATAAAATGGCGGACTCCAAAATTTTATCCAAAATTTGATAAGAACAATCAAAAATTACCAATCCAACTACCATGGGATTCACTTCCATTCATTAATTGGCTTCTCTGTGTGATGCTCACACCATAAAATTAATGTTCTCAAAAGAAAAATCCAAATTTTCCAAATTAGGAAAATTACTGGTCTTTGAAAATTTACACCTCCGTTCCACACAAACGATGTACGTCCAAGTCCTCTTATCATCTTCTACCATCTCACAAATTCGAAAATTTCCAATATTTCCAACGGACTCCTAATCACAGATAAGTTGATAGCGGCGAATTCAAATTAGTTTCCAATACACAATCTTGCTTTGCAGGTCCAGATTCTTACACAACACAAAGGAAAGAAACTATCACTTCACCAAACATAAGAGTTCATTAAAATTTTCAGTGTAAAGTGTGTTAATAGTTGGTTACATATTTTTATTAAATTTTGTAACACGCTACCCACTTTATTTCGTATACACACCTACCAAATTTTGGTTACATATTTTTTAAATTTTTTTACATGCTACCCATTTTACAGACATTTTCACGTTAAAAACTACCAAGAAACTTCTCTTTCACTACTTTTATTTTAACTTTTTAAAGAAAATCAGATCTTTACAAATAATTTCGAAAACTCAAAAATTTACACGATCTTCCATCTTGGAAAGACGCGTTTATATATCTAGCAAAATGGATATAAATACATCAAACGATTTGGCGATATTCCGAAAGGAAAGAAGTGCCAAAGGAGAAGAAGAAGTATTTGGTAAAATACATATTCGTACTCGCTTACGTATTTTATGAAATACTTCTTCTTCGGCACTCCATTCCTTTCGGAATATCGCCAAATCGTTTGATGTATTTAGATCCCCTTGCTGGGGATCTCTATACTTCTAGTATAGTTAAGTACTTATTTCCCCACCACCCTTGAGGTAAAGTACATAGTGCATTTTTTTTTATTGTGGTGTCCCCAAGAGGCCTAATCCACATTTTATGCAACATTTTACGAACTTTTAGTAGTGCAGAGGGAGTCTGCCCTCAGATTCCGTGTCAAGCCGGGTTATTCGGAGGGGGTGACTACGCGCGCGCTAACGCAACGTGTCACTCCTACGCTTGGCCCAGGGTCGGCAACGAGAATTGAGGGGGTATCCGTACCTAGAGTTTCGTGAAGAGGTGGTAGGTAGGTAGGTTTCGTCGGTCTGGGTCGGGTTTCATGTTGCGAGGTGACATCGTGCGATCTACTGCAGCGTGACACTTCGCGGTTAGAACGCCCTAGGTCAGAATTGTATGGAGGCATGCCAAACACGTTCCGAAGAACCGTTCAGGGAGGGTGACTATAGTCCTGCGCTTGTAGCAAAGATGCATCACAAATAAACTAATGCACTCTTCTTTTCTTGTTGGTACAGCTGCGATCGCGGGACCTAGATGGAGATCTACTGAAGTCCCTCTTCCTTTTGGTGGTTCTGTTGTAATCTCTGCTTTGTTCATATCGTGCAGAATGTTGACGTGGTTGCCGGTCGTATTCTGAGTGTCTGTTACGGTTACGATGTATTCCTTCCAATCTACGAGGATGTAAATTGAAGCAGCGGCTTCCAAATCTGCAGCGACCCTGCAAAAATAACTTGCATACTGGGTGTGAGTTCCTATTAGGTAACATTTTGGATTTTTTGTTACTCCTCTCCCGGTCAAAATCGGAAGAGTCGCTATATTCCATGAATTGATTTTCGACAGCATTATCCTTCGGTGAATTAGTGGTGGATGGAATGTTAACGCTGTCGATTAATGGAAGCCCAAATCCATCAGAATTTTGGGCTATAGTGTCATCTGCATCGCTGCATTCCCCTTCTTCCAATTCCACTGAATTATCGATCCATTTGTTAGTAGGCGATGGTACAGCGAAGCTGTCTGTAATAGGATTTTCTAATACAGCTGAAATGATGCTGTTGAATGCTCCTAGTTCTGTGTCGTTCTCGTCCTCACTATCGGATGATGAATGACCATAAGTGTTGAGTTTGGAGCGCTTCCGTTTATTCGAAATGGATGGAGATTGCTGCGAAGAATAAATTGATGTGAGGAGTTGTGGTTCCTAAAGTATCCTCATTGTCGCTATCAGAAAATGCTAATTCGGTATAAAGTAAAGAATGGTTTTGAGGAGTTGTGAAAGTATCCTCGTTGTCGCTGGCAGAATATGATAATTTGAGCTTATTTGGCTGTATTTGCGCTTTCTTATCCTTATGTAAATTTAAAATTTACATTGGAGGTTAAGAAACTAAATTCTGATTGCAGATCTTCTTGCTTTAATCGTCTGGGATATAGTTTATCTTCTCTATTTACCATCGCCAAAATTTGATTTTGATTTTCTTGTTTCTGGTTTACTGATTCAATGTAGTATAAGTTGTGCAGCGTTTCAGCCAACTCAATCGGTATAACTATTACCCACAGGTAAATATCCTTCACGGTCGAGTTTACCGGTTTCGAACTTATAATCTAACTTTTGTAGTCCTGAAGATGAACTAGATTATAAGTTCGAAACCGGTAGACGTTATACGTAGTGTTTTATTTGCTTACTCCCTCTCATACCCGAGAGTTTTTATCGTTCTTACTATTTGGGGTGAGATCCTTTACTTATGTGAATGAACGAGTCTCTGCCACCGGTGAACATTGAAGGTTTTGAATGAGAAGTTCATAATAACAACAAGCGCCTATCAGTGTCGGACAAATCAATCACCGTAACGCCACGAAACGCAAAGCCGGCGGAGTCTGCATCTACAGAATTATCTGGGCAAAACATCAGGGCCCCTCCTATCACACCCCTCAGTATTGTGATCAGAGGCCCAGCATCGGAAACATCTTTACAAAATCCTGGGTCTGCAGGAATTGGCTAATCCTATTCTTATGTTTCTTGTTTCGAGGATCCTTTTTGCGCTTGCCCCGTCTATCTTAGTTATGGCCTTCTTGGTTTTGCCAAAGGCTTTCCTTATTTGGATCGATTCTATAGGTAGTGTTCCTCCTGTGATCCTCTTATGTCTGTTTGAACTATATGTCAGCCAGTCGTCCTGGTCTTGAATTTTACATTGCTTTCTTTTATTTTTTTAATGTGACGTGATTTCGTCCACGTTTACTTATTTATAATTTATAAGATAAATCCATGTACAAGCAATTTACAGTTAATGGCTCGGTTAATGGACGATAAAAATTACAAAATAAAATAAAGAAAGGAATAGAACAAAAATCTGTATATCATAATATACGAAATTATAAGTCTATCGATGCAATAACTATAATTTATTATTCAATGTTTTTAAAAATTTTATTAGTTGTTTAATTTATTATGATAATTATGAGAAAAGCGCAAATATTAATTAGTTCTTCAATGAGAACCAAATTCGTTGATCCATTTTACATAATTTTCTAAATATTCCGTAGAAACACTCTTGTTGTTCTTAATAATTGCTTCGCTAAAATCGCGAGCTGTTACAGGAAGCTTTAACAAATCATTTGCCAACTTTTCAATTTCATCAAATTGAAGACCAACCATACGTCTTCGCATGGGCATCATTGCAGAGTCTCTACATACGTTAATAATATCGGCACATGAATATCCTTCTATTTTTGCAGCTACGTCAACTAATTTAACATCACTCCATCTTAACATCTTTCATACTCAGCTGCAGGAACTTCTTACGTCATTCTGCATTTGGAAGAGGAATATATAAATACGCTTTCCTAATCTCCTACGCAAAGCTTCATCTAAGTCCCATGGACAATTAATTGCTGCTAACACCATGACCATTTTTTCTGATTCTTCGTTATTAGCGACGATTCCATCCATTTGACCAGCAATTCTGATTTTACTCGCCGAGAAGCTTCATGTTCAGAACTAGAACCTCTACGGGAACAAAGGGAATCAATTTCATCGATAAATATAGTACTTGGAACATAAAACCGAGAAATTTCGAACAACAAGCGTATACCATTTTTTCCGATTCACCACGGTATTTCGATGACAGAGACGATGCTGAAATGTTGAAAAAAGTTTTTTCACATTCCGTTGTAATGATTGACCGTTGTCGTCATGATCATCACTGTCATCGCCATTTTTGTTTTCTTCTTTTCTTTAATTGAAGTATTATTCTTTTTCTCTTTAGTATCATAATAATTGTGTGTTTTCAACTCGTTGCTTTCTGGGGTTTTTAGCAAAGAGAGTTCTGATTTTCTAAAATCTCTTCTCTTGTTACCTTTTTTCTTCTTACTTTTTTCTGGAATTAGTAGAAGATGCGCCAAAAAATTGGCGCATGTTTGTGGTTATTATTTTCTGGAATCGGTGGTTCATCTTCCAAATCAGAATTATCGTCTTCTTTATAAAATGATATTTTCACTGGTGGCTTTTCATGTGATTTTCGGCTTGCGAGTTTTTTGATCTCAGTAAATTGGAGCTCAACTTTCTGCTATATGGCTCTCCACTTATCAATAAGCTGGGATCTATTAGAAACCTTTTGATTAATCATTTTTAGTCCATCTTGATACATATCTTCTGAAGTATTCTTCCTTTTCTCTTTAGTTATATACTAAGATCTGTGCAAATTGGCGCATGTTTGTGGTTGTTATTTTCTGGAATCGGCAGTTTCAGAAAATTTATGGTTATTTAAATGTGATAAACGATGCAAAAGTGAGTGGTTTGCATACATACCTGTAATCTCTTTGATGATCATCGACATGTCGAGCCGAATATTGAGGTTCCTCTTTTCCAGAAGTTGCAGGCTGTTTATTGCTTGATGATTGAGGCTGATGTTGCCCACATTTCGGCTTTTGATTGAATGATTTAAATTAGCGGAGGAAGTCGTTTCCACAGCCGTACGCTCAGCCACCTCCTGTGTTTTGGAAACGTTTTTATAGTCCCTTTTCCGATCTTTTTCGTTTAACTGACCATCCTATTGATCTAGTAAATTATCATTTCGTGGTACCGATTATTCGTTTAAGGGCTTTGCTTTAGCACCGTTCTTCTTACACTGTCTTCTGGTTTGGCCAAGTCATTTACATTTTTGATTGCCGTTTCTTGTCCTAAACTGGAAGATTCTGGTTGTTCAAGGTTGTTGGATGCAACGCTACAGTTACATCACCCCACTATTATAAGACGTACGGTTTAAAGAAGTGGAAGCCACTTCTCATAGTTAACAAAAAATTCATCAATATCAATTTCTTCAGGATTATGCAGTCTTCTAGTTTTCCCAGGTCCATTTGGATATTTACTTACAGTTTGGTGTGCTAAACTCGAAGGGGCTGGTTGCTCAAGGTCGTTGAAAGGAACTTGATATTGACGACATTGCAAATGTCGTCAATGGCTCAAATGTGTCGTAGCACATTACATCGGATATATTTTCATGTAAATTTTGAATGAGTAGTACATAATTTCCGATTTCTTTAAAGTGGAATTGGAATTCGCCCACATCATTCTCATGGCACGGTTCAGCAAATAATCGAAGTTCATGCTATCCAAGGCTTCTGCGTGAGCATGTGAATAAAATGCGACATAGGCATAACCAAGTGAAACATTATTCGTCGAGTTTCGGCATAAATGTATTTGATAGATTTGTCCAACGAATAAAAACGTTTCGTTTAATGCAGCTTCATCGACATCTGGATGTAAATTTCCAACATATTTTATAAGGATAAGTTCCGAGTGATTTCCATTTTTTAGTTTTCTGCTTTCTCTGTATATTGTTTCGCTAATTTGAATTGCTATTTAATAATTATTATTTCAAAATTTAGCCTTTTATAGGGATTTAATCCTGTTAGCAATTGATCCTTTTATTATTAGATTATCCTTTGATCCAATAACCCATTGATTAATTTTTTTTTTATTGAAATTTAATAAATTATTAAAAATAAACAAAAAACCCGACTGCGTTAAAAAATGCGGGGAAAGTGAAGAAATGTCAGTGACGGAGTATTGAGGTTGATGTTTTTACCATTTAAATAATCAATTACATACGTCACCTCAGAATTATAATGTTCTATGTCCTAAAAAGTAAAACGTGAGATATTGACATTTTAGTATTCAAAAGACGATTGTAGTGAAAATCTTTAATTTAGCTAAATTTATTATTTTGCTTCTGATAGATTACCATACTAGACACCTTAAATTTGTACACTGGTCATAAATTCTAACAAAATTACTGTGTAATTACACACAGTAATACACACCTACCAAATTTTGGTTACATATTTTTTTAAATTTTTTTACATGCTACCCATTTTACAGACGTTTTCACGTCAAAAACACCAAGAAACTTCTCTTTCACTACTTTTATTTTACTTTTTAAAGAAAATCAGATCTTTACAAATAATTTCGAAATCTCAAAAATTTACACGATCTTCCATCTTGGAAAGACGCGTTTATATATATCTAGCAAAGGGATCTAAATACATCAAACGATTTGGCGATATTCCGAAAGGAATTAAGTGCCAAAGGAGAAGAAGAAGTATTTGGTAAAATACATACTCGTACTCGCTTACGTATTTTACGAAATACTTCTTCTTCTTCTTCGGCACTCCATTCCTTTCGGAATATCGCCAAATCGTTTGATGTATTTAGATCCCCTTGCTGGGGATCTCGATACTTCTAGTATAGTTAGGTACTTATTTCCCCACCACCCTTGAGGTAAAGTACATAGTGCGTTTTTTTATTGTGGTGTCCCCAAGAGGCCTAATCCACATTTTATGCAATATTTTACGAACTTTTAGTAGTGCAGAGGGAGTCTGCCCTCAGATTCCGTGTCAAGCCGGGTTATTCGGAGGGGGTGACTACGCGCGTGCTAGCGCAATGTGATACTCCTACGCTTTGGCCCAGGGTCGGCGACGAGAGTTGAGGGGTATCCGTACCTATAGTTTCGTGAAGAAGTGTTAGGTCTGCTTCCTTCGGTCTGTGTCGGGTTTCATATGGCGAGGTGACATCGTGCGAGCTACTGCAGCGTGACACTTCGCGGTTAGAACGCCCTAGGTCAGAATTGTATGGAGGCATGCCAAACACGTTCCGAAGAACCGTTCAGGGAGGGTGACTATAGTCCTGCGCTTGTAGCAAAGATTCATCACAAATAAACTAATGCACTCTTCTTTTCTTGTTGGTACAGCTGCGATCGCGGGACCTAGATGGAGATCTACTGAAGTCCCTCTTCCTTTTGGTGGTTCTGTTGTAATCGCTGCTTTGTTCATATCGTGCAGAATGTTGACGTGGTTCCCGGTCGTATCCTGACTGTCTGTTACGGTTACGATGTATTCCTTCCAAGCTACGAGGATGTAAATTGAAGCAGCGCCTTCCAAATCTGCAGCGACCCAGCAAAAAGAACTTGCATACTGGGTGTGAGTTCCTATTAGGTAACGTTTGGACTTCTTGTTACTCCTCTCCCGGTCAAAATCGGAAGAGTCGCTATAGTCCATGAATTTATTTTCGACAGCATTATCCTTCGGTGAATTAGTGGTGGATGGAATGTTAACGCTGTCGATTAATGGAAGCCCAAATCCATCAGAATTTTGGGCTATAGTGTCATCTGCATCGCTGCATTCCCCTTCTTGCAATTCCACTGAATTATCGGTCCATTTGTTAGTAGGCGATGGTACAGCGAAGCTGTCTGTAATGGGAATTTCTAATACAGCTGAAATGATGCTGTTGAATGCTTCTAGTTCTGTGTCGTTCTCGTCCTCACTATCGGATGATGAATGACCATAAGTGTTGAGTTTGGAGCGCTTCCGTTTATTAGAAACGGATGGAGATTCCTGCGAAGAATTCATGTGAGGAGTTGTGGTTCCTAAAGTATCCTCATTGTCGCTATCAGAAAATGCTAATTCGGTATAAAGTGAAGAATGGTTTTGAGGAGTTGTGAAAGTATCCTCCTTGTCGCTGGCAGAATATGATAATTTGACCTTATTTGGCTGTATTTCCGCTTTCTTATCCTTATGTAAATTTAAAATTTACATTGGAGGTCTTTAAGAAACTAAATTCTGATTGCAGATCTTCTTGCTTTAATCGTTCACCCCAAAGCCATCCACTTCTATGTAAGAGTTTCAGTGTCTGGCTGATTGTTTCCTCCAAACTCTTCCAAAAAGAGTTTTGTCATAATCTTTTTGGATAAGGTAAAATTAATCAATCTTAGTTCTTCATCTTCCTGCAACAATACCATTTACGTTAGGTCTGTTAGTCTCCTGTTTTGAAGCCCAACTTTTATATTTTTTCTAGGTTCATTAAGGTGAGCTGCGACGTTCTCTTTTTCTTATGTTCATTAAGGGGGTTTCTAAAATATCGTTACTAATATTGCTAAGTTGGGTACTACTATATTATTGCATTACCTAAAAAACAAATCAGTAAAGCGCATTAATGGATTAACTAGATTCTCTCTAATTGCAAACGTTGATTCAAAATAATCGAGAATTATAAAATCCTGAATAGTATTTAAAAATGTAATATTTAATTTTATACTTAAAATACAAATTATACAAGCAACAAGTAAATAAAACTCGGTACCATCATCGCTATGAATGTTAGTGTTGTTCGATTTCTTCTTTTTTCATCACTTCAACGATTCGCAACTTCATCAATATCAAAATATTTTTACTACAACTGCATTCTTTATATGTAATTAATTATACTGCATGTAACAACACTTTTGATTTTATTATTTTTCTTTCGCGTAAATTCTGAAGTGATTCCATATTTGGAATAGCTGCCTGTAAATTAAATTTAACTTTAAATCATAAAGGTCGAGTCGTTTTTGAATTTTCTCCGATCTGCGCAATGTCGGTTGTATGTTCGTAGCTGAAACTCAACTTAAATTCACCACTTTCGGATACAAAATTCCTCAGGCTGCTTTTAATTATTGGAATGTAGCGTTCGTCTTATCCATTGGTGGCGGGATGGTACGGTGCAGTTGTTTTGTGATTAATTTCATTGGATTTTTTTTTAAATCCGTCGTGGATTGAAAATTCTGTTTCGTTTAATCCAAATGGAAATTTTTCACCAGTTTCTACTGCTAAATAAATGTTTCTTAATACTGGATCTTTTACTGTTTCTATCTTGATTTCTTTTCTTGTGATTGGTAAACTTTCTATTTGAGAAGTTTCATTTGCATCTTACTCATTTATTGTAACGGGAAGTGGTGCAGCCTCCTGATCTTTGTAATTGATTTGAACTTCACTGTACCGAAAGGATGGATGATTTCTCCTGTGTACATTCGCAGTTTTACCTCCGTTGCATTCAATTTCTTCCTGAGTTGTATTTTTTTAAATTGGTGAATTGACATAGTAGAAACGGCAAGTCCAGTATCCAATTCCATTTTGCAATTATGAAGATTTATTTGAATTTATTGATAACATAATTTTATCATGGTTGATTGAATTAATGGTTACTATTTTATGTAATTTTAGGTTTTCGGCTTCTTCTGATTGTAAATTGGGAGCCTTACCTCTTTTTAAGAAGCTCAAAAGTTGAAAATCGCAAGTATCAGTTAAGGATTCTTTATAATAAATCACACCCCTTTCTTTATATTGGAGCCACTGGGCGGAATGCCATTTAAATAGAACGCCAGTAGGTAGTGTTTTTCTTTCGTCAGACTAATACTGATTTCTGATTTATAAAATTTTACAAATTACTTTATAAATTACATAAAAATGTAACTTATTAGAATGAAACTTTTAAAAGCATGGGTCGAGAATGAAAAAATATCCAAAAACAATAAAAATGACAAAAAAAAACCTTAATAAATAACAATAAGCAATAACAAGAATTTTTACAAAAATTTTAAATTCACTCACAAACCTCAATTTATTAATTAATTATAAATAATCAAAGTAATTATTTAATAAAATAACTTTATAGAAGCACTTGCAATGCAACAATAAATTGAATTTCACATTTGTAATAAATAAAATTGTCATTCAACTGTCAAACTCAAAAATCTAACCTTAAAATAAATGATTGTTTATATTAGAATTGACCAATAGAAAACAAGAATAACTTATCCGAGCAGATATTCGACCATTTTCAGACGGATAAGTTAAACCCGGTATAACCAAAATTTATACCAACAAGAACGTTATACGACAATATTGTAGAACGCAATCTGTCTGACTTATTCTCAGTATAGCTTATTCGTACTTTATACCTGCTTTGTAGAACTGGTCCTTAATGGGCCTGAGACCAATAATTATTGTTATTGCAATAAAGTTGAGGTAGTCAGCAGGGTTAGTCAGCAGGGTTAGTTGCGCTTCATAACTTTATTAATAAAATTATTATCATCCTATAAAATAATAATTTTATTAATATTATTATATTAGGGGAAGGTGACGTACCTTACGACCACTTTTGCAAAAGTATTTCTAAAATGGCATTGCAATGACATTTCGTTGATATGATTGTTGCTATCATAACTTTGACTCTTTGTCTACACTATGATAATATGGTTTGTGGAAAAATATTTTGAGGAAAAATTTTATAAATTAATGAAAAAAAAGTAAAAAAAATGGACAAGGTACAACATGGGGTTGTACCTTGAGCCAAGATATAAAAACAGAAATTAAAAATGAAATTTTATTGTTTTGATTATTTCAAAGCATAGCGGCTAAGATCTACTGGAAATCTGAAATGTGACTGCTGACGAGCCGATCCTCCTGTGGTCATTGGAGGGGGCAGTTTTAAAATCACATCTCTTTGATCAATTATATAACTTTTTGCCGAATTAGCTAACAAAAGATTATCTATCTTATCTAAAAACAATAATTAGTTATATTCAGGGCTGGGCAGTATTTCAATTACATGTATTTAAATAAAAATGTATTTTGTATTTTCGATGAGTTTTATAAATGTATTTTTGTAATTGTATTTTAAATACATTTTAAATGTATTGTTATGATTTTTTGCTCATAAAACTATTTCAAAGACCGCTGTACTAGTTTTACGCCGGTCGCTGAGTTCTTCTCTTGGTCAAGGGTCAGTGGGTTCAATGAAGTTAAGTTGCGCGGCCTCAACACCGCACTAAATTTGCTCAAACTAAAATCTCCTCTTACGGACAAAATTACAGGTAATATCTGACTCAAAATTATTGTCCTTATTGACAATATTAAAAAACTAAATCTGGGTGTAGTTGATGGTATGTGAAATAAATTAAAAACAGCTTCGCAGTAAATGAATAATTTAATTTTCATCAGAAATCTCAAATTTAAAATAAAGTGAACAAGAACTGGTCGAGCATGTGATGTGTGCGAATAAGTTCGCTTTGGTCGTTAAGTGTAAAATTTTGTGAAATAGAAGACCCTTTGCATTTACATTTAATAGTAAAACAAAACCTCAAAATGCTCCAGGTCTCTATTTGGTGTAATTGTGTAACACAAATAAATTTCAATAATAAAATAGCGTAACAAATCATAAAGTTTTTATTATTTACCAACTCGGCATCACTTATTGTCGACTTATTGGGAACCGCTTACTTCTTGCATTCCAAGTTCTCCAGTTAACAGCTGTTGATCAGTCATATAGGTCATGGGTGTCAAACTGGCGGCCCGCGGGCCGCATGCGGCCCGAATAAACTTCGGTGATTGCTTGTTTTATAATAAAAAATATATATTTCTGGGAATATTGTATATTTTACGCTAAATATACCGTTCAAAAATAGAGGTGGGTGAACGAAAGTCATCAGTGCGGCCCGCGGAAATTTCATTTGTCAGAAAATGGCCCGCGGCTAGAATGAGTTTGACACCCCTGATATAGGTGACAATCTGCACGTTTCCAACTTCAGTAAGATTGTGGTGATTTTTCATATAAGTGAAGTTTTTCCTTCATACGCAAATCCAATTATCCAAATTAACCGACCGACGAACGCAATATAAAAGTTTGCTGGCAAATTTTAACCAATTTAAATTAAATCGTGCACCTAACCTCCAACTGGAGTAAGTGAAATAATATATAATATAGCCGGTTTATACCGCAATACGCAGCTTCCCGGTTCTCAAACGCCAAATTGGCTTTTGGATTTTGTTAGCATTTTACATTTTTTACCTACGACGAGGAGCAAGCCCGAAGTAGAACCCCCAAACTGGAGGACCAGAGAAGCGGCCAGAATAAAGTTCTTACTTTACTCGGATAAAGTAAGTGAGTAAGTGAAAGTGAAATAATACGATGCAAATATTAATACATTTGAAATCTTTCTTCTTAACATCTGATTTATAGGCATGTAATTTTCGTAATTACAAAAGTCATTCAAAAATTCTTCAATGGCGGAATAACAAAAATTCCATCCAGGTGTGTGACAGCAAATGTTGCAGTAACACTTTTACAAAAATCGTAATAATTTGAGGATCCTACCTTCAAATCAACCAAAATTAATCGCCCACTCCAGACGACACTAAGCACTAATTATTATCCCGGAAAACAATTTGGTTTTCCAAGAATAATCGAACTTCGGTTATTTATGGTGGACCTTCACCAAAAGCACGCCTTGCTGGCTATACAGCTCGCAACAAAGTCCTCAAGCCAACTCTTGCTACCTTGCATGTTGAAAAAAGTTCAACCTACCAACCAAAATCGAAATTTTGAGCCATTCTGGACATCAAAATTGGTAAACTTTCGCGGTTAAAATTCAAATTTAAATAATTAACTTTGTTTCTTTTTAGATTAAATTCACTGTAAACCTCACAAATCACTGGATTTTATCAACATTCAAAATAAGTGTGTGTTTGTGTGTCAACGGTAACATGAAATGACCTTTCATATAACATTATGCTCGACCTTATCTCTATGGGTAAAAATCCTCCCAATTAATGATAAATAATTAATAATGCGTGACTGGATTTCAATTTGATTCAATAATATCACGACAGTATTTTGTACTTAAAATACTTTACTCAATTACATTTTAAAATTTTTTAAAAATTTTAAATTTTCCGGCAAATTTGCACGTGTTGTAAAATTTAAAAATATTTTAAATGCGCAGGTGTAACTTTATGATCCATTTATTCTTTGGTGATTGGTGTATGCGTGTATGGTAATGGTTGGTAATGGTAAATAAATATTACTTTATTTTATTATTACTTTTTGTGAAAAATATTGAATTTCGATTGTGATAACTAATAACTGTTATAATTAATTACGATGAATCCAGAAGAGTTAATGTCAACTGATACCGTTGATTGAAGAACTTAAGAAGATACGCAGCCTTACGTTTTTTTGAAAGGGAACAACAATTTCGTAAAATCAGGCCCGTAGCCAGGGGGGGATCGTGCCCCCCCAAATATATGAAATGAATTTAATTTAATTGTGAACCATCGAAAATTTTACATTTTTACAAATGACCCCCCCCCAAATGAAATCCTGGCTACGGGCCTGCGTAAAATAATGTATTTCAATAAAGTATTTTATTTAATTATAGTTACTAAATTGTAACTTGTATTATTTTATATTCAAGTTAAGGATAAATAAAAATTAAAATTGAATGTATATATACCATGACAGCTGTTTCGTCCTTTTTTGGACTTATCAAATGATAATAATATAAAATCCTTAACTTGAATATAAAATAATACAAGTTACAATTTAGTAACTATAATTAAATATTCTTACGAGTTAATAATACACATAAATATAAAGTATTTTAAATACAAATGTATTTTAGTATTTTTGAGTATTTTTCAAATGTATTTTGTAATTGTATTTAAATACTCGACTTTCAAGTATTTTGTATTTGTATTTCAAATACAAAAAAAAAATTATTTTGCCCAGCCCTGGACTTATATTATACTCCAGAAGTGATGGTCTTTGAAGGTGGGGATTTTTAGCTTAGGAGATGACAAAATTATAATTATCTTAGATTGCCATCGCGGAACAACTCATAAGTAACAATTAACATATAATTACACAAACACGTATCTCCTTTTTGTTACTTTTCTGGCAGTAAAATAGTTCATCAAACATTTCACAAACCACTCTTTACATTTAACTTATTGTCGGGTAGAGCCATTTACTGATATATGAGAGTACTAAAACCTACGCATGGATGGTTTACGGTCAAAATTGGCGCAGAAATTCAAAGTCGCTCAAGGTACGAACCTGTTCAAAGTACGTTACTTTCCCCTACCAGTAATTACCAACTTAAAAAAACAGATGTCAAATAAATCATGAACAGTAGAGGTAGTTCGGTATCGAAAAACATGTTCCATGTTTAATACATTAGTCAGAAACTAAAATAGAAGGAAATCGGGGGTCCAGGGGGCGCACAGTAGGCTGAATATCTAAATAAAAAACTAGAAATTTGCTTTTTTCTCTTTTGCTTTCACAATTTCTTATATTATACTGTTTGTTTGCGGTTGGTAAATTTTTAATGGACTAAAAAAAAATGAAGTCAAAAAAAAGCTTAAAAAGGCATGTCCTAACAGGTTTTTTGCGTGCAAAGAACATATTTATAATAAACATGCTTAAACGAAATGAATAGCACTCATTTTAAGAGTCACATTATGGATTTAATACGTAAAATGATGATTTTAAAATTTATCTTCATATATGAACTTTTCTCAATTTTTTGTACACCCTGTATACAGTATCTTATTAAGAGGGACCATTTCTAAAATGTTAATATCTCGGAAGTTTGCAGGCATTTGTGAGAGAAATTTTAATATGATGTAGATATGTAGTTAAGAAGTACACATACAAAATTTCACGAGTATGATATTCCTACAACTCGAGAAAAGTTCATATATGAAGATAAATTTTAAAATCATCTTTTACGTATTAAATCCATAATAATGCGACTCTTAAAATGACTGCTATTCATTTCGTTTAAGCATGTTTAGTATAAATAGTATGTTCTTTGCACGCAAAAACCTGTTAGGACATGCCTTTTTAAGCTTTTTTTCGACTTCATTTTTTTTTAAATCCATTAAAAATTTAACAACCGCAAACAAACAGTATAATATAAGAAATTGTGAAAAAAAGCAAAAGAGAAAAAAGCAAATTTCTCGTTTTTTAGGTATTCAGAATTTTTTTTTAGAATTTCTTGCATTACATTTCGAAATAAATATTTGCTTGAATAATCAAGGGGCAAATTTCATTTATTAATTATTTAAAAAAATTAAATAAAAATTAAAATTAATTTAATTTGTTAATTAAATTGAAATCTTTATATCAAAATTTAGAATTTTTAACTTCCCAGATCTTTCTTCTCCATCACTATAAAAAGGCGCGTTCTGTAGAAGTTTAGTGTTAGTAATCGGAATACAGGAAATCATCCTATAGACGATTTCTAATTGCGAACTAATATTAAAAACTCTTTGAAGTTCACCAGATTTTGAGCACCACATGTTTATTGTATATTCATCTTCATCATTAATATTCAGGGCACATGAAAGTGCAATTATTTTATGATCTATTGCAGTCACACGGTCGAGTGCTGAACACACATCAATTTTAAAAAGGAGTTGTCCTGTAAGAAAGTTGTATACTTTTAACATGAACGAATTCTGTGAATAAAACACAAACTTGTTTTGTTCTATTAGTTCTACCATACTGAAGTACCACATACTGCTTACATTACGATAATTGTCCGCAGTTTTCCAAATATCGAATGAAATTATCATCGCTAACGTTGAAATATTCCAAGTGGAAGCACGCCAATTTTCGTCGAAGCAAATAAGATGTTCGTCCTTCACCAATATTTGAACAAATATCGTACTTTGAAGCAATGCAGGATCAATTGTGGAATTATTGTCTAGGTCCATAAATTGTACCAAACCATTGTTTAAATATATTGCCGTATTGCCAGAGAAATATAATTTACGACGAAAACCTTTGTTGATACCTTTACAGATAAACGTCCATGTATTCATGTCTAGAATAACAATCAAATTATTGGATTCAACACCAATAAAGTTTTGATGAACAGAGATTATTGGCAATGGACCTATGAGATCTGCAACATTCATGTCAAAAATTCTCTTTGTGCTCATCATATTCCACACTGCTATATGTCCGATGGTCACACATATCAGCAAATCCCCGTGTCTTTTAATTTTCTGAATGTAGGACCAATCTATCTTAAATCGTGTTATAATGCTTCCAGTGGATGAACTCATGATCTCAATTTCGTTGTTTCTTGATACAGCAATCAATATTTCATCGTCAAAGTAATATACATCTTGTAAGTAAAGACCTTGTATCCCACTTTCTATAATTATTTCATGACAAATGTTATGCTTCCAGTTGTATGCTAAGTTCTGATTATATAAATAAACTCCATGCCAATAAGCGTACCTTTCAACAAATTCTCTGTACAGTAAAGAGCTCTGGTTCGGAAGAAAACCGTTTTTCACGCATTGAATTTTCCAAAGGTATTCGTCGTTCATATACGGTTTCCAAAGACTGCTACAGTTGCTAATTTGAGAGAGATCATGGGATGTCAAATACGTTAGAATTTCATGGGCTTGACATGGTAATACACTTCCCAAAATATCGATTTTATCTCTCTTATCTTTTGTGCATGTATTTGTAGATTTTACTACTAGGTCCATATCTGTTTTTTCTTTGTTTTCTTTTTTTTTGTTAATTTTGATAATTTTATTACAATTCTAATTTTCTTTTATATTTTCGTTTGTTTTCACTTACCTCGTTCAATTCTAATTCTTACCACCCTTAGGGTGGGTTGTACCAACTGTTAAACCTTATTCAACTTTGAACTCAGTTCAACCAATCAACATGGTTAAAAACCCCATATTTAGCCATGTTGATTGGTTGAACCTTTGTTAAACTGAGTTAAAAGTTGAACGAGGTTTAATATTCGTTGGTACAACCTACCCTTATAATACCAACTTAGGGTGGTATTATTGTATTATTAATATCAACACTTCTTTTAATATATAGTCAGGGCCGCACTTCATAAATGTCATATACAAGTCTAGACTTAGGTTGTATGGTTTAGTAATTCTCGCCTATTCTTACATCAAACATATAGTAAAAGACCAGCATGCTGCTCCAGCGTATCATTTTTTAGAAAACGCAAATTTACAATTATTATTTCATGAGGCATGAAAAACAGGATTGTTAGGCAAAAACAGATCTGACTTAGGAGAAGTTATAACGTTAAAACCAATCAAAACGTTTATTAGTGTTAATAAACTTTCTCTATTGGTGAGCAGGGGTGGGAAAAATACATGAAAATATGTATTTGAAATACAAATTACAAAACTCGGCGTTACGCGCCTCGCCAGGGGGCTTTGCCCCCTGGACCCCCGGTTTCCTTATATTTTAGTTTCTGACCTGACTAATGTATTAAACATGGAACATGTTTTTCTATACCGAACTACCTCTGCTGTTCATGATACCGAATACAATGATTTATTTGACATCTGTTTTTTGAAGTTGATAATTACTGGTAATAATTAATAAAATTATTATTTTTTTTATAATGATAATAATTTTATTAATAAAGTTCTGAAGCGCAACTGATTCATAAGATAGCACAAAATCCATTGAAGATGTCACAGTCACTCCTGTTGACTCACTCTCTGTATCAGCCTTTTCCGTCCACTGCTGGATATTAGCCTCTCCATATTATGGGGGTTGGTTTGGCCATAACTCACCGCGCTGACCAGACGGGTTGATGAGTAGTCCGCAGATCGATTTTGGACTATAGTTGTTTTACATCCGGTAGCAGCTTGCTAGGCTAGCATTCAGATGTGCCTGTAGCCCTGTTTTTTGTTAACGGTGGCAATTTGTCAACTCAGGGGGACCGCCGGCTGTAACAAATTTTTGCTTTGTTATATTGTTCTCCTTTTCATATCGTTTCACAATATCCCTGAGTACGGCCCATTGCCTTGTATGCATTTTTAAATGCATTTAGCATTGACCTTGCAATTTTGAACGCAATGTGGCTTGCTGTCGGACGCGGTTGAGCCGTATCAGTTGGGTTTGAGATATTGAATGTGTACGTTCGACCTTCGTGTGCGGAGTTTTAAAGTGCCTTTTAGTGCCGAATTACTGGTGCTTTATCCATTATTTTAAATTGGCCAGCTCCTGTTTCTATTGAGCATTACTTTAAGCCATTCGCTGTAGCGTTACAGTTTTTTCTACTGTGGAAGTATACCACCTGTGGATTTTACAAAATTCACCATTATCAGCATATTGCACGATTTCTCCCCGCACGCAAGGTTTTGCGCAAGCCAGTTCTTGTTTATCCTTTTGACAAGATATCGAGTTGTGATGTTTGTTTTGGTCTCCTTACAACATCAAACCGATCGATTGCCATCCTGGATTCTCCAACTGTAACGAAGTTTCGTTCGATCAGCATTGCACCTGCTCTCAATACACCATCATCTAATCCAAGCCGTGTTTATCTGTGCGCGTGGTTCTATCAAGTGCTACTGTTCTAGATAGTTCAACAAGATCCAGTTTCACCTGAATAGCACCCGTTGGTCTCGATTGGAAGTGCCTGTCATCTTTGATATTGTAAGCTTAGCGAGATATCGAGGTAAGCATTTTTATTTTTCCATATCGAAAGCATCAACGTGTGTGTGCTTTGTTTTCATATTGTACAACCTTAGTGTTGTTATCTTGTTTGGTACTTGTTTATATTTACGACGGAGCTCTTTGTGAATGAACCGCTCATTATTTCATTTGCTACTGTGCAGTTTTACCACAGTAATTTATACATTGCAATTGTTTGGAACTGTAAGAGCATCTCAGATTCTGTTATCATTGAATTAAAGCACATTTACCATCATAGGTGTTTTATTGTTTTTTCACCCTTAGCTACCTATTATTTACAGAACCCCGATCCAGCCACCGCCCAAATAAAGAGCTGGTCTAAATTTCCATCGTGGCAAAACAAACTGGAGAGGTTCTCTCCGGATTGTTGCAGACTCTGGCTTTTGGTGTACTAACCCTCTCATTAGGGGTTGCAATCCAGAGGGCAGTTTTTGTTTCATTGGCGCCCAACGTGGGGCCCGAATATCGACCGACATTGACCACTGGCTTGAAGGTTGGAATCTGTAACTTGTTAAATCACACAAGAAAACACTCGATTGCTATAATCGCGAACACTCAACATTCTGCTTGTAGATTTGTAGCTGGAACCTGGACCAGTGAGAGATGGTGTAGAGATGTCAACAAGACGGAACCTTCCAAACGATGGAAAGAATTTCCCAAGTGCTCATCCATCCAAAAACAAAACAATAGGATGTAGCCAACTTGAAGAAATCCAAAATGGTCGCACAACTTGCACACCAACAAGAAAAAAAACTGTAATCGATTCTTGCACATTTGAGTTACCTAACTACTGTCAGATGTTATACAGTAGTACCAAAAACATAGCCAGAGCCGGAAAACCATATTACGAACTAAACTGGCCGATCAACCAGTGGTTTAACAAAAACACACTCCAAAACGGCAATCAGAAACTGACGCAACAAAAATATCGACCGCTCGGTTCTTAGGTACTCAGGTAACTAAATACAAAATTCTACGCCGGAAATGTTCCTATCAAATCGAACGTTCACAGTTCACCACCATCTGCCTAACAAAATGCATAAAATGTGCGATTGCATTTAAAATAAATGCATGGGCGTACTCAGAAATATTGCGAAATGATATGAAAAGGAAACCAAAGTAAGAATTAATAAAAATTCGTTACACGGCTTAACATGCCCTCCGATGCACGGAGACTTGGTCATAAGAAAGTTTCACACTCCCCGGATTTGAACCCGGTACCCCCCGCTCGCATCCAACTGCGTTAGCTGCAAGGCAATGACCGTCTCTCTTACCTTCTCGACTACCTTAACTTTATTGCAATAACAATAATTGAATGGTTTGTTGCAAAAACGTAAGTACTTACATTTTTGACTGACAACAACCACCAATGCACGTTGTCCGTTTATCGTACTTTCCACAGCACAGATGTGTCCACAACCGTAAGAAATTTCGGAGCTAGGGTCAATCGCTATATTGTTCGTTTTGTCAAATATCATCAATACACGAGGAGTTGAAAACACCATACAATTTTCTTTTTCATAAATCGTAGCACCGCCTGCACGAACTTTGTCTCTTTTGTATTAGGTAACCAGATAAGGTGATGTTTTCATCGTTATTAATCCACGTCTCCGATAAAGCCAGGAGAGTATCAGTTGTTATTAAATCGTCCTTATGCGCTTTTAAACTTTGAACGTTAAATGTGAGCAAAGACAAATCCCGTGAACCCGCTCGTTGGAGAAATTCACTGCATTCGTCGCTGATTGTTCGCTGAAAGGGCCCATCCACGGACGGGTGCTCGCCAAAGTTGGAAACCCGATTGGTGTCGTTCCCAGGGGAGATGATTTTAAGTTGGTACGACCAACGACAACAACCAATCAAAGCGAGTTGAGTGTCCTAAAAAATGCTGATTCATAACAATTGCGAAATCATAAGACAACAGATTCCAAGATGACAGTATTAGTCACGCTAATAAAAGGAAGATATTTTCCCAATAATATTAAATTACTTGCTAATATCAAGTTACACATAATTAATAATTAGATTCTTGGTAATCATAACAAGAATCTAATTATCTAAAGTAAACAAACATGAAAATGCAAGATTCTTCTAAGAAATGTAATTGCATTGGAATGTAAAGAATTGATAAACAAAGGAATAACTAGTGGAGTTTTCAATATAAATAGAGGAACAGATTTGTGTGATTGATCAGTGTTCGGTCATCCGTCTACGGTCATGAATCTTCTGTGAACAGTCGTCAGTGTCTTAAGTGTTTGTGAGGATCCACGAGCAACACAGCCCGAATCGACATCCACCATCCAAGCGAACTCAACAGAAGGATGTCGCCTCCTTGGTACACCGTACCGATCATCGTAGGGTATGAATAATTAAGAATATTTAATAGACCGACCAATCTCACATGCGCCTCTTATTTATGTAATGTTTTATTTATAATAATTATTATTAAATGTATATTGTGGAAGACACGTTTTATTATGAGTTGTACTAAATCCCCCTTCGAAGAGTAATTATGGTACCGAACCGTTTGTAACAAATCATCCCTCTGCAAACACGACCCCTAATGGGAGAGTCGACCCCTACAGAGATCAGGATCTGCAACAATCCGGAGAGAACCTCTCCAGTTTGTTTTGCCACGATGGTAATTAGACTAGCCATATTTATGCGAAGGCACGGGTCAATGGGTTACTGAAAAAGAGACAGGTAGCTTGAGAAAACTCAAAAATCGGGATCCTTCGGATCGAGGCTATGTTCAGGAACATGGCCGTATGGTTTGCGTGAATACGTCGTCCCGGGATACCCGTTTTCGTCCCCGTCTATACCGATCGGATAACATAACATTCAAAAATTTAATTAAATATGTATCTATCTATATGAATCGCTGATTGCAGAAAGGAAAGTACTACAAAATCAACATTTCGAAATACTCGATTTAAAGCGTCTGATATTGATCTAAAAATTGTATTTTTTTTGTTGTTTCATATAAGGAAAATATATTTCTAAAGGATTGTGAAAAAAAAAATACAATTTGGATATCAATTTTACACACAGCAGACGCGTTAAATCGAGTATTTCGAAATGTTGATTTTGTAGTACTTTCCTTTCTGCAATCAGCGATTCATATATTATAATATTATGCATTTATGTAGACATACCGACACTGGAAAGGTCAATGGGCGTAACCCTCACTAAAAGTTTTTATTTTTTTTTGCCAGGAGAAACTAAATTAATTATTCATGTATGCATTGTTATGGTTGAAAACTGCAATTTTGTGTGTAATAAGTTTTGTTTTATCAATTGAAAATTATTGTGAAATAATACTACCCTTGGTTTAATAGATATCAACCAATATTTAAAAAAAAATTTAATGTGGGTTACGCCTATTGACCTTTCCAGTGTCGATACTATAGCATAATTTATCATATTATCCGTTGATATGATTTGATCCATTAGCAAAAGTTTGGAAGTTCCCAAGATGACCTATTCACACAAACTCTGTAATAGGAATGTCACAAAATATTGGAGTGGCGGTAATTTATTATTAAACTGGTAAATATTAACTTAATAAAATTTATTATAAAAGTAAAAGTTTTCTAAATGAACACCGTAGCGTATTTCTGGTCTTCCTAATGGAAGCAACGGATAAAAATGTCGTTGTTGTCGTCGTTAAGCATCGAAGACAATTTTATTCATAATAGTCCTGTGGTAAGGTAACTAAAATAGGTGACATATGGCATACAGGATACATCAATATTCCGGGTAAATGTCAGATCAAGGCAAGTATTGCCAAGAGTGCTTGGAGAGTTCTGTACGCAGTCCATATTGAACTCTCGTTTCATGAACTCTAAGAAGTTCTTGTTCTGAACCTCGTCTGAACCACATCCACGTTAAAGTCACCGCATAGCACCATTGGTGTTTCGGTGTCGGGGCACATGGTTCTAATATGCTTCTTTACTGATTCCGAGTACTGTTTGAGCATCGACATAAAGATCTGTAGAGACGACTGCGACACACCCGGATGAATATATATATTGTAGTATTTTGAAATCATCATAGAAATTTTAATTATAAATTCAGTTGATTTTTGTTTTGGTTCCGTAGTTTGCCACGTGATGGTGCGGAATGTACAAAGTTTTGAATTATTCTCTTTTTAAATAAGTGGAAGGAGTTTAAAAATTTAATTAATTTTATTTGTTTATTAAAGACAAATCGACATGAATATTTCTTAATTTCATCAAACAAATTTATTGTTTTGTTGTTAATAACCAATAATTGTTAATTTAGTAGGATAAAATGTTAGATAATAAGGATTTAAATATTTTGGTGATTTGAAATTTAAAGGTAGTTCCAAAAACAAACGCGGAGTGCGACATAAAAATTTAACTTGGTGAAGAGGGGAGAAAAAGAACGCTCTCTTTCCTGGGACGCCTGCAAGACACGCTGCGTTTTTGTGGTGCGCGACATAAAAGTGCATAAATTAATATAAAATGTACAAAATTCAGCAAATTTAATGCTGTGCATTAATGTATCATCAAGATCGATTGATGGAAAAAGTTTATAAACGGTGAAAAGTTGAAAAGCCAAAATTTGGATGATAAACTGGGAAGCGTCTTTTTCAACAAACTAAGAAGATTGAAAAATGCGAGACTGGTCGACCGCCAACTAATCAATTGAACAAATGATGCTAATCAACTGTAATCCATCCAGGAAATTGCTGGAAAAGAATAAAATTACCAAATTAAGGTAAAAAATTTTAATAGTACC
This sequence comes from Rhagonycha lutea, assembly GCA_958510855.1. Taxonomy (NCBI): domain Eukaryota; kingdom Metazoa; phylum Arthropoda; class Insecta; order Coleoptera; family Cantharidae; genus Rhagonycha; species Rhagonycha lutea. The sequence continues at coordinate 23,913,519 of OY294041.1, read as the reverse complement.
ACATGTTAAAATTTTTTGTGTCGGCGACGATAATCGAACTGCGCCTGCGCAAGCCATCTGCTGTAACGCATGGCGTAAAATTTTGAAGGCCACGAGGAACTACACAAATAAAATTTTAATGCAGTGCCGTAATGAAATATTTTTGATAATTGAAAAATTTTGTAAACATTAGATTTTAAGAAAAATTTTAAGGTATTATTAATTGCAAGTTACAGGGGGATGATAATAGTAAATGTGTGAACTTGGAATTGGTAATGCGTATTCAGATTTAACGACTACAAAAATTAAGAAATACGAAATATTGGATGATATGCTTTTGTTGTTAAACATTTATTTGAACAGAGATAATAAATTAAATTGTTTGAATCGTTATAATACGTTTAATTTTGCATTCTGAGTTAGCTGTGGCGGATTATGTTCCTTTGCTGAAGTCAACTGAAAGCATTAGAAAAAGTTAAAAGGTTGAGGTAGGTAGAGGACATAATTAAATGGCTATCCCAATTCGTGGGGCTTTAATTTTGAACTTACTTCAGACCCTGAGATCAATTTAAGTAATTAGTAAAACTAGAAAAATTTAAAATGAGCGAACAGGGGAAAATCTTTTTGTAAATATTTTGTAAAGTGGGATTGGTTTTGAAATTAATAAAATTGAATAAACATGGCACAAACAAAAACAGCATCAATGGCTGATGTAATTAACTTACTTAATAAAATGAACAAGGATTCTCAAATAAAATTTGACGAATTAAAAAAATTTAGTGAGGGGTTACAAACAGATTTAAGGGAAATTAAAACCGACACATCCAAACTTGTTTCATCACAAGGTGATATGGTGAACCAAATGAAGCAAATTAAAGAAAAAACGGTGGAAGCAAATAAAATTGTAAAAGTCTTAATTGTGGAAAAAGAAGAAGGGTGCTATACAGGTGGCACTAGAAGAAAAATCCTGGTGAACACCAGAAAACAAATGGAAAAAATTAATAATGCCGCTGAAAAAGTTTCAGTTGTGGAAAAGGAGATAAGAATTGAAAACGTAAATAAAATCACCAATGAAAAATTTACAGAAATTGAGGAAGTTCATAAAATAGAAGAAAGTTGTGTGATGGAAGAGATTATAAAGAAAAGCAATGTAATTAAAGTGTTATTAAATGAAGGGATAAAAATCCGGAAACAAGGAGAAGTTACAGGCATCAATACGAAAAAAGTCCTGGTTTCAGAAAACATTATATTTAAAGAGGTAGATGAAGTAATCGTTGAAAGATTGAAAGTTTTAGAAAAGGTGATTGATCCAGAGGAAAACGTGACAGGCTACGTTGGTAAAAAAGTCCTGATATACTCCAGAAAGCAGACGAGAAAAATAAAATGGGGAAAACTGCAGAAAAGGAGAAAACTACAATTTAAATTAAACATTGAACGTAGAAAAATGAAACAAAATAAAATAAAAAGTAAAGTTAAATACGAGGTTGTAAGAAAAGTTACTTCTCCTAAATCAGATTTTGAAGTGGAGGCAGCTCCAAGTTCAGGAGGGTGTGAAGGATTAGGGGATAATGTTGTGGACGATGAGGAAGATATGCCCTCCAAACAAGAGAAACATTTTTTTAAAATTGATAAAAATGTTAACAAAAATAAAAAGTTAAAAAAGAAGAAAATTTTGAAAATTAGTGGGACGAAGAATATGGAAGTGGTAGAAGAATTAGGGGTAGTTACCCCCTCTAAGTGGCAGTACCGTCGACATCGAAAGAAAGATGCGGGTGAAGAAAAACCACCCCAATAAATCAAGAAAAATGGGAAATGAAAGTTTTATGATGACTGCGAGAATATTGAAATGAGAAAATTAAGTGTAAATTTGATGAACAATTAAACGTGTAAATAAATAAAGTAAGAACTTGTAAATGTGATAAATAAGCCCTAAGATTAAAATTAAATGAATGCAGAATCGTCACCAGTGATTGACTCAATTCTAAACAAACTAATTAAAATAACAAAAATTAAAGCTACGCAACGAAAAATTGGAATGAAGATTAAATAAAAAAACATAATAAGCAGTGAAATTTAATAACGCGATAAACAATAAATTTTTGAGATGGAAGCAAATTTAATAATTAAAAGTTTTTAAAGTAATTAAAAATAAATAAGTTTTTCAAATAACAAAATTAAATATGGACCAATTGGATAAAATTGAAAATTGAAATGTACTAAGAAAAAGGAATAGAATTATTTGAAGTTAAATAACACTTTTGAAAGGATTTGCATTGTAAAGGAAAATTGGAAAATTGAAGAATTATGAAGAAAAATTTTAAAAATGAATGATGAATTAAAATAAGAGATTAATAGAAGAATTAGGGTATAGATGTAGCTACCTAGTATAAAGGGGGTTTTGTAGATGAATAAGTTAGTTGGAAAAGTGGGTAAGAAGAAAAATTTTATAGTAATTTGGAAAATTATAGAAATATTTGAATTGCAATGGAGAATTTAAGTACAGAGTGTTTAAAAAATTTTTATATACGAAAAACGAAAATTTTTGGTACAAATTGATGAAGATTAGTTAAGGGTCCGATCCACAGACGAAAAATTAAATTTTTAAAAATTATAGAATGGTTTGAAGAAAAGATTTGCAAATATTTGAAGAAAAGTTTATCGAGTCTCTGCAATAAAAATTTACAAAATTAGAAAATTTTGGTGCGAAATAAGGTTTTAATAAAAGGTCAATTTGGTGACAAGCATTCAATTTGAAGTTAAGGGGGATGATTAATAAAAGTAGGGTTAGGATAAATTTTGAAATTTTATAAAAATTTAGATTGAACATTGGAATGATTGAATTGGGAAGAGATAATTTTGATTTAAGGATTTGATTTTGAATTAGATAATTTGATTTGATTAGAAGGTTGTAAATTTGATAAATTGATATTGGGGAAGTTTTAAATGGGTGTGAGAAGTTTTGCTGTTTTGAAACGCAAACCACGAGCTAAAACACAGTTTAAGGGTTGGGATTAGATGTAAGAAACCCACGTTTTAGTATACGAAGGGGTAGGCTCTAGTTGAAATTCAGAGGGGTGACTGCATCCATTTGGAATTGGGAAAATTTTGGTTTGAAAATTTGAAGGGTTGTAAATATTAAAGTAGGTTATAAGTACATTTAAGTGGGATATTTTGAAGTTTAATTTTGAAAAATTTTGATTGAACATTGAAGGGATAATTCTCAGAAGCAAGTAGTAAGTTGGAATTTAGAGCTTTCTAACGAAGTTGTATTTGAAAACGGAGATTTTTCTCTTGATTCCAAAATACTTTGAAAATTCATGATTCAAAAATGGGACATTTTGGAGCCATAAAATTTGAAGGGTTGTGTAGTATTTTGAAATCATCATAGAAATTTTAATTATAAATTCAGTTGATTTTTGTTTTGGTTCCGTAGTTTGCCACGTGATGGTGCGGAATGTACAAAGTTTTGAATTATTCTCTTTTTAAATAAGTGGAAGGAGTTTAAAAATTTAATTAATTTTATTTGTTTATTAAAGACAAATCGACATGAATATTTCTTAATTTCATCAAACAAATTTATTGTTTTGTTGTTAATAACCAATAATTGTTAATTTAGTAGGATAAAATGTTAGATAATAAGGATTTAAATATTTTGGTGATTTGAAATTTAAAGATAGTTCCAAAAACAAACGCGGAGTGCGACATAAAAATTTAACTTGGTGAAGAGGGGAGAAAAAGAACGCTCTCTTTCCTGGGACGCCTGCAAGACACGCTGCGTTTTTGTGGTGCGCGACATAAAAGTGCATAAATTAATATAAAATGTACAAAATTCAGCAAATTTAATGCTGTGCATTAATGTATCATCAAGATCGATTGATGGAAAAAGTTTATAAACGGTGAAAAGCTGAAAAGCCAAAATTTGGATGATAAACTGGGAAGCGTCTTTTTCAACAAACTAAGAAGATTGAAAAATGCGAGACTGGTCGACCGCCAACTAATCAATTGAACAAATGATGCTAATCAACTGTAATCCATCCAGGAAATTGCTGGAAAAGAATAAAATTACCAAATTAAGGTAAAAAATTTTAATAGTACCACATGTTAAAATTTTTTGTGTCGGCGACGATAATCGAACTGCGCCTGCGCAAGCCATCTGCTGTAACGCATGGCGTAAAATTTTGAAGGCCACGAGGAACTACACAAATAAAATTTTAAATGCAGTGCCGTAATGAAATATTTTTGATAATTGAAAAATTTTGTAAACATTAGATTTTAAGAAAAATTTTAAGGTATTATTAATTGCAAGTTACAGGGGGATGATAATAGTAAATGTGTGAACTTGGAATTGGTAATGCGTATTCAGATTTAACGACTACAAAAATTAAGAAATACGAAATATTGGATGATATGCTTTTGTTGTTAAACATTTATTTGAACAGAGATAATAAATTAAATTGTTTGAATCGTTATAATACGTTTAATTTTGCATTCTGAGTTAGCTGTGGCGGATTATGTTCCTTTGCTGAAGTCAACTGAAAGCATTAGAAAAAGTTAAAAGGTTGAGGTAGGTAGAGGACAATATAGAACCAAGTAAGAACTTGAACTGGTTCTTGAACTGCACGCTTACCATGCACATGTCTCCCGCATCTTCCCAGTCGTTGCGCATTCTGTCGTCGCCTCTGGTTATGACGTTACAATCTGTCAAACTACGGATATTTCTGTAGATACAGACTCCGCCGGCTTTGCGTTTTGTAGGCTGCACGATTATGGATTTGTCTGCCACCGATAGGAGCTTGTTGTTATTGTGAACCTTGCATTCAAAACCTTCAATGTTCACCGGTGGCAGAGACTCGTCCATCTACGTTTCGCTGCAGATTAAATAATCGCATCCACTAATCACGGTGTCAGAAGTTATGTCCCGAGAGTGTACCACCAAACACTGGGTGTTGAGACTGCACGCGATTATATCAACCTTACCATCATTATCGCCATGGGACGTTGTTTTAGTTCCTATGAACCGTTCAACCCGTTCAGTAAGAGTTTGCAAACTATGATTGGCCATTCTTGCGTACTCGTCACGTATGTCTTTGATAGTAGGTGTTGCGCTACCATAGCCATGATAGAACTTGAAATCGTCTGTCGAGTTGGTTATATAGAGTCCTTGCAGAGATGTTACTCGACTCATCGCCACATATACCAATTGAGTCTGTTGCGAACGATCATACTGAAAGACAACTTCGTCGAACGTCCCGTCCCGCCTTGCGATTTGTGTATGGTCAACGCGCAAGCGGGGACTAGCGGAAACTGCCTTCGTTTGCATTTGATTCCAACATCAAGAGATATGTTGGCCATGCAAGTATTAATATGCGTCCAGTCTCGACTAATTACAGTTGACTTGCACATCACATGAGGTCTGGCTTTTACGCGTCTCTTTCGACCGATCACGGTGTTGGGGAACTCTATCCACAGTCTTATATTGCCAACCGCAGAAGCATCATCGCCGTTGTTAGTTGCAGAACCGATGTTCTCCTCCTGATCACGATCGGTGTTTTCGTTCACAAGCTCGATATATTTTAGAAAACACTGCTCTTTTCCAATGCTCTCATCTTCTTAATTCTTTCACTTACATTTTCTAACCTCGCATTTCTTTTTTCTTCTGTTTCCAATGCTCTCATTGTTTTCATTCTTTCTCGTTCACATTCTAACTTTGCATTTCTTTGTTGTTTAGTTTCTGTTGCGTTAACCTCCGCATTCTTCTCTTGCCTTTTTCTCTTTGTGCCACTTTCTATGCCTAAAGACATACTGTTTGATCGTTTTCTTTTGTTTGGGTTTGTTCTATCTCTTGCCATAATTGAAGGAACCTCGCAATTTGTAATATTAACAGGAAAACTTAAAAGTAAATTCTGATTAAAAATATCTTTTAAATGGTTCCGCATCACAGGAATATTGAATATCTGTTGCGATGGATTCATGCCGTTAGCTATAGCAACACCGAAAGCTATCGCAAACACACCGCAATCAACGCCATTGGTTTGTTGTTGAGCATCTTCGTATATAATGGGAAGTTTATTTGGAAATAACCGATCAAGAAACCGTAGCTGATCAGAAGTAAGATTATTAACCTTATAATTATTGGCGCTGTCATAGATATGTATTACAGAACCATCGTAATAATATGTGCATATCCAGTGAGTGATATCGTCAGTTGCTCTCGCAGGCAGAATTTGATTATGCCGTGTACTCGCTGAAACTATATCATTGTACATATGCCACATCAATAAAGCTTCTTGTGGTCTGAACTCTGTATTAACCACCAGGATTTCGTTAAACTTTGAGATGTGATCAGTTGAAAGATAGTCATTAGAAGTTAGTTCTTGAATTGCTATCGATTGCAAAGGTAGGATGTTAGATATTTTTGTAATCTCCTCTGTTATTGACGTATTTAACGATGTTAACGATGTATTTAACAAAATAACGGGAGATTGTAACTTCCACTGCTGGGTCAAATTTTCATTAATCCGACCTGTAAGTTCCACCAGTCGGTTTTAGGTTACTTTTATTCCACATGTAAGTTCCACTGATGGCGAATTAGGTCGAGGCGGTCAAGAATATTATTAAGCTTTTAAGTATTTCTAATTCTTTAAGCTTTTATTGTGTTTCTGGCAGTTGATTTTCATTCAAGATATGCAAAATTCTTGTGATTCATGAATTATGACACAATTTTAACTCGGCTCTTGACAAGTTATTTCTCTAAGATTTTCGATGGCTGCCTATTCCAGGATCGTATCTACCTTAGGTTAGGACGGTTAGTTAATAATAGGTCGTTGGTGTAGTTCGCTCCAAATAAATTTGCCTCTACGTCACGAAATTCTGATTAAGAAATAATATTAGTGAATGTAATTTAGGATGTCGTTCAGCTTTATTTAAAAGAGTGCAAAAATATTTACATGTCTTGCAGACCGAAAGCAATAAAATTCGTACGTTACCAATATTACATTATAAAAACTTAAATTACAAATTTAAAAAAAACTCTAAAAAGTAAAATAATAAAATCGATCTAACCGTCGCGTCCGTCGGGGGGTTACAGAATTACACAGAATGATTTGATATTGTTAATATTTGCTTAAGACGATGCGACGGACGGTTAGATCGATTTTATTATTTTATTTTTTAGAGTTTTTTTTGTGCTGGAGTTTTTTTTAAATTTGTAATTTAAGTTTTACTTAATTAGCCAATATATTCAATTATTAATGGGTACAGTTTATTGTTTATCATCAATTATCAGTTAATCTACGTAGATAGGGGGGGGGGGGTGATAAAACTCTTTGTACAGGGTTTACAGGGGGTACATGGGGGAGGGGTTATAGAAAATTGTGTAAAGGGTTTTGGTGCCAAATGGTAACCAACCAATAGAAAACAGATGTTAGTATCCAAGATGCGTTTTCTATTGGCTAATTACCATTTGGCACCAAATCCTGTACACAATTTTCTATAACCCGATGTGGTTATGGGTAATTATTTTTTACATTTTTTAGTGGTGGGGGTAAATTTTTTAATCGGTTTAACGCCTCAACGTCTTAAGGTTTCAACGGATAATGTGATGAAATATGCATATAAAGGTCGAGAGATAAATATATTTGACAAGAATTTTAAGGTGAAGTAAACTATAGAAACAGAATGGATTCCTACCATTTCGCAAAGGAAGTTAAAGCTGAGGTGGAATTGATTGTCGCGATGACCAGAACCGACAATTGGCAACGAAATTGCTATTTAAGAGCATTGAGACTTGCATCTCTTAAAAATGCATTGAAGATCTATCGCGAAGATCCGGAGCGGCAGTGTGAATTGAGACATGCGGAGGCATTTAAACGTAGACGTGCAAGTAATAAGCGTAAGGCGGAAGAGGAATTGGCCGCAAAAGAGGCAAAAAGAATTAAAGAAGAACATGCAGAAGTGACAATATGCCTAGAAAGCTTAATAGAAGATATTTGTAATGATGAAACACCAAAAGAGGCAAAAACATTATAAGATAATCTATTGTAAATTACGGTTCAACGGATAATTAATTATTGTCTATATCTATATAGGTTTATCGAGATTTACATAAATGCATAAATATATTTGACAAGAATTTTAAGGTGAACCCCAAGAATGGATTCCTACCAATTCGCAAAGGAAGATAAAGCTGCTGCCGATTTTATTTCATACATACGAACAAACACACATTTTTCGTTACATAGTTTTATTAAATTTTTCAACATGCGGGGTATACTTTTCGTACAAACACACATTTTTTCGTTACATAGTTTTATTAAATTTTTCAACATGCGGGGTATACTTTTCGTACAAACACACATTTTTTCGTTACATAGTTTTATTAAATTTTTCAACATGCTACCGATTTTATAGACGTATTCACGTCAAAAAACGCAAATAGAATCAAAATGCTATAATTGAACACACAGAACTTGAGAGATGTATCAACAGTTTCAACAATTGCAATGTAAATTACTGTTGCAACAATGCACACAGTAGCAACTGAAAGATTACGGTCACAATCAAAAAGTGCACCCAGCTTAAATGTAACAAGTACCAAAACACACAGTAACCGCTATGGGCTACCAGTAATTAATATACAAAAGCCAAATAAATGTACATCGGTCAGACGAGTATGATAGAATAAACTTTACTTACATGAACGTTTCATAAGTTTACAAACTTAGATGTTGACAAACGCATCTTCCTACTCGACATTGACCACTGGCTTGAAGGTTGGAATCTGTAACTTGTTAAATCACACAAGAAAACACTCGATTGCTTTAATCGCGAACACTAGACATTCTGCTTGTAGATTTGTAGCTGGAACCTGAACCAGTGAGAGATGGTGTAGAGATGTCAACAAGACGGAACCTTCCAAACGATGGAAAGAATTTCCCAAGTGCTCATCCATCCAAAAACAATAACAATAGGATGTAGCCAACTTGAAGAAATCCAAAATGGTCGCACAACTTGCACACCAACAAGAAAAAAACTGTAATCGATTCTTGCACATTTGAGTTACCCTATCTACTGTCAGATGTTATACAGTAGCACCAAAAACATAGCCAGAGCCGGAAAACCATATTACGAACTAAACTGGCCGATCAACCAGTGGTTTAACAAAAACACACTCCAAATCGGCACTCAGAAACTGACGCAACAAAAATATCCACCGCTCGGTTCTTAGGTACTCAGGTAACTGTCCTAAATACAAAATTCTACGCCGGAAATGTTCCTATCAAATCGAACGTTCACAGTTCACCACCATCTGCCTAACAAAATGCATAAAATGTGCGATTGCATTTAAAATAAATAAACTAATAAACTCAGAAATATTGCGAAATGATATGAAAAGGAAACCAAAGTAAGAATTAATAAAAATTCGTTACACGTTAAAACCCAAGCCACATAAGATGTCTAATTAATAAATTAGGCTTCAAGGATTTACCTTAAACTACAAGAGGGTTTTAAATGTGACAATATGACACGTTGGAGCAGGTACAGCGTGCATTGTTTAGTTTTGGTTTTGTTTTGTCTTTGATTTTGTCTTTGGTTTTGTCTTTGGTTTTGTCTTTGCATTTGTCTTTGGTTTTGTCTTTGGTTTTGTCTTTGGTTTTGTCTTTGGTTTTGTCTTTGGTTTTGTCTTTGCTTTTGTCTTTGCTTTTGTCTTTGGTTTTGTCTTTGGTTTTGTCTTTGCTTTTGTCTTTGCTTTTGTCATTGCTTTTGTCTTTGCTTTGCTTTACTTTGCTTTGATTCATCCGTTGTTATGATATATGTTAATTTGGTGTCGGTTTTTTGGCAGATAACGAGCGCTTAAACATGTTCCATGTTAAAATATGTATTTGAAATACAAATTACAAAATACAAAATGTATTTCAAATACGTATTTCAAATACATGTATTTGAGATACTGCCCAGCCCTGTTGGTGAGTTATGTTAAGGCTCCTCCTAAGTCCTACCTGTTTTTGCTTAACTCTCCTGTCCCTAGTAATGAATGACAAATGTTATTCTTCCAGTTCTAAGCTAACTTCTGATTATATAAATAAACTCCATGCCAATAAGCATACTTTTCAGTAAATTCTCTGTAAAGCAAAGAGTTCTTTTGTTCGGAAGAAAACCTTTTTTCACGCATTGAATTCTTCAAAGGTAATCGTCGTTCATATACGGTTTCCAAAGACTACAACAGTTGCTAATTTGAGAGCAATCATGGGATATCAAATACGTTAGAATTTCATGGGCTTGACATGATAGTTTTGTACGCTTGAATTTAGAGAAAGCTTTATTGCGTAAGGAGATAATCATTCGCACATTGTCGGTGAGCTAGGGCCCATACCTCTTAGTAACTCGAATAACTCTAATGGAAGCACGCACATTAATAACATTCATCAAGTTTACATTAAAATCTTCGAGTTTGTCATTAACATCATGTAATGGAATCTTTTCACATTAGTTAAGAAAAGTTCGAGATCGAAATTCCTGGAGTCTGAAATTTAGGTGAGTCGTTGCTGAACGTCTTTGCTGGTGGCGCCCTCTCAATTTTCTATCCCTTATCAATTTGTCTATCGTTCCCCGCCTCTTTCAATTCAGTAATTATAGTTTATATAACCCTAGATCAGGGACGAGCAATAGAAGCAATGCCTGTCCACGCAACAGTTAAAATTCATATCCCCTAAGAAAATTAATTGGACAATTATAAAGGAAAGTTTTGCTGGTCCCTCCAGGTCCATCGATAAAAAAATTCGATCTTCAGTTTTGGTTAATATTGAAGACAGTAACCGATTTAGTATATTCGCTTGATCTGCATTACATTCTTCTTGCATTGCAGCTCGAAGTCTTAATTCATTTTGTATTATTCTATTGCGTGTATCCTCTGTTTCCACGAACTGTAGTATATCCATATCGGGTTCGGCCAAATTTAAGTGCTTACATCAAAGATTTTCTGCTTCTAAAAGCAGAATTAATTATAATTTTATTTATTATTTTAATTATTTATTAATGTTTTAAAATTCTATTACCTACCTACTATAGAAACTATGAATACTGAGGTTACAACGTTACAACTTACCGAGTATTCACATATAGTTACCAATTTCTGGAGTTCACTACCCAGGCATATCCATTTAATATAAGTTGTTCATCATGTCTTCTCATAAGTTCTTCACGTTGTTGCTTAAAAATTGAATGATTTCCGGAAGTAGCTACTCTACTATTGACCCTTCGGTTGTATATTCCATTCTCCGTTTGAAACACTGCCATTTCTCCAATTAACGATCTGCAACATGGACATGTATTTTTATTCTCACGCTTCCAGTTCTGCAAACAAATTAAACAAAATTTGTGTATGCAGCTTTGTGGGACGGCCACCTCTTGACCTATGAAATATTGTAAACAAATTGGACATTCTTCACCCATGATAATTTCCATGTTTTTCATATTTTCAGTAAAATTGTTCAAAGATTAATTGATATTAATTGGTATAAAAGTTTCTAATACCTATTTAGAGAAAATAATCCTGTTAGCCATTGATCCGTTGAATCGGGCGTAATCGTAAGATTAGTGGATTATGATCATCTCTGTCATCGCCAGTTTCGTTTTCTTCTTCCATAGCGTGAGATTTTTTCTTCAAACTCTTCTTTTCTTTAATTGACTGCAAACAGCTATAAAGCATGAGAGTTTATTTTAATTTAAATGTGATAAACGGTGCAAGAGTGAGTGGTTGCCGTACATAACTGTAATCTCTTTGATGATGATCGACGTGTCGAGGCGAATATTGTGGTTTCTCTTTTCTGGAAGTTTCAGGCTGTTTATTGCTTGGCATACTTTTAGCGGTGTTGCCCACATTTCGGCTTTTGATTGAATGATTTAAATTAGCGGAGGAAGTTGTTTCCACAGCCGTACGTTCAGCCACCTCCTGTTTTTGCAAGCGTTTTTACAGTCCATTTTCAGATGTTTCTAGTTTAACTGACCACCCTCTTGATTTCGTAAATTATCATTTCGTGGTACCGATTATGTGTTTAAGGGCTTTGCTTTAGCAGCGTTCTTATAACGCTGTCTTCTGGTTTGGCCAAGTTCATTTATAAGACGTACGGTTTAAAGAAGTGGAAGCCACTCCATCATAGTTAACAAAAAATTCATCAAGATCAATTTCTTCAGGATTATGCAGTCTTCTCGTTTCCCCAGGTCCATTTAGATAATATTTACTTACAGTTTGGTGTGCTAAACTCGAAGGGCCTGGTTGCTCAAGGTCGTTGAAAGGAACTTGATTTTTGACGACATTGCAAACGTTGGTGGTTCAAAAACGCTTGGTAGGTTTCCTTTCCTTCGCTCAGCGAAACCCTTAATTAATTTTTTCCGCAAGGGCTTCCATCCATATTAGTGATAGCTTCCTCAGCTTCTTGCGGCGAAGAAAAGCTGATAAATCAGAAACCACGCGGAAACGATGGTTCGGATTTCGGATGGATGGATATTTTTGAGGGCATGACTCCTGTTGAGCTCACCCAATTCTCTTTGACGTTCGTGCTTCTTCTTAAAGGGTCCCGCGTAAAACTATTTTCCCCAATAAAGACATTCGTTCACCATTTCAATAGCTTTGTTCGCCGCTTCTTGGGTGGCATAGTGGATAAAAGCATAGCCCTTACTGCGGTTATTATCGTAAAGGGCCACCTGGGAACTTAAAATTTCACCGAAAGGCTCAAATGTGTCGAGAGCATTACATCGGTTATATTTTCATGTAAATTTTGAATGAATACATAATAAATTTCCGACTCACGATTTCCTTAAAGTGGAATTGGAATTCGCCCACATCATTCTCATGAGACGGTTCAGCAAATAATCGAAGTTCATGCTATCCAAGGCGTGAGCACGTGAATAAAATGTGATGTAGGCATACCATGCGATACATGATTCGTCGAGTTTCGGCATAAATAAATTTGATAGATTTGTCCATCGATTAAAAACTTTTCGTTTAATGCAACTTCATCGACATGACATCTGGATGTCAATTTCCAACATATTAGAAGGATAAGTTCCGAGTGATTTCCATTTTTTAGTTTTCTGCTTTCTGTATATTGTTTCGCTAATTTGAATTGCTATTTAATAATTATTATTTCAAAATTTAGCCCTTTATAGGAATGTAATCCTGCTAGCAATTGATCCGTTTATAATTAGATTATCCTTTGATCCAATAACCCATTGATTAATTTTTTTTAATTTATTGAAATGTAATAAATTATTATTAAAAATAAACAAAAAACCTGACTGTATTAAAAAATGCGGGGAAAGTATGAGGAAATGTCAGTGACGGAGTATTGAGGTTGATTTTGTTACCATTTAAAAATAATCAATTAGGTACATAATTTTAAAAAAAAGTTTGCCGATATTAGGTATTGAACTCAGGACCTGTATTACAACTTCCTTAATATTATATTGTCATATACCGGAAGCCTTATTAAAACTATAAAAAAAATGAAAGAAAATCTTCCGATAAATACATTCCCTGTGCTCAGCTAGCTCAAATTTTCCAATCCTTTCTATAAAAAAAATCGTAGCCAAACTATTGAAAAACGCCTTCTAATCTTCAATCAAATTCAATGTTACAAAAATTAAATTTTATTTGGAAAAGATAAATTTTTCAAGTTTGATTTGAATTGGGTATTTTCACTAATTTTTTATTTGCATAATATGAGTGTTATTATATAAATAAAGGTAGTAGAAAAAGCATACAATAATTAAAAAATGATAAATTTTCCTATTTATAATGCTAAATCATTTTGAAATTTCATTAAAATGCACAATTTCAAACGAGAATCAAAACGCAATTCGATTGGTCGAGATCGGCGTGACGTAGTAACTCACTCGTAATTTCGAAGAAATTAGCAAACAAAGGTTATAGTTTGGTTTGTTGTGTGTCGTGTTTTCTTTTGTGTTGTGTTATAACTTATAACAAGTCGTAAGCAAATACAAATAACGCAAAATGCCATCAGAAGGGTTTATGAAAGCGTCTACAAATAATTTACCATCAATTGACATGTTTATGATAATAGAATTTATTCAAAATGATGAACGGTTTAATGCAGCCGAATTAAGAGGCGCTAAATCGAATGCGTAAGTATTGTACCTACTTATTTACTGCTAATTTACTTAAAAGAAAATGCATAAATCGTAATTTCATTATACGGTCACATTATTCATATTGTATAAAGTAAATTAAGTAAATTGTCAGTGATTTGGAGGTTATATTATATAATGCATGTTGATTCTACGATTACAATTTATTTATTAATTTGACAGATCATCTCGTGAACAGTATGGTGACAATGCAATTGGCTATGTTGAGGTAAAAAGAGAAGGTCCTTTATGTACCCTTCAGTGTCAGGTATGTCCTGAACACAGGGTTCGTTCAAAAAATTATGTAGTTTGCCTGACGGTTAACGAAGAAGAAGAGAAAATTTTAGATGTTCTGTGTAGAGATTGCGCTGCATCATTAGGTAAATGTAATAAATTAGAGTGACAATAGTTTTTTACACTATTTTTTATATTAATAGGTGGTTGTAAACACGCTTTGGCTTTCCTAATGTGGGCACATAGAAGAAGCGAAGAGCCTTCCCCTACTGATATCACTTCATATTGGATGCGACCACATTTATCTGCTGTTGGCACTTCGCTTAAGTTTATAACGGCTGCAAATTTTTCCAAGACTGTTGCTTCAACATCAACTTCGGCTATTGCATTAGCATCAGTAAATGTATCCACTTTTAGGAATGATATTACAACTATAGCTAACACAGTAAACCTGGAGGGACAAATTCTTCGATATTCTTCAGATCAATATGAAGAAAAATTTGACAATTTATCACTTCACAAACTAATGTCAATGTTTCATTTGCAAGGAGGTGTACAATGTCATGATTTTATTTCGTTTTGTACTTCTAAAATGACAAATAAATTATGTGAAGAAGGTCAAAAAGCATCAAAAGGACAAGCCAATTCTCCATTGTGGCGTGAATTGCGATATGGACGTATAACTGCTTCCAAACTGTACGAATTTTCACGTTGCGAAACGCCTGATGGTACATTAGTCGAGTCAATAATAGGTGCATATAAATTAAAAGACAATAAATTCATGGAAAGAGGAAGGCTTTTAGAAAAAGAAGTGTTAAAATACGTAGAAAATGATAGAAAAATGAAATTTTTTGATTCTTGCGGGTTATTTTCATTACCCTCTTTACCCATGTTTGGAGCTTCACCCGACGGTTTATCTCGGGAGTATGTTGTCGAAGTAAAATGCCCTAGCAGTGAGAAGACATTAAAAAATTATATTTGCAATGGGGAAATAACTCAAAAATTCAAAGCACAAATTCATCTCCAAATGGTTTGTGCTGAAAGAAAGAAGGGATTATTTTGTGTAGCATCGCCAAATTTTGAAAAATCTAAAAGTGTTCAAGTATTAGAAATTGATTTTGATGAAACATTTGTAAATGAACTTTTACTTTCAGCCAGATTAAAATGGGAAAAATTTGTTTTTCCCAAGTTATACAATTCTGTTTGAATGTTTTTTATGTACCTATAAAAAATACTTGTTTCTTTTTAGTTTTAAAAATTAAATAGCGTAGAACACTTTGCTCCTAAGGTGTAACTTTGCACCACCGATGAGAAAGGTTTCAAATGGGCAAAGAATGCAGAATTTGCAATTTATTAGCTGACAATCTCTATTATGTTTAAGGTTGCATATTGTATTATCATTTACCGCGAACGGTGCCCATTTGAAACTTTCTAATCGGTGGTGCAAAGTTACCCACTAGGAGCAAAGTTGCCCCGTTCTACGATACATTATTATTTTAAAAATTGAGAAATTGTTTTAATGTTATATTAAATAATTTTAAATAAGGATAGGAGCTTTTATTAAAACGACATTTTATTTAATTTTTGCAGTTTACTCTTGTCTTATAATTGGACTTTGTAAATTTATAAGTGCACAAGCTATATTTATGACCTTATCGGTATCACTAATTAAATTATTATTGATAACGGAATGTGGCTTTAAATATTCGAACTCACGAATTCTGCGAATTACTCTTTCAATGTGAATCCGCAAACTTGCTATTCGTTTAGTTTCCAACACTTCACTGCGAGTTGGCTTTGTCGATGCTGAAACACTTGGTGGTCTAATTAATATGCATTCTTTATTGTGTAATAGTTTTCCTATATCTTTAAAGCCTCTGTCAGCCATTACACTGGAGCCTGAAGGTACACATTCTAAATAACCACATTCTTGAACTAATAAAGAATCACTAATTCGTCCTCCAAATCCATTAGATATGAAATTAATAAAACCATCAGGTGTTGAGGAAATAAGGTACTTAAGTGTATTGCATTTTTTGTACTCTGACCAAGTCAGTGCTTGTTTAACTGGATCGGTTGGTTTCTCAATTTGAATTTCCAAGCAATCTATAATTGACTGAACATTATTATACCGGGCTCTAAATGGAATGGGTAAATAATATTTAATTTTTTCATTAGATGGCCAAAATATTAATGTTTTTAAATGAACTTCAATTTGCACCAAAGTTTTTTTAAAAATTTTAGATGCATTAGAGCTAGACATGCCGAACATGTCTCCTAAGCGATCGAATGTATCATTTAATTTAATTTTCATGAATGTTAGCATTATATTTTCCTTGCTTATGTTGGTTTTTGTTTCAAGTAAAACAGTAATATGTGTAAACCATGAATCCGGAATGCCTGTATAATTCTTTGGTTTCTTTTGAATTAATGAACGAGTAGCATTCAACATTATTAATTGTTTCTCTACTCTATTTTCTAAAACTTCATGCTCTTCGATATCATTATCGGATGAACTTGCAACAAACGAACTACTTGATTCTACGTCAAAACTGCTAGTACTGCTACTTGTTTGAGGAAGCAATCGTTTCTTAAAAGTTGGATGTTTGAATGGTGAAGTACTAGAATCTTTTACTAAGCACTGCATTGGTGAAGTAGCAATATGATTCACTTTACTTGTTAATTTGCACATCACATACTTGCTACGAAATTGTGGTCTTACTTGTATTCCAACATTTCTAGTTTGAGTTGGTATTTTAGTTGTGTCCGAAACTATATGAATTGCTGTAGTTATATCTTCCGAGATATTTGATTGAATATTTGTGTTAGTGCAAGGTTCAGTTATTGCCGTGCTAACACAAGGTTCATTTGCAGCTGTGCTGGTGCATGGTTTATTTTCAACTGTGCTGGTGCATGGCTTATTTTCAACTGTGCTGGTGTAAATTTCATGTACATTGATCGATGGTACATTTTGTTGATTTTTGTCATTTTCTTTAATGGCTTCATCGACAAGTCGCCTTCTTTTCAATTTTGCAGGTAAAGATCTTTCACGACTACTACTAGCTCTTTTTCTATCTGGCTGACAGTCAAATATATGAGGCACTACCCCTTGCTTAAAAAAAACTCTTCCTCCGATTAATTTAAATCGTATATAGTTTTCCATATCCTCTTCTAGCTGCAATAAAAATAACATTAAAAAACGTAAATGTCAAAATAAAGTAATACACTACATTAAAATGATCTTCACAGCAAAACAAAACTGATTTCGATGTTGGCTGATATCGCCTAGCTGCTGTAAACCACTTCTTTTTACGAAAGTCATCGTCTGGCACACTCACAAACACTTTTTCAGGTGTACTTACAGTAGTATTTGTACAACCCGGCACAAAACAGTACTTAATACGTTGTAGTCCACACTTTTCCATAGTTGTTAAGTTGTATAAAACAAAATAATTAAAGAATAAAATAATCAAGATAATTTACAACCAATAAATTATTACAACCATTCAACCTTGAATGCTAAATGCTGCTTGAATGTTTTGCCGCTGTGAGTTATGACGTCATACGGGTATGCAACCAAGTAAGCATGTATTTCGCGTTTTCGCGGCAAATATTTTACATGAAATTTATTTTTAAAATTACTCGGATATAAAGTTTCACACAAATTTTCTTTTAAGTACCTCGTTTATATGCTAGATAAACTTTCTCCTTACATACTTTTTAAAAAATGTGAAAATACCCAATTACAATCAATACCAACAGACTATTTTTATGGTTGAAACTTATAGTCTACAATACCAGATCCACAAATTCTCTTATTAATGCAAGTGGACATTTAGTATTCATAAAGTCACTACCTCTTGCATAAACGAAGGAATAAAATTCAATTAAATTACAAAAAAAATGTTTATAAAATTCGGTACCTTTCAATTGTTTCTAAATTGGTAAAACTCGCTTGTAAGTATAATCAGCACGCTCTTGCAAAATTTTCTCAAACAATGATCTCTCCAAATTATTTCTTTTTAAATTCATCCACTAATATCCAAAACATTCTATCAGTTACAATATGACCAAGTTGGACCATGTGCGCTAATTTTAAACCTCCAATTTTTTCACTTTTAAAGAAATTGTATACTTCCATCAATCGGCAATAACGTAGACTAACTAACTATAACACTTCCAGGACCGATCGTGGCCCCAGAAACTCCAATTACACAATTCAAACTCGGACGGAAAATTCTCCAGTCCGTTTTTCAAAATCGTCGCCAGCGGAAGACCCCCCATTTCCTTGTATCCAACTTGCAAAACCAAAATTTTCCACTTAATCGCTGACGCGGTACATTTTAAATTTCACCAATCGCACCACACTAATTATTTTAAATTATACAGTTTCACATGTGAGAAAAACCAAACATAAACAAAAATTGAAAACCTTACTGAAGGTTTCCTAGAAAGGTGAAACGTTCCAACCGCAAGAAACGACAAATTTCTTTTATTAAACTTAAACAGTCTGTTGACGGAGCCTTCTTGCATTAGAAAACTTGCAGTCCGAAATCCTCATATTATACAATAATTTCTAAATTTCTATCCACGTGCTCGGTTTTCTGTAAAAACGCATCAGCATTGATGCTTTCAAGTGGTTCACAAAAGAATTCAGACGATTGATTTATCACTTAATAATCGGCGATTTCGCTTTGAAAATTCTGATATTCCAGTTCAAATTGTTGGCCATCAATACTGTGAATTATTTTCCTCATTGATGTTCTTGTTAATTTCCTCAACTTTGTTGATATTTTCAATATCGCATTATTTAAGAACGTTGGTCTCGAGAGCCAGTCCGAAATCCTCATATTTTCCAATCATTTCTAAATTTTTATCCACGTGCTCGGATTTTTGTAAAAACGCATCAGCATTAATGCTTTCAAGTGGTTCACAACAGAATTCAGACGATTGATTTATCACTTGATAATCGGCGATTTCGCCTTGAAAATTCTGATATTCCAGTTCAAATTGTTGGCCATCAATACTGTGAATTATTTTCCTCATTGATGTTCTTGTTAAATTCCTCAACTTTGTTGATATTTTTAATATCAACGTTGGTCTCGAGAGTCAGTCCGAAATCCTAATATTTTCCAATCATTTCTATATTTTTATCCACGTGCTCGGTTTTTTGTAAAAACGCATTAGCATTGATGCTTTCAAGTGGTTCACAACAGAATTCAGACGATTGATTTATCACTTGATACGGCGATTTCGCTTTGAAAATTCTGATATTCCAGTTCAAATTGTTGGCCATCAATACTGTGAATTATTTTCCTCATTGATGTTCTTGTTAAATTCCTCAACTTTGTTGATATTTTTAATATCAACGTTGGTCTCGAGAGTCAGTCCGAAATCCTCATATTTTCCAATCATTTCTATATTTTTATCCACGTGCTCGGTTTTTTGTAAAAACGCATTAGCATTGATGCTTTCAAGTGGTTCACAACAGAATTCAGACGATTGATTTATCACTTGATACGGCGATTTCGCTTTGAAAATTCTGATATTCCAGTTCAAATTGTTGGCCATCAATACTGTGAATTATTTTCCTCATTGATGTTCTTGTTAAATTCCACAACTTTGTTGATATTTTCAATATCGCTTTATTTAAGAACGTTGGTCTCGAGAGCCAGTCCGAAATCCTCATATTTTCCAATCAATTCTATATTTTTATCCACGTGCTCGGTTTTTTGTAAAAACGCATCAGCATTGATTCTTTCAAGTGGTTCACAACAGAATTCAGACGATTGATTTATCACTAATTTGATAATCGGCGATTTCGCTTTGAAAATTCTGATATTCCAGTTCAAATTGTTAACCATCAATACTGTGAATTATTTTCCTCATTGATGTTCTTGTTAATTTACTCAATTTCGTTGTTATATTCAATATCGCTTTATTTAAGAACGTTGGTTTCGAGAGCCAGTCCGTAATCCTCATATTATACAATTATTTCTAAATTTCTATCCACGTGTTCGGTTTTTTGTAAAAATGTATCAGCATTGATGCTTTCAAGTGGTTCACAACAGAATTCAGACGATTGATTTATCACTTGATTATCGGCGATTTTGCCTTGAAAATTCTGATAATCCAGTTCAAATTGTTGGCCATTAATACTGTGAATTATTTTCCTCATTGATGTTCTTGTTAATTTCTTCGGCACCAGAAATTTCCTGTAAAATGTGTAATATTTCAAGATTCGCTCTCATAAACCAACTGAAATACGTCAATAATTTTGAAATTTGTTGTTTTTATTTACAAATCGCAGCGAAAGCTCAAGTTGAGGGAACAATGAAGTTATGTGCTTGTTCTCTAATTCGTTCACATGCAATTCTTATTTCAATATCAGTTAAGCCCTTTGATTTTAAAAAATTATGTTTTTCTTGCATCAACGAACCATGATAGCCTTATATTTTGCAAAAAAGCAATGGCTGCACACACGAAGCTTTAACGACCCGATAATTCCTCGGGTGGAGATGATATTTCTTGAACCATACGTTTATTTTTATTTTTCACCATATCAACCACACTTTGATTTTCCACTTGCACCGTATGGACCATTTTAATCCCACAAAAGAATTATTTTTGTATTAAGTGACTTTTCCTTTCTTGATTTCCTTTTCACAATTTACTGTAATATTACAAACGTGGATCTACACACCTTTCCTGAAGTGGAAAATTTTGTGTTGGCAATGCTGCACTTTCAGAAATTTAAAAAAAAATATTTTAAAAGATTTTGCCACTGCAATATTTGGAAAAGAGAGTTAGGTTAGTTAGGTCATTTGTATCTCTTGTCATTTTTGGC
Source organism: Rhagonycha lutea (assembly GCA_958510855.1). Lineage (NCBI taxonomy): Eukaryota > Metazoa > Arthropoda > Insecta > Coleoptera > Cantharidae > Rhagonycha > Rhagonycha lutea. The sequence goes on along the minus strand of OY294041.1, from coordinate 23,892,314 downwards.
ACCTCCATAATCGTTTTACTTTTTCCCTACTGAATTTTCTTTTGTGTTAAGAAATAATACAGTTTAGGGACTAGACAAGATTTTCCATTTCCGAAAGCAAAATACCAACTGGAATTGGAGAGCTTAATCTCATCTTGAATATATTTTGATACGACAAGCATTTCGTTAATATTTACGCCTTTAACTATAAAAAAGCAGCATAATGAGCAGGGAATTATTTGCAACAACAGACCAGTCTTAAGGTAATACTAACAAGCTAACCAATAGAAAACGTTTATTAGCGCTAATAAATATTTTAAATTGCTTATTTACCTTTTCTATTGGTTAGATTGTTAGGGTTACCTTAAGACCGGTCTGGTCTGTTGTTGCATATAATTCTCTGCTATAATTATCACAAGGGTAGTTGTACAATTAGGACCAAATAGGGATCGAGTTTTTTGAAAAGTTGGTAAGTTAAATTATAGTTTCATAAAATCTAGTGCGGGTCTGACGATATAAGTTTCATATGTAGAAGCGTGGATAAGAAGATATTGACAGTCCTAACGAACAAGAACAAGAACAAAAACAATAAAAACGTTGATGAGGGATAAGGCGTATTTTCGCGAGAATCCTGGTTAGTACCGCTCGGTTACTTTTGTTCAACTTTGGTTAGTCCCCCACCACAATTTTTGAAATAACGGGCAAACATTTCCGGGAGAAATTGATACACGACATAGATATTTAGGTAAAAGTACGAAAGGTCCAAATTTCACAGATGTCAATTTTATAGAACGCTCAAAAAGTTCAAGTTAAGATAATCATTTAAAATCGTTATTTTACCTATAAATTTTATAATAAACGCATTTCTATGAGTGTCATCTGTTTAATATCATTCATCATATTTAATATACATAAGCGTTTAAACGCAAAACAGTCCACCAGAACATAACGAATTCTTCTAATGTAATGTGAGATTTTTTTAATATTACCAATTAAAAAAATTTACTATATAAACATTAATTATTGGAAAAACAATTTTTCAAATTAACTATCAAACCAGTGTGCGGGCGGCGGCCGGTCACCCGGTATAAGTTCGCGCTAAGTTATTGATTATTAAAACTTTTACGTTTGAACTGAAAGAAAGATGAGTAACTTAATACGTTTAATTTCGATGATGAAACAATTCCTAGAAATATTTTTTATTTTGCCAGAAGAAGAGAGTGACGACGAAAGCGAGGAAGAAGATGAAGACGAGAACGATGGGGTAGTATTTCACAAAAATAAAATACCACGAATTGAAAATTACCTGGAAGATGTGGTTTCGCAATATAGCGAAATACAATTTAAATCACATTTTAGAATGCTTCCGACAACTTTTCAATATGTATTAACGTTGATCGAAAACAAGCTGGTAAGAAACTATCCTGGTTCCCAAACTATTTCCCCAAGGAAACAATTAATGATTGCGTTGTGGAAGATGGCGAATGGCGACTCCAGATTCATATCGATCTATATGTGAAAAGTTCAATGTGGAAAAAGCAACCGCTTTAACATCGGTTTGAAAAGTTGTTAAAGCATTGATTGAAGTAGCTCCGACCTTAATTGTAATGCCTGATGAACAACGGGCAGTACAAATATTGGAAGGATTTTCTTCAAGTAGAAATTTTCCTAAAGTGATAGGAGCCATCGATGGTACCCATTATTAGAATACCTGCACCACGTAATGATCCCGCATCATATGTAAATAGAAAGGGATATCACTCGATTCAATTATTACAGGCTGTTTGTGACCACCAATGTAGATTTACACATTGCTATGTTGGAAATGTTGGTTCAGTACACGATCAAAGAGTATTTCGGTTATCTGATATTAACGAATATATCAACGATGACACCAAATTTCCAAGTAACTGCCATAATATGTTAGGAGTTAGGTGATGCCGCATATGCATTACATGAGCACTTGCTAACCCCTTAAAAGGATAATGGTCACATAACTGAAAGGCAGAAGAACTATAATTTTTGTCACTCTTCGACTAGAATGGCCATCGAGAGGGCTTTCGGTTTATTAAAGGGACGATTCAGAAGTTTTTAACTGTGTTAGATATGTCCGATATAGCTGAAATACCCAAGTTTATAATACGTTGTGTTTTACACAACATATATTTATTACAAAATGATGGATTTGATATAATCGAACCAACTGTTACATTACCCGAAGTACATGAACCTTTGAATCGGATTACACAACAACAACGTGGTAGAAATAAACGAGAAGCTGTATGTGAGGAACTCCCTATGAGGGATCGAAATGAATAAATTATATTGTATTGTATAATTTAATAAATATTTTTAAATTATTTCTCTTTATTATCTAAGTTTGTTTGTTGCATCAACAATATTTTTTGTTGCAGGAAATCCAAAGCTTTTGTTTGAATTTCTTTGGTTTCTGTATGGCGCTTTGCTTTGGCCTCCTCTCTGCGTTCCCTTGCTCCCTCCCTCCGTTCCCTTGCCTTCTCCTTTTATAATTCCAACGCTTGACGTCGAGGTTTCCCCTATTAAAGTAAATGTAAAATTTATCTACTGACCGAAAGGTACAAACTTACTTGGTGAAGGGTCTGTATCCTCGGATTCTTTCAATGCTGAGATTTTCCGCTTTGTGGCAGTACCGGTTATTTTTCCAGTAGACGAAACCGTACATACTGGTTTTATGGACGATTTTTTACCTAAAAAATTGTCTATAACCTATGCATTTATTTTAAAATTATAATTATTAAGTTACATGAAAAAACTTACATCAAAATAGGTCCAATCCTTTTTGGAATTTCCGGATTTTGCGTTATGGTCCCTGATACTTCTGTATGTTTTTTTCAGTCCATACAATTTGGACTTGCATTGCGAATCTGTGACCGCAGTACCATGATTAGTGATTTTCTCACTAATCTGGGTCCAAACCTTTTATTGGGATAATTTCCCAACTAGCACATCTGGCTCTCTCTGTCGATACTCGTCTATTAAGAGCAAAATATCGCTATGAGACCATTTGAATGCTGAAAACATTTTAAATAAGTTCAGCAAATTTAAGCAACATTATAACTTACATTCACTAGCATCATCGTGTTTTGTAAACGAAACATCGCCTTCCTCTTCTTCGAGATCTACCGAACAGCCCTGAACTACCGAACTGCCCTGAACTGCAGAACTGCCCTGAACTACAGAACTGGCCTGAACTGCAGAAAAATGTTCCCCAGTCAAGATCATACAAAATTGCCTTGCACAATTAATTTTGAACGAGGTAGAGTATATATTGATATGATTTTTACCCTCAAAAATTCACTTCAAAGGCCGCTGTATAGATTTACGCCGGTAGCAGAGTTTTTCTCTTCCTCAAGGGTCAGTCGATTCAAACAGACGAAATAACAAAGCAGCAATTCGAAGTTAACATTATTTATTAAATAAAAATATTCAATTGCGGAAATTTGCATCAGTTTAGATGTGGCAATAAATCTGCCTCGAACCAAATGTGTAAATGGTGCAACAATTAAGAATCCAAGCGACATTTAATTTCCTAATGAACAGAAGCTGAACTTGGATATTTAATTATTTGTGTAAAATATTGTGTCAATTTAAATCAATTATACAAAAATTCTCTAATAAATTCATTTAAGACACAATTTGTCGTTTAGTTTTGAATTTATTAAAATAAAATAAATGTCTACCTTGTAAATTTTTCAAACTGGTAAAGTTCCACTAGATTTAATGCGCCACTGGAGACGTGTTGGCAACCATATTTCTCGTTCACTTCGGAAGCCGCAAGTGTCCAGACTGCTACCCGCAAAATTGCGACAACAATTGTGTAAAAAGTGCCGATTAAACTTGTCTTCCTCCGTTAATCAACTTTTAACTTGTTAATTAAACAATCCTTGTCTTAGACAACACCCAGATAAACGATTTTTTGATTATCGATTTATCTTCAATCATCAAATGTGTACGTAACCTCAAATGTCGAAGCACACGTGTAAATTTTAATAACCAACATTTTGCAGATATTTGATCTACAAATACCTCGCTTCATTCGCGATACACAATTTTCACTAAGTACACGTCGAACGTAGTTAATTACCAGGTAATTACAAGACTCTGGCTAAATTTTCACTTCTGTGAATTCGCAAATTTTACTCTTTGAGTTTTTGGATCAAGAACCCTCGCACGAGTTCCCAGTTTGAGATCCACCAAAGAACTTCAGTTTGGTCTCCACTCAAGAACTGCATGCTCTCCTCCTTTTTCTTTTGCTTGCTGTTCCCCCGTATTCAAATTTGGTGTTTTGAAGTGGGAATTTTTATTCTTATGGGCAAAATTGACTCTTCCTTCCAGGTAACATAAAGCCCTCACTCGCACACGCATGGAAATATTATTAACACTTTGTTTTTTAGGAATCTGGCGTTACCAATCCATTACAAAATTATACACAGGACGCGGCACAAATTTTGTATTTTACAAATAAATTTAAATGTGTTAGTTTTATGTGTAAATCGGTTACAAATTGATGGTTTTTGTTAAACTGATGCAAATATCGCTTTTTATACCAGTTGAATTAACTGGCTACTGACTTTAATGCAAATGAAGTCAAATTACCACCTTAGCAGTCTGCTTGGACCCCTAAATTAAGAAATATCACAACAATATACTAATTCTGGCATATATTTAAAAATTGAGGGAAATTGTGATACGTGCAAATCAAAACTAAAGTGCATTCTTGACCACCAACCAATAAATGAAGAGCGAGTGTTATTTAAATGTAGTTATGTAGGAAACTATTGCATCAACCATGAAAATTGTAAAAAAAGAAAATTGGCCGGTAGCCAAAGGGCAATGATTGGAAAACAACTAATTGAAAATCGTGTAACAGCATCAACTTATAGGAAAAGGCAAGCAAATGCCTGCATGAAAATGGGCGACGTTGATCCTCCACACTTACCATCGAATAAGGTACTACGAATGGCAAAGTACGAATCTGGAAGAAAAAACAAAATACATGATGATCCTATTAGCTCCATTTATATTTCCAAGTATAAATATCCTTACAACGCGTATATCAAGGACATTGGAGTAGACGCATTTTTTGTTCACTACTGGTGTTCTGTGCAAATTCATTTATATAATGAGTATGCCAAAAGTCCTGGTTCCAAAGTTTGTATTGATGCCACAGGAGGTGTAGTAAGAAAATTAAAACGTCCCGATACGCAATTATCGCATCGCATTGTACGACGTAACAATAAATTAATGATCCGAAAACTGAAGCACAATTTTCTGTTTCCAGTATGCTTTCAGAACAACATGATGGAGATGCTATTCACAACTGGCTCAAACGATGGGTGCGTAATGGTGCTACTATTCCAAAAGAAACTGTGTCAGATATGTCTTTAGCGCTTTTGTCAGGCATAACCAAAGCTTTCACAGCTATGAGCCACATAACATTATATTATATAAACGAATGTTTCAATATTTTGTTAAAGGGAAAAGCAATGACATTAACAACCTTTATTAGATGTGACGTTGCTCATGTAATAAAGATGATCGTATCGTTTAAATGTTTCAAAAGTGAAAAGAAGCGAAGCAAACAGTTTTTCGTTCGAGCAATTGTTAAAATGGTGACATGTTCTGATATAAATGATTTAAAGAATATATTATTGGCAATTTTTACTGTTTACCAAAGCGAGGCTTACAATCTTGATTCATATTGTGAAAGAGAAAAAACATGGTTACAATCATTAGTTTCTGGCGATAGTCAAGAAAGAAACGACATATTTACATTGAATTTGACAGAAACAGAAGAACCCGAAGAATTTCACGATAAAGCGGAATCAGAATATCCCAAACTTGATGATCATGAAGAATCAAGATCCAATAATTCCTTGTTTAAAGATTGGGTCGTTAATATTGTAGAAGAATCAAAACAATTTGTATCCCCTGATGGGATAACCTACAATACATTCCGAAATTAATTCCTGAAATTATTAATTTATCCAAACTCTTACCTCTATGGACAGGTATTATGATTCCATTTTTCCCTAACTCTGGATCAACTGCATCAAGTGTCCCGGTGGAAAGTAATTTTAATAATATAATAAATCGAGCCTTTTCTGGATCACAGCTCCCCGTTCGCGTAGATAATTTTATTACACGGTATGTTAATTATTTATAAGGTACAATGAAATTAATCACTGCAAATGAAAAGACGGCGACAAACGAGATAAGAGAAGGAGAAGTAGAATGTACAAATGAGGTAGATTTTCAGGAAATACATTCAATTGAAGCTACCAAGGATGATGCTGCCAGTATTTGCTTGAATGATGCAACGGATTCTATGGAAAAAGTTACTGATGAAGAAAGTACCCAACTAGATTTTGATACTACTAGAAATGCAAATATTAATGACTATGTTTTCGACGATTCTCCCAATACAAAATCAATCAATTTAAAGGAAGAAGAAGATGAATCGGTAGAAAATTGGCGGGGGCTAGGCGTTTCAAACAGAGCACGTCCACGAAGGTCATATTTAGAACCTCAAAAAGGATGGAAATATTTGGATCTAAATGACAACAGAAACTGCATTCCAATTAGTTTTCTCCGAAATGGTAGTTCGCCTAATTTAAAACCAATTAAAATTAATAAAATCAATTATACCGTTATTAACACTTGCGCATTCGACAGTTTGATGCAAATATTGACAACTTCTCTCTGTGATCAAGAAAAGTTAAAAGATAATTCGATTTTTGGACAAAACAAAAATATTCATCAAATAATTATGAAACTATCTAGTGGCAAAGTAGATAGGAGTATCTATGGTTTGAGGGCAAAAATTTTGTCTGACATCTTTGAGGGAAAAACAGTATGTAATATAACAACGATTTCTTCTGTATGTACAATGAGAGAGTTGCTCACTAAGTTGATAAATCATCAATATTTATCCTGGTCAAAAACAGAAAAATCCGTGTGCTTAAATTGCAATGATTCTGATGAATTCTCTACCGCATGTGTAAGTATTTCCGGAAATAGAAATTGAAGGTAAGTTAAATGATATTATAACTCAAGATCAGTAAATGTGGACTACTTGTAACACTAAGACACGACGTAACGAAGTTATGTTGAATAACAATTATTTATTCTTAGAATGGTTAACTGGCAGTGGCGAAGATAACACCTCTCAATTATCAAGTATCCCTTCCAAAATATCAGTGGGAAACAAAGAATACCATCTGCGAGGAATTGTTGAAAATTTTAACCCGACTAACGCAAAAGTTGGTCATATTGTGGCATATGCTAAACGCTTGCATGGGAAGTGGGAACTATACAACGATTTAAAAGAAAAAGTTGATAATCACTGTAATCCTGATAAAATCGTTGTACGTACACTTTTATTCTTTTTGGCAACTTGATAAAATGTTTTAGTTGATATCATAAGTTTGTAATAAAAATAAATAAATTAAAAAACCTGTATTAAAATATTACAAAACTACTTTTTTAATTGAATTTGAATTCAATGTATCTTGCTTCAGGCCAGGCCAGACCAGCAGTCTGGCGTAAATCAAACGCGGATAAACTGGAGAGATTGCGTCGGATATATGCTGTGATGTAAAAAGTCCAAAATCGATCTGTGGACTATGATCCATTCCAACCCGCATTAGGCCAGTGTGGAATGGTAAGGCCTAAACCTTCAAGTTCTAAATTGAGAGAACTTGAAGAGGCGTATATCCAAAAATGGATGTAAATAAAAACGCTAATGAAGAAGAAGTATCTTGCTCGGAGCTTTTCTAAAATTCGATATTTCAAATCTTAATAAAAAGTTAACGGACTCAGCACTTTCTAAATAAATTAGAGCACTCGCCAGCACTTCGCGAGCACTTCCAAATGACGTAAAAAAAATTTCAAAATTCTAAAGTCGGGGGTCCAACTTGACGGAGCCTTATTATGAACCTAGTTTAAATATTTACATAATACAAGTATATAGTTCAATCGTTTACAAAAAATTAATAATTCATTTAATCTTCACTCAACAAAAAATTTCAGTCAGCGGGATTCTTGAAAAGCAGATACAAATCGAAAAAGAGAGCTGCTGATGAAATGTTGATTAGCGACTCCCAGCAAGAAATTGAAGACGCTGAAGATAATGGGGATGATTTGTTAGTTGATTGTGAGTGGTTAAAATATAACAAAACACCTCCGGAATTGGTTATTGAAAAATGGAACCATACATATAAATTGCGACAGAAGCAAAGAAAGCAAAATTTTGATATATTTTTGCAGTGACCTATTCTTCAACGAAAAATAGGTTCACAATTGATAGAACTAAAAGAATACCCCGCTAAAAGTACAATTTTGTATTCGAAGTGGGATACATTCTTAACCAAAATTATGAAAATTTACATGGCTGGAATCAAAGATAATCCCAGTAAAGCTTTACTGAACAAGTTGATTTCTGATGGCAACATTATTTGTCAAAATTCAAGAGATTATTTTTATACCATTCTTTTCAACTCAATTTTGGTTCCCACCATTATTAGACAAAACAATAAGGCTAAAAAAAATACAATATGGAAGCCTACAGTTGGAGACGGACGGCGTGTATTGGCAATATTTGTACATAATATCAAAGATGTTCCTCGGCAAATCCGCGATAGAAAAATGAAATATAGCGAGAAAGGATTAACCGTTCAGCCGTTTATCGTTTGTGTGGGTGATGGATGGGTGATGCAATAGGGAGTGGTTTCCGTACATAACTGTAATCTCTTTGATGATCATCGACGTGTCGAGCCGAATATTGAGGTTTCTCTTTTCCGGAGGTTGCAGGCTGTTTATTGCTTGGCATACTTTTAACGATGCTGCCATTCACATTTCGGCTTTTGATTGAATGATTTAAATTAGCGGAGGAAGTCGTTTCCACAGCCGTACGTTCAGCCACCTCCTATTTTTTGGAAACGTTTTATAGTCCCTTTTCCGATCTTTTTCGTTTAAACTGTGACCACCCTCTTGATTTCGTAAAATATCATTTCGTGGTACCGACTCTTCGTTTAAGGGCTTTGCTTTAGCAGCGTTCTTCTTCTTACGCTGTCTTCTGGTTTGGCCAAGTTCATTTACATTTTTGATTGCCGTTTCTTGTCCTAAACTGGAAGGTTCTGGTTGTTCAAGATTGTTGGATGCAACGCTACCAGTTACATCACCACTATTATAAGACGTACGATTTAAAGAACTGGAAGCGACTCCATCATAGTTAACAAAAAATTCATCAAGATCAATTTCTTCAGGATTATGCAATCTTCTCGTTTCCCCAGATCCATTTGGATATTTACTTATAGTTTGGTGTGCTAAACTCGAAGAGCCTGGTTGCTCAAGATCATTGAAAGGAACTGGATTTTGACGACATTGCAAACGTTTGTGGTTGAAAAACGCTTGGTATTTTTCCTTTCCTTTGCTCAACGAAACCTTAATTTATTTTTTCCGCAAGGGCTTCCACCCATATTAGTTATAGCTTCCTCAGTTACTTGCGGCGAAGAAAATCTAACCAAACCAATCGAAACCACGACTGATGCCGTTTTCTAACCTAACCGGTGCTGATACGATGGTTCCGAACGGTTGAAACATCTGTCGTAAGCATACCTCATCGACGGATTTTTCCAAATATCCTACTTAATATACTCTGCAGTCTTGAAGGCGATTTAATTTCAACTGCGCCTTGCTTTCAATACTTTAGAGGGCACGACTCCTGTTGAGCTCACCCAATTCTCTTTGATGTTCGTACTTCTTCTTATCCCCAATAAAGACATACCGTTTACCATTTCAATAGCTTTGTTCGCTGCTTCTTTGGTGGCATAGTGGATAAAAGCATAGCCCTTGCTGCGGTTATTATCGTAAAGGGCCACCTGGGAACTTAAAATTTCACCGAAAGGCTCAAATGTATCGTAGAGCATTACATCGGATATATTTTCATGTAAATTTTGAATGAATTCATATATTTCCGACTCCGCATTTCCTTAAAGTGGAATTGGAATTCGCCCACATCATTCTCATGGGACGGTTCAGCAAATAATCGAAGTTCATGCTATCCAAAGCTTCTTCTGCGTGTGCACGTGAAGAAAATGTGACGTAGGCATACCAAGCGATACATTATTCGTCGAGTTTTGTCATAAATAAATTTGATGGATTTGTCCAACGATTGAAAACTTTTCGTTTAATGCAGCTTCATCGACATCTGGATGTAAATTTCCAACATATTATTATAAGGATAAGTTCCGAGTGATTTCCATTTTTTAGTTTTCTGCTTTCTGTATATCGTTTCGCTAATTTGAATTGTTATTTAATAATTATTATTTCAAAATTCAGCTCTTTATAGGGATTTAATCATGTTAGCAATTGATCCGCTTATTATTAGATTATCCTTTGATCCAATAACCCATTGATTAATTTTTTTAATTTATTGAAATTAAATAAATAAATTATTAAAAATAAACAAAAAACCCGACTGCGTTAAAAAATGCGGGGAAAGTGAAGAAATGTCAGTGACGGAGTATTGAGGTTGATTTTTTTACCATTTAAATAATCAATTACATAATTCAAAAAAAAAAGTTTGCCAATACAGGCATTGAACTCAAGACCTAACGCATTACAACTTCCATAATATTATTTAATATTAAACCTATGGTAAAACCTGTTTTTTTTTTAAATCGACTAAACTCCGAGAAAGTGATAATAGTTATGGCTCCTAGCATTGGCGCAACCAAAGTTTGGGGGGCTAAAATATTTTCAAACAATTGTTTTAACGGTGGGGTAAAAATAACAAAAATTTGGGATATTTTGGGGGGGCTAACTTGAATTTTGGGGTGCTTAGCCCCCCCCCTAGTTGCGCCTATGGCTCCTAGAATCCCGAAAAAATTGGGATCTCGATTGGCGATGTATTTTTGTATGTAGGTATAAAAAATGTGTTAAATATTATTTCATCTAACCCCGTATTAGCAGTCTATGATCCAAAGAAGGCAATCGTCGCGTCGTTACAAACTGACGCATCAAAAGACGGGTTAGGTTGTGTTATTGTGCAAGAAGGGCATCCGGTAGCTTATTCCTCGCGGACGCTAAGTAAAAGTTGTAGCAAATCGGCACTCTGAACATCAACCCCTAATGGGAGGGTCGATCCATCCAGGGGAATCCAAAGATACGATTCGGTTTTTGTCGGCCACGATGGTAAATATAGACTAACTCGCGATTAAATGCCGGAGGCTGAGTCGATGGGGTTCTGTAAAAAAATTGTAGCTAGGAATGAAAAAAAAAACACTGAGCTAATAACAAGTGTATAATGAAACAAAATGTGAAATTTGAGACGTGCTTGGCGCTCGTGCAAACAATCGCAACGTACAATGCTGGTCGCAACAAAACCCAGCGCACTGACTCTACTACTATCAAAAGATGTTCAATACAATTGGCAAGGACACAGTTATAAATATGGTATGACACACAATACACGTCAGAATCTACGGTATGATACAAAATTCTTACCCAAGATCTCAAGCAACGACTGATGTTCATCCGTAGCCGACGTGTTCTTAAATTGATGCTAAGCTGGCCCTTGCACTGGTTTATACAGAAACAACTGACAGACGCGATGCACAAAACACTGCTATAAACCCTCGTGATGCTGGTAGCTGATGCAGATTGAAAGAGAGTGCAGATACAGATGGATTTGATGTTGCAACTTGTTGGACCTCCTCGAAAAATGTCAAACGTTGTTGAAAATATGATCATAACCTTAAAGGTTAAAATTCGGAGCTTTGTTTGAAAACAAAGAATCGAGCTAGAACGAGTGTGCTCGATGTTACGAACCAGAGAGTGACTGCGTCGACAGAATTGCGCGAGAGCATTGGCGTATGCCACACATGTGAAATTTGTACTAGCTTCTGTATTGTATCGGTGGTGTCCCAAATACATATACAGGACGGCCAAAAATTACTGATCACAATGATATAAAATTCACTGGCGTCACCCAAAGATTTCCGCCAAAAATGATGTTTTTACGCACTAAAATATTCTGCCGACCGGTCCTAGGATGGCAATTCACTCAATCCCAGTTACCTCGCGTCTCCCCTTCTACCTCCAAGCGCGTATCACATGACAGCCCTAACCAAATGTAAATTCGAAGGTCAGTAACACGTAGCAGATATTAAAATATCGCTAGAAAATTAAGTCTGGGATGTACTCAGAATATTTGAATAATTATTTGTGGAGAAGTTAATGCAACTGAACTAAAATTCGTTACAAAGTGTACAAAGGTGGGGTAAAATCGAAAAAGAACTGTTAGATATTGTTTTCGCATGTAAAGATTTCACTTCTTTTCGTATGGTCGCGATAAACCTGGAAAAGAAATGCTTGTGGCTGACTGTTTATCACGCGCACAATTGAGAGAAAATACGAAAATTAACGAATTATGTGGAATCGTACACTCGGTAACAAAGTCGGCATATCTATCCGAAGATAATTATAATTTGTATCGATTAACCATTAAGCGGGATGAACGTTGTAGGTATGCGAATATGTCATTATGTTGAAAATCGGTGGCCAACATATATCACAAACTGGACGACCTAAGTCAGGAGTTTTTCAAGTTTAAATCGGAATTACACTACGAGAATTAATTTTTATTTCGGAATCATAGACTAGTAATACCAACGGAACTACAAGAGCAAATTTGCAAGTGGTTGAATTCACCGCACTTGGGAATTGAAACAACGCTTGCACGAGCAAAAATGCATTATTTCTGGCCCAAAATGAGTAGTCAAATAAAGGAAATAACGACAAAATGCATGATCCGTGAGAAATTCAAACGGAATAATCAAAAAGAGCCACTATTGCAAGAATATGTACCAAAGTATCAATTTCATAGGGTGTCGATGAATATCTTTGAATATGCAGGACGAGACTTCATTGCAGTGACATGTGCATATTCAAACTATTTAATCGCTGAACCGATTAAGAATAAAAGTTATGGAAATCATCTTGTAACAAATTTTTGTAAATTCATTACTTACGTTTTTACAAACTTTGTGTACGCACCCCCCGTATGCGAGCGGATTGTATGCACCCGAATGTTATTCAAATTCATTTTCTGATAGTGGCTTATACCTTGAACGTTCGATTGCGAGTGGAAGTTTCTATTTTTAATAATTCCCGTTAAAATCAGCTTTCATAATTAGTCATGCATTTTGAGTAATATTTATTGTGTTGTAATCCGTTTCGTAGGGCTAAATTCTCTTGGACCCGAATAGATATTTTGACACCACCTAAATTCCCTGACGAGGAATTTTGTGTTTTTAACAACATCCAAATACTCTGATGGGGAATATTTTGTACAACCTGAAATTCTAAGATAATAATAATTATTTGAACCATCAATAAAACTTGCGAATGTCTTTTAGAGGTGCGAGTGTGCATGTTACAAACAGATTTCTTATATGGTATTAAATTTTTGAAGAGCCGAGCGTCCGATGCCGATTTGTTCCCATATAGACGAATTATTTCACTATAATGCTTTTTTTGAACATCAGAAGAAAATAAATGACAGATCTCACCCCAAACAATAAGGATATTACCTTATATATTACCTAAACAAGAAGTATTACATGACATGGAGTCGTTGATAAGTAGATTTAAAAATAGTGTCCTCAGCGTACATATTCGTATTGCATGTTCTGATGTCAAACGTTTGACGGAGGAATTAGATATGAAGAAGAGACAGCTTAGTACAATGTTACCTTTATATAAGGTTAACCAGTTTATCCGTATCAATAATAAAGCTTTAAATTCTCTATTTACCAGAATTAGAGGATCAAACTGTTTCGCATACATTTGCTTCTTAAAAGAAAATCGCTTGGATTACTTTTTAGAACCAATACCAATTATTTATATGGATGAAATTGCAGTTATTTATGAAGAATTCGTCTGACAGAACGATCAGACATCAACAGCAGTTCAATGTTTGCATCCAGATCGCCTAGGAGATCGCAAAATTGACTGCCTAACCTGCTCAATGCTTTCGGGTATCCTGATCGTTCTTGAACCTCCAGGATCTTTTTATGCACAGCACCGGTTTTCCTAAAGCTGTCCACCCATAAAAAAATTGATTTCCGATCAGAAACACGACCCGCGGGCGCGATATTGAAATGATTTCGGAATGCACTTTGCGTAGTGATGATTGAACAACAGTTTGAAAAGTAGGCTTCTAAGGCGAACGCGCGATCCTCCCTTGTCCACTGCATGATCATTACAAAACCTACATGACAAAACACTTTAAGTTCCGATCTTTCGAATGAATGCCACCCCAGCCTTCTCGGATTAATTGTCGCTTCAGGGTGCGCCGTAGGTGCGCGTTTCAAATAAGTAAGTTCCCCTGCCGCACCCTGTACTTTAGGTGACTCTACGTGGGTATTCAATAGGTCTGATGTCCAAATTCCGGAAGTGGTCTCTAAAACCATATCATTGGGTCCCAAATTTAGCGTGATTCCTTCATTAAGGGAATTTCCAATGCATGCTTTCTTGTCGGAAATATATTAAATATTGATCGATTTTACGATTTGGGCAAAACTTCCCACAACAAAGGGGAGTTGCAGAGCAGACTATTGAATGTGGCCCATAATTTTTGTCATTGTGAGGATACCAGTGGTTCTTGTAGTATCAGAAGACAAGTCCAGATCACAAGAAGTTTCTTTGAATCTAATCCAGGCTTGGTAGTGTTGAGGGCTGACAAGGGTAATACAACAGTAGTCATGAATATCTCTGAATATAGGGAGAAAATGAACATACTTTTTGATGAGCCTATGACTTATAAGAAGCTCAAAAAGGACCCCACTCTTACTATACAGGGGTACTTTAATAAGATGATTAAGTCCCTTCATGACGCTGGTCTTATTGATGTTAAGACCAAAAAACGACTAACCAGTTACAACTCTCGTTCTCCGAAGGCGTATGGTCTACCTAAAGCAAATAAGCCCGATGTTCCGTTACGACCTGTGGTTAGTTGTATCCAGTCGCCATCGATACCCTTGGCCAGGATGATCACTTCAGTTCCTGGCCTCATATGTTGACAGAGAGAATGACAACGTTAACAAAATTACCGATTTTTCACAGATCGATAAATCTTATGGGTCTCTCTTGTCGATATATCACAGAAAAGATGATTGTGACAGAGGTGGGGGTTCTTCGTGGTAACCGTTTTTTCATTTTATGATTAGTTCTGCCTTGGATTGTTTTACTTTATTTTATTTTTATTATTGTATGTTATTGTTAATTGTTGACTAATTTTGATATTTTTTAACAATTTTTTGCCTTACTTTGTTGTTTTTTTTTGTACTTTGGCGTACATTTTTCGATACTGTAACAATTTTTGTTAGTGTATTGATTTTTGTTGCGTTTGATTTTTGGGTTGTTTGCGAGAAGGAAATATCAATATTGTATTTTATTTTTATCATATTGTTGAGATAGTGTTTATCTACTTGTGCATACATTGAAATCATTTTACAATTTTGATGTCTTTTAATTATTTGACTTGCATTGTCGTCATTGGTCATTGTTTTCTATTTTTTACTCTGTTTAAGTTCATCTTCTTTAAGCGTATAAAAACCATACCACCAGTGTAACGGGTAAAGGCCGGGACACACTTGTCATACACCTCTCCGATCCGACTCCGATCATACAGTCGGACGAGTGTCTGAGAGGGAAATGATACTAGAGTTTGAACAGCGTAGTTCACACCTTTCCGACACGTATCCGATCCCACTCCTACACGACTCCGATCATGCACCGATTGTGTTCCGATTGTGCAGTCTATTCGTTTGTAGGAGTGCAGGACGCGTGTCGGTTGGAATTTGTGGTTGAGAGTGGCGAATGTATAGAGCCGGAGCTGGAAATCGGAAAGGACTCGGAAGCGTGTAGGACATGTGTGACCATCCCTTCCGATCACGCACCGATCCCGCAAAATCGGATCGGAGTCGGATCGGAGTGGTGTATGACAAGTGTGTCCCGGCCTTAAGGCATGTTCAGGAAATTTTTTGCATATGTCACCGTGATTGTTCATCCTTTCCTTTCTGTTTTAGTCCTGATGATAAACAAATATATGTTCGAAACCGGTTGACGTAACACGTAGTTTTATTGCTTACTCCCCCTGATACACGAGAATTTAATTTTTCTTACATCTGGGTAGTTTAGGTTGTACTTGCTATGTTCGACCAGGATGAACTATTTTAAATACGCAGTTGCATGACTGTTCATAGAATTATTTTATAAGGACAACTTTTGATATTTGGCTGGAGGTTAGAGCTGTTCTTCAGCTACGTAGTTGGCAGATGTGGACCGATAGGGTAAGAACTGCTGATTATGCAGATCTTATTGTTAGACGACTTTAGATAAGAAGAAGTACATACTATATAAAACTATAACAAAGTTAAAATCATATAATCAATATTATTTTATAAATTTTATTTTTTCTAAGAAAGATAATCCGATAAATAAATACAATGAAATAATCTGCATTACCAAGTGCACAATTTTTCTATATAACAGATTGTAAATAAAAACTTTTTAACATAACTTCTTCTCTTCTTTTTCTTCCATCGAGAAGAAGAAGAAGAAGAAGAACAACAACAACATAACTTGAAAAACAATATTGATCATTCAAACCCGAACATTTAAAATGAATACGGAATGCAAAAAATTCATAAAAACATAAAATTACCAAGGCAATTGTTTAGAGAAGACAGTTATAAACGTTCTGAAGATATATGTATCAAGATGGACTAAAAATTATTAATCAAATGGTTTCTAATAGAGCCCAGCCTATTGATAAGTGGAGAAATATACAGCAGAAAGTTGAGCTCGAATTTACTGAGATCAAGAAACTCGTAAGCCGAAAATCAAATGAAAAGCCACCAGTGAAAAAATCATATTATTATAAAGAAGATGATATTTCTTATTCTTTATATATAAAGAAGAAGCCTTGGATAGCATGAACTTCGTTTATTCGCTGAACCGTCCCATGAGAATGATGTGGGCGAATTCCAATTCCACTTTAAGGAAATCAGAAATTATATACTACTCATTCAAAATTTACATGAAAAGATATCCGATGTAATGCTCTACGATACATTTGAGCCTTTCGGTGAAATTTTAAGTTCCCAGGTGGCCCTTTACGATAATAACCGCAGCAACGGCTATGCTTTTATCCACTATGCCACCCAAAAAGCGGCGAACAATGCTATTGAAATAGTAATCAAGAGGGTGGTCAGTTAAACGAAATAGAACGGAAAAGGGACTATAAAATTGTTTCCAAAAAACAAGAGGTGGCTGAGCGTACGGCTGTGGAAACGACTTCCTCCGCTAAATTAAATCATTCAATCAAAAGCCGAAATGTGGGCAACATCGATAAAAGTATGCCAAGCAATAAACAGCCTGCAACTTCCGGAAAAGAGGAACCTCAATATTCGGCTCGACATGTCGATGATCATCAAAGAGATTACAGGTATGTATGCAAACCACTCACTCTTGAATCCTTTATCACATTTAAATAACCATAAATTTTCTCGAACCACCGATTCCAGAAAATAACAACCACTAACATTTTGTACAGATCTTCTTGATCTTAGTATATAACTAAAGAGAAAAAGAAGAATACTTCTGAAGATATGTACCAAGATGGACTAAAAATGATTAATCAAAACGTTTCTAACAGATCCCAGCTTATCGATAAGTGGAGAACCATATAGCAGAAAGTTGAGCTCCAAGTTACTGAGATCAAAAAACTTGCAAGCCGAAAATCAAATAAAAAGCCACCAGTGAAAATATCATTTTATAAAGAAGACGATAATTATGATTTGGAAGATGAACCACCGATTCCAGAAAATAACAACCACAAACATGCACCAATTTGCAAAGATCTTCCTCTACTAATGCCAGAAAAAGGTAAGAAGAAAAAGGTAAAAGATTTTTTTAGAAAATCAGAACTCTCTTTGCTAAAAATCCAAGAAGGCAACGAGTTGAACACATATGATTATGATACTAAAGAGAAAAAGAACAATACTTCAATTAAAGAAAAGAAGAGTTTGAAGAAAAAATCTCATGCTATGGAAGATGAAAACGAAAATGGCGATGCAGTGATGATCATGACGATATCGGTCAACCATTACAAGCAGACCAATTTACCAGTAAAATTGGAGGAGAGCGTGTGCTAATAAGAATGCTAGAGCGGGATATCATTTAAAAGTATCCAACGTTTCCTGGGAAGATATAGCAGATTTGCACGACTCTAAGAGGCTTCTAAAAGATACTGTAGTTCTACCATTGCGCCTTCCGAAATTTTTAACGGCATTCGAAGACCTTAGAAAGGTATCTTAATGGTAGGTCCTCCAGGTACTGGTAAAACGATGTTGACCAAAACGGTAGTACGGAATGTGAAACAACTTTTTTCAACATTTCAGCATCGTCCCTATCGTCGAAATACCGTGGTGAATCGGTAAAAATGGTATGCTTCTTGTTCGAAATGGCTCGGTTTTATGCTCCAAGTACCATATTTATCGATGAAATTGATTCCCATTGTACCCCTAGACGTTCTAGTTCTGAACATGAAGCTTCTCAGCGAGTAAAATCAAAATTGCTGGTTCAATTGGATGGAATCGCCACTAATAACGAAGAATCAGAAAAAAAAGCCATTGTGTTAGCCGCAACTATTAATAATTTTCCATGGGACTTAGATGAAGCTTTAGGTAGGAGATTATAAAAGCGTATAATATATTATTCTTCTTCCAAATGCAGAAGGACGTAAGAAGCTCCTGCAGCTGAGTATGAAAGATGTCAAGATGGATAGTGATGTTAAATTACTTGCAGTAGCTGCAAGAGTAGCTTCTCTGGGGAGCCTGAAACCCCTAGAGAATGCGTCCCCAGATGGTTTATAGGGGAACGCCTCCCAGATATGGGTGGTAGGAGGGAAATGAAATACCTCCCGCGGACCGACAGGCAAGTACGTCTGTCTCAGAGTGAGCGGACTAAAAATGATCATTCAAAAGGTTTCAAATAGATCCCAGCCTATTGATAAGTGGAGAAACATATAGCAGAAAATTGAGCTCGAATTTACGAAGATCAAAAAACTTTCAACCCGAAAATCAAATGAAAAGCCACCAGTGAAAAGATCATATTATAAAGAAAGACGATATTCTAATACAGAAAATGAACCATACTGATTCCAGAACATAACAACCACAAACATGCACCAATTTGCAAAGATCTTCTTCTAATACTAATGACAGAAAAAAGTAAGAAGAAAAAAGGTAACAAGAAAGGAGATTTTAGAAAATCAGAACCCTCTTTGCTAAAAACCTAAGAAGGCAACGAGTTGAACACACATGATTATGATATTAAAGAGAAAAAGAACAATACTTCAATTAAGGAAAAGAAGAATTTGAAGGAAAAATCTCATGCTATGGAAGCAGAAAACAAAAATGGCGATGACGTGATGACCATGACGATAACGGTCAACCATTACAAGCAGACAAAACCAGTAAAATTGCAGAAGAACGTGTGCTAATAAGAATGCTGGAGAGGGACATCATTCAAAAATATCCTCACGTTTCCTGGGAAGATATCGCAGATTTGCACGACGCTAAGAGGCTTTTAAAGAAGCTGTATTTCTATCATTGCGACTTTCGAAATTTTTAACTGCATTCGTAGACCTTAGAAAGATATCTTAATGATAGGTCCTGCAGGTACTGGTAAAACGATATTGGCCGCAGCTACGGAATGTGAAACATTTTTCAACATTTCAGCATCGTCCCTGTCGTCGAAATACCGTGATGAATCGGAAAAAGAAGGTATGCTTGTTGTTCGAAATGGCTCGGTTTTATGTTCCAAGTATCATATTTATCAATGAAATGATTGCCTTTGTTCCCGTAGAGGTTCTAGTTCTGAACATGAAGCTTCTCTGCGAGTAAAATCAGAATTGCTAACGAAGTATCAGATAAAATGGTCATGGTGTTAGCCGCAACTAATTTCCAATGGGACTTAGATGAAGCTTTGCGTAGGAGATTAGAAAAGCATATAATATTATATTCCTCTTCCAAATGCAGAAGAACGTAAGAAGCTCCTGCAGCTGAGTATGAAAGATGTCAAAATGGATAGTGATGTTAAATTACTTGCCGTAGCTGCAAGTAGCTTCTCTGGGGGAGCCTAAAACCCCTAGAGAACGCGTCCCCAGGAACGTATGTAGAGACGTTGCAATGATGCCCATGCGAAGACGCATTATTGGTCTTCAATTTGATGAAATTGAAAAGTTGGCAAATGATTTGTTAAAACTTCCTGTAACAGCTCGCGATTTTAGCGAAGCGATTATTAAGAGTGTTTCTAAAGAAGATTTAGAAAATTATGTAAAATGGATTAACCAATTCGGTTCTCATTGAAGAACTAATTAATATTTGTGCTTTTATAGTAATTATCATAATAAATTAAACAACTAATAAAATCAATGAACTTAATTTCATATATTAATACGCAGATTTTTGTTCTATTCCTTTTTTTCATTCTATTTTGTAAGTTTTATCGTCCATTAACTACTGTAAATTGCTTGAGGGGATCATGGTAACTTGGCTTGGCGAGCTTACGCTTGGAACTCTATAAGCCAGCCAATTTGGTTTTCGGGAGGGTCTTAGTACCGAGGATGCGTGGCGGTCACTGTTGGCCTATGTTGGGAGCTCGAATAAGAAGTATGTGCTCGGAGTGTTTATTGATTTTAAGGGTGCATTCAATGTCCTCTTTGCAATAAAATAGTCACCCGAAAGATGGCCAAGAAAAGTATACCAGGCCTAACGAAACAGAGAGTCCGCGACATAGTGGGGGCCTTGTTCCCGACCCACGACAAAGTAGACTGGAGGAAAGAAGAAGGCGTGCTTGAACCTTTCAGCATAGAAGAACCGCGGATCGCGGTACATGCAATGTCAAGTGGTAAAGCTCCTGGACCAGACAACATCCCATTCAAAGCTATAAGAGTCATCGCGGAAGAATTTCCGAACATGATCCTCGTGGTCCTAAACAAGCACGCCTCAAATGAATCCTTACCGAAGATATGGAAGAGAGCAAAGTAGGTTCTGATCAAGAAGGGGAAGAAGTCACTAGAACTCAGCAGCTCTTATCGGCAAATCTGCCTCCTGGACAACTTGGGAAAGCTGTACGAAAGATTGATCATGGCGAAGCTGAATCGGGAAATCGAACGTACAGGAGGATTAAGCGACATGCAATTCGGGTATAGTAAAGACCATTCAACCATACACGCCTTCAGAAAAATTATCAACCGAGTAGACGGTGCCAGGACGGGCACCTGGAGAACCACAAAAATCCTCGCTTTAATTACTTTTGACGTCCAAAATGCATTTAATACGTCGGTTTGGAAGCACATTGTGACCGAACTGGAGCACAGGGGTGCTTAGCGTTATAAACCTATTTAAGGAATCTGCAGGATCGCCTACTAAACGTCGAAAAGTGTGGAACATAATGTGTTAAAGAATATTTAGACTACATCTGCCAGACGGGGTAACCCTCGTCGTTTTTGTGAAGGATATTATTTTGCTCGTGGAAGGTAAAACCGCAGAAAAGGTAATGTCGAAGACTAACGCAGCCATTGAAATCATCATTAATTGGACTACCGGGCATGAGTTTTGACTTGCCCCGGAGAAGACGCAGATCGTTCTTCCCATCGGCAGAAGACAAGTCAGAAAGGTCGAATTCAAAATGGGAGACTTTACCATCAAACCCGACAAAGAAGTTAAAATACTGGGAGTAACGATCGATAAGGGACTGACCTTTGCCGTACATGTTGAGCAAATCACTAAAAAAGGAGAAGCTAGTTTGGCAGCCCTGACCCGACTAATTCCAAACATGGAGGGATCCTTATGCAAACTTCGTGTGATTGCCACAGCGGTGGTACAGTCGATACTCATGTATGAGGTCCCGGTTTGTGTTTGTGGGTTAAAATGTCAAAATCAAACGCTGTGGGTAAGCGTAGCGGCACTAAAAAGGGATCTCTACTTGACACGTTGGGTACTTAAAGGGCGCTGGAGTCGATTTTCGCGGACACATTACGTGAATCTCGTGCTCAAAAAGGACCAACGCCTCATGATACTAATCGAACGAGATACAACATGAACAGATTATAAATTACCAGGATCAATTATTTGAATAATTGCAAGTAGAGTATCACGAATCGTGCATTGAAGACGATGTGTACACACCGTATTACATCTTTGGACGAATTAGAAGAAATGGAAGAAGAATCGGCACAAAACAACCTGGAAGAATTTTAACCTTAGCTCAAGCCGCTGCTAGTTTATAATATGTTTCTCCAATGTCATTTTCAATGTTCTCCTGGAGTATGGAGATTTCCAAATCATTTTCAAGTTTGGCCTTCTTTTCAATTTCCGCAAACAATTTCTCCCCCGCTTTCCTTTTTCTCAGGTTGCATGCTTTAGCGTAGTTACAAGCGATGATCCATTCCATTTTACGTTCTGAGTTTTCACAATATTATGTATTTATTGCTACCTGGAATGACTTAAGCGTTAATACTCTCAATTGTAACTGGCGTTGATAATTGTTATTTTGTAGGTCGTTTGATATTTTTATAACCTTATCTAGTTCCATTCCCATCCGTTTCTTAAATTCCTTGAAATCCATAGTTCTTGGTATATTTAAGTAAGTAATTTAACGTTTAAGAAACTGTTATTTACCTAAAAGTAAATTTATAAATAAGTTTATAAGAATAAGAGAAAACGGAGCTACTGACATCAAGTTACCCATTGAGTAAAAATAATCCCATGATGAATCACGATAGCCCTATGAAATAAAGTTTGTCTAATTTGGAAGAGGGTAAACTTTCGAATAGTTTACTTTGTTTCGAAGCAGCAGTTCAAAAAGACATAAACAATTCTACGAAATAGCAATTACTACGTGAGTCACTGTATAGAGTCGATGACACTCGTAATATCTGAAACTAAAAGCTTATGATAGCTGGGTACAATTCTCCATGGTAAACGCGAACGAATTGAACAATTGGTTAATGTATAATGAAGATTATTCAGGCGTAGTTCCACCAGATTTCAAAATGGAGGAAATCGATTATATGAAGAGCAATGAATTACACAGTGCTACACTGAAGTTCGTCTTCGAAATGTGGATAAAAAAGAGGCATAACTTGATCCTTTCCAATCTGATAAATATGTGCAGTATGCTTTAGGAGTTATTATGCATACTATCTGGTGAATATGACAAAGCAGTACAAGTAATATTAAAATCGGCTTTACCCATAATGTACTTAAATGATTACAGCATGCACTTATTTATTTCAAAAAAGCGCATGAACTGAGCTCGGAAGATAATAATAGAAGTTGTTTGAAGAAAGTTTGGAGGTTATTAAAACTCACATCTGGAGTACGAAATCGACCAAGGTTTCATTAGAAATTAGTATCCACTGCACAATCAACAATTCGTTGTTGGTAACAAGCACAAGTACGAAGATTTGGGTAAATCCGGTAAATCCGATGGTAAATTTTCAATTCAATAAGAACGAGACCAAATACCTGTCCAACCAACCTGCTGCCGCGCCACCTTCCATTAGATTTTGTATTACAAACATTTTTATTGTAACATTTTCGTTACACAAATTTATAACACACGAAATCTGCGAAGCGCAATTCAGTTGTAAGTTTGATAGTAAATGTAATTGCAGTTCATACCGATCACACCATATCACACAAACAGCTCAGGACAAAATTTGTTGTCCCAAATGGAAACATTTTCAACGTTTTTATTTATTCATTAAATTAATTTATGAACAACAACCGACGCTTTGATTGAGTTGGAGGCAAACCTAAGTGAGTCATCTTTATGCTCTCCGGCAAAATATCGGCCGGAACTTAAGTTTGTGTTATTGGCAAAAATAACACTACAATATTATGTATTGTGGTGTTTCAAACGGATTGAAGAGACAGGTTAATAGTATAAAACTGGTTGGTTTTTCATTTGTGTGGAAACTGCAATTAATAAATTTAATGAAAGTGCAACGCTGTGCAATTTGAATTAACCCGCTCTAGATAAGGGTAGAAATTTCATTTTCGACGAATGAACCATGATAAGAGGTTCCTTTCCGGTTACTATTTGAACACAAGGCGGACGTGCTATTTTTCGTCCGATAATATTAGTTTGCGAATTTTTGAGTTTTCTGGAGTCAGACTTGATTCTTGAAGTATTTAAGTGATTAATTGCGATGTTCCTGGATATAGGAAATTAGTGGTTATTTTGAGGATTTTTATAATACGTCCCCATGGAAGATTTGGTCGACCATTGTGACATTTTGGAGCGGTAGATGAGCATCTATTCTGGATTTGATGATGGATAATCAAATTTGTCATTTTCAAAAGAGAATAAATAATTTAAAATTAATTATGATGCCTATGTTCGGGGACATTGCCGTATGGTTTAACGTGAATACGTTGTCGATGGATATCCGTTTTCGCCCAGGTTATTAAATATTTGCAAACCCTGGTGAGAAGTTTTTGGGTTTTGACTTATCTAACATGATATGGATGAGTAATAATAGCCTTAAACTAAGAAAGTCATTGGGTAATAATAAATTATGATTGATTTCAACTTTATTTATTTACAAAAAGAAATTTTATGATTTTTAGTTCAAATCATTCAATTGAGTTGTAATTTCCAAGAGAGTATTCTTCATCTTTTCTGAATAATCTTCTTGCGCAAGTGTGGATATCCAATCCTCAATTGTTTGCAAAGCCATCTTGTCCGCAATGGAAACGTTACAAATTAAAAAATTTAGTAAATCTACAGCTACCCCAACCTTTTCTTCACTTTTAACATCTATAACTTTAAAACCAACTAAAATGTTTTTGAAAAATGGAAGAACGCTCATATTTGCTCCAATAATTAAAATCATATTCTTAAGTTGGTCACACTGGTTTAACATATATTCCTTAACAATTTCTTTTAACAACATATCCATTGGTTCCAAATCTAACGGATATTTATACAATTGATTCAAAAAGCTGGTTAAGGGCCTTTTGAAATACTCAGGATCTTTAATCTCCCTAAATGTTATTAATTTCATCATAATCTTTGCTAATAACCGATCTTTTCCACTTGTAGCCTCATAGTTTACAAAAACATCAGGCCAGCTGGTACCCAGAAAGTATAAATAAGGAATAGCCAAATCGCCCATTTTTATTAAGGATCGCAAAATGAATGCCTTTGCGCGTGCGAATTCGTAAAAATACTTCATAAATGCTACGTGTAAACGCGATATTGGTTCCAAATGGATGGGACTTTTTATGTTCAGAATTGCTGTTTCAGCAATTTTCAAAAATGTATCCTTCGTAGTTTCGTCCTTTTCTGTCATTGCTATTAACAATCTCAATAGTACAATTTGGTACTCGGACAAAATCGGGGCGATGGGATTCATCTGTTTTGTGTACTGACATTCAAAGTCTTCGGTCGATAACTTGACGATAACCTTACATAATATCTTCGTTTCAAATTGCAACAATAAGTTGATCATCGAATCCGACGGAATCTCGAACAGCATCAGCACAGCGTGTTCAGCTTGAAGGTAAACGTTTTTCCCAGATTTTTGAAGTTCCACCTGATTCTTTTGGGTTTCCAAAATTTGTACTTTGGATGAAGTTGGTAACGGAATTCCTTTCTCAGTATCTGAATTCAATCCACTATTGTTAATTTTTGTTGGAGTATCAAGCAATAATTTAGAGACGGGTTTCACAAATTTGTAAGTTAAGCTTGTGGATGAATCCACGTTTCTTTCTTCGAAGGTTATGTTCCTACTTTCTGGTGAGAGAGCAAACATTTTTCGAGAAATATTAATTTCGTCGATGGAACGCTTTCGTTTAAAAGAATTTGCCAGTAAACCAAGATCACTTGAAGAAGAAAAATTTTGCTTCGTTTTGGTTTCCTCTAATAAGTTTTCCTCTACTATCAAATGCGAGACCACAGCATCGTCACTTATATAAGGTTCATCTATTATAAGTGACTCGTCACTATCACTTTCACTTAAACAAAAATGATTTTCAATTTGGGCATCTTGGGTCATCACAATCACCTTTTCTGGCGACTTTTCTTTAAGAGGCATATCGACATCGTCAAAAGATTGGTCTTGGTTGTCGTCACTTTCAAAACCATTACAATCGTCAACTGATGGATTTACATCGTCAATTTCACTAATTAAAACATTTTCAAAACAATCATGTGGTTTTGCTTCTAGCGCATTTTCGGTTGATGTTTCTGCCACCGCAAAATCTGCGATAATAGCGGGCTTCAAAATATGGCAATCTAAAATTTTTACCCGTTCAGATGCTTTCAAATTGGCGGTTTCCATTTCTTCAATATTTTTCAATTCATTGAAACTTTTCATTTCCGTGTTAGGTTCTGCGAAACTTAGGTCATTCGTTTTTCCGCCATCTAATTTTTCATTGCCCTCACGTATAATCATTCCATCGACACCATAAACTATTGGTTTTCTTTGGGCTTCCACGGATTTATTATTTTCCTCCACCTCGTCGTCTTCCTTAACTTTTTCACAAACACGCACAGTTGGAACGCCCATTTCTGATTCAATCCTGCGAGCTCTCCTTCCACGTTTAAATCCAATCCTTACCAATTTATTCCTTTCTTTTTGCAATTTCACATTCATTATAGCCTTCCTTCTTGTTACGTGTTTTCTGACTTCATTTCTCGCAACTTTTTCTGCTAACGCTGTGGCTTGTTGAACGGTTAGATACTCTGAGTTAACTTTGGTGCTACGCATTTCATGATTTAGCTTACCCAATTCTTCATTTGTAGCTAAAACTGTCTCCAAAGTCAACTTCAAATTTCTATTTTCTTCTTTCAGTATTTTGAATTCTTCTTCCATACAACTAAATTTCTTCTGAGTTTCAACCATATCCAGTTTAATAAGATTCCATCTGTTCTGTTCTTCGTCCAATCTAACAATTTTAGCACAATTTCGTTTTTGATCTTCAATTGCTTTGTGGAGCTTTTCATGGACGCTTTCTAATTTTATCTTCAACGTTTTGATGTATTCTTCTTGTACGTCTTTCTGTGCCACATTAAATTGATTGCGAAGTGGTGGTGGTGATAGTTCGTCATCAACATCATCGAAATCCAATATACTTCGTGTTTTAATCTTCTTTTTTAAGTGCAACGTTGTGGGAGAAAATATAGATCGTTTGCTCTTCGGTTTATCATTTTCGGCGTTGACGTTCGGAAAGGTTTTACTATTATTTGCAATAGTTTCATCTTCTTCACTCTCACTATTGAGATAAAAATCTTCATTCTTTTTGGGAATTGTAGGAGAACGGGAACGTGCATTATTGTCTTCTCCATTTTGACGACCTTTGATACCAAAAAAATCTGGATTGATTCGTTGTTCTTCTTTTGCCTTCTCTTCTTCACTCTTGTTAATAAGATTTAAATCCTTGAATTCCTTGGAAGGTGTGGAAAGTACATCAATACCTGTGGAACCATTATTATCGGTATGGCATTCTCCTTCTCCCATATCTTCATTTTCACTCTCACTACTACTGAGTGATAAACCCAAACCGGAAATCAAATCTTGGTTTTCAATGGTTGCAATTACTAATTGTGGATTCCCAATATTTTGTTCATCGATTTCCATAAGATTTATTAAATCCAATCCAGATGATTTTAGACCTACAGGCTCTTCAATGTTGAAATCTATATTCGTCACCTCAACCATCGGTGGTAGGGTTATTGGAATCGCAGACAAACAACCAGAACGTTGACTATTTTGAGCACTTTCGATGCCAAAATTGATATCATTGTTATTTTCTTCCTTCCCTTCTTCTTGCTTTTCATTCCTACTATCAGAACTAGAGAAATAATCCTTGCAAAATTCATTATTATGAGTTCCTTGTTTTTCTTGTCTCGTTTCTTCATCTTCACTACTACTGAAAGAGAGGTTTAAACCAAAAATCAAATCTTGGTCCATTTTGGATTGAATTACCATGTGTGGATTTTCAAGAGTTTGTTCATCATTTCCCATAAGATCTATTAAACTTAATCCAGATGGTTTGGGACTAATCGATTTTTCAGAGTATAGATTTTGAGCAACCAATGGAATGGGAGTCGGAAGCGTAGAGGAGTCACTAGATCGTTGGCCATTTTGAGTACAATTGATACCAGCGGATTCTATATTATATTTTTGTTTTTCTTCTTCTTCACTGTTACTGCTCAGCTTAAAATCCTTTGAATGTATGGGGAGTTGTGGAAAGTTTTCACAGGAATTAGTTTCTGCTGCATTTTGATTCCCATCATTGTTAATAATAATATCACCGCCATTTTCTATGTTCCCTCCTTCTTTTTCATTCTCACTCCCAGAAATAGAGAAAGAATCATCAAGAAAATTATTACTGATCGTATGTTTTTCTTGATTGTTTTCTTCAACTTCATCTTCACTTTCACTACTGCTAAGGTCAAACTCCAAACCGGAAATCGAATCTTTCTTTTTTATAACTTTTGCAATATTTTCTTCAACGTTTCCCATAAGATCTATCAAACTTAATCCAGGTGGTTTCGAACTTACCGATTCTTCCATACTATCAACACTCACAGATTCCATTGAACTAAAATTGGATTGCTGTAGATTTGTGATCGCCACATGATTGGATTTTATTTCGTTCACTTTGCAATTTTGCTGCTTCAAATTTTCGATTTCCTTTTCCAACATTTTCTCGCGCTCTCTTAACCGTTCATTTTCCTGGCTCACCAACGAATAATTAGTTCGTAAATTTAACGCTTCTTTATTATTATCACATTCTTTCCGATTCGACCGACGGAAACTTTCCACTTCACTTTGTAAATTTTTTTCGCACTGAATCAACCGTCGATTTTCATCGTTTAAAAGCGAGTAATTTTCTTTTAAACTTTGTAATTCTTCTTTCATTTTTTCATATTCTTCCTTTTCAACCGAAACGGGAACATCTTCCTTCCTTTGTTTCTTGTTACCACGCTGCTGCAAATCGGTGTGTTTCTTCTTCCATTCTTTCACTTCCACTTCCAATTCTAAAATTTTATTTTCATGTTCGTCACAAATTTGTGTTCCACTTCTATCATTGTTTGTGTTTATTTGCTTCTTTAATTTGATGTGTTCATTTCTTGTTGTTTCCAATTCTTTCGTCAAAGTTTGTATTTCATTTTTACATTTCTTGGTATAATCTCGCAATTCTTTTTGCGTTTCTTCCAGCTTCTTATTACTTGGATCTTGTTTTAATTTGATCAGTAAATTATTAGCAGTTTTAAGTTTATTTCTTAAAGAAATGCATTGCGCTTTTAGTACATCGCGCTCTTTTTCGAGCGTGAAGAGACTTTGAAGAATATGGTTCGATGGTGGCGCTGTTGCAGAATTTGGTAAAACTTCCATTTTTAAAAAGTAACTTTCTGTATATTATATTAAGTTTCTTTATCTACTAATTGAGTGAGATTGGCAATGAGATTACTAGTTTTATTTTTTTATAAATTTGATTCGTTGGTAATTTAAGTACCTACATGGAAGAACTGAAATCGATAATAATTACTTCAAGGAATACATAGCTGAACAAAAGAAGAGAAAGTAAAATAATTTTGAAGATCTTCATGTAAGTAACTACGAAAAACATTAATAATAATCAAGTACAAACTTGACGGTCATTGCCTTGCAGCTAACGCAGTTGGATGCGAATGCGGGGCACCGGGTTCAAACCTGGGGAGAGTCAAACTTTCTTATGACTAGTCTCCGTGCTTCGGAAGACACGTTAAGCCGGTGGTCCCCTGGGTTAGTGAATTGCCACTATTAAAATAAAAACCAAGATACATGACACATCTGAAGGCAAGTCTAGCAAACTACCTAATGGATGTAAAATTTGTATATGCTCACAGAACTAACACTGCCAAGGAAACGACGCAGATGTTGTTAATAACAAGCTTTACGGCTTAAACTACGAAGAAGTAAAAACTTATGAATAGAGAGCGGATTTATATGCATAACAGACCGGTCTTGAGGTAACGCCCCATAAACAATTGGTTAAGAAAAATTTATTAGCGTTTTAACGCTTGTTATAACGGTTATTAAAACGTTTTCTATTGGGTATAGACCATATTGTAAGAATGAGAGGATAACATCGACTCTACGGGGTTCTTTTGATAAATCCAGAACCACTCGTGACGAACAGGAGTCAATCCTCCAGAGGTTCAATGAGATGGAGGATTTGGTCCACACGACCATTCTCGATCAATTACCGGAGGCGAGGCGTTGGAGTGGAGTTACGGCTTCTATTCCCGTGGTTTTTATCCCTTCTTTGGGAAACGGGCGGCGCCGGCGTGTCGACCCCATTTCCCGGCAGTGTTGTCGAGGCCTTCTAAACCGGTTACCCCGGCCAGGCCTGCCCCATTGGCGGTTCAAATAGAGAGAACAAGCACTAGAGACGGGGCCGTCAATCGCTGGCTAACAGTCCCGCATAAGGACTGTTTCGATATGTATTCGAGTTTACTCGGGGAACGAATCCTCGTCCGCGATATTAGTCGTTATTGAGAAGGAATTAGAAAAGGAAGCAGAAAAAACGAAAGAAAAAAATAAGTAGAGATCTTTTAATTGAATAGCAATTTTAAGTCCTTTTTCTAATTAATGGTGCTAAAGACTCGATAAAGTGAAAAATAAATCTAAGTTTGTTGTAAAACGGAAAGGGTTACAAATTTTATTTTTAGTAATTTTTGTTTAAGTTCTGCTTTTGGAAAAACCCTCTTGGATTACACCTAAACTTGGAACTCAGGTGGAGGAAGATGATATAATTTGCTATGACCAAAATTTATTTACTTCCCCCACCCTTTTTGGCTAAAGTAGCCCCGATTTTACTCAAACTCAGAAAAAAGATATTATTGACGGTATTTTTGAGAAATTTTCAAAATTTTTTTCGGATTCCGGCGATAGGCAAAAAACCATACCTAGGCCACAAACATTTCGAAAGTTTTGTCCTGTCAAAAGTTTTATTTTTGGGATTTGCATTTTTCTTTTGTAAACACACCATAGGATGGATACTGGAACACTAAAGGACAGGATGCGGGTGGTAGAAGCGACGATCGAGTCATTAATAGAGGGCGATCTCAATGAATGTTGTGCCGAAATCCGGGATGATATTGCGCAGATCAAAGAAGACATGGCCGCTTCCCATGCTGAATTAGTCGTGCGACTTGTGGAGATGGAGAGAATCATCTACTAAGTCCACGGGTGGCAAATTGAGCGAGACCGGACTCACGATGCTTGCCGCCGAAATGCGAGAGGAGTTTCGGAAGCTGCGAGATACGTTTGAAGCCCGGAAAACCGAAAGGGATGGAGATCTCCAGACCCTAATTAATGAGAATCCAACCTTACGAGAAGAGGTTCGCAACCAGCGATATAATAACCGACCTCCAAAAAAACCGTACAACCGAGCGAGATGTGCAAAGCTCCCAGCTTCACGATGAAGGAGTAGGCGTCACTCCGACGCCCCCTAACACATTCTACAATACGGACTCCGTTAACACTATATTCGGCGCGGTACCAGATGACGGGTTTACACCGGTCTCTCGGAAGAGACCCAGACATCACCAGGAACCTTTGCAGACGCCAAAGCCGGCAACCGAGAGGCCCTCGCAAAAGAGCGGCACCAGAGATAGGGTGAAGATCCCGACAGTGCTCGTGAAGACGAGCCCAACGCTCACGTATGAACAAGCGCTCCGGGTAATAAAACCCTTCACCCATAGCGATCAAGAGGCGGGGAATTCCATCCGAATTAGGCCTACATGAACTGAAAACATGATGATCCAGCTGGCGAAGGGTGAAAACTCTCGCTTGCTGAAGAACAAGCGGAGACCCACCAGACCCGTGGAGTGCTGGCGGTGCGGTTACGAGGGTCACTACGCGGTGACCTGCGTCAACCATCCCTTTGTGTTAAGTGCGGAAAAGAAGGCCATATCGCGCGCAGTTGCCGATGCAGCCCGGTCCCGAAATGGAGGGCAGGCCGATGGGTTGAAAGTGTCAATGTGGATTAGATTGACCAGAACAGACCGAACCGTGGAGTGGTGGCGGCACTCTGACTGGAGTGGTGGAATGTGTCCACCCATGTGTCATGAGAGGCTGTCAGCCTTACGATGTAACATATTTTCGAGAACTTTTCATTAGAGGAAGTTTGTCACTGTTAGGACAAGTGAGAACTGACAAAATGGGTCTATTATTATTGTCGCGTTACTTATTGTAAAGTCTTTTTCCTGTCGCCATGGCGAAGTATGATTCCACGTGACGACAGTGATTGGCGGCTAAGATCTTAGTACGGGAGGGGGTTTTTTAGTGGGTGAAAATCCCACACTAACAGTGAGCGCGGTCCTCTTGGTGTCTTTTCCCCCTTCCACTGCAAAAGAAAATCAACATCTTTACCCCCCTTAGCTGTGAAAGTAATGCCTAACGGCGGTTTCTTGCGGCTACGGGGGCTGCGGGGGGAGGTTTTAGTCAGTGAAAGTCTGACACTACCACCACAGATTATGGTGGTGTCTTAGGCGAGATTTCCTCCCCCCTGCAGAATGCATACCAGAGCCATATATGCAATGCAAAAAAAAAAAAAGTTTGCTGATGAAACTGACGTGAGTTGGATGGGACTGAATATTGCTAAAATATGTCTCAGTTTTCCCCAGAAGATAAACCATCTCCATCTCGCAGCTCTTATCTTCATCAAAAAAACGCTCCTGCATTATACAAATTGAAAAATTAATTTCAAAAAAGGAAGAAGAATTCTACACTCTTCTGAATACCAGGAGACCGTTATATAAACGAAAAGTATTGCCAATCCACATTATCACAAGTATTATATTATTTAACATGTAAATTATTTTATTTGTT
Organism: Rhagonycha lutea; assembly: GCA_958510855.1. Taxonomy (NCBI): domain Eukaryota; kingdom Metazoa; phylum Arthropoda; class Insecta; order Coleoptera; family Cantharidae; genus Rhagonycha; species Rhagonycha lutea. The sequence continues at coordinate 23,859,322 of OY294041.1, read as the reverse complement.
TATTTAAAGTTTTAAATTAGACGTATCGCAAATTTTATATTTCTAAACGCAAAGATGGACGCAATGGAAGAAAATTTCTATTAATCTCCATGATGTGCATAACGATGTTTTATTTTTTGATGGAACTTGTATTGGGATACTATACAATTTTGACTTCCATGGTGGCGGATAGTTTTTGTATGTTGGGCGATGTCACCTCGCTGGTGATTGGATTTATAGGTGTTCAAATGGCGCACAGAAAGAGGTCAAAGAACACATTTTGATGGGCCAGAGAGGAAGTATTGAGTGCGCTTGTGGCCTCAGTCTTTTTATTCGCTATGTGTTTTACGATAATCGATAAACTAAAGAGTAACCTGGAAAATCAAGAACCATTGGAACCTTCTGGAAGAATTGGAATTCCAGAAGTTAAACTACAAAGAAAAAGGCCAAGAATATGGGTTAGTGAGAAAAATGATTTGTGGGAACCAATTGCAAGCGATGTGTGAAGACGTTGTCCTACGAACTTGTCAAATATCTAACATGGTGTACAGAACCAAAGTGATTGAACAAAATGATGTGGTTTTGATTGAACGAGTAAATCATGAACCTCCATTTGTAGTAGAAAAATATAGCCAACACGAAGTACTCAAACTTAAAGACTCGAATCAACTTCCGAAATGTTTCGAGGATAAAGTTTATAAGGGTAATGGAAAAAGTTATTTTATAGTATATTATGTAACTCGTTGCAATATCAAAAACTAAAGACAAGACAATAGACATAAAAGGAATGATTCAGAGAAATACGCGGATGAATTTATTGAAAGATGTGATCCAGGAGCGATATGTTGGTATATCAAAAACTTTGAATCGAGAGAAATGCGTGGAAGATGTATTTCAAAAGAAATACGATGAAGACACAACCAATGTGAAACAAGAGGAATACGTCGATATACCCAACGATGTGAATAAATATGTTGTTGAAAAAGAAGGCAATGTCGAAGAGATAGAAGATGTCGAAGAGACAGAAGATGTCAAAGAGATAGAAGATGTGAAAGGGATAAAAGATGTGAAAGAGATAGAAGATATCGAAGAGACAGAAGATGTCGAAGAGACAGACGTAGACGAAGACACAGACGAAGATACAGACTATGATGAAGAATATGAAGAATATTAATTTGTTAAATTTTACTTTGAAAAAGTATTTCAAGTGAAAATCTGTTCAGTATTTCAGTAATAATCTCCACATCTCCGGATAATAAATATCATACCCACCTATAGTGCAACAATAAAGGCCATAGTAGAGGTAGATATAGATAATACTGCACGAGGTACTGAAGAGCCGGTTGAAAATCGGTATGATCAACGGATGCAAATCTCGAGAGAAACAGTTATTTCTTTGGTTCTGTAGGAAATGCTGGCTTAGCGGCCACACAGCTGTCGGATGCGACGGCCGTTACGAGGACAATTGTATCAACTGCGGTGCTACCACGGACCTAGGGCCGTACGAGCGTATTCTTGAATTTGAAGTCTGAAAAGCGGATAAAGTTAGTTGACCTGCCATAATTATTATAGTAAAGGAATTGTTGAGTTAGCGGTTTTAAGACTCATCACTGCTAAAAACTTTTTTGTAGCTAATGGGAAGGACTTATTTATAGAAAAAGGGGGTTCCTATGGGTGGAAGCATATCTGTTGATCTTGCTAACATTTGTATGAACATCTTTCTTGATGACTGTGTTGTGTTCTTTAATAAGATACACAACAACAGCATAAGACTGATTAAAAAATATGTCGATGACCTTTTTCTCATGAGCAATGGTGAATACGTTTCCCTTCTTCTTGATCATTTTAATGACTTCCATGTGGATCTTCAATTCACTATGGAACTTGAAAAGAATAACTCCTTAACGTTTCTGGATTTACTCGTCATTAGAGAGCCTAGTGGTATACTAATCATTGATTGGTACCACAAAGGTACATACGTATTCAGTTCGATTCAGATTCTTAATGTCGGACGTAATTTCATCCATAGAGTCCTTACCACCCCACATCCCTCTCTCCACTCTAAAAATATCCAAAAATATCCCACATTCTCTCCAGTAATAAGTTTTCCAAAACCGTTATAAATTTCCTCCTAAAATCGGCCCTTGGCCAGCAGAAAGAAAGATAATAATTTGCGGTGAAAACCTGAGGATAAGAATGCTTAACACCGGTCAAAGTCACGGTCTTGCAGACGGTACGCGACAAAGAGAGGATTACTCAGTTCAGGACAACTTGAAACAAAATTCAGAATATGACGAAGTGAAGTTGACTTGGACTGAGGAAAAGTAACTTTGAGAAGAGTGGTCATTGGACGTGCAATTATTGCAAAAATTGCATGTTTCCACAATTAAAAATAATAAAACGGATCGGGGTACTGTGTACAAAATAAAATTAAATTGTTGTAAAAAAATGTATTATAAATTGTTAAATTTTGTTACCATGAATTTAGATAGGTATCCTTTATTTACGGTAGTCGAGATAAAATAATGAACCTGGAAAATATGATAAGAAAATTCAAATATAAAAACAAGTGAAGACGAAGTTCGTGATGGCAACAGAAAAGATAAACAAATTAGTCAAGTCAGATCACCCACACGGAGAAGACGTGTTTTGGGGTGGAAGAAGAAATAATTAAGCTAGATCAACCAAACTGAGAAGACGTGTTTTGGGTGGAAGAGAAAAATATAATTCCAATTTGGAAGGGTTGAACCCATGGTTGGAAAAGACGATTAAGAGGAAGCATCTCAAATAATTTGGTGGTCTGGTAATTCAAATTGGACAATTGGTTCATACAATTTAGTATTGGATAATTAGTGGACATTGGATGTGGAATTGGTATCAGTGAATGAAATTAAGGAATTTGGAACAGTAAAGGGAATTAAGTGGTTGTTAATTGGATGAGTATTGGAAGCAAGGTTGGTGTAACGGTGGTGTCTTAACAGACAAAAAGGAAGAATCATTGGTGGTGATTGGTGCAGTCCATGTGTTCAGAAGTGGATATGTCTGTGTGGGAAGACTACCGTGGATAAGGATACCTAGGTAGCTAATTTTATAAATATTTGGGGATAAATTTAATTGTTGTATATACGGGGTGAAAATTGTTAAGTTAATAAATCGAGTCGAAATTAACATGTAACCGTCCTGTTATTTATCATTGCTCGAGTAAAAGATCTCAACTCAGGGTTGCCAGTTGATAAGAACGTTGGCGGGAAGTAAGACGAGCTGCAGGATTGGGGCGAGAACGTGTTGAGCATTCTTGTCTCATATAAGTTGAGATACACGAAGGTAAGTGTGTGGTCGTTCTTCGGTGACAAACGGGCAAATCCCGGAGAACACTACAAATCATAATAATATGGAAAGTTGGTACATACATATATCTAAAAGCTCTTACGAGGACTTACGGGGCAATTAATTGCTATTTTGAAATCTACCACAGAGATTAGATTAGGGTTAAGTTGTTCCAACAACAACTCTAGGTTTCTCTCTAAAACCAAAGATCTAGTCTCTGGGGACCACCACAGTGGCTATAAAATTCCGTGTATGGATTGAGATGCGGTATATGTTGGTGAGACAGGCAGGAAACTATGTGTTCGCATAAAAGAGCAAGTGAGGGATTTAAAGAACGCCCTTATCCTTGGAATGGCTGATGGAAAAGGGGGGGAGATAAGGGTAATAAAAAACTTACAGCTCTATGCAGGCATATGGTTGATCAGAAGCATACCATCAACTATGACAACATTGACGTTCTAGATCGGGAGAGAATAGACAAGAAAAAAATTAAGGTGGCGATTCATATTTATTCACAGAAGTCGTCAATAAATGATAAAAGGGATGTCGAATACTTTGCCGGAGGATGTAAGCGTATCCTGGATATGTTGAACTCAGCTTAGGTTTTTGGCCTTTTGATGAAATACGGACCTGGAGTTATCCTGTTTTTAACCTCTACGTAGAGAAAAACGAAGAGGATGCAACAATACCAACTACGACTGTAATCAAATATGATAATGAAAATTGTCGCATCTTTCTCGGTCATGAGGATCACAGATGTCAGCGATGTTACCAGTCTCGACATTCAACTGCAAACTGTACAGTACATCTTTTGTGTAACACGGAAATAGTAGACCTACCAAAAGAGGAAAGTGCCCCTTATATGGAATCAGAAAATATCATAGAGAACACAGAAAACCGAGATGAAATCCTAAAATTAACAACATATTCGCAAAAGTCAACTAATAAACGCACACTACAAGCAAGCTCTTCCGAAGCTTCATCGGAAAACATGCAATTACCAAAAGAACACTCATTCAAACAACTATTATAATTTCTCTAGTTACGTTAAACAAAAATTATTTATTTATTTTTTAAAATTAATAGTGTCTGTTTCAGAAAAATTTGATCATACTAATTGAAAATAAATATAATAGAAGACCACTACAAAGAATCGAAGAGGATAAGACGAACAATTGCAGTGGCTGTATTTATATTGCAAGCTTTTAAACATTTGGACAGTGCAAAAAACCTGTTATAACTGATAACAATTTATTTAGATTTATGAGAAATAAATATCAGCTTCCCGGCCAGATACCCTCAATATATTATGCAGATAGCATTAGAACGTGGTTGCATCTTTGGTGCTTTTAAGAAAACTTCGAAAAGAACGAATTCAATGGGGTTCTTGAATATTACAATATCTTCCGAGCCTAGTGTGCGAAGCATAAGAAGAGTTCAAACAGGACGAATTAGCAAGCAACGGAGGAACCCTCAAACGGAGAGTCAAGAATAAAACACCAACTATCACATACAAGTATTTCATGTAGCAAATCTTCAACACAAATGGAAGAATGATCGAGTCAGATATCTCGAAGAACTCAAAACATTATTAAAAAAAAGTATTTTCGATCAATCAGCAAGCAACGGAGGAACCCTCAAACGGAGATTCAAGAATAAAACACCAACTATCACATACAAGTATTTCATGTAGCGAATCTTCAACACAAATGGAAGAATGATAAAGTCAGCTATCTCGAAAATCTCAAAACATTAATAAAAAAAAGTATTTTCGATCACCTTAACAATCTATTGTATATTTTCCATCTATTGTAGCTTTTCCAGAATATAAAACTAACTTAAATAGAACTAATACTTTTGAATTTTAAAAGTGATTTAAAAATGTTATAAATAGCTGTGTAGTCATGTAACCTTTTGGTTTTTGCCATAGTCCGAAGTGCAAGGGCCCCCCTTACTGATGTAGACTCACCGAACCGCTTCACTCAGAAACACAACTTAATGAGAAATGCTTATGGGCCTGCGCGTCCACCGGTAAAGCGGCAGTCAATCTGGGTGGTACCACGGTTCATTCCGCATTTTGTATCACACAATCCCAGAGACAGGCTACGATGGCTCGCGGAGTACTGCAGAGCTACAGGAACATGTTTGTCGGCGTAAAGTGTATTATAATCGACGAGGTGAGCATGATAGGTTCAGCTATCCTGCACAAGATCCACCTACGCCTGCAAGAGATCACAGGCACGCATGATCAGCCATTCGGTGGTCCCGATATAATTTTTTGTGGCGACTTTAGGCAGTTACCTCCCGTGAAAGCGACACCAGTTTATAGATCTCCGCGTAGTTCAATCTGTGGCCCTGTACTGTGACAGTCGCTGGATCCAGCCCAATTGTTGGTGAAAACAGGCAAGAGAGTCCCGCTTCAGAACGAAGACATGCTGCGATGCTAACGTACCACATGCTGTCAGGCTGTTTCACAAGAACCACTGTGTTGACGTTTATAACCGAGGCATAATCAAGGCGGGCATAGAGAATATAGCCATATATGTGATCCTAGGTTATAAGACCACGACCGAATCTGTCAAAGCTAGACAGAAGCTACACAAGATGAGCGTGACCGAAACCGGCGGTCTGTCGTATTTCCACAGACTATCCACAGGATACCCGTACATGATAACAACTATCATTGACGTGGAGGATGGTCTCGTGAACGGCGCAATAGGTCTTCTGAAATACATCAAGCTTGTGAACGAGGACACCGATCGCGAACAGGAGGAGGATATCCGTTCTCTTCTGCGGTTGGCGAAATAAGGCTGTGGATAGAATTCCCCAACACCATGATCGGCTGGAAGAGACGTGTGAAATCCAGACCTCATGTGATGTACAAGTCAACTATAGTAAGTCGAGGCGGTATCTCCATGATGTGCATGACGATGTTTTATTTTTTGTTGAAATTGTATTTGGATACTACACAAATTCGACTTCCATGGGGCGGATAGTTTTTACATGCTGGGCGATGTCACATCGCTGGTTATTGGATTTATAGGTATTCAAATAGCGCACAGAAAGTGGTCAAAGAACTCATTTGGATGTGCCAGGGCGGAAGTGTTGGGTGCACTTGTGAACTCGGTCTTTTTATTCGCTATGTGTTTTAGGATAAACGCAGAAGCTATCAAGAGATTTATAGCGGTCGAACCGATTCGCAATCCAATGTTTATTGTTATGATATCGTTGATTATTATCAATGATTATCGTCGGTGGCATCAACTTACTGATAAATATCGTCGGCCTATTTTTGTTTCATAGACATGGACATTCACATGGACACTCGCATACAAGATTGACAAATAGCCCTCCAATGTTTACCATTACAAATCTGAATCGGTGATTGACTGCCATAAGCACATCTGAATTGAAGATTAACATAAAATTATGCTACATCTGTCAGCTTCAGAGATATCAACTTCAGTGCGTGCTGCACACTTATTTATGAATTGTTGAAGAAAGTTGAAGCCTCGGCTGGTAAATTTGTAGAGTGGGCGAAACTTGGATTTGAGCAAAGAACATTCGCTTTTTTCATCGAAGATCAACTGCACGAAACTCGATCTCGGAAGAAAAGATGAAGAGCCATAATGTGAAATTTATGATCAGCTTTTATAATTTTCTCATATGAATACTGCAGTACAGTTTATATTATCAGCCTATTTACGAAAAACGCCGAATTATGTAGGGAATTGAACATTCAAATAATTGAACATGAAGAGGTCGAGGTTGAGGAATGAGAAACTTAAGTCGAAATGCATTTTTCAAGACTAAAAAATGCCAAAATTATGCAATCTGCTGTTGTTATAGTGCAATTCTGAAATATGATATTGTCATGTTATCTTTTGGAATAAAGTAAAGGGTCTATTTGATATCCGAAAAATAATTTTTGCGGTTATGGCGATGCCCAAGGTGACACCCAAATCCACAATCTTTGAAACACGATTCGGAACCATTCCATTAAGACGATAACTAAAGGGAAAATTGTGGAATGATTCTTTGAAGGGATCATAAAAGAGAGAATAAGCTAGTTATAGTTTTTTGTTTGGTGTCTGATGACAAGTGGTCAACGAAAAACGACCTGGAGAAACTTCTTCAAGTACTATCAGAGTACATTCCAAAAATTTAGAGAGCGATGTCATGTTTTTCGTTTTGGTCAAAAGTGTAAAAATACATTTGTTCTATTTTTGTAAATTTTGGATTTCGCGGCGACTGCGGGTCTCAGTGAGATCGATAGGGCGCCGTATGTGAAAAAAGGAGGTTGCTTGGGAGTCCCCGATTGGGTAACACGTAATTTTTTGGTAGAAAAATTTCGGTCAAAGTTTTTGACCTTGTAATGAATTAGAAATAAATTAGGTAATTAATGACTAATAATACTTAATGCTTATGTAATTTGCAACTCAACCTTGTACTAGGTGGAAAACCCGTCTACGGATGGGCAGCTAGACGGTCGGTGGTTTTCTTCTTACTACACTAACACTAACCTAAGCTAAACCGGTGGATCCCTCTTCGATCTTCATTAAAAAGAATAGTTTCCTAATACTGATAATTTTAGTTGTTCGAGTTCCAACGTTCTCACCTTCAAAAATGATGATGATAATTTAATACATTTATTGAAAATGTAAAAGTCGAATAATTAATTTTCTGGATGAATGATCATCGGATTAACGGATCTAAAGTTTGTAGGTAAAACTTACTACTGTGCATGATACTATAACTTTAAGAGATATGCTCACTTGGTGAACGCATTTTAGACTTTCCCGCATGTGCGTGAAGTTAGCACTGCCATTTTCGAAAAACGTAAATTTTTTTATTGTGCTGAGTTGTGCCCGGTGTGTGCCGCGTTGTGCCGTATTTTTTTTTTTTAATTTTTCTTTTTTCGGATTTTATGGACATAGCCGATTTTTAGGGTAGAAGTTAGCACTGCCATTTTCGATAATCCTAAAAAATTTTAGTGTGCTGAATTGTGCTCGTGGTGTGCCGGAGTGTGCCGTAAATCATAAAATTTTATTTTGAAAAATAAGACTTTTATGGCCCAAAAACGAAAATCGAAAATGAAGTTGGCACTGCCATTTTCGACAATCTCAAAATTTTTTAGTGTGCTGGATTGTGCTCGTGGTGTGCCGGAGTGTGCCGTAAATCATAAAATTTTATTTTGAAAAATAAGACTTTTATGGCCCAAAAACGAAAATCGAAAACGAAGTTAGCACTGCCATTTTCGACAATCCCCAAAAATTTTATTGTACCGGATTGTGCTCGTGGTGTGCTACTTTGTGCCGTAAATTTAAAAATTTTATTTTGACAAATAAAATTTTTATGGGCCAAACTCTAAATTTTTTTAGACGCCCATGAATGGATTAACGAGATTCCTACTGTCCGAGCAGGACTGAGAAATCGCTGGCTCTCGAAGTGAATTGTGTGTTTATTGTTTTGCTTTGCTTTGCTTACATTATTCATCTCTTTACTTTTTGTTGTTATAATACCTAATACCAATTTAGCACATATAGATAACGCCCTTCGTCCCTAAGCTCTATTCTATAATATATATTTCAATACGAACAAGGTCGCGACTTGATACGGGAGAGTAGATCCGTTGATCTGTAAAACTCTGGTACAGTCCCAGTATAGACCAGGCAGTTGAAGCTTAGGACGAGAAAGAACCATAGGTGATTGTATATTACACATATTAAAATTTGTTATATTACAGGCTCAAGATGCCCATCGAACCAACTAAGAAAGTAAATAGGAATCCGAAAATATTACCACCCATCCCTCCTAGCCCTGCAAGGGGAACCTTTATGCCGACGAACATGCTTGCTAGGTCCCCTAATAACACGTTACAAGCTACACTAGTAAGTCAGACGGATAATATACCAATGACAATCGATATCGCTGATTTAACTGGTGAAATAGAGGAGGTAACAGAGGATAGTGAAGCTACAACTACTTCACAAAGGGAAAAAAAGAGGAGGAGAAGGGAGGGATCTTCTTCTAACGACGAGGATGCGGAAGAAAGCCTATCTATTATAAGAGATAATATTAGGGTTATACTTTTCGATGAGAAAAGCAAAATCAACAACGTAGCGAAAGCGGCTCTATTATCAGAATTCTCTAAACTTGAGGACATAATAAATAAATATAAAATCGAATTAGCTGGAGTCCATAATGATAATGTGGGATATCATAATACTAATATGTTTGCTGGCTTAGACATAGATAATATTCAAACACCTAGGGAAGAACCTACACAAGAGGATGCTAATCTAATAATAATTAAAAACAAAAATTCTGAGGGTCCACAAATGAACAGTGACCAAATAAAGGCACTAATTACCACTTCTCTTAAAAATGAAGTCGACAACCTCCACATTAGAAGGTTCAACAAAATAAAGGACGGTATACTGATTCAGACGGAGAACAATGAGGAGCTAGAATTGATTAAGAATAGGCTTAACAACGCGTCTTCACGTCTTGAAATTAGACCGCCATTAAAGATTAAACCTAAAGTGATTATCTTCAATGTGGACATTAATATGACTGTCGAACAGATTAAAAATGAGATCCATGCAAAAAATTTCTACAATATCAACAAAGATGAAATATTGGCAAACATCAAGTTACTGTTCAAAGTTGGACCAAGAAACAGAGATACCGTACACTGGGTTGCAGAAGTAAGCCAGGATATTAGAAGGACCATGATATATAAGCAACGGATATATCTAGGATGGTCAAGCTCCATTGTGTCAGATTTCATTAGTGTGAATCGGTGTATGAAATGCTATAGAATAGGCCACACTACCAAATACTGTAAGAATGCTACTCTCTGCAGACATTGCAACCAAGAAGGGCATAATTCAGATACCTGCCCAAATAAGGCATTACCACCAAAATGCATTAACTGCATGACAAAAGGCCTACCACATGATCATGGAGTAATGAGCAGGGATTGTCCTGAATTTATGAAAGCAAAGGACATAGCCAGTAGAAGGGCGAGAGCCAATTACTGAACCTCCCCTAGAACCACCATTAATATTATTATTTAATATAATATATTTCATTACAGCTACTCTCATTACTACATCTAGCGAATCTGCACTACTTCAAGGCATAACACAAATTGGTGAGGTATACCCGGACCCGAGCACCAATATGAAACTCCTACAAGAGAATTTGGGGAAAGGTTATGAGGCCTCTGATGAAATACAGCAAAAAGCCGGGGAGCTTAACTTGGACATATTACTATTACAAGAACCCAGTCCAAATAGATCTATATGGAATCAATATATAGTCCACCAGACCGATAATAGTAAGGTCATTACAGTGTTCAGGAATGGGAATATTCTACCGGTCATGTCAGAAGACCTAAGTAATGACAATATAATAGTATCGAGAATCCTCGTTGAAGGCAGAGAGACAATATTCCTAATAAATATATATATCGAACCTGAAATAAATAAATTTCAGAGATCTATGTCCGAATTAGACAATATAATGCTATCACTCGTAGGACATAAATGTATTATAGCGGGAGATTTTAACGCTAAATGCACACTATGGGGTGGCAGTATTACCGATGATAAAGGGGAAGCACTAGTAGCCTTAACACTGAGATATGGTTTGACCATTATGAATGATAATAATAGCAATCCTACATTTAATGCACCAGGAAGGGGTGTGAGCTGGATTGATGTAACACTGGCATACAGAATTGAAATCACACAATGGGAGGTTATGGATGACTGGGAAATTAGTTCAGATCATGTACCAATAACCTTCACAATACAAATCAAAGCAATAATATCAACAAACAAAAGATTTGATAGTAAGAACGTGGATTGGAATAAGTTTGAATACATTTTCAAAAATTTTATTACTGATACTGATAATTTTAATGACATAAATGATATTGCAAATAAATTCCAAAACGTAATTGAGAGAGCATGTGGTGGATCCATGAGGACGCACTGCAAACCCATACGTAAAAAGGGAAACCTCTGGTGGAACGGTAATCTTAACGAGATGCGAATACACTGCAACAAACTCCGGAAAGACTACCAAAATGAGCGTGATCAGTATGAAAGAGCCAATAAACTACTCACATACAGAAATTATAAACTAGAATATAAAAAGGCTATTAAGCAGACAAAAATTAGTTCCTTTCGAGAGTACACCTCATTGGAACACCCCGTATGGGGCCTTCCAATGAGGATAGCTAAAGGACATAACATACCAACGGCCATTAGAGTTACGGATATTGTTGGCACAACAAATGAAATGTTAGAAAATGAAAGATTTGATAAATATTTTATAAAGGACGATCCTATAGACGATACTGACTATCATAAAACTATTAGAAGAGAAGCCGCATCACCGAAGGGCGGACCGGATGATTTGTCAATCACCTATAATGAGATATATAATTGCATCATATCCATTAACCCTAATAGAGCTTGCGGGGCGGACGGAGTACCAATATGTATACTAAGGAAACTATTGGATATGGGTGCAGTGTGGATTCATGCATTTTACCGAGAGTGTGTATCACAAGGTAGATTTCCCAAAGTATGGAGAGAGGGGAGGCTTGTGTGGTTAAATAAGAAAGATGGAAAGATGGAGGATTTAGACCTCTAACTATTCTGCCAGCCCTGGGGAAGGTATTGGATAAGATCTTGGCAATAAGACTTACATACTTTCTCGAGACAAATAATAAACTTAATGATAACCAATACGGGTTCCGTAGAAATGGAAGTACAATACAGGCATTACATAATATAATAGAATTTATCGATGAGCAAAAATTATATGGCAGACATATTCTCATGATATCATTAGATATGCAGAATGCGTTTAATATGGCATGGATCCCACTCATAATATCAATCCTTGTCCAACTCAAATGTCCTAATAATCTATTGCAATGTATAAGGGAATTTTTAACAGAAAGGTCAGTGCTTGAAGATTACATTAGAAAAGATGTGTATAGAGGCTGCCCGCAGGGATCTAGTCTTGGACCGATACTCTGGTTATTACTTATGGAAAGTTGGTTCTTTAAGTTGAATGAAATCATTCAACAACTAAGGGTTATCCGGGTGCTGGTCCAAGCATTTGCGGATGATCAGGTAATACTCATAGCCGGGAAAAGTATAATAGAGATTGAAAATACTTGGTCCCAATTGTGGACAGTATGTAAAGAATGGAGTGTTAAGTCTAAACTCAAATATAATATTCCAAAAACACAAATAATATTCTATAAAGGCGCTAAATTATTAAGATATCCTAATATCACTGTGGACGGCCTCTCTATAGAACTAATGGAAAATATTAAATATCTAGGACTGACCTTTGATACTGCAATGAATTGGGTAGAACATAGTAAAGTAGTGCGATACAAAATAGCACCAATGACAGCTAGATTGCTAAATACAACAGGCATTACTTGGGGACTTAAACGCTATGCATTACTGCAGATTTATAAATCTGTTATGCTCCCCTCTCTCATATATGGCGGAGAGATCTGGGGTAATAAGTATAAAGATACACGATTAATAACACATATGAATGCGGCTCAAAGAACAAGCTTACTTGCATCAACTCGGGCATATAGAACTACACCAACAGCGGCCTTACAAGTGCTATGTCAATGTATGCCAGTTAATATGGAAGCTTATAAGCTTCACTTATTATGGCAAAAAAGGCACCAGTGGGACGTAAAACCCGACTGGGCAGACTGCCTACATCCAGCTCACATGGGATGTTTGAAAGTTGATTACAATGAGAATGGGAAACATGTACCGCTACCAGACATAATATACATCTACACTGATGGGTCAAAAGTCAGGGACCTAGTGGGATTTAGTTATGTAACGGTAATAAATGGTGTAATAATTGAGGAATATACAGGAAGGCTAAATAAAGAAGCCACGTCACAACAGGCAGAAATAGTGGCTGTACTGGAGGCGGTACGTAATGTTATAATCCAAAAGTATGAAAGAGTCATTATAATGATAGATTCTAAGGCGGCACTAAGTGCAATAAACAAATATAATATACAATCCAGAGAGGGTCTTATGATACAAAAACTTGTACACTGTAATGACCAGATTAACATAGAGTTTAATTATATTAAAGCACATATAGATAACCACTATAACAATAGAGCACATCACCTTGCGAAAACTGGCACTCTACAAAGGAAATTTACTAATGAAGTAAACACTAATAAGGGAATACTTAAAAAAGAAATAAATATCAAACTTAGAAATGAATGGCAGTCTCACTGGGATACCGTGGATAAGGGCAGATTTATGTATAAAATTATTAGCACTATTAATATAAAAGTCAAGAACTGGAGTCCTAAAGCTATACAACTTCTGACTGGACATGGAGATTTTGCCAGCTACTATCAACGATTCAGTCTTAGAGAAGGCAGATTTGGTGTAGGCGATTGTATATGTGGAATAGATAAAGATACACCGGATCATGTCTGGTATAATTGCACTAACGAAAAACGAATACAAGCATGGACTGTATTTAGAAATAAATATAGACAATTAACATTACCATATAAATGGAATGAATTAATATTAACGGATAAATTTATAAATGATTTTAATGACCTGGCGGAATCTCTAGTGTTCGATTACGGGTGGAACAGAGAATAACACAGTAAGGTGGAAGGACCTCCTGCCGGCGTCGGGCACACGATATCTAAGAGTGTGGACCGTCTCGTCTACTGGGTTGCTAGATTACCAGTGTGACATTCCTATTACCAAGTATCCATGGGGGTTTAATCTAGCAATTATTTGGCAACTACTATATATACCTACTGCCGAGCCCATGGAGCTTGGTTCACTTAAAGATTAAGTGAGGACTGTCTCGACAATTAATATACATAAAGCAGCAATATTAACATGTCATTCCGATGCCCGACGCTCATGTAAGGATGGATTCTATAACAAAACACAAATAGGAATGAGACTGCCATATCCTTATCCATCCATTCATATTCATATTCAAAATATTAATAATATCATTGATTGCAAATATTCATAGGGAATTTTATAGTAGGGGCTAACATACTTCTAGCTGCTGGGAGATGCTCTGGCCAATAGGTACACAGCACGAAAATACTCGGTGACATTATCCGCTCAAAGCTCCTCGGCGGATGGATATTATACAAGAAGGAACTAACCACCAAATATAACCATTAGGAGATACGGGATACTATTAGTATTGATGCTCGGGTCCCAAATTAAATTATTTTATCCTAAAATTTTATGTGATATTAACATAACGTAGTGGAACCTCAATTGAGGTTGTACTTAATAATTATATACATAACTAATAAGTTATATATATACGGGAAGCCTCGGCTTCCCTTCTGATTTTTCACAAGGCGCAACATTGAAGTTGCGGGTAAGAGGGAGCTTCCTATCTGAGGTGCAGCCAGATAGTCGCAGGCGGCATGGAGCCCTATGTCGAAAGACGGGAGGGAGTGTTTAAGTTCACAACTCCTCTTTTGTCCGAACCAGCCCGCTGGTCCGTTGGGAGCAGGTCTGAGAAATCGCTGGCTCTCGAAGTGAATTGTGTTTATTGTTCTGCTGTGCTTTGCTTTGCTTGCTTTATTCATATTTTTACTTCTCGTTATAATACCATATACCAATTTATCTAATTATTGCTAGTGCATACATAGATAACACCCTTAATTCCTTTCGTCCCTAAGCCCTATCCTATAAAATATTTCAACACGAACAAGGTCGCGACTTGATACGGGAGAGTAGATCCGCTGATCTGTAAAACTCTGGTACAGTCCCAGTATAGACCAGGCAGTTGAAGCTTAGGACGACAAAGAACTACAGGTGATTATATATCATATACATAATTTAAAAAGTTGTTACATTACAGACTCAAGATGCCCGCGGATCCTCCTAAGAAAGTAAACAGGAATCCGAAATTACCACCCATCCCTCCCAGCCCTGCAAGGGGAACCTTCATGCCCACTAATATGCTCGCTAGGTTGCCCAATAACACCTTACAGGCCACATTGGTAAATCAAACCGATAACATACCAATGTTAATAGACATTGCTGATTTAACCGGTGAAATAGAAGAAGTAACCGAGGAAAGTGAAACCATAACGAGCTCACAAAGGGAGAAAAAGAGGAGGAGGAGGGAGGGATCCTCTAATGATGATGACTCAGAAGAAAGTTTATCTAATATTAGAGATAATATTAGGGTTATACTTTTTGAGGAGAAAAGTAAAATTAACAACATAGCGAAAGCGGCCCTACTAGCAGAATTCTCTAAGTTAGAGGACATTATAAATAAATACAAGATAGAATTAGCTAGCGTACAACACGATAATGCGGGTTACCAAAATAATAACATGTTTACTGGTATGGATATAGACAATATCCAAACCCCACGGGAAGAACCCACACAAGAGGAAACAAACCTAATTATCATCAAAAATAAAAATACCGAGGGCCCACAGATGAACAGTGATCAAATTAGAACATTGATTAAGACATCACTTAAAAACGAAGTTGACAACCTACATATCAAAAGGTTTAATAAAATAAAGGATGGAATGCTGATCCAGACAGAGAACAATGAGGAATTAGAGCTTATTAAAAGGGGTAATGTGAACTCCGCCAAAAGTGTTGTGAACTCCGCCAAATGCAAAAAGGTCGACAGTAATCCAAAATGTGAACTCCGCCAACAGCCATTTAACAATGTGTTAACTATTTATATCATAAGCCGGAGATTATGGTTATTGGAGTTTAAGGACGGCTTAATCATACCAATAGAAATGCGTGAATTTTTCGTAAATGTTTTTTTAAGAGAACGTCATTAAAATGTAGATACACCGGCAGAGTCTAGATTGGTGTTGGGAATCGACTTGTATTTAAGAAGAGATAACCGATTAAAAGGTGGATCCCGGTTGAGGCTAGGTTAGTGTTAGTTTTCGACTTTTTTTTAAAGAGAACGTCATTAAAAGGTAGATACACCGGCAGAGTCTAGATTGGTGTTGGGAATCGACTTGTATTTAAGAAGAGATAACCGATTAAAAGGTGGATCCCGGTTGAGGCTAGGTTAGTGTTAGTTTTCGACTTTTTTTTTAAGAGAACGTCATTAAAATATAGATACACCGGTAGAGCCTAGATTGGTGTTGGTGTTGGTATTTAAGAAGAGATACCCGATTAAAAGGTAGATCCAGGTTGAGGCTAGGTTAGTGTTAGTTTTCGACTTTTTTTTTAAGAGAACGTCATTAAAATGTAGATACACCGGTAGAGCCTAGAGATTGGTGTTGGGAATTGACTTGTATTTAAGAAGAGATTCCCGATTAAAAGGTGGATCCCGGTTGAGGCTAGGTTAGTGTTAGTTTTCGACTTTTTTTTTAAGAGAACGTCATTAAAATGTAGATACACCGGTAAAGCCTAGATTGGTGTTGGGAATGCAGCTTTTAAACGCAATTTTAATTCTCCTCATCCGAATATCTACCAATTCGTACATGCTCTTCAACAAGAGCAGAACAAAACATACGTTGCTCTAAATAGTACTGCAAAACCACCTATACAAAACAGTTACTCCAAAAACAAAGAAAAAGTTATTGAGCAACAATTGTTAAAGTATAATAACAAAGAAATTTCGCGGTTAGATTTCGTAAAAGCAGTCTCCTTTTACGGTACCCCTATTATAAGTAAATAAATTTTTGTTATTTTTAAAAGTAAAATTATTGGTAAAAACAGGGATGCGTCGGTAGGTTACTGTTACAAACGATTACTTTTTTAATTAAATATAAATTTATTAATAAATCCATCCCTAAATAAATCCCTTAAGCCCGTATGTTAACTCCACCCAAAATTGGCGTGGATTACATTTCAGATTACTGTCGACCTTTTTGGTTTTGGCGTAGTTCACACTTTTTCTAATCTAAAAGCGTTTCGGCGTGATTTTGAAGTTTTGTTATTGTCTCGTCTTTTTTGTTATCTGCGGGTTACTACAGTATCGTATCTATGATGATTTGTTTATTTTATCATTAATAAATTTCTGTCAAAAAATATTTTATTTAATATATTTTTCAAATATTCAAAATTTTTGTGAATAAAAATGAAAATTGCTATTGGCACCAGTACCACAAATATTCAAAAGCCCCTATCTGTAAGAAAAACACGTTGCGATCTGGGTAAGCCTCCTAAAACTATTTTTATTTTTCAGACATTTCAGATTCAGACACCAGTTTTTAGAAATTCAAAACTCTCTTTGCTGTTGAAATTAATTACAAAATGCACTATTTTCTTAACAATATTAAAATTATCATTTTACCTATACAGGAATACAAAGAGGTAAATATTCTAAAACGAGGAAGGACAAGAGCGGTAAAAGAGGCCCTAATCAATCAAAGCCAAGAAGAAAACGACCTTTTAGAAAGGACGTATATTACTGGCAAATTTACCAAATAATTACACCTTAATATCTTTTGATGTAAATTCCCTATTCACGAATATATCAAAAGAATCTGTAATTTCATCACTCACTAATAATTGGGATATTATATCACCTTTTACATCAATCCCAATGAAAATGTTTATGGAAATGGTAACCGCCATATTTGATAATAGCTATTTCAGCTATGGTGGTGAATTCTATTCCCAAAGAGTTGGATCGGCTATGGGAGACCCTTGCAGCCCATTCTTTGCTAACTTTGTAATGACAGATCTACTTCTGAATTTTTTCGGCACAGTGACGTTTGGACTTCCATTCTTACTACTATATGTAGATGACATTCTTACTGCAGTACCATCCGATGAAGTAGATAGTTGTCTTGAAATTCTAAATGGATACAATTACCTACTTAATTTCACACACGAATTGGAATCTAGCCACTCCATTCCGTTCCTAGACCTATTGGTTGAAAGGAGAGAAGATGGTTCATTACATACTGATATTTATAGGAAACCGTCGTCAACCGATAGGTTACTCAATTTCAACTCCGCCCATCCCCTCAACCAGAAAATGAGCGTAATTAATACTCTAAAACAGAGAATCACTACATGTGTGTCCAGAGAGATGATCAACATCAGATTACATGACCTAAAGACCCAACTACTGAAAAATGGATACCCAGAGAGGCTAATCAACAGAAGTCTCTTCAAAGGAGGAAGATCCTGTCCACCCACACTGGAACCTGAATTGGAAAAGAGAGAGTCCAGTAAAATATACCATAAAATCTCTTTCCACCCTTGGCTGGCGAGCAGATTAAATCGTGTTTTTGGGGAAATTTTACGGAAAAATAGCTTGGGCATAACATTCAAGAACAGACTCTCGTTGAATAATATTTTGTACTCCAAGACTAAGGACAGGGTACCTTATGGTGACAAAGCCAACGTCATCTACAGTATACAGTGTAGCTGTGGATCGACGTACATAGGCCAAACTAAACAGAGGCTGTCCACAAGGATAAACCAACACATCTATGACATACGCTCAGGATCAGGGAAGACAGGCCTCTCTGAACACATTATAGAGAACAGTTCGCATAACATTATATCAGACAAATTAAAAGTTTTAAACACCGAGCCAAACTGCAAAAAACGAACTTTCTTAGAAGCGGCCTACATTTCCACAACAACAGAAAATATCAATAAGCAGACTGACTATAATTTTATAAATGTAGGGTATAAAAATTTACTACTCAATTACATAGAGAGGCTGAAAACTGACCCCACTTAATGAGCTCCATATGGAAAACCCTTAGGTATATATTCGGCGATCTTTTTCTGGTATTTCGATTTTGTCTTTCCAAATAATTTGTGTTCCTTAGTTAATTTTAATTAATTTTTCGTTGCTACTCACAAAGAATTATGTCAATCAGATGTCACATTAATTTTCAATTAACAAACCTTTTCCATCTTTAACTTTTAATATTTATGATTTTATAATTGTTATTTTTATTTTAACATTTTATAACAACAACTTTCACCTTTCCTTACTGTGAGTACCAATGATTTTAATTAATTTACTTTGTTATTGACTTGTACTATATGTTTTAGTGCCATGATTATGGTATATATATAATACCGAAACGTCGTCCGGTTAGCGACTTCTGTTGTTCTAATTATTTTCCAATATCCCAAGAAACGGTTATATAATTAAATTGTAAGACATTGTGTTTTGTTATAGTTATAGTTTTTTTGTTTTTTTTTCAGATGGCAATACAAACTAACAATTCAAATTATGAAGAACAATAAAGATGAGAACTATGGTTCTGATAAAATAAATTAATTAACTGTAAAATTGTATGAGGTTCTTAAGATACGTATGAGGTATAAGCGAAAAATTGTTTGTTTGATCGCTATACACTCCTAAGCCCTTCGACCGATCTGAACCAAATTTGGAACCTTTGCTCACTAGGACTCAGGTTAGAGGTTTCTGTGCTAAAAAATATTTCAAAACTTGAGAGAGTAGATCATACAAAAATTTGGTTGCGCCAAAGAGTGGTATGGTAGATTTTCCGCATCGATCAGACAAGAATTCAAAATAAACGACAATTGAGATAAAAATTAAATCGAGAAGGGTATAAGATGACAGAAAACGAAATCAATGGATCGGGATGATCTACCGGTGGAGAAGAGGTGTCCCGATTGGTGATCTGGACGAGAAATAGATTGGAACGGAGAAAAAGAGATTGGGAAAAAGACTGAGAAGGAGAAGATGGATGTGGTCGACATTACAGGGAATGTCAACCTACCAAAGTGGATATTTAGGAGAGCCAGGTTGAAACCTTTCGATGAGATTTTTCCTCTTAATTCCAAGTAAAATTAAATGAAATCCTTTCACAAAAATGCAAAACGGTATACCGCAGGGCTAACCTATAAGCGTTATATCAACCTTCAATAATATAATTGTCTATCTCCCCTACCGCTATTGTATCAAAATTATTTGTTTTACTGGCTGAAACATTTGCTCAAAACTTTAATCGACTTTTTCTCAAGACAACATTCTTCAACATGGTTGACATGATATCTCAAGTTTTATTTAACCGATTTACTTCAAATTTTGTACCAATCTTCAACATATAACTATCTATCGCCGCTACCACTTTTGTATCAAAATTATTAGTTTTACGATTTTAATAATGGTGAGATCTTTGTATCTTGTGTTTATATTTGGCGCCTTTGAAAAAAAGCGCCACCTCTTTCTAAAGCCATTGCTATTTGAAGGTCGAGTTGCAACAAAAAACTGTAAGTGGGCGTACGCCAAAAGTTGTAGTTGTTACCTTGAACACAATACAAGTCGATCTAAAAAGTTTCTGTTGTAACCTGACCATAAAGCAGGACAATTCAAATGATAATTGTTAAATAAACATCTTGAGATTCAAAAGTATGGTGTTTTCAATTCTTACGAAGAATTACAACATTTTGCCTCTCGAAATATCATTCGAGACGCGTCTTCAAACAACACGACGCACAAACGACTGCGGGAAGACTACTAAAAACCAAGAGCCCTCCGTCAACGACAAATACATTTGGTCCTTCGAACCGGATAGTCGAAGATTTTTCTACCACACGTGAGTCAATTGTCTACTCCAATAATATTGTATCGCGAATTTTATAATGGCAAAGGCTTTTGGAAGAAGCCAATTCACTAATAAATCGATTAGGCCGCTTCAAAACCCTTTTAAAATCGGTAGAAAATGACTCCAACGTAACAAACGTTACTATAAAAAAGTTAGAGTTGAGGTTAGATCAATTTTCGCGGATAGATAAATCATATTCGGATGTCTCAACGCAATTGGGCTATCATTCTGTTTACGATGAGTCATTGATGTCATTTGAAGATTTCGATGACCAATATGTCGAATTAAAGGCTACCGCGTCATTAATATTGGACAATCATACGGGTGCTAATGATATCAAATTCACAAACAATAACCGTGATCTAGGGTCCAACGTAAAATTACCTGAAATAAAATTGCCAACCTTTTCGGGCAACTAAGCGGACTTTCATGGACTCTTTCATGGCATTGGTTCACAACAATAACAATCTATCGCATATTGAAAAATTTATTTATTAAAAATCAAGCTTGGATCATTCCGCTCAACGTTTAGTGAGCGATATTCATATATCTAATGAGAATTACGAGATGGCTCTCAATATATTACGCGAAAAGTAGGATAATCCCAAGCTTATCATACAGAGCCACATTAAGGCAATTTTTGATATGAAACCGCTGAAAATTTATGAACAACATCAAACCCATCGTCAAAGAGAATGTGCGGATTCAGCACGTTTGCGGTCAGTCATGGATATACGCAAACACCAGAGAAGATCACGAAGCCCTTACAAAAGTGATTCTCATACCAGGCGGCCCTCAAGGATTCACATATGGATGTTAATTGTCACTCTAGCCAAGTGCTCCTTTCCACCGCGTGCGTAAAAGTCAAGGATTCTAAAGGAACATGGATTTCTGCACGGTCCATTTTAGATACCGGTAGAATGAACTGCTTCATTACTGAGTCGCTATTTAAAACTCTCAATCTTAAACATGAGCGCGTGAATACCATGAAAGAGGCATCAATGATGCGCCAAGTCAATGAGTAAATTCTGCAGTCAAGGTTCATATTTCACCAATGACTAATAATTATATATTTAACCTAAAATAGTAAAGCATAGTAATTTTTTAAATGGCACCAATATCGCAAACAGATGCACGTGAGCGCAAGAAATAATTTTTTCATCATCATCGATCAAAGATGGTACATCGGCTGAATCAGCTATAAAGAAGGAAGCAATAATGAATATTTCTGTAGGGCAACATATTGCAAGTATTATGTTTACAATAATTCATAACACTCTGCGACAAAAAGCGAATGGATTAGAAGGGAATATGGCAAAGAAGGCTGGAGAAAGTGATTTCACCGTGCAACATAGAGGGAAATCATACACTGCGAAGAGGGAAGAAGCAGTCAAAGTTTGGAGTGACTTAGTAGAAAAAGAAGGTCTTGTATATAAGAATAAGTATAATGATGACGATACAGATAACTGGTATGGCACCCTTAGTCAAGACGAATGGCACCAATATCGCAAACAGATGCACGTGAGCGCGAGAAATAATTTTTTCCATAAAAATTTTAGGAAGAAGACGGTGTCAAAGAGAATGTGCGGATTCAGCGCGTTCGCGGTCAGTCATGGATATACGCAAACACAAGAAAAGGTCACGAAGCCCTTACAAAAGTGATTCTCATACCAGGCGGCCCTCAAGGATTCACATATGGATGTTATTGTGACTCTAGCCAAGTGCTCCTTTCCACCGCGTGCGTGAAAGTCAAGGATTCTAAAGGAACATGGATTTCTGCACGGTCCATTTTAGATACCGGTAGAATGAACTGCTTCATTACTGAGTCGCTATTTAAAACTCTCAATCTTAAACATGAGCGCGTGAATACCATGAAAGAGGCATCAATGATGCGCCAAGTCAATGAGTAAATTCTGCAGTCAAGGTTCATATTTCATCAATGACTAATAATAATTATATATATAACCTAAAATAGTAAAGTTTATTTATACAAATTTGTCATGTTTTATGGTTTTTCTTTATAGATTCTATTTCCTATAACTTGAATAAAATAATTATTACATTTAGTAACTTTATCATAAAATAGTAAAGCATAGTAATTTAAAAATGGCACCAATATCACAAACAGATGCACGTGAGCGCGAGAAATAATTTTTTCCATAAGAATTTTAGGAAGAAGACGGTGACAAAGAGAATGTGCGGATTAATTTTTTAAATGGCACCACCAATATCGCAAACAGATGCACGTGAGCGCCAGAAATAATTTTTTCCATAAGAATTTTAGGAAGAAGATGGTGTAATTGTTAAAAATTACATTTTAAAAATTTGATTAGAACGAAAATTTTACAAGGTCGCTTGACAGTGAGCGGCATACTGGAAGATTAATTTGGCAATTATTCCAAATTTATTGGCATAATTGTGTAAGAGTTTATCTTACCCTTCACAACAAATCCACAAAAGAACATCTTACATGGAAGAAATGAGATATGCAATTGCTTTGCGGAATACGTAGCTGAACAAAAGAGAAAATTGAAGATTTTCGAAAGTAAATAGTAACTTTGAATTTCAATATCTTCAATAAATAAGTACAAAAAACAAGCACCAAAGATCCCGCTTATGTTCAAATTTTATTAATTACAATTTTGGCAATGAACATGAAAAATTAAATTAAGGAAAATGGAGTAGGTACTACCTTACTTTATCCAGATTTACAATTATAATTATTAGGTTAATCGTTTGTCTTACTCTGATCTACACCGAGTAGACAATTTTTTACACTAATTTAGTCGTAGCAGACAGACAAACAGACCTATTTAGTATCATTTTATTTTTAAATAAGTAATTAAATTGTTCTCTTTTTATCTACAGAATTTCGCTTCTTGATGATAAACCGGAAGGCGGCCACATTCCCCCATAAAATTTCCACAAGAACCTGAAGAGATTAAAGACCTCAGAAAAAAATTGGATGAGAAGGAAATAAAAAGGGGTCGATCGCCGAAACGTAGGTCGACAAATCCTCAATCGAGAAAAAGCGTAAGACGGATAGAAGACCGACGCAATCGCAATCTGCAGCTCTCTCGTCATTAAAAAAAAAACGCTCTTGCATTATACAAATTGAGAAATGGTTTTCGAAAAAGAATTCTAAAAACCCTTCTGAAATAAGAAGAAGAACACAAAATGAAAGAAGAAAATAACTAGGGATCTTTTAATTGAATAGTAATTTAAAGATCTTTTACATCTTTTAAAGGTCAGCTGAAGTGTAGTTGTAGTTGAGAACCGAGCAAGAAATAAAGTGTTAATTGTAATTACTACTAATTATTGTAATACTCAAATGCAGTAATTGACGGTACTAAAGACTCAACCACGTGCAGAAGAAATCTAGCTTTATTAAAAAACGGAAATGGTTTTATAAATATTATTTATGATAGGTAATAGTAATTTTTGTCTATGGAAAAATTGTTTAGATTGCCATAGTTTTGACATGAGTTTGATGAGACTGAATATTCCTCAATTGTGTCTCAGTTTTCCTCAGAACTATCTCCATTTTGCAGCTCTCATCTTCAATACAATAAGGTTCCTGAATTATACAAGTTGAGAAACGGATTGGAAAAAGAAAGAAGAAAAATTCAGAAAACCATTCCGAAAACAAGAACACAAAAATTAAAGGAAGGACATAAGTTTGGATCCTTTAATTGAATAGTATTTTTATTATTCTAAATTATTATTACATACAATCCGTATAGCAAGGAGACACGGTGCCTCCCCTTCGGCATTAAAGTTTCTGTTTATAAAACCTTAACCGCCGTATTCATAAAAATAAAGCAATATTTAAAGAGACTTGTAAACCCTTCTTAACCATAACCTAGCTTTTTGTGCTTTTTTTGCACAGCAAGCAAAAAAATTTTTGTATCCGAGTGATCACCGGATTGCCAAAATACACAAATTTATACGATCAAAGATGGTACATCGGCTCAATCAGCTATAAAGAAGGAAGCAATAATAAATATTTCTGTAGGGCAACATATTGCAAGTATTATGTTTACTGTTCATAACACTCTTCGACAAAAAGCGAATGGATTAGAAGGGAATATGGAAAAGAAGGCTGGAGAAAGTGATTTCACCGTTCAACATAGAGGGAAATCATACACTGCGAAGAGGGAAGAAGCAGTCAAAGTTTGGAGTGACTTAGTAGAAAAAGCAGGTCTTGTATATAAGAATAAGTATAATGATGACGATACAGATAACTGGTATGGCACCTATTTAGTTCTCTTTAGTGATTGTATTAGTAAATACTCGTATTAAACAAGTTATTTGCGTTTAACAAAAGCTTTAAGAGACATTTAATTATTCTCTCAATCATGATGACTATTATGCGCATTGTGATTATTTTATTTCTAGCAAATGGTGCTCTTTTGCACCAAGAAGAACTTAAAGACGAAACCCACCAAACGGATTATGGACACAGCCCATGCGGCTTCGAAGAAATTGGACGCCAACTGCAGTGTTTAGGATCGAAATATACGGACCACGCTATTTCAGACGAAAACGTGAAGAAAGAGTTGTTTAAGGTAATAAAAAAATTTGACGACGTCTATTATGGACTTGGATTCGAGAAAGCTAAAACCTCAGGCATAGTTATCTCAAAACAGACCCACTACGACTTTGACCAATCGGCAAAAATTAAAACAGACCCCCGCGATTATTATGCTCAGCATTACTTCCTGGTCCCTGTAAGACCATTGAAGAGGTCCATGCTAGTGTTCCCTATGGAACCCCTTTCTGTGGACTTACCAGTGGTGAAATCTTCGGCTCCGTGGACAGCCTATGCAACATCTGGCCTTCGGAAGGAAGTTTTTGCTTCTCACGCGAAGGTTACTCCCTTTAAACAGGCATCTGATGGATGTGCAGCATTCGAATCATGGTCAGCAAAACTGGCTTTGGCCGATAGTAATCACATCGCGATCGTGGCGGATTCCACTCTGTGGTGCCCGAGACAAAACGGTGTGTTGTTTGATGTGGTCGTAGGCAAATACGACCTGGTCGATGATGAATTAGTGGCAACTGCTGAGGTTTCACACGCCTATTCTATGGGTGATGTGGGATCTTGGAAGCTTCCTAAGATCACTTCCAATCTTCCCTCAATACCATTCCAAACTGATTCTCTTAAAATCCCTGAAGATGTACCGCTCGCTGATAAACATTTCAATAAACCTGCTCCAATTGACTTGCTAATAGGTGCTTCCTTATTTTACGAGCTATTATGTATTGGGCAAATTTCATTAGGGCGAAATAAACCAATTTTGAAAAAAAACATTACTGGGCTGGATCGTATCTGGAAATATGATAACTAATAATAATGCGCAATCCTTAACAGCTATTTCTAATATTTCTGCATCGAACGTCTCAATTACAAATAAGGGAGCTACCATACCACGTTTGGAATTATCTGCTGCGTTACTCCTGGCACAATTAATGCAAAAGGTCCAGATTTCTCTTGCTGGCTCATTTTCTGAAATATTTCTATGGACAGATTCCACTATAGTTTTACATTGGATTAACTCCGCACCAAACAAATACAAGACATTTGTAGCAAATCGAATAGCTACCATTCAGGAAATTTCAGAACAAAGTAATTGGCATCATGTCAGATCTCAAAACAATCCTGCTGATATGATTTCGCGAGGTATCACAATAGCAAATATTTTAGATAATCAATTGTGGTGGCAAGGCCCCAACTTTCTTCAAGAACCTCAATCAGAATGGCCCCAAACCATACTAAAATCTAGTTTAGACGATATTGAAATTAAACCAAAGTGTTTAGCATCTTCTTGTTCAAACACATGCTTGATCAATTCAAATGAAACGGATGATTTTTTAGAATCAAATATCATACACCAGTTTTCTAGTTTAACAAAATTGCAACGAATAACTGCATGGATATTACGATTCACGCATAATTCGAAGGCTTCCAATACTTCCAAATATACAGGTCCTCTTACGGTAACTGAATTAGAAAACTCATTGCAAATTCTAATTAAAATTTGTCAATATCAATCGTTTAAAAAAGAAATCAAAACATTACAGCAACATGGACATCTGAATACTAAATCCAGTATTTCTTCATTAAATCCTTTTCTAGATAAAAACGACATTCTTCGTGTAGGTGGAAGATTAAAAAATTCCAATTACTCTTTTGAGAAAAAATTCCCAATTATATTGTCCAAGTCTCATCATTTTACGGATTTAATTTTTCATTACTATCATAACAAATTACAACACTGTGGGGTTCAGCAATTATTATTTAGTATTCGAGAAATGTACTGGCCAGTTCATGGAAAAAACACAGCAAAAAAGATCACACGACAATGTATAAAATGTTTCAAAAAAAAACCAACTTCAAGATAAAATAAAATATAAACTATACCCGATGGATTACCAGCTTTCTTAAGCCACAAAAATAAAAAGCTCAAACGCGAACAAACAGCACCCTTAGTCCTTATTTCAACTTCTTGGGAGCATTTGGGTTGAGGGTCAAAGAATTGAGATTGGGCCATAACTCTATGCCTATGTCAAAAAGTAATGGAGTATCCAGGAATTTCATGGTATCGAAGTATGGTTTAACTGGTGCACATCATATTATACTAGAAGGAATTTCATTCGCACCTGAGAGAAGATCTTCAATGGCTCAATCAATGGGACCAATGACAGCTGTATTATATCTATTAAGATCCAAAAGACCATACTCATAGAAGTGGGAAAAGGCAGTAAACAGAATGCTTTCCCATATTCCTCATATTGATGATATTATTACAGCTATGAAGAAATCCACTAATGCAGCAGAAGCAGAACAAATGGTGTCAACTTTAGCTGACATAGTTTTGTTAACAACAAGTAGACAGGCGACAAGAATGTGTTTCCTTATTAACATGTTCTATGTAGTTTGGACAAACGAAGCAGATAAGGTTTCTTTTTTGAAGAGGTTCAATGTATCGGGACATGGGGGATTTTATACCTACAAGAAGGCCGAAGAATATCCTTGGAGCATAAATGGAGAAATGACAGCAGAAGCAGCACTACAAATAGTAATATTTCATGGGATCTTTGGAACTTTCAAGGAGGATTTAGGACTGCTTGGTCAAATAACTTCAATATAGCAAATTGGTATGTAAGAGAAGAATTAGGAGATTCGTTCAAAAAGATGGATTGCTACATTCATGTAAATAAATCATTTAACTTATATTTAGTTGAAATCATTTACATGATTATTTTACTTTAAGAGTCAAAAATCAATAAAAAGGCAAAGAGCGTCTAACTGGGATGAGCAAGAAAGGTATTTATTTGTGGAAATAATAAAGCCATATGTAAACGTTATAGAGCAAAAGAAGAAAAGTACATCTTCTAATCGTTTCAAAGAGAATTACTGGAAAAAAGTCCAACAAGAGTTATCGTTACAAGATGAATAAAATTTTAATTTATTAATTTAATTTCTTTACAATATACTTCATAATTTTGCACATTCTGCAAAGATTACACAAGAGATATTCCAAGGATCTAGGAACAGTGGTCCAGAATGAAAATACATTCAAAAAAGAAGATAGGCGAAGAAAGGAGAGGACGCAATATAACAACTGGAGGTAGTCTTCCATCAGAAGCACCTTCGGAACTAGATTGAGTAGTGGCTGAAGCTGTGCCGCATTTATTTTTCTTTGATGATAGCAAGTACGATGGTGATGATGTAAGTAATTATCGTATATACAATGTAAATAAGTTCACAACTTTTTATTGTTGCAGTTTGAAATGAACGCATTCGTAGCACCAGCAGAACAACCCCACCAGCAGCCAGGAGGTTCAACCCAAGGCAATACTGTAAGTTTTTCATTGATTCAAAGTAATAAAAATGCATTTATTAAAATTAAAAGTGAAATTTTTGTAGATTGTAAAAGAACATCTAGTAGTATGATTTTACGATTACTATACTACTACGATTTTGTAGAAGACGAAGATGATCGTAATGCTGAAGAAGAGCATATTCAACAAGATCGTGTTGTGGGCATAAGTCCTTCCGGAGTTCAAGTAATCCAGCGAGAAATTGTAAATGTAAATATCTGTAGTAAACAAGACAATTTTGTAAACTTTGTGACCAAGAATAAGATGGGCTAGATGCAGTAGAGGAGGACCTGAGGACAATGGGAGTAGAAGACTGGACAGTTATAGTGAGAGACCGAAAGAGATAGAGACAGATTGTTCAAGCCAAGGGTCCACAAGGCCCGTAGAGCTCTATTATTATTATTATGATGGGCTTATTAATTGGTAACGAAACCAATAACTATGCAGAGACGTTCATGAGCATTGTAAATACATATATGGCCGTTTTCACCAACATTTATTTAAGAACTTGCTAGTAAAGAATTCCTTAGCAAGGTCTTATATAAATTTGATTAGTCAAATTTGACATACGAAATTCATATGTCAAATTTGACCAATCAAATGTATTGAATACCAAGCTAAGTAATTCTTTACTAGGAAATTCTTAATAAAAATGTTAGTGAAAACGGGCATTAATGCCGGGAAAAGGTCGTATCTAATTCAAAAACGATCATTTGGAACTAGGGCTTTTTCAAGTTCTCTCAGGTATAATCAAGGTAAAATGATATATAATTTTGTTACGTAATATTGATTTTTTTAAAATGCATTGCCATTACGATTCATTATAAAAAGTCTTAAATAAAAGTCCAAGTTTAAGATTACAAAAGTTTCTTGCAAGAAGCGAAGTTACCAGGAAATATAAAAAATCTTACAAAATAGTGACTACTTCTACATCTAATTCAACAAGAAAAAATTTTTATTATGGAAAAAATGCAATGCAGGTGCCGCTCTCTGACGATCAAGTAGAAGAGGAATGTGAAAGACGTTTAGCTGCTTTGGAAGTATAAAATTATAAAAAATTATTAAAAGTATAAAAGCATATGGAGTAGTTCTTATTTTTACTTTTCCAGAATATGTCCTACCATGACATTGATTTCATTGAAAAGAACACTCGTGAATAATTTATAAATTAGATGTACAGAGATAGAAAAAACAAGCCAGAGAGGAGGATGGACCCGTCTACTCATCCCACAAATAACACCGTGGTTCGAACGCTCACACGGAGAAATAGGATACCACCTGACGCAAGTATTGACTGGGCATGGATGCTTCAATTCCTATTACAGGATCGGAAAGCGAACCATCCCAAAGTGCAGATGTTGCCCGGCAGATGACACAGCCGAGCATACAGTACTCGCATGCGCCGAATGGGACGACTTTAGGAGGCAGCATGGGGTAGAAGACATGACCCCACACAGACTCGTGGAAGAAATCCTGACGTCAGAAAAACGGTAGAACGACATCCATGATATGATCACCAAGATAATGACCATCAAAGAGACACATGAAAGAGAAGAACAAAGACCCGAAAGGGCGGAAGAGGGCTAGCGCCGAAAACAGAATCAAACATCTCGTTCGTAATAATTATCTGTCAGCTGGAAGTAATACCATTGGTGATTCCCAGCACGTCAGTTACTCATGAGGGGGGGTTTTTAGTGGGTAACACATCTAAGTCCCACACTCCCGGTCTTATAAAAGACTGGGGTCAGTGCATAAAGCATTTTCCTCGCCTCCAACGCCCGCAAAAAAAAACATGTACAGAGATGAAAGAAGGGAGCGACTGTCTGCTTCAAATTTTGCTCGAGTTTGCAAATTGAGAGCCAGTACGTCTTGTCATGATACTGTAAAAGCATTATTGCAGCCTACTATTTTTGGGAACAATGCTACAGATTATGGTAAAGAAAAAGAAACGGTTGCGTTAGAACTTCTTCGAAAATTGCTATCCAAAGAAGAAATTGCTTCCTGTGGCTTATTTATAGATCGTGTTCATAAATTTTTAGGAGCTTTTCCCGATGCGATGGTTAGTATTATTTTATTATCTGTTATCTATTTGTTTTGCTAAATTTAACCTGTAATTTTTGTATTATTCCTGAGAAATGAACTATGGAAATTAAATGTCCACATATTTTTGCCAAAGAAAATATTACCATTATTATTATTAAATTATCAAGTAATTTTCACAAACGTGAAATAAAACAGGTAGTTTATTAATTAATTTTTTTATCCTGCAGATTCAGGAACAATTGCATATTACCAAAATGGATAAATGCATTTTTGTGATATAATGTTGATGACCATCAAAATTTATTTACCCAAGACAAATTTAGAAGTGATCAATTCTGGGAGGATAACATGGTAGAAAAACTAACCCGTTTCTATCGTTTTTGTATTCTTCCAGAAATTGTAAGAGAAAATTTAAAAACAGGAATACCTAGAATTCTGATCACATTGTGGCAGAGCAAGAAGAAAATAATTTAAAACTAACTCCACATTTAGCGCGCAAGCCCTAGTCACATGCCAACCACTAAAGAAAAAATTCACCCTAGGTACTGACAGGGTGACAGTCAATTGGTATGAACGAGAAAAACTTTTAGATGATCATTCAAGAAGTAAGGTATTTTAGGAAATAAAATAAAATTAACCACATTCAAAGAAAAAGTTTCAACAAAATTGCTTCAA
The DNA here is from genome assembly GCA_958510855.1 of Rhagonycha lutea. Classification (NCBI taxonomy): domain Eukaryota; kingdom Metazoa; phylum Arthropoda; class Insecta; order Coleoptera; family Cantharidae; genus Rhagonycha; species Rhagonycha lutea. The sequence goes on along the minus strand of OY294041.1, from coordinate 23,827,791 downwards.
TTGAAGCAGGAAGATGAAGTTGCTGGTCCTTCAATATCTCAAATTAATGGTCGCAAATTAATTTCTTTGAAGCAGCGTCGTCGTTGCAATGAAATGGGTGATCGTAAATATGCAATTGAAAAATGTAAACAAATTAATTATAAATGTATAAATTATTGTAATTTATATTTTTTGTGAGTCGAATGTTTCGTTGCAACAATTCGTCTACACCAGGGGTCGGCAACCCGCGGCCCTGGAAGGGTCTTGGTATGGTTACTCGGGTGCCGAGTCCTCGGCCGCTATATTAGTCTTCAATGACCGCTTTGATGCGATCGCGGTGGGGGCCACCGGCTTAACGTGCCTTCCGCAGCCCGGAGACTAGCCATAAGAAAGTTTGACTATCCCCAGGTTTGAACCCGGTGCCCCGCATTCGCATCCAACTGCGTTAGCTGCAAGGAAATGACCGTTTCGAATTAATCGAATAATTAAGAAGAAATAAAAGCTCTTGGTGTTAACGAAGTTTAATCTACAAAAGTTGCTACAAGACTAACTAATTGGTTCAAGTAAAATTACTCATATCATTTATATGTCGTAAAATATCGAAGCGCCCAAACTACGAACAAAAGTTTTATTAGTTGAACGAGTTATTTCTGTAGATTGCATGCCTTTGATAAATTCAAGCCGTTCTCAGTAGATAAGATTGCACGTGCATTTTCATAATGTGGAAAAAGAAACTCGTTAATTTCACATTTCAATTTCACAATTTTGGTTTTTTTGGTACTTTTTGGGCTGCTATCTTGGGCGGTCACTTATTATTAACTTAATTATGAAATTTCAGAATTTTCGGATCAGGCAAGCTAATTTCGAAGATACTTTCTAATTTTAACTCGCATTGGAGTTTTACTTTCGTCCTATTGCTTTATTAACACCAATAATTATAATAAATTTTCTTGTCTTTCCAAGATTTCGCTTTAGTTTACTATAATTATTATTATTATTATAATTATTATACATTACTCATTTATTGCATTTTGTCAAAATAAATTGTAGAACTGTTTTGAATAATATGAATTCCAGACAATTTTTAGAAGGAGAATGTGGTCGGAGCAACCCTTTGGTGGATTTAGTTTCACATGTAACTCGAGATAGTACCAAGATTTGACGAAAATTCAATCTACATCCAATGTCATGGTCAACGAATTTGTGCAAGAAAGCTCATTACTACCACAAACTTTTAAAATGGACGATATTATTCAACAGATTCAAAACTCAAATCAATTCAACCTCAGCAGTGCTTCTTGAAGTCCTGCAAGCACTCACGAAGGAAACCGGTCCATAATGAATGGACCTCTTCCACAATTGGAAAACCGCCACCAGATTCACATTAGCGAAAATCTACCGGAGTTCCTTCCGCCACCAGTTGAATTTTGTTCGTCTCTTATGACTGAAGCTCACCCAGTAAATAATTTGCAAAGAGCGGAAGAGTATAGAAAACTGCAAAAAGAAATTGAAGGCACCACAATGGAAATTTTGACATTGGACGATCTAGAAGAGCTCCACGAGAACATCGAAACAGATGAAATAAAGCAAGAACAAAAATTAATTTATTTTGATGGGCTTTGTACAGAAGATGTGCACAAAGCAGAAACGCCAGATATTGAACGGAGTGAGGCTGAAAATTTTTGTAGATTTGTAACGAATTATACAAAAAAAATTCAAAACCACGATTTTGATCTACAAGATGAAAAGGAATACACATTTCGCGAAAATAATCTTTTTCTTAAGGAGAACGATGTTTATGGTTTCCCTATTCATGATACAAAGGCCGTTTCGTATTTTGAAGCTGTTGTTCAAGTAGACCCAAACTGTATTAAGGTTTGGAAGAATTTGGTGCACTATTTAAAAATTAATGGACAGTGTTACGATTCATATTGCGTGGCAAGGAAAAACTTACATTTGAGTCCAATTTTTTTTCACAATATATTTATAACTTGCTCTTTGAGGAGCAGTACTATTATCAAGGTTGCCAAGTCATTTTGAATTGGTTGCGGAATCATGCAGATTATCGGGACATAGTTCCACCATTTTATACGATGAAAGATAAAAGTTCAACTTGGGTTGAAAAAAAACAGGTTGCTGATCTTCAAAAAATGCTGATAAAAGCAGCGCAACGAAGTCCAATAAAACCAGATTATTATGTTCAATTAGCTTTATCAAAGTTACTCGAAATATCGCAGGATTATGAGAAATCAGGAGATTGCATGTTAGCAATGGCGAAGTGTAATGTTAAGAAATGTTGGCTTCCAGTTCTATTTAATTTTTTACGTTGCAATGAACCGCAGAAAGCTCTTGAAGCTATCAAACATTTATACGGAGTACCATATTTAGAATGAGAACGTAATAAATTTAGCGGTCTAGTATATTTGTATTTAAAGGATTATGAACAAGCAGCCATACATTTTGTATCTGGGTTAGAAAGTATGTATCTAATAAGTGCAGGTTGGGGAAGAAATGATCAAGTAAAAGATTTGTGGACAAAACTACATTTATGTGCTGAACTAATGCGTCGTTACGATTTGGTCGCACTTGTTAAGGAAAAATACTTTGGAAAATTAGGTAAACAATTCAAGAATAACGGCAGGCAATGGTATACTACATAAAATTTACTCCTTTTGGCTTTGATCACTCAATTTTGTTTAAAAAAATTCGAAATAAATATCACAAACAATTTAACACTGTTTGTCAAAAAACGTTTAGAAGTAAAATTCCAATTATATTTTGAAATTTAAATTTTCGACGAGCGAAAGCTGACTCTACTCTCCTTACAGGCATAATCAAAAATCGACACATAGTCGACTCCAGGATTAATCATCACAAAACGAAATTTCAAATTCCACCTTACACAATTTCCCGGTCAAATCTTTTTCAAAAAAGTGAGTCCCCACGTTCCAAGAAACCTTGTATGTAATAATAATTATATTTGTCTCCTCCTAATAGGAAATACCATTTTTTTGTGAATTACTTATTAAAGTTTATTATATCTTAATACGTCCTAGACGATCGTGACCCGTTCAGGTTAAAATGAATTACAAAAATAAGAACAAAAATTAAAGTAGAATAAAAAAAAAGTAAAATAATACAAGTACTCACCCCCTTAAAGAGATGTTATAACAGGATGGTTCTTATGGATGTCCAACTACTACGTGGTCAACTTTGTTATACTATGATTGTATTTAAGGCGCCCCAGGATTACCGGTAGATAAGCCTAAAAATTAAAATTTAATTAGTTAATTTTAAATATTATACAAACGATAAATAAATTCTGATGAGAATAATAATAATTTATAGATAAATTTACCTTTACTACACCTGCAGTTTTACCAAATTTCATATTGAATCTGTTACTAAATCTGCACACAAAATTTTATCATCAATACAGGTCCAAAAAATCAAGTGTGTATTTTCAGGTTAAGAAAATCGTGATCTTCGATATTTCATTTGACATTTCCAAGAATACTAAAAAAACCGTAGTTTGAAAGAACTGCATTTTAAAATAAATAATTATGATTAATTACCTGAATAATTCAATTATTATTAACTTTGTAGGATTACAACAAAACCTTAACAAGTTGACAAGTGACTGCACAAAAAGTACATTTCTGTATAAAGCATGTAGCGCACTCTATGAACGACATGACAACGACCAATTTAAATATCACAAACAATTTAACACTGTTTTTCAAAAAATGTTTAGAAGTAAAATTCCAATTATTTTGAAATTTAAATTTTCGACGAGCGAAAGCTGACTCTGCTCTCCTTACAGGCATAATCAAAAATCGACACTAAGGCCGGGTTGTACCAACCTCGTTCAAACTGCAGTTCAACTGAACTGCAGTTCAATCCTGAACTAGGTTCAAAGTATTTTGGGTTGTACAATAGCGGTTCAGATGGCATGGCGTTCAGTTGAACGGAGTTTAAACGACATTTAGGGTCGTATTCACTAACTCATCCTTTAAATAAAGATCCTTTACGTAAAGGCAGGGTACTTGAAAGGATCCGTTAAAAAACGCATTCTCTAACTCGTCCCTTAGGTGATTTTTTGTACCTGGCCGTTGTCGTTACGTAAAGGCAAGGCGAATGTTTTTAATCGTAATAGTACACGTTGAGTACTATTCTCATTGGTTGATTTGAAAATATAAACTATAAAATATTTTTCCTCATTGCGATAGGTAAGGTCGTACCTTTCGATCTTCATTTGAGTGACGAAAAGTCCCTTTTTGTCGGACTCCGTAAAATGAGTCCGGGAAAGTTTTTCTCGGACTCATTTTGCGGCCGGGAAAGTAGCAGTTCCGGATTAGGAAATTCACTTTCTCAGGCGACTGAGATTCAATCATACACAATCATCACTTATAATATATTAAGTGCATTTTTGATTATCAGTAACAATTTGACTACGTTGCCATGAAAACTTTGTTGTCAAGTAAATGTCCGAATGCGAAGCATGAGGACATTTACTAATAACAACAAAGTTTAAATATAGTAACGTAGTCAAATTGGATGATAATCAATAATGAATAATACGTTTAATTATTATAAATATTAATTGTTATCGCCTTACAATTTTTGAAAGTTATACCTCGAGAAGTCGATGGAGGATCAGGTTGGTCTTCTAAAACTTCTTTTTTCTTTGTTTGTTGCTCCAACTGTCCTGCAGGAGCAAATATTGCAACAGATTCACCAGTAGTAAATGCCGTAACTACCTGTGCAGCTATTTCAACCGTTGAACCTAATATTTTGGAAGCCACTTGCAGTTTGTTCTCGACGGAGTTTTCAATATAACCTTCTGCAACATTGGTAGATTTCCATCCACCATGTCGCTTGAGAGTCGTTATATCTGCTCCGGCGTCAGCCAGCAAAGTAGCCGATGTTCGTCGGAAACAATGCCCTGTGTATCTATTTGAATTTGGTAGTTGAAGATAATTTGCAATTTTTTGGGGAACGTTTCCGATGGTATGTATACCAACCGGTTGTTTGGTACATTTACCGTTACGATACGAAACAAAAAATCTACCATGTGGTACTGCAGATGGACGCAGGGAAGAATATTTCTTGAAAATTGCTAAAAGGTCAGAACATTCAAAGTTTCCTTTGCTTATAGTAAATTCTCTTCTTATATTTGTTTTTGTGTATGGTATGTTGATTAAAATGTACGAGCCCTGGTCTCGAACATTTTCGAGCAGAAGAGAAGTCAACTCTTCTCTTCGACATGCGCCGCTGATACCCACAATCAGTGCTACCTAAAACAATTAAATTTCAATTAAAATAATTTTCTTGATTAATGTAAGTTTTTAATTCATTACCTTCATGAAGAGATACGTCGTATCATCTGCTTCCTTTAAAAATTTTGTTATTTCTCCCTTTGTGAGAACACTGGACTTTTTTGTTGTTTGTCCAGTCGATTTCCTTTTAAGCAGGGCAACCAAAGACGTAAACTTTTTGATGTCAATTTTTTTTTAAGTTGGATTGTAGCCCTCAACATCGAATAAAGAGTCCATAGCGTAGAGCTCTTATATGTCTTTGATTGGAGTTCAAAATACGCCATCAAAACTGCTTCGTTTATGGTTTTAACTCTTTTTTCTGTACACCATTTCTCGAATTTGTTATACGCACCTTCATACTTGTCTTTTGATTTTGCCGGTAGCAAAGATTGCGCAGCTAACGAAGCTAATTCTTCGATATCGGAATCTTCAGATAGATCACTCATTTTGTCACCGAGATCTAAAACAATGCTGCTTACCTAAATAAAATAAAACTGTAATTGTGGTACCTACTTATTTTAATAAAATAATTACCTATTTTAATTTTACAATTAAAAATGTATTCGTGTTTCACAAATATGTAACACATAAATTGTTTTAAACAACTGCACACTCTACAACTTAGCAACGCTTTTAATTCATAATTACAGTCACACACGCCTTCTAGTGCATGAGCATATTTAAATTACACTTAAATTTTTGTGTTTTATTTAGAACGCAATGAGGAAAAATCTTGTATGCTACTTGTAACGGAAAGTTACTATTTCAGTACGCGGCTCTTTTTTGTACTCGGCTGCGCCTCGTACAAAAATATATCGCCTAGTACTGAAATATTCAACTTTCCGTTACTAGTAACATAAATAGCTAATTACGTTTGACAACTTAAAATTGCGTGTCATTTAAGGTGATATCGTTATTTCCTTATTGTGACTTGTATTTTTGTGAATTTTTCGAACAGGCTAATATGAGGACTACTGAAAATGAGCGTAAACGTTGTCGTGGTTCAAAAACTGCGGTACCACAGTACCAGTTGTATGTTAATTTGCTTGAGAGCGACGTTTATTTTCGCGAAAATGCATTTAAACCAGGTGAAGGTAGCGATGTGTTAAAATTAAAATGGGAAAATTTGGTTCGAGATTTGAACAGTTCGGGTGGTCCTAGTAAAGACCTGAAAACTTGGAAAAGGGTTAGTATTCTTTTAAATAATTATAAATAAAACTTATCGTATTATATTCTATTGCAGACTTTTAGCAATTGGAAGAGTGGTGTTCGGGCGAAAGCTCGAGCAATCAAGAATAGTTACCGGGAAACTGGAAATGCTTTGCCTCCTGAAGTTCCCTTAACTAGTCTGGAAGAGAAGTTACTTCTTTATTCGGGCATTATTGTGGTAGATGGCATGAATATGCCAGAATTAGGAATCGAAGGTAAAGTAACGATAGTTTAAATTTATTTTTTAAGATGGGACATGTTTTTGCTCTCTTTAACTGCCAAAATCGACACAAATTTTTTTTTTAATTTTTAAATTATAATTTCTTTCATTTCAGAGAATCCTATATTCCCGGAACAGTCCACTAGTTTAGGTCCAGTCCCGGTTATATCTGGTGTGTCTACATTTGCTAATGAAGAAGAATTGATTGCTAGAGAGGAGGAGGTACATTTGTCTATGGCAACATCTACAATTTCAGGTAAGGGAAATAAAAGGTTTTTAACTTTTAGTTTATTTTCTGTTTTATTTTAGGTTCTTCAGTTCCTTTGCCTCGTCCTCGTAGGTACAATAATACCTTACAATCGCAATGTAGACTATTGGCAAGTACTGATTCCAATAATGCGATACTGAAAAGTATTGACGACAAGTTGGAATCCTTGGTCAACCTCGAAAAGGAAAGATTACAGTGCAATAAAGAACGCTTAGCTTGCGAAAAAGAGAGATTAAAATTTGAAAAATTGAAATTTTCTTTTAAGTATCCAGACTTTACTATGGAGGAACAATAAATAACATTATTAAACTTTTTATTTAATTATTAAAATATATTTTTTGTCGTCAAACAAAATTATTTTGAATAATATTATTACGAGCGGGTCTTCCTAATTCTAGTAGATTATTGTTTAGTTGTTCATTATTCAATTCTTCGTGCATTTCTTGAAAATCATCATCTGAAATTTTACAATGTAGTAATTATCGTTGTACAACAATAATTATCAAATTTTTACCAATTACTACTTCCATATTATGCAATCGCATGATGTTATGCAAGATTCCGCAGGCATAAATAATATTTGATACAAATGTGGGGTGGTAGTTTAATGCTCTATCCTTATTGAGACACCTCCAGACACATTTTAAAACGCCAATGCATCTTTCCACACAATTGCGTGCTTTACAATGGGCCTTGTAGTACCTTCCTTCTGGACTAATTGGATCAGCTCCTGTAATTGGCGTCATTAGGTACGGTTGTAGGGGGTATCCCGAATCTCCTAATAACCACGATGTTGTATCGCCATTATTAAAACAGTTTTTTAGGTGGTTTTGGATATCGCTTCCCTGCCAAATAGCACTGTCGTGCACACTTCCTGGAAAGCGTGCATTGATACTCAGAATATTTAATTCCAAATCACAAATCTAAAATATCATTTTTAAGATCTAGAAATAAAAGTGTAAAATAAGAACTTACAATCTGAACATTTAAACTAAAAACATTCTTCCTGTTTAAAAAAGTTAAACGTGGGAGTGCCAAATCGCCTAATTTTAAAAAATTTCCACTTAAAACTACATGTGTGCAGTCGATGCATCCCTTTATACCCGGTATTCCACAATACGCATAAAATGAATTTTTTATTGCAGTGATTCTTGGTAAATCCTGCGGAAATTTAATCAGGTGGTGCATTCTATTCACTAAAACATCGACAACTTTATGGATTGCTCTACTGACAGATGGTTGCGACATTGAATTTCTGTAATCTTGGCCAGCAGATTTTTGGTAACTCCCGTGTGCCAGAAAATGCAGAGTACCAACGAACTACAAGAATGTTTATAATCATTAAGCGCAAACGTTTAAAGGATAGGTAAAATTTACCATAACTACGGCAGGAATTTTTGTGCATCTGCTATGCTGAGTCTGTAGATCAGGCTGTATTTGAAGAAATATCCAGAAGGCAACTTCCCTGGTGAACCGATACAGTCGCCTAAACTCTTCTTCGCCAATCGAAAAGGGATCACTGGTATCTCTTAACCGTCTCTTTAATTGTGCACTTTCTTTTCTAAAACACACATACGATTATGATTATGCAGGGATTATTTTATGTTATCATCAATTTTTAATTACAAAAAGGCATTTAGGAAATCTTTCATAACAACGTTTTTACACTTTATAATATTAACTTCATAATATTATATTATTAATTATTATATTTAACCATAACATACCTTTTGCGTAATTCATCAAGAATATTATTCAATTGAATATTCATTTTGAAAATAAATTCACTTTTGAAGTTCACATTCACTAATAAAAACAACACTTCAATTTCCTTAAAGGCGTCTAATGACCATCCCTTACGTAAAGGATCAACTTGGTGTATTCTGACGCTAATAACGGATCCCTTCGAATTACAGAATGCGCAAATCCTTTACGTAAAGGCATCCCTTGCCGCGCGTCGTTTCGTAAAGGACGGCCTCTTGCTAAAGGATCCTTTATAATTACAGAATAGGTTTAGCCTTTACGTAAAGGCATCCTTTCCGTAAAGATCCTTTAAGAGTTAGTGAATACGACCCTTAGGGGTAGTGCGGTACTCCTGCTTTTGTGCCAATACTTCTAAAATGCATTATATCAAGTGTTATTTCACCAACGACGCCAACAGACGTCAACGTCTAAAGCGGATAAGGTACTTGAAGAAGAATTGTGTTTAGTGTAAAGTTTAAAGAATTGTGTTATTATTATCAAGAAGTAATTCAAAAATTTTAAATTGGTAATTGTTGTAAGTTTAGTTTTATAATTATAAATAAATATAATATACTTAATTTTGACTTGTATGTTATTATTATTTGTAGTCGCGTTATTTTACACATATCAATAAAATGGGTAAGACTGCTAAGACCGAGACCGATAAGACTGTGGTAAGGGCTCCAAATTTTTCTGCCAAGGAAGTGCAGTTATTAGTCACACTGGCGGGAAAACATAAAGCTCATATCGAGTGCAAACCGACCGATGCCTCGTCTAACGACAATAAAGTGCAAGCTTGGCAGAGGCTTGCAAATGAATTCAACATTGCTGTTGTCGATGGTTCACGAGACGCAGTAGTGTTGAAGAATAAATTTGAGAATTTAAAAAAGAGAACCAAAAAAAATATGCAGACGAGAAAACCTTCGTCATTCCATTTTAAAAAATTTTGCGTCCTCATTCGAAATCTAATTAATTCCACAAAATCTTCGTCATCCGTTAATTCGTTTAAATTATCTCGTAATGACATAATTATTGATAATGAATGAAATTTTAAAACCCAACTGTCACAAACTTTAAACAAAATTTTTAGATCACCGTTTCGTAGCAATGGCATTTGCGCATGCTTCTCATTGCTTGAACCGAGTTCAACTTTCTTGAACGACCGCTGGTCCCTGGTTCAGCTGAACGTCGATTTGAACTGCAGTTCAAGCTGAACCGAGGTTGGTACAACGCAATTTTTGCCCTGAACTGCAGTTCACCTTGAACGAGCTTTGAACGAGGTTGGTACAACCCGGCCATAGTCGACTCCAGGATTAATCATCATAAAGCAAAATTTCAAATTCTACCTTAAACAATTTCCCCGTCAAAAGTAAAATAATACAAGTACTCACCCCCTTAAAGAGATGTTATAACAGGATGGTTCTATATGGATGTCCAACTACTATGTGGTCAACTTTCTTATACTATGATTGTGTTTAAGGCGCCCCAGGATTACCGGTAGATAAAGCCTACAAAATTAAAATTTAATTAGTTAGTGAGCTTTAAATATTATACAAACGACGAATAAATTATGATGAGAATCTATTAATAGATAAATTTACCTTTACTACACCTGCAGTTTTACCAAATTTCATATCGATTCTGTTACTAAATCTGCACACAAAATTTTATCATCAATACGTGTCCAAAAAATCAAGTGTGTATTTTAAGGTTAAGAAAATCGTGATCTTCGATATTTCATTTGACATTTCCAAGAATACTAAAAAGACCGTGGTTTGAAAGAACTGCATTTTAAAATAAATAATTATGATTAATTACCTGATTAATTCAATTATTATTAACTTTGTAGGATTACAACAAAACCTTAACAAGTTGACAAGTGACTGCATAAATGTAATGACGGCCTAAACAAAAACTACATTTCTGTATAAAGCACGTAGCGCACTCTTGTTAAATTTTGAAAGATAATATTACAAAATACTTAATTAAACACGACGTTTTTATCAAATGTAGGTAATAACTTTTCTGGTATATGGTATAATATTATATTACCTTTCTAAAAATTTAAGTTGTTGACAATCCTTATTCTTTAGAAAATACGATTGAGGTCAAAAATTAGTTAAGGTAAACATAAAAGATTTTCATGTATGTAGACGATATTCAAATTTTTTGCCACTACTCGGCAAGTGGGGCAAACATGTCTAGAATAAGAATGCAAAATAGAAGAAATAATCAAATGGATAACAAAAAACTATCTGTTGATTGACACCTCAAAAACCCAAACTATGGAATTTGGATCAAGTGTGAGATGTGGAGTGCTATACATGAATGGTGTAGTACTTCAAAAACTGGCTTTGGTAAAGAATCTGGGCAGGATAAGAATAGGTCATTGAAGTTTAATGAACATGATTCTACGCTATGGAGAGCTTACAGCTTACTAAGACATCTCTTCGCATATAAAGATTTTCTCCCATAAGATGTGATATTACTGCTAGTTGAAACATTACTGTTTTTAAACCAGGAAAACCAAGCGGTTTTTGACATTCCAAATGGACAAGACAAGGACGTACCCTTGGGGGATCCGATGGAATCAACATCGTCTGCGCTTAAAAATAATACATGATCGAGGTTTCATAACGAAATCGTATAACTAGACTTGCTTATCCTTAACAGATATTCGACAGACATTGCCTGATATATGGATCTTTTTCCGATAAAACGAGCATTTTCGATATGTTCGGATATGGCCATACACATTACAACTCCATCGCACACTACCGCATCTAAGACTATTTCTTTGGAATCTTTGATGAACTTTGAAATAGCTACAGCATGCTCGTTGTTAACGAAACTTGCATATTTCAAATAAATTTCCAGAACCTAGTCAAAATAAGCTACGTTCATAGCAGAACCACTTAAAGCGAAAGAAGAACGAACCAAACAAGGCTACCCTACTTCTTTACAAAACGCAATTGTTAATTCCTTCCAGTGAGGTTGTAAAATTTCAATACTGGTGGTGGATTCTGACGAAGTACTTCAAATAACCACTTGCCGTCGATGCAAACCCATTGCAATTTTATTGGGCAGTTCTCCACCCATACCCAAAATAATTCCAGCGTTATTTTCTAAGGTGTAAACTTCCATCACAACTTTAAATAAAATTTCTTTAAAATAGACATGTCGTAATCCGTACTAACAGTTACTGGATTATAGTTAATCATAATCGTCCTTTTGTTCATTCTTCTGAGCTTGTTCAAGCAATCCACTGCTCACCATTCAAATTCTACGCTGCTTCCAATTCTATAAACCCCACACCCAATTACCATTATAAGTTATAAGTACTCGTAAGGTTGTCATTTACCTGCTTTAAATTTTGATCAAATCCAAGGACTTGCTCGTCTATCATACACGCAACGCCCTCTAAAATTCTTCTTCAAATTTTCGACCTATTGCCATAACCTCACCTACGTTTTTCATAGAACTTCCTATTTTGATACTACTAGTGGAAATTTGCCTAAATCGCAACGCGGAATCTTTACGATAGAGTAATCAAGGCTGACTCTAGTGCGCTCAAAGGAAACGCTGCCCTTACTATAACTGGATATCATAACTGTTTGACAGCTTCAATCGCTTCCTTCACGGAAACAACTGCAAAACTAGGAGCAACTCGTTCGCCAATTTCAGCTAGGCCTTGGCTAAATATTTTGCTGTCTTCCGTATCAATGATGACTTAAATGAGAGTTACTAAAATTGGAACGTTGTATTTCTTGAAAACGCCCATTCTTTAAAATTCGACACCACAGTTTAACGCATTTGTCCACCAAACTTTAACGAAACACCGGTAGGTCTTTCCGCTTTAATTAGTTTTCTGTATATAGTTAGGAAGCAAGGGTAGAAGTAAACCTTATCAGCCAACCTTTTCCATGTTTTGGTTAAGTGAAACCGTTGAAATATATTGTTCCCTCAATGCCTTGATTACTTGAGAACCAGAATAATCAAATACGCCTGCTTGACCAATTGATAAACCACCTGAACAGCTTATTAAGACTTTCCTGGGTAGGATGGAAATAAACGGAACGGGTGAAATGTAGCGAAGGGTTTGCATAATTGCGGTTTTAACGTTTACAGTTTGATCTTCTTTTTTATAAGATTTCACCACGTCTGAGTAGACAGACACTCTAAATCCTGAGGACCGGCGGCGGCGGTATGTTCTGGATGAAACTATGGACACTAAAATATGGTAAAGTGTTGCTTACAATACGTTTGTTTTGTCGATAGCGTTGGTATATAAAAGACTTCATCCGGTGGCTAAGCAATCGGGGTTAATGTAAATCCATGATTTTAGCATGTTATAAAACATCTTTTTGTGTTGAAGTGAAGTTTCCCCAAACCGGTGACCCCGACTTTATACAGCAAACGATAAATAATGACAAATTCAAGCGACAAGACCTTAGTAACGCAAACCCGCAAGAAGTCGCAAGAGTGGCCATCAAAATTCCACTGCTTTAGGAACAGGCACACCACCCCTCCGAAATGGTTCGCCCAGATCGAAATGCAATTCGCGCTCAACGACATTACGCAAGATATGACAAAGTCGTATTATGTCGCGAGGAACCTACAACACCGACATGCCAAAGAAATGCGGGACGTAATTCTAGAAAAGTTACCAGGAAATTCGCAAGCAATATTGACCTCGATGGACAGCAAAATTCTAGAAAAATTGGATCGAGTGGCTGACAAGATCAATGAAACACAGTCGACAAACACGCACATAATAGTCAATTGATACTTCCGAAATCGTGGCCTGCAGAAAAACGAGTTGAAGACCAAAATAAGAAATAGAAGACAAGTCCTATCCGGGCCATAACAAGATCCACGAGTGAATCAAGAAGCCGAACGAATCTGTATTGGTGCTGTTTTCACAATAGATTTGGCATCAAATTAATTAATAAATCAATACCGACAAAACAAAGACCACAAAAATTTTGATCAGCGTATTCCCGCATTAACTAACAAATTCACACAGTGGCTCCATTCAGTAAATTCACATCACCTACACGACGCGACACGACGATTCGAATATATCAATTTAAACCTAGTGAATCATTGACAGATTCACGAGATGGATCAAAGTAGTACCAATTGCTGATATAGGTGCAGAAACGGTGGCCGATGCATTATTATTGAATTTGATTGCAAGATATGGCATTCCCCTTAGAGTAACAATCAATCAAGGTCGACAGTTTACATCAAATTTGTTTTCAAGCCTTACAAAATTACTTGGTACTAACCACATCCGATCAACTCCATACCACCCCATGGTAAACGGGATGATTGAAAGGATTCAGAATAACATTATTAATATTAATATTAAAAATGTACTAATATTAATGGAATCACGATTTCTCAGTCATCAGGATGTTACTGGAAAGAGAAGTCCTTTAGAAACCTCAGAGATTGGTTGTATATTTACTATGAGGAGGAGCAGCTTTTTATATACCCCGCGTTCGGGTAGAAGCTATACTTTCGCTACCAAACGCTACCAAACATTTATTTTGCGTTCGAGAAGAAGCTTCCACTCACTTCTAAACGCTTTGGCTCCACCCCTTTCAGTCGCTACAAACTCTACAAAAGTTTAGGTGGAGGGAACCTTAGAGCATTTAACTTTTATTTATTTATTTATTTATTTAACGGGTAAACCAATTTACAAAATTCAAAATTTAGAAACAAAAGAAATATACATAATGCCAGTTTAATGACAATCCAATGCATTCAAATTCTTTAAATGTTAAAAAAATATGCGTCAGTGATAGATGGCACTGATAACGGGAACAATGGATTGCATACCAATATTTTGGAATTATTTGTTGGGAAAGTTTAATATTTATATTAAAACATATTACACCTTAATTATCACGAGTTAAAAACTTAACAATTCAAAAAGAACCTGAACCATGCATTAAAGAAAAAACGTAGTCTTTCCCATTAACGTTCATAATTCCCTGTTTCAATTGGATTATCCATCTATTACGTCTTCGACCAATTTTTTCAAATTCACAATAAACTACGTTCTCAAAAGTAGTTTTAGAAAGATCTGATCCAAAATTATGTAAAATTGAGTCGTCATCATCGTCATTGGAATTTATATCAGATTCACAATTTTCCATTTCCTCCGTATCTTTTACGTTTTTCTTGAGTAACCTTGCAATTTCACCTAATTCATTATCAGTATCAGCATCTAATTCGTCTTCTTCCTTTGTACTGTCATCATCTACACCAATATCACTATCATCTGATATATCACTTTCGCTTGAGATATCTGAACTATCACTTCTTACATTTTCCAGAACTTCACTTTGTACTTCTTCAAAATCTTGTTCGTCATCCGTTTCACTATCGTCTGACATTTCAGTAACGCCATCAACTTGTGGTACTTGCGTCACATGATCATCTTTGTTTTCATTTTCAGGTTCGTTCCTAATTATAATGTTAGTAGCTGAAGTTCGTTGCTGAAGAGAATAGCGTGGTTCAGTGACGAACTGTTGAGCTTGAGTTGAGGAATGCGGATGAACGTTGTTTCGAATAAGGTTTTTGAATTCTTCTTCAGATACAGCACTCAGTTGTCCTGTAGCCTGCTTTGATTCCAACTGTTTTATAATTGGAATTTTCACATTAATAGGAATCAGCCTATCCTGCAATAAACAGTCAATATTATAACCCAACTTCTTCATCATATTCACCTTTTCAAGTTGTTGGTAATCCAAGGGTGTGTTTAACTGTCTAACTGATTTGACAGCATAGAATGTCGAATTTTGGAATCCCAACGGTAAGTCACTAAATTTGGTTTGAACTCCTACAACATTTGGGAGTAACATGGGATTTAATGTAGAACTGCAAACATTCTTGGCAGCATTTGTAGATTGTGGCCGTGAGAGAGATTTAGTGATATGATGTGGATTGGTGGAAGCCTGAGTTGCTTTTAATGTATTAACATTTTCATCAACTACATCAACAACTTTAGTTTCTGCCAATTTTGTTTCCCAAATTTGCTTAAGTTTCGATACAGCTTCTTCATCGAAGCCGTGATCTCGTAGCTCAGTTAGTAATGCATCGCTTATTTCACTGTAGATTCCAGACACTGATGTTCTACTAAGTTGGGTACTCATGATTCATATATTTTTAGTTAATTAGTTAGTTAGTTAGAACTTCTTGATCTGGTTAATTATTTATGTACACTTATTTTTGGGTTGGTAAAAGTAAAATAAATTTGCGCAAGCGCAAACAATGCGGTGTTACCAACAGCAATTACCGCCCCACATGATTGCATTTGCTAGCAGCTAGCTAACCAGGCCCCAGGAAGCCAACTTGACAACGACCAACGTCCTTCAGATACACCTTAAAATTATTTCTCTCAAATTAGGTGAATCAGGCACCATATTTGGGAAGAATCCTCCCATGGAGAGAGGTCGCTAACACCTTTTTTATATTTTTTGCTTTTTTTTTTAATATTTGATGAATAAAAGAAGAAAATCACTTTTACGGTCCCTAAATTTTTGCGTCACCTCAAACAAGGTAAAAAAAATTCACTCACAGATCTGATGGTGATTACATAAATAATAATTACAGATATCACGGCTGCGATTGTATGGTCTTCGTTCTTCCACAAATAGGCCAGTCATTGTAGCAAAAAAAGGTATGAAAATTGCAAAAGTTTTCAAATTTTGAGGCAACATTGGAGGAGGTAAAAAAATAATAAATCTGATTTTGCACCTTTTTCCACCCCCAGGAACATTGTTAAATTAACAAAAAACGTAAATTTGCAATAACTTTTTGAAAAAAATTCCGAAAGTTATGCAAACCTTGGAGAGCATTTTAATAATTATTAAAACACATCTTCAATAAAGTTTGCACCCTGCTACAATGACCGGAACATTTCAAACAGTAGCTTATTATTTTTCTTTGTGTGTATCCTGTCGAAAAAATTGCAAAAGTCATGCAAATAATTTCTTATGCAACCCTGTATGAAAATTAATAATCACAACTATTTGCAGTGCTCCAATAATAATTATATTGCAAAATACCTATAAAAACTTTTGCAATTTTTGTCTAACTTTTCACTTTCTAAGTCCCCCAAAAGTTAAAGTTTAACTAAATTATTAAATTAAAAAAAATTAAAATTGTTATTTACTCACGTCTCGTCATACATAAGTTTGAAATTATTTTTGCAGTGGATCAGGACACAATCTTGGTGTTAGTTCTTGAGGTTTTTGCAGAACGGAGAAGGCGATTGATATGATTATGGTCGGAGATCGTAAATGAAAATAAAAGAACACTATCTACGTGTGATCACCAACGGTAGGTATGTGATATTAAGACATGGGCACCTTAACATCGCAGTTTATATTGTCATGTTTTATTTGTAATAAAGTAGCCGGTCGATTTGATGATAAGGGGCCGTTTGTGAAAATTTTGTAAATTTTTAAAGTTTGTGCGACGACGTGAGCTCGTCGAGATGGGAAGAATTGATAGAGGATACGAGGTCACGCGCCACTTACCTGCGGGGGTGATAGCAATTTTTGAGTTTTGAGACCGCCAAGCGGACATTTTGTATTGAGTTTAATTTAATAAATAAGAGTAAAATCAAGAAATCGTATTATTCAGTGATCTTTTAGCAACCAAGAGTTGAAAATTTGGAACGTATGTCGAAAATTTAAAATTAAAATTTGATTTTAGAACATAAAATTTACAAGGTCGATAGATAATAGGCGACAGGAGATAATACGACTGAGCCAAGCCGCGGGGTGTGCATAGATAATCCGGACGATAAAATTTAACAAACTTGAAGGGCCCATATTTGTGTTTCGAAAGTTTTATTTTAAAAAAAGTTTGTGGTCTGGATTATTACATGTCAACTTGGCGCCCAACGTGGGGCTAATTGGATGAAATTGGGCCAGTTTTCCAAGAACCGACTTTTGACCCTGATAGTGCTTAATTAGAATTTTAAAAATTAATTAATTATTGAAGTCGTATAAAAAGCAAAATGACAACAATCATGGAAGAGTCAAGTGACGAATTGTATCAATGGATGATGGTAAGATGGCGGAAGGAATCTCCGAAGAAAGGATAAGGCTAGAAGATGAATATGATGAAAAAATAAAGTGAAAAACGGAAAAATTTAATTAGGAAGCGGCAGGAGGTCGTGAGGAAAGAAAGAGAAAATTGGAAAAACATTACGCAGAATTGCAAGAAGACCAGAATAGATACTGGGAGAAGTTATGGAGAATAGTTTTAAAAGAAGAGGATGAAAGAAATAAGAGAAGGGGTCTAATGGGTTACACTAGAAAAGAAGTCCCAAAATTGGAAGAAGTTACAGAAGAAAAATGGGAAGAAATTAAAGTTGAGAAATTGGAAGAAGAAATTAGAAAAATTGAAATGGAAAAAGAAATAATCAAGTTAGAAAGTGAAAATGTTAAAGAAGAAAATGAAATAGAAGGAGATAGTGTAATTGAAGAAATTGTAGACGATAAAGAGGAAGAAGAAATTGAGAGAAATAAAAATAAAGAAGTCGTCCCTATAGTAGAAAAAGAAGAAGAAAAACTAAAAATGGAAAATAAAATGGAAGAAGTTATTCTCAAAATAATAATGCAAAATAATGCAGATGAAAATGGAACGCAATTAGAAGAGGGTCTTGAGGAAGAAAATCAAGAAGAATTAAAAGCGTCTGTTCGAGAAGAAATTAATGGATGTCAATGGAGAAGAAATTATTCCAATTGGAAAGGAGGTCAATGGAGAAGAAAGAGATAGCAAGGAATCTACGGATGAACAATTGATTTTACCAGTAGAATATTACAAGAAAGAATATTTGGTTCTACAAAGAAATTATAAAAAATGGAAAATTCAAAAGGAAAGAAAAATTAAAATAAAAGTTACCTCGTCTAAGGTAAATCCAGAGGTAAATACAAATTGGTAAGGTTGTTAAAAATGGAGAAGAGTAAAGACATGAAGAAAATCAAAAGGAAGAAAAGAAAATGTTTTTATGACACTTATAGGAAGAAGTGTCTTGTTCAGAAGAAGATGGACGTGGTTCGCCGTATGAGGGTAGCCACCAGACAAAGATGGCAGTACCATAGACCAAGGTGGAAGGCAGAAGAAGATGAACAATTCGGAGAAGGAAGATGAAGTTGTTTTTGGTATAGATGGATAACCGCAATGGAAATGAAGATGAACATGAAGAATTGGGTTGTAAATTTGATTTGATTGAATTTGATGATGTAAATAATTTTTGATAATTTTGTTTTAGATCGATGCTTTATTCCCAAAGCATGATGTCGGATGGCTTTATCCAAATCCCGTCTGGATTTGTAGAAACCCAGGAAGGTTTGGTGTCATGTTTTAATGCTACAATAAAGTAGCCGGTCGATTTGATGATAAGGGGCCGTGATTTGTGATTTGCAAAATTTTTATGGTGTGTAAATTTCCCAATTTGGAAAAACGTAAAATAATAATGTCTGGATGACTTTATCAGTCGTAAAACTAATAAATTACCACGCACATAACTAATTTTCTTCCTTTTTCTTCATAATTTAGAAGAAATTTGCAGACAGGCTTTGACGTACGTGTGCATTCTTTGACAGCCCCCACAAAAAGGATTCTGCTCTCTCACGTCAGTGAAAATTGGATGTATGTAAATAAACTTCATTTATTTCATTATTTTTGTTGATAAATTGAATACTATTATAAATATAGTAAAAAGAAATCACATCCAATGCAAATGTATAAAGTAAAATTAACGGGTTAATTGGATCGCAATTAAAATTATAAATATTATTATTATATTATAAATCAGCGGTCGGCAACCGACTTCGAGGTTCAAATTATCACTTTTTCGAATTATAGTCGATTGGTCCGTAGTTCTTGAGTTATGAATTTTTAATAATACCATGGTGAGTTAACTGCTATTATTATTAGCTATTATTACAAAAAACCGTGGTGATCTAGCTGTTAATAATTTGTAATGGTAATTTGTAGGTCATTAATTTTTTAATTCTGATAATAAATTACATAATTTAAAGAAAAAAAATTTGCCGGTACTGGGATTAGAACCCAGGACCTACGAGTTACAACTTCCATAATGCTAAACCTATGGGAAAACCTGCCCTTTCAAAAATTCATAACTCAAGAACTAAGAGGTAATCGACTAAAATTCGAAAAAGTGATAATTTTTTTAGCTACTAGAATCACCAAAAAAATTGGGATCTCGATTGGCAACATACTCACTGTAGTGACCCCTTGTTAGTGCGGCCCGCGGACTCTAAAGCAAATTACCTTTTTTAAAAATAAAAAAAAAGCTCTTTTTAGTGGATTTTCCATGAAGTGCGGCCAGAACTAATCCGCACGTAAAATTGATGGCCCTCTTACAAGAAAAGATTGCCGACCACCGTTATAAATAATAGAGCCGCTTCGTTCCAGAATAGGACCACAAATTATGATTCGCATCCGAACTACATATAATTTTGTTATTACAAATTAATTAATTAATTAAAATTTTCACTTTTAGGTTCAAATATCACTTTGGATTTTAATATTGTGGCTATAAAATATTTACAATAACAAATCCAGTGGACATTCAAATTTTCAATCCTACTTGTGAGCATAAAACACCACTATTTGACTTGAAAGCGTCAATTTTTCTATAAGCAACTACTTAAATCTGAAATCAAAAATACAGGGTCATCTCGTTATGTACTGTCAGTTTACCGTTGTCATAATTTTATTCACAAAATTATAATTTTAGCAAATTTTATTGTTCGAGCTGAAGTTCTTCCTGTATAATTTTGGTCGTCAATTTCAGAATATGACAATATAAATTATTTGTATAGCATTTTCCGCATCACCATCTTTACATCTTCATCCAAGTTTTAAAACTTCCTGACAAATTCGAAAAATCAAAAATAAGACGGATTTGTCTAATAAAAAGAAAGTGGTTCCGCCCGGGATCGAACCGGGGGCCTTCTGCGTGTAAAGCAGACGTGATAACCGCTACACTACGGAACCGATGTTAAAATCGTATCGTAATTGTTATACCGGAATATTCTTAAGTTTTACTACTTCTGATTTGAAAATTTCAAATTCGAGCGCTTAGGGAACGTCCATTAATTACACAAGATTTGTTTGTTTTCAAAGAGTTTTTCAGAAAGAAAGTATATAGATATAGGTATATTCAAACGTCTCATGTTGTAGGAAGAGGAAAGTATTTACACCGAGCACGGTTGTAGTGCATTTTTGTACCCCGCCTTTATCCCCCAACGTCCGACTTTCCTAAGACTGATAAGTAGCCGTTGGACAGAAAGAAGTGAAAGTCGGCCGCTAAAGAGGACGTAAGAGAAATAAAGAGGCCATGTTTACCTTTTGATGTTCAACTTCTCCGTTGCCTAATCTAAAAAGGAAAAATGGCTCCGACCCACGATGGCTTCAGGTTTCCTATACCGCGTTGGATCATCAAGTTGGTACTGGCCCAATCCAGGGATCAATGGGTTTTTGGATTGACCAGAGTTTCCTGTGTCCTAGTGTCCTTCCTGAGTTTTGGGGTAGTAGTGATTTTAGTCATATGTGCACACATAGCCTGTATTATGGCCTTACTTTCTATTACCTTTATTTTTTTAATGTGTGTTTTATTTAAGTAGCCTCATGCCGTTGACGCGTACGTCATTATGAGGGCGTATACATGATTTGTATACCTCCAGCTTGCTGTTCCTGTTAACTAAGAGCTGTAAACTCATTTTATGTGTGGTACCCAAGTCAATCTCTGATTGAGGACTACCCCCAAATACCTTGGAAGTTGTGAACGACGGTAAGTCCGAGGTTAAATAGCTTTTTCAGTTCACCCGTACCACAGTCGTGACCTACATCTAACTTTTGTATAGTTGGTTGCCTAACCTAAAGGATGTAAATATTCATTTTGCCAAAAATGAATCCATACTTGATAAGTTGTCAATAACAGGATATAGAAGAAGGGAGAAGATGTTGAAACTATAAATCATCTGTATGGTAGGCTACTTATTATCGGGTAGGATGGATTAGTTATCAGAAATTATTTGATACCAGGTATTCTTCTAAAGTTAGTTTGAAGATAACCGCCGTGTAGAAGAATCTACGCTATCTTTGCTTTCAAAGCTGGGTATAAAGGCTACGCGCCCTTTAGGTCAAAGGACCAATGGAACAAAGTGCAGTTCAGAGTTAACTTTTTCTATAATCGTTACGTATTATGTAACAAACAATTTAACAACTATTTATTCTTAAAGAAAACTAATAAAATTTTATTAATTAAATAAATACAAAAGTACTTACATATAATTCTAACAATTAACTTTGACTTAGAATTTCAATCCGATTACTTAAGTAACATCTAAGAATACAAATATTACTATATAATTTATTAATAATACTATCGAGTTTTTATGATACAAACTACTTCAATTGCTACGTAATAAATAAATTCAACGTATTTTTTATACTCTCAGAGGAAATCTGCAATCCTTCAATGTTTATATTACTCTCATCTTTTCCGACACTATCGTAACTAAAATTTTTTTGTATAATATGAATTCAATTTTTCAAATACTAAATGGAAAACCTTAACAGAACTAATATCGCAATGTGAATTCACGTCAACATACGGTTCCCAGGGTGGAGGAATCGAAACTCAATGATAAAAATTTTCTAATTTTATGGTTTCAAGAAAATTCTTGTTTGGCGGCTTTATAAGCTTTCAGGAAGTTCACGATGCAATTTTAAAATCAGATTCCAAGAACCTTCAAGTTTTTCGAATCCCAACCCTGTATTCTTCTAAACTTCTTTGTCTAAATTATTCCATTAAGTACACAATATTGCTTCAAATTGTAAGCGAACAAATCAGTGATTCCGCAACATTAGACTAAATTTTACGTTTTCTAAATTTCTTTATTAAACCTACTTTGGGTATTAAAAAAATCCTTCAGTATTCCTAAAATACTGGTATCTAAAGATTCCCTAGATTCCTTTTTCTCGAATCGATATATGGCATCACTAACTTTCCTCATGAGCTGCGTTTCCGTATCACCTCCATTCAACGAACCGTCCACATCCGAGGAAGCAGTTGAAGTTACCTCTTCGAGTAGCTCCTTAAAAATTTGTTCCGCTTCCTCTTCCTCACTCATTGGTTTCTTTTTATGGGACCTAGCGGTGGCCACTTCCTCGTTAAGATCCTTAAAAATTTCTTCAGATTCCTCTTCCCTACTTTTCTTAATCACTTTCGTAGTTGTTTCCGCGTTACTGTGAAAAGTTTTCATTACGGTTTCGGGATCAAAAATTTCAACATCCTTCTTGACTTTCAAATCCGTTTGATTTATATGATCATCCATCATATCAGTCAGAACCTCACCCACACTTTCAATCAAATCCTTTTTGTTGATTTCATGTGGATTTGTGGTTTCTACACTCGCATCTTCCATTGTAGATATCACCAAACCTTTCGGTGTTGTGTGTTCCCGCCCGTCTTCAGAACTTTCTTCCGGCGAATCCGTTTTGGGTAGTTCTGTCGTAACTACTATAATGGAACTCTGAGAAACCACTTCCGTCAAATTTTCAATCGTCACATTATTAGGTGTAGGTGGTACCTCAGAACCACCCACGCTATCGTTTTCAATTTTTTTGGGTTCTTCGCGGCTTGAAATATTCGATTTTATTTCCGATAGTTCGACGCGTTCCAAATGTTCATCTATATTTAACGGACTCATAACGTCTGGAAGCAGAGGATATTCGGGACTTCGATCGAGAGAACCATCTTCCTGTTGCTTACTTTCCACGAAGCTCGTCGTAAATTTCTTTGGAAGTGTAATCATAGTTACATTTTCGTTCAATTCTGTTGTAACTGGAAGATCAGCTGCGCTTGAGTTATTTTCATCTGGATACACCGTTTCGGTAGAATTTTCTAACGGAAGCGTAATTTCCCTTGGTTCCATTTTGGTTATTTCTAGAGAAACATTTTCAAGGGTAGACAGAAACGTGGTGGTTTCTACTATTGTATTTCTAGGTTTAACGAAAGAAATTATATGGGATGGGGTTGATGTAGTGGAAGTAGTAACGACAGTTTCGGTTACATCAACATTCGACTCGTTAATATTTTTGTTAGGATTTTGCACCTGTGAAGATTCTTCGTGGGTTTCGGAACTATCTTCAGTTCCTCTTTGTAATCCTTCGGCTCCGATAATGGTAATGACGGGAAGTGGTGTACTGTTATCGCTTCCAGGTACCAATTCACCTTTCTTTAGGAACAAGAGTTGGTCGCCGATTTTCAAAACAGGAGGTGGATGATGGTAAACTTCTGATATTTCGCTGGAATCGGATTCCGTGTCGCTTAGGTCGTTTGGATTATTTTCTTTATCGCGAAACAATTCCAAGTCGTTTAATTCTGCATGATTGTTTTCTATGTCTTCTAATGATTGATGAATGTATAAGCTCGTTTCCTGCTTTGGTGGACTGGTAATTGGAATTTCTTTTATTTCGGGAATGATTTCCCGAATCGTTATTTTAGGGGAATCTTCTAGTATATCCTGTTGATTGTCTTTCGGCGTATCATCTCGAGTGGTTTTAACTACATCATTGGTGAGTAATTTGTTATCTTCAATTTCGACGGTTTCGTTTGGTGATTGGGTTCCAATTATTATTTCGAACGATAACGATGCTTCCGTTTGCATGTCGTTGATTTTATTATTCGTGACTTCTTTTATATCGTAGATGGTGGTAGTGAAGTGATTGCTATCTGAAGATACATTTGATGGAGTAAAGTATTCTAAATTTGCGGGCGTGGTTAACGCTTGAGTGGTGTAAGGTATCAGACGATCGACCAAAGGTGCTGTTAAAAAAAAAGTTTAGAAATTTGGTTGAATTATTGGAAGCGAAGTTCTTACCTCTTGGAGGACAATGATCGAATTTTGGGCAACATTTTCCAGGAACCGTGGTTCCTTCGCAGTCTGTTCTTATGTAACAGCTAACATTTGCACATTGAACTTCTCCCCCACGACAATAGCATACTTTGCATTCTCCACCTGGAGGTGTTTCTAATCTTTCGCCATTAGCGTAAAATTTTCCTTCGTGTTCACATTCTAAAAACAAAAAAATTTATTTATAACTTTTATTGTTGCATTGGAATTAAACTTTCTTATATAAGATATGCAAATAATTTGCACTTGCTTGATGCATTTATGATGCAACTAGAAAGTTGCGTTAACTTAATTCATAAATTCATACAGATTTAATCTCATGTGTGCAATAGCAATACCGATTAATAAATCAACACGCATCATTAGTATTACGAGATATTGATACAGGTAAATGGCAACAGCTTTTCTATAGTAATTATTATTCCAAGAGAAATTATTTTGAACTATTTTCTCGTAAAAATGTAAACTAAAATTTTGAATTTTGCCTTACTCTTTATTATTTTTGGGGGAATCTTAACCCTTTTGTGGAACTTCCGTCACCTCAAAATTTTGGATTAGCAAGAGAAAGTAAAACGGTTTTCTTAAGTGAAACCTTAAGGAACTAAAACCAGTTCAAGAATGTGGATGATTTAATAAAAGACAGGAAATCCAATAATGGAAATGATAATATTATAAAATGCTGAAAGTTATCCATCAGTAAATTCCTATCATTTCAAACAAATTGTTCTAGATCTTTTGGTAAAAGTGATGTGGAAAGTGAAAAGGTTTTCCTCAACACCAACATAGATCTTGTTTTAATTTCTACAACATTTCAATAAACACAGAAACGTTAAAAACGTGTATAAAATTTCCGAAAATAATAGTATTACGTTATAACAACTTTAAATAAACGTTGTATTAATCGCGAACAACAAATTCACGGTATATGTGGTTACCAGAATATTTTTACACATAAAAATTCCAAAATATAATCATTTAACATATGGAAGCTACATAAGAACTTCGGTCTCTCATCGAAAGACAATGTCAAACCATTAAGGTAATATGCCATATGAACCCTTCCTATTTAAGTTCTTTGTAGTTTCATAATTAAATATTATATTAAAAATTCTACAATGGTAATGTTGAAATCATATCGCCAATAATGGAAATTCAGAAGAACTCCCAGAAGTTACAATTGAGGAAATTCATGCGTCACTACAACAGATCAGAAATGGACGCTCCCCTGGGAAATATCACATTAGTATAAAAATACACCGATTGAGACCATGGAATTGTTCTTGAACCACTATATAGAGCAAGGAAAAACATAAGGAAACTGAAATTAGTTTAATTATTATAATTACATGTTATTAGTAGAGAAGTAATTTTATTACAGAAAAAATCAAAATTGCAGATATCGGGAAATATCGACTATTAGCCTTCTATTACACCTGTGTCTATAAACATTTAACGGTTTTATCGAAGGAATTTTAAATGGTGTGATGATCTCGGATTTACCTACTTGAGGTGTGGTTCCATCATCCGAAGCAGCCAGTTCTATCTTCTTGGTTACGTCAGGTGTCTCTTTGATCGACCTTGCTCATTTCCACGTCATAATTTTATCCACAACTCTTTAAGCCCGTCTCACCATTCCATCTATGGTAGTCGAGACAACCAACGACATAGAATCTTCCAGATAACCTAATTCCTTTTTAATCATAATTTTCATTCATTGAATGCAACCCAAACACGCTACAGTGTGGTATAACTTATTTTATGGAAGCCAGAGTGGAAGATGCTTCTCCGTACCTCACGATGAAGTATTTGTCAGATAGATGTGATGTTAGTAGTTGGCAATAAAGCCTGGATGCCACACCTTATCGAAGGCCTGCCAGATGTCCAGAAATGCTGCTGAGCAGTACTACCCCTTGTATTCCAAGTCTGCTTTAATTTTCCCTACTATTCTATATACCTGCTCCACGGTACAATGATTCTGTCGGAATCCTAATTGATGGTTGGCTATTAGGCGCATTTCTTCTGATAGTAGCTTAAACATGGCTAAAAAGATTTTCTCGAACACCTTAGACAGACCAGGTAGGAAACTAATCGGACGATAAGAGGCAGCTCCCGTTGGGCCCTATCCAGGATTTTGGACAAAAAATTATATGAGCCACCTTCCATTGTGGAGGGGAAGTAGATCAACCTAATCGACGGTAATAAATATGATAATCATTTTTATTCCTTCGGGTGGGAGTTCTTTCAAAATCGTTCCTATTATTAGATCATAACTTGGTGCTTTGTTAGGGTGAGAATTTTCATTGTGCATATCTTGACATTTTTACTTTAATAGACTAATAGCCGAGATTATAAAGCTCTGATAAATTTATCTCTAGTTTAAATATTTAATAAACTTGTTGTGGTGTAAGCTGTGCTTTGAAATTAACTTGAAATTTAATTTCCAAACACCATTTGTCATCTGTTGAACTGTGAAAGTTCGCGTATCGCTTTAAAATAGTTAGCTTAATGTAAATTATTTTACAATTTATACACGCAAACTATCACAGTTCAACAGATGTCAGATGGCGCTTGAAAATTAAACGTCAAGTTAATTTCAAAGAACAGCTTACACCACAACAAGTTTATTAAATATTTAAACTAGAAATAAATTTATCAGAGCTTTAGCTCTCGGCTATTAATCGAGAGGTCCATTTGGTAAGGAGCATCTAGAATTTCATAGATAGAGGCTTTTTATCCTCGGGAGCGATTTCCATTGGGCATGGTTTAAATACATTGCCACGATGTTCTGCGAATGTGTTTACTTTTTCTTCATCCAATCTTGCCCAGTTACCATCTTGTGTTCTAATTGGCGTGTATGTATTTTGAGCCTGCTTGAGCTTTCTGGTGACTTTCCATAGGCAGCGCCGTCTTTTATATGATCGGGGCCCCGGGCCCAAGGTAATGAGGGGGCCTTTTAAGAAACTAAGTATGTAACTCTCAGAAGATAGGTAGGTCCTTATTCAAAATTTATTATTTGAGGTCTATTTTTTAACAAAATTAAAGCATGAATAATTATTAGTTGATTAGTTTACTTCGGCGGGGGCCCCTAAGAATCCGGGGCCCGGGCCCCTCGGGCCCATTCCTAAAGACAGCACTGTCCATAGGAAATAGTCTGTACGTTCTGTAGGTACATGAGTTTCTAAGAAGCTGCTTTTAGTAGCATTATTGTTATTGTCTGTTGACATCTTTTGCAATTATTTGATCAAGGATTGGAGACGCCGCAAGTGATTTAATTCTTGCTCATTTATGTGTACTAATATTGTACTTTTGGCATACCTCAGTTCATAGTTTTACTCCAAAACCTAGCGCTTTCCTCCATAGATCTGGCAAAGACTGGCACTCAAATATTGAAACTTGAACATATTATGTAATTTGTCCACAAATTAATTTTTTGGGTACTACACTAAGGATAAGGATGCAAAGTCTTTAAATAAAAATATTCATTGGTTAGGGCCAGCGTGTACAGAAAAGGGCACTAAATTTTGGAATAAGAATATTAACTAGGGTAGGCCAAGTTAATGCGGACCTGTAATATTAGGTTTGTTTGTGCAGCAGTATGAAACCGTTGCAAACTGTCAGACGCATGCGTAGTTTGGAATTCACGTCATAATTTTTTATGTGCGCATGCGTCTGATGGTTTGAAACTCATCAAACTGACTGCACAAACAAACCTATTGTATATTTAAGTGGTAATTTTTTATCTTTGTAAACTTTATTTTGGTTGGTAATAAATGATATAACCAGTCAGAGGTACGCCTATGAATGACATCATCATCATCGACAGTTATATCGTCCATCGTCGGATGAAAGCCTCCCCATATTTATGAGGATGTTATTTACCATAACTCGCCCCGCTGGCAAGGTGGGTTGACGAGTGTAGTCCACAGATCGATTTCGAATACTTTTACATTACAGCATATATCCGACGCAATCAGGATTACAACCGCGGTTTCCCTCTCTCTATTCTATCCTTGCATGAGTTACGCCTAATCTTCTTCTTCAGTCTTCCCGTCTACTACTGAACATAAGCCTCTTCTATAAATAAAAGTTTTAGCCATAACTTAAC
This sequence comes from Rhagonycha lutea, assembly GCA_958510855.1. Taxonomy (NCBI): domain Eukaryota; kingdom Metazoa; phylum Arthropoda; class Insecta; order Coleoptera; family Cantharidae; genus Rhagonycha; species Rhagonycha lutea. The sequence continues at coordinate 23,798,969 of OY294041.1, read as the reverse complement.
CACGATGATCAGACGGGTTGGCGAGAATAGTTAACAGGCTGATTTTTAGACTATAATTATTTTACATCCAGTAGCAGTTTGCTAGGTTAGCCTTCAGATGTGCCTGTAGGCTTGTTTTTTTTTGTTAACGATGTCAAATCATCAACTCAGGGGGACCGGTGACTTAACGTGCCCTCCGAAGCACAGACTTGGTCATAAGAAAGTTTGATTCTCACCAGATTTGAACTCTGCAACCAGTAGTCGCATCCAACTGCGTTAGCTGCAAGGCAATAAACTGGCTCTTACTTATACGCCTAATACCACAACATAAATAAATTATTATATTGCATCTAACGCAGTTAGATGCGAATGCGGGGCACCGGGTTCACACCTGGGGAGAGTAAAACTTTCTTAAGACTAGTCTCCGTGCTTCGGAAGGCACGTTAAGTCGGTAGTCCCCTGGGTTAGTAAATTGCCACCTTTAACATAAAAACCAGAATACATATCACATCTGAAGGCAAGTCTAGCAAGCTACCTAATGGATGTAAAATTTGTATATGCTCACAGAACTAACACTGCCAAGGAAGCGACGCAGATGTTGGTAATAACAAGCCTTACGGCTTAAACTACGTTGAAGAAGAAGAACAAGAAGAAGATATTAAAAATTATATTAGCAGCCCCTGTTTTAAATTTGAGGAGGTGCTAGCTAGTTCAGTAATAGAATCCACCATACCCTAAACTCCCCAGTCACAAAACCAACACAGTTGTATATTATTCTGTTTTTCACTAAATCGCAACCATTCCAAATAGAAGCATTCTGGGGGTATGCAATGGAATGCAATGGGGGTATACGCCCAAGGTGAATAAGTTAAAAGTTATAGAATTTTTAAACATACTCAGTAATCTTTTTCAAATAATAAATATTTTCAATTAAATCTTTATAAAAATTTAATAAACGATTTTTGACGTGATTGTTCAATTATAGGAGGAGCTATCTCAAATTTGAAATTTGAGGGGTGTTAATTTGGCAACAACAGCAACTGTTCGAATGCAAAACCTATATTTTCCACCTCGCGAGTGGAGTGTGCAAACCACGTGACAATGCATTGGAGGGTATTCCATACCCCCCAAACCCCCCGGTTGAGAAGATCACCCACAGTGATGCTCTGTCATTGCATTTATTATTAGGTGTACAACTTTGCTTCCGCCGTGTTTTGATAAATGACTGCAGCGGTAAGTACTAGTCAAAGTAGATACTCAGATAAAAAATGTCACACTGTAAGCTTGGACATCTGTGAACATAACGACATCATAAATTTATTCTCTATGTAAAATGTCGGTTTTTGAGCCAAATTCTCGTCATTTGTGGGAAGTTTCGATTTTCGGCTTCCATTCGAAGAAAACTGCGGCTAAGGCTCAGCGAAATGCCAGACCGAATATTCACGGCACCAAGATTAAGCTCCGTATTTGGTGGGACCAGCTCGGTGTACGTGGTATATTATGAACTGTTGAAACCGAGTGAAACCATCACAAAAGACCGGTATCGAACGCAATTAATGCATTTGAGCCGAACATTGAAGTAGAAACGCTCATAGAATTAAGAGAAACACGACAAAGTTATTCCCCAGCATGACAATGCTCGGCCATATGTCGCAAGACCGGTCAAGAGATACTTGGAAACGCTGAAATGGGAGGTCAAAAGCGCCGTTCACAATAAAGTGGGGTCTTGCCTTGCTTCGGTAGAAAGCTGGCAAGCACCATTTAATATTTTCTTCTGTCCTTTTCTATGATTATAATATTGTTCATTTTGATTGGCAATTGCTAGCTTTCTACCGAAGCAAGGCAAAATCCCAATTCATTGTGAACGCCGCTTTACTCTCCAGACCTTACTCTTTTCGACTACCATTTGTTTCGATCGATGGTATACACGGCTTGCCTGATCAGCATTTTCGCTCTTATGAAGATGTCAAAAAATTGATTGATTCATGGATCCCCTCAAAAGATTATCACCCAGGAAAATATTTGCAATAAATTGGCCGAGCTTTGGCCCGACGGTTGGCCTATCATTGGCAGTACCACCGTCCCAACGTTGGTCCAACGCCGAAAATATAACTTGGGTCCTACGGTTGGCGACCAACATTGGCACAACGCTGGCTGCCAGCATTGGTGCAGTTGGTTGGCCAACTATTGACAGGACCAAGCGGTGGCCGTATTGTAAACATCGGCAATATTTTCCTGGGCAGTTTTTCCGACGCGAGATCCGATCGCTGCCAGAAAGATGGAAAAAAATAGTGGCTAGCGACGGACAGTACTTTGAATCATAAATATTAGAAAATCGTAAGCCATATAGGCACGGTACGCGATATTTGAGCGCCGCCGTCTGTGCGCCGGACGTTTGGGGGTCAAGACATTTGGGCGCCAGGACGTTTGGGCACCAGGATATTTGGTCGCCGCGCCGTCCAAAAAACTGAAAATGGTTTTTTACAAAAAGCGTCCACTGTGTGGAAAATCCCAAGTTTAAGCCAGGCCCCTTCTATTGCATATTCAATAACTCAAGAAGATATTTTTAATTCTGTGTGGGTTACTTTGTCGGTTATAAATTAGGAAAACCGCAATACATAGATTTCAGATTTATTTTTAAAATGTACCATAAAAAATGGGTTTTAGCATTGTTAAAAAAGATATACTGAATATCATTAAAATTTCTTTTAAATCGGAAATACGCAAGAAATTTAAATTTATTGAATAAAATTGCTACGGGCATGCCCTTAATAGCATCCTTCCCCCTCACGATTTCAAATTATAAATCTACTTTGTTTGTGCATTTTCGTTTGTACCCAAATAGTTTTTAATTTTAAGTAAAGTCAAGCAAAGTGGGGACCGACCATTCCGAAGAAATTGTGTTCATTCAAATCGTAACATCTGCTATATGACAGGTTTGTCCCCCTCCCTTTCTAACTTTGAATCCAAAGTAGTCTAAGATCGTTTGTGCTCCTTGTTTTTATTTGTACCCAAACAGTTTTTGATGAGATATTTAAGAAAAGCATCAACGATACTTCGAGCATGATTGGATTAACAAGATTCTCAGTAATGCATATAGGATGAAGTTCTTGTATTTAATGATGTTGAAATTTCGAAAAAATATAATAGCGTGTCACTGAGAATGTCGATAATCCAAGCATGTGCGTCGGTGGCGTTGAAGTTTTTCTTGAATATCTCGCAAATTGTTTAGGGACAAACGTAAATAATAATTCCACAAAGAGACACAAAATAAGCTGAAGAGAGTGACATAATTTAGGATTGAAAATGGCTTCCGAGGGGGGGGGGGTAACGATATGCACCTTGCTATATATACAACTCATAATTTTTAAATTCTACTCGCATTTTGAATCTCATTAACTCATATTTTTCTAACCGTTGTTGGCAACTCTGGCACCGAACCACTCAATTGTAGGTTTTATTATTACTATCATTGTTATCTGAATTGTTCGACGCCCGGCGCCCAAATGTCCTGCTCCGATATAGCAGATATACGCATGGGGAAAAAAGGTACCAAATTTTTCTTGTAAAATCTTTATTTTTAAATACTCTCCATTGTGGATTCAAAAGGTAGATGAGATTTTGAATAGTAAATGTATTGGGTTGTGATCAGTTAATCAAGCACAAGAAAATTATCTTTTCCGATAAAAAATTGGTAAAAATTTTATTACGAGTTTTATTGTATCTACAAGAGATCACTCAGCATATTTACTTCTTTCTTAAGAAATTTCTAGGGTCAATGAAGCTGGCCGGAGCATATATAAGTGTGTCTTTGCTAATTGCTCGAGAAAATTCCCCTATACGATTTTAAATTATTAATTACTAATAGAAAAATAAGTTTTAAATAGGTTTCCATAATCGAACTCTTCAGGTAGAACTATCACTTAAGATTGCTAAAACCAGAAAAATATTTTCCACCATTACCTATTCAAAGTACCTCCTACTTCATGTTGGAAAACTATTCAGAAAGCGGTAATGTTATTCCAAACTTTGGAATAACATTTATTCCAAAGTTTCGGTAATTCAAAGCAATGAATAGGAATTGAAACTTGATGCTCACATGTCGACGCCCCCAACGAAGACTATAGTAACTCAGTAATTAGTTTTAATAAAAACGCAATTCAATATTTAAATATAGTCACTATAAATTGCAGAATTGCATAATTTCTAAGGATCAGTGTCTACTATTGGTCGTCTCGAGTTGCTACAAAGTTACGATATTTTTCTAGGCAAATGCTTACCGATATAATAGATTTTTTTACTATAGTAACTCAAAAAATCAATTTTTTGAGTTACTATAGTTTTCGTTGGGGGCGTCGATGTGAGGAAGGAAATCCACGTGAATGAACAACGAAATATTGTGATCCCTGTATACCTTTAAACGTTTAAAAACCGCGGAAAAATCACCGATGGTTTAAGAGTGAATCAAACGGTAGTGAAGTTTTACTTTAAGCTTTGTAAACCTTGTTTTAAAAAATGTGAGGTTATATTGACACTGCAACGCCCTCTGGTATGCAATTACATTTTCAATAATTAATATTGGCACTGCAAGACATCCTTTAAGAGGTTATGTTGGTACTGCAACGCCCTCTGGTGGTTTAATGGTATGCTAAAACTGTATCAAAATTAGTGCATTGATTTTGAAGTTTGGAGACACAAAGAACAAAGATCATAATTTAAAAGCATCCCGTTGGAATAAAAATAAAAGTAAAAGACGTAACAGATGTTTCGGGTTACATTCTAGAAAAAAAAAACGCGAGTTTATTCCCCACTGACTACCCTCAAGAGTGAAACGCCGACACGTAGCATCTTATATTTCATATTTACATCGGCTTTGACTACAATACACGAAATACAATGCAAAATACTCAGGATATTGTTTTAAGCGAATTAACTAAATTTTCTGCAAAAGTACAAAATACAAAAGACCAAAAATTGTTAGAAACGCAAGAAAGGTTCCGTTTTTAAACTCTAGTTTATCGTATGTAGGGTAATTTTAAAAACATTCATTATTTTTACATTATTGCAATAAATTAGAAAAAAATTTGAGAAATGTAATTTCAAATTTAATAAAAAAAATTCCTTTGATAACAACAAAAGAAACGTATTTCGTGAAATTGCTTTTTGCATGTGAAATACGAAGCTTTTAGAGGTAAAAATAAATTTTGCAGAATGTTAAGGAATCATTAATCTTGAGTAAGTTTATTTTAAGAAATTCTTAAATAATTAATTGCAGCAATCAGAAAATTCTTTTTAAATTTTACTTCATACTGATAATAATACAGAAGTTTAAAAATGAGAGAATAAAATTTTATTCTAAAATTACAATTTTTATATCCTTACCGCATTGATATTCCGGACAGCACTTGTTAGATTTATGTATGGCTTTACAGCCTGGTTTTTTAACGCATCTCGTCGTCTCGCATTGAACTCCTGGAGGTTGACACTTGCATTTGAGACAGGGCTGATCTGCTGGAACCGGCTCGTCGGCGCCATAAATGACATCTCCAACGATACATACTAATAATGTAAAACGTAAATTGGTATTTTAATTTTGAAATATTAATTAAAATTTGAAATAAAATTAATTTGAATATTAAAAATCGAACTGCACCCTCGAGCCGTTTCAATTTCTTTCATGCTCATTATTTTTTATTTCCTCTTTAAAATAATAAAAAGGAAGGCAAGCAAGATTTCTCTTATTATTTTTTTAATTGAATTTTTCTTAAAACACAAATAAACGTGATGGCTTACCTTCTGCTTGATTTGCGTCGAGTTTCTCTGGCTCAATTTCCGGATAGACTTCACGAATCACTCGAATCGATCTCTTTACTGGACCTTTAATGATTTATGTTAGAATATTTTGTGACATAATTAAAAGTTTTATTTTTCATTATAAATAATCACAACTTGAATTTACAAATAAATCAGAAATTTCATAAAATTCGAAATTTATATTGCATTTGTTCATTGTTTGGTTATCAAATCCACATTCAAAATGTGAATATGTAAAAGATACAGAAAATGTATTGATTACGAATATAAAATATAAAAGTTGAAGTAGTTTTAGGGATAACAAAATATAGATATTATTGAATTTATCTTTAATTAATTTTTGGGGTCCAAATTTACCCGTCTCTTTCGAATAACCTTCTTTTAGTAATGGGGGCAATTTTAATAAAAAAAGAGGGCGTTGGTCCTAAGAAGTTTAAGAACCAATTCTGCGTTAGTAATGACGTATGTAATTCTTAAACAGTCATTAGTGGGTAAGAATCGCAGCTTTAATAAATTATTATCAGATTATGCATTTTTTTAAGGTAAGTTTATGTAGTTAGCATTCATTACTTCAATTATTATTGCCAAGCAAAATTAACATTGCGTCATTTGGCGATGTTCGTATGGAGTAAGATTATAATTGCTGGTTATAAATTATATCCAATATAAATAAATTTTCCATATAAAATAAAAATTATCTGATAAATTCAGTTTACTATCTCAATAATGTTAACGATTATGTAATTGAAAACAATTTTTTATAAACATTATTTTATTAATATTTATTTAAAAAAGTATGTTTTGGTGTTATTTTTACGAAATTTGTAAGTTTTGCTACTTTATTCATGAGCTACCCTCATAGACGATCTTTACATTGACGCCTTTCATGAGTAGGTACCCTTGTAGTCAAATGGTTTCTCTCCTTCTAGCTGCTTTATTTGATGTTTTTTTGTATTTAATATAGGATAAGTTTTCCATTGTAAATTATTTTGATTCTTGATGATTTTATGTTAATAGAAGTGTGAGTTATCGTTTGCTATGGTTCCGATCGATTGAATTCGAATAATTCAAAAAAACAAAAAAGGCAAATAGGGTTAAATTTACCATTTACAAAAGGGATAGAAAACGACACAGACGATACAGTAATTGGTGGTGGGCTATATGCTTGGAGAGTGGATTTGGAGTTGCAATCCGCATAAAGATATGAACTTGATAGCTCCTGTACCTAGCAGCCTGATAAGTCCCTGGAAATTCTAAAAGATGGCATTAGTATGCACTAATGTGAACTAGCTTGATCCTTTACATGACGCTTGTCAAAATTCAAAATTTAATCACCTCTTAGCATTTAAACTGCTCAATAAACAGGTTAAAAGGGAGATCCGAGAACATCGGCAGTCACTTTGGGACACTAAGCTGGAAGGTTTTGAATTTTAGAACCCGTCAGCTTGGCGTTTTAGGTCAAATCCCTTAAAATCAAGAACACTACGGTTCCTCCACTCAATGATGCAAGCGGGACAGCCTCCAGCCCTCAACAGAAGGTCGAAACCTTTGCAAACCACCTGGAATGCCAGTTCACTCCGAACGAGGATGTCCAGGTGCCTGCTTTCACCAAACGGGTGGACGAATTCGTAGATGCCAAGCTTACGAAGCCAAGAGTCAACCTTTCGCCTATAGAGCCTGCTTCACTTCAAGAGATCACTATAACCTTTGCTATAACCGTCCGAGGTCTGAACAAGAAGAAGGCTCCTTATTGAGGTCACTAACACCAGAAAACATCCAAAAAATCCATGACATTAATTTGAAATGATCCCTAATGCCCGTTTTCACCAACATTCATTTAAGAATTTCCTAGTAAAGAACTCCTTAGTTGGGTATTCCATAAATTTGATTGGTCAAATTTGACATAGTATTGACATAAATAAATTATTATGTCAAATTTGACTAATCAAATTTAAGGAATACCTACTAAAGAATTCTTTACTAGAAAATTCTTAAATAAAATGTTGGTGAAATCGGGCATATGAATCCCAAAATTAAGGAAACTACCAAGGCTGTGGGCATGTCAACGTAATGTGTGGGCAATATCGTACATACATTGTTGGGCATGAAGAAGCTCTACGCGCGATGGGTGCCGCGTTTACTCACAGTCGACCAAAAACAAATTCGTGTTACAACTTCCGAAATCCGAAAGACTTTTTTGCTTGGATGAAATGAAAACCTAGATCCATTACTATACTCCAGAGTCGATACAACAGTCAAAACAATGGCTTTCTCCGGGTGGAAGTGCTCCGAAGCGTTGGAAAACGCAACAATGGGCTGGAAAGTTTATGGTTTCAGTATTTTGGAATTCACATGGAATAATATTAATCGACTATCTTAAAGAAGGTAAAATTTTTTTACTCAAATGAAAAGCTGAGCTGAAACTGAGGCCTATTTTGAAGAACGAGCTAAAATAAGTCACTTACATCGGTAAAAATTATGAAGGACAAGCAATGAGCCCAGAATTGGTCGCTGCTAGCAAGTAAGTTACCGCGCCACGAGAATATTAAATTTATTAAAGAAAACTGGACGGATTTTTAGTGTTTGTGATTGTGTTCCCAAAATGTGTTCCACAACCACCCCCGCCCGAGTTGCAAAAAATAGCGAGATTCACCCCTTCCCAGTAGCACAATTTGCCGAGTTGGAACACCCTAGGGGATGTTTTTAATGAGTTTACTACGCTTCGCTCCGCATGCTTCAGAGCCATTTTTGGCAACACAGCCACCCCCTCCAGAGTTGCAAAATAAAGCAAGATGCCAACGTCGTTAAATCAGTAACCATTTCCAAGTATTTTGGGCCCTAAAAAGGACCGTTTTTCAAAGTTCAACGCACGACACATTATTGCTATGGAAAACTACGTACTGAGAGCATTTTATAAAGTATACACCTTATATTTATAAACTTTTGGTGGGGTATGTTAGTGGCGGGGTTTCGGGAGCCAATGAAATGTTGTAAATCGTTTTTAAATCGTAAGACCGCCTCGGACAACCCAAATTTTGGAAATTTGACTTTTTAGAGCCCTATTTGCAATGGCCCACAAATATTTTGTTTTATAATTGCTTTTTGGACCGTTTTTTATGATTCTTGACAGTGGAAATTTTTAAAATACGTGGCTCTGTTACTTACCTACCACCGCTTTTGACAGTCAGTCTTGATTTACACGTCATACTTGAATTACAAAATTTAGTTAGTGTATTGGAAAATAGAGGTCGCTGCCCAGACTGTGTTAAGAGTGGCAACTGCAAGGATGTTAGAATTATAAGAAACCAAAATGAGCTCCATAATATGTCAATGTACTACAAATAACAAAGAAAATTTAAACTTTAGTGAAAATAAAATTCAAATAGGGAAAAGCTGCGCTCATCTGCGTATGGTTTTGAAATCCAAACAACTCAAGGACAGCTGACGTCTGAGTAGTCATCGAAATGGTAGAATTCAATTATAATTAAATTTTAAATTGCAATTTTTGATAACTTTGACAATGGGTTGTTTTATTTTGTAAAATTTTGATTATTTTAAAATTAATTTCAAATTATTCATTAAACTCCAACTTGACAGCAGCATTAGTAGGTACTATTGAGTTTTTTTATTATAATGGTAAAAGTTTTTGTAGAGATATGAAGGGTCAAGAAACCAGGAAGTGAAAATAGAAATAAGGTTTCGCTAATAAGTAAATTTATTGAATGGTTCTTGTTGGAAGCAGTGGCTCACCGGGGCAGCATTTTGAATCATTCTATCACGTAATTCAATAGTTTTGTTAATGAGCACCACAAATCATTTTTAAACCAAGTTAATTTTTGAAAATACCATGGTGGATTAACTGCTATTATTACAAAAACCGTGGTGGTCTAGCGGTTAAAAATTTGTAATGGTAATTTGTAGGTCGTTAATTTAATTAATTAATTTAAAGAAAAAAAATCGGCGGTACTGCGATTAGAACTCAGGACCGATGCGTTACAACTCCCATATATGCTAAACCTATGGTCATTTTCATTTTCAAAAATTCATAACTCAAGAACTAAGAGGCAATCGACTAAAAGCCGAAAAATGATAAATATTTTAGCTACTAGAATCACCTAAAAAATTGGGATCTGAATTGGCGACATAATCAATGTAATGTCCCTTGTTAGTAATTTTTTTAAATAATTATATTTGTAAGTTTTTCTAAAAAAAAGAATATATTGTGATGACAAAAACGAATAGGAGATTCGGGATAGGTTATTTTGTCAAAAAGGAATGCAAGCGAATACTACTTGAAACTGTGAAAATTGGTCTTGTTTACATCCAGAGCTGCATTTGTTGCTTATACACATTACACTAACACGATATTTTGGTTCTGAAGATAATTAGTTCGTTTATTTGTGTTTAATTTGGAGAATTTGAAAGGAAAAGTGATAGTGCAATTTTCAAATTTACCGCCAAAACTAGTACCTTATATTTTGTGTGTTTTTTGAAAATTCTGGGGAATTTAGTTTAGTTTAGTAGAATTGATTTTAAATGTAGTGGAGGTCTGATCCGATTACACAATTTCACACATACGGCTTTTAGGACCAATTATTGTAGTCTGAATAACAAAATCCAAGTTTTTTATAGTTTGCTTTGAAATCATTAAATCGTATAAAAATCGCCCGAGTCTCCTTTAATTTAATTTAGAACCTAGCCTTCTCTGAGAATAAGTAGTGTTAAATATGCTCTACCTGGAATAAAGTTGCCAAGTTGCCGTGGAATTTTGGGGTGATTGTTCGGAACATAACAGCAAACTCAGTTTTCCGATTAAAGGACTGAGAAGTTGGGTTTTAAAACACCACAATGTATTGCCTAAATTCTTAATTATTGTGACTATTTCAATGATTTTTATAGCCTAAAATTGTGCCTTTTTTTAAATATTTTACGTCAAGGAACCAATTTGAAGTTCAAAATAGCGTTACAAACAGAGAGGCCGAGTTTTCTACGACATTTTGATACAAATTCAATTAAAAACTGTTTATTATTTAATAAGACAATTTAAGGCCGAAAAGGATTAAGAAATAAACTCATCCTATCAAAATTCGACCTATTGGATTCACGATAATGTGCCGGATGAAATGCAATTAACTTGCTAAGTTCTAATTAAGTACAAATTAAATTAAAATGATTTAGTTAGTAATTTGCTACACAATAAACATTTAAATCGGTGGGTATATCGAATTACCCGTTTAGCACATAATACGGTTTCGTAATCCGCATTTTAATTAAATAAGCGCTTGAATGGAAACAAAAATCTTTTCAGATTGTTTTTTTAAATAAAATGAACAGAAACGACAATAAAGAACTTGAGGAGCATTTTAATTGTTGGTAAAGTAGTTAATATTTATTTTTCTACTCGCCTAAACATGATTATGACATGGAATTATACATTTGTTTCATTTACACGCAAATTTAAAATTTCATCAAGCGGTTATTAATGAAGCTTAACAATAAAAATTTAAGCAATTTAATTATCATTTTACATCAAAGCAACCTAAAAAATAATATAAATTAACTGAAAATGCATGTAATAGACGCATGTGTCAAGGTTTGTTACGACATTTTCTTGTACAATTATAGAAAACCATGTCTGTGCAGGCGACATTGAAACCATGGCTCTGAGAGCGAACTCTTCCGATGGGACAAATTTTGTCATACATAAGAATAAAAAAATGGAACCAGGTAAATTTAATTTACTTTTTATGTATTTTAATTATTGTTGAGTGCAAAAAGAGCTGTTATGTTATGGTAGAGCAATCATGCGTGCATCCTCTGTAAATAAAGGTTCTATTATATAGTCAATATTATCATTGATTTCGTGTTACAATTTGCTTCATTTTATTTGAACAACATAATGCAGTAGGATTATCACCAAACAAATAAAATAAAAATTCTAGGGGCAGACCACAGGAATTTTTGAGTTTATACCTTCGATACCCTTCCAAGTTAATGGTCATTAAGAATTCTTTCTGACGGAATTTCACAAATCGGATGACAAATACTCAAATTACCATTCATTCTGTTACTTAAGCTATTTAATGAATTAAATCTCCAATTTAAAAAAAAATTAATGGTCGTTAATTCCAAGTATTTCTGGTTCTTCTGTATCATTGAGCTTCCGGTAAATTTTATTTTGATAATAAAACGTGGTATTTTCCAATATTGGGTACAATATTATGCGGGTCTGAAATATCATCACGGTGGAAAGGTCTATGAAACTCTACTTACTAATAGGTGGTTTATCAATGCAAGATAAATGGTATTGCTGATACGTAACGGACGCTTATTCATATAATCGATCTAAAGTCCGTGTAACCCACTTTGCATTGACAACCGTTGGGTCTGCAAGAAAAAGGGAAACTTACAAAATAATATCTGCTGGATTAATGCAATACCTTAGCTTATGCAAAAAATGCAATTCTATTTACTTAATGAAATGTCGTGACTCATTTAAGATGCAATGTTTTGTGTTTGTTAATAACCATTGTTTTCTATTTGTTGTGATTACCCATGTTAATCAAAACACGCAATAAAAATTTGAATTGCTTTGTAATGCTGAATTTATTTTTACTTGAAATTAAATTGGATATTAAATGAAGTCAAATTTTAATAATAAAGTATCCAAAATCTACACTTTAACCCCATATGCTGTAAAATGACTAAAGATCATTGTATATTAACGCATAAATGAAGTGCATTGTTTCTCTTAGTTTTTCCCATGGAAATAGTAGATATTTATCAGTATCACGCAGAGAATAACCTTGGTGTGGTAAAATTTAATCGACCTTCTAATGAAAATACCTTTTTATCAATGTCAAAATGTCAATAAACGATTTGGATATCATCAATGCCGAAACCATGGAACATGGAAGCTATGTAATGTTGCCTAGTATCACAATCATAAGTGGAGCTAGATTATCAAATTTTGCAGTAATTCAGGTAATATAAAAAATAAGACGGTCAAGTTCAAATCCAATAAGAATCTAACTTCCTTATGACTGTCTCCATTTTTCGGAGAGCACGTAAACCCGTCGGTTCTCTGGGTTAATAGGGTCATGAGTATATCTGCAAGCCGGTATGAGCTATCTATGTATTGGGGTCTAAAAAATTTTCGCTCACGTGATAATTTAAAAAAAATTACGATCTACGAAATCTACAGAACAACTCACACATAAGTATAAATATTCATATTACCCCTAAGTGAGGCTAAAAGCCAAAGAATCACATCTATCTCACACTACGTGGCTAAAAACTGTCGGGGATAACTGAGTTAATTATTCACTAATATAATTTGCTAGAAAACTCTTCCTTATTACTAATAAGCCCCCCTCGATGACGTCACTCATTTAAAAATGGAAAAGCTAGTTAAAATATGTCAGCAAGTTAAGTATCATGCAGGATAACATATTGTATTTTCACCGGTCCCCCGTATCCGGGTAACTGGAGGGTACTCCGTACCCCCCAGACCCCCTGGTTTTAAATGTTTCTGCTTGAAGTGATCAACAGTTTTAATGAAGTAATTTACTTTGCTTAATCTCCGATGGTTTCGCTTACCGGTAAGTCGGAAACAATTACGGAAGAAGATCTTGAACGGCTAACTCACTAGGCAATCCAGACTATCATTTCATGAATAGACAGGAAGGGTCTTCTACAGGTGGTCCCAGAGAAGACGGCGGCTATGTTGGCCATCGGAAAACGGAAATGTGACATCCACCTTAACATTATGGACCATAACATTGTAATCGGCAAAACGATCAAGATACTGGGAGTGCAACTAGACAAGAGGATGTGCTTCGGCCCCCATGTTGAGGCCAAGGCGGCAAAAGCCTTACAGCTTGTCACAGCCTTGATAAAGCTGATGCGGAACATGAAAAGGCCGAAATTCACCGAAAGAAGAGTGCTGGCATCGGTTGTGCACTCCATCGTCCTCTACTATACACCGGTTTGGCACGAAGCAATGAGGGCCGACAGCTACCGGAGCAAGTTCGGGTTGCAGTTGCAGTACGGGTGTGCTCGTCTTATTGAACGACATCCAAGTGATTTCGGGGCTTCCTTCCATATAACTTGTTGCCGAGGAGCGAAACTCTAACTATCACTCCAATAAAACCAGAGAAGAAAGGAGATCGAACAGAAATATCCTATTTGAAAAGTGGCAGACCAAATGGACAGCCAGTCCCAATGGTTCCTGGACACGAGTGCTAATACCGACCATTAAACCCCGGGTCGAGTGCACTTTTGGTGAGTTAGATTTCAGACTCACACAGGTCTTAACGGGACATGGCTGTTTCAACAGCTTTCTAAAAAGGATCGGAAAGCGGGACAATGCAGGATGCCATTATTGCTTCTAGGAAGACAACATGGGGCATACGCTCTTCAACTGCCCCCCGGTGGGACAACATTCCAGGTAACGCTTCAGCGTATTTCAATACAGCAATTGATGATCAACAACCTCGTTAGTTCAATGCTGATGTCAGAGGACAATTGGACTAGGATCTCGAAAGCCATCAACAAGATCATGGCTATTAAGGAAGAAGACGAGTAAAAAGAGGAGGAAGAAGTCCGACTAACCGTGTAGGTGCATGTCTTTATTAAAATTTTCCCCCTTGCAACGTAAACCAAAAAAATAGGTAAATAAGGTAATTAGTTAGTCATTTCCCTAATTTAATTTGCTATTTACGGAACCAACTGGCACAGGCTACTTCTGGCCACCTTTAGTCATGTGGTTGTTCAACTGACACTTTTTATTTCGTAGGTAAATTTTTTCTCTCCCACCCCCCTTCTACATCTTTGTTGGATTAATATTTTAACGTGGAATCCGAATGATGGCATAAATAATCTAGGAGCACTTGAAAGTTAAAACTATTAGGAACTGCGGCCGAAGATCAACCCCCATGCACTACACCAAACTATTTGTATTTGATGGCTGCACTTTAGACTTGAACCCCATCTTTTAAACATTTTTTGTTTAATAAACTCAACTCCTCGATCCTATACAATTTTATTAAAATATTGGCGGAGCCCTGGTATTATTTATTCCTTATGTGCTTATTCTGCTAGTAATTTTGAAGCCTATAAGGCCCCTATAGCGCTATAAAACTATAAATCTATTAGGGTTATAGACTTTAGTAAGAAATGGTATTCTGCTCATACTTATAGGGTCTATAACACTATATAAATTCTATAATTCTTATAGGCAATTTTTTTTCCCTATAACGGCTATAAGTGCTATATATAGTGGCGTACATCTCACATTGGTAGAGATGGACTCTGGAGAGGGAGACCAGACTTTTTAAGAAATATAAAAAGATAGTTTAGGAAGTTTCTAAACTTATATAACTGTGCGGTCTGCAACTACTGTCAATTTCAATCGAGTGTACAATAATTGTTTCAATTATTCAAACAGTTTTTATTGAATACTAGGGGGGCTCCGCCCCCCTGGCCGCTAACGCGGCCCAACCCCCCAGGGCCGCTTTGCGGCCCTAATAACTTCAAGTTATAAAACTTATTTACATACAACATTTTTTATGTCGCTTTCACTTTGAATTTGTATTCCATCCTTCGCTCGACATCTTGATAATGCTACATATAACTGTCCATGACTAAACAAAGGCCTATCGATGTATGTTGAAGTGTTATTTTCCACCCTTAAATATTAAATATCGAATCGGCGGAGAAATCACCTTCTTACCCGGCTGGCTCAATCGGTTATCTTTCAGTATCGCCCACTGTCAAGCGACCTTGTATACCTTTTCCGAAATAATTCCACTTGCATTTAGTATAATTCACAAAATTTTCTCTTCTAAATTCTCAATTTAAAAGAAATAACACTGCTTCAAACTTTACTTGTCTTTTATTCTCAAATAAATCAAATTTTTACAACTAAAAATCGTCAGAAATCAAAATGTCGACCGTCCACGACTTGGACGGCGTACGCAAGTCTTCTTCTTCACTGCTCGCGCTCTCTCGGCTTCCCCGAAACCGCGAAACACAAAATTCAAATTATTTACAAAAACTCAAGCAAACCATTTCCTTATTCCAAAAATTACACGACAGCAAACCAACTTTGTTAAAGCTCTGCTAGCATAACAACAGATCCTATTTTGAGTTTTAATTTGTGTACCGGAAAGCCAGGGAAATTCAACGAATTTAAATATTCGACTTCATATTCCAACCGAATGTCCTCATCTGTTTGATCGACTCCTCGATGTTTAGCTGTATCTTCAATTAAGTAGGTATGAATCTCGCCCTCGACCAAATTTAATATTTAATTGTTAAGTGTGCGAACATCATCATTGTGGCAGGCTAATATAATTCAGTCGGAGAGATCGGCATTAGAAGCAATTGAATTGCTGTAAATGTCCTGAATTATATTTGTAGATTTCCAGCTATTCGGTACTTTCAATAATATAATGCTGCTTGGCCAAATTGATGTTGACTTTAAAGTATAATTGACTATCTCCACAGGTGAAGCGTATTTTATAACAGGTAAAACTTGAAAGTCACCACCTAAAATAACAAATTTGCCACCAAACGGATTTTTGCATTTACATAAATCTTTCAATCTTTGTGTTTTTGCGTCGCATGGTTTTGTTGCCTTGCTTTGCGTTTACTTTTTGCTTTTTTGCATTTGCTTTTGGTTTTATTTTTTGCTTTTTTGCATTTGCATTTGCTTTTGCATTTGCTTTTGCAATTGCTTTTGCTATTGCTTTTGCTATTGCTTTTGCTTTTGCTATTGCTATTGCTTTTGCTTTTGCGTTTGCTTTGCTTTGATTCATCCGTTGATGTGATTATAATGTTGATTTGGTGTCGTCCAATAGCTGTTCTCAGCGTTGCATAAAAACGTTGCATAAAACGTTGCACAAAAACGTTGCATAAAAACGTTGCATATTTTGTCTTATCTTTTTATATATATAGAGTAGATTATAAAAAATGGATGTTTCGAATATTCATAATATTCCAATCTTTATTATGGCGTTACTTGAAAATTATGTTCGAAGATAGTAGACTGAAATTTTTCCTTACTAGCTAAGGACACCCAATTTCACCAATTGACATCAACATAGACCCGACCCGACGATTTTTCGTTTCTGCACATTAGCTCCGCCTAGTCACTAAGGAAAAATTTTAATTTCACTCTACTTTAAATTTATTTTTATTAACCTATGAATAACTAATCAAAGTTGTCCATTTACTTCTTCACACCACTGTTATTGTTGCTAACCTCAAGATAAAATTATTAGAATACTATAACACTATAAGAAAGTTCTTATATATACGCTCCTTACAGAATGGATAGCAGAATAGCAATTTGTCGATTTCTATAACAAGCAGTGCCATGACACACTATAGCCTATAGTTCTATAAGATTTATAGAGTTATAGGTGTTATTAGCAGAATAAGCACATTAGTTACCTATCGAACAATCGACCGATTGGCCGCCTGTCCACGTATACTATCGAGGCAGTGACACATAAATTAAACGTTCTGCTTTACAATGTTTAAAGCTATGCAAAAAGCTAAATTTCTTGTGTGATTTAGTAACAATTCAAATGTTAGGATGTACCACTTTATCAAGACCTGTGCCAAATTGCTTCTGCACAACTCATTTATTGATAATTTTCTTTCTTTAGTAGCCTTCATTGATCCAGTGTTGGACATACGCCTCACCTTAAATGTATTTTTTTTTACCATAACTCACCACACTGGCCACACGAGTTGGTGAGTAGTCCGCAGATCGATTTTGGACTATAATATTGTTTTACATCCGGTAGTAACTTGCTGGGTTAGCCTTCAGATGTGGGACCGCCGGCTTAACGTGCATTTCAAAGCACCGGGACTTGGTCATAACAACGGAGCAGGACTAGGGAACGCGGCCGGTTGAACGCAACCAGTTGAACGCGGCCGTTTGAACCTTTGAACGCAGAGACGATTGAACGCGAGAAAGTTTAAACGCGAAGATGATTTAACGCAGGTTGTTTGAACGCACGGACATTTAAACGCGAGAAAATGCATATTTGGCAACATAGCCACATACGACATAGTTGCGAGATTCCCCCCTTCCCAGTAGAACAATTTGCCGAGTTGGAAGGCTCTAGGGGGATGCTCTTAATGAGTTTGGTGCTGCCAAAATGGCTCTGGAGCGTGCAGAGTGGAGCGGAGGATCCAACGTAGTTATATCTATTTAAACCCTTTAAACTTGCTAAACTGCGTGTTTGGGTGACCTAGTCCTAGTCGAACAAGTCTTTATTTATATAAATTACCCCAAGCCCGACTAAGGACTAGTCCATTTGTCTTAATAATGAATCATTTATTATTATATTGAAACATAATAAAGGGGGGGTGCAATTACATCTAATTGCTCGCGTTCAAACGTCTAGCATTCAAACGTCTCTGCGTTCAATCGGCTCTGCGTTCAAACGACCGAGTTCAACCGGTCGCGTTCAACCGGCCACGTTCCCTAGTCTAGAACGTCATAAAAAAGTTGAACTCTGGCCAGGTTTGAACCCGGTGTACCTCATTCGCATCCAGTTAGCTGTGAGGAAATAACCGCCTCTCTTAATTATAATAATTTAATTAATTAAAATCACACTTAAAATATCTGCTAAAACACTGTTTTCCAGGATATATGACCTCTACTTGATCTCGAAAATTGTAAATTTAAGAAATTTCATCAGTATGATAAAATAATAAAATTATTATTAGAAAAATAAGTTATAAAAAATTCGTATTTAATCCTTTTAAGGATTATCATCAGCGTTCTGCAGAAATATAATAATGATTGTATAATTAATAAAAATCATATGTTCAGTTCTTTTATTATTATGTTCGACATTGTTTTCTCCATGAAAATTAGTGGAATATATTGTCACGTTATTTTACGAATGAGGAAGTAACGAATTTATTAATTTTCGAGATCACCGATAGGATGATCACTGATAGGAAGCCATTGGTTATAGTATACTGGCTAGTCGCGGCACGTGCGTGATTTAACCCATTCCTAGAGCAGTTTTTCAAGAGTTCCCATCAAATAAATCGAATTATTAAATTTATTTAAACTTTAAGACTGGGTTATTCCATGGCAATATTAATTATTACATGGGTTGAATTTAAATAGATAACAGGATTGATTCGGCTAATTAGAGTTTGTGGCGCTCCCTTACGAAATTTTGTCGAAAAAATTCTTATATGGATGGGAATAGTGGACAATTAGTTAAGTCTTGCAAGTACCTAATTGCAGGAATTATGTCACCAATCAAAACGAAGCTAAGCAATCAAAATTGAAAGCAAAGGATGCCAGTGATTTTTATTTCTATTTGGTTTTTCTGTTGGTATTTTGTTTTGACGGGTCCAAGAAGATATCGAACACTTTATAGGTCAATAGGCGCAACCCTCATTTAAAAAAAATTTTTTAGGCAGGAGAAACTAAATTAATTATTCAAGTACGCATTGTTGTGGTTGGTAACTTCAATATTATTTCAAAAAGTTTTGTTTTATCAATTGCAAATTATTCTGAAATAATACTACCCTTGGTTTCATCGATATCAACCAATATCTAAAAAATATGTCAAATTAATGAGGGTTACGCCTATTAGCCTGTAAAGTGGCGATATTATAGTTATTACAAAAAAACTCAATGAAATCTGACAAATAACGAAAGTAAAGATTCGAAATATCACGGATGATTTGCCCCAGGTGCTGCATTGTGTTGACGGTACGTGCGCTTGGCGGAAATACTCACGCCAAAGCTTAATATGCTTATGTTATTAGTATATGTTAGTAAATGCTAGTAAATGCATTTGTCGCCATTTGCAGTTCAGGCAAATTAACCTAAATTGTGATATTAGAATATTATTTACAGTTCAAGTTAATTATTTGAATAAATACATTTTCATATAATTAATTACAGCGGTATTCGCATACAGAAAAACCATTTATAGTATAGGGCTATTCAGTAAGGACATAACAATTTTGTATTTGAATAAAACACATAATAATTTAGATATAGGGCTGAAATTTGTTCCAGGTGTAGTACACATGTTACATTTTATGTATGGAATTCGATCTCGTTCATATGACCACCACGAGCACGTTTGCAGCGATCGATTCTTTGAAGCCAATTTTCCACCACCCTTTCACACATATCGGCCGGAATGTCGTCAATTTCACGTTTGATATTGTTCCTAAGCTCCTCTAATGTTGTTGGCTTGTTGGCATAAACTAACGACTTCACGTGACCCCATAAAAAAAATCCAACGGCGTTAAATCGCAAGAGCGAGGTGGCCAATTGACCGGACCATTTTTCGAGATTACACTATTACCAAATTTTTCTTTCAACAGATCCATTGTTAGACCAGCTGTGTGGCATGTCGCACCATCTTGTTGGAACCACATATCACTGATGTCAAGTCCATCCAATTCTGGCCAAAAATAGTTTTCCAACATGGCACGATAGCGAACTCCATTAACCGTAACATGGCGATCATTTTCATCGACGAAAAAATACGGTCCAATCACACCTCCGGCATGAAATCCACACCACACGGTCACTTTCTGTGGATGCAATGGAGTCTCTTGAAGCACGAGTGGATTTGTTGCTGTCCAATAACGCATATTTTGCTTATTGACAAAGCCTTTAAGCCAAAAATAAGCTTCATCGCTAAAGATAATTTTTCGATGAAATTCCGGATTTTCTTGAAACTTTTGCAAAGCCCAATCGCAGAAGTTTTGGCGCTTCAAATGATCAGAAGGCTTCAGTTCTTGGCTTAGTTTGATCTTGTAAGAGTTTAGGCTAGGATCTTTATGCAAAATTCGCCACAATGTAGACTGAGACATTCCCAATTCCTGTGAACGGCGTGGAATCGACTGATTTGGCTCATTTTGAACTGAAGACCTTACGGCTGTGATATTTTCGATACTTCGACATGGACGTGGTCTCAATGGCACCGGAATATTAGATAGTGAATATGTTGACTCGAATTTGTTCACTATAGCACGCACAGCTTGTCTGGTTGGACGGTTATAACGACCGAAAATTGGAGTAAGCGCTCTTAAAGTTGCAACTATAGACTTAGAATTTCGGTAGTAATTTTTAATAACTTCCAAACGTTGCTCGTTTGTGAACCTCGCCATAATAAAATGGTAAACCTTGACTGACGTTTTGACGCTGACAGATCATAAAAAAAGTTTAAGAGCTCGTTGATATTAAAATGCAAAATTGTTATGTTCTAAGTGAATAACCCTATAGTATAATGAAATTGTGAGGTTAGAATATTGCCTGAACTACAAATGGCCGCCGGCTTCACTTTTTTATGATAGGAAATATTGGTAGTTAGCCATTTAGGTTAAAGATTAAAATCTCTTAACCCAGTGATGTCAAATACTTTGCAGACAGTAATATGTCTATTATTTGATTCCTCGTAATATTATTTTGATTATTATGAAATAACTTCGTTCCTAAATACTTTGTTGATGTAGTTAACTGCAACAGTATCTGCATACCGGACGTTTTATTTAAAAATTCTTCGGTTAACTTAACTGAACGTCTGAAAATATTTGATCTGATCATTTATTTACCTAGCTGTGCCTGAATATTTACTGTGTGTAGTTACCCTGAAGCTTTTAACAATTGTTTATTTATTTTGATGATTTTTAGATTAGATCAAGTAACCGCACTGGTCTATAACCGACCTTCAATTGTTGTGCGATCGAGCTAAGCAGCAGCCTCGCTTTAGAAGCCAGGATCGCAGCTAGTTCTGTTAGAAGTTGCTAGGCAACCACCCGAATGAATTTTAATTCAAGATTACTTTCGCAAGTTAATAATTTGTATATCTTACTTTGTTTTAGTACCAATAGGTAGGAAATCTGTTGTTATGATAGCTGTTAATCATAATAGTGGTAATATCTCAGTTATGATAGTTCAGATAATATTTATAAACACAATAGTCGTAATATCTCACTGAGTAGATATTTTAAATTAGTGAATAGATGAAATTGTTTTAGACTTCCAAGCGGTAGAAGTTTGTGTCGTATTTGCGCCTATTACGTGGGTGCTATTCGCCTTAGGCGTAAAACCCTATAGGTGTTCGCAGTGGTATTGGTGGTAAACCCCTGTCATTACATCACAGGAGCGCTTAAACTTTCCCACAAATTTGAGATTTGTCTAAAGTATCAGGGAAGTGATAGATGAAACAAATTTATTCTGTGCAATTACCATAATTATAAAAAAATTGGGAGCTGCGGCTTAGTCTGCTGCTCAGAAAATACATATACCCCGATTAAATCCTGAGCTTTATTAATTAATAATAAATTACACTGCTCTAAAAACGAATATTGTAGAAATTTTAGTTCACTCTGCTATTATTATCCTTCTGCTTGCAAGAATACATAAAAAAACTGGTATTTTTCTAAATTAATTGGAACATAATCGTTCCTTAGAATCGCTAGATTGCATCATTTATAAATTTTTACGAGATTGTAGATTTAAAGAATTTTATAATTACATAAAAAGGAATAAAATGGTCGATTGTTTGAAATAATTGTTATTACGGTGCTGTTAAATAATTATAATTAAATAATGTGTTAAATTGAGCGTCAGTTAATGCGGTAATTAATAGCGAGAAAGTTGAATAAGACACGGATAACTTTTGCTGGAAATTTCTTTAGTAAACAATTGAAATCCTCATATGATTGATAGTTATCAAATAATTTACATGTTTAATTAATTTTGCATAAATTAAGTGTAAGCTATAATTTTGATAGTACAATGAAAGTGTAAGCATAATTTTCTATAAATTTGCACACAAAAATTTCATTTTCATACTTCATTTTCCCAAATATGTTTACTTACATCTCCAATGATTTTTTAAAAAAGTTATAACCATCTGATGAATTAGAGTTTGAGTGAAATTTTTTACAGGGTTTATTTAAAAAAAAATTATAATAAAATAAGAACAAATTGATTTCGACGAAACGATTGAACTTTGATCGTGATATTCGCTAAAACAATTTCGTCTTTACGCAATCAATTATGTAGGAATCTAAAAATAACCGTAGCAATTTATATAATTTATTTTTCCAATTTGTGATTACTTCAGAAACGATCATTTCACTAATCATTTATTTTTGTAACGAATTACCTGCCAAGACGATGCCCTGAAGAAATTGCAGAATCAACATGAAGCTCCCCAACAATGTTAATGATCTTCTCCACCACCATATCATTGTGGAACCTGTAAAAATATTTATTTTTAGAATAAAATTTAAAAGCACCTCAGTGGCATGTTAAAAGTTTACGTTGCTAAATTTATGAACTCCTTTGAGGTTACATCAATTTTACTGTCAATTACGAGGTTCAATTATGCAGCGGTGCATCACAAAAATGGTTTTTTTTTAGCAAAATTCCAGGATAATTACAAAATGATTCTCATAAAACACGTTCAGGTCAAGTTCAATGTTCTATAATTCCGCTGTGGTATTGTATTTTATGATAAGGATTTTAAAAATTCGTATTTTATATTAAAATTCCATCGTGCTGACTGTTTTTTTATTCCATGGCAGTCGGAGCTGTTACGATGCTTTAGCAGACCTTCCTCCGCTAGTGCACAAATCTTTCGTCCTACACTTTCACAAGGATTCCGTCAAGTTTACCTACAATAAAATATCACCTTTGACCCAAGGACTCGACAAGGAAATGTATTTTTCAAGCGTTCAAATTTGAATTCAAAGTGAACTCGGGGTCACCAACTTGTCTCTTCGGAAATATTACATAAAGAGCAAAATAACGAACATTATTGACATTATTTAACTTGATACGGAAGAAAAACTGAACGAAGTGACACAATCAATACCTACAACTTTCTCGTGTAATTTATTGTTTGTGTTATTACTTTCTGCAATTATTTTAAAAGCTTTGTTTGATTTTCTCATTGATTAATTTTTAAATATAACCAATGTGTGAGATTTCAGACTTCGTATAATATTTTTTCTTAGCCGTATTTGATATGTGAAATATTTGAATATAATCAAATCGAAAGTTAAATAATTAAATGGCTCACATTTCTACAAAAACCATTATTAATTTCTTGTTCGAATTTGCATGTAAATAATTAATTTTGCTATCCTAAAAATTTTTGGTCAAGCACAACTCAAATATCTACGGTTAACCGTAGGCTTAAATTGTAATCGAGTGGACCGCAATATCGCCCTTCATATTAAAATTGTACTTATTGGAATGGAATTTGCAAAATATTTGCAGATGATGCTTAATCTTATTAAGAACGAATGGAAGGATAATATGTATAACAGGTATGAGCATAATTTAAATATCTGCACTTATTAACAAATTTTTTGTGGATGACGAAATATATCAGATAAATTGAAAAAGTTGAAACAAAATGATAAACAATATTGCATAATGTGAAATAGAATGCGGAATGTTGGCTACTGCTGTTCAATATGGTATTTTACATACAATCAAAATTTTTTAAATGTAATAATGCAAAGGTTGCACATATTAACGCCGTACCTACGTATCTTTCTATATGAAAAATATTCCACCGTCTGTCGGTCTGTCCAATCGTACACTAAGCATTTCATATCCATTTATTCCAAAAATTTTGGTCAAATTCCAAACCATTAAAAAATTATCTCTACGGAGAGTCGAAAAACTGCTTTTATGGGAAAGGAAAATACTATTGATTATTCTTCCATGGTAATCGAACGTTTACGACTGGTACCAGAAATAAACGTGGATGCCATGCAATAGTCGTGACTGCATGTTTTACATGTTACATCAGTCGCAGACTTCCTCTAATCGTCTAATCGTTGTAATCGCTTTTAAATCACCGTTTGTATTTTGTTTGCCAAAATTAGTTATAGAAATGGGATATAAGGGGGGGGGGGGGATTAACGCAGAAAATTTTTAGCCCGCCCTATAAAATGGAAAACATATTGTGGTGTTTCGAATCAACTGTCCACCCCCCTCTTAAGTCGGGCAATGAATCACGCTGATATGTTCTCCACACCAGCAAGTCAAGTTCCGGTCGCTTTTTTGCCGGTTTGCATATAATAATTGAGATTCATTTTCTGCTAGGAGATTAGATTCAAAAAAGGCAATTAAAGAGATCCTCAAAGTTTGAACGATTATATTTAATTGAAATTGACATACAATCTGTTAAATCAATCTGGTAATGTGGGACCACAAAATGTCCTGGAACCGTGAGTGTAAATTTGTGTAATTTATTCAAATTATCATGACACTTTGATAAATTTAATGTTAACTGTGTAATCATAAATTTGATATAAAATAATTGGTATTATTACGAAATAAAAAGTTTAACAAACACAATGGTTTTGATACGCACGCCGCTGTGCTGAACACGCTTCCGGTTTTGCTACCAATTTTCTGTACGGCACTGTTCGTGACTTCTGGATACCAGATTATTGTTGAAATTCTGCAATTTCCACTTTTGATCCAAATAAAGTGATAACTTCGTAAATTAAAGTGCATAATGTTGATCCACGTATAAATACCAGTGTTGATGTAGTAAACTCGATGGTTTAACATCTAAAAATTCAAGCCACGCTAATAAGGTAAAAACCTAACCTCAAAATTTTCATAAATCTCTCCAAATTATCGATTTACAGGATTTAAATGGATAAGTTGTCTTTAGTACAAGTAATAAGACTGCGATCGCTGCTTTTCCAAAAATATTCACATTTTGTCGACTTTAACCAAATTTTGGTCATATGGTCGATTTTCGCAAATTTTTATCAAAATGTTCGTAATTACCTTACGAATTTGAC
Source organism: Rhagonycha lutea (assembly GCA_958510855.1). Lineage (NCBI taxonomy): Eukaryota > Metazoa > Arthropoda > Insecta > Coleoptera > Cantharidae > Rhagonycha > Rhagonycha lutea. The sequence continues at coordinate 23,773,328 of OY294041.1, read as the reverse complement.
TGGCTAGGAAGCTCCGCTATGCATTCGCAAGACTTTCTCTGGGGCAAATAAACCCAGAAAACGCTAAAATCCGCACAAATCAGGTGGAGCAAAAATATGCACACCCTGACCTATCCAACTTTGTCGGAAGTTTCCTGCTTATCTTTTTTGTGCCCACGTACACCAACCTTTCCAAATGTTCACCACTTTAAAAACAACATAAGTACCCGCTTTTTGGCGGCATATTCGAATATCTGACGAATTGAATTATTATTTGCAGATTCAGGAAAATTCACTACACCAGCGCACTTTATGAAACAAAATTACCCAATTTCTTATGGTTTCGTGTAAGATTTGGGGTGGTTCATTTATCAAAGGGGCATAATATAAGAAAATACCAGAAAATTGTAAAAAAGATTGATTTTGTTGATATCCAAAGCCACATTAATTTGTTACTGTTACACAGGTACAATATGTTGATTTCTGATGTGATTTGTGCGCTTATTGTGTTAAATTTGGTGTATCTGAAAAGAAGAATTTATTAGTGCATAAAATTTGAATTTCCCGCAAAAACTGGTACATGATAAATTTATTTGATGATAGGTTATGAACGATAATTTTGGCTTTCCGTTGATGGACGCTGTCCAAGCCATTGGTGAAAATTAATGTCGTCAATTTTATTAACAAATTTTCGAGGTTTACTTTTCTGGACCAAAGTTTTCGGGTTCAGGAAACATTTTCGAGCTATTAAACAGTGCAATTTGATTTGGAACAATCAAATTTCAATCCAAGGTGAACAGATTTTATAAAATTTTTGGAAGTGACGTCATCGTTCATGTGTGTAGAAATCACACAAAATTTTGCTCTCAATTGATGGATGAAATAGTCATCGAGTTTTTTTACAAATGTTAAAGCTGTTTGAAACCCTAAAATAGCATAAAATTGTGTAAAACGAGGCACACAAATTTTGAGGTTAAAGACCTATAAAAGACAGCTGTTGATCCACATACACGGGAACAAATTCACAAAGAAGCATTAATTTGTTCGTGGACAACAACTTTACCACAGATTCACTAAGTTTGGTGAAGTTTAAACCAGATCAACCACCATAAAATGCAAGAAGATTTCAAGCGCACAGGAAAGCCATCGACATAATGCGGCTGCATAACTTTCGGTAGCTGACAACAAGCAATAGAAGACGGGACCAACATATCAGTAGTGTACAACATTTTTTGGTTCGTTAATAAAGACTTTATTATTGCATTGTTTATACTAATTTATGAATTTTGTAACACTTAATATTAATTCGATCAGACTCCCATTTAGTAGATTTGATTTAAATGTAGTGGAGGTCTGATCCGAATACACTATTTCACACCTGCGGCTATTAGGACCAAATTGTGGTCCGAATTACAAGATCAAATTTTACATTTTGCTTTTAAATTATTAAATCATCTAAAAATCCTCCCATGTTTCCTAATTGAATTTAGAACCTGGCCTTCCCTGAGTATAAGTGGCCTCAAATTGCTTCCGATCTAAAATAGCTTCCGTGGAACTTTGGGGTGATTGTTCGGAACGTAACGACTACCTCAGTTTTCCGAGCCAGGGACTGAGAAGTTGAGTTTCAAAACACCACAACATATTATATTAATGATACGGAGGGGCTTTCTAGCAAATTAATATATTGAACGGAGTCTTAAAATTTATGTTTTAAATTTTGCTTTTAAAAATTCGAAAAATTCAAAATTCTTAAAGGTAGTTGACCTACTAAAATAACAACGATTCATAGTTGAGATTAGGTCATAAATAATCTACAAATGTATTAATTTTTACTTCTTACAAATTATTATAACAAAAGACGTCGAAAAGTTATAATGTTCGATTAGAATAAACAGGAACATTAGCGCGAGAAACGAATTGTGCGCTATGTGTTTATTCATAATTTTGTTACCAAATTTTTTATAACACGTAGTGTTCCATTTCATTCACGCGTTTTTGGTGCGATGGGCAAATATGCAAAATAATCTAATAACCGAAGGATAAACTTAGGAAATCTATTATTGATGCTCGTACGTCGCATTATTGACTAATGCAATTAAATTATGCATGTATGTGCCATTTGAATTGTAAATTTGTTAAGATAGAGATGTAAATTTTATTTAAAAAAAAAGAACTTATAAAACTACAATGAAATTGAAAACGTAAAGAAGCGGAATACACAAATTTATCCATATAAATATAGCATGAAGTTTTGGCATTAAAATGTTATCGATTTAATATTGCAGTAGGAATTTGAAGCATAGGTAAGTAAGAGGAAAAATATTTTGTCGATAACTGGAACTTGTTGGTTGACTAAATTATTATGTTAGGTAATATATTTGCATTTTAAATTTAATCAAGCTTTGCTTTTCTTGTTTTTAAACTTCACTGTGAAGTTTTTTTTATTTTTATGGAGATTAACGCAGGGTGATCCATTAACACTCCCCATATTTTTCCACAGACCCTGCATCATGGAACGTATGTTTTGGTTCTTTATAACCAAAATTGCAAATAAAGTGTAACCACCGAAAAGTACTTTTAATTCTCGATTAAATTTATGCAAAGTGTGATAAATGCATTAACTTTCACTTGGTCAACATTTTTTATTATGACAATTTGCAGTAAATGAAAAAAAAATTTATTTTAATTTTTGCAAGAATGGGTCATCTTTTTTCCGAAAACCAATGAGATTTTTGCGAAAATAAAAAGTCATGACCTTCAAATTTTGTAAGCTTGATCGAGCTTCGTTTACTTGAACTCTTCTTTTTTTCTTGAAATTCTTTAAAATTGATCGCATTATAATTAAACTTGTTTAAAATTATAATTAATTTTTTATATCAATGCATGAAGAAGATAATTTTTCACATTACGTCATATTAGCATGGAAATTATGTGATTATTAACAAGAAATAATAATATTGTCGTATTTCCTTAAGTATGACGAAGGCGATGTAGCATTGTGATTTCATGAATAAATATTTAAAAAATATTTTAAGTGATAAAGATATCACGAAAATGTAATAAAGCAAATAGGTAATGAAATATTTAAAAAATTTAATTATCCAGATTGTTTGCGAAAGTATCGTAAATATTAAAACATTAACGTTTTTATTGTCACTTTCCATTCTTATTTATAATAAAATTTTTGAACTTTACATGTAACTTTTTTATTAAAAATTGCACGAATTATCGGAAATTCCAGATTTTCTACCCTAAAAATAACAGAAAAAATTAAAGTGTTAAAAAGTTATGAATTTTTCAAGATTTTTTTAATTTGAAAGTTTTCCAAGTGGATGTGTAATTTACACCCTAGCGTGAAAGTACTTACAAATTTGAATGATCACCACTACGAAAGTTTCCAGGTTATCGAAATGAAATAAAAAGCATTTTATGACTTTGTTTTCTCGAGACTAGACGATTTAATAATTTTGATTTGAAATTCAATTTTGCATATCCGGATAGAGTAAAATATAATAATATGTTATAGTTAATTTCTAATTATTAAAATTGAAAAATTAGCGAGTTAATTGAACATGATCTTTCAGCTGTATGTACAACCGTCACCGGAAGTTTATTGAATATCAATAAATAATGTAATCGAAAGCACATATAATTGATTTTATTGCGTTCAATTAACACGATAATTTTTAAATTTAAATTATTATTCATTTCACGAGTTAAAAGCTTATATAATTATTTAGATAGCTAATTTCCTTATTGATTTCACAAGGGCAGTTTGCTTCGCGTTATAAGTACAAGAATGCTCTTTCACCGGCCGTAGGTGGCTAATCTTAGTTATTTGGGGGGGGGGGGGCAAGAGGACGCAAACAGGGTCTATGAATTTAAATTTGTTTACTGAAGTTATGGTAGCTGAGGATATAAATAGCAAGTGTAAAACAAAAATGTTATGGATCATTCAAAATTGGGGCTAAAAAACCAAAACAGAAAAATAAATGCGAGAATTGCATTAGCTTTTGGTAAATGTTTAGCTTCGCTCACAAAATCACATGTTTCCTCGCATAAGATCCTGCAAAAATGAAATATTTATTTTGAATAAACAATTTCCCGAACAATTTACAAATTGTTATTTATTCCCTTCTTGCACCAGAGTCACCAATTAACATTATTAAAACTAAAATTTGCTTAGAGCCTTAAATTTCTTGTATGCTCCGCTCAGAAGCCATCTTGAGAGAGAGCGTTATTGTCGTACCATTCTGGCAATCATAAAAACTTAAAAATTAGCTTCGCGCTATTTCGCTTTTAAGGTCCGCCTCACCAAAAACTTTCCGTTGCACTGTTGCGGCTTTGCCGCAAACCACCATCAGGCTGCAAAGGTATGCGACAGTAGTCCTGATGCTTAGCACCAGTCCATCACATCAAAGTACGCCCGTAGTAAACTTCTTGCAGTTATTATGAATGTGTCAAAATTTCAAGGCATTGTGAGACTTTTAGAATATGAAATCTAAGCTCGTCCACAAACTATAAACATAACTGCAGCTAACCTCAAACCTACGCCTGGGATCCTTCGTAATCGGCATTAAACAATAATTTACGATATGTAATTAAAAATAATTTTTGAGTTTGATGTTGACAGCAGCACTAAGAGAATCTTCAATAAATCTTCATTTCTAATTGATGTAATATTCTAATTGTCAGTTTTTAACTGAGCGTTAGTAGTTAATTCCAACGAAGTTTCATTTCATCCTGTATGTATAAAAACAACAACAACAGCAGCAGCAACAACAAATTCTTGAACAGTTATTTGCTCCCCTCAGTAATGGCAGAAATCATTTTAAATTTTACTTAAAGCCACAAGCAATTTTAATTAAGAGATTAGAGTTTCAGTCACGCTCCAGCGGTTTCGTTTTCGGTGGGTAAGTCATTACCACTTTGCTTTAACGGGGGAGATGCTGAACTTTCTAGCTTTTAATATGAACCTAATTTTTATTGCAATCTATGATGGTTTTTTAGTCCCTCCGATAACTAGTGGGGCTTAGCTCACCCTAAGAAATGGAAAAAACAATTAAAACTGTGATGAAATTAAATGGATAGATGTAGGTTACTTTCTTTAAAAAATTGTCCACATGAACCGGAGGGTCCAGAGGGTATGGAATACACCTTAGCTTTAAGTTAGCGAAGAGACGAATAATTTTTAAAATACAAATTTGCTTCCTTCTTCATTTTGAAAAGTCATCGTGTTGCTCCCTTTTAGCTTTTCCTTCAAAAACTGTTCCGCAGACCTGGAGAATACTCCGTACCCCCAGAATCAGGACCGGTGCTACGTGGTCTTGCGCCCCCTCCAATTTTAAATAGGTCATCACAAAATTGCAATGTGTAACAAATTTTTGCATTTATTACGTGGTTCTTCCTTAACTTGCATTTCACATATTCTTCGATGCGCTCCTGCATTTTCATTTTAATGCAATCTTTTATTGCATGCATTTTGCGGGCAGATTGATGATAACTTGAACGCTTGAGCATAGGAATATTGAAAGACCTTCAGTACTCAACCACTAAATAATCGAGCGGATGTAATTTTGTTTGTTCACAGCGATTTCTGAGTGCTAATTTGGTTTGAGTTGTCAAATTTTTTTACACAGCGACTTTTTGTGTCAGTTTGTTTGTGACAAGTTGTTCCGGCTCTGGCAGATGATTTTTTGGTTTGCTTCTGTGAACATCTGGCACCATTGGGTTACCCCTTAGAATATATAGCTAAGGAAGGACTACTTGCATAATTCCATATGTATAAAAAGCGAGACAAAAATCGTGGGTAGAAGCTCCGCCCAGGACACTAACTTCTAACTCGGTGACTCATAATTATTATATTTTAAATTGTTATAATGATTTATTGTAGTGTTTGTGGGACTTCTAAGACCAAGTAAAATGTTAAAAATGGTATAACTTGGCATACGTAAGTACTTAGAGTTATGTAAATAATTTTATAATAAAAATATAAATTTGTGAGGTTTGTAATGCGACCTTTCAATTAGGTCACTCAATTTTAAATTCGGCTTATGATAAGAGTGGAAGTCATCAAAGAGTTTCCCTGAAATTGGTAGTCGTTAAAGGTTTAAGTTATTGCTAAGTGTTAACAATACACCATTTTGGTACTTAACCTAATGGCTAAGTAGAACAAAATTGTATATTTTATATAGTGAATTGTGTGCGGATAATTCGGAAAAAGACGCTTTGTTAACCCGGCCGAAGAAGCGTGGTAACGAGGGTATTTAAGTACGAGATTAGCCCGCCGGTATCGCCCGGGAAACCCAGTGGAAGCCGAGCGGCATTGTCAATTGGACACTTATTGTTTGTTTTATGGCCCATAGTATTGTTAAGGTGGCTCTATAGTGTAATGGCATTATCGTCTTACATATTTGGGAAAACCACGTCACTTGATGTGCGTGAGAAAGAATCGTTGGTAGATTTCTTGAAGTGGTGGTGGAAATTATCTACGACACCACCAAAGGCAGTTGCGTGTTGAACTTGCAAGGGGGAGAGTCGTTTTGGACTTGCAAGGAGCAGGTTGTTTTTAGAGACTTGCAAGGGCAAGTTACATTTTAGACTCGCAAGGAGCAAGTTGCCATTTTTTGGAGACCGACACGCAACGGTAGGCTTCATCAACATCAGGATCGAGGAGGTTTGGGGTCGTCTCACATGCTAACGACAAGTAGACGACAGCCATAACCGTACCACACCACCGAAACCACATTCAACATAGTGCGCGCGCTTAAAATAACATATAAAGTGATCACACAGGACAGGGGTAAAGTTAATAAGTTTAGATTAGTATTTTGTGTTTTTTTTTTCTTAGTAGATGTAATTTGTTAGAATTTATTATTGTATAATTTTCTTAATACACTGATAATTCACTGAATGGTCGACTTTTCATTTCTCGGATTTTGATATTTTGTAATTTCCACGGCCCTGAGGGTAATTTAAATTTCAAGATCGGGACAATCTAGGTAAATTGTCAGAAATAGAACAAGAGAACCATCTCAGGTTATTACCACAATGTGCTTAAATCATAGGCGAACAGTGATTCTATATATTTACATTAAATTTAATATCGTTTTTATAATTTAGATTTCCAAAAAAATGAGATGAGAAAGATTATTTTTGGTTAAAAAAAATGAAAATGCCGTAATATTGGTCTCCAACTCCATCGTCACGCTTGTGTTCAAAACATTTTACTGACGAACTTTGCCAATATTTTTATGCTACGCCACTGACAAAGCCGCCATAGGACACCACTTTTACCCGCATTTTGTATTCAAGTAGTCCTTCCTTAGCTATATATTCTAAGGGTTACCCTATATGCGCGATCTACTACACAGTTTTTAGTACGCAAGTTGTACGATCTCATCCGACTCCATTCGGTTAGCGACGTATATGGTTGTTATTATTTTGCAACAACATAACCTCGAATTGCTTCTGTTATTTTAGGCAACGTCAAGTTTGTCACCTCAGAGTATTCTACCATCAAGGATCTGTACTGCTTTGCATCTCCATCATCTGTATCTCTCTCTCTCTCTCTCGGTCCAGCAAAATTAAGTGTCTCCTGTGGAGGATTAACAAGTGTTCCAGATTTTCACCTTTTGGAGCTAAACGATGTATTTCGAGTGGAAAGAAGTGCATGTCACCTTACAAGTTGTAAACTTACCAAAACGCAGGTAACCGATAGAGGTTACTGTTTTGTTTTGAGAACTTGTTACTTTGAGGTGGGTGCACTTTTTGTTGTTTTTTTTTGCATTGTTTAGCACAATCATTATACATTGCAATTATATTGGAATTGTGATAGCATCTCAATTAAAGCATTTTATTACCATATGCGTTGTTTTGGAGTTCCTCAAAGGTACTCTTTTATTTCAGAATCCACGGCTCAGCCTTTGCACGAATCGAGTTCTAGCCTATTTACATCGTGGCTAAACAAACTGGAAGAGGTTCTCTCCAGATTGTGACTGACTCTTGCCTCTGATTTGGGTCAACTCTCTCATTAGGGGTTGCTGCTCAGAGGGTAGTTTTCGTTTCAAATGAAACAGTGAAAGGTTATTTTTTGGCCGTAATGCAACCATAGATCATTTTCTGAAGCACCTCCTGACATTTTGCGCCCCTATGCATCACTTACGACAAAAACGACCGAAAAAATTGCATAGTTTTCTGAGGCTGGCTCTTCATCTTCACATAAATAGTTCGCTATTCGGCCTGGAACTTCTCTCTCATGTGTATCATAACTTGGCCTACGATCTTTGCATTTAAGTCACACAATATAGGCTGGCTTACGACATCGCAGTGTTCTTTTGTAATTTTAATCTTCCAATTTTCTTGTCATTCAAGCAATCCCAATTTTTTATGAATGGATCAATCAGCAAGAAGTTCTTGCTGACTATTTGTTTCTACTTGTAGTTATACCCAGAACACAAAAAATTCGGAGCCGGATATTGGAACCCGACCGTTTAAACGCGATGACGTTTGAACGTAGGGACGTTTGAACGCGAGAAATTGCACCTTCCCTCGACTTATGAACGACGCACTTTATTATGACCAAATTAGGGGTCGTCAAGGGCCGTCTATTAATTACCACGCAAAAATTTATTATTCTCTTGCGTTCTGAAACCAACTGCACAGTCCCTCATCGCTTGGAAACTGAGATAGTTGTGATGTTTCGAACATTCGCAGGTCAAGTTCCGACCGCTTCTTGTCGGTAGAGCAAATTTGAAACCGCTTATTTTTACAAGGAAGACTAGATTCTGAAATTCATTTAGGAGACTCGGGATATTTGAAGTCGTTTAATAAATCTGAACACAAAATGTAAAAATTCATTCTTGCTGTGTGGACTACAAATGGTCCTATAGCCGTGTGTGTTGATTTGCGTGATTGTATCAAACCACCATTACATTTAGTATCAATTCTGCTAAATAGCGATCCGAAAAAATCAATGATAATTTGTGCGGCACAATCAATAATTATTGTACAAAAGTAACGATGTAAATATAAATAAATTTGACGAACCAATTAGTTGTTTGTTTGGGAACCGCTGTGTTGCAAGCTCCGCCTTCGGAAATCCTTTGAACAGTAGGATCAGCTCTGCAAACCTCAATGACCAAACGATCGTATGTTTCAGTGGTTGTCGCGTTCTTGGCTTCTTTAAACTTTATCAAATTCTAGTGAATCCGAATCGAAGTTGTCTACGAACAAATTAAGTGCTTCTGTGTCTTTGTGCAATCGAACATCTGGATTCAACAGCTGGTTTCTGGTACATAACCTCAACTTTTTGTGTTCTTTTCTTATGATGATTTTCGCTAATTTAGGTATCAAACAACGTATTTATCGTTGTATTAACCAACATAAACGAGATTCGATACTGGATGACCACAATTTTTATGAAATAAAAGCAAATTTGTGCGTGCTTTAAACCCATTTTTTCACTATATCTCCTGCTTTATACTAAAAATTCGGATATTCCGAAATAGAAAACTCACTATTTAGTCGCTCGCAAAGGCTTCCTTAACCTCTTATCATTCAAAATCGAAAAATTCCCTAGAATTTTCAAAAAAGACATCAAATAGGAGGTAACTGTTTCTGGCGGTAAATTTGAATTTTTTTACTAATTGATCTTCTTTGCAGATTGATTAAAATTTAAACACAACGACCGCACAAATCACTTTTAGAAACAAAATAGACAAAATATTGTGTTTGTGTAATGTGTATGGTAACAAGTTGGCTTTAAATATAAACAAGATTTATTCTTACAACTTTAGGTGTTCACTTACACACCCCTTGACAATAATATTCTATCTCGAATCTCTGATTCGTTTTATCATCACAATACATTACGTAATTGTGTGATTGAACAAAAAGAGAGATCCATCCCCCTTCCAGAAGCACACTTTGTCGAATTATACGGCCCTAGAGGATATTTTTAATTTTTATAGTGTTGTCAAAACGGCTCTGGAGCATTCAGAGCTGAGTGGCGTGATGTGAAGAATCAGTTTTGACAAGACAACCACCTTCCACCTCGGATCCAACACCGTTAAATCAATTTAAACTCTTTAAACTTGTTAAACTGCGTGTTTGGATGGCCTACTCCCTAGTGCCTAGTTAACCTAGTCCTTTATTGATCTAAATTAGATCAAAGAAGGACTAGGGACCAGTCAATTTGTTTTAATAATGAATAATTTTTTATTATATTTAAATATAATAAAGGGGGTGCAATTGTACCTAATTGCTGGTGTTCAAACGTCCCTGCGTTCAAACATCCCTACGTTCAAACCGGGTTCAAACGTCCTCGCGTTCATACATCTCTGCGTTCAAACGGCCGCATTCCAATGTCCTAGACCGCAAAAGATTGTACTGATCCAAATGATTTATTTTAATATTATTTTTGTTAGTTTGAAATCTCAAATTAAATTTTTGTAAGATATTTTTATGTTTATTTTGTATTATGTACGAGGCCGGAGGCCGAGTTATGTTTCTGTGATGAAGGAGGGCAACCTTATGCTCAAACCTTAGCAGTGCGCACATATACCAAAACAGGCCACCTTTTACTTTGTTTTCATTGACAGACCAAAATGGTCTAAAATGGTTAAAAATAAACTAACCAATCTTCATATCATTTTCATGACTAGTTTATTTTCATGTTAGTCTAATAATTTTCAAAAAATCGCCTGTGGCATCCATTTTTTGTACTATAAAACAAACTGTTTAATTCGCTACTAAAGATCACAATTTGCTGTAATTATTTGAAAACGTGATGTTAATTACTGATAAAAAAAATGAACAATTTTGGAAAATAATTTGCTCAAAAATTATATTTGAAGGCGAGTGGCACCCAAGGTTTTATTCTTTACTTGACTTTCTGCAAATAGCTAATTAAAATCGCTTTTAATGTGAAAATTAATTGCTCAATTACGTTGGAGTTCTTTTTATTGTCTCAGTAATTTCGTTTTTGTTCTGCTTTGTTTAAAAAGTATAAGATCATATTTTTGTAAAGTCCAAGAATTACGTCATTATTGTTAAAACAATTTTTTTATTCATTATTAAATCGATGGTTTTCCTTCTTATTGAAAATTGGTAGCATGTAGTATTTTCGAACCCGAGTGAAGTAAAAACTGTATTCCGACCGTCTCCCCTCGGAAGGCACTAACAAACCACGAAGGGAAATAAAACTTCAATATTAATGGGATCACAATTCCTCCGTGATGAGGATGCGACTGGAGAGAGAGCGAGTGAGTATGTTATATACAAAATTCGAACTTCAAAAGGTTTTCCATTAGCTAATTGGCTGCTTTGTGAAAAAACATCAAGGTAATTAAATTCAGAGAATCTGGATGTTTAAAAATTTAGCAGTTTCAAAGAAGCAGATTCATTATATCTATTCACCTTATTCACAAGTTAACCCTTCTTGCAAATCTTCTAGTCGTAATGAACATCACGAAATAGTAACTTTTAAATTTGTTTCTTCCCTTTGAAGGGGAAAATCGCACCGTTGCGTTGCTATCCTGATATAACTTTTTATAACATTTTATAACTTTTAACGAAGCTACTACAATTTTATTAACACTACACGAACTGTTACTTTATGTCCCTGTCGCTCGCATCAGTTGGTCTTAATTTTTAAATGGGTGATTTACGTTAAAAATAAAATAGGCGATATTACACAATATTTTGCCTGATTATTATTAAAAAAAGATTTACTGTATATTATTCTTTCGGAGTTACAATAATGGCCGAGAAGATTTATAACTGAAAGCGTTAATAAATGGTTCGATGAGTTTGTTCGCTTTCTGTAAACAATAAATTTACTTCAAAAAAGAAAAATAATTACCTTATATTGTGGTAAAACGATTTTTTTGCAAATGCAAAATTTTAAAACATGATAAGCAGGATTTAAAAAGCAACTAAGAGCGGTAAACAATAGTCGGACAGTATCAAAAAATCTCCGGCCTAAAAACGATCGATGAACATTATTAACACCTACAATGTAAACTTGGTGTTTATTTTAATTAAAATGCATCATTTTAATACGTTTGAGCTGAAACGAACACAGAGATCAGATACAACAATGAATTTTTAATTAGAGGGTACGTTTAACAGAAAAGGGGTGGTTGACACGATTTTGTTTAATTTTAATATTTACTTTCATTCCAGCGGTCGTAGTTATATCGTCAGTTAAGTGTAACAAAATATTATAAATGTTTTTGAGGTCGTTTGAGTTAACTTACCCCAACTCCTTGGGGGTTGCTTGGAGCAGTTCAGACAGAAACAGTAATACGACATTAAAGCGGTTTGTTTTTCTTAATTTTCTCTTCTTAATTGGAATCTAATGGGTTTTCTGATTTTCTATTTACTACAAATTGCTAGCTACTCTGTTTCAATTCAGCTTCACATCGACATAATTACGACCTATTATAGAAATTACTGCAACTAAATGGCCTATAACCGCAAGTGTCACTTTTGGTAAAATTTAATAATAACCACATTTTTGCTCACACTTTGATAGGTTAACGTTAATTTTGGGTGAAACTAAAATTAAAACTTGCTACCATTTTAATTCCTGCATGATTCTGTACTAATTCAAAATTTACTATTTGCTAGGTAATATAACTAATCAATGAACGAACCAATCAGAGATGCTGATATAAATGACACACAGGAGGAGTTTTCTAGTCACACATTTTATATCGATTTCGAAATGGTAAAGTCTGAGAGTGATAATAGAAGAAAGATAAAGTCCTGTGCACTATAAGTAAACTTTTAATGAATTTACGAAACTTCGACATTTGCACAGCTGATGTTCAAATGCGAAAGAGATTAACACGTCTGGATGTCACGCACGCAAGTTGATGTTAGCTTGAATAGAAGTTAATGATAATACGGTGAGGTAAATCGCACAGATTATTTTCGTTAAACTTAAAATAAATAATAAGTAGTCTGGATATAATTCCAAGTTATAAATTCAATGACAAAACATGCACTCCGTTGGACTCTTGACCGGGGGGGTTTCGGAGGTATGGAATACCCTCCAATCATAGACAGAGTTTGAATTTACTAGAAGCTCAATTAGCACCACCCCCCCACTCGCAAGGTGGGAAATCGTTTGAAAAAGTTTGACATCGTTCCACCTATAATAATTATTATTATTCTGATTGCAAGATTCAAATTCAATTAAATACGTATAATAATTGGTTAGAAATCTCCTACTTCGTGTCATTTATAGATGCGCTACCAATAATTTATCAACGTAATACAAAATAATGGCATCTGAACGGTCACGATTCCCCCAAGAGTGGCTGAAGTACGTGAACAAATGAGACCTAAAAACGAAACTCTTCAACAATTACAAGCACTGCAACAAGTTGATACCGAAGCCCGCCGATTGTGAGTTGCGTTCTAGACTCCTTAATAAACGCAAGCACAATAAAAAAGTTTATAAATATTGACAATTATGATGTTATGGACCGAACTATTTCAATAATCACGCACGAGATAGCTAAATGCGGAAAGGGACCGTCTGTAAATCAGCAGTAATTATATAAAACCAAAGTCTTTCCTTCAGATTATAACCTACCGCAACCTGTGTCGTCATGGTAACGCAAATGTTGACAGAATTAAATTAAGGTTAAATGATATTCAGATTTAATATTGTATTGGGAGTTTTACGCTAGAGGGCAATTGAATTTCAGGTCTGTTCGTAACTCTTCTTCTAAATTGACGACAGTCACAAGCATTTGTCATAACTCATAAGTGATGTGGTTGTGCGGCCTTTGGCCTCATTGAAAGAGAAACCATACGCTTAGGCGCGCATAAGAATAATAGAAAATTATTATATTTGATTTGAATTTTTACTAAGTTCTACTGCTGTAGGCAGAGCTACTCTCAAATTGTGAGGAGGGTCTAAATTGGTAATAAAAGTTGGTTTTCGAAGGTGTGAAAACCTGTTTCGAAATAGAGGTGTGAAAGTGAACACCGACATTAGTGAGAATAAGTCTTGTTTAGATCCAGAGCCAATTTGTTACCCTACACATTACACAACCACAATATTTTTTTGTTTCTATTAATTAACTTGTGCAGGTTTTGTGATGAAATTTTGATAAACCTGCAAAAGAAGAATAATCAGTTTGAAATCCAAATTTACCGCCGAAAACAGTTACCTCCTAATTTGTGTCTTTTTTGAAAAATCTTAGGGAATTTTGGAAAAGGAGGTTATGATGATAAGATTTTCGTTCGGTTCTGCGTAGAGTTTTGCAGAAGACAGCTAGCTGAGAAGTTTGTGGCGTCGAAGTTTTGCGGATTTTTGCATTTTTCTTTGGGTCAAGTTTTGGTCCAAGGAAATCTTTTGAGCGTACGATTAGTGAATTTCCTAGTTGGGGATCTCAGAATTATTTGTTAATACGATCTTAAATTCGACGGTTTATACGCTGGATGATTTTAAAAACAGCAAGAATTAGGAGAACAAGCAGGATAATTTTCGAGGTTAGGTACCTTATAAAAAACTGTTAAATTTTGTTGTTCTATGACACAAATTCATGTAAGAAGCATCAATATTGTTTGTGGATCACTACGACTACACAAGTTTTTGGTAAAATTTAAACAAAGCAGATGTGTATGGAATAAAATTCAAGACGTACAAACATCTAATGTGTGTCGGCAGATCAACTTCAGGGTTAACTTGCGAAGGCGTGGCTAATATTCCAGGAATCCTCAAACAACAACATTGCGATTCGTTAAAGCTTTTTAAAACATTAACATTTTGTACATCTATTGATTGTGCCACACAGATAACAATTGATTTTATCAAAACACCATTCAGCAATATTTGCCATTAAATGTAATGGTGGTTTGATGCAATCGCACAAACTTACATATACGGCTATAGGACACTTTTGTAGTCCACAAAACAGGATCAAATGCTCACTCTTAAGTTCAAACTCATTAAACGATATAAATTATCCCGAGTCTTTTAATGTAATTTGAATCCAGTCTTCCCTGAGTTAGGCAGTCTCAATTAGTGCTCTCCGATAACTTTAGCTTGCTCGTGTTCGAAACATCTCAACTTATCTTAGTTTTCGATTGAGGGGCTTTATAGTTGGTTTAGAACACCAAAATATTATCATGGTATTACTTAGAACAGTGGGTTTGCGGGTATGGAATATTCGTCAGGGTTAGCGGGTCAGAAGTTATCATAACCTTTAAATATATAATCTTGGGATGTAGAATTTTTTGTTTATAAATTAATTTTGAAATGCAGGAGTTTGCAAATTTGAAAAATTTCTAAATTTAAAAGTTTTATGCGACGCCACTGGGTCGAGTAGTTTTTAATAACGAAAATATTGATAGAAAGGACTTGCACGTGAGTCCCCGAGTGGGAAGGTCGTGATTTTGGTTTTGTGAATAAAGCTTTTTGGAAAAAGTTGTATTCTCTTTGGGAAATTAAATGAAAGTAGTGAAAAATACATTGGTGTTTTTCTTTTTTAGTGAAAGAATAAGAACGACGAAGGGAATTGGATAATTTTAATTACATTAGGTAATTTAACTTTACGAATCAAATTTTGTATTGGAGTATCGAAAGTCGTACGATAACACCTGTGAAGAAGATTATAATTCCAACTGAGCTGAGCTTGGAAATGATAGGAAATAATTCAGCCATTTTTTAATATTTTTTCGAAAAAGTTTAATTTATTTCATTTTTGAAAAAACTGTTATACGGGCGAATTATAAGACTTCTACAATATTGCGGAGATAATTGACCAAACGGGGGATCTGCTACAACAATCAAAACATAAGTAATCCTGTGCATATCTCCAATAATGGCAAAGAGAGGATGAGCCAATCACATAAAGGGTTCATAATTACTTGTGATTTAGAAAAGCTAATACAAAAATAGAAGAAGCTTTTTGTTATGAGGTGTCCTTTTGAAAGGCTTCGCCATCGAGGACATGCTTTCATTGCAACGAATAACATGTTTCCATAAATCCAAAAATGACCAGATGTGAGTGAAGGTCAAAACCAAGTGTCTTTGGATAAAAGGAATTAAGTTGTATATAAAATTTGTAATTTGTTTAATTATTTATTTGTGTATTGACAAACGTAACCAAGGTATCCCTGGAGATGGTTGTTGGACAGCGGAAATTTCGAAAATAAATAGGAGGCAGTTATTTAAGGAATCACGAGATTGCCAGGACAAAGAAAAACAAAGAGAGGAAAAAATAATAAATAAAAAAAAGTTAGTAACCGTTTGGCTCCCGAAGTAAAAAGTGGGTGTTAAAAAAAAGCCGTGACCGGAAAGACGGGATACCTTGGTAAATTGTTTTATCGTTTTATTTATTTCTGTATTGAACGTTTATTTTGGAACGAATTATTATAAATATTATTCTATTATAAAATTTATATTGTTATCTAATGACTTCTCGTCATTATCTACAAACGCTGAACTTTTGTTTACCTTGGATCAGAAGGACAAAATCTTGGTGGTTCTTCTGGAGGTTTCTGCAGCTTCGAGAAGCCGATTGTTTGATTGTAGTCGGAAATTTAATAAGATAACAAGTGAACAGTATAATTTAAGTAGAGAAAATTCACGGTGAGTATATGCGGTGTGTTAGTAGTAAAAAACATTAACATCGCAATATAGTCGGTTTGAATAGTAGTCGTCCTAGCTTCGACTCTATCCTCGGAAACCCTAAGCGATATGAGTTTGGAGGATATCTAGATCCTTTACAAAGAAGAAGTATCGGTAAAAACTACATCAGTACTTTCAGGTGTCAGCAACCCTAGCCCACTTTCTGGTTATAAATTCTAAAGAAGAATTTAGACAACACATACATGGTAGGAAACCATCGTAACCACGTAATCGGTGAACTTTTTATGTTAACCTGGAAAATGATTTAGCCTCCGTAGGAAAGCTCATCAGCTGCACCACCAGCTATCCGAAAAAAATAAGCCGTAAGCACAAAAGTTTGTTAATTAATGGTAAATCAATATCATGTATTTATTGAAGTAAAATCAAATTGTATAATTGCTTTGAAATGTTACCAAAGCTTATCAAACGTTCACAACAGAGCTTGCACAATCATGCACCAGCGAATTAGCAAACTTTTACGCTTGCGGCTTAATTATTTCGGCTGGTTGACCATGCGTCTGACTTGCTGCTTGTTTTACAATTTTAAATAAAACGAAATTGCAATTACCAGTATAATCACAATCCCCGTAAGTGAGGTCGAATAACGTCTTTAATCATGTTTTTAGATGGCTTACAGACGTCAGAAGCCACCTGTGTCTAGAAGTAAACTATTAAAATTACTCCAACTTTTATTAAATACGAATTTTTATTTCTTATTCGCCACAATTTTTGGGGTGTTCTGGACTAAATGTGATGAGCTGCCACCATGAACAGGTAAGTAATTCTCGTTCAGTTGATGTTTACGTCCGCGTTCGTGTATGATGCCGTTTTAAGCATAAACTACTCTTAAGTACCGGATAACAGAAGAATAGCGACTCTTTAGTATTCCACGGTACCAAAATGACAGGTCTAGCGTGACTTATTTTCATTCATAGGGTAAGAAATTGGTAAATAACGTTTGTCTGCGTTTGATGTCAACTTAAATCTGACATAAACAGGAAATGGCTCTCAACGATTCCAAATATTTATTGCAATAACAAAAGAACAAACACATAAATAAAAGCAATTTTGATAGAGAATTGAAAAGGATTACTGCAATTGCAGTTTACTATTCCGTTCGTATCTACCCCAGCGTTGTTCTACATTTAATTACCGACTTTGTTAACTTCAGCAAAGGGATATTGGATCCCAGCTAGACCACTGGTATTTAAATGTAAAGCTAATAGTAAAACTCGACATTAGAAAATACTTTAGTGTATCCTATAAACTCAGACTTTCTAAAGTTAAACCTTTGATTAGCAAATATCACGATTTGTATTCGAAATCAGCTATTCTGACGATGTCGTACTTGGACGAAATTTTATAAACTTTTTCGCTTACCTCAACACTAAGCCAATTTGTAACTCGGCTGGTAAACCGGCCGTAAAAGATGATAATAGTTCGTCAATGCAGCAGTCCGCTTGATTATGCTCCTGAAATTGAACAAAAATTAGTTTTGCTTGTATTTAATTTATTTCTCCGCAAGTTAAATCGATTCCCAATAAGTATGAAACACGTGTCCTAGATTCGCTAAAAAAAAACTGGAGGCAGAGTTTATCACGGAACTCATTTTGCGAGAATAATAGCATAATAATTTTTAAAAAAATCCACGCGATAACCAACGAAGAGAATCAAACAATCAGATCCTAAAGCCGACCCTGTCGTTTATCTACGTTGGCACTGTCATTTAATAAATTAAATTTACGATGTTCGTGTGGACATAAAGAATTTTATATCGTATATCTTATTAACAAACTTATTGTTTTCTATACCGAAAAAATTCTCATTTCAAACCGACTTTCTTTTTTCCCTTTTTGGCAAAATTATGACAAAATTAATTTACTAACCGTTTTCATATTTCTCGTTACTTCGAGCACTTCAAGGATGTAATTAAGGTGCAAAAACTGTAGAAGTCGTGCCAAAAAAGAAAAAGAAAAGAAGAAGCTACTCAACTTTGAAAATTTCATCTATTAGTTTTTATTGGAATCAATTTTTACGATTGGAGTTTCAAATTTATCATAAGTTATGGAATAAAGTTTTGTAAAATGTGTCAAGCTTTTATTAGAAAAAGTTTTATTGGATTTTTTAACAAAATCTACTAAATTAAATTAAGAAAGCGTACTTAATCGATTTCAGTACAAATAAACTTTACCGTTCGCTCAATTTCCCTACGCAGTTTTATTGTCTTTCAGTTCCCTTCTGTAAATTTAAATTCGGGAAATCGTCACGAATTTCATCAAAAGCGAAACCGCAAGTTGTGTGCGGTTTATACGCAAGTAATTTAGAATTTCATTTAGTGGAACAGTAGAAGTGGAAAATTAAAATTGAATAATCAAAATTTTCACTGTATGAGCTGCAGAATTTTAAATGTTTTGCCTGGCGTCCCTTCGACAATTATCTTATATATTGCAGCATTCTGCAACTCTAATAATCCATACAGAAAAATTCTTTGTGGTCTTAATATTTAATCCACGGCCTGTTTTTGTGGTAGTTATCGTACGTGACTTTTTGTCTCTCGACGACGTGAACGCTGAAGTCACTTGGTGATTAAAAGTTCAGCGTGAAGTTTTTCCTTAAACTGTTTAAGTATTTACGCAATTACAAGCCAAACATCCAAATTTCCTTTTCCCTTAACGACATCAAAATGGGTTCACAATGAACGATTAATTAGCAGGCTTAACTTTTGTTTTCGAAGCTTCTGATAATTTTTAGTCGTGGCTCACAAAGCAAATTAAATCGATAAAACTTCAAGCTGCTTAAAAATGTTAATCTTCGAAAATTCGTACGAATAAAGAAGAAAAGTTGATGAGAATAAAAATGTCATAGTATATTCATGAGAACATAAAGAAAAGCCGCTTAATCAATTATGCGGGTTTGTATTACAATTTTTCTAATAAAATTTTCATTTCAATGTTTGTGAAAAAGTACGGGTAGAACATTCGCGGCATCGGCATAGAAATTGTAAAATTTTTGTCCAGCTGGAACAACTTTAAACAAAACAGTTCATAAAAGCTGAGATGGGAAAAATTCATTGACCTTTCAAAATTTCGCAACATAACAATAATCAAACGGTCATAACTTTTAATACAACGTATCGATTTTCTTTTTTGCGATCTTATTGATAAGACTATTACATAGTCTAAAACTTTTGTTCAAATATATGCTTCTATAAAACGCATAGTTTTTGAGTTATTGCTTGTTGAATTTGAGAAAGTTTGGAAATATTCCAAAAATTATAATCTTTCGACTTTAGTTTTGCTTCTGAGTTTTAGGAACGCGATAAATAAATAATTTATGTTAAAATTTCGCTTCGTTAATTAATGATGTTTTAAATAGTTAAAATGATGTTATTTGGCAGGTTATAGTTTTTCAACCATTCACAATCAAAACAGCTAAACGATGAAAAATTAGAAGAGATAAAACAAATAACCTGGAAAGATTCCATGCTGCTACCTAACAATAAAATTTTTGCTTGTTCTGAAAATGTATCTAGTATTTTAAGAATGGTCGATTGGACAGAGATACACCACTATAACATTGTAATGTCACTATTGTTAGTTCCATTTTAACATCAACAAGAATTAAATTTACTAGGCATAAATTTACATTTTTATTTATAATAAATTAAACTACCATTTGATCGTTCAGATTAATTGTTCGTTTTACTTGCTATTGTTATGTATTTGTGATTGTGTTTAAGGAGGTTATAGTGTTTAATAAATACTTCATTAATACTGTAACAATTTTCAGCAGTTAATTGAAATGTTATCGCATAAGACGCAGGGCGACCCTGTAGCCGCCCACAAACATCATCAAGTGGGTCATCGAGGCAGTAACGAAAATTTTAGAGTTGTAACTTATAAAATGGCAATTTGAAGACTTTTTGAGTTTTTGTGTTTGTCAGAATGGTATGACAAGAACGCCCTCTCCCAATATGGTTTCAGAGCGGAGCATACACTAAATTTTAAGGCTCCAAGTAAATTTTAGTATTTCGATTAATGCTAATCATCGCATTAGTGTCTTTTAGTGTTAGAAGAGGTGGTTTGACTGCTGAGAGCTAGAAAACTATTTTAAATTTCATCTACAAGCAAGACGTCATTTTTGATGAGGTGTTGTTTCTTGTAAATTTGTAAGTAAGACGAAAAATTTATCCTTTTTAAAATTAGAAATATTTCCTTTTCAACGAATTTGTTTCTCTTTAATTTTATGTGTGTGAGCTAGATCCGAGGTAAACAAGTTTCTACTGCTGCTATTATGAAGTATTTCACCCCATAATTTTTATTCTATTTTGCATCGGGATAGTAGAGTACAATATATTAAGGTCGCTCAAGTAGTTACAAAAGCGAATGTTTTTAAGCCCTTCCACCACCTGCTTGTGGAGAAAAAATCACCCATCAATATTAATGAGCTTTCGTACATATAATAAATTAATATGATCCACTACACCAAAAATGCAGTTTTTAAATGTTTTTCATTACTATTTCGAATAATTGTGTAAATTCGTTTAAGCGGAGGGGGGAGATAATTCGCCAATTTAAATGGGTATTCAAATACTAAGCCTATTTTTCCCACATCGCGAGTGGGAAATGCTTATTCAAATTTTATATAATTTTAGCAAACCTAAACTATTATGTCTGTACTTGGGGGGGTATTCCATACCCCCAAACCCCCCGGACACAAATGTCAACATAGTGTACAATTTGTAAATATGTACTCAGTTAACTTTGTCATTTAAATCTTATTAAAAATTATCTAAATAGAGTGAGGAACTATCCAGGAAACCATGGTTATTGGGTCTCAAATTATATGCGTGTGCCTATTGGTTGTAAACTTGTTTTAAAATAATAAACTTTTGTCGCTGGCCCCCACCAAATCGAATTTTGGGGTAAATTTGGTGTCAAACGTTAGAGCCTAAATGGGCTTCCAGATTTTTCGCTTGAGCATCAACTCAAGGGGGGGCTGTAGACACATTATCCCCCTCTAGTCGAATTTTGGGATGTACTTAGTGTCAAACGTTAGAGCTTCGTTAGAGTCTAATCAGCTACAATTTTTTTCGTTTGAGCCTTAACCGTCGCGGAGTTATTCACGAAATCTTGGGGGGGGGGCTGTAGTCATGATTTTCTATTTTCGCTATTTTTACGAATTTTTGGATGAAATTGGTATCAAACTTTAGAGATTCGTTAGAGCCTAAATGAGCTTTCATTATTAGTTTAGGATTAGTTTTTCTTACTAGAACAAAAATTTTAATCTGATCAAATAGAATAAAACTCGAGGATTATCGTACAAAACTTGCTCGGATGACTCGAAAATTTTATATACCCGTAACTTATTAGTAAAAAATGAAATTAAGATGTTGGAAATGGCAGATCATTTTTAGGCTCTCACGAAGCTCTAAGGTTTGACACCACATTCAACTCAAAATTCGACTTGGGGGGGCAACGTTTCTACAACCCCCCCCCCCCCGAAACATTTTTGCGAATATCTTCGCGACGGTTGAGGCTGAAACGAAAAAATGGAAGCTCGTTTAGGCTCTAACGAAGCTCTAACTATTGACACCAAATTCACCCCAAAATTCGATTGGGGGGGGGGAGCGACATGCACCTTATAACATGACTCCAAATAATTTGTTTAGAAACCAAGTAAAGCATAAAATGAAGGATAAATAAACAGTTTTGTAGTATATTACATCAAAATCTAACCTTTAAAACAGGAAGAAAAAAATGGAAAGGCATATCTGTACCCCCCGGCCCCCAAATGATTCACGAATAACTCCATGGTGGTTGAAGCTCAAACAAAAAATAAAAGTTTATTGCAGCTCAAATGTTCGACACCAATTTATCCAAAAATCAACTTGGGGGATATCATATCTACCCCTTCATTCAAAGTAATGGCATATATTTCGCAGATTCTAAAAATTTACAATAATAATTATTGTAATGAAACATCAAAATTTCTTGATATTGTGAAGGTACTTCTTCTATATCGGCTAATAAAGTGTGTGCACGAAATAACTTGGTCGAACAAAGATTATTACAGTTAATTTATATTAATTAAGATTTAATTCAAATATATCACAAAAGTAAGCCCATTTAAGATGCTTTTAGTATTTTTTAAGAAAATTTCAATTAATTTTTGTCTACGCGCATTTTCGGTACTTGGAGTCCGAGTCCTTGCATCAAGCGTTGCACACCAGCTTCCGTGACTGTATCAACTGCCTTACACCATTTTTGCTTAAAGTTTTGCTCATTTTACATACTCCCTTTTGTCTTCAACAACTTCCATTTGAAAATTGCCCAATATGTTTCAATAGGCCTAAGCTGTGGACAATTTGGTGGATTGACCTTCCTGTTCAGGATTGTGACACTTTTCTGACCATACCATTCCATGGCTAATTTTCCGTAATGACAAGTGACTAATTCTAGCCAAAAAAGCACTGAACCTTTGTACAATTAAATGAAAGGTAGTAATAATTTTTTTAGGCATTTTTCGACACAGATTTTTTTGCTAACAGGCCCTGTTGACTAGAAAATTCCGCTCTTAAAATCGTATGTGCATATTGCTTGCCAAATCAAATATTTTTTCGAAAATTTTCCAAATTTTTTTTCTTGAAATTTCTCAGGTCAATCCATCTTTCTTTGCTGTGTGAAATTTCTGTCCTGGAATTTGATTGAAGTCAGCTTTTACCTAAGTCTCATCGTCCATGACAATGCAGTCAAAATTGTGAATCACATTATCATGCAGTTTCCGTGCTCGAGTTTTTGCAGTTTTTTATTATTTATCATTACGATTTTGGGCAACATATACTTTGTAAGACTGTAAACCAGCTTGTTTGCGTACTTTTTGCACATATGAAGATGACATTTTAACTTTCTTATGACATCTCTCGCACAGAGCCCAGGATTGTGTTTTAAAGCTGTGATCACGGACTTGGCGTTTTTTTAGCGACACAAATAATTTTTTTACCAATTTCTTTTTTTTAATATATTGAGCAAGATTCATTAAACTTTTGAAAAGCACTTGTGACAGTGGATTTTGAGATTTTAAGACATTTTGCAATGCCATTATGTGACGAGTTAGGACTTTCTTGATTTTTGCGCAGAACTGATTCACGAACGAAAACTTTGAATCAAATTCATTTTCGTTCAGTTTTGTTTTGATTCCTACTATATGATATCGTTATGTCTACAACAATATGGCGTTAATTTAGTCTTTTTAAAATAATTTTATTAATACTATAGCAAAAGTTACACGGGTGTTTCTCCGACCAAGTTATTTCGTGCACACACTTTATTTGCTCATGCTTATATGTTTGTTGAAATACGACAATATTATTTGGACACTACAAATAAAATAACACACACTTGATAATGAAGTGGCTTATCCCTTCGAAACAATATTGTCGTATTTCTATAAATACATAATCATGAGCAAATATTAGCAGATATTATAATATCAAGAAAATTTGATATTTAATTCATCATGCTCAGCACAAAATTAAATTATTAAATTATAGAATTAAATTAAAAATAAAAATTTTTACATGACAAATTTTTGTGGTCTATGGAGAAATTTCAAAAAGTGAAAGTACCACTTCAAAGTAATAAACTCATGGGCGTAAATCAGCAAAGGACTAAGGTGGCTTAGCCCAACCTAGAAAACGAAAAAACATTTCTAAATGCTATAAAATTAATAGATTAATTTCCTCATGAACGGAGAGGTGTCTGGAATACCCCCCTCCCCGCGCTGTAAGTAACTAGACCAATTTTTAAGAATTGAATTTGAGTGGTTATTAATTTTGTAAAGTCGTTTTGATATGTTTCAGTTTAGCTCTTTCCTTTTTGAAGTTTATTTTTCGGAACCGGGGGGTCTGGTAAACAACCAGGTAACTTATTTTCAAGAATTAAGTTTAGGTGAACATCAATTTTGAAAAGGCGTTTTGATGTTACCTCTTAGCATTTACAGTTTTTCAATTTTTTTTTGGAACGGGGGGGTACTAAAATTTTCCTTATTGTCTGTTGCTAAAAGAATTTTTCTCGATCCTAGAAGGTATAGAGAATCCCCTGGATTAAAACCAATAAATTTAAATTTTATTCGCGACGCCATTCAATAAGTGTCTGTAACTGCCCCTAAAACTTTTGGAAAAAGTTGATATTGTGAACCACGAGATCCAAAAGTAATTTTGTCAGTGATGCATGGGATCCAAAATTGTGAGTTTAATAATCTGCAAAGACATAAAGGTTGGCGACCGCTGATTTAAACTATATTGTGGTGTTTCAAACCAATAAAGGACCCAGGGTTGGACATTGCAGTCAAAAAGGGGTGTTAAATGCAGCACCGTTTTCGGTGAGAATGAATCTTGTGAGAATCGAATGCCAATTTGGTACATCACACTTTCACAGTACAAAATTTTTTATATTTCGTTTAAGTGATATTATTTATGTGTGCGCTGTAATAAGTTTTAATAAACCTGAAAAAGAAGATTAATCAGTTTGAAATTCAAATTCACTGCCAAAAAACAGTTACCTCCGAATTTGTGTCGAATTTGGAAAATTATGAGAAATTTAGATTTTTGGTGTAGGAGGTTATGAAAATAGAAGACTTCCTGCAACGACCTGAAAGACGATGGGTGCTTGATTTTAGGGTCCGCGTTTTGCGAATCTTGCGGTTTTATTTGGGAAAAATGTTGGTACAAAGACTTCCTAAGAGAAATTGAGTAGTATTCCTGGAGCAGAAACTCAATATGCATGGGGGTAGCATAACTAAGTCGGAGTTAACTTACAAGGGCGGAGCTAAGATTCCAGTGCATGTCAAACAACTTTTTTTTGTTAGTGAAAAATCTTTATTTTAACATTTGCCACACATATTACATTTAGGGGTATCGAAATACCATTAAGAAAACTTGACTATAATGTAATGGTGGTTTGATGTGCTTACACACATTTACACAAGCGGCAAGAGGACGATTTTGTAGTCCAAAAAACGGAATTGTATTCTCACTGCTTATTACAATTTCATTAAACATAATAATCACACCTGAGCCTTTTATTACGAGTTTGAACCCAAACTCTGAGGAAGATTTTCAAATAAATGCTCTCTGACAATAAAGCTGTCTGCGCACATTAGTTTGTTTGTGTTTAAAACACTACAATACTATATTAATTTTTCATGGCGGTTAAAATGTTAAAATTAAAAGTTGCCTTTTATAACATTGGAATAAATAATTTGAAAAATTAAGGGATAGTAATTTGTAACCCTAAATAGGGAGAATTAAATACAGTAAGATTAGATAAATGAAAATTTAAGAAAATAAAATTAAAGAAAAACAAACTGGAAATAATTAGAGTAAAATAATGTGTGGGAGTTTTTCACCCTAAATATTTCATATAATAGGAATGAATGCAAAAAATATAAAAGCTACGCAGATTTTACGGTAATTAAACCGCAATTTTTGTAACCGCACTGATCGTAAAAACAAATATTTTTAATTTTTAGTGATGTGCATGAATGAATGAAAGTTTTTGCTAAGGTAGAAAAAGAGTTAATGTCCCGGCCAAAAATAAATGGTCATATGTTATGTTAGAATCAAGGAGAGAAGATAGAACGAATTATAAAAGTAATTGTCGCTTCGTCTTCTTGAAATCACATACCCGTCTAATCAATTCTGGTTTAAAAAATTTTGGGTTACATTTTTAGAAAACAAAGGTGAAAATTTTGTGAAAATTTCAATTTTCAAAGTTATATTAGATTCTACTTTCGAGTTTCAGACAATTGAAAGCGCTAAAGCAGTGCATTTCCGATATCGAGTTTAAAAAATTGCAACCGGATAACTTTTAAAAAAGTTATTGGAATTTAAGTGAAAAATGTACTACTATCATTTCAGAAACAAAGATAATTGAAATTATCATCGTATCACTTCAATTAATTATATTGCAGATATCCGTACTTTTATAATAATTACTTTATTGCTTTCTAAATTTGTTTACAGCTTAATTGTAGGAATACGAAAGACGTAATAAACCGATTGTGGAACGCAATTGGGACAAATTTAAAATTAAGTCTGCTAAGAGGCAGAGATTTGAATAACGAAACCGTAGCAGTCGTGGAAAGTATTTGCTATCGGGATTTCTCCGCTTATCAATGAGGCTATTTAACATTTCAATCGAAATTTTCTTTCCAACTTATGTGCTTAAATATTGGATTATTCGATCGATGAGCCAGTCCGGCCCTGTTTAATATTAAACTTACCGGTCAAAACTTACTATGCTACAAATCGATTCTCTGCTTTGGGTTTTAACCTCGGTTAACAATTTTCGGGTATTAGTTATTGGCGAACCAGAATCTTTGTACATATCTATAATTGGGAACATATAACAGCCCAGCCTGGCTTTTATTGGATTGTGATCGTGACACCCAAATTAACAGGTTTAATAATTTCTCTTATCGAGTAATCAAACTAAAAGGGTTAACCACCAGACGGATTTCGTCCTTACTCAACGTTTTTTGTTGCTGTTTCTATTTATAATCTTTCATCAGTTTGTTAATTTTAGGGTTTGTGATAATTACAAGTTAAAACTAAAAGCTTTTATTGAACGTCGATCTATAAATAAAAAAAAATTTAACACGACTCACAAACGCAAAATTATCGACTAACCAAGTGTGTAATGTCGTTTTGAAACTTTTATTTTACTCTGCAAGTTTTGTAACTATTTAAAACCGATGTAATTTTATTCTTAAAACTTGACATTTTTTCCTTCAATTTTCAACACTTGAGTAGTTCTACATCCGAACGGTTAAATTTTATTGCTTGTTCCAAGGGTTCGCCGAGTTTGCGTTCACCAAAAGTTTCTCTTTAATCAATTGGCTTCGGAGACTTCACTGAAAAATTAATTTGAAAAATTTCTGCCGTCTTATCTCGACGTTTTTTTTTAACAAATTGTGACTCCCGCCATAATCGAGTTAAGGAAATAGCCGGAATATTGACCTAGCCAGAGTAAATAAAAGAAAATATGTCTTGGAAAATGAAATCCTTGTAATCCCACAAGGCATATCTCTTACGCAGAATAGTAATTATTGCTTCAAACGCATGTAGCCCCTTGACATCTAAGTACTTGCACGTAGCTACGCAAATATGCAATAATAATTATTAATGCACGGCATAATATTGGTCAAGGATTATTTATGTATGTATACAAAAAAATTTTAATTATAAGAATTTCTTTTTATGAAAATAAATAGAACACTCTTTAACATAAAAGCGAAGAGTAGCAAGTAATTTGAAAATGGAAATACTGCATCGCATCTTCAACAGTTTTTAAAATAGTAGCGTTTAATAACGGTAAAAGAGTCCTTTTGTTAAACGTAGCATTTTTTATTTCTACAAAAGCTTTTCGAGACATCAATAAATTACAGGAGAGCTTTTCCTGTAAAGGCATGCGATATCAAGGTTGGATGGTACGAACTGTCGTTCCTAGAGGCGTTTGCATCGACCCACAATTATCATGTCAAAGGACGTTTGCAGAAGCTTTCATAAACTAGGATTAAGAATTTTAATGAATGAGAGCAGCTACATCACCAAATACAAGCTTTTTGTATGATTTTTCTTTTATATTTCAAAATTTCATTTTAAGTTCCTTCTCTTATTGTTAAAATCATTTTCCTAATTACTAAATTTCGCAGGAACTGAGAAATTAGTTATCCTAATTAAACCTGACATTATCTACACGCATTATTTATTACAAGAGATAAAAGTATCAAACTTCTATTATTAGCTGTGATTCGCAAAACTGAATCTCAAGTTTAATAAACGGACGACATTACCCTAATTTATTAAATTAGGTAGGCATAATTAATTTTTTGATTAATAACTTTGATCATCAAAATTATGTAAGCTCTTTAAACTTTTGCTCAAGGTGGATGTAATCATTCAACCAAATCTCATAAATAAATGCATATACCTATAGTTAGTCACCTAGTTAAATAAATCGACTTCACCCTGTACATTTTTTACGAACAACGTAAAAGTAAACTTCGTTGATTTTCCAAAAAGGAATCGAAAGGATTGAAATTATATCTGCCAGAATATAATAAAAGTGGTGAGTTGATTTACAATTGCTGAATAAATATTTGAGGATTCTTTATCAACTTTGAAAGTTTTATATCGTTACTTCCTTGTGCTGGGGGGTACCCAGCAGTGTATTCCTGGTAGGAATACCCCCCAGACCCCCCGGTTTCACGTCCATTTCAAGGGAATAAATTTATTTTAGTTTAACAATGTTTTTAATTGCATAAATAAATATTTAAATTAAACGTACCCGTAGCAAGCGGTTTAATTTGCACTGCACCCTACCCCGTTCAAATAACAGATTTAGGGCCAGTTCCACTATCTCTGATTAAATTGTTGGTTAACTAATCACGGTTAGAAATATTTAAGTTAGAAATATTTAACCGTGATTAACTTCAAACTGTTCTGATTAACTGATTGATAGTTGTTGATAGTCACATGAAAGTTGTAGTGGGTAGTACTACTGCTTAACATTCTCGAATTTTACCGAGATATGACCAAGGTGCGCCGGGAGTTAACCGTGATTAAATTCGACAAAGCGGTAAACATCGACTGATTAGTTTGGGGGCTGATTAGCTTGCTTTAATCATGGTTAAAAAGGTGGTAGGCCAGTCTTTTCTTCTTAACCCTTAAACGTCACCGTGGGGTCTCAGAGACCCCAAACGCTATATAAGATAATGTAAATAAAAATTATCAGTGACGTTCCAGAGTTAGTCGTGATTAACTCGAACTAACCGTGATTAAACTGCTTAACTAGAGTTGGTGGAACTGGCCCTTATTTTAATAAAAATCATATAAAACATCGTTACACCAAAACAAATTTATTCTCCTGAAATGGGCATGAAACCAGTAGGTCTGGGTAGTAAGGAAAGGAACACAACAACGCGGATCTTTCTTTTAACGGTGCCCTCATTTAAAAAAAATCGTTTCCTAACACTAACCTAAGCTCGAACGATGGATTCCCGTTGTCGAGTCATCCAGTGCCGAGTTGTCCGTTTTCGGCTTGCACAGGCACTTTTTACCTATGTTTAACAATTTTTTTACTTTACATTGCCTCACACACACTGGTGATTACACCACTGGTTAAAGGAGTATATTACGTACGTATGTATGGTGAGGCAATGGCAAAAAATTGAAGAGAAAAAGAGGATATGTACATTTGTTTTAATTTTTGAATTAAGCCAGGAATCATTTAATTCCACCTCACACGAAAGTGCCGCATACAATTTGTTTATCTTTCGCATCTGGTTTCCTTTCGAAGTATTTTTCGTTACTAACTGCGATGGATTTTTAGTAGAAAATCCAGGTATAGCTATAGTAATATGGTAATTGCCAACGGAATGGAAAACACTGCTATGTCATAATTTTATCAGACATATTTTATTGCGTCTTGTGGTATCAGGACGGAATGGTTAACACTGAAAGTTCTCGTTCGTTAGTCAATCCGCGACTTGTTTCATCTCCTTTTTGAATGACAGGATAGTCGTGGAGCTTTTCTCAACTTTCCCCAAAAATAACCTTCGATTTCCAGGTTCTCTTCTTGTAGTAGTTGTGGTTTTAGCTCAACTCACTATTCCATTTCTAGTATTTGAGACTGTCATCATGGAAACCAACCAACATCGATATTTTTAGGATCAATTATTTACGAGATTTTGACACATGCTATATTTCATTTGAATGAATGGGACGTAACTCTTCCTTTAGTTAACAGTATGCAGGGGAGTATGCAAAGGGCATTTGAACCCTTCACAATGCTTCTAAATAATTTGTTAAAAAAAAAATTCCTCCGTCCCAAGCAATATTTCAATCCTGCCAAACCTGAGCCAGGTCTGAGTCAGGCTTGGCAAGGAAGTGTTGATTTTGCAGGCAATTACTAGGATTGAAATTTTACTTGGGATGTCATCTAATAATATAAACCAAGCAAAAACAAGTTTAACAATCTAAAGCAAGTTTGCTACTTTACCAATAGACGCACACATCTGGTTTTTCGCATTCCCAGTGACAAAAGGCGAAAGCCAAACAACCATATCAATGATAATATCTGGGTGATCCATTCTATTTAAATACATTTAAAAATTGTATAACATTTGACCTCCTAACCTGGGGGGGGGGGTTATTCCATAATATACTACTTTGCTGGAATTTGTAACTGGGTGGTTTGGAGAGTATGGATTTCCGCCAAGTGTAAACGGAGTTAAGGGGTTTACATTTGTTTAGGTTATTTTGGGGACTGCACGCTATACCAGTACAGGAGATTTTAAATTTATTAATAGAAACTCAAAGAAGTTTGATAAAAAAAACATTAAAATTAAACGTTTAAGGTGAGGATGAATGTCAAATATCAATTACTTTAGCCAATAATCAAGTTTATACAATTTTCACGCAAATGTAGTCCTTATTAGCACCATTCTGTTGTCGGTACTTGTGTTTTAAACTAGTCTTAGCTTTGGCCCATGACAAGTGGATGTCGATCAAACCATCCTTTTCAAGCGCAACTCGATCCGTCGAGGTTAGGAGTCACGGTTAGTAAACGCTTTCACAGCGCAAACCGTCTTCTTCTAGGCGCCTGCGGCGTCTCCTTGCCTTTACCTTCGACACTACGTTTTTTGGGGACCATTGCATCTGTGCTCTCGTTTATTTCAACCATTAATATTAATTATTCTTTACTCGATTGCGATCCACATGCGATGAAAGGCCTCTAGAAGCTTGATTCCAACTTATGTCCTGTAATACGACAGACTGTAACGAATTTTTGCAATTTGTTACGTGGTACCACATATAACATACGTTGGACGATTGTATTCGGTTCCAATTTATACTGTGAGAAGTGACGATTTTTTTACGTAATTATTGCTGGCGTTTTGATGCGAATTTGGCTTCTGTAACCCATCTATTGAACAGAAGAGATAAGGATCACTTGTGTTAGTGCAACTACTACGAGTTTAATTATTTTGTTGTTCTTTGGATGGTCCAGCGTCGTCTGACAGCACCAGCGTCATCTCTCCAGTGTTTACATTGCAATTGTTGGAGATTGTGAAAGCACCGCTCAAATTCTAGTTCAATTAAAGTACGTTAAGCATCATTTGTGTTTTCTTGAATTCCCTAGTTACCTGTTTTTTTTCAGAATTCACGCCCTACACCGTAGTATTATCGAGAGCTGATCTAATTACATCGTGGCAAACAAACTGGAGAGGTTCGCTCCGGATTGTTACAGACTATGGTCTCTGGTTGGGTTAACCTTCTCATTAGGGATTGCGATCCAGAGGGTAGTTTTTGTTACAAGACGTTATTATGTTTATGTATATGGAAAGTGGAACGACCATTGGTGAGATGTTTACAATGCCTCACCGCGGGCTAAGGTTAGTTTTCTTCAAGAAGATGCACTGTGTATGTGTTGAGGAAGTAATTTTTCCACAGTACACTACCTGCCTTAGCCCTCTTGATGCATGTGCGTCGCTTTTACATTTCTTTTCTAATGCTCGGAATTAGTCGGAAACTCAACTGCGAAGTTTAAAATGAAGATGAAGGAGGTAAGGGAGCTTCGCTTCCAATATAGTCCATGAATGAAGTGATGCTATGAATAGTGGAACTCAATGCCCTAGGGCAGACCTAGATCAGTTCTACTCAAGACGTTGCAGTGTGAATGCAAATGTGGAAGTAATTTTCACAGTTTATGCCTACTTTCTGGTTCTTCCAATTTTACGACTCTACGTTGCCGGGGATTGAGGCACTCGCGCCGTTATTTTACTGGAAAAACTCATAACATTGCTTTACTGATACAATCGTTCAGAACTCGAAATCATCGCGTGTGATAACTTGCAACGCTCACTTGGCTTAAGTATACCTTAAACTTTTCGAAAGCGATGTTCTTTCAGAGACGAAGAAAGTCAAGAAGCTTGGCTCTCACAAATCTCCGAAAATGATGAAAAGATGCTGTGCTATGGAAAGTGGAGGGGTTACATTAGTTCATGTTTATTATCCCAAACCCTACGTTCTTGATACCACAACTTTATATTTATCTGCAACGATTGCGATTAAATAAAATCAATGATAAAATATGCATTATTTTGGTGTTTGGCATCCGGGGGTTTGGGGGTATGGAATACCATCCTAGTATAGACGAAGATAGGGCTTTGCCTCCTTCCACCACCTTTTACGATCATATCGATTCTTTACTACTGACATTATTTTTGGATAATTTCTATTAATATATTTTTGAAAAAGTTGAATGGTGTAACAAATTTTTGCACTTCGTTAAGTGGTACTCAATATGAATGCATTTTGTTGGCAGATGGTTGCGTGAACCTGTAAACAATTCGGATAATGACTTTGATTTAGAAATTCATGCACTAGGGGCCCTATGAGTTTTATTGGTTTGCCAAATCCAATCACCAAAATAATATTACGTGTATCCTATACCTGACTTTGGAATCAAGTGTCATGTGTCTGTTTATAATTTGTTTCTTACTTTTGTTTATAAAAAATACAGCCAAAATTTCCTATTTTAATTTCAAAATTTATGCCGGACAATCACCCAAGTCGTAACGTAGAAGGAACTTGCTACTCCGCTCTCGTGACTCACGGGGAAATCCCTAGCTAACCCTGTCGAATAGATGAACTTTCGATGTAATGACATAAATTTGAAGTAATTTTCAGAATATCTGTGGACTTTCAATTACTGTCAGAATGAGTTTATCCCCAACTAAAATTGCATAACAAAGAACCAAAGCTTTCGAATGCTTTTAAAATTGCTTTAGTGGAGTGCTTATTTTTATTTATAAAATCTAATACTACAAAGAAATAAGCCGGAAAAGTAAGAAGTGACGTTATAGTATTATTTGTTACAATAATTTTAATTTACTTTACCCGAATTTGACATAAATCAGTGTCATGAACGTTTTGCTGTGCAATAAACAGGAAATGCAATTCCTCTGGCAGGAAGAGAAATCTTTCAGTTGAAGTGGTTATGTCTGTATAATTGTAACAAATAATTATCAGCTATAATATAACAAGTGCTATGATTATCGTCAATGATATTAAAAGTTTCTTATTTTTGCTGACCCCATTTAGTATTTATTACAAAATGATTAATTTTAGTGTCTTATGTCTGTCCAACGGTTAGCATTGAATTTTTTAGGGTTTCAAAAATATTAGTAGGTTTTTCAATTCAACTGTCAGATTTGACAAACAAATAATTATCGTTACTTTTGTACCACCCTGTTGTGTTCGTTAATTCTTTTGGTAGGTACGATTTTAGTTATTTTGAAAGTAGCTAAATTTTTATCAAGTACTAGGTACTTATGTGACAATTACAGCTTTTTGTTTTAGCAATGTGTTGCCAGGAGGCTGGTGAAACAGAAAGTTGTTCTTTGATGTATTCCGTTTTTAAAAGAACTTCTAACTGGAGTAGGCAGGAAACTTGTGACACTTCATGATTGCACAATTTATTATTTGAAAATGAATTTCCTTACGCCTCCTTACTACGTCAAATGTATGTGTACTACTAATTTTATGGTTTTTTAATTATTTAAAAGGTAACAATATATTGTGGTGATATTTTATGTAGCCCAGGAGGAGGGTGAAATAAAATTTTAATTTTTGTCAATATTTTATTTGTGTAAAGAAAGATAGAGAATAGCAAATTTATAAATGACACTTAAAATAGGACGGGGATGAATAATTGCCCCCCAAAAATTACGTAAAAAATTTAAAAAAAGTATTGTAATCAAACATTAGTGAATTATTTCAATATTTGGTAAATTTGTTTGTTTCTCATCTACCTGAAAATGCATATTTGCAGTTCAAATGTTGGGGTTGTATATTAAATAAAAAGTTTTAATTAATGCAATTTGTTGCCAATCAATAACTTTTATTTGATTATCAATTACTTTTTGCAGATTACACCGCATAACGAGTTGCTGGTATGATTACCCGACTAATTAGCGTTAATATTTCGTTTAAAATTGTTATCACCGAGGTACTAATAACATCCATCCACAAAAAAATACCAGTAGGAATATTTATCAAATTTTATTTACAAAACTACTATTAGTTTTGTAAATTAAGCAATTAGTAATTGTTTGTAAATTTCGTAGTAATTAGTCTTGTGTCAATTTGTAAACATTGAACGTAATTTACAAACAAATTATTGGATATTGACAATGAACTACCACAACAAACAATAATACCTACTATTTGAATTATACATCTTGAGATGATTATTTTTTATTATATTTTACAAAGAAAGTTAGTAAATGTACCTACACTCGGCAATTTATTATTCAAGTAAAGTACAGGATCAACTAAAGCATAAATTATTGGGTGCGTTCCGTTTAAGTGCTTATATGTATAGCGTTTGGGTATTAGAGTTATCCTTAGAGAATAAAGGTATTGATTCTAATTAAGTTAACGTAAATCTTCGTATGTGCTAATTCTTGTTAAAAGTTTTAGTGTACTAGAAAATGTAACCATTTAACCATACCAACGAATAAATTTAAATTAAATTGTATATTATTAATTATTAGTATAATCTTCAACAAGTTAATTCCAATATAATACTTTGCTAGAAAACTCCTCCTCCGTGTCTAAGTGCACCTCTGATAGCTTAACTAATTTAATACGAACCACAAAAAGTTTATCAAAAATCATATAACAGAGTGAGGCCGAACAACTATGACCTACACGTATGGTTGCATTGCAGAGTCTGTTAATCATCAAATCTTTAAATCCAGGGAACGTCATCAAATTTGCCGTTTAAAATTTTGTGTTACGCTTGAAAATTTGCATTTTGAAAACAATTTTTAATAAAATTATTTTGCAAAAAAACAAAGAAGAAGAAAATTATTCTATTGAACCATTGATTATTATTATCGTTATTACTTTACTGCCAACCTAAAATAATTACTAACTAAGGAAGTATGAAGGTTTCAGTTAAGGTTTTGAGCCTTTTTAAATAAGTTTAATCATTGCTAATTTATTGTATTTTAAATATTTTTATTTTAAGTTTTTAACCCTGTTACCGAATAAAAAACAACATATATCACCCGGTGGGGTACCCGGGTACCTCTTATTGAAAATCGCATATTATTTATTGACTTAAAAACGGATGATTTTATTGAAAACAAGTGATTTATATTTTATAATGCAAGTGATAATACCTACAAGACACTAACAATCTCGAAAAAAGCACTAAAAATCATAAATTCGCAAAAATTATGTCGGGGTACCCGGGTACCCCATGCGGGTGGCATATAAACATTCCTTACCCTCCTCGACACCAGGGTCTCTGCGCAGGCGTCAAAAAACATGTTTCGATTGGCTGTAAATTGCGCCAGCGCTCTAGGTACTTGTCAGAACTTAGCATTTTTATTAGGACCAAAAATACTAGGACAGAGTTTTTAATTAATTTAACGACGTTGAATCCGATTGGAGGGTGGTTGTCTTGTCAAAACTGACTTCCGCGCCGCTCCGCTCCGGACGGTTTAGAGCGCCTCAAGACGTAAAAAATTAACACGGACTGAGTACAGAATGTCCAATAAGGTCGAAAATTGAGCGAAAATTGGAAATTTTAAAATCGATTATTAGCCAAACTAATCCATATTACGACATTCCTCCGTATGTAGTTCGTTTCATTTTAATGTTATCTATTTAAATCCGTTAGTTTTCTTTAAAAATTTAAAACTCTGGGGTCCAGGTTAAGTAACTACACCCTATATTTTTTGTAAACATAAATTTATTTCATAAAATTTTATTGCTATTAATGAATTAATGAATATAATAAATTAAAACAGAATAGAATATTATATTAATAGAACATTAGACCGTTTAAATGGTCTAAGAATAGAACAAACAACGCCTATAAAAAAATTAGGTTAGGTTAGGTGACAAATGCAATGTCGCATGATGCCATACTTGTCAGCCAATCACAACATGTTTTGGCGCCTGCGCAGAGACCGTGGTGTCGAGGAGGGTAAGGAATGTTTATATGCATCCGGGTGATATATGTTGTTTTTTATTCGGGGTACCCCGACATAATTTTTGCGAATTTATGTTTTTTAGTGCTTTTTTCGAGATTGTTATTGTTTTGTAGGCATTCTCTCTTGCATTATAAAAAATAAATCACTTGTTCTCAATAAAATCATCCGTTTTTAGGTCAATAATATGCGATTTTCAATAAGGGGTTCCCGGGTACCCCATTCGGGAATATAGGCATAGTCTGTTATAATCGCGAAAAAATTGTATTTGTAAAAATCTAAAAACTTTTAAAATTGCTTTAATTTATTTAGAACTATATTATATAAGATGTCACAAAGTCCCAATACGCTGTCAAAAATACAAACTGAGATATACACCTGCAAAGTAAAAAAAAGTACCCGGGTACCCCTATTCGGTAACATAAGGGTTAAACTGCAAAATTCGTATTTAGCCGCCTTATTCCGCTGATATTTTAAAATTATTGTTACAATTGCCTGCTATTCCTATAATAAAATTGTAAATTTAATATTTCTCAATTACAATTAGAAATTACACAATCGAAGAGTTTTTACATTGTTCAAACCTAAAGTCAATCAATTCCAACCTCAATTATGATATTTTTAGCAGGTGTTTTATTATTTGCTAAATAACTCCTCCTCTATGTCATTTATTAAAACAAATTACGACCTACGAAATAAAGGTACACAACCGATTTGTTAAAATCCCCCAAGTGAGGCAGCAGACCAAACAACCATATCAATGATAATAAGAACCACATCTGGAAGATCCATTCTGTATAAAAAAAATTTTTAACCTCCTGGCACTGCGGGGGGGGGGTAAATTATCTATTTGGAACGATTTTGATTTATTGAAATCAATGATGTAACACAGTACCTTAATTTAGTCCAATATATTGTGGTGTTCTAAAACCCAACTTCTCAGTCCCTCAATCGGAAAACTGAGGTAGCTGCATGTTCCGAACAATCACCATAAAGTTCCGGTAACTATTTTAATCGGAAAGCAACTTAAGACCGCTTGTTTCTCACCGAAGACTAGGTTCTAAACTCAATAAGGAGACTCGGGAGATTTTTGATAAGATTTAATAACTTAAGAGCAAAATGCAAAAATTCGATCTTGTTGTTCGGGCTACAGTTAGTTCTAAAAGCCGTATGTGTGAAATTGTGTATTCGGATCAGGCCTCCACTATATTTAAAATCAATTCGGCTGAATGGCAGTCTGAGCGAATTAATGTTATGCGTGACAAAATTCATAAACTGTACAAATAATACAAAAATAAAAGTTTTTAACGAACCAATAAAATGTTTGGGTACTGCTGAGATGTTGGTCCCGCCTTCAGTAACTTGTTCAGGTATCCGACCATATGCGACCCGTTTTGCATTCACTTGGTAGTGAATTGCGGCTGCTGCTTTTTGTCCTCTCCAAATCTATTCTCATATCCAAGTTACTCCGTGGACTTACAGTTGTTCACGAACAAATTTTGTGCTTCTTGTGTGGTGTATTGCAAACAAACACCTGGATCAACAGCAGTTGTTTTAGGTATCTAACCTCAAACGCCGTGTGCTTGGTTTTTGATGACTTTATGCTTTGTATTCACTAATACAAACGAGATTTGAAACTCGATGAGTACAATCCTCATCAGATAAATGCAAATTTGTGTAATTTCTACACACGTGAACGATGACGTCACTCTCGATAAAATTAACAAAAACTCCTATCTTGGGAATCAATTTGTTTGTCTCGACTCAGACAATGCACTAATAAATCGCTCGTAAAGGTTTTCTGGACTGAAACTTTGTTCCAGAAATATAAAACTCGAAATTCGCAAATCAAAATCGATGTCCCAATTTTACAACTGGCTTGAACGACGTCCACCAACGGCAAGCCAAAATTATCGTTCTTAACCTATCATCACCAAATTTGAAATTCATGCACTAAATTATTCTGCTTTGGTTCACAAAATTAAACACAATAAGCGGATAAATCACTTCAAAAATCAAAATGTCGTGTTGGTGTAATGTGTAAATAGTAACAAATGTGGTGCTGAATGTAAACAAGACCAAATTTCACAGTTTCAAGTATTCGCTTGCATACTTTATTGACAAAATAACCTATCCCGAATCTCCTATTCGTTTTTATCATTACAATATTTATTTAGTGGAAAGCTCCTCCTTCTAAAAAATTATTTTTGAACGTACATCAAAAACAAACGCATCGTTGTCAAGAAAACGATGAGACGAACAAAAAGGACTGTTTGGGAAGGGGGTTTCCATACCGCCGCAGAGCAGTTCCTGAAGAAACTTTTCAAAAAATTATGGAAAAGCTTTAAAAGATCAATAATAATTCTAAATTGACAATGACGCAAATTTAATTGTTAAAAAGTAAAATTATTGTTACTTGCAGTTGAGAGTACCACATGCCCCCCACAAACCACGAGGTTCCTAGGGGAAAAATGTTGATGAACTTATCCTACATACACTTAATTCTATTATATTTTTTTAATAATCATTCCACTTTCTTAACTTTATCAGTCTTTAGCTGCAAATAAGATCGTATTATTACTTCCTTGCATCTGGGTATTCCATACCCCCAGACCCCCCGGTTTCGAAAATATTCTAAAAGAATCGCACATTAGCTCGTCGAACTTGATGATTCAAATTGAGGAAACTCACTTTGATTATTAGTACCTATCAGATAGATAAACCTTACGAGAGTTTTGCAAACCTCCAGGGATTTGGGCAAAGCCCCCGACTCCTGAAGAAAGTTTTCGAAATAGAGAGAAAATCTGTAAAGGACCAACAAAACGGTTATTCAACATTAACAACGACGCAAATTTTATTTTTGAGAAAACAAGTTGTTGCTTCCTTGTAGCTGGAGGCACTGCATGCCCCCCCCCCGACCTCCAGGTTTCTATTTTTGACGAATTTATTCTACATGCACTTAATTTTATTACATTTTTAAATGCTCACTCCACTTTATAACTATATAAAAAAAATTAAATTAAGTGGATCTATACTGTTATATTCATCAAGAATAAATATTATATCAAATTAATTATATAAAGGAAGTTTAGACACCCCCACTCCCCCGTCTATTCCATCCAATATCAGAACTTATTAAAAAACTATTTGGAACGATAGCGTTTTAATATAACTAATGATAGAACATACACTATGTTGGTCTTAGTGACCGGGGGGTTTGGGGGTATGGAATACCCTCCAAGTAGAGACAGAATTTTACGGGGTTTGCGGGTTTTGCTAAGCACAAATAATATGTCAAATGTAGGTATAGCACGCACGCCGTAAGTTAGAAGGATGTTACCAAATTTCAAGAACGCGTGACACCCAATACCACCAATTGATGCTAACATATACCCGATGAGACAAATTGCATGCGTGCTCTACGCCTCTGATTGTTTGCACCTGATTCTTTACAATATTGTCCTAGTAAGGCCGAATTCCGAACAATTGCAGTAACCAAGCACTAAAGGGGACCAGCTAGTCTAACATATTGATTCATCCAATCCAACGTAATTTGTTAGAGTTTCACTTCCTTTTCCGTATCATTTGTAAGTTCACTTCTGATTGATGAAAATAGGCGCTTTTTAGACACAAATAAAACTATTTTCTTCATTATTAGTATGTAACTTTTAAGATGTTTTCAGGTTATGTTTGCCAATTTGCTTGTAAAAGGCTCACGGTGAGAATCAGAGACTACCCCAGGATAGAGACGACAGATGTCGAAATAAAAATCAGGGATGTGGTTGGAGTAGATGGACATGTGTCCATCTGAAATGAAGATGACGATAGTCCACCTGGATTCGCACAGTGAGGAGGCTCTTCTGGGCACTCTGAAGCTGATAATAGGGTTGACAGGAGCCTGCAGACTTAACTGGTTGGTCACGTGCATCAAATGCTGTGCCAATGGTCACGAAGCAAAGGAGTATAAGGGCCAAGACAGATCGGCCACGTGCTGGAGGTGCTGTGGAACAGGCCACCACACGGGGGCCTGCAAGAAGGATCCGCACTGCGAAGATTGTGAACTGGATGGAAATATACTAGCTTAAGAAATCTAGGTTACTAATCCGAAGATAAAAGTCCTGAAAGGGCAGAAAGATACCCCTGGTCGTGAAATTGGGGGGTCATGGGGGCGGGGCTAGAGGGAGGCTTTAGTCAGTGAAAGACTAAAAGTACCGCCACTGATTGTGGCGGTCTGTCGTACGAGATTTCCTCCTCCCTGACAACGCAAGAAAAAGGTTATGTTTGACAAGTATCACATATATTTTCGGGTTATATTTCGCAGCTGTCATCTACAGTACATACTAATTTTAGGCATGAAGTGGTATGTGATATAAATCTTCTAACTTGGATATTATCCCAACCTAAAATCAAGACGACTGTTTGTATTGCTCGTGGAACACTGATTATTCTTTTTTGGGCTAAAAAGGATTTCATTCAAAATTTTGTGCAAAAATGTCATCCTTTAGGTAAAAGAGTTGATTTCCTAAAAATAAACATTTGAGCTGTATTTTCTTCCAGTAGTAATAATTTTTAATTGTTCAAAGATCAAAGGATTCTTTTTTCGCCCCAAGGATTTTGCCGCCCCGTAATTTTTAATCACTTTGTTTTCCATAAACAACTTTTACGTTACCTTTGATGAAATAGCTATCATGGATTATACCTTTTGGTTGAAGAATCGCAATTAAAATAGGCTAATTGAAGTGCTCAAAACATTCAAAATAATATGAAACAGTATCCTCACATTCTGAAGGTGCAAAAAATATGCTTTATATTATTTTAGATTTCAGTTTTCGTTATCGATTAACCTGAATTAGCACCTCTAACTTTGTGAATCTAACTGTGATAATAAGAAACTATTTTCTTATTAGTTTATCATCATAGATTGATTGCAAAGATAAATCACGATTAAATATTATTATAATTTGATTTTATTTTAAAAGTTGCTTTTCCACCAATACAAAGACCCAATCGAGCTCTTCCGTTATGGATAGGCATATCTGAAAATCTGAAGGATATACATTTTTGAGTGAGTGAGCCGAGATTCAAGGGTTTGACTTTCGTGGCTTATCATCCTTCATTGAATAATTTTGAAATTACATTTTGATAAATCGTTTCCAGTGCTAAGCCAAAATTGACAACCAATAAAATTAATATTTTATTGTGATATTTCAATTTGAAGAAAATATTACCATATTTATTTTAAATGTGTGAATATAAATCAAAGCTTTACCGATGTCTCATTTGACAGCCTTCATAACTTTTATGCAATTTTAGAACTTCAATCATTTCTGACATCACATGAGCATCACATTTTCCACTTCGTTTTATTCAAAATAAGTTTTGTCAAAAATTTCCAATTCAAATACCTTTGCAGGTATACATTAAATGTGGTTATATAGTTTTCAAAATTTAATGTATAAATAAATTCAATCAAAATTTCAATACTTCCATCGTTGAAAAATTCCATTAAAGTTTAATGTTCCTCGTGATGAGCGGATGAAGAAGTCATCCGCACATCGAATTACGTTTTTGCTTTCGGATTAAAAAAGTTGCAATAATAAAACGTTTCAGCACGTAATATTTTTTTATAAAAATAAAGAGCCGTTCAAACCTGTGGCGTGATATAGTTTAAAAATGAATTGAAATATTCCACTTCAACATGACATTACGTGCTATACGCACTTCGATTATCTAACACAAAAAGTGAATTTTTCCAGTTGGTTATGTAAAGAAAGGAAAACTATTGAGAGGATATCGAGAAAGTATGGAGAAAGCAAAAAACGGTTATAATCCTTTGTAATTATTATTATAAAATAATTCGGTGATTCAGCAACTTTTTGAGGAAGGATTGAATAATTCGGTAAAATTTTTCAAGTATGACTAACCCTCTAATTATTATCTAGGAAAAATATTTAGTTAAAATTTCTCAGCAATAATTAATTTATTGCAATGTTCGTGATTACGTGCAGTATTTTTGCGATAGGTACACATACCAATTCATTATAGTTTTATACAATGAACGATAACTTATGTATTTTTTATAATATGCCAGCCACTTCGTGTACCCCTTATAGCTATAATCGATCGACTGCATTATAATAAAAGACACAATCAATTAGTAATAACTGATTAATTACACGTTTCTTGGAAAACATCAGAAAAGCAAATTAAAGTGTAAATCTTCGAAGTTGAGTGCTACATCATCCTGACAACCAATCACGGAAGCTGTTTTGGTTGGGTAACCAATAGCGGTGCTTGCGTGCAATGACACAACACTCAAGTTCGAAGATTTATACTTTGTTATAGGTGCGTTCCACTTAAAGACGACGACAGCGGCGTAGTCCCGTAGTTCTTTGATAGGACTGACGATCGACCATGGTCGTCGAGGGCTTCTAAATTTGAATTAAAATAGGAAAAAGCGAGTTTTAATATTTGGTTTTTCCAACCCGGGCGAAGCCGGGTAT
This sequence comes from Rhagonycha lutea, assembly GCA_958510855.1. NCBI lineage: Eukaryota > Metazoa > Arthropoda > Insecta > Coleoptera > Cantharidae > Rhagonycha > Rhagonycha lutea. Next base: position 23,730,119 of record OY294041.1, on the reverse strand, counting down.
CCAGCTAGTAATCTTATAAATCTTACAAACTATTACTTACATTGTAATGTCAAATATAAATAGTTTCCCGCCAGTGTGACTTATTAATAACCAATAGAAATTTCCGTTAGCTTGGTTGGTATCTGAGCTAATGTTTTATTGCTTTCATATTATAACGACAAAAAAAAATGTCAGCAGAGTGGATAGGAAAAGGTAAAAAAGTTTAATTTTATCGAAATAAAATATTTTATGGCCAATCAATTTCCTCCATAAAAGATAAATTTGCATGAGCAGACCAAATTCCCGCATGGAAACATAACATAAACTTTATTGCGAAAAGTTTTAACAAAAGTTAGAAATGCTATACCCTCATTCATCAAAATGTTAGTGTTCAGAAAAATGATTACGCTCTGCATAGAGCACACACAATAAGTACGTTTTTAGAAAAGTAAAATGATGCTTTGTAAAAACTACAATTTTCTTTTTATTTGAAACTGAAGTTTTAAAAGCTTCGTCCTGTTTCTACGTTCAATTAAACAGACATTCGGAAAATCAAATAAAAAATGTTGTAGGGAGTATAAAAAAGTCGAGTGTAATGCCATACAATCCAATGTAAATTGGAGTGTTAATTAAGAAAATTCAGGACTAAAAAATTAGTACTCGCGCGCACCACAAACACTCGAAGCACAGGAAAGGAAAATTTTAAAATTCTAAACTGGCGCAGTTTTCCTACGAAAAAATTAACTTTCTTAATTCGTAAGTTTAACAAAGCTAATTTGCAATTATTAAAGTAATTATGGTATTGTAATTTCATAATAGTAAACATAATTCATCATAAATTACGCTAAGAAACTCATAAGTTATTTCCAAACTTTGTAAATTTATTTCATAAGTTTTAGTGTTAAAACCAACTGCGTTAAAAATTACTTTTGTTTCTTTACTAATTTTATGATTTATGTTGATAAAATTTAAAAATGCTAAGTACAAGTTGTGTCTGATGATAATTTGTTCATTCATACAGTTTCTGATTTTTATAAAACTTTTCAATAAAATACTAGAAAACAAATTAAATTTATTACTTTTAAAAAAGCACAACAAATTTTTAAATTGCATGTAAATGAGTTATTCCAAAAAATTGGATCATGTCACAATGATAACGGACATCTGAAGATTTAAATTTTTGTGCAAGTATTCCATTGATTATTTTTAAAAGTTTTCCTTTATCTGACTAAAAAAATTTTATTTAATAATACTGAATTGTATTTAAATTATTTGTATGTAAATGTGCGCTATTGTCTTTTTGAGTTATTTTAAACTTACAATAAAGAATTGTATTTTTTATTTTATATTGTTGTTTACAAGTTAATTTTTAATTATGTACTATTTATTGTTGATAATTTGTTGTGCACCGCCCGATATACACTAGTTCGAATAATTGTTTATTATAAATTATTTTTAAATATGTTACAGATCAAATCCAAAAATGTGTTTGGGTTATTCACACTTTGTTCACAAAGGGTTAATTATTATCATTGCATAATATCTGAAATTTATTAATTTATAACCTGTTGTCAAATTTTCATTTTTAACGCTATGTCCTAATTGGCGTCGATTAAGTTAGCAACGAATCGCTCCCCCAAGCAATTCGGGATTTGCTACCAGTTAGGATACAGCGTAAACCACAATGATAATAATTTATTGCGATAAAAATGTGTCATCAAGTTTGTGCGGCAACGACCTGGGTTATTTTCATCTACCGGATGTTATAGGATTTATTAAAATTTTTTCCTTAAAATTCCTCTTCCTTTTTTGGTTGGCTTTGAAAATGAAATTTTCTAATACCATATGAGTATTTGTTTTGGGAAAATGAATTATTTACCATCAGCATTGTTTAAAATCAACAAAATTGTTATTTTTTAATTTTAACAATGGAATATAATTTGGATACGGAATTATAACAATTTCTTATATTTTTAATCGAGGTCAACATTTGCAACGTAGGATTTATAGCAAATTAAATGCAAGTATACAATATAATGTAGATCAAAATCAAACTTGCGAATTGGATCCATAGGAAGGTGCCGCGGAAGTATAAAATAACAAGTATGCATAGTTTAAACTTTTTTAACTTACATAAATATTTTATAACAACTTATAAACGCCCATTTTTAAATTGTTAAACCAAATTGAAGATGAAAATTGATCAAATGCATATTTATTCTGCAATATAATTCACCAGTTCACGAAGTGAACTTTCATTGCGAAGACGTAATGGATTCCTCAAGAATTGAAGTGCACTTGGCGTCATTTGAATTGTCAAAATACCTTCAAATTTTGCTTGTAGATTTGTTATTCGCTCCACTTGCACGTCCTCAACGTTACCATGTCACATTTTTATACCAGCTGCGGTGCATTTAAGGATTTGATTCAAAGCAATAGTTTGTTGTCCATACATAATGCGGTAATATTTGACCATAAAGAGGCCTGCGATCACAATGAAATATCCTGGGTCATTCAGCGATGCTCAGAGAAGGTAACGGCAAGGTTGAAAAAAAGGAAGCTGCCGGACAATCACCTGAGTCGCTACATAATAGCAGCCCATGAAAAGCACATGATGGTGTTGCACCCTCAGCTATCAGCTTGCACCCTCGCCTTTCAAACAGTGGTAGAACATCGAGGTGGCAGCATAAAATTTAAGCAATTTGAAATTGGTTTATTATTAATTCGTGAAAATAAATATGTTTTATTATTAATAAATTACGAATTAAGGAATAATATTAATACATTAATATTATTACATTATTTGTAATTTCTGACGAAGGTCTTAATACAAGACCGAAAGCTTAAATATAACTTTTAATATTATTCCTTAATTCGTAATTTATTAATTCTTCATCAGCCTTTTTCCGCCCACTGCTGGACATAAGCCTCTCCATATTATGGAGGATCTGGCCATAACTCACCACGCTGGCCAGACGGGTTGGTGAGTAGTCCGCAGATCGATTTTGGACTATAGTTGTTTTACATCCGGTGTAGCAGCTTACTAGGCTAGCATTCAGATGTGCCTGTGGCCCTGTTTTTTGTTAACGGTGGCAATTCGTCAACTCAGGGGGACCGCCGGCTTAACGTGCCCTCCGAAGCACGGAGACTTGGTCATAAGAAAGTTTGACTCTCCCCGGGTTTGAACCCAGTACCCCGCGTTCGCATCCAACTGCGTTATCTGCAAGGCAATGACCGTCTCTATTTGTAATTTATTAATAATAAAACATATTTAAGCAATTTGAATTACAGGCCAAAACAAACAGGTCCGATGAAATTTTTCAAAATTTCTCAAAATAGTGTAAGCCCGTTGCTAAGAACGATTTTACTTTACCTCCATTTGCTAATAACAGTTTTACTTTCCTGCCCCATATGTGCAAAAGTAAATTTTTCTACCCTAAAAACCGAGATGGAAATAATCAATTAGGTACTTTTGTTTCCAGTGGAAACTCAATTTACTGATTACAGTGAATTTTCAGTGAAAATTAAAAGATTTTCTCATGTAAACAAATAAAAGTTCCAAATTTTCTTAATTTTAACCGAGAAAGTTACAGTATTAACTGCTTTTCTTAACATCTTCGAAACATTTTTGTAATACATTTATTACAGGTAACGAAATTATAATTTTTAGAACATAATTACATTTCCAATTAATTGCTATGTACAAAGTGGCTGCTTTGCTTTAAATCGGTAAAAACAGAAACCTAATGTAATTTCGATTGAACAAATTGTTGGGTAAAGTGGCTGTTATACTCGGAATGACCAAAAATAATCGCCTCAGTGATCGATAACTTTTCAACCATCGAATCAAAATTTTTAAAATAATTCATAAGAAAAACTATGTTTGAAATTAGGGGTAAAATATTATTATCAATCATATTAATTTCATTCTAAATAGTTAAAATAAATAATAACCCAGGCTCATAGTCTAGTTCTTTTTTCGAGGGGGCACTCATGCTTTTTGAGCATAATAATATGCAGATCAGAGATTACTTCGGGGGATGGTTAAATTTTTTAAAACAAAAAACTTAGTTTCATTAAATACAATTTTCAACTATTTGTCTTTTTCAAAACCCGAAGGTATCATTTCGGGAGAAGGGACACGTACTCCCCCTCTGTATATGGGGTTGTAATAGCCCATATTATGACTATTTGGCATGTATAATGATCAATTAGTTATTTCACGTGTATATTGTACTCTACCACCCAAGTATAAAAATAATTTGTAAAATTGGTGGCGTCAAAGTCGTGGTGATCTATGTAACACTTCATTTTGCCTCATTCGTAGCTCAAAATATTGCTTACCCGCGTAAAATAAATAATAAAAAAATGAAATAAATTTCTTTACAAATTTTACTCTAAACAAAAACATTTCGGTGATGATGTTAGGTTTTAAAAACAACTTTTGATCAACACAATCACCTTCTAAGGATTTCAAATCCGATATTTAACATTAAAAAGCTTTCCTATAACTTGCAATCCTCAAATAGTAGGTAGAATTAATAACATTAATAAATTCAAAATTAGTCAATTGGACCTGCCAAACCTTGCGTGCATACGCTACTGGAATTTTAGTTGCAATGAAAAGACTGTTTGAAAACTTTCATAAATTGTTTCCAAAAAACCATTCAAACGTTATTCACAATTTGTGAATTGATGAAGATATTTTTATAACCTTAAAGTTGGGTTCGTTCAATCCATCGATGTCGTATAAAAAATTTTAATATTGCTTTATTACCTTAAAATTTAGGACAACTACTTGGGTATGCGTTATAAAGGTGTAAATTGACATAATATCATCAATCTACGGTTGGATGATTCGGAAATTACCAGATGATCACACATTTTGGAGCATCAATTTTCATCAAATAATTTATTGTTTCTCACTTGAAAAACAATCTCGAATACTTGAAAATACTAATGCGATGATTTATTGTATTATTCAAAACAGCATTTGATTTGCACAATTTTAGGTACTTTTACTAAAATCCACTTGGAACCCTACATTTTGTGTATGCTCCCTCTGAAGCCATCTTGCGAGAGATCGTTCTCGTGGTACCATTCTGGTAAGTACCGAAACTAAAAAGTCCTCAATATTAAAAATTGTTAGTAAACTTTTTAACAAGTTCCCAAACTTTGTAATACCAAATTTTAAATATTCAGATAACACCACAAATATTTAATAAACACAAATTCACAGTCATATCAGTTTACGGTTGACCACCGAATATGCTGAAGGCACAGATATATTTTTGACCTCCCAAATGCTCGAAAAATCGGCTACCATACTTAATCTCGTTTTCCAGAAGATTACAATATAATATTGTCGTGTTAATTTTGAATAAGGAATGAGCAAAATTGTTAAATGGGAAAGGTTTGCTCTGCGAATTTTTAATTTAAATTTCGCGGCGGTTCGAGGTCGCTGCGGAGCGCAGATTCCGGCGCGCAGGGAGTTACAAGAGAGACTTGCATACGCAGTCCAAGTCGTTGACGGTCGCATTTTTGATTAATTATTAATTGTAAACGTTGATTTATTTTTGAAAATTAAAGTAGTGTAACTGAAAAGTTGCAGTTTTCGAGCAAGGATTTCGAAGAGTAAATTGATGACTTTGTGATGACTTAGTGAAAAGTGAGAAATTTGCTAATAAAAGTATTTAGCAGTAAAAGCATTGAAGGTCGACCGATAAGAGCGCCAGTTTGGAAACGAAAAAGATAACCGACTTGAGCAGCCGGATAAGAAACGTATACAAGGAACTTGGCAATGAAGAAGATCGACCCGGAAGAAAAATATGTTCTGCCAACACTCGCCCGAGTTGTAACATCATCAAACTTCAGATTCAACGAAATTAGAGCCGCCTGTAGAGGCGAAAAGTGACTCGTGAAACTGGAATTTCGAGAAACTGTGCAAAATGAGCTTGAAGAAACCTTATGAAGTGTTAAAAGCTCAAATTCTAACTGATGTAAACAAGCACGTAAAAATTTGCAGCAAATATTGGTCAGAAGAAGCATCCCCTCCCCAGACCTTCTATACCTTCGTTGTCTATCGCCAACACTCCAAGTCTGTCATGGTTTGGGGGAGGGGATATTTGTGCTACTGGTAAAACACTTTTAGTTTTCGTGGCGCAAGGAGTTAAAATTAATAAATATATCGATCAGCGAGATATTTTAGAGTCTTTAGGACTTCCGTAGGCCCGAACTGCACTTTGGTGACCAACATTGACCGTTCAACAAGATTCTGCGCCTGCCCATAACAACTGTAACAAGTTACAGATTTCATCTTTCAATCCCCACGTTGGGAAAGCGGTTGGAGATAAATAGCTGTCTCCATTATATTGTAAGCTTATACGAGAGCTCGAAGTAAGCAATTTTATCTTTTCCAATTCTCATGAACTGACGTGCAGACGTGCTTATGGGGTTTTGTGTTCAATTTTGAGTAGCCGTAGATGTTACTGGTTTTATTGAGTACTTGTTTGTATTTAGTATGGTGTGCACTTTTTCAATCATTCATTGCTACTATGCATGTTAGCGCAGCCATATACATTGCAATTGTTGAAACTGTGATACATCTCTCAAGTTCTGTGTGTCAATTAAAGCATTTGATTCTATTTGCGTTTTTCTTGAATTTTCCCAAGTTACCGGTCTCTTTTTCAACTCATGACCCATGCCATCGCATAAATAAAGAGCTGGTCTATTACCATCGTGGCAAACAAACTGGAGAGGTCCTCTCCGGATTGTTTCAGACTCTGGTCTCTGTTTGGGTTAACCCTCTTATTAGGGGTTGCGTTTCAAAAGAAAGTTTTTGTGACAGTTTGTAGTTCTATATTCACTCAGAAGGGAGCCACTTTAAAATCTATAGTTTGTGTTGTACATAAGGTCGTTCGTTGCTTATCGTTATCAATTTTAAAATTTTTGTTTTGCTGCGTTAATAAATAAGTATTAAAAAAAAGTTTGTCCGAGTTCTTGTTGGTCAAGGTGTATTCTCTTGGTTTTTCTCCCTTTTAATTTTCTTTTATATTGCCGTCCGTCGTTCAAATGTGATGAGTATAATCAAGCAATTTGAGTAACAGTTTCTAAAATTTTGAGTTTCATTGTAAAATAAGACAGATCTTCAGAGACAAGACAGATTTTCAAGATCAACAGAGCTTAGATTTGAAGTTAGAAGTTATAAAAAGATATTTTTGTACCTACTAATTTTTGTGATTTCAAATGCAGAAAACTAATTTTTGAAAAATAATAAGTTTCTCGAAAGCCTGGCCTTCGACGCTAACTATATTCCATGTTGTTGGGACGGTTACAGCTTAACGGTTAAGTGCACTGACTTCTAATGTCAAGGTACTAGGTTCGAACCTGGGAGTACTAAAAACTTCGTTTTAAAGGCACCATGGGCAAAAGGGCAGTTCGGAGCCTACGTTAAACTATTTGTACAAAAATTGCTTCGGGAGAAGATAATAATTAAATAAATAAGACCTATCAATTTTTGTTTTCAGGGAAATTAAATGGCCCCTCGGAAGCCAAGTCATCTAATACAAAATTTAAATACGATTGTTGAGACAAAAAATGTTAAATCGCTGTCTAGTAAGTGCATCAGGAAGAGAGAGAGAGATGTGGTTCTGTTTTGTATAATTATGGATATAATTTTCCGGATGGAAAAACAGCACACTCGCCATCAGATAGCACTTGAAAGTTTTAAAATATTAATTTATACCTACAAAAATTTAATTTTCCAAATATTAAAACTGTAGTATTTTGCTGATAACTACTAAATTCAACAAGATATTAAAATTTTGTAAACAATTACCATTACATAAGTTTTTAACTATTTCACTGTGAATTCAAAATTACATACAGAGGTTTTGTTAAATAAATATTAAATTGTTTGCACACAACAAGAAATTTAAATACAAACATGTAAAATTCCAACTTTCATAAAAAAAAACCGCTTTTCCACATTTTAATTTTTAATATTACGAAAATAAATAATAAACATTTTTCACAATTAGTATAAACTATTAAGCGGTGTTTATTAAAAAAGTTATGCAAATTTTTAGTTTCCTAACCAAATATTTGGAAATTTGACTTTTGACCTTTTTTTAAATAAAATTTAAATATTCTCTTTGTTTTTTTGTTTTTTTTAAATCACTTAGTTCGCAGGTTCCGTATTCAGGATTACCTTTATTATTGGAGAGCGAATATAAATTGATTCGTGCAGGCCGTTATTTATTTACATTCATTCTACGCAGCAAAATTAAGAACCAATGTTTCCAGCCGAATTCAAAACCTCAAAATTGATATTTTATACTTTGCAGTTTTATTTATCCATAATAAGGGGTGTAGCCATGGTGATCAATTTGTAATTATTGTACTGGAAAATGCCTAATCAGAGCACTCGACCGCAACGCAGAGCTTATTTCTATTTTTTGGTTTGTTTATTACTGTTAAAATTGCGACGACAAAATGTTGCTAAAATTGTTGTTACTGTCGAATCACTTTCTACTAATTATTCGAAGATAATTTCTACGTTACTGTTTAATTTTTGGTGTACAATTAAAATTATAACAAAGAGTGAGAGGAGCGTTTCGAAAAGTAATAATAATAATAATTGTTTCGATGAAGATACGGAAGAACAATTTTGATAGATATATAATGCAATAATTATTTCCTTTATATTTAAACGAAAAGTGAAAAAAAAGTCGGCAAATTAACAACTCGTGAGATTTTTCTTATTATACTATTGTAATAAAGTGAAAACGATGTAATGGCAAATTCTTACAATATTTCGTGTTTTTAGAAATAATTCATGGCCAATACATATTTTTGTGAATAATATATAAAAAAATTTCCTTACCTTATATAACCGCAGAAATATTCGGGTGAAAACAAAATATTTTTTTGAAAAAAATGTCACATTATGAAAAAACTTCACTTAGTTTTGAATAAAAATGGAAGAAACTAATTTTTTAATTGATGAAATTTGCAATATCGGGACTTTGGTATTCGAGTTCAAAAATGTAGTTTGTACCTCGCGCGCCGTTACAAAACGTACTGCCAGAATTGCGCGCTGAGTCAAAGAGAGATCCCCGGAATGCGTTCGGTTATTGCAGTCTGATAAATAGAGGTGGCAGGATTTTATCTTACTTGCACCTTTTCAATTTGCTATGTACAAACGTGTTTTACCTTAATTTCCAGGTAAAACTTAAAAATCTACACACAATTGGAATTTTTCGTGTAAACCAATTGTGCATGTGTAACCGATTATTAAAATTTGCATACGAAAGAATTTTAAATATTTAAGCAATCAATTAGCTCTGTCTATTTAATAATAAATTGCTGTATATGGTAATTCACTGAATAATTAATTAATCTCTTAATAATATAATTTGGTATACCGCATTAGGTAGGTGAACTTATAAAATCGGTTCATCCTGACTAATTAATTTGACGTTCAAATTAATCACCTTTATTAATTATACATTTTTAGTTACTACTTTTTTTTATTGGTAATAAATTAAATAAAATTTTTATACACGTGAGTGCAACATTCTCTTCGATTTTTCAAAAAACGTTAGTACAAAAATCAGCGCTGCCTAAGTGCTAAGCAGTGACCGGTTTTGCTTGAACAAAAAATGAAAAAACAGAACTATAACATATTTTATCCAAGATAATTTGAAACGATTAATCGATTTTTAATTACTCTTTGCGCAGATTGGCTTAATGTGTGCGTTGGAATCCTTATGGACGATAAAGTAGGTGCAACTATTCGTAAAGGGCGCCCAGGCTCGCGCACCACCTTTGAAAGTATAAATATATTTTTCACCATTTCTGAAGGAAAATTATCATTTCGTTTCCTATTTTCTCGAAACCAAGTGACACTTTCCATGAAAAAAATCCTATAGTACCACTTGCAATAATACAGCAATTGGAGTAAAGTAGGAGGGCCAACCTATAAACGCGAGTAAAAAGCCCTAACTAAGGGAAGCATCGACGATTTTACTCTTTATCTCGTGTCCGCATCTCAAGACATTCAAAGTCAAAGATACCAAATATAGGTCTTTTTGGAGATATCTTGTTTCCTTTGCTCTAAATCATGGGTGTCAAACTCATTCCAGTCGCGGGCCATTTCGTGACAAGCAAAATTTTCGCGGGCCATACAAATAACCTTTTTTTAACCCACTCTCCTTTTTGAATGACATATCCATTCTACAACGGCGTAACAAGACAGCTTAGCGCTGGCGTGCAATTTGTTTGTTTTTTTAACCTAATAATTTTTTTCCAATATTTTCCGAAAATTTTTTAAATTTCATTATTAACCTTGTTCTTCTTCTTCAACGTATTTTAAGCCGTAAGGCTTGTTATTGCCAACATCTGCGTCGTTTCCTTGGCAGTGTTACTTCTGTGAGCATATACAAATTTTACATCCATTAGGTAGCTTGCTAGACTTGCCTTCAGATGTGCCATGTATCCTGGTTTTTATGTTAATGGTGGCAATTCACTAACCCATGGGACCACCGGCTTAGCGTGCCTTCCGAAGCACGCAATTTCTGCTTGCAATTTCTGATTCGGTAGAACTGAATTTCTTTCTAAAGTAAGAAAATTTTGTTAATTTTTCGAAGTGACGTCATCGATACACGTGCAAGAAAGTTGCACTTTGCGTTTATTTGATGAAAATTGTGGTCATCCAGTTATCAAATCTCATTTATATTAGTTAATACCACTGCAAAAACGCTGTGTAGATCTTAAAATTGTGAAAATTACCATAAACGAGAAACACAGCAAGTTAAGGTTATGTACCAGAAAACCGGCTGTTAATCCAGATTCCCAACTGCACTGATTTACACGGGAATCACTTACTTTGTACGTAGATAACTGCGATTCCACTGGTTCACGAAATAATGGTGAAATTTGAAGAAGTCAACAAACACGAAGGCTTCTGAAATATAACAGCAGTTCTCAAACAACTTATTGGTTCGTCAAAACTTTATTATTAAATTATTTTGTACAAATTCTAATTGTGCCACACTTTATCACAGATTTCATCAGATCGCCATTTAGCAAAATTGATCCTAAATGTAATGGTGGTCTGATAAGATCACACAATTTGTAGTCTACGTAATAAGGTTAAATTTTTATATTTTTCGTTCAGAATTATTAAACAGTATAAAATCGCCTGAGTCTCCTCATTGAATTTAGAATCTAGCCTTCTCTGTCGAAAATCAGTCTCAAATTTGCTTTACCGACAAGGAGGCGTCGGAATTTGAAGTGCGAATGTTCGAAACATCACAGCTACCTCAGTTTCCGATCGAGGAACTGCAAAGTTGGTTTTGGAACACCACAATATAATACTTTTATTGTACATACATATACAAATAATCACCGAAGTTTGTTCGACGACATTTTGACACCCCTACTCTAAATGACATTTGGAGTTGAGAGAAAAGTTATAGATATTCAGTTATATTCAAAAAAGAAGCTATATTTACAATAGGTTTACAAAAGCCTTTAAATGCCCTTGTAAGCCTCTAAAGCAGTGGTTCTCAAAGTGTTCTAGGGAGGTGATAGTGGACATGCAAAAATTTGGGGGGCATTGAGGTAGTCTAGGGAGGCGATATCTATGTAGAATATAATATTAATATTTATTTAAAATTCAATTTCTTTCTTTCAAAAATAAAATAGTCTTTAAAATTTGAATTTAAAAATTGAAAATTTTAAAGTCCATGTGACACTTGTACTAATTTTTTAACAATTTTTTTTAAAAATTTGGTAACAGCCCAACACTTTAAGAATTATTTTGTCTATTGAATTTTTTTCCTACAAATAAATAATTATTTTATTATCAACAACCTTTTTTTTAGCTATTTTTGATCAAAAAACAACGGGTTGAGGGGGGAGGGGGCTTATAAAAATATATGCTCGGGAAAGTGGATGATGGTTCAAAAAAGATTGAGAACCTATGCTCTAAAGTATGCCTCTAAAGTATAAAGGATATGTAAACCTGTTATAAATATTGCATTATTTTTATGATTACCACTGAATATCTATAAATAGCATTTATTAAATAGTAAATAACTCAGGTTCCTTGATAATTATAATATTTTTAAAAAATAATTAACTTTATAAACCTTATGTATTAGATGCCCACAGTTGATCTAACGTTATACATAAAATATGGCCAAGCGCTTACTCTTCACGCTCTATCTCAAGGACTGTTAATTCCATAAAATATTGCTTAAGACCAAATTTGTAGAGAGTTTTATGCTCTACAACTTTTCTAACAACTCCAAATATCATTTAGAGCATAGGAAACAAGATATTTACAAAAACCGATATTTGTTATCTTTGACCTTGAATATCTTGAGACGCGGACAAGTTTATAGCTTATTATCTTTAATTCTGAGGTTAAATGCTTATTTGACTGGGCTGCCAGGTTTTTCTTATGTGGGACAGCGACAGGGCCTTCTATATTGCAATGTAACAAACTACCCTTATAAATTTTGAATGTATTCAAAATAATTACGCTTCCTGAACTGTTATTTCCTAATTTTCCATCGGACGGGTCTATCACATGCATACGCCACGACTAGCCAGTGGTATCGTTATCACTCCTAACGCGTGACCTTCTATTCAAACAAATTTCTAATTTTGTTCCAAATTTTTCCAAAAACAATGGTCTCTAAAATAAAACTAATGGTTTCTAAAACAAACGCACCGCTTTTAAAAATTAATCGTATTTATTATTCTCTGAATCAAAAATTTTCACTATTTTAATTTTCAAAAATAAATCAATTTTACAATAAATTTAACTCTCATACAAAATCAAAATGTCGACCGTCCACGACTTGGACGGCGTACGCAAGTCTACCTCTTATCTTCTTGCGCTCCGGAATCTGCGCTCCACAGCGACATCGAACCGCCGAAAAATTCAAATTTAAATTTTCAAATTTACACTTAACAATTTTGGTTGTTCCTTATCCAAAATTAACACGACATCAAGCCTCTCCAGCTTTTGATAAATCCTGACGGGATTTGTCCAGGACTGGATTTTGAGAAAGATACTCCACGTCGTGTCTTTGGAATAAGGAACAAAATCTTAAATTTTACAAAAAAAATTAAATTTTACAATGTTATAATAATTTTTAACCTATTTACAATCAAGAATGCAATTACCAAAGTTAATCTAAGAACTCCTGTAAACCAAAATTTGCCTTCATCTTCTTTCGATAAATTTCCAATTAACAACATATCAATTACTATCTCCATTGAGTAGACTACATCTTCTTCAAACTTCAGCAATTCTTAAAATTTTCCAAACCATTTATAACCTTCAAAACATCCATTTTTTCTTCGGTGAACCCTCGATCATTTCGTATTTTTGCAATTCTTTCGTCATCCAAATTTGAATTAATGCTTTATACTTAAATTATTCGCTGCTACTTATTTTTAATTTTCAAATTACATACTTTAAAATTTTCAATACTATTCAACTCCATAAAAGACAGGGACGAATAAATGAAGTCTTAGGCGATTGATTGCTGTGGAGGTGGTGATTGAAAGGTATCTTGCAATTTTTTCAATTTCTGCACAACCTTGGAGAATTTTCTGTAGGAAAATTAGTGGATAAAGATAAAGTGGATTAAATCGATTTGTGGATCATTTTGGACGATTAGATTAATCATCGATGTAGTGAAGGATTGTTAGAGGGGCCGTCCCCATTAATTACGTAAGGATTTGGGGGTAGGTTTCGGAAATCTTACGGAAACTTACGTGGGGGGGAGGGGGTCCGACGTATTCCTTACGTAAGTTTCTTAAAATATTTTTTAAATGCTTTTATTTAACTTGGTGTGAGCGTTGTCCGTCGTTCGTGTGGATGGACTTTTTTGAGCCCATTTTCAACCAACTTCCCGAAGTCCTAGAAAGCTGAAATTTGGTACATAGCTTCCACCTGCAGCGAATTTTTATATTTTGATTTTGTTTCCCAAAATACCGAAACATGAGCGAATAATCGGGAGAAGAAACTGAAAATAATAAAGCGCATGCGTGGCTGCGCATTGTACAGTTTTACCATACAGGGTGAAAAGTAGCATTACTAAATTGCATTTACGATTAAACGATATTGTGGCTTTTTCCATCCTAAATACTACGTTTTTAATCTTGCTTTCCTAACCACCAATATACCACCTCCGTCTTTTGTGGTATTTCAGTATATTCTACTACTTGGGCAACGATACGGTTCATCTTCTCTACGAGTTTTCCCTGTGTTCTCTCTGATGGACGCCACCATAGTAAGATCATCAACGAGGCTAATTATTAAATCGACGCCCACTAGCAACTTCATGTGTAGCATCCCATCATACCCAACTTTCCATAGAGGAGGACCCAGGGATCGATCTTTGTAGAACACCACTTATCGCTTGAATCTTCTCCTGAGTCATGGTCAGTGACCCATCACCATCAGCACGGACCTCTTAAAATAAAACCTATTTGTTTAAGAGATCCGTGTTTGGCAGGCTCTCGCCATTCCAATCTTGATGATACAGGGTGAATTCGTAACTATTATCGGAATTTCTTCATTTAAGTTTTATTGTTGTGGTTTGAGTGTGTCCGAAGAAAGTTTGGAGAGTCTTTAGAGGACTTTATCAGGACTCTTTTGATAGTAGTGTCTTTTTCTTCTTCTTCTTTGGTAGTGAGTCGATATCGTCTTTAATTTATAAAAAGGTAAACTTTATGACCGGTTTCATAAAACTTTTAACTAAGCGTTAAATTTAACATGCCAATATAAGGCATCCGTTAGCTGTCACAAGCCTATAGAAATCATTCGTTAGTTTTAACGGCTTGTTAAAAGTTTTCTGAGTTTCTAAGTTTTCTGAGCGTTCACAAGTGTGGTTACTCATCCCAAACTAAAAGAAAGAGTAGAATTTGTATTAACTTAGTATTTTGTTCGCTAAAATTCCCGTAAGTTAATAGTTAATAAATATAAATTTACTGTAAAGATATTCGTCAAACAAATGCTTTATTTATATTGCTTTATTATTATATTGAACAAATATTTGAATCGGTTATTGCTTAAACAACCTAAGTCACTTTTTATAGATGTTCAGGAAACGAAAAAAACGTTTCACTCTCAGAAACAAAGAATAACTCAAATTTTTATTAATTCAAATTTTTAATTGTTTATTTGTATACAGAATCGAATAAATCATATTTTATTAGAACTTAAATAATTATCATATCAAAAAACCGTTTTGAAAATTTTGACTTAAGGTGTTTCTGCAACAAACGTAAAACTTCAATGCAAATAGTACATTATTGAGGAGAATACGTATTTATTTTGCGGTGGTAGACTTCTCTTTTCGCTTTTTTGTTTTGTTGTAGTTGATAATATCTTCATAAAATGGTTTATTTTCTTTATCAACCCACTGTAGTATGGTTTTAAGGTGTACAAATTCAGAAACCTTAACATAACCCGGTTTTGTAGATACATGTACCAAATGGTGAAATTTTGAGATGGAAAATGATACCCGTGCAGCTCTAGACGACTTCTCCGTTTCCACGGAAAGCGTTTCTTTTTTGTAGTAGACTGGCCCCCCAATTAAGAAGAAAAAAATTCAGTGAGTTAGGTTGTTTAAGCACTAAACCGAAAATTTCCAGTATCGTTTTCTGTCATAAAGGCGATAAAGGATTACCTTTTTAAGTTCTTTAAGTACCAAACGATGCGGTACTGTCGAAAATATGTTTTCCATGTGTTAACTCAATTTGGCCAAAAAGTGACTTAGGTTGTTTCTGCAATAACTGATTCATTTGTTTCTCTCTATTCACAAATATACCATTTGCTTACACTAAATAAAATTTGTTTATTATTAACAAATCTTTCTCTCAGTGTGAGTTACATGTTAATATACTAATATGACATCCATTTTTAATTACTACAATAACATCAAAATGAATTTATTTTATTGAATCACAATGTTCTTCTTACAAAACTTTATTTTAGAAAAAAAATTTATTTCATCCCTCCGGAAGAGAAACTGATGAAAAGTGCATTTCCTCAACTCGGCTGGTAAAACGCCGCTACATCCTCGGGAGCGATCGAAGCCTCGGCTCCGCTTACGCTCCGCACTCGGCTCCTACTATCGCTCCCGCGGACGGGAAACGGCGTTTTACAGCCTAGTAATGAAAAGTACTATTTCAAATCATACGAAAAAAAAATAACTAAAAAAACGAAACCATTGATCTTCTATCGGCAGCTCTTTTTTTAAACATTATGGCAAGTATTTGTAAGTGTTATCTTCATTGCAGTGTTCCAAATATTTCTTTTCTTCAAGTTTATCGATACATTTCTTAAAGTTCTCATCATTTAATGGGAAGTGTGTTATACGATTTGAAACGACGTCAAATAATTCTTGGTCCTTAATAACTTTGTGGTTTTTCAGTACACTTATAATATTTGATTGAACAATAAAATCTTTACGGAGTTCTTCCCTTTTATCAATTTCTTCAATTTTTTGTTTAATAATCGGAACATTTAAATTAATATAACTTTCTTTGTTGTTATACTCCAGGTTCAACGATATAACTGAATTTAATTTCAAATTTTCTCGCGAGTCACCGCATGTTAACAATTTGGCTTCTATTAAACTTTGTAAGGTGGGCAAAAGATATTCCATTTCTTTTGATGCATAAACATTTTGCGTTTAGGGACATTTTTAAACATAAACAGGGTGCGCATAAACACTTTTTTTTTTTCGCCCCGGCACTTTTTATTTTACGACTGCATCCCTGTTATTATCCAAGTATTTGTACAAACTTATCACATCTTTAACATTTTCTTGCAGTTCAGCGGTTTCCATATTACTATTATTTGATTTTCTCAAAAGTATATCACAGTATTGTGCGAGAAGTTCTGAAGATTTGGCGCTGGAATACGCTATCTTATTTTTATTTATGAATCGTGCGCATGCGTCATTTAAAGCATTTTTCAATTTAGCACGGCCATTGTAACTGAAAGGATTCGATATTATTGCATCATACTTTTTAAATACCGCTACAATTGTAGTGACATATGCTATGGCATCAATTGTATCAGGCTTGCAATTTTTTTCTAGAGCAATTACGCCTTGCGTTAAATTATGTTCGCCGAAATGACTGATAAGTTCATTTAGATCTTCATCTCTAGAGCGCGTCAGATGCCTTACTTCGCTGTCATCGTATTTGTCTAATTCCAACGATCTTTCAAAATCCTTATAAAAAGTATCCAAATGTTTTTGAGTAAGCATATGACAGCGTTCACAAATATTGGTCAAAATTTCGGTGGTACTTTCGTGTAAATTTTTTTCAATTCTCTTCTTTTCTTCATCGAGTCTTTGTTCTATTTTGGAACTGGAATCGACTGGTGAACATTTCCTTTCGGGTTCTGTTAATGTTAGAGCTGCATTTACAACTGGGGTAATAAAATGTTCCAAAATGTTATTTTTCCATAAGACACAAGCCAAATGATAAATTTTGTATACTGGCATATTCAGTTCATTAACTGTTCGTTTCCTAGTGATCCAATTTGAATGGATGTCAGAACACACCGCATTTAAATATGAGGTTGCTTTCTTATATAACTTCCCAGCAAACAATTTACTGATGGGCCGGCAACGGCAAAGCGTCGAAACGCCTGAAGTGACCGTGCTGGGCCAGTGTCTGTTATCTGCACTGGGCCGGTACCTATAGGAGAATGCGGCCGTCAGCCGGGCCAACGCTGGCTGTCTGCCTGTAACATGCACCCGCCCGGCAATCTGCCGTACATTAATTTTGGTACTTTTCTGGGGTTCTAGACACAATAAAATATATATATATTTCTGTATTATATTTTTAATTACAAAAAACAAAAATTACAAACAGAAATTAAAATTCCTTCGAAAAGAAAAAACGGAAATAACCTCGCTTTCTTCTTTTATTCCGCCCACCTCTGTCAGGGGCATTTCGCAGCCACGTTTTAATTACATCTTAGACTTGGGTTTGTATGGCATCCTTAGTCCTTACAGAGACGATTCTTTCTGACGACTCCTGAAATTAAAGTGTATATAAGTATAATTTTATTGAAACAATAGAAATCGTAGAACTGATGTAACTTTATGATCAAGTTGCATGACTTGCAGAAGCGCATATAATACATAATATTTACTATTCATACACACGCAATAAATAGACGATTCATGTAATAATAGGATTCTACTTACGTATTTTCGATTTTCGGAATCCATTCCTGGGTGGGTGATGGTGAAATCTTCGCTTATTCTTACACATACCTTAGACACATACGTAGCGCGTTAAACGACATAAGACAGTTCGTTGAAGCGCAGCCAACCTGAGCTGTATAACCAACATAAAAGTAATAGATGACAAATCTTACCAAAATCCAAAAATAAAAAGACAATATCATATTTTTTATTATAATTGGTGCTTCCCGGAGCCCGTAATTTTTGAAAATACAAAAAACACATAGTGATCTGATCAACACAATAATAATTAGACGTAAAAATTATGCCTGTATTGAGATGATGCTGGAAACCTGTTGAGGGCCTACCGGCGGGCCAATGCACGTATTCAGACAGCGTTTCCATGACTCTGGTCCTGCAGCGGCCCGGTAACTGTAGCCCGTGGCCGCTTTGCTGCCAGCACTGCCGGCATAGTGCCGCCTTACGGCCGACGGTGTAGTGTTTGCTGGGTTCCATTTTGTAGCAACGAACATTAATATTATTAATATATCTTCCTCGTCAGCATTATCAATGATGGTCTGTTTTAAATCGTCTAAATATTTGCAAAGAATATCCTCTATTACTTCATAAAGCTTTTCACAGTTTAAATAGCTGATTCCATCAACATTATCGATATCATTGGTTGAACTAATAAAGATATGTAGTATGTACGTAATCCCTCATCACACTGAATTCTGTCATGCTAGGAGATATGTATAATTTGCATATCTTCTTACATAACTCCTCTGATAAAAATAATTTTTCAAAAAAAATAAAAATTTTGTGAATTTAATTTTATGTTTTGTAGCTGCCTTGTTTGTTATTTTCTGATTTTCTGTGAAATGGATTGGTTTTTCAAAAATTTTTACTAGACAAAAGTTGTAGTCCGTTAAATTTCCTATCCGGAATGGGGCGTCAGATTTTTTGTAAAACGTTTCGTTTAAAAGATACAGGGTTTTGAAAAAAACCAAAAAAAAAGAAAGCTAAAATTTTTCGACATTTTTTAACTTACTTTATTTCATAACTCGAAAGCCGTTGATTTTAGACAATAAAAGGTATGAATCTAGTTTGTAGATTATTTCACGCTCTTTAAAAAAGCACTAAACCATTTTTACTGAAAAATCAATATTTTCGGGGCTATGGCCACGTGAAGATGGAAATTAAAAAAAATGCTTTAAAGAGGCCTAACTCTCGAGGGTTTGAATTTAGAAAAAAATTTTTGTTAAATATTGTTCTTAGAAAAGTGTCTTCTATCGCCACCTAAGTTATGTAAAGTGAGTGCTAGGACACCCTGTATAGTGAAAAGAGCAAAATTGAATACATTGGTAACTGCAATTAAAGAGTGCTAATTTATCTTACGATTAGTTAGCTACAAGGTACTAACCCACTCACCATTTTCGTTTAACTCGAGTCCACTTAAGGCTGGAATTCGCCAAGCAGGAGTTCGTTTTGGCTCGTGTGGTGGCGCATAGGATTGTGAATTTATAATTAAATAGATAGGCAACACAATAAACATGAATTTTTTAGTTCAACTTTTCATTAAAGTATGTCGCCGCTCAAATAAAGAAATCTATTTTTATACAGAATATATGTTGTTTTTACTTTTTACGAATAATATATCTATTTCACAAAAGTCTCTCCCTCTCTTTTTGTATCAGATTTTTCAGGACATTGAAATAAATTTCTAAGAAGCGATAAAATTACTAAACGTACATAAGTGATAATGTAGGTATTCGTGAAATGTACACACACAAGCAATTAATAAAGACGCCTTTGAATTTACAATTCAAACAAGACTCCAATAATTTTTTGGCTTTTAATTTTAATTCTTCTTTTATATTTTTATTTATTCATGTTTATTGATAACATACAATAAATAATTATTGCTATTTATATTATTGTATATTAATTATTGATTTGAAAATATACAATCAACGAAGTTTTTCGTGATTCATTTTTTGATGTGAAGCATTATGAATATAATTTAAAATAAAATGATACGGCAAAGTAATTGCTTACACAGGCCCGTAGCCATGGGGTGGCAAGGTCGGGCAACGGCCGACCTTTTAAGGATGTTTGCCCGACCTTTTAAAATAAAAATATGTAACTATAGATTAACAGAAAATTTTCCCATTCTACATTGGTCCTTTTTGTACAAGAATTTTTTTATTTATATGCTTTCAAATACAATTCGCAGAATTGAATATTCATCACAGTACCCCTGCGTTCGGGGAGAAGCTACTTTCGCTCCCAAAAATTCCTTTTTTTCCTTCTTTCAAGCTTCCAGTCGTTTCCAAACGCTTTGGCTCCCCATCAAAATGTTTGTAGCGACTGAAAAAGGCGGAACCAAAGCGTTTGGAAGCGTCTCGAAGCTTGAAAGAAGGAAGAAAAGAAATGTTTGGTAGCGAAAGTAGCTTCTCCTCGAACGCAGGGTACATGTAATACATTTTTTTCAAAGGGGGAGAGGGGTCCCCAAATAAAGGCATTTTCCCCCTGTGACATTGCATTTTTGGCCCACCGACCGAGCACCGACCATAAATTTTGATAGCCCATTTGCCCCTGGCGTGTGGCTGTGCGATAATACCATTATAATACGATAATATAACTTTTCTTAAATCGCGTTGACCTTGAAATTTAAAATATTTTCGCCTGCGGCGCTTTAAAAAATTCCCACGAACCCATCTCGCATCCGCAACACTAAAATTTGCCCGGCCATACAAACCGTTTGCCCTACCTTTATTTTCGATCTGGCTACGGGCCTGGCTTATTATTATTATTGCTGAACGGGTGTGTTTCTTTCGAACCACTTGCACTGAAGCTCCTGGCTTATTGTACCCCGAATTACGTTTAGTGCCCAAGAAGAACTAAAAAAAAACTCAAACTCGAGTTTTTTCAAACATTTATTGTATTGAAAATACAACGATTTTAGCTGCTTGACAATACAATGTGAACTCAGTGTGAACTACATGTGAACTGCATGTGAACTGCTTTAACTTTTACGTTACATAAAGTTTTATTTCTAACAAATGCTTACTAACTAGTTTACAATAATTTGAAATTAGATCAGTTTGTTTGTGCAGTCGCAGGCTCATAACCTTTATGGGAAAGCCATCCTCGTAAGATTGTTGCATTTCCGTTATGGTGGGAACATAACACCCGCGTTCCGTGTTTTACTCCAATAGTTCTGTATCCTCTATAAAATTGAGGATTCGACCTATGGGAACCTGATTTATCTCACCGAGAGTCGGATATAGACAATCAAGATGTTTAGGGGCTAGAATTATGCATACACATAGTATGTGGTGCGGAGTTTCCTCCTCCATCCCGCATAATCTACATGTAGGATCTTCCACAACACCTATTGCGTTAAGGTGTTTGTTAAGACAGCAGTGTCCGGTAAACAGTCCTACTATCTTTCTCAGCCGCACTCTGCTCAGCTGGCCTGCTCAACGGGCCTGGCTTACACTGTTACACTAATTAAAATAAAACAATTTATTTATTTACGACAAATGGAGGAAGAAAGGGACATTTCTTGGACGTTAGCTTATCTAGGAACGTGGATTTCTCATTAGAATTCAATATCTATAGAAAGCCGACAACGACGGACATTGTTATCAGTTATCACTTGTTCAATGTTCATCTAATCAATCGAGAAAAATAAAGACGTCTGTTTCCATTCATTCATAGACTCTTTAGCCCTCTCCCGAGGTCACGGTATATCTGACAGATACATGCAAAATGTTTTCTTAACCTTCATCCGCTCGGGTACGCGGCAAATTGGCCGCATTTTTAAATTTTCTCTCCCATTTTCTTCCAGAGCGTCATGGGAGGGGTGGGAAAGGCTTGTATTCTCTAATTACTATCTCCTCCAATAGACCATGCTCGTGTTCTGATAAGAAAGCTCCATCAGCCGGTTCAGTACAGCCACAAACTACCCTAGGTGTCTTAATGCGACCAATTTGCCGTATAGCGCAATCGATAACGTAACTTTTTATCAATACTCGAATGTTGGTTTTACTGAGAAAATATTAGTAAATATAAAATAATAAATTAGAGACATATTTTGAGAAATAAAATATTATTACAAATTGAGTGTAGTAAACGATTACAGTACATTTTGAATTTTTAAGTTAAGTTTCCTGTAATTTTTTTAAATTTTAAATATAACTTTGATTTTAAATTTTAATATAGATTTTTTTGTCCAAACATGTACTTGTAATGTTATGTCAGAGTTCATAAGTCCTAAACAATTTAAATCATGCACTTTGAATGAAGAAAAACTCATGAAAACGATAAAAATCATATGCGGCCATCAAATTGCCGCATACGCGATCGGAAGTGTAACTTTTATAGGCGCGAGCGGATGAAGGTTAAATATTTTCGAAATTATTTAGCGCATAGCACAAGGCTTTGACTAGCTGTGCATACATATCTTAGAAATGATAAGCCGTATCGTTTACGATATAGTTTTGATTACAATCTGCTTAACTTTTACTTATGTGGCTTTGATACTTGAAAAAAAAGTGGTTAATCCCTTCGAAATAATTTTCGTAAATAAATTGTTTTATTTTATTTTAGTGTAAGCAATTACTTTGCAGACTCATTTTATTTTAAATTATGAAAATATACACTTACCTACTGCCAAGGTAGCAAAAATTACAAAAGCTTATTTAGCGCAACCCTAATTAAATAAAATATTAGAAAAAAAATACGGTTTATCAAAATGATTACATTCGAATGTATAGCATTCCTCGACCGAAATAAATTCCTAGACATCCGTCGAGAAATCCCCGCAACTGTTGGTTTTAGTTCTCTAATATGCTTAGTAGGAAAGAGACAAACACAAGATCGTAAGTGCGAACTGCCGTAGGTTGATGACTACTTGTATTACACATAAGAACAATCTTATCAACTTGCATTTAACCTTCAAGCGCACGCGCCAAGTAAAATGTGCTGGTAAAACAGATAACTCTTAGGCAAAATTTTTTAAAATTAGTTTCGCCTGCATATTACTAGCTGAACTAAATATTTGAATTTGATCTTGGTGGGAGTATCCAGTACATTATTATTATAATTACATTTTTAGTACGTTTTAGGTAAAATAAACTTTCAAAAATTTACATATGAATTCATTTTCGCTTATATATTATTTCAATTAAAGAAATTTAATTAATTGATAAATTATTTACTATATTAAAATTATTATTATTGTTATAAATAAAATTATTATGTTTAAAAATAGGAGGTGCTCTTCGTATTGGTATTATAAATATTACCTCAAAATTTCAAAGTGATCCATTTATTCGTTTTCGAGATGACTACGTATTAGTGTCCGATTTAAGTCTGGCAAATTTTTATTTCAATTTTCAATTTTAATTGTTTATAAGTAATTAATTCCACCAACTTGATTTTCTCAAAAAAATTTACAAACGGGCTATTTTGAAAAAATTAATTAAAAAAAATTTAATTCAAAAAAAAGAAATAGGAGCGGATGTTCCTTAAGGTATCATACACCTAATCTAAAAATTTGATCGCAATCCATCAAATCGTTTTCAAGTTAACTACGTATTACCACGAGTACACTGTAATATCCTAGCCTTAATGAAAACCAAACCTCACTGACTAACAAACAACGCACAGCTTAAACCCATGGCTTAAACCGGTGGGTTTAAGGTGAGCACTAAGAACGGATTTTATGGAAATCATATCCAAAAGGGATTCATCAGCTACCATCTAATTAGTGGTGGCGCGCATGAATGGATTAACGAGATTTCCACTCGGTTTCCACCCTGTGAATCCGAAGGCCGAACAACCACATCCGACACTTGCAATAGGTCAAGGCGGCCGAAGGCCGCTGGATCGCCTAGTTAATATATTATAATTAATACATTACTCATTACTCTGATAGCTGGAAGGCTCATCCGCGGACGGATAGCTCACTAAAGCTAAAAACCAAATTGGTGTGCAACTCGTTCCCATGGTAGGTGATTTTAAGTTGGTACAACCAATCAATGTATGTTGCGTGTCCTTCTTTAGCTTGCTTTGCTTTTGGATTTTCTTCTGATTTTTGTTTGACAACGACCAATCAGAGTGCGTCGCTTATTGTCCCAAAAGAATGACACGCTGGAGGAGGAGGAGCTTCCTGGTCTTTTACTATGTTTGATTGGAGGATACAGTTAAGTTAGCAAGCAAGATTGTGTCATTGGTGTAGTGTTTAATTTTAGTTACTTACAATTTATTAGTTGGTAATTTAAAGTCACGCGATATACAGAGTTGCGCAAAACGTACATTCTAGTTTCAATGCTTCATAAATTTTCTATTATTTCACAGCTAATTGATAAGGTGACTAACGGTACCCCTTTAGGGACGATTGTACTCCTTTTTCGTGAACATTATCTACTCCTTTAAAAATCACAGGTTTTATAACCTTTTGAGCCTAAGGGGAGAGCCGTAAAGTTTGGTTTACACTTATAATTGAATTCAATACATCCGATAATCCGGAAGCGAATTGCTTCGCCTTGGCAAAATTCTCTTCTCAAAACGGGGTGGTTAATCGTGCAAAAAAATTCTCCAATTCCAGTGAAATCGTGACAATTCAATCATCCACGGACGAATTTAGAACTTCTTGGTAAACCTGTATACGTGCAATCTAGTCCACAGCTTGGTTAAAAAGTATTTAACCTAAAGATATTTTGTAGGCCGCGTTTTTGACAAATTTCCAAACTTTCAGGTTAATAAAACCACTGATACTTGTATTAATTAATACAGCATTACATTCATCAATCCAATCGTAAATTTGTGTGAAAAACCTCACACCTGCGACGATGACGTCATTCTCAATAAAATTAATTAAAATTTCGTACCTTAGGAATTTAAATTTCATTATTAGCACTGCAAAAATCAAGACATTGTACCTGTGTTGTGTGTTAACAGTACAAAAGTGGTTTTGGATATCAGCAAATCAAACTTTTACAACTTTCTGACATTTATTTCTGACAAACTGACAAATTAATAATTTGAGCCTCCTATTCCTATTTTTATCATTAAAAGTATTAAAAAAGCTGTAATTACAGAAAATTACCGAAAAAGGTGATATAGGGGGGGGGGGAGTTGTCCCAATATGTTTGTTCCAACCAGAATTTTGATACAAAATCACATTTCTTGATTTTTATTGATGTTTTGTTTACTCTTAAATAAATATATCTGTTACTTTAACAATAGTGTTTTTATTTGAATTCCTCATTATTGTAATAATTTCACAATGAGCTCCTTTTGCAGTAAAATAGCTATATCTGTTTTTCTAAAGTAAAATTATAATAATATGCTATACCATTTTGAAAACTACCCTAAATGAGCAATTTTTTAAAATAACTTGCCAGGTTAGTCTGGCACATTTGTATTGGTAATAGTCTATGACTTAATTATGCTGGGTATTTTGAAAGAATTTAAAAGTTAAATGTTGCTTTGCATGTAGCAAAATTCTTGGTAATTAATGAAATTTTCATTTTTCTGTGGTTTCAACATAAATTTATTTTTTATTACAAAAATTAGTGTTTCATATGTCAAACATAATTTAGTCTAGTGCATGAAAAAAATCTCCGACTGACGCTAACAAAAATTATAATTGGCTATAATTTTCTCAATTTAGCATTTCGTTTTTATTCAATTTATTCTATTTTTAAATTTTTGAGAAAATATTATAGTACATTTATGTATTTAACCTGATACTTTATTTTATTTAAAATTATGTTTAATTTTAAGGGTGGTAAGTCAAACTCCTGTTTCTGTTCTACATCGGAGTAAAATATTTTTGATCCCTGCTGAGTTTTAAGTTTTACATTTCATGATTAAATTTGATGCACGAAAAACATACAGATAAATAATTTAAAATTTTTCTAAAGTATTTTGTGAATTAAAGCAGAACAGCCTCATATAACTTCTTCGTAATTATAATTAATTTTGAAAACATTACTTAAATGTTTATCGAGTAGAGTTAAATTAAATAAAAATGTATAAATTAAAAAACAAAATTTTATAATAATATAATATAATACTAATTCACAAAATTGCAATAGTTTCAATGTTTTAGTAAAGGATAAATTGCATAACTCCAGGAATAAAGAGCATAAAATTGGGAAAGTCATAATACTAATGATTTCATTTTATGGATATTAGCGGACACAAGCGGCCTTCAGCCATCTACCCTGCGTTCGATTAGAAGCTACTTTCGTTACCAAACATTCCTTTCTTTCTTTCTTTCTAGTTTCCAATCGCCTTTTAGGTTAGTTAAGCTTTTTTAAGTGTTAGGATGGGCTGTAACCAAAGAAGTGTCTACAGACTTAGGAGTGGTGGGGTTTTAAGGGAATCGTAGTTTTCTAGTTCCTTAATGAGGGGGTTGAAAGAGGTTGCGCAGCTTTTGTAAAGACCTGCGGTTAGGTCTTGAATAGATTGTTTGAGTGGTTTGGCCTTTGTTGCAGCTTAAATCTGGCATGGAGCGCTTAAAGTTTGTCTAGGGCACTGATTGTGGTAGAAGTATAGTTTGTCCATTTTTAGTCAGGACCAGTTTTATTACACTTTGGTAAATTCTGAGTTTGTTTTTGGGAAGGAATTTGCTTTTATGTACTAACAGGAGGTCTTCTTCTTCTTCTTCGTAAATTAGGACTAGGTTCTGTATTTTCCAATTCTTGTTATGCCGTGTCATGGATTATCTTGAGATCCCGAAGTCCAACTCTCGTACCACCTTTTTGGTGGTCGTCCCGGAAGTCTTCTGGAGATGGGTTTGCCCGTCATCGCCACTTTGGCCAGTCTGCCTTCGTCCATTCTCTCCAAGTGGTCCCTTCATTGTCTCCTCCTTTCTCTTATCCATCTTACGATGTCCTGGATATCGCATGTTTCTCGGATGTTATTACTTCTTACTCTATCCATCAAAGAGACTCCCACTATTGATCTTAATGTCCGCATTTCTGTGCTCCGGAGGATTTGTTTCGTTTTGGTGGTTTCTGCTCTTGTCTCAGCAGCATATGACAGTATAGGTCTAATGCATGTCTTATATATTCGCGTCTTGCTCTCTGTCGTCATGTATTTGTTGTTCCATACTATGACGTCGCGCATACAACCTGACACCGCAGCCGCCTTCGCGGCCTGTATACGAACCTCTTGTAAGGTATTTCTTATTAAACAGGAGGTGTTTTAACTAAAGACAGCAATATTTACGTCAAGTGCACGTAGCGTCAACAGAATGGGACAAACATTCGGTACTTACGTAAAGAATCGAAACTTTACAATCGATTATTTCCAAAATTAATCGATATTTGACGTTTATCCTCACCTTAAATGTTTCATTTTTCAAGTCAAGTTTTTGAAAATAACTATAATATCTTCTGGGTTCAGGTAATGTGCTCAAGAACTAATATTTATTATTAACAACGCAGTCTTAACTTGTTCAAGACACTGATAAGCCCCTTAAAGCTGAACTTCAAACGATTTTTCCAGAGTTAACCAGAACTGTCATAATATAAGACCGGAGGCATTCTAGTTAATTTGATTTACAATTGATGCTTTCTGAATTGCAGCTGAAAATGGTATAGCGTTAGTTTACGTATGGCTATTTGGCCTTCGATTTCAATTAAAGGAATTGAAGGAATTAATAGCAAGTGTACGAGTCAGGGGTAGACAAAATGCATTTACATTTGGAATTGATATAGTAGAAAAAATCACACGATAACATTGAATTGCTTGTATAAAATTCAAAGTAATATAATAAAATGAATAGTCTCATATATAAATATCTTATTTTATTTTAAAATTAAAATAAAAAGTTCCAACATTTTTTTCATTTTTTGCAAGTATTTTAAAAGTAATCAGAAATTAAGTAGGTAATAATTAGTAGATTTTAGCGACAAGAAATTAAAAATAAAAACCTTTTTAATAACTAAGCTCCTAAACTAATGTAAGTAACCAATTTTGAGTCAGCGCCAAACAAACTGCCGCCGTGTCTCTTCACCGAAAATTTCCGAGCTTTTCCGAAGTAAAATATCTCCTGAAGGAAGTGCGAAGAACTTAATAGTTTTTGTTGATTATTTTCATGAATAAATGACACTAGGAGGAGGAAGAGGAAGAGACTTCTAGAAAATTATTATATACTAGCTGCCACAGGGTGTCTCAAGTCACCTTTAGCCATTCAGTGCTTTATTGATGTGGTTGTTCGACTATCGGGCCCACTTGTGAGCTATCATCTGTCACTTGAACAATCTACTGTGGTGGTAGGTTATCTTTCACATCTTGCACCACTTTTCTCATTTTTAGGAGACATGTGACTTCCATTTTCACTGCACATTATTGAAAACCTAATGAAAACTTCATACTTAACTTCGGATTAGAATATTAACGTGGTAAAATAATTGTCAAATTCAAATTCAGGCTCCTTGATTTTAATTGGTACACCTCTTTCACAGTATACATATTGTGGTGTTTCAAACAAGTTGAGGACTCGGGGTGTTAACATCAAGTTCATAAGGGGGTACAAAAAGGATACCATATGCGTTGATAATAAAATCTTGTTTAATAAAAAGCCAAAATTGTTACCAAAGATACTTCACACTAACTAAATTTAGTTGTTCTGCATCTTGAGTGATTTGTGCGCGTGCAGTGGCTAATTTCGGTGAGCCTGCAAAAAAAGACGATTGCTGATAAATTTGAAATTGGTGCCAAAAATGTTTACCTACGATTTTATTAAATTTGACGATTTTATTAATTTTGAATTGAAGGTGTGGCACCTTCGAAGTGAAAAAATGGTTCTCTCGAAGCTTCCTTTCTGTGAAGGGGACGTGATTTTTCGTTAGTCGAGCAAAAGTGAAGATTTTGCGTTTCTGGGACCAAAAAGTTAGGTTCCAGGCATCTTCAAGTGTTTATTCAGCGATATTCCTGTAACGGAACCCACAGATTTTGGTTTTAAGACCGAAATTGCAAAAAAATTACAAAAATTCGCAATTTTTTGACAAATTATTGATTATCCGATTGTTAATTTTGCGAATATTTGTTAATCCAACGATAATAGCGTTGGATGAGCCTAGAAATCAAAGATTTAGGAAGATTGTGAGAAAATTTGCAATTTGGAGGTTAACTTATTATTAACTTAATATTGGCAAATTTTATTAAATCAGCTCTATTCAACCGAGTCTTTGATTTGAGTTTGAACCCAATCTTCCCTGAGAGAGTTTTGTGCTCTCGACCATTCGGCGACCCGGACCTTGTTGATGCTTTTTTTTTACAAAAAAGCATTACAATAAATAATATAAGAAATAGTATAGTATTATTGTAGTAAGTACTACTCAATTTGTAAAATATTTTTTACTGTCAAAAAGCAAGGTGTTGTAAATATTACGTAACGATAAAATATGTTCAAACATTAAACAACTTTCTTGAAAGAAAATGTTACACGCTTTAAATGTTTTAAAGAAAATGATGCTTGTTTTCAAACTTTCCGACGGATACTTTGAAATAAATTCCATACTACATTTCACAGTACAATGGATCGAATAATTATAGCATATGGGAAAAGAAAATTTCGTAGCGAAGGAATCTTAGTAAGTTTACATTGCCCTAAAGATATTATCCTTTTATCGTATCATAAAATATTATGAACATGCAAATTGTTCACAAAATTATAATTATACTGAAATAATAATATTTTATAGCTGCCAATCAAGTAAGTAACACTTATATGTTAGATTTGAAGTATGTAAATTGATTTTACACATAACTTATGGTTGTCAAGACACGAGAGAAGAAAGTTTTCTATACTTCCCTAGGGAAGTAAGCGTCAGAAACAAACTTAACTTGTTTCTTAGCAACTCTGAATTTTTATTTGTTGAACTATAACATTAAAGAAAAATGTAAATTAAAGTTAACATACCTTGCGGCGGAAAGGAAGGGGAGAACCCTCCCCCCAAAAATATTTCTCTACTATAATTCGTAAACGATAAGAAATTCGTAGATGAAAGTTCTTACAAAAGAAAAATACTTTTTAAAGTAGAAGTAGAGTAAAGTTGCGTGACCTAATTCCTGGCATCTATGACATTGCAAAATTGAGGATTGTTGTTCTTGATTTTCATAATAAAACAGAATTTCATTTATTTAATTTCCTTTGTTATGATGTCAAATAAAATATGACATTATATCACAGCACGTCAATAAAATGCCCTAACGTAAAATAAATAAAATTTTTCTTTTTTGCTATTGCATGTTATAGTTTTATATAATCCAGAAGCTCTAAGCGCCGTCAAAAACGCTTTGAGATCCAAAATCCTTTATAACATTGGAAACTTTGTTAGCTAAGCAGGCAACTTAACCAAGAGATTCTAAGTCAGAACAGAATAAACTGTTCACATTTTACCGAATTAAAAATTTATTCCATCAAAATTGATTCGGAATTGAGCAATTTAAATTAAAACTGCAGACAATTGTAATAACTAGATGCTGATTAATGTTGCTTTCAGTTACCTAATCATGATGAAATCTAATTAACTTATTACTTCTGATGAACTCTTACAAAATTGCCAAAAATGAACTATAATTTGCAGCAAATTTAGATTGAATAATTCATCATCTTTCATCAATAATTTACCATTCCATATTACATATTATAATACTTTGGCGC
Organism: Rhagonycha lutea; assembly: GCA_958510855.1. Classification (NCBI taxonomy): domain Eukaryota; kingdom Metazoa; phylum Arthropoda; class Insecta; order Coleoptera; family Cantharidae; genus Rhagonycha; species Rhagonycha lutea. Next base: position 23,699,207 of record OY294041.1, on the reverse strand, counting down.
TAATTCAAGTTTTGTGGTGGTGAAAACTTACCAAGTACTCTTCGCAACTTTAAAAGCACTCAAAGTGGGCACTACAAAAAATATTCAGGACTTGGCAAGCTGTTGCACTTCAGAATAAATTTTTTTAGTGTTTGTTTTTTTCTGCAGATTCCATTCTGTTACAGCAATTTTAATGCCAGTTTGTACCGCATACGTTGCTAAGCTTTCCATACAAAGTTGAGTGCCGATTATGGACTGCTTAAGATCGGTTAAGTGGCTCGGCAATAATTTAAGTGAAAATGAATTTTAAAAACCAAATTCCGATAAAACCAACCACCTCAATCATGACCGTGTACGTCATGTACGTGGTCCCTGGAAGGTCACCCAACCACGTGCAAAACACACCGTATATTGCTTGATTGCGGTGCTCTAATGGAAATTTGTATTTGATTCATAATTAATGAGGTTAGAGCTATAAATTATAATTGTTGTACTATAAAATTTATCAGATGTCCGCACCGAAAGGTGCAAAACTGTTTACACTCAGAAAATCAATAAAATTTGTTCATGCACTGTTAATATGTACATTTCGAAACAGTTACATTATTGCACTTTATGTTATTGTTTTATAAATATTTAGTTTGTTATTACCGTACTTAACGATCTGTTTCTATTACTACTTTGAGTGCCCCATTCATACCGAGTACAGTTGGCTATTTACACTAATCGTGCATTTCGCCATTGAAGCGACATTGATTTAAACAATTTGAAGTATCACGTCGGGGTCACCATTCAGCAAGGATGCGTCGTATTCATCATTAACCTTAGAAAATCGTCTTTCTACTCCGTGATTTCCTCTGTTTCCAAACTAAGACCACAATAACATCGAACCTGACTAACCAATTTTTTCAATTAAAACTTTTAATGAAGCATAAACATTGAATCATTCCAAATTTTTGCACGGTGAATTAAAAAAGTTGTGCAAGTTTTTTTGCATGATTCACTTTTATTAATCGCTAATTTGCTGTAGAAAGTTATTAATTACATTAAGTGCAATTAAGACAAACAAAAATAAGAGAAATCAAAGTAGGTAAGTGAAATTGAAATTCAGTTATGCAATAAAACGAGAATAATTTTGTACTTGTTCACGAGCAAGGTTATTACATCTTTTATTTATCGTCTGGTCCCTTTGACTCAGACGTGTAATTATTACTTATTCAGTACTCGCAATTTTATTCTTTCAGTTTCAATGAAGTTTTTTTTTTGAAGGTGTCCGGAAATATTATCACCAGATTTTCTTTTACCATTGCATATTTAACCATAATCTTTTTATTCCCTTCGGAAATTTCTAAGTAGGGGCTTTTCAAAATGTTCGGAATTGAGTCAAAATAGCAAACTCGAATAGGTACATTTTTAGGATTTTCTCACGTAATGAAGTATTAAATTTGAGCAGAAAACTTCTTTAATCGAAACTGATATGGTTGATGATAATGGTACATGACCATGAGGACATAGTACATAAGTGTTTGATTATATGTTCCTCTCAATATTAAAGATTAATGAATTAAAACCAACATCTGGAAAGATTTTCATGTTAGTAATGCAAGCGCATTTCAGCAGTCTTTAATAATTCAGTTGTTACGGTCCCTCAATTTGCATTTGAATTTTCTTCAAACTTACGTCATTTAAGTGCTAATATCTTGCACAAAAGTTATCAGATTTTGATATTTTCAAGCTCATTAGAAAGCTAATTGTTCAAGCTAGGAATTTTGTTTTCATATTTTTTTATCTCTAAAATGTTAAATTTTTGTTTATGAAATTTATAAATTTTCTAATAAAATTGATTTCTTTCGCAGGTTTTTGTCGTCATTATTATAAAAGGGATTATGTCATAATTTTGTGCTTTTAAAAGATATTATTTGCGAATTTTTCGGTCTTAAGGTGCCCACAAACCAGCGTTCAAAAGCGTCACTCAGGTATGTCATACATTATTGACGTACATGTATGACAATAGTGATTGCCCACAGACGTACACACTATCTTGCCAAACAAGTTAGTTTGACGAGCAGTGACGACGACTATATTCTCTTAGCAGCGGCGTACGCTGTTTTGATTAAAAATAAAAAAAAATAAATTAGTTCGACAGCGACAAACTCGAACCAAATGGGTGAAGGAATGGCTTTTAAAACGCTCAGAATATACCCATATTAATCTTCTAGCAGAATTACGAGTAGAACCTGATGATTGGCGAAATTACCTAAGAATGGATTATATCAATCATTTTCTAATAAAATACACCACGCGAGACACTGTATAATGAATGCGAACGACCGTGATAGTTCACCATACACCGACACTTATGTATGTACGAGTCGAGTTGCGCGTTATTGTTTTTCGGTCTAACCAGAAAACAAAATCGACGCACTTACGTGCGACTTTTTGACAACACACTAGCATACATGGGTGCGCAAACACCTATAACATACCTGAGTGACGCTTTTGAACGCTGGTTTGTGGGCACCTTAATAGAAGCAAATTAATTATCACCGAAAAATTAACTAGATTAAATGGATCAAAACACTTTTACCCAGCAAACACCTTAATCTCAACAAAAGGACTATCCGTCATACAGATGTTAAAATTCGAACATTTTTTTCTCGAGCTAATTTGCCAAAATATTATTTTCGGGTATGTGATATTATCTTGTACTGGAAAAATTGGATTCAGAACTAAAAAAAGTGTAAAAACAACAATTAATTACTAAATAAAAATATGCTAGGCTGTGAGTCTATAGCCATTGTAGATTTTTTTGTCTTTCAAGTATGTTTAGTGACAGAAAAATATGACCTGCACCAATATTCAAAAATTTGGTTACATTAAAACGTTTAGAAGCTTAAGAACTGCTGTCATCCGAGATCCACCTTATTATTAGGTAAGTCGAGTTCTAAAAACACACCTGGTACTGGCGCAAATGTCAGCAATATCCTCAAAGTCAATTTTTGAATAGGAACAAAAGTTTTTATTTTGAATCCATTGTTTAAGGGGAAATATTACATTGTCTGCAGTAAAAGTAGGCACATTTTTCTGAATTTAATATAAAAAAATGAAAAGATTTATTCATATTCGGGTTTATGCATAAGAAGATGTTTTAAAAACTCTTACAAAACTATTCATTTTTTTTGTTGACCTCCGTGGGCGAACCGCTTCAAGTCGCAATTTTGAACTTAAAACAAAAAACTAAAATTTTCTGACAATATGGCTCAAAATCTATTGAAAATCGTAGCTTTTTTTCGAAAAATTATTTAAAAAAATTGGCATCGATTTGAATTTTATTTTATTATTTTTTTAAATTGGCTATAGAAACTTCAAATTTTAAGTTTTCAATAAAATCCTACGATGTTCACTAGAAAATCTTATTTTGAAGCTACAGTTAAAATTTGAATTCATTCGGATAAAAATTTAAGGTACTAGCTGTTCGCCAGTCTGGAAAAACGTGGTTTCGAGAAAAGCGCGTTTCAAGCAGTAGAATTTTAAAGAAATTTTGATTTTACCTCTAATCTGCATGCCTGCACTATATAATTATTGTCCTTCCAAATGAAGATTATTTTCTTTTCATTTTGTTATAATAAATTCAGAAAAATGACCCAACTTTTACTGCACACAAGGTGATAAAAAAAACGTACTCAAATTCGATTGCATAACTTAATAAATTTTAGGGTATAGCATGAATTCCATGTCAACGAATTTAACACTTTTCTAGTGATAAGATGATGGTAAATGGTCTAAAAATCAATTATAACACATAACTTTTATGGGTTATTGAAAATAGGGCCTAAAATTGACAAAAAATTGAAAAATTACATGAACTGGCATTCAACGACATTGCATTCGCTGCCGCTATAAGGTAAGCCCCACCCACTTCGACCGAAAAGGAAGCTCAACTGTTCCGCTAAGAGGCATGCATACGGGCAAGTTATAGTGCAGTAAGTAGCCCCTACTTAGTTAAACATGGAACATTCATCGTTCAGGTGCTTCTTAGCATATTATTTTTTATAAAATATATTTTTTAGTTATATTCCAATCTTTTTAACGCACGAAACTAATTAAACAGGATTACTGATACATTTCAACTCATTAAAAGTTGCCGATAGATCTCTTTTTTGCGTTATTAATAAGAAAAATATCGTTTCCCAACTCTAACCTCTAACCTAAGCTCGACCGGTGGATCTATCTTCTTTTTGGCACATTTAAGCTAAAAACGAAACCCTAAACCGTGGTATTTGCTCGATGTTAACTGTATGAAGGTGTAGGTATGATTAAAACTTACGTGGTCGGTCCCCATAACATAGCATCACATCGTTTATGCAGTTTTATGGAAGCAAAGCTTCCATTACCTTCTTCAACCCTTAGGACATCGCAATAATATTTGTGAAATTATAATATTGTAGTATTTTAAACCGACTCTTCAACCTCTTATTCTAATCCGAAATAAAAGTTTTTCAAAAATCGCTGTTATAAAACCACATTTAAATCGTCGTCGTCGTCACAGCTGGTCAGTCCTACCTCCAATATGCCAGCTATCACTCGTCCTCGTAAAATTTCACTTTGGGTCGTTAAAAAAACACATCCACTGATATTAAACTTTTTTTATAATCAAAAATCCTAGCAGACCAACTATTCGCACCTTTTCGATCCAGTAGGCTGCACGCAAGTCTCCCTTCTCTGGCCCCCTGTCGGCGAAGCCTAGGATCTCCAGTTGCCGCGAAAATTCAAAATTATTACCAATGTTTAAAATCATCAAATTTTTAGATTTACCAATTAACTTAAATTACCAATCTTCTTCATCCCAAAAATACCACGACAATATACTATAATGACCCAAACAATTTACAAAGCCCCACACTTCAAAGCCAATAAATGTTGTAATGTTTTTGTCAAAAACTTACTAATGTCCGGGTCGCCGAATGGTGGAGAGCAATGAAGACTCTCTCAAGTTGGTTAGGATCCAACTCAAATCAAAGACTCGTTATGCTTATGAACTGGTTTAATTAAATTTTCAAAAGTATTAATAATAATAATTCTGTTTTGAACAACAATTTTGCCCTGAAGCCGCTTGTGTAAAGGTGTACGATCGTTGCGAACCACAATTACATTTACTATAAACCTGGCGACTAAATTGCGTTTCGCAACTTTCGTGTGTTCTTAAAATGTGTAGCAAAAATCAAAGGTTTTTTACGATAAAATGTTCGAAATGCTGTAACGTCGTTTGCAAAAACAAACGCCGCCAATGCCTCGATGCCCCGTTGATGTTGACGGGTGGCTAGCTGAAGGATTGCACCTCCGTCCAGTACCAGAGCTGGGTCGCGCTTGCGCGGTTCGTGGGTACTTCTAGAACTTACCTCACTTTGCAAATCAAGCTTATAGTCACTGCTAACTAGGATAATGGAATTGGGCGCCAGCGAAACAAAAAAGAAGGGGTAAACAATCTTTAATGAAACACAAAAAAGATGGTTGATCAGATCAACCAAGTACACACAGATGGAATGTGTACTGCTATTACAAAACAATACAGTCAACTGGACTTGAAGTCCCAAACAGTGCAGTTCGTAGCTGAGGGCTACTAAATAAAAAAAAACCGCCAGGTGGCTGGTCGGTTGCCCCAGCAACAGGCTGACTACTAAAAAAATAGCAAATGCAATCTCAATGGGAAGCGACAAAAGGTCACTCCTCTCAACTGAATAACAATGCCCAAACGGGTATGCCTGACGTTAAAACTACGCTTCTAAATGGTAAAACAAATTAATTGAAAAAAAACTTTCCAAGTGGCCTACCTTAAATCCAACTTGTCCTTTCCTAATTGGTAATGACACAAAAGCGCTATCGTTCGACTAGATTCCTTTCGTCCGAGATCTCTTTGGAAAATTATCTAGTCCAGTGCCTGATGATGAATGAAATTGCTAAAAATAAAGTAAGCACACAAAGACCGTTAAATTCACAAAAGTTTGTTCCACCTCGAGCGTTAAAATTGAATTCAAATTCAATTGAGAAATGAAACCCGAATGTCACGCCACTGAGATGCTAGTAATAATTGAAATTAACAATTAATTGTTCCAAACAATAATTAATTAATTACGATGGTGGAGATGAATATTGGCACTATGACGAAGTCAGTTCAATACGCACATGAACAGGCGTCGGCGTTGCTTAACAAGGATAACTTCGATGGGCTCAAAAATAAAAGGAAATCGCTGCGTTTTGAGGTGGATAATGCTAGTCACTCCCAGTCAGGTAAATCTAACCCAAATTGACAATTAGCAGGTAATATTTACGTTTTACATCCTCCAATGTTTACTTTCGGAGTTCCAATGGATAGCGCTAGATGACGTATTGTCGGCTCACAAATTATTTGAAATTGAAATTATCCTTATCTTGCAGACACAGGTGCAGCTTCTGTACGCGTGAAGGACTACCTCGTCTCTCGTAAATCACACCCTGACGACGGTGAATATGGGATATACTAGAAAAACTGGTAAAATACGCTAAAATTGGCGTGTTGGGTATAAAATTCACTAATTTTATTAGCTCACCAAAAACTCGCAACCACCATTGATCGATAATCGATCGAAAAAGTCTTGAATTTTAATAACCAATCGTGGCCGTTAAAAATTGATAAGCCCATATACACCAACGTACAGGGTGCGTCGTAATAAAATTTATACAGCATATTCAAAATATGCATTTTGAATGCGACATTGCAAAATTTTCACTAACCCTCATGCCCAACTGGTTTGGTGCCACTGAATTATTCGTTCTTGGTTCGTTGTGCAGTGGGGCCAGATGTGTCCATGAATAATGCTTGTAACAGATGTGAGATTTTCTCGTGTTTAAATTGGGCGTTTAACATCGAATTTTCCGAAATCATCGTATTTGTAATCGTCGATATTATCAACAGATTGTTCGCAGTGCAATTGATACTAATTTGAGACACAATTTTTACCAATTTAGTTTGGTCACATGTAAGTCGTTTTAACCTCAAATTCTATCTTCTAATCTTTCCAAATCCTTGAAATTTAGATTCATCCAACACAATCGTCGTTGGATTAAGAAACATTCGTCGGAATATCAATCGGATGGCCAATAATTTGTCCAAAGATCTCAAATTGTGGTTACTGACCCAATCTTGTACAACCGGTCACTTCTCTTGAAAACTCAAAATTTCGGTGCTAAAACCGAAATCTATGTGCTCCCGTTATAGGAACGTCGCTGGTATAATCACTCAAAAAAAACTTCCTGATCCCAAGAAAAGAGAATTTTTCACTTTTCACCTCTCGAACAACGAATAATACGTCCGTTTCACAAAACGGACGTTGCGAGAATCTTCTTTCCGCTCGAAGGTGCCACACTTTCCAAAATAAAATTTCCCTAAATTTTGTCAAAGTAAAATTGCAGGTAATCACTTTTGGCTCCAATTTCTAACTTATTAGCAAACGTCTTTTTCTTTGTAGGTTCTCTTAAACCGCCACTGCACGCACAAGTTCCTCAAATAGATGTAAACAACAAGCAAATTAGAATTAAAGTGCGGTGTCTAACATTTTGGCTTTTTGTTCAAGGGAATTCAGTCTCAACGCTTACGAGTATCATTTTTTATACCCCTTTTTGAATTTTATGTTCACCTCGAGTCTTCAACTCGTTTGAAACACCACAATACATATGCATGCATAGTTGCCTCAACACAATACGAAGTGGAGTGCTGTTACGCGCGAGACGGTAAGCACCCTTCGTTTGAAATGAAAATATTACGGCCGCAGACATTGAATAAATGTCTCAACAATGACTCTAAAGCCAAAAACGTGATTAGTTTTTGGCATCATAAAACCGAGAGAGAAGCTCTCGATTTTAGCTCAACGAAATAAATTAACATGTGAATTCCACTCTTCGCGACTAGACCCAATTGAAGTGCAAGGACCAACAACACAATGCGTCAATAAAGTCGAAATTCGCATTGAAATTAAAAATATTAAAAATATCGAAAGAAGTCACTAAACAAAACCGAACTTTACTGTTCACAAGCACAAGTGGCAACATAATTATCTTAACGCCCAGCACAACTCATGGTGATGCAGAACCACGAACAAAACCGGCCGCTACTTGTTCGAACTAGAGCTAGAACTAGCTTGCTACTTAGAACTAGCTAGAACTAATGATGCACCAAACGAGCCAACCCACTTCTCATATGCTGGAACCCCATCCTTTATGGACATTGCACTTATGAAGGATGTCCATTGCCAACACTGTCTCACTACTGCCTGTGAACTCACCTCCGACCCCTACCCGGTCCTGATGTCCATGAGGAATATTCCACATGCCGAACCAGATCAATCACAAAATATAATGGCCAGTCTTCTACGACCAGCTCCTCACCACAAACCTAAGCAACATCCCGACAATCAATACCACTTTGGAGCTTGATGACTATGTCAAAATATTCTTTGACACAATAAATAAATTGGAAAAAAACTAAAAAAAAAATTTTTTAAAACAAAGCGAGAAAAATAGTACAACGTAGGCACCATCCTGACGGACAAAACCAAACCAGAGGCTCAAGATAAAATAACCAATGAAATCAAAGCCCACCACAACGCAGAATGGTAATTCAAGCTCAAATCACTCTTCTTCCAAGACCCCAATTCTTTGAAACTACTAAAAAACATCCAAACTAAACGCCTACCAATACCAATACTAAAAAGAAATGATGGAGCCATGGCCAAATGAGACCTGGAAAAAGCGAACACCCTAGCCAAAAACCTACAAAACCAATGCAATCCAAATACCCCTCACGACGACCATTTACATCCTAATGGTAAATAATTTCGTACAAGATGCCTTCAAAACTTCAGATCCAATAGAACCAGTCTCCTTCAACAAAATAAGAAACATCATAAAGAAACTCAAAACAAAATGCACTCCAAGTCCCGATGGAATCAAAAATCGAACCATAAGAGAACTCCATAGAAAATCTATCGTAGCAATCACTGGAATAATCAACGCCTCCCTAAGATAATGCCACTTCCTTGACTTATGGAAAATCGTCAACATCATGGTAATCCATAAGCAAGGCCAAGACACTCGCCAGTACAAAGCTACCGCCCCATCAGTCTTCTTCCCACAATCGGCAAATCTTACATAACCAAGTCATCTCCAAAGACGAATTTGGCTTCAGATCCAGCCATTCTACAACAGATCAAATTCAGAGGCTATAAAAAAAATACTTTTATTAAATACAATTGAGCCAGATAGATATCTATAGCAAGCAATTCTCAGATTACTTACGATTTTGATGTTACAATTCTTTGGTATCTGGTTGTTCGTTCGATCGTCCAAAAGTGCACTTTTTCTTTAATCGTTCCGTCATACGTGTTTGTGAAAATTACTAAAACAGGAATTACATACATATAGACAAATATAAACACGAAAGCTGGTATCTAAAATACTACTGCTTATTGAAACTACAAACTGATCGTATCGAAGGTGGTCGTCGTTTCGTTGCTTGATATTAAAATTGGTTGGCACATACTCGGATTCTTTCAAAAAGGACTTTTATCGGTCTTGAATATAACGATGGTTGGTTTCATTAAACTATGGTCATCAAAAAATAGACCATGGACCTTAACAACTTGAATTTTAACTTTTCAGATTGGTCTTGCAGAATGGCGTACAGTTGGCGTCTCTCGGACCATTCCAAAAATTTCAGATATCGTAGGCTTATAAAATTGCCATACGAAAAACAACAATTGCTCGTACGTAGGAAATTACGGCGCACGTTATGAAACACAGTTTCACTTGCTAATGCAATAATCTACTCAAAAATTGTGATTTTTATCAGACACATTAGAAAAAGGTAGCGTACTTGTACATTGCATTTTGTGCAACCTTGATCATCGCTCTTGCGCAAAAGCGCGTTGAAAACTTGAGCCCTCCCATTGGCTCTTGGCGTTTACACCAGAAAACACAAAAATGTATGTAAAAATGTTTCTTAAAAATAACTAACACTAAAAAATAAAAATGTTTCAAAAAGCAAAACAAATGGATTGTTACAAATAAGCTCGATGTTTGGGTGCCACACCAATTGACGCAAGAAAACTTCATTGACCGTATTTTCATCTGTGAATCTTTGGGCAAAGGTCAAGATATCGAACTATTTTTAAAGCGGATGGTGACTGGGGATGAAGAATGGGTCACATACGATAATTCTGTGTGAAAACATCGTGGTTGAAGAGCGGCAAAGCCGCCCAAACGGTTACCAAGCCAGGATTGACGGCCAGAAAAGCTGTGCCGTGTGTTTAGTGGGATTGGTAAAGGATTATCCACTATGAGCTGCTCCCGTCAGGCCAAATACTCAATTCGAACCTGTACTGCCAACAATTGGACCGATTGAAGATGGTGATTGACCATAAGCGACCAGAATTGTCCAAAACGAGAGGAGCCGTCTTCCATTAGGACAACGCCAGGCCACACACGTCAATAGTGACTCGCCAGAAACTTTGAGAGCTCGGATGGGAGGTTTTAATGCATCCATCTTATAGTCCGGATCTGGTACCAAGATATTATCATCTTTTCCAATCCATGTCAAACTTTCTTAGTGGTGTAAAACTGGCCTCAAAAGAGGTCTGTGAAAATTGATTGTTCGAGTATTTTGATGCCAATAGGGACATATCCCTAAAAAGTGAAATTATGTCGATGTTAACTGCGCGACTGACTAGGTACTACTGGGAGCACAAGCGTGCTCCGATTTTTCTAAGTGTTAGACCGTTAGAGTAACTCACAGCACACGGACGGACGACAGAATGACTGTGACGTTTCAAAATCGAGCTAAAATTGGCAACTTTAAAATCGATTATTGGCCAAACTAATCGATATACGACTTTCATCCTCACCTTAATCGCTTCGTCTATATTTTTTCTATCTAAATCCGTCGAGTTTTCTTTAATAAATTTAATATTCTCGAGCTGAGCCTACTTACCTGCTACCCTAATGCAGGCTGTCACTCTTTAGGTTTGTTCGTTTGTATGAACTAACTTGAACTGGGTTATCTTTCGAGACAAAATACTCCCACCACAAAAGTTAGATAGTGTTCTAACTTGCACTGCCTACTCCTCCTATGGAGGTCGAGCAAGAAATTCATGTTTGGTCATGAACTGAGCAGCCAAACGAACACAGTACATTGCACTAACTTGAACCGAGCAAGTTAGTTCATACAAACGAACAAACCTATTAATAGCGTTTTCAATATTTGTTTTCAAGTCCGCAATTGATTGTGGATCATTAGCATAGACTTTTGATTTAACATGGCCATGGCCCCAAAGAAAGAAATCTAATGATAATGAATCACAGGCTGGCCAGTTAACATTACCACGACGAGAAATTTGCCTGTTAATACAGCCATCGTTTCATTCGATATGTGGCATGTGGCACCATCCTGTTGAAACTACATCATGTCATTCAATCCTAAATCGTTCAATTTCAGCTACAAGAGCTCAACTATCATTGCTCTATAGCGATTTCTTTTGACCCGTTCTTTATTGTGTGATTTTAGATTAGATTTAAGTGTCATAATTTTAAATTTGACTCATCTCAAATCGCGGGAAATTTAAAATTTCACCTCGATTTGGATCACCCACACAACGCCATGGTTATTCGGTCTAACTTTCGGTAGGCCCACACTTTTTGAATAAGTTATTGAATATTAATCCATTCAAAACTTTCCTTAATTAGAAAAGCGTTAACTTTTCACTCATTTTTTCTGATTAACTTTATTCCCTTTACAGTACAATCAAAAGATATATTAAGTCCCTGAGCAAAAATGAAACTAATCCAATTATGGCAATATGATGCTAACCCAATTATCCTGTTATTTTTGGATGCGAAACGTTATAATTTTAGGCAATGCCGTACAATAATTTAATTTCACATAACGCGATGTTACAAGGTAAATAACTGAAAAACTTAAATTCTATTAAATTGTACTTAATAGCAGTGCATTAGAATTTCCAGGCTATAAATTTGAAATATTAAGATTTTAATGAACCCTTACCTATGTTTTCAAGTACGCAGATTGTAAGAGCGCTCTTCTGATATTTACGTCGCATCTTCGTGTAATGGAGGTTTTTCAGGCTACTCAAATTAATTTAATTAAAAAGAGCTTTGGAGGAATAAAAAGTAAAAATGTAATTACGAACTTTTTCTGTATTCCTTACAAATCTTTCCTATGCATGGTAATATTATGTAACTTATCAAATCGCAAGGGTTGTCAGCAGGGGTATTTTTTCAATATTAGTTTGCGAAAGTTCCAACCGATTTCGAAACATCTAAGATTTTGTGATTTGCATCAAAAAAATTTCAAAACTCTTACAACGAAGTTAAAAACCATTTGGGGGGCCGTACAGTCCTTAATTGGCTGGGATTGTAAAAGCGAGATTTTTCGAATTTATTACTTTTCCCATATCTCAAGCCGTTTTTGAGATATACTCATTTTAATAGAAAATGGAAATTTTGTTTAAGTTTATCGATTTTTGAAGGGTTGGAATTAAAAGTAAAGGTAAAATGACATATTTTATTAGTATGTCATTTTACCGATACATATACAGTGTGTTATTTCATCCCGAAATCAAAATCATTAGCTAATCTAAAAAATTAATAAGATTTATTTATTACTTTTAAGAAGAGAGTTTCCTCAGGAATCCAAAGAAAATTTTCTCTTAATTTTCTATATTAGCTTTATTTTTACATTATAACCACGGCTCTTATTTTCAACAAACAAAGGAACTATATTGCAACATTGTACAATAACAAAGTTTTTAAGTGCAACGAATGTGAGCTGCTTCAAACTGTCATAATAAAAAGCGAATCAAATGGCAGGTAGCTCAAGTGCTATTAATGACGTCGTCAAAAGTGATGAGATAAGGTAAATGTAAAATTAATCGTAAAACGAACTGAAATCAATCAAATTTGAGGACCGTCGGAAACACAAATTTAAGGTTAAATGCATTTTACGCAATTAGCGACGTTGCCGATATGCTATAAGTTCCCTTCATACAAGGAATTTATTTTTATCACAATTTACTAGTCTTGAAAGTAAATTACCCACATATTTAGCTATTCACAATTGAATTTCTATCAAGGACAGGACGTCCAATAACCTTTTAGGTGTGTCGAACTCCATATCATTAAAGTATTATTTTTAAAATTCTCCGCAAGATCAATAATACAATCACAACAGTTAAATATTTAAAATTATATTTTAATTTTGTAATAATCGAATTTAAAAAAAACAACAGAATTAATACTGTGTCACTGGGAAATCCATTAATTCATTTGAATAGTTTCCGTTTTATTCTATCGATTTTTGCCCAATTCCCACGTCCCCAAACAATACATCTTTGAACGTTGTTTTCTTTGTTATCGTTTTCTTTCAGAGTTTCAGGGTAGTGGATCAAACGAGGAAGTCATTTGTTTTATTTTACTTATTTAACATTTTCTATCTCTTGTATTTGTTGTGTTCCCATTTAAAAACCCGAAGTTGATAAAACTGCTTACTCGTGGTAATTTAATTATATCAACGCCCATTTACATTTTATAAACTATAGACTTTCGGTAGTATAGTATAAAATATGGTTTAAAAAATGTTTTAGGATTCAATTTTCCTGCGAGATGCCTGTAATAAATAATAAATTAAAAAAGCATCACATAAGTGAAAACGTTCATAAAATATTAATTTTCTCTATGTATTTTATTTCAAAATTCTAAAAGTATCCTTATGCCATATGAAATAATAATGACATTCCCGTTTACAGAACGAAGAGAATGAAAATTGATCTCTCGAGTGCATTGAAACACGTGGGGACCAATACACCAGCGTGGAAGAAAATTCAGAATGAAGGTTTAGATTTAGATTACTATGTAGTTCTTCCGAAAAATGTTGCTGACCATTTTATGTCACAATTAGAAGACACCATTGAATATTACCAAGGCGATCTAACTAAGGTTTGTTGATTTTTGAATACCTATAATAATTTTATTCCGGTTTGTCTGTAAGTAACGTAAATTCACATATGACCAAAATTTATGAATATCTTTTATATAAACTTCCAGTTCCTCTGTCTAATATAAACGTGAAAAGTACACCCTAGAAAAAATGTAAAACGTAGGCTAATATTCTTTAAACTTTTTTTATAGGAATTGGGAGGGGGGTAGTTGTAAGCTAGCAATAAGATAACTTTTCAAAAATTAAATTTGTGTCATTATCAATTTTTAAAGGTCGTCTTGTTACTTCTTTATACCTGGAGGGTATTCCATACCCCCCCCCCCAGACCCCCCGGTCTCACAGCCATTTTTTCATAATTTTCCCTACAACGAGAGACTACAGCCTCCGCCTGGTATTCAAAGTTACCTACGTGTCCTTATGATCCTAGCATCTAATTATCGAACATTTTTTCTCTCTTCTCTACCATGCTTCCAATTTCTATTCATCTTGCCCATACTAGGATGGTGTGTTTTACACTATCACATCATTCTCTATGCAGTAAGAGCAAGTGGAACTTTCTCTTCTCTTTTGAGAGAAATTGTGTGAAAATTCTACCGTAGTATCTTTGAAAGCATGATACGATAAATTCATAGGTCTACAGCTTCCATTTTATGACAAATTCAACAGTGCCCTTCATTTAACTATATCCAGTTTACATCCCAATGGAGTTTCCATATTCTTATGATTTTGTGCTGGTCCTTAGTTTCTTGGAAGACTGTGGTAAGTTTTACGTCTAGTAATTCCACCTTCATTTGTATATGAGGACCCAAAATGCCACCTTGGACACCGTTCTATAAGGGGACTAGGTGATTTTGTCCCCGGTAATTTGACCCCCTGGTAATTTCAGTAGGCATTTTCCGCCCACTGCTGGACATAAGCCTCTCCATATTATGGAGGTTTTTGGCCATAACTCACCACTCTGACCAGACGGGTTGGTTATTTTGTTATATTATATAGTTATATTTTGGACTATAGTTATTTTACATTCGGTAGCAGCTTACTAGCCTAGCATTCAGATGTGCCTGTAGCCCTGTTTTTTTGTCAACTCTGGTAATTTAACTCCCACAAGGCGATCATGAGGAGGTCGGAGCATAGCGTTCACGCAAGTTGACTATGAACGCTAATCACCCGGTTCGAATCCGAGTGAAGTAAGAACTTTATTCTGACCGTCTCTCCCCTCGGAAGGCAATGGCAAACCACCGAGGTGTAATCTGCCATGAAAGCCTTTAACAAGCATTGTTAAACGTCACGACGCTTCTGTCAAGAAGCAATACGAAGAAGAAGAATTTCACTCCCGGTAATTTCACTCCCGGTAATTTGATCCCCTGGTAAATTTGTCCCCGGCAATTTGACCCCCAGTATAATTTCGCCCCCGGTAATTTCACCTAACAGTTAACCTCAGCTCGACCGGTGGATCTCTCTTTTAACGGTACTCTCATTTAAAAATGAACGTCATGACGTCCTCGCGGTCACAGACTGAGACATTGCAGGAACATCTGCGGGAACGTCAAACAAGGGGAGGCTCATCGAACTAGGGGAGGGAGTGGAGGGCCAAAAGACGCAATACCTCCTCCCTCCTAAAGTCGTACCTCCGATCAATGATCGAGACATTGCACGTACAACTGCAGGGACGACAACAAGTAAGGAGGTTGAGGCAAGGAAAAGTGCCACCAAACCGGAGAAAAATCAATCAAGAGAAACAGGTCAAGAAGAGACAAAAACCAGAGAAACAACACACGAGAAACGAACTGAGCTAAACATGGGAGCCTGAAGAGATGCTGAGAGGCGATACCGGGCCCCATGCATGTGAGGGGAGGGGTGAGTTTAGTGAGTGAAACCTCACACTACCGGGCAGATTGATCCGGGGTCTTTTTCAAGATTCTCACCTCCCCGCCTGCTCAAGCAAAAAAAAAAAAGTCCCACGGAAGCTATTTGCTATTTTAGATCGGAAGAAATTTGAGGCCACGACTTCTACTCAGAGAAAGCTAGGTTCTAAACTCAATTAAGAGACATTGGCGATTTTCAGATGATTTAATAATTTCAAAGCAAACTGTAAAATTTTGATCTCGCAATTTGGACTACAATTTGTCCTAATAGCCGTATGTGTAAAATAGTGTATTCAGATCAGACATCCACTACATTTAAAATTAATTCTACTAAATGGAAGTCTGATTGAATTTAATGTAATGTGTACCAAAATTTCAAAAATTGTACAAATAATGCAATAATAAAGTTTTTTAAAAGCGAACCAAAAACAGTTGAATACTGCTGACTGTAGACACTCCTTCTGTTTCAATGCAAAAAGGTAGTGGTGTATATGCAACCCTCGTGTTGAACGCTTCCCTTCGTTGTCGAACTGGACTCGCAATTTGTGGTAGTGAATCTTGTTGAAACTCCGCCAAATTTAGTGAATTCGTGGTAACGTAATTATCCACAAACTTCTCGGTGGATTTGTACCTGTGCGATTTGGTCAACAGCTGTTATAGAAGGTATTTAACCTTAAACTTTTTGTATGCCACGTTTTTGATAATTTCCAATGTTCCAGGGCCCAAACTCTGATTTTACTTGTATTAAACTAATACAAACGATATTTGATTCTCGATGAGTACAATTCTCATCAAACAAAAAGCAAATTTGTGTGATATCTACACACATGCGACGATGACGTTACTTCGCAAATTTCACTGTTTAATCGCTCGAAAATGTTTCCTGGACCCGAAACTTTGGTCCAGAAAAGTAAAACTCAAAAATTCGTCAATAAAATTGACGACACTAATTTTCACCAGTGGCTTGGACAGTGTCCATTAACGGAAAGCTTATTTACAGAACCAGCGACTTACTTACTGCACTGTCATTTTTGTTTATTACATTTTTATATCATCCAAATAAATTATTAGTTCACCTCAGGATTCGAACCTGGTATATTTCCATGACAGTACGGCGTCTTACTCCACAGCACCGCACAAGTCACTTTAGAAATCAAGATATTGTACCTGTGTAGTGTGTTAACAGTAACAAATGTGGCTTTTGATATCAATAAGATCAATTTTTTACAGCTTCAAGTATTCGCTTGCATACGAAACTGACAAAACAACCATCCTGAACCTCCTATTCATTTGTATCATTTTTCTCCGTCGTATTGATTCTTGACAGAAAGCGTCGTGACCTTTAACAATGCTTGTTAAAGGCGTTCATGGCAGATTACACCCCGGTGGTTTGCCATTGCCTTCCGAGGGGAGAGACGGTCAGAATAAAGTTCTTACTTCACTCGGATTCGAACCGGGTGATCAGCGTTCATAGTCAACTCGCGTGAACGCTATGCTCCGACCGCCTCTAATTTGTGGGGGAAATTTTTATCATTACATTATCTTAAATAATTTAAACCGCAATCGGATAAAATTAACAGGGGATCAAATTACCTGTGCGTGAAATCACCTGGGACTAGATTACCAAGGGATCAACTTACCGTGATCAAATTAACGGATACTAATTTACTGGGGGGAAATTACCGGCTACCTATAAGCTTGACAGATTCTCTGCAGGTTGCGTTTGTAAGTTTATTTCTGTGGCTTGTCCTTTTCGTGGTTTCTATCCAGATGAAAAGAGAATATAGCATAATAGAGTCAGACACGCTGCTCAGGAGTCTTCTGTCAACTGTTTTGTTGAAGTCCACTCCTAAGTCCTTAACCTATTTAGATGTTTCAATGGTATGGCCATCCATCATGAAGGTAATATGAATCGTTTTCCTCCTGCTAATGATTACGATTACCACAGCTTCGGCTTGGGTCCTCTTGACTCTAAACATTTGCAGATGTTGGCTCTCGCGTTATTGACGATTTCCACGAAATGTGCTGCGGTTCGAGCTGTCACCTCTATGATGATGTCGCCTGCAATTCCAAAAATGTTTAACCCTGGTGGTGTGGATAGCCGAAAGATACCATCATTTATGATATTTAATGGTAGCGGACCCAAAACATAACTTGAACTATGATGAGAGTTTAACTGTTAGATCAAATGACTCCAAGCGACAGCTTGAACTTGAGATGACAAGTAAATCTCTAAGGGTGGTACGTCACATTCCTTGAATCATTTGACCCAAAAGGGGTTGCGATTTTCCATTACCGACCATTAGAGTTGGACTCGTAGTGACGTGTGGTTCTGGGAAAAATAGTTTAACATGTGTTTAGAACGGATTATCAGTGCTCTGGGGAATGCCGCATTTATGGCCAACTATGAATCTCAATTTTCGGCCTGCTTGTCGGAGATCCCTCCACCTAAGGCCATCATGGGCCTTGCAGCCTGTGGTGAGTAGGTATCCTGGCTTGCCAGGGATCCATTCGTGAAGTACATATATTGTGATAATCAAAACGAATAAGAGATTCGAGATTGAACAGTAAAGTCAATAGAGGTGTGAAAGCGAACACTGAAATTGCTGAGAATTAATCTTGTTTACATTTAACAATCTGTTACCTTACACAAACACAATATTTTTGGTTCTATTAAGTGACTTGTGCGGGTGTTGTGTTGACAATTTGATAAGCCTACAAAGAAGAATTATTAGTTTGAAATTCGAATTTACCGCCAGAAACAGTTACCTCCTGATTTATGTAGTTTTTTAAAAATTCTAGGGAACTTTTGGATTTTGTGAATAGGAGGTTAAGAAAGATAAGACTTGTGGTCTGCTCGTAAAAGTTTGCAGAAGACAGCTGCAAATTTTTGTAGCGTCGAAGTTATTATGCGGATCTTGCGTTTTTATTCTTTGGAAGAATTTTTTCGGTCCAGAGAAGTCTCTCGAGCGATTGAGTAGTGAATTTCCTGGTTCGGGATCTCCGAATTTTTGGTTAATATTAGAAGATCGTGTAAATTTTCGAAACGACGCCGTTTCATGCATTTTATGTACAAAAATCACATTTTGATTTGGGAATTTGCGAGTTTTGGATAAAATTTTTGGTCATCCAATATCGAATTGTGCTTATATTGGTTAATTCAACGGTTAATACGCTAGATGATTCGTGAAACAGCAAAATTATCAAAATAAGGAATATAAAAGTCGAGGTTAAGTACCTCAGAGCATCTGTTAAATCTGAAAGTTCGATTATACTAATTCACATCAGAAGCACCAATATTATTCGTTGACCACTGCGATTACACGGGTTTGCAAGTTTTTGGTAAAATTTAAAGGAGCAGATGAGCACGAGGACTTTAATGCGTACGATTCCTTGATAAAAGCAGGTTGCAGAAATCAACTACCGAATTAACTTCCGAAGGAGTGGCTTGCAATACAGGGGTTCTCAAACAAACAACTTTGCGGTTTGTCAAGAGCTTTTTATTATAACATTATTATTTTTGTACAACTATTGATTGTGCTACACAAATAACCATAGATTTTATCAAAGCGCCATTTAGTAAAATCGATATTAAATGTAATGGTGGTTTGATACAATTACACAAACCTACACACACGGCTATAGGACAATTTGTGGTCCACATAAGAGGATCAAATTCTCGGATTTTTACGTTTAGATTCATTAAACGATGTAAGGTATCCCGAGTCTCTTAATTGTAATTTAATACCTAGTCTTTCTTGAGCAATTAGTGGTCTCAATAAATGTTCTCCGATAACAAAGCGGTCGGAATTTAGCTTGTGCGTGTTCGAAACATCACAACTTATCTCAGTTTCCTAGTGAGGGGCTTTGTAGTTGGTTTGGAACACCACAATATATTGAGGCCGATATGTTTCTAGTGGGAGTGGTAGTGAGAGATAGTGGTTTCTATCAAAGCAACTGACCAGGATGTTTAGAAGATAACGCGGGACCGTCCAGGTCACTGTTACATCCATTTCTATTTAGCCGAATTTCATACGTTCCTGAGGTTACAAGACGACCAGTTTTCTAGTTCTCTATCTTGCCCCTTCACTCCTTCCGTCAGCCGAACCATACATTTAATGGTTTTGACAGTGAATTTGTCATTGTGGAAACCACACGGTTGCCTCTCTATTCTGGCGCTGCTAGACACAATCTTTCAAAAATTATTTCAGAGTTGTCCAGGAAGTAGACGGGACTGTAAGAGCTGGGGTTTTCAAGAAGCTTTATTGCCCTGCGGCAGTCGGGAAGTCGGACCTAATCCTGGAGGGACACTAACCATACCCGGGACTTTGTTTCCATATTCTTCGCTGCTCTCTTCAATTCTTCCTTGTTGAAAGGGTGGATTTCAGATGCTATCTTGTGTGGCATAGGAAAATAGTCTCCATGATGTGCTGAGGTGTTATTCAAAAAGGCTGGGGATAGGTGGTCTTCCCAGCTTCTTAGTTACTAGTTGATACGCCATTCCTCACGTATCTCCATCGACCTCCTCGATGAGACGTTTCCACTTTTGTCCTTGACTTTTTTTTAGCTTATGGCTCAAATCTTTTCTCTCGGATGGTGGTTTATTTCTGACTTGATTCGTCCGCTTCGATCACCTTAAGGACCTTAAGGAGAGTGTCTTCCTCGGGTCAACGATCTCATTAATCCACTAATAAATCCTTTTCGGGTTCTTGTTCTCCTTGGTTCTTTTGCTCTATCCAAACTTGGATTGCACCGATAGTTTCGTTAAGCTATCACGGCTGTCACTGTGGTAACGCCGGCCATCTAAGAATCCAATAAGGGCCTCTACGGTGGTAAGGGTAACCCAAGGACGTCGTCTTGTAATGATGTAGTGTATATATTGCAGTTAAAATATCGATTCATCAGCAGTCTTTTTTGTCTACTACTATCCTTAATTCCTACCTTAACAAATCGCATGTAGGTTAACCTGCAAAAGTATCCGCTGGAAGCATTGAATAAATAAAAGTGCGAGATCGGAAATTTTTGCCTTTTTGAAACTTTTGGAAATGCAGTTTTTTTTCAAAACACAGTACGATATTCATTATTCCTTTCGAAACACTTTGTATATAAATATAGGTAACAAAATATTTTGCTTACTGATGTCTGAAGTTAATGTTGATAATGAATACACTTCCATTGTTGGTGCAATATTAAAATTTATTCAAACAAAATTCAAGCAGAATACAATATGACTCCAGTGTTAATTCTTCCATTAAATATGCATCCCACGATTTTGTTTAATACTAAGAACAAAAGTCGCTTTACTCAGATCTTCAAAGCGATTTAATTATATAAATTTTCGACGTGATGATATTAAAATATACATCAAAGTAAAATTTCACTAAATTGATATCTCGTGCACTTCGTCCAAGCTTATAAAAACATCGCCAAATAAATGCGGAACACAAAATTGAAAGAGGTCTTTGATATTATGTACATAAAGCTTGGATAAACTGTACCTACTTTTACATTTTAAAATTAATATTCCCAAAGTTAAAATGTAATTATTATCCTCATCGATTTCGTCTATATTTATTTTTAATATCTTTTCGAGAAGATTACTTAGTTTTTTATTATTTATTTGTCAACAAAGTTCTCGGAGAAGCTTTCAATCCGCTTAACATCGCAACTTCCGATCAAGTGCTTTTAGCTTTTCTACGCCAAAAAAAAAAAATTAATAGTAAAACGCTTTCCTATTTTAGATTAAACAAAATTCAAATTTAAAAACGAAAACAAACTGTTTTTTTCTTCTCATTTGAATATCTAACCGGTTGATCCGGTTATTACATTAGTTCTTAGAGCCCTCTAACGTATTTTTGTTGAAACTGAACGAAAACCAACATTTTTCACGTCGTTGCGGGAATATTTCACATTAACTTGTTGTTTATTTGGTTTTTGCGCTTCAAAAGCATCCGTTAGAGGCCGCCACGAGTGCTTATCACCAAATGAAACCGGTTAGGTATTCGAATGCGACCAAAATGATAATAATTAACTTTCAAATATTTGTAGTTCAATACTTTGTAAAATTAATTAAGACAAATCTTTAAGTTATTTACTTACCAAAATTTTAAATGAGCAGGTGAAAGTATTTGGAAAATGGCATGACGTACCACGACAACAAGTAGCTTACGGTGACGAGGGGTTACAGTACCATTTTTCTGGGGTTACACTTCCTGCCAAATCTTGGATCGAACCGTTGAAACTTTTACGAGATTTTATTGCAAAAATTACTCAAGTTGAATACAATTTTGTGCTCGTTAACAGGTTAGTAGTTCTATATCTAGTTATTTGTATCAATCTGATAAATATAATTTCACAGGTATAGAAATGGATTGGATCATATCGGCGAGCACAGAGATGGTGAGGCAGAATTAGACCCTTCGGTCCCCATAGCTTCACTGTCTTTGGGACAACACAGAAATTTTGTTTTAAAACATACCGCATGTCGAGGAAAGACGAAAGGGAAAGTTTTGCCGAAAGGTGATAATAATCAACTACGAATGTTGAAATAATTAACCCTCTTCCGTTTTAGTTAAAATTGAATTAGAACACGGAAGTTTATTACTGATGAATCCGCCCACGAATAGATTTTGGTATCACTCATTGCCTAAATGTAAATCAGCTGCAGGCGTGCGAATAAATTTAACGTTTAGAAAAATACTACAAAATAAATTAAAATAATTCATTATTTTTTGTTAATTTTTTTCTAAATCAGATATTCTAAAAATTACAGTTTGTGCGTTTCTGTCTACCACCCACATTTGTTGATCAAATCGTATGTCAATATTTTGTATTTGCCATTTTTAATGAGCGGTTGCAAAATTAGTTATTAAAATGTAACCGTTAAAAATTTAATAGGAAATTTAGGTGTTGTAACTCCAAAATGTAAAGAACAAGTTGGAATCAAGTGGTCTGAAAAATAAAATTGCACTAAAGGGATAATCCTAATAAGAGTAAAATCTTATGCATCAAAATGACCTCGCAAATCTTAACTGTTAATTGTACAACTTGAATACCAAATGAGTCGTCTGCAAATAGCACTCCCAAAAATAATGTCAAAAGTTTAATCAGAATTTAAATACAACTCACCTCTCTGAAAAACATCACAGTATAGCTACAAAGAAAATTGATTACATATGCTAACCCAGATCAGTCATACAGCCATACTCGAATAAGCAGATGTTAACAATGACCTTCAAATGTCGCAGAAAAATGTTGAAATAATTTCTCTATTTTTTAATTTGTTCGTACATACTTTCTGGGAATTTTCTCGATCGGAAAGGATCGATTTTCTTGGTTTCAATTTGAGGATCAGAAACCACAAGTTTGGACCAAAAATCTTCTTTATCCACTTTATACCAACTCAATGAAATTGTTTTTCCATCTTGGATAACTCGAGTAGATTCATCAACTTTAATGTCGTATTCGAACTTGTCCATTTAATTGCAATCGTATGCATGTGCGTGAAGTTAGCCCCCCCTTTTTTTTGAAATTTTAATATTTATTTTTAGTTCTCAATTTATTATTCTGAATTTGTTCTTAATGTTCTTAAAAAGAATTTTTGATTTTGCAAAAAATGTTCTGAAAAATCTAAATAAATACTTTTTGACTGCAACCCCATTATTGTTTTGAAATTGTAATTTGTTTTTATTGATCTCGATTGTTCTCAATTTGTTCTTAAGGTTCTTTAAAAAAATATGTGATTTTTAAAAACAGTAACCGTGGAATGTGTGAAATAAGATTTCGCGCTAGCCCCCCTTTTTATTTTGAATTGCAATTATTTTTAAACTGTTTTCGATTGTTCTCAATTTGTTTTTACCAACGTCGGTTAAATCTCGTTCAACTTTGAACTCCGTTCTACCAATCAACATGGTAAAAATACCCAAGATTTAACAATGTTGATTGATTATGTTCCTTAAAAAAAAATTTTTAATTTGCAAAATAACAACCCAGAAAAGGGAAAAATAAGATTCCGCGCTTGTTCCCCTTTTTTTATAAATTATAACGTTTTTTATTGTTACCAATTATTATTCTCAACGTTCTTAAAAGAAATTTTTGATTTTGCAAGAAAATTACCGCGAAAAACCGGAAATAAGATTTCGCGCTATCCCCCCTTTTTTGAAATTACATTTTTTTAATGTTCTCGATTGTTATCAATTTGTTATTGATGTTCTCACAAGAATTTTTTGATTTCGCACAAAAATTACCAAGATAAACGCGAAAAAAGACTCCGCACTAGCCACCCATTTTTTTATATTGAAATTTATTTTATTGTTCTTGTTTGTACTCAATTTGTTCTTAGGTGCATGTCGCTGTCCACCCACAGGAAAATTTTGGGGTGAAATTGGCGTCAAACGCTAGAGCCTCATTAGTGCCTAAATGAGCTTCTATGTTTTTCGTTTGAGCCTCAACTTTCGCGGAGTTAATTGCAACATAACTGGTCAGAGTGCGGGGAGGGAGGGCTGCAGATACGTTGGCCCCGCAATTCGAATCTTGAGCTGATTGGTGTCAAAAGTTAGGGCCTCAGTAGAGTCGAAATGAGCTTTCATAGTTTTCTTTTGAACCTCAACCGTCGCTGATTTATCCGCAAAATTTTTGAGAGGGGGGTTGTAGATACGTTGCAGACCCCGCAAGTCGCATTTTGGGGTTATTGGTGTCAAACGTAACGGCCTCGTTAGAGCCTAAATGAGCTTTCATATTTTTCGTTTAAGCCTCAACCGTCGCTTTTCAATTCAATTGCTGCAAAAATGTCCTCAAGAATCTCAGGGTTTAGGTCGATTCTGTGATTAGATTTCAATTTCCTAACTTCGACAATTTCATTCCATATTACTTTCCAAATGAAATCCACTTAGGCCCCACGTTCGGGAACGGCAATTTATGTAGAAAATTTCTGCCCGTAATTTTAAAATAGAACTTTTCAAAATATTATCCAAATCTTAATTTGTCGGCGTCAAAACAACGGCGTCAAAATGCCCTGCTCCCAGGAAATTAACATTGGAAATTGATTTTTCTTTATTTTCTGCTTCCCATCAGAACGGATAAGAATGAAAAAAGGGATCAATTTGAAGAGATTTTTATTCCGCTTCTAAAGATATCTAACACTTGATATTTTGTTCTTTAGTTACTGTTAAAAACTCACTAATAAAATGTATAATAGCGCATTTAAAAAAATTTAGTTGCCTTGTTTGAATTTTATTGCAATTGTTTTTGCTTGAAAACTAATAATTTCCAACAGGTTAAGAATAACTTGTATTTGCATTCATTGTTAACCAAATTTATTGTAATAATATGCTAATGTGTCAAAGTAACTTGTTGGAAATTATCGGTTTTCAAGCAAAAACAATTGCAATAAAATTCAAACAAAGTAACTAAAAAATTTTAAATGCGCTATTTTGCATTTTATGAGTTTTTAACAGCAATTAAAGAACAAAATTTCAAGCGTTAGGTGTCTTAAAAAGCGGAATAAAAATGTCTTCAAATTGATACCATTTTCATTCTTATCCGTTATGATGGGAAGCAGGAATTAAAGAAAAATCAATTTCCCATGTTAATTTCCTATGTTCATATTCGCTGGGTGCGAAGTGCATAGTGGGGGTATTAAAAAACGACGCCAGCGTCCGCTGCTGACAAATTGTGCAAAAATCGTGGCCAGATGTCACGCACCCAGCGAATAGGCGGCCGGTTACGCTGTATATAAAATATAAAAACAAAAATTACTGGAAAAATTTAAAGGAGGTTATCAATTTTTTTATTTTTATTTTAAATCTATGGAATCGCCCCAACCCCCCGCTTGAACAAGTTGCTGGATCCGTCCCTGGCGATGGAACAGATGCATTGGGAAGCAAAATACGTTAGGGGCGAAATGTAGACCAGGCAGAAAAAAAAGTCATTCGGTGAGACTATAGATAGTACTAGGATGGGGGGGGGGAAGAATGTAAAGAAAGTAATATAAATTTAGAATTTGTATTAAAAGTCGAAAAAGTGAATAAATTTCAATTATTATCTAATAATTATTTAAATGCTACTTGCTACATGGTCCACTACCCAAAAATATTTATTAATTGTACTTAATGGACGATTTAAAATACATTTCATGTCCGTTTTCATCAACATTTATTTAAGAAAATTCTTAAAATGTTGGTGAAAAAAAGCAATTGAACCTGAATTTTACCAATAAAATAAAAATACTCAAAAAAATGTGGAACGCTTCACGATTTTGCGTGTCATCCTTGCGCAGGGGCCATGCTAATCTTCTCTGTATCGTTCCAATTTTAGTATATGTACCGCCGAAGCGAGTACAATAACTTTTCTGTTCGAAACGTATATATAGTTAGGAAATGGTTCAACTTATTAGCGATATAAATAGTTAGGTATATTGGTATGTTTTTTACTAAATGATTTTTTAAAAAACATTTCCTTCTACAAAATGATTGGTAAAATACTCCTAATTATGAATAATTATTAAAAGTATCTAAGAAAGTACTTCAAAATAGTTAAAAAATTGAAAATTTGCAAATAAATATAAATTTCGCGTATAATAGGTTGCCTATCTTGCAGTAGAATTGTACCATTCATCAAAAGGTTTTATGCACATTCGATTGCACTCGATTGACTTCGTTCGATCACCACCTGCTTACTGTTACTGTCATTCAAAATGGTAAACAAACAATTTTACAATACGGTTTTATGTTTAACATTTTCGCCTTGCGGAAATTACCTAACAGCCGGCGATATAAATGGCGATATCTCCGTAATATAGTGAGTACATACACATATTAAAACATAGAAAACCTAACCTCACACTTTTAAATTTTCAGCTTGAACCGGCTTATGAATCCGGATACGAATCTAACCAAGCAAGATTCGTTACCCAAGAATGTTTTCACCGTCAAAGAAGACGTGCAAGTTAACAGCCTCCTCACAACAAATGACTACCTCCTGGTTGGGATGTTGGGTGAAATTTGTGCATACGATTGGAAAGTCGTCTTGGGCAACAAGGACGCAAAACCTACCTGGCAAATTGAGTTACCCAGCACTGGGGACATATTCAACAAAGCGGAAGTTAATTGCATGAAGAGAGATAAAACTTCCGGTTTGTTGTATGCAGGTTGTGGGGATAACAACGTTTATATTGTCGATATTGAACATGGAAAAATTGTGAGGACGTTAAGTGGACACACCGATTATGTTCACTGTTTGTTCAACGTGTAAGTTTCGATTTTTACTGTTTTGTTGTTTGTACAACCATAATTGGTTATTTTTAGTGGTCATGATCTTGCATCGGGTGGTGAAGACGGTAACGTTATTATTTGGGATTTGAGGGACAAAAAGATTGTAAATAAACTTGAACCGTACAAGAATGATAGTATTGCGCGTCCAGAAATAGGAAAATGGATTGGAGCGTTGTCAATTAATGAAGACTGGTTGGTACGTAACGTAAAAATTGTTTGATTCTTTTTAACCTTTTACTTTGTGATAACCGACAGTTATGTGGAGGTGGCCCTAAGTTATCGCTGTGGCATTTTCGATCTCTCACCACATCCACGGTATTTCCAATCGATGATGGTGGTATTCATGTTGCCGAAGTTTTGGATGATAAAATCATAGCTGGAGGTCGAATGAATCATTTTTACAATATGACATTTAATGGGGAAATTGTTTCAAAAATTCCTACCTCTTCGTCGACTTTATATGCAGTTGCTTATCAAGATGTTCCATATAAGGCGTTGTGTTTGGGTGGTTCAAGCCCTAAAATAGATATTTGCAGCAACTACAATTACAAGGATCAAGTATTATCTTTGTTTTAGTAAATTTTGATTTTGTTTTATAATTAAATTTTATTTATGGATGTAAATAGGTTCCTTTATACGAATTTTTTCTAAAGTGACAATAAATTAATGATTTGGTTTTGTATCTGTACCTTAATTTTATCTACACCTAAAGGTCACTTAAAGGGGCTCTTGTTAAAGAAATGCTGACAAGATCCTGCATAGGCGCTGGAATCATAAAATTCTAATATTAAACCTTTGATAAAATGCATTGTTAAAGTGGGTGAGAAGATTTTTTGTTAGTTAGCAACGACAACCAATCAAAGTGAGTTATATGTCCTAAAAAAATGAAACGCTGGACGAGGAAGAGCGAGCTGGCCTTTAATTATTTGGACTAGCTGGATGGCCCATCAGTGCCTCAGTGGCAGTTTTAGAACTTATGAGGCCCCAGACGCAATTCAATTTTGAGGCCCCCCTCTAAGTATTTTAACTAATCCTACACTTCCTAGAGCAATTGATTTAAAGCCCTGGTGCCCAGAGGGCCCATCCACCAGCACCGCAGACGATTTATTTTATTAATACTTTTTTTTTTACTTTAAAAATGGCACTGAAATCAAAATAACTGCAAATCCAAGGCATCTTAGGGCTTAGAATTTTTTCGTTATTTTTCCTGTGTTTATCAGAACAGAGTTAATATTTTCATAAAGTTTCAGAATATTTGAACAAAATTAAATTTTTATCAAAAAATTTAAATCAAAAATTGCACTGAAATCAAAATAATTGAAAAACTAAGGCATCTTAGGGCTTAGAATTTTTTGTCTGTGTTTACTACTATCAAATACCTTACTTACTTACTTTTAAAGTAAAGTATTTGCTACTATAGAATTGATATTTTCATACAATTTCAGAATATTTGAACAAAATTAAATTTTTATCAAAAAATTTAAATCAAAAATTGCACTGAAATCAAAATAACTGAAAAACTAAGGCATCTTAGGGCTTAGAATTTTTTCGTTATTTTTCCTGTGTTTATTTATTTATTTATTTTTTTTTTATTATTATTAACAACCCAAGAAATTTACAAGCTGTACAAGACAATAAGTAAATAGTTTGACAATTATAATAATAACAACTCGTTAGGTATAATCTCAGTAGTTTATACCTTTAAAATATTAATTTATACATAAATTATTTTTTTGTGAAGCCGGGTAACTAATGTTCGTATTAATAGTCGCGGATTGATCCGAGATTCAGAATTAACCCTCTCTCTATCTCTCTCTATCTCGTTACCCGGTAACGGTCTAACCGAGGTTCAATCCTGATATAACTGTATATAAATAAATTATTTAAATCTATAATTTGTAAGGTCTTGTGGTTTAAATCTTTTCAATCTACTCTTGGCGGTTTGTTTATTAGTCAAGTTCACTGTTAGTTGATTTGGATGTACACTAATCCTGTCTTTATACTTCGCACTATAGGCACCGATTTCTGTCTTCACAAGTGGAATAGCGAGGTCCTTATTTGGGCGATTGTAACTTCCACTGCTGGGTCAAATCTTCATTAATCCGACCTGTAAGTTCCACCAGTCGGTTTTGGGTCACTTTTATTCCACATGTAAGTTCCACTGATGGCGAATTAGGTCGAAGCGGTCAAGAATATTATTAAGCTTTTAAGTATTTCTAATTCTTTAAGCTTTTATTGTGTTTCTGGCAGTTGATTTTCATTCAAGATATGCAAAATTCTTGTGATTCATGAATTATGACACAATTTTAATTCTGCCCTTGACAAGTTATTTCTCTAAGATTTTAGCCCGATGGCTGCCTATTCCAGGACCGTATCTACCTTAGGTTAGGACGGTTAGTTAATAATATATCGTTGGTGTAGTTTGCTTACGTCACGAAATTCTGATTAAGAAATAATATTAGCAGGCCCGGACTGGCTCCTTTGGGGGCCCTCGGCTAGACACTGAGGAGGGGCCCCTTTCCCAAGAGAGGAGATTTTTGAAAAACACATTTTCCGCTATTTTGAACACTTGGAAAAAGTTCACTTTTACCCCAAGTATAAACTACTATTTTAGAGGCCACTTCGGGGCCCCCTTAAGTTCGGGCGGGCCCTCGGCGATCGCCGACTAACCGACCCAGCCAGTCCGGGCCTGAATATTAGTGAATGTAATTTAGGATGTCGTTCAGTTTTATTTAAAAGAGTGTAAAAATATTTACATGTCTTGCAGACCGAAAGCAATAAAATTCGTACATTACCAATATTACATTATTAAAACTTAAATTACAAATTTAAAAAAAAAACTCTAAAAAGTATAAAATAATAAAATCGATCTAACCGTCGCACACTGGGCTGAAAAATGATGTAAAAATTTATTTTCCAATTAATGTTTATATAGTAAATTTTTTTAGTTGGTAATATTAAAAAAATCGCACATTACAATCGCAAAATTCGTTATGTTCTGGTGGATTGTTTTGCGTTTAAATGCTTATGAATATTAAATATGATTATATTAAACAGATGATACTCATAGCAATGCGTTTATTTTAAAATTTATAGGTAAAATAACGATTTTAGGGTTTATCTTAACTTGAACTTTTCGAGCGTTCTATAAAATTGAGAACTTTAAAATTTAGACCTGCGTTACTGTTACCTAAACATCTATATCGTGTATCAATTTCTCGCTGGAATGTTTGCCTATAAGGAAGATATTGTCATTTCAAGTTTTAATCTCTTAATTTTATGTACCAAATCCGCTCATTTTCATCATAAAAATATGAAAAAAATGAAAATATAAATGTATATCAAATATATTTGTAACACGTAAAAGGAATTAGATTAGTAAATTATTAAAATATATCAATTAATTTACTATCACGTATTAAAAACTAACCAATTATAGTTAGAAAATACTATAATAATTTATTATTGTTGCATTGATTATACATAGCGTAAAAGAGTTACCTATCAGCGAAAATTTAAAATTAGTTTTGTTACCAGAACCCACCTAAACAAATTTATATTTGATTTAAACTAATTTAAATTAATTTTTATTAATATATGAAAATAAATTATTAGTAGCTACATAATTATTAATTTGTATCGCTTTCAGTAGCGTCTGTTAATTCAATTTCTGGAGTTAATTCCAGTAATTCCAAAGTTTCGGGTAAAAGATTTTTTGTTTGTCTTTTCTGAAATGGCCGAATACTTGATATAAAAGGATCTGAAGATATTAGCATATTATGTAAAATATCTTCGTTGGATGCTTCCCTGCAAAACTTTCTAGATCGGGTTTCTCTATATTTTCGAAAATCCTTATTTCTTGCTTCGGAAGCTTCTTCTGAT
The DNA here is from genome assembly GCA_958510855.1 of Rhagonycha lutea. Lineage (NCBI taxonomy): Eukaryota > Metazoa > Arthropoda > Insecta > Coleoptera > Cantharidae > Rhagonycha > Rhagonycha lutea. The sequence continues at coordinate 23,668,170 of OY294041.1, read as the reverse complement.
AACTGGCCAATCGGAAGAAGAGCGTGTTTAATAATGCCTTCACCATGAAAAAGTATTTTGTGAAGTGAAACTGGCATATAATACCACTCATATAGTGAAACATACAAATTCGCTGTTTCTTTTGCAAATATTTTGAATTTTGTCAGATTAATTTTTTCACCGGACGCTATTGCATGTAATATTGTACGAATTCTTTTTATAAGATCAACATCTATACTAGTTATTTCTGCTGATATTTCTGCATTTTCAAAAAATTTTCTAGCAGTGTTTCCATCATTTGTCGTGCCATGTCCTTGTTTTACTATATCGACGAGTAAGCCAAGTCGAGTTTTAAAAAGATTTTGAACTTTTCTTTTTTTGCTTTCTTTCATTTCTTTTTGTTCTGCAGTTTTAGCCGACCATTTCTTAAATTCGAGATTATAAGAAATGTGTAGTAAACACTCGAAGCTTCTAATCCAAGCATGCAAAGGAGAAATTCCAAATTTATAATTATCTTCGTTAGGAATTTTATCTTCTAATTTTTGGAAATTGTTCATCTCGCTTGGTTTTGCTTTACAAATATAACATACCATTGAGGAAGTAGTTTCTGTTAGTGTTTGACATACTTTGCCGTCTACCATAGTGAAACATACTATATGCCTGATTGTAATATTTTCTTTGTATTTTGTCAATATTAACGTATCAATTTGTCTTTGCAAAAATTTCATTTCGTTCTTTATAACTTCTGTACTTTCCTTAATAAATTCAAATTTAATTGGGCGACAAAAGAAAGTTGAAGATGGTCGAGAATTAGTCCAAATGATATCAGATTCATCTTTATGATAAAGTTTTAGGGGAACTAAAGCTGTCATAAAAATACTTGAATCATGAGCAGTTTCATCTGAAAATTTTTGTTTGTATGTATTTTGACCGGAAGCTCCATCAAAGCCGCATTTACTTATTAATGTGAATTCGCCACTTTCATTTGTTTGCACATATTTTAAAATTCGGCTAACAGTGTGATCTAAAAGTTCTTGCAAATTAATTTGTGCAACAGTTTCAGTCACGGTTATGGATTCTCTCCTAGGATAACAATCATTTTTTGCTTGTTGAATTTTATAATATGAGGGAAATAATTGAAGTTCTTCTTTTGAAACCGAGTCTCTAAGTATTATATATTGGGACTTGGACAAATTCAAAGATGTGTATATAGACAACGCCTTTTCTTTCGAGTACACGACAGGTTTAAATTTATCATCAAGAATTTTTCTTATTTTTATAACAAATTCAGGATTTTCTTGTAAATGTTCTAAAATCCTTGCAACATCGTTAAGTCCATTGTTGTACATACTCCTGATTGTAGAACACATGAGCTCCTGCGTATCCTTATATTGAATAAATTCGGTCTTTTCTACCATATCTTTAATTTTCAGTCTTATACAATGAGGCCAATTAAACTCAGAATGCAACCATGAATTATTGTTCTCCAAAAAAATTTTTTCAGTACGGTTGGACTGTTTCCACTTCCTACGCAGCTTCAAACAAAGCATTCTAATACTATTTTTTAAAGTATTCAGTTCTGATTCACAAAAATTGATATCAAGTCTGGAAGTAACCATTTCAAAAAGTTTCTTGTAATCATCAAGATGTGTGTCAGGGGAGCTTTTAAGTAATAAATAAAGATCATAATTTGTTCTTAAATTATAATTCATCTTGATTTGATTTGCTTTTTTTCTAATTCTCTATTCTATTTCCTTTTTTATTTATATTTTCTCGATTTTCAAAACCTTTATAGGCATATTATCTCATCGTATATACGGATCAATGGATTCTGAAGCATGAAAGCTTTCATATTTTAGCGAAAATGAGCGGATTTGGTACATAAAATTAAGAGATTAAAACTTGAAATGACAATATCTTCCTTATAGGCAAACATTCCAGCGAGAAATTGATACACGATATAGATGTTTAGGTAACAGTAACGCAGGTCTAAATTTTAAAGTTCTCAATTTTATAGAACGCTCGAAAAGTTCAAGTTAAGATAAACCCTAAAATCGTTATTTTACCTATAAATTTTAAAATAAACGCATTGCTATGAGTATCATCTGTTTAATATAATCATATTTAATATTCATAAGCATTTAAACGCAAAACAATCCACCAGAACATAACGAATTTTGCGATTGTAATGTGCGATTTTTTTAATATTACCAACTAAAAAAATTTACTATATAAACATTAATTGGAAAATAAATTTTTACATCATTTTTCAGCCCAGTGTGCGACGCCTCAAACTCAACTACTTCCAACTTTTGAATTTTAATTGACAGGTTAATTATAAGCTCAATGTTAAAAAATCGCACTAGGGTTCTTATCCGTTCGAGTGACAGACAATTAAAGTTTTGCGCGAATCAGATAATGTAACCGACGCGACGTGATTGCAATATTGAATATACCTATACAATATTCTGATTGGTATAATATTAATGTAAAAAGTTATCATTGCAATATTGTGACAAGTACTATAAGCGGCTTTGCGGGTCTTAGCCAGTAATCCTTTCAGTTAACATCAGTGGAACTTACATGTCTTGTTCGGTTACCTTTTCTGCCAGCAGTGGAACTTACAAGTGCACCTTCTGCAGCTTAGCAAAAAAGAGGATTTAAATATGACCATCGGTGGAAGTTACCACCGTCCCCTTATTTATAACCTCATTTGGGACAAACCAGGGAGCGTTCACTATATTTCTAAGAACTTTTGATTGAAACCTTTCGATTATCTCCAAGTTAGAGTTGGATGCAGAGCCCCACAGTTGGATTCCGTACGTCCAAATGGGTTTAATTATGGCTTTGTATACCATCAACTTGCTTTCCAATGAGAGCTTAGATTTAGCACCAATAAGCCAGTACATTTTATGGAATTGAATGTTCAGTTGCTTCCTTTTGGTCCAGATGTGAGTTTTCCACGTTAGGCGACGATCCAGGTGCATCCCCAAGTACTTTACTGATTCTGTTTGTGGAACTTGTTTTTTATTCAGGATTACAGGGGGGCATGTTTCACTTCGCAGCGTGAAAGTTATATGTGATGATTTGGCTTCGTTGGCTTTAATTCTCCATTTATTTATTAAAACAGGAATTTAATTAATAATAATTAAATTTTCCTTATTTTGAGACCCCTTGATTTACGAGCCCCTAAGCGCACGCCTCTTGCGCCTGTTGGGAAATCCGCCACTGAGGCCCATCTACAGACGGGCAGTTCGCCAAGGTTGAAAACTCGATTGGTGTGCTACTCGATTCCAGGGGGAGGTGATTTCTAAGTTGGTACTACCAACGACCAACCGGAATACGTCATCGAAATGAAGTATTGAAGAGACAACTGCGATATGCTTACCATGCACATGTATCCCACATCTTGCCAGTCGTTGCGCACTCTGTTGTCGACCCTGGTTATGACGTTACAATCTGTGAAACTGCGGATATTTCTGTAGATGCAGACTCCGTCGGCTTTGCGTTTCGTAGGTGGTACCATGGTGGTACTATGATTGATTTATCTGCCACCGATAGGAGCTTATTGTTATTGTAAATCTTGCATTCAAAACTTTCAATCTTCTCCGGTGGCAGAGACTCGTCCATCCACGTTTCACTGTAGATTAACTAATCGCATTCACTGATCACGGTGTCGGAAGTTATGTCGCGAGAGTGTGCCACCAAACTCTGGGTGTTGAGACTGCACGCGATTATCTCAACCCATCTCAACCTTACCATCATTATCGGCATGGGACGTTGCTTTATTTTCGATGAATCCCTCAATCCGCTCAGTAAGAGTTTACAAAGGAACTTCCTCCCGATCTATTATCCATACCATTAGGTACTATTATTTTCTTTTGTTTTGCACCGATCTTGATCCGATTTGAACCTCATTTTTCTATTATTTTGAATTTTTCTCCATGTGATTTTTCTCATTTTCTTTCTGGATACTACCAGGACTTTTTTTTCAGTGCCGCCTGTGTGGCCTTCCTTTTCATAACTATTGATTTTTCTCTATTTAGTTCTAAATATTTTTCTCTAGTTTCCTCTCTCAGAAGCCCCATAATCTCCTCAAACGTAGGGGAGATGTGTCTGAGATGGCATAGCGGATGAAATGGCATAGAAGGCATTTCTTCTTAACCGTTTTGAATTTGGCGCGTATCTGAGCTGCAAACAGTTCCTTAGTCGCCCATATGGCGACAGTGTTGCAGTAGTAGTTGCCGGATGCAAATACGCGCCAGTGTGCAGTATAAAGTGGGTAAAGTGCACAAGAAAATTTTTTTTTTAATTTAAATATTACGTTGTTGACGCCGTTTGGGCATATTTATGGTAGTTTCAATCTATTACAATCTTAATTGATCTTGTTACTATGCAGCCATGGTAAATTAAACCAGTAGAATATGTATCTAAATAAATTTGGTTAGATGAAAGATTTTGTTTATATTTTGTTTGAGATGGCATACTATGCATGTGGGTGAGATGGCATACTATGCATGTGGGTGAGACGGCATGGTATGCCATCTCACCATATCGACACTTTAATTAATTCTACTATTATTTAATAAGCAGGATAAGGAGCAGGATATGATGCAAGCCATTGACGCCATAAAAAATTAAAAAATGGGTTGGCAACTGGCTTCAAAGACTTATAATGTTCCATGCACCACGTTGAGGCGTCGTGTTGGTACTTTCCCGTTCTCGGGAAACCTGGTTAAGATGTCAATCTTGTAATTACTGGGCTCACTGTGAATGCGCAGGCTTGCTCAAGTCTGCAAAGATATTTGTTTATGAAATTTGCACTTAAAATTTGTAATCGTAAAAGGTATGCTCACCCAGTATATGTGGGTGAGATGGTTTTTTTTATGTTTTAGAAGAAATGTATTTTGTAGAAAAAAATAAAATAATAAAAACAAATAAATTTCGGTATAAAGACTACGGAAGCGCTCAGGTGTCACCTCTTTTTTATTTTTATAAATCTGATATATCAGATTTATTTCTGTTATATCAGATCTTAAATCTGATATATCAGATCCTTAAATCTGATATATCAGATCTTTAAATCTGATATATCAGATCCTTAAATCTGTTATATCGGATTCATTCAAAATTGTTTTTACACACAGTTTGGTTAGGATAAATTAAAACCCTATGGAATTGCAATAAATGGTGCTATTGATGGATTTTCTCGATATATTTTGTGGCTAGAAGCAGGTCGAACTGTTAGTGACCCAAAAATTGTTGCCGGTTTCTTTATCGATGCAGTTGAAAGACTTGGTGAATGAATGTCCAAGAAGAATACGTAGTGACTTAGGAACTGAAAATGGAACGGTCGAACGTTTTCAAAAGATATTTAGAGAAGAACCTGCAATATTGAAGATAAATTTAACGCAGAAAATAGCTTCATTTATGGTACAAGTCAATTGAACCAAAGAATTGAAGCTTGGTGGTCCATACTTCCGGAAGCAGTGTACTCAATATTGGATAAATGTGTTTGGATTACTAAAAGATGATGGCTTATTTGACGGTACATACTGTTATGATTATTCTTACTTTAAGAATAACCACCCCAAAAAAAGAAAGACCCTCAAAGCTAACGTTTTATCGGAGTAGAGTTTTTCTCTTCCTCAGAGTCAGTGGATTCAGTAGACTAAATAAGAGGGCAATTTGTTGTAGACATAATTTATTAAGTAGCATAAAGAATCAATAAAAATTTGCATCAAATTAACTTGGACAACAATTTTGTCTAAAACCAATGTGTTATTTTTGTGCAATAATTAAAGCATCCAAATTACATTTAAATCCTTGTATTTAGGAGCTAAATTTGGATATTTCATTATTTGGTGTAATCATGTGAACAAATTATAATCATTAAAATCAATAAAGTCCTTTAATTAATCTAAAGTCAACACAATTCATTGATTCATAATTTAGATTAATTAAAAATAAAACAAATCTTGTACCTTGTTACTTTTTACTTGATCTGGTGTGTTCCCATAAAACAGTTGGTAAACATCAGGTTGCCCATTCTGTTGGAAGCCATTAACGTCTTCACAGCTACCGGTGATCGGTGAATGCGTTCCAAATTTGGTGATTAAAAGTGCTGCTTCAATCCTTTAATTTTGTTAACCAACTTTTGAAAAACTGTTGGTTGAATAATCTTCGTGTTTAGTTACACTTCGGTAAGTAATCAATTAATTTTCCAATCTTAACCTGCTCACCACGTGTGAACACAACCTCCAAATCGTACCGATTGTACAAATATCTGTAATCTGCTTTTATTTCAGATATTCAATTCACGAATATCCAATTACGCACGCAATACACAACTTTCATCAAATACTCGAATTCCGTAAATTTATTTACTTCCGTTTAATTAAGTAAATTAATGCTTTGGTCTTTTTATACCAAAGAACCGCAATTGAGTTCCTTAATTGGGATTTTATCGAGAAATTTACACTTTCTCAATCGACGTCTCCCCAAGAACTCCTTTCTACTTGAGCTTCACCCGGGAACTGCCGTGTTTCTCGTTCCTTTTCCAAAATTCAAAATTTGCTTTTGTGGTGGGGATCCTGTTGCTGGTAACCAAAAATGGTCCCTCTAGCAGGCAACACAACGTTGTTAATTGCTCGCGCACCAAACTGATATTAACACTTTAACCTTATGTTTTACAGAAAACCGCGGCTGTTATCAAATTTAAAAAGCACTCATAGGGTGTTACAAAACTTTTGTATCTCACAAATAAACTCAAATTGTGTCTCACGTGTAATTAATTGTTACATAGGATGGTTTTTGTTTTTGATGCAAATCTTATTTTTTTTTTGTTAGTCGTATAGACTGACTACTGAATTCAAAATTAAATTAAAAACAAATTACTCTCTTATCTGCTCGCTGTCACTTTTTATTGGTCAAAATACCACAACATCTACCCCCTTGTAATCAATGCCATCAGCAAACGTTTTCCCAAAATAAGTGCGGCTTGTTGGTATTTCTTACACAAAATAGAGGTGATATTTTGAATACCATCCACCTCACAACAAGTTTCAGCCTTAATCACAATCAAATCTACAGTAATAAAATCAAAAACAAACTCTCCCTTCAATGATTCACGTAAGTGAAATCATCCCCTAAATTTTAATGGATGCAAACTCCCTTCTAAATTGTAACTTAGGACAGACCCCTTCGTAAATTCTAAACACGTGGGTTTCAATACTATCTTGTACCAGCTAAGCTGTGTTTCGTCCATGATTGGCGTCCCAAAATTTCAAAAATCTCACCCTCTTAAATTTTCTACTAATAATCAAATTTACATCTAATCCTACTTCAAATAAATCCTTTCAAACCAAATTTCCAAAAATAATATCATCTTTTCAATCAAAATTCGCTATCGTCACCAACCCTTATTATTTTAATCAAATTTCAAAACTTTGCAAAATCAATTCGCACAAAATTTTAATTACCCCCTATGATTTCATAAATCTTCACTTGCAGTGACTCGATAAACTTTTCTTCAAAAATTCAAATCTTTTCATTTCAAAATTCATTCAATAATTTTTCAAACTTTTATTTTTCGAACGTGGAGTGGACCTTTAAAAAACTTTTCTATAACATCGTACTTGCACAATTTCCATTTTACTATTCAATACTTCGATTCATCTTATTGTCAAATCCTCCATTGCGATTTAAAATTCATAATTTTCAAATTCATTTTCAAATTCTTCATTAACTGGCTACATTTTCTTTCTTGAAAACGGTAGCAACTCATTACCTTCAACAATTTTTCTATTAAAACGCTACTTCATACCATGAGCGGTAGCAATACTTCAACTCTATTCAATTCACTTTACATTAACTATTCAACCTTCAAACTTCTTAATTATCATTATCTTAATTTTTCGCAATGGCAAATCATTTTCTAAAATTTCAATTCATTCTTAAATAATTCCATTTTTTCTGCTCAGTACAACTTTTATTTTCCATTTTCCATTAAGTCCATGTTCAATTTTCCGAAAAATTTATTTATTTTTAATTACTTTATAAAATCTTTAATTATTAATTTGCTTCTATTTCGAAGATTATTGTTTATCGCGTTATTAAATTTCACTGATATTAAAGTTTCCTATTTATTCTTCAACTCCAAATTATTCCATGTGCGTAGCTTTAAATTTTTTGTTTGTTATTTTTAAATTATTAATTGTTTATGATTTAAAAACTTCTTCTCATTCTTGGTGACGATTCGCGTTTACTGTTTATCAAATTTACAAGTCCTTATTCACTATTATTTACACTATTAATTTTTATTTACACTTTTCCATTTTCTTGCGGTTGTCTTAAATTTTTCAATTTCCCATTTTACTTAATTTATTGGGGTGGGTTGTCTTCGTTGGTGAATTTCCAACGTACTCGCCGATATTGCCATTTAGAGGGAATCACTACCCCTATCTCTTCTACCACCTTCATCTTCTTCTTAATTTGAAAATTTCCATAAATTTTCTTAACTTTCAAAATTTTTCCTTTGAAAATTCTTCCAACTTGGAAAAACCTTTTTATTGTACTGGACGGCATAACATCTTCGTCCGCAATAAATTCTTCCAATTTGTCACCCCCTATATTTGGAGTACTTTCCACCTCTTCATTCGACTTATTAGAATTAATTTTTATTTCCATTTCATTCTTAATTTTCGTCAAATAATTTTGTTTTCTTAACCATTTAAATTTTCTTTTTCTTCGCAGCTTTTCAAATTTTAATCTTCTTAATTGCCTTCTTGTGTAAACCAGGACTTTTTTATAAGTGGTGCCTACACCACATTTTAAATTTTCAATTTTAATTTCTTCCGGGTTTTCTACCCCCTCGCTTGAATAAACTTCTACCAGGACTTCATTATCAATGTCGCCTGCTACATCTTCTACTAGGGTTGTTACTACCCCCTCATTCGCGATAACTTCAATCACCCCAACTTCTTTTATGTTTTCAATTCCTTCCAAATTTTTATTTTCAATTTTCTCTACTATTATTTCTTCTTGTTTTACTTCGAAATTTTTAATTTCCTCCTCCAGGACTTCTTTATCTGCAATGTCGCCTGCGACATCATCTTCCTTTTCTTTTATTGTTTCATTTTCTTTGACGATTTCTTCTAATTTTAATTCTTCCGTTTTATCGACTTTATTTTCTTTTAATTTTTTAAATTCTTCCTCCAGGACTTCTTTAAGTACAATGTCGCCTGTGACATTTTCTTTCACCAGGGTATCTACCCCCTCGCTTACGATAACTTCTTCTAATTTAAATTCTTCCGGCTTCTTCTTTTCTACCGTTTTATTTTTAGGGTCTTCGAGTTTATTATCATAGTTATTGATCATAGCGTTGAGTTCATTTTTGATGTTATTTAAGTTTTTTCCATTTTCCATTATGGCGGCCATGAGATCATCTAAGGTTATACCCGAATTATTTTGTTCCTTATTTTCCATTTTAAATTGTTTAATTTAATTTTAATGTGCAAATTATTTTTATTTAAAATTTATCCACTTGGCCTCAGGAATGTTGAACTTTTATGCATGTGTTCCTCAAATTTTTGTTTTGTTCAATTTAACAATGTTAAAATTTCGCAGCTGCAATTTTATTGACCTTTTATTTCGTGGTTTGAATAAATTCACGTGTTCCTATCTTTTTAAATTTAATAAATGCGCTCTCTCTAACACATTAGAATCAATTTTATTAAAAATTTAAAATTTTTAATTTTCAAATTTTTGATTTCTACTTTCAAATCTCTACCTAACTACCCCTAATTTCGTCTATTCCAGCCCCAACGTTCGTGCGCCAATTTAGTTGTTATGATTATTCTTACTTTAAGAATAACCACCCCAAAAAAAGAAAGACCCTCAAAGCTAACGTTTTATCGGAGTAGAGTTTTTCTCTTCCTCAGAGTCAGTGGATTCAGTAGACTAAATAAGAGGGCAATTTGTTGTAGACATAATTTATTAAGTAGCATAAAGAATCAATAAAAATTTGCATCAAATTAACTTGGACAACAATTTTGTCTAAAACCAATGTGTTATTTTTGTGCAATAATTAAAGCATCCAAATTACATTTAAATCCTTGTATTTAGGAGCTAAATTTGGATATTTCATTATTTGGTGTAATCATGTGAACAAATTATAATCATTAAAATCAATAAAGTCCTTTAATTAATCTAAAGTCAACACAATTCATTGATTCATAATTTAGATTAATTAAAAATAAAACAAATCTTGTACCTTGTTACTTTTTACTTGATCTGGTGTGTTCCCATAAAACAGTTGGTAAACATCAGGTTGCCCATTCTGTTGGAAGCCATTAACGTCTTCACAGCTACCGGTGATCGGTGAATGCGTTCCAAATTTGGTGATTAAAAGTGCTGCTTCAATCCTTTAATTTTGTTAACCAACTTTTGAAAAACTGTTGGTTGAATAATCTTCGTGTTTAGTTACACTTCGGTAAGTAATCAATTAATTTTCCAATCTTAACCTGCTCACCACGTGTGAACACAACCTCCAAATCGTACCGATTGTACAAATATCTGTAATCTGCTTTTATTTCAGATATTCAATTCACGAATATCCAATTACGCACGCAATACACAACTTTCATCAAATACTCGAATTCCGTAAATTTATTTACTTCCGTTTAATTAAGTAAATTAATGCTTTGGTCTTTTTATACCAAAGAACCGCAATTGAGTTCCTTAATTGGGATTTTATCGAGAAATTTACACTTTCTCAATCGACGTCTCCCCAAGAACTCCTTTCTACTTGAGCTTCACCCGGGAACTGCCGTGTTTCTCGTTCCTTTTCCAAAATTCAAAATTTGCTTTTGTGGTGGGGATCCTGTTGCTGGTAACCAAAAATGGTCCCTCTAGCAGGCAACACAACGTTGTTAATTGCTCGCGCACCAAACTGATATTAACACTTTAACCTTATGTTTTACAGAAAACCGCGGCTGTTATCAAATTTAAAAAGCACTCATAGGGTGTTACAAAACTTTTGTATCTCACAAATAAACTCAAATTGTGTCTCACGTGTAATTAATTGTTACATGGGATGGTTTTTGTTTTTGATGCAAATCTTATTTTTTTTTTGTTAGTCGTATAGACTGACTACTGAATTCAAAATTAAATTAAAAACAAATTACTCTCTTATCTGCTCGCTGTCACTTTTTATTGGTCAAAATACCACAACAATACATTGACAAAGCTTTAATTCAGTTTTGTTTCCTTGACTTAATAAAAGTGATTATAGATCAGGCAGACAATTGGTTTTTTTATTCCTTAAAACTATTTACTTTTACAGGATTAACTACTTCAAATTCAACGAGAATGGAATTACCATAAAATAAGATATAGTAAAAATGCAAATTCTCCATTTGGACGACCAGCAATCATGTACGAGCTACCAGAAAGTTACGACACTATAAATTACGGGTGTAAAGTGTCCCCTGCTTACTTAGAAGTTTGCAAAGAAGAATGCAAATATTTTAATCTGTCATGTGACACTAATATTTACAAACTTTGTAGAATTATTATGCTCGAGCAAAATATGAAGGACGGACAGGATCCATTAGAAGCTGTGGAATTCTACAAGATCCTAAGTTCCTAAGGGCCGATCTATTCATCTCTTCGTAAAGTAGCTATTAGCGTTACGGGTATTGCCTTGTAAATATGGGTTACGGCTAACATAAATTAAGAGCCGTTTGAAGCGGCGAATATGTTTTACAAATCAGATTTTAACTTAAAATTTCTAGAATTGTGAGTGTTGTATTTATGAGAAATTTAATTTTTGATAAATAATTGATCAAATCGAATCTTTTAGATGATATTAATTTTATCCAAGACGAAAACAGAGTTCAGTAATAGGATAATTTAAATTGTCGGGACTGTAAAAATGTAATCACTTTTTTAACAAAGTGATTTAACAAAAGTTTTGTTGTTTAATTATGATTTCTTTAAAATACACTTTACTCCTTTGGATAAATAAACTGTTAAAATGTACAAATTGCACATATGACCATATGAGGGATGCTCAGGGTTGAAATCGAGGCGATTGTGGGAGGGTAGTTTCAGGTAGTTTTTTGACGTGGTTTCTTGCATTTCTAATGACCTAGACCAAAACTATTTTATCTCTTTCTCTCATAACAATATATTATAGCGCTATCCTACTCTGTCATATACTAACTAGAAGAAAACATCGATCCTGTTTAGTAAGTTCGCAATACCTAAGAACAAGATACGACAAGATGAATATACCCAAATTTTTTGCAGGGCACTTGTAAACTTATTTGGCTCGTAATTACGATGCGCTTTGCGAAGAGATGAATAGATCGGCCCTAAGACAGAAAATTTACAAGACCTTGTCAGGATAAATAACTATATTCACAGGAATGTCATAAATGATAAATGGTGATTATAAAAATATATGGATTACCCAATAGATTTGGATAGTTTTGTGGAGTAGTGTAAAACTATTTGAATTAAAATTTTCAATAATACATATTTTAAGCCATGTTTTATTTTAATAAAATTAATAAACTACAAAAAATAATAAAAGACAAATGCAAAATTCATCACTTTTTTTCATCAATTTTATCACTTGAATCCCCAGCCTTATCAAAAGCTTCACATACATTACATGTATGTAACGTACATATGTACATACCTAATATAGTACCTACTACATGTACATTATTTGTATGAAAAACTTACAACTAAACAGCAAAATGACAACTTTTTAAAGCACACTAACCAAACTGTGTGTAAAAACAATTTTGAATGAATCCGATATAACAGACTTAAGGATCTGATATATCAGATTTATAAAAATAAAAAAGAGGCGATACCTGAGCGCTTCCGTAAAAGACAAACATAAATAGTCTTTTATATTGGTTGATTTTAAAAATTGTATTTTTCTATTTTGGTTATCAATTCGTAAGTGTGAAAAACTACCTACTTTTTCCGTATTATTTTCCCTTACTTCCTTATTTTCAAAAATCACTTCCTCTTCTTTTGCTGATCCCAAGTTTTCCAACTTTCTCACTTTCTTCTCTGGAGTAGTTCAAAATATTTTCAAGTAACTTTGTGTTTCTTTCAAAACAAGCATTCATTCTATCCAGCATCTCTTTAAATGGGTCTGCCTTTGTGGTTGCCATTTTAAGTTTAATTTTCTAACTTTATCCCAGGGTTATGAGCTAGTTCCGTGATAAACATTTACCAATCTCCAAAAATATCCAATATGTTCACCGATGCCCCACGTTGATTAGCGACAGATGACGTAAATTGGTCCCCAACTATTAATCCTGGTAACAGAATCTTTTTTAATAATTAAATTTAACGGTCCGGGCTACCAATCTCGCTCCCAACTGCTCAGTCAAAATTCCTTCCTTATCACCGCGCAACGTTCTCGAATGTTTGCTTTTATTCGATTTTAAATTCGTCGACTTGATTTACCATATCCAATTCGCCGCTCTAAAAATTAAATTAACACTGCTCGATTTTCCACAAAATTTGTATTATTCCAACTGTAATTTACAGCTCTATTCTCAAACTCAAAATCGCGTGGTCGGTGCGCAAACCCCTTATTAATTCCGGCCCCCTGCCTGAGACCCATAGTGGCCGCGCGAAACATTCAAAAAATTCAAACTTTCAAAATACAAAAATTAATACTTTTTCAATAATTAAATTTTCTGCTTCTTTATTCAAAAAAAATACGACAATATACCTACTTATTAATGGATATTTATTGATATCAAACTTCAATTAGGAAATTTCATTCAACGGTAAGTTTTTATTAAATTTTCAATTTTTTATTTCAACATTCAACTAATTACTATCAATAATGATAATGTCTTTATAATATTACCATTTGACAAGCGCAAATAAGAGCGAAACAAAATTATTATTTTGAATATTATGTTATGTTTTGCGTTTGTTTTTGCTTCGCTGGTCTGCTGTGCTTTTGGGTTTTGCTACGTATTGTCGTTGGTTTGTATTTTATGTCTTTGATTTATTTTGCTTTTACTTTGCTTTTGGGTTTTGCTTCGTATTGTCTTTGGTTTTTTTAATTGTCTTTGTTGTTGTTTTTGTCTTTGCGTTGCGTTGTTTTGCCTTGCTTTGCTGTTGGGTTTTGTTTTTGTTTTAATTTTTTTTGTTGTCTTGTTTGATCTACGCGTGTCCAAAAAAATGGACACGCTGGAGGAGAAGACGAGGAGGAGGAGCTTCCTGGTTTTTTATATGTTTCATTACTGCATTCGTTTCCACACCACCTACGAGGTAAAATACACGGTGCGCTTTTTTTACATGGTTTCCCCTGTAGGCTTAATCCATGTTGATTGTTTTTCAAAGCAACAAATCGAAAACTAAGACTGTTGAAAATACGTCATGAAAGCGAGGAGAATGATCAAAATACAAGGAAGGAATCAGACAGGAACTTCACGATTTAATCAACGAAATAGATTAACCACAAGAGCGAACCAGAGCAGACCAGTAAAGTCATGGAAAGCGATGAGAGAGGAGAATGATCAAAATACAAGCAAGGAATCAAAGTGGAACTTCACGATTAAATCAACGAAATAGATTAACTTCAAGAGCGAAACAGAGCAGATCAGTAAAGTCATCAAAGCGATGAGAGAGGAGAATGATCAAAATACAAGCAAGGAATCAAACTGGAACTTCACGATTTAATCAACGAAATAAATTAATCACAAGAGCGAACCAGAGCAGACCAAAAAGTCCTCCCTTGGATGGAGTTGCACACCAAGTAAGTTTCGACTGGACAAGATGCTGATTCACGTGTAATAATCTCTCCGACAACGTAATTGATTAAACTTTACTTCCGTTGATCCGATGATCATTTATCCAGAAGATTAACTATTCCACTTTTACATTTTCAATCAATGTATTAAATTATCAGCATCTTTATTTTTGAACGTGATGACGTTTGAACGCGAACAATTACAATTATTAATTTATTGTTACAATTTTTAATGAAACCTGTTAAAAGAGAGATCCACTGGTTGAGCTTAGGTTAGTGTTAGGAAACGATATTTTTTTAATTAATACCGTTATTAAGAGATCCACCGGCTAGCTACCTATCCGTTGACCGGTTTTCCACCTAGTTCAAATAAAATAAAAGGCCAACATGCTCCTACTCCTCCAGCGTGTTTTTATTTTTATGACAGAACAAACAAAACAAGAACAAAGCATAACAAAAGCAAAACAAAACATAACATCCAAAATAATAAACAGCCAGCACCCTGCTCCTTTTCCAGCGTGTCATTTTTTAGGACACGCAAAGCACTCTGACAGAGTGACAGACACCGTGGCAGCTAAACAAATTCAAGCACGATAAAAAGCTCTCCAAACTATTAAAAATAATGATGATGATAATAATATAGACTTGAATTTTATTAAATTTTAATTGAATATAAAAATACAAAATAATTATGTTATTCTAAATATTGATACCTATGTACAGGATAGTAAAAAAATTTTATTACAAAAATCCGTGCCCCGCAACTTCGGATGGTATAAACCCTTCGTCACCACTTTTATTTCGTACCCAAAACCATCCTTGCAAATGGTTATCGATCAAAGCCACAACGTCGCCTTTTAATACACTCAAACTGTTTTCGTCTTTACTGTTATAGTTTCTACAAATTACAAGAAGAGTTTGTTTAATTCCTTTGATTTTTGCACAAGCTGCAGCTTGTAAATACAGTCTATCTACACTTTCTTCTTCGCACTGACTAAATGCATTTCTGGAGCGTCTACTATGGCATCTGCTAACACTACACTCGGAACGAGAACTGAGTTTTTCGGTATCGGTCATATTTCCTGATGGTTTTGGAAAAATATCGGTGTTGTTTTCCCAACATGGGAGTGGAAAATCTTCAGGTGGGGGTATAATTCCTGAAATTATAAAATTATTATTATTCAACATATCTGAAATTTTCTGGGAACTGCAGAAAAATAAAAACAATAGTTACCTAAAGGTAAGCAAGCTGTGTAGCTCACATAACCTTCTTCGGTGTGTGGTGTTTGGACGTAGAGCCAATTCTGGTTTTTAAAAACAGCGTTCACCACCATCCCTAAAGGTAACTGGATTTCCGTTTGAAAACCGCTCATTCTTGTTTGATACAATGTTGTTGGAAAAGCTAGCACCACTGGTATGTTGGCTGGTTTTTCGATTGTTGCCTAAAATTTAAATAAATGTTAGCGATCAATTTATTATTAAACTAATTAAAAAATATAAATTTTTAATAAGTTATTGCAATGTAACTGTCTTGGTATCGAGGATGTGCTAGGTAACTGTGGAGCCACCTTAAAGTTTTTACAACTTCATCGTGATAACTGACAAATGATATTTAAAATCGACAAGTTTATATTTTACTGAAATGTGACTTCAAAGTTCCAATAACTTTTAAGTAGCTTTGATAGTTACCTCGACGTTCTCTCAACCTTCGATTATTTCCTTTATTAATTTAATTTTTGAATGGGGGGTCGTCCATAAATTAAGTTACGCATAATTCCAGTATTTTTGACCCCTTTGTCACGCTGCATCACATTTCTTTCAATTCCCTACATAATACGTCACAAATCATGGACCCCCAATAAATGATTATTTTTAAGATTTCCAGTAAAACATACAAGACATAATGTTTAAATTTAAATTAAGGGCCAGTTCCACCAACTCTGGTTAAGTAGTTTAATCACGGTTAGTTGGAGTTAATCACGGTTAAATAGAAAAGACTGTCACACCACCTTTCTAAAGCAAGTTAATCAGCCCTCAAAGTAATCGGTCGATGTTTACCGCTTAGTCGAATTTAATCACGGTTAACTCTCGCTGCATCTCGGTCATTCCTCGGTAAAATTAGGAAATTTCCAGGAAATAGTATAAATTTTATTTTTAATTTCTGAGTTTTTCTTTTTGCATCCTGCTGCGGGGAGGGAGACACATCTAAGGAGGTGTTTGTTCAATTTCAGAGGTGACTAATTTAAGTCGCTTCAGGAACCAATCCGGCACCAATTTTTCCTTAGTTACTTCATTAGCTGTTTTCGTGGCATCTGCTACCTTAGCTTCTGCCCTTCAAACGATTCTTGGTTGCTGATGTTGGTCGCACTTGCGGGACATGCCGTTGCCAGACGTCATATGCATAGCACGACAGCTCTAGCTTCCAAGCCAGTGCCTTCTAAACCACAATTGCAGTACAGCTCACTATTGCAGGCGTTCGCATGTTGATCCCCTTCGCAACACTTCCACCACTTAAACGACCTATCCTGGCCATTACACACATGCGTCTCGTGACCCGAACTCCAACAACTTTTGCACGTGACAATTCTAATTGTTCTACTCAAATTAGCTAAACTAATTTTAAGCCTCCGGGTACCCGCTAGAACCTCCCCGCTCCTCAAGTCTATAGATCAACTGTTGCCACCTGGGTGCCATCTAGCGTGGTTCTCATAGAACTGATAACTAAACTATCTTCTTCCTCAACGGCACTTGAAATGCTATTCTTAATGCTTGATTGATCCATAAGTGGATCAATGTCTTTAATTTGTACCCTAATTCTTTTTGTAAGATCTTTCAATTTTAAGTTCTTAGTGACATCACCTAATCTGTAAGCCGAGGTTAGGGGCCAGAGGGAACGTAAAGTAAAAAATAATGGCACCACGTCAATCTTCTTCAGGCACTATGGACAGGTCGATGTATGTTGCTCGGAGTAAATGTAGGTGATATATGAATCAAGTTCAATGATGCAATAGGCAATAGGGTAAAAGAAAGTTCATTTAAAACATTTTTCGGGAAAAATTATTACATTTTGAAAAAAAAATTTTAAGTATTGCAGGCCAGCCGTCTTGTTACGCTACTGAACGATACTCCTTTTTCTTGAACCGTGTACAATGAGATATGGAGATGGAAACAACGCAATTCCTGCGTTAGCATGTATAATTTTAAATTATTGGCAAAAAAGGGGAAAAGTATAGAAATTTAAGAAATAACAAAAAAGGCCAAAGGTCTATGTGTCTAGGGGCAGCATTTCAAAAAATCAGCAATTTTAATTTCTAATGAGCTTCATCTGTAGGACTTAAATATTTTGAGGGGGGATTGACGTCTGCAGTGGCGGATTTCCGAACAGGCGGAATGTATCTCCTTGGTAGCTATCAAGGGGAGTAATTACGACCATTCAAACAAAAGATTTTTTTAAATATTTATTTATATAATTGGAAGCACCGTTAAAACCAATACAAATGTATCCCCTAAAATGTGAAGAAATGGCTGGGAAACCGGGGGGTCTGGGGTAAAAGAAGATCAAAGAAATAACGATATGACCTTTCAAAATTGATTAAGACGCAAATTTTATTCTTGAGAATATATTGCGGTGTTTTAAACAAGTTAAGGGCTCAGGGGTAGACATCATATTCAAAAGGGGCGTAAAAAGGATACCCTTATACGTTGAGAATAAATCCTGTTCAATCTAAAAGGCCAAGTTGGTTACCTATGACACTACACACCCACTATTTTGTTTATTTTACATCTTGTGATTCGTGTGAGTGCAGTGACGGATTATAGCGAACCTGCAAAAGATAGATTATTGGTACGAAATTTGAAATTGGCGCCAATGTGATTACCTACAAAGTTATTGTGTCTTGGTGAAATTTTGGAGATTTTGATTTTAGAGGGGTGGCACGACGAAAGAAATGAAGAAGATTCTCGAGACGTCATCTTGCGAGAGCGGACGTTGTTTTTCGTTAGTCGAGAAAAGTGAACATTTGTGTTTTTCTTTGAGTTAAGTTTTGATTTCAGGTGTCCTTTTGAGTGACTGTTTGGTGAACTCCTAAATTTTTAGTTTCAAAATAAAAATTGCGAAGAATAAGAAAAGCTGACCTATTGAACAAGCGTGGATTGGTTACAACAATTTGCAATTATTGGACAAATTATCGATCATCCGATTGCTAATTTAGAGGATGTTTATTAATCTATCTAGTTTATTATACTAATCTAAATTCGTTTGAATTTGTACTTAAACAGTTTTATTGTAAAAAATTTTGAATTTTGCCACACTTTATTATACACGAAGGTCTCGAACCACAATTTAGATATCAAATTGATAGTAAATGTAATTGTGGTTCGAAACAGTCTTACACTATTACACGAACGGCTAAGGGACGAAAATATTGTCGTAAAATCAGGATTGAATGACCAACGTATTTGCAAAATTTCATTAAGGACTTGGATGCAGTCAGGATTTTCAAAAAATCGATTTTGGGTTTCCTTCATTTTCTCAAGGTACAATGTTTCAAGAATATTCTGTGAAGATTTCAAATCGATCTGATAAATAGTTTTCAATATATCGTGTTGTTATTCGAACTTTAAGTAAGTAATTCATTGATTAATTGAAACTTTAAATGTAATTATCTCAAAACTACATTTTCAAACCCGTGGCTACGATATTTGAAAAACCACTTAATGGATTTAGATGAAATTTATACAGCATTTTCTAAACATTCAAAATCTGTGCTTGATCGAAGGATTTTGCAATTAACCGAAATTTGTGGTTTTTATTAACAATTATCGAGCGATTT
Source organism: Rhagonycha lutea (assembly GCA_958510855.1). Taxonomy (NCBI): domain Eukaryota; kingdom Metazoa; phylum Arthropoda; class Insecta; order Coleoptera; family Cantharidae; genus Rhagonycha; species Rhagonycha lutea. The sequence goes on along the minus strand of OY294041.1, from coordinate 23,648,562 downwards.
TTTCCTCAACATTCATTAAGTCGAATTCCAGAGGCCGCCATTTGGCGAAATTTGAAAAAATACAGAAATCCTTCGTCAGGCATGAGATTAACTATTAAACTAATACATTTTTTTTATTCGTTCATTTTGGATAAACAATTATGAAGTTCTGATGGCCACCGCAAAGCACCTTTTTTAAAGAGAGGTCTACAATTAACTTGATAACTTGTTGCAGAATAAATATTTTTATCTGAAATTTTTGTAAAAGTGACTTAAAATATAGTGTAAGAAATTAGTATTATGTATTAAATAAAAAACACTGTGCAACAGTTCAAAAAAAATTCTTGAAAATGATTATTTTTTCACACCTGTGACTGCACCTAACCCCTTAAATCATCTTTATTCACCCGAGTCTTTAATTTCGATTTATAACCTAGCCTTCCCTGAGAGAGTACTTTTGTTTTCCACCATTATAGAGACCCGGACCTTCAGAAGTTTTTAAAAATTCATTATAATTTATTTTGCTTACTTACAGGTGGGGGTATTCCCCGCTTTTTCAATTGTTTACTTATAATTATAGAGGTGCCCTCCAGATCAGGGAAAATTTTTTACACATTTTACCTCATTTTGAAGTGTTTTTTCTATTTGCTAGGGTAAATAAGTCCGCCAGTAGAATGTGAAGAAATGAGCGCGCAACCGGAGGTCTGGGGAGGTATGAACAGTTGCATAACTACCGCGGGGTGGCAGAGGAAGAAATTGTCCTGGGTCCAATACTTTGGACCTCCTCCTTAAATTGTATGATTTTGTTCTTTTAACAAGCTTTTACTTAACTTCACATCATCTTTGTTTATGTTCACTGGCAAATCTTGTAAACTAATTTTGACCTGCTTTCACATGCCCGATTGTCTTGAAATCTTGCACACAAGCGTAGTTTCCATGACAATTAAATATTCTTTAAAAATTGTGTAATTCGTGATTTTAATATGCGCTATATTATTTATTGTCTTGGATAGAGAAATACTAAAGAAAGAATGAGATACATATAAAAGGGTCCCCGAGGATAGTTTGGTCAGGTTCAAGTAGTAACGAGGGTCGAGAGATGCATAACAATGAATTTGTGGTTGAACGAATATGGTCGGCAGAATACTTAATAAACAGTAAATGTTAAAACAAAGACTAAAAGGGGATAAAATAAATAAAAATATTATTTTTTAATTTAGGGGCCCGTCAAAGCTCTTGTTTCGGGTCTAAAATTTGAAGTTACGCTACTGAGTTGTTAAAGCAATATAGCCTTCCACCAACAGATGATTTCCACCCCACCCCCTCTCGCTTGGAACCCATAAATGAAATGTCCTTGTGACTTTCCTTGTTTGAAAATGTTCTTTTTACAAGACAAAAATTAACTTTTAATTACAAGCAGCTTGGAATTTTTTAGTATTGAAATAATACCTACTAGTAAAAATGAACATGCAGGGTGCAAAAAGCAATAGAATATATTTTATGGTAACTTTCATACCCTGTTCCTCCAATAAGCAGACTCTAAATAGAAAATTATCACATTTTTAATGATGTGTATGATTAAATCACATGTGTTAGATTTTAGGAACTCGTGATCTTTGTAAATGCATAAGCTCATATTATATTTTTTTATTATATTACAACATCAACGTTTAATGGGCATTAATTATGGTCGTATTATAAGAGATTAGAGAATATAACATTATTTATTATATTCTTAATATTTGTGAATAGTTATTTAATCATGGAAAAAACCTACATAGACATCAAGATTACCTTGTGTACCCTTTGACCTATCATGCAAGGTGGTTTAATTGCCATCTTGACAGAGTAACCATTATGTATACAAATGGGCAGTGTACGCTATGAGGTATGGATCTTTAACTATATACCGGTCAGACCTTTGATTTTTTGTGTTCAAAGGTATAAATTATAAATCAAAAAATATTTCCAACAGTCCCGTCTCTATATTTAACTTGTTAGTCTATTAATTTATGAGCTTTGAATTTTTGTCAAATTACCGCAAAATTAACAAATTTACTCCTCGAGATTTTCCATCGCGTTAAGAAAATAACCTTCGGCTGAATCGTGATTACTTATAGTTATTAGCATTTAAATTGATATTTGCAATAATAGAATTTAAAAGTAATTATATGTTTAACAAAAAACAAGGTAAACTAATCAAAGAAAGTTTATCGCGGTGACAACGGTAAAGTACTATGCGTAAAAGTTTGGGTACTACCGTAAGAGCCACTTTAAATCGTGCAAACCTAATTTTTAAATCGTTCCGAAAAATATTTATAAGTATCAAAAAAATTTCAAAATAATTTTTAATGGGGCAGATTGCGTGCGAACCATTTTCAATAATACAAATCGTGAAACGGTGAGCTTTGTTCTCACGCAAAAATTTGAATAAATAAATAAATAATCTCACCTTAGTTAAAAAGGCATCGACGTCTTCGATTTCATATCCAAATTGCTGAACAATAGGTCCTTCGCTTTTGTATTTTGGAACATCACGAGTGCTTTTTCTACGATATCGGTGCTTTTCTCTCACCTTGTCCAAATTTAACGACGGTTCCGATTTCGTTCTTATTGGAGCGTTTTGAATTTTCGCCGATGATCGCTTATTATTAAAATCGTTCACTTTTTTATTTTTAACGTTATTATTATTATTATTATTAACAACACTGGGTTTATTATTTGTACTGCAATTTAAATTATTTAACGTTTTCACTTGTTCGCTTTTTTTAAACGATTGTTCACTTATGTACTTTTCTGTGATGTATTTGTGTTTGTTTTGATCGCTGCTTTTTCTTCTGGTTTTGTATTGGAATTTAATTGGCTGCTCGGGTTGAGGTGTGTGGGTGATTTGTTGACCCCGGAGTATCCACGATATGGGTAGTTTTGATTTATTAGTCCTGCTGCCACCCAAACGGGATGGCTTCTGCCCCATATCATCTGCGTTTGATACATTTGACCCACTTATGCCGGTCTTCCATTTCAATTACACTGAAAATATAAGAGAAAATTGTATAATATAGCTTAAAATGTAAGGACACGAATAGAAGACACACAGCGGTATGCCAAGGTTAATAGTCAACTACCCTTCCCAGGTTGAAATTTTAGCTATTCTTAACACACCTGTGAGTGCTACCCTTAACCTTTTTGAAATTCCTGGAAACTACACAGAATTCAAATTTAATTAACCGTTTTTTTATCGGTCAGATGATATTCTTTTATTTTATAAAAAATTTTCCGATCGATTCTAACAATAAACCTGTTCTTACAAGAATGCTAAACTCCTACAACTAAATAAAAAAGTTTTATTTTTAATTAAAATTAATAAATCAAATTTGGTCGAGAGTTAATTGAGATAATTATAATGATAAAGAATATTTACTTCGTGGTTTATTTATTTGTGCATATAAAGGTTAACAATTTAATATTGTAATTGGTTAAGTCGTCTTTGCAAATAATTAAAAAAATGTATAACTTAACGTCAATTAATGCAATTAATTGGGTACTTAGAAGAGAATATTTGTTTGATTTTTGCGCTAAAATGAAACGATTTTTTTAATCGAATTTTTATGCATCCTTTCCATCCTCCAATTTGGTTCATAATTTTCTGATTTCATGACTTTTTTTAAAACCTAGTTATAATTATTATTAAACTTATTGTTGAATCCCTCGCCTACATTTGGTCCGAGCAACATGCGTAAATCGGTCAAGAAGTTAATTCGTGCCCGAAAAAATATATGCAGCGGGTGCATAAATGAGATAATGATATCTTCAATAAGATCGAAATTGACGTAAAATAGTAAACTTAAAAATCGATTTTTGACCAAACTAATCAATATTTTGGATTATTCCTAACCTCAAACGCTTCATTTTAATGTTAACTATCAAATCTCGGTGAGTTTTTTTTTAATAACTACGTTAACTTCAGTGTCTGTTTTTCGTACTCAAACCGAAATTTTTTACAGCATATAATTAAAAATTGTATAACTATTAACACCCAGGCGCCGCGCTGCGCTGGGGGTATTCCATACCCCCAGACCCCCGGGTCTTATTACCAAAACATTTTAATATACCTATTTGGAACGGTTTCTATGTAATAAATCAAATTACAGAACATACATTGTCTTGGTTTTGTAACCGGGGGGTTTGCGGGGTATGGAATACCCTCCAACCTCCAAGCATACACGGAGTTAAGGTTTGGTAGGACATGTAAAATCTGAATTTTAGCACCTTCAATCGTGAGGTGAGAAATATCGGTTTTGTATTCGAATTAACTGGATCAGAACATTTGGGCGCCAAGTCGTTTGGGCGCTAGGACATTTGGGCGCTTGCAGAAATGAGCAATTCTTACGTGGTGATGCTCCTCCGGCTAAAAGAAAGAAGTATCAAGAACTGGATAATAGAATAAAGCGACTTTTGTCGTATCATATGGAGCCAGGCCAATATTTGAAAGGGTACATTTCATTTACCAGAACCCGAGAGTTTAAAATTTTCTAAATAAAACTCGACGGATTTAGATAGAAAACATAAAAATGAAGCAAATAAGCTGATGATGAATGTCGTATATCGATTAGTTTTTACCCAATAATCATAAAGTTGCCAACTTTCGCTCGATTTTCGAAATTCTCGTGCATTCTATTGTCGGTCCGTGTTGAGGCGTTTACTCAATGTCTCGACACCGACCTAGGTCAGTTCCCCATGGGAATTTCGATTGGGTTGGATTGCAGCAACATATTGTTCTGAAAACCAACCTCCGCACCAAGACGAAACGAATTTTTGCTGAAGACGTTTAATTCTCGAAGGCTGTTTAATGCAACACGCTTTACTTCAGCAAAACTTCGAGCACGTTGAGGTTATTAGCTCGCCAGTATCTTATACTATAAACCATAATCATCCCTGCGCCGTTTTATGATGTTGAAAGAGATGAAGGAGGCTCCACCTCCACTATACTCTGTATACTAAAATATGCTATGCTATGGTATGCTGCGAGAGACGGTCATTGCCTTGCAGCTAACGCAGTTGGATGTGAATGCGGGGTACCGGGTTCAAACCCGGGGAGAGTCAAACTTTCTTATGGCCAAGTTTCCGTGCGCATTAAGCCGGCGGTCCCCCTGAGTTGACGAATTGCCACAGTTAACAAAAAACAGGGCTACAGGCGCATCTGAATGCTAGCTTAGCAAGATGCTACCGGATGTAAAACAACTATATTCCCGTCCCTAACCCGTCTGGCCAGCATGGTGAGTTATGGCCAACCTCCATAATTATGGTGAGGCTTATGTCCAGCAGTGGGCGGAAAAAGGCTGATAAAGAAGATGGTATGCTGCGGTCGGCCGGAGTGCTCCCACAGTTGTACCTACTCCGTGGTACAGTTAACGTCGAGTTCATTTCAATTTTTAGGTGTATTTTTTGCTTAAAAATCGGGGAAATTCATCGTACAGTTAACATCGAGTTAATTTCATATTATTTCTGGCTTAAAGTAACAAAAAAAGCGAGGTTCACCCCCTTCCTAGTAGCACAATTTTCCGATTTGGAAGGCCCTAGGGGGATGTTTTTAATGCGTTTAATTAATTTAATGATTCCAAAATGATTCTGAAACGCTGCAACGCGGAGCGGAGCGGCGCGCGAAAGAGTCAATTTAGACAACACATCCACCTATGACAGAGATTGGAAAGGCTGGCGCCCAAACGGCCACTCTTTTAATATTTTGCTAGGAAGCTTCTCATCAGAGAGTAAATTGAAAAATTTTACAACATATTATACTTAATTAAAAATTGTATAACTATATTAATATCTAGCCACCGGTGTCAAATTTATTCCAGCCGCTCCGTATTCCAGAACTTTATTTTGACCGTTCTCCCTCGGAAGGCAATGGCAACCCACCGAGAGTAATATGCCAAGAGAATCCTTAAATGTTAATGATCTAAAAAGTCCGAAATTGTTCTGTGGACTATGGGGAAGGATAACCACCCCACCAATATTTGAGGGTCACGACGCACAGTGGTCATTTGATTTAATCTAGGAATTAATAAATAGTAACGTATAAAAACTTTTTAAAAATTGGATTTTAACAATTTTTCTTTAAGTTTAACTGACAATAATTGATATAGAAGCCTAATCTATGATTTATATACAAAAAAAATCAATAAATGCCTCACTAAAATATTGATTTATCGATTTAAACTTTTGGAAATAATATAACAAAATAACATTATGCTAAAATTATTTTTATTATGAAAGTTTCAACGAATTTAATAGGCAATGAACTTGGTCTTTGAAAAGCCTTTTTTTGCCTCTTTTTTGAGAAAAGCCTGAAAATTTTTGCACAATTATGATGATGAACCACGATAAACACGACAAACTTTGACTATAGCGTTTTTTTAGAATACTAACACCATCTATTGTCCATGGTTCGCCTCATGCTCCTTGAGACCGCTCAATCCTGCTCAATCAGTAGGGGATTTAAGAATGTTATCAATGGCGCAGTTTGGGGTCAAACCCAATCCCCCAAGAGCAAAAAGTTTAAGTTTAAAAGCATAATTTTTTTCCCAAATACCCCCCCCCCAGAACGTATTCCAGGCTACGCCACTGATTATGAGTGTGTTCCCAACGGTCCCATCGTCACGAATCATCTGCCACTGACTTTGATTCACAGGCGTTGAACCCTATATGAGACCTCCGTATATTTTCCACAGGTTTGTATGCATTTTGTGAAGTGACTAGGGATCGAGCCTCCCGATGGCCGATGCCATGCCAATCCACCTAACTCACCTCCTCAGTGCACTTTTATGTTTAAGAGCACCACTGCTCGATATCGTTGATTTATAGTTAAAAACGTTTGTTGGCGCTGCTACCATAAAATTTCCATAGCTGAAGCAACATTTTCCCAAGAAGATCCATTCCCTGCCCAGTAGCATACTTTGCCTAGTACTCTCCACAGTATCTTTGGTCACGATGTTAACAGACTAGCTCATTATTACTGTGGAGGCATGGATAATGGATTTCTGAAAAAAAAAACGGTAGCTTGGGATAATTTTAATTCTAGGGGATAATTTTAGTTAGTACAGCGTTAGTCAAAACGGCTCGAAGCGTCAGGAGCGTAGGGGACCGGAGCGGAGGCGTGGAGAGTCGATTTTGACAACGCTACCACGGCAAATCTCGAATCGATCATCGTTAAATCAATAAGTATAAAGCTAATATTTTTGGGAAAATTTTACTTCGGCTATTGAAATTTTATGGTAGACCGCTCACTATAGCAACACCATTGCTGCTCTATATCGCTGATTGTTAAAAAAGTTTCTCTAAGGTCACATTCGAATACCCAACCGGATCGTTCCCGTTATTAGAGTTTGTGGCTATCGGTTTGACACAATTTTTCCTTCTAACTTTCACCATTTCATCTCATAAAACATAAAAATCACGATATGCCACCACAATAAATTAATTATCCCCCTCCCCCTAGAACCAAGGCCTAGTACATCATTCCAGTCCGTAAAAAATCAAATTTTAGCTCTGCCAGGTTGTAACGAATTTTTGAATTTCGTTACGTGGTCCTACTTCCTCATTGAATTTCAATATTTCTAAGTACGGCCCGTGCATTTATTTAAATGCAATCGTTGAAATGAATGCAATTTTATATTGCAAACATTTGGCTTGCAATTGAATCCAGTTTATCGGCTGGGAATGTTTGGCGTATGAATACTTGAGTCGGAGAGTCTTGCAAGTTCAGGCATGGCAAACGTACGCTGTTTTCACGACGATTTTGTTAATTGCCTGTAGTGCGTGGACAAGTATATTTTGGTCGAGCACAGCTATTATGGTATGAAGCAGCAGTACAGGGGTCGTGTGGTGTTTTTGGCTTCCGTTTGTAAACATCTGGAAATGGAAGAGGATCTTTCGTGTAGCGATCTATTACGCAGTTTTGGTGCGCAAGTTGTGGAACCATTTTGGATTTTCTCCAGTTGGCAACATCCTATTGTTATTTGTTTTTGATGACGCCTGGGGAATTCTTTCGTTATTCGGATGGTCCATTCTTGTTGACATCTCCAATGCCATCTCTCACTGGTCCGGTTCCAGTTACTGATCTGCAAGCAGCATTTTTTTTTGTTCTCGAATATCAATCAAGTGTTTTCCTTTGAAAATAAATTGTAACAAGTTACAGATTTTCATCTTTGAAGCCGCACGTTGTACAGCGATTTGAGATGGAACTCCTGTCACCATTATTATTGTAAGTTTATCCGAGCTCTAGGTAAACTACAAAAAATTTCAAAAATAATCCTAATTGTGAAGGAATGAATATAATTTTAAAAACATCAAAATCTTGAAATCCAGTGATTATTTACAAAGAAGATTATTTTTAAAGAAGCCTTTCAACTCGAAAAAACAAATTTCAACTGGAAAGAAACAAAAATACCTATTTTGTATAGCTGATAATCATGGTTTAGGTTGGTAAACTTTTCTTGGTTCATAATAAATGAACGAATCAATTGGAGGAACTCTGAAAATGACACAGAGAAAAAGGAGGAGGCGTTTTCTGGCAAATTACTATATTGGCTAGATATTTTAAGTTAATTAAAGTCAAACTGAAAATCCCAAAATTAAAATGTTATTGCCATACTTTTGATGAGTATTCGACGAGGTTGTCTTATAAGATTGGATACATCACAGCATAATTTATTGACACCCACCGCACCAGAAAGTGAGAATAATGAAACCAAAATATTAATCAACATTTCGCTTGTAATGGATAAAGGTAGTTGAATAAGGAGCTGGTAGATGAGACAAAGAATAAACATCAGCGATTCATAATTATTTTATTGTTAACTTTGCCAAGTGATTTATGATCACGATAATCACCTTGATATACTTAACAAACAAAAACTTCAATTTGCACGTAACTTGCATAATTCATGATTGCACTTTTATCCTTATAATGCTTACTCTTTGTTGGAATATAAATCGATTAACATTATTCACACACTTTATTGCTACACATTTAATTTAATTTTTTATTGCTTTAAATTTAAAATTCGAAGCAATTTATTTGCGTTACTGAGTATATACATAAAAAAAGTACCGCTCCATTCAAAACTTATTAGCACATACAAATTATGAATGTTCGTGAAAAAAGTAGTTTAATGCTACGACAAGTACTTAGAAAAGATATTTACGGAGTGATCCCGTAGAAGGAAATGAAAACCACTATTGCTAACGATTATAAGTCAACCGACTGGTTAACTAATGATAAGAATAATAATTACCACGATAAGTACATTAATTTGTGGAAATGAACTTCTTGAAAAAGTAAACTTGTCACCTTAAAAAAATTCAAGAATGTAAACAAAGCAGTAAAAAAATAGTAATTGAAAGCTTCACGATCCGAAGGATTTCTGTCCAGCCATCACTCCAACTCTCACCGCTGCGTGTTTAGAACACAGAAAAGTTTATTCTCCACGGCATAGATTAAGTAATCATACCATCGTTTCAACCAAAACGTCCATTAGTAGTGCTCAATAATTATTTTAAAAGATGTTTGATTCGCGTTTTATTTCATAACCTTCCATTATGGTTTTTTTTTACGCAGTAGTAAAATATATCACTTGCATCTCATAAATAAGTAAAAGTATACAGTTTACCGTTAAAATACATTTTGCAACTGCAACATACAGTATGTTTTATGTTTCCAAATGAATTTAGACCGTCCATATTTTTATTCCGATTTAATTAACAAACCCCCAAGGGGGACGTCTATACCTGATTTTACTGTTTAAATCGCGGATTCCATCAGACCGACGATATCTCTTCAAATCCGCGAGTTCTAACTACACCAGAAGGATAATGATATAATGAAGTCAAATTTAAAATTTTTAGCGTTATGTGGGCCATACTGTACACAACGCATTAATTACGTCAAGAATTATTTAAACGACATTATTTACCACAAATATTTGCAACCTGCAGTAACTGTGCTTTTTCGCGATAAAATTTCGAATATTTTCGTGCATTTGTATAATTTTTATATAAAAAAGTGTGTTTTAAGTTCATTAATATAAATGGCGTATTTAACACAGCAATAATTTTAAGAGAGAAATTAAGCGTCGTCGTACAAAATAATTAATTTATTTATTATGGAAATATGTGAATCTGAAGATGTTAATTAATTATATTTAATGGGTTTTTGTGTTGAACATACTTTTTATGCTCCGACTAGAATAGAAAGAGGCATAATATGAGTTTAGGGTGTCACGGAAAGTGTACAATTGATTATTTGTGGCCCCATAAATTAAAAAGTGTACCGACTCTAAAACTTATTTTTCAGAATTATATTTTGACCATCTCAGTCTCAGATATACCACATCAACTATCAAAGTACAATCTGCTTATGTTAGTAAATAAGTAAACACTTCTCAAAATAAAGTATTATTTATTATACTTCGGTGGTTCGGAACCCACATTAAACTTTTTTTTTACAATTTCTATAGTAAATTTTAAATACTTTCATCTTCATGGGGGACCTTAACCTATCGATCAAATACTGTAAATAATAATAATAGATAAGACTATCTATGCCTTTCGAAGAGAATGAATGCAGTAGCGTAAATACCGAGGGAGTAGAGGGGGTGGTGACCCCCCGGGCTCAATCAAAAGCGATTGGATTATTCTAGTAATCGGATGATAATTCAAATCTAATTATATTAGTAGTACATTACTAGTTAATTTTGTTATTTTTAATTTTTAAATTTAACACCTCCTAATTGGGTGACCCATCAAACCTCTTGCTCTCGGGCCTAAAATTTGAATTTGCACCACTGAATGAATGGTTTGTATCTAATCAGTTGTGTGAATTCAAATAAACATAAACTATTGATTCGCTTAAGTAGCGTGGATGGCCTATAGCTGATGATCTTTGATCTTAGCTGAGCTGAGCTGTGAGCTCAGCTGTTGAGCAGCATACAGAAAATGCACAATGATGTAATTTAGAACAAAAAATATTTAATAAATTCGCTTCGCTCTCGAAGGTCGATCTGGTCCAAAAACTTTTTAGTTTGCCACATGGATGTGTTTGCCACATTGTAGATTGACATAATCTGGCTACTAAATTCAGCACTGAATTATTGAATTATAAGGTATTAGGTACTACTTATTTTTTATTTTTTTTATGTTTCGTTCAGTATTACAAATTCAGATGCTGTTAGTACAAATATTTATGTAGTATAAAAAGCGGACTCCATATTTTTAATGTTGACATAAAACAAACAAAATATTTAATTGATTTTCAACATTTCTCAATATTAATTATTTATTAATCAATTTAAGCTACAAATTTAATATCAGTATAACCATCAGGACTGATTATAATCAATATTGAGCAAATTAATATTGATTATCTATATTGTCGTATTTTTTTTAATGAAGAAGGAGTGAATTTAATTATTGAAAGGATTGATTTTTGTAGTTTGAGATTTTGAATTTTTCAATGTTTCGCGGTAGATTTGGTCCCACCGAAACCGGCTGGGGGCCGGAAGGAAAAAGAGGTTCGCGCGCAACCCACCAAGTAAGGTGGTTGCAAAAATTTTGGGTGAGAATGAAAAATTATAAATTAAAGTTGGAATAACAAAAATTTTGTGAAAAATCGAGCCGAGTGTTATTTCCTTTTTAGAGCGGCGAATTGCATAATTATGAAAATTAAGTTTGAATTTAAAATTGAAATTGATAGCCCGGAATAAAGGAAAATATTTTTGGAACAGTTCCGTTACCGGGAATTATCGGTCTGTGCAAATTTACGTCAATATATGACCAATATTGTAAAAGTGTCGAAAGCCAGGAAGCGACGCACAGAGGCGCAAAATGTCAGGGGGAGCTTTAGATTAATTAGATGAATAAAACAGGGTGCCGGACAAATGGATGCAAGCGTTAGGACGTAGACCCAAAAAGACGCGGCTATATTAATGACTAAAAAATTATTTTACATTACGTAATCGTACTATTGAAAAAATTGAAAAATCCATCCCCTTGCCAGTAGCATACTTTGCTGATGATATTATTATGCTATAGAATACCAAATAATGAGCAGGTAGCCGCAGCCCTCCGTAAATTATTAAATCTACAAAATATTGAAAGAAAATTCTGTTTCAAAATTTAAGGTTCTGTTTGCTGTCACATAAAAAGTGCACTGCATCGAAAACGACGCGAAACTACACCCAATGATATCACACTTTTATAAAATCAATCCCTGCTCCAAATCTTTGCTTTTGTTAGCCAACTATTTTGGTCTGCTGATTAAAACAAGATAAGGGTGGTTATGTTTTGATAATGTGAGCACTGCTGCACTGCTCTATCGCCTCCATCATCACAAAACATAGCTCGGCCACTGGCCTCGCATTTCTGCACTTCATTTAATATAGCCACAATCCGGCCCACGCCACAATTGATTTCAGTGGCGTCGCCGTCGGTGCTAAATAGACGCCGCGCCAGTTATCATTAGGCGCGATGGACCGATCGACGCATGTTGCTCGGAGCAAATGTAGGCGAGGGATCCAACAACAAGTTCAATTATAAAATGGTGTTTAAAAAAAGATCGTACAAAAAAAATTTCTGGAAAAATTAAAAATTATTAGGTTTAAAAAAAGGTAACTTTAGTTACAAAATATGAAAGAGAAGTATAGGGGTCCATTATGTTGATATGATAAGTTGGTAAGTCTGGTCAAGAGGTGTCAGTGTGACCCGCGAGCTTAAAAGTTTGGAGGCCCATGATTTAGGGCATCAGTACAATTGTTTATGCTCCGGGTTCAGCTATAGGCAACAGTAGCGTAGCTAGAGGGGGGCGGATTGTCCCGGGCGCGTGGCACATTTTTAGGGGCGGCATTAATTAGGAATTAGGGTTAAAAGAAAGGTCATTAAAAGACTTTTAGGGGCGGCAAAAGAATTTTTTTTGATATTTCATCAAATTAGAAAATAGGATTAAAAAAAGGTCATTCGAAAACATTTTGGAAGAGGGGAGGGGGCGGTAAAGATTGGAACTGCCCTGGGCGGCAAAAGTACTAGCTACGCCACTGATGGGAAAAAAGCAATAGTCAACAAGAAGTTCCTACTGACCAACCCATTCATAAAAATCGAAATTGTTTCAAGAAAATTGAATCATTAAAACTACAAAAGGTTAGTGCGATGCCGTAGGCTGAGTTATACTACATGACATAAGAAGTGCGAAGACCGCAGGCCGAGCTGTTTTATGCGAAGAGGAGGGGCCAGCCTTAGAAAACTAAGCAATAAAAGTAGTCGCTTTTCAGTACTAAAAAATGTTATTGTGCTAAAAAGTGTTAATTTGAACGCACCCTAGGTAAGCGACGCTTATAAGATACAGAAATATGATCTTAAAAAAAGAAATTTTTTTCAAGAATAGAGTGAGATATTAGTATGTGTTATGTGAAATATAAATTAAACAAAAAACTTAACTAAACGTTAAAATATTAGATTTTAACTGTAAGTAAAGAACAACATACAAGAAAATTTTATTAAAAAACACTAAAAGAACAATTATAACCTTTTTGTGCGTGACAAGGTACAAACAGATATTTGAAAAAATGAGAAAACTGAAAACTACGATAGCAAGTTTAGAGCAAGATAGAAATTTTTCTTTTAAATTGACGTCAATAGGTCCTTTCCATGAGCTTAGAACCAACTTTTAGGACTATCCTAACCTAACAAATGTAAATCCTCAGTTATACTCATTTTATTTATCATTTAACATTTAAGAAATTAACCAGTAAATTTATATATAGCCATTTATTTTAATCGTTACATATTATTTAACCATTGGTCATCATAAATGTTAAATGATAAATGTTAAAGTATTGAGTATAAATCGACGATTAGTCTTATTAGTCCATAGTCCTTTCCTAATTTATAAAGTTTTAATTGACTCCATTATTAACGAGCGCCTAGAATTTCTAACCAAATTTGGCTAACAATCGAGTACGTACGCTTTGAGTTGACTGGGCGGAGCTAATGCGCACAATCGTTCTCCCTCCACATCCACTGCGCAGAAAAGTGTTTGAACACTACCATTAGCCAATATTGACTCAGTGTCTATTCGCGATTTACATTACCCTCGGTAGCGTCACCATAACTAGAGCAGTATCAACCAAAGAAGAAAAGGTGGAGGTAATGCGCAGAAACTGTTGGTGTCAATTGGTGGAATTGGGTGTCACGCGATCTCTACTGCCCTGGATTTTAGCTACGCCTTTTCTTCTTTGGTTGCTACTGCTCTACCAAATTACGTCCAATTTTTAGTTTCAAAATATTCCGTGTGATTTGTGATCAGTTGGTAAAAGCACCTATGGACAATTTTGAACTAAAAATTACACTATTTAACGTGTAACGTGATTGGTATGTGAACAATCAGAAGTCCATAAACTTTTTTAGATCGGCAATATTGCAGGGGGCCAACTAACCAACTGAGTTAGTAATAAACGAAAAACAGAATGTCTAAAGAGCAAGAGTTTTATTACATAAATATGACACGATCATCTTTGTTTTGTTACAGCTATAAAAATTATACATTTCTTCAATTATTACTTTTTAATTAAAATAAAATCTTATGCTGTATTATCCATATTTATTTATTTCTTCATGATTGTCACAATATTATAGTTATAACATTACCATAGTTTTTATTTTCATTAGTTGTTACTAATCATAGTTTAGACAATTATTGCGTGAAAATGTTACTTAATTTCTTTTCAATTTAGAATTTGTAACATGAACTTCTGAATTTAAGCAAGATATTACTCTATTGTGTTCAAGAGCAACTACATTAGCTTTGAGTTTCCAGTACCAACCATAAATATCAAAAAATATAAAAGGTCCTACATCGTAGGTAAAATTATATGCGTGGTAGATACCCTAAAATATTTGATCGCATTTGTAATTTACATAAATTTTATTGTAACATTTTTATTTTACCTTTTTAATGGGACAATTCAATGGTGGCACTATAGGAAACATAATTTGAATATTAGTCTTATTATTAACATAATTAGGATCCATTATTTGGCACAAATCTGTATTTGGCTGCTTAAAATGTTCTTCGCATGTATCTAAATTTTCTTTTGATAGACATCTTTCAAATATTATATTTATCTGTAAATACGTAGTTACTAGTAGGTAATACGTTGGGTTTTAGATCTAATTAACAAAATTTTTTTAATTTATTTTGTCGATGTTTTGGTACCTTTGTTCCTTTATCTTTGACTCATTCTCAAAGATATTTCGGATATAACAACTGTAAGTGTAATAACTCTTTTTGAGTTGCCTCAAATGTTGAGTTTAGCGACGTTCACAATGAAGTGGAGTCTTGCCTTGCTTCGGTAGAAAGCTGGCAAGCGCCAATTAGATTAAAGTATTTTCTTCTATCATTTTCTATGATTACAAAATTGTTCATTTTGATTGGCTCTTGCTAGCTGTCTACCGTAGCAAGGCAAGATCCCCTTCATTGTGAACGCTGCTTTAGGGACCCGAAATGTCGACAAAAAAAATTAAAAGATTGTGCTAGTAAAGCCTAAAAAAAGTATTTTTCTGAAAATTATCGAAATCTCCGTGTCCACCCAATTAAAATAGAGAACATAACCCTGAAAAATAGTTATCTTACCATTAGGTTTTTAAAACCATTTTCCTTTACAACTAAAGTGTAGTTTCTTATGAAAAGTAATGTAGTACCAGATATAGTTTTAACACCATGAAAGAAACTTTGAGATGGAACATTTTTTTTACCATAACATACACCATCCATTCTATCAATATGGATTTCTGTACTTTCCAACTAAAAATTAAATTAATTTTAATTTAACATTTAAAACATTAAGCTATTTTTAAACGTGGCGGTCTACGTGTTAAAAAGCAATTTTATTAAAGGAAAATTATTTAATGAATTTTCAAGAAACTTTATGGTATTATAATACCATAAACAAATACTTTAATTTTATCTACACAAACGGTTTCAAGTAATTGGTTTATGTTCTACACCAGGTTAAAAGAATTAATTAATTTGATAAAATTTAACAAGAAAAAATACTTACAATTTTATTACGAATTAATCCAGCAGAAATAAAAATTATGCACAGGGCGAAACTAAAGAACAGCTTCAAATTTAGCATTTTTCATATGTGTTATGATAAATTACTATTTTATAATATTAAATTTTATGAGCTTCCTGGTAGCTCTGTAACGAATTTTACATCCGAAATAATAAAAAAAAATACAATAATAAATGATATCGATAAAAATCTTTTTATTGTAGTTAATGGTGTTCTGCTTATTTTTAATGTTTCCGTTTTAAAAAACGACAAGGTTAATCTGTTGTAACTGTCGGTGTTTTATAAACTATCTAAATTGCTCATTTGGTGCTGGTACCTAGCAAAAAAGACACTATTATATCGCAAATGCGATAATAATACATTTTCAAACGTATCACATACAAAATTTTTTCTGATTCTTTTCGAGAAACTTTGTTTATAAGTAACTGAATGAGCATTGATTCTTAGAAACTCTTAAGACTCTTAAATGGCCTGGGAAGTTTTGAAATAAAAAGAGCTACTGGCAAAGACAATCCAGTACTCCGGCTAGCAACGACTCTTAATGTTCTCTTCGGGTTCTGTAAACATGCCGAAGGACGCCTTATAAAATTCAAAATAAAACTCTATATCAATGAACAAATTTAATTTTCGGAAAAGATAAAATTTTATCAGCTATAAATCATTGACTATAAAAAAACAACGCATTATTTGGTAAAAATTGAAACCGGGGATCTTTACATATCCTGATTAACCCTTCTTTTGCTTATGCAAGGGGACATTTACTATTCAAAACTTATCCTAGCCTTGGCACACACGAAGGAATCAAATTGCAAAAAACTTCAAATATAAAATTAATCAAACAGTTTATTTTTTGAATGACCTTTTTTTCAACCCTTTTCATAAATTAGCCAAATCGCTTCATTTATATTTTTTCTATCTAAATCCGTCAAATTTTCTTTAATAAATTTAATATTCTCGTGGCGCCTTACTTACCAGCAACCGAACGCCCTCTACCGATACATTTTATCATAAGTGATTGTATATTTTTGTATGCTTTAATTTTGAAAATATTCAATACTGAAAGCTTGAACATCCTCATATCTAAATAATATATTTCATTTTAAATACTATAAAATTAAATTATATTAAAGAAGCACAAAATAAAAAAATGGGTTGCGTGGTGATTCGAACTCGAATCCCTAAAATTAAAGTCCCTCGGGAAAATTTGGACTGTACGGAACGGTGAAATTAATAAAACGCAAAAAGTCGTGAAGCGGATAGCGGCCACGAAATTACTAACTTTCGTTAAGTCAATTTCAGAGCTTCGCGAATAAATTCGTTACTATTACCACCATCACAGAAATCAAATCTTCTGTGACGGCCACCTCCTCTCCTTCGTAGGCAGCTCGGCCACGCCCGACTACGATATTATTTTTGTCATTTATGCTATTGGAAAATAAACAATACTCTACGATTCTCCCCTATTTTCTCAAAAGCTACGGAACCGGGCTACAGCTACGGAATCGTAACTAAGAATTAAAAGAGCATCGTGGGATAACTCGCAGGTATAAAATGTACTTGCTTGTACATAGTGGTCTAATTTTTCAATTCAATTTCAATTTAAGTTTTAAGTAGCCAACACGTTAAGATTTTGTAAAATAATTCAAAAATTTCCAAGAAAACCGTATAAATTTCGAAATCTACTGTATTTGATTTATTATAGTTTCCATCTAAGTAGTTTCCAATCAAGGAACGCCCTCTACCGATACAATTTATCATTAATATTGTATATTGTATGCTGTGATTTCGAAAATATTCAACACTGAAAGCTCAAACAGCCTCATCTTCAAATAATGTTAATTATTTTCGATACAAAAATATTATAAAATAAAATATAATAAAGAAACACCAAATAAAAAATGGGTTGTGTGGTGATTCGGACCCAAATCCTTAAAATTAAAGTCCCTGCGGAAAATTTGGACCGTACTGAACGGTGAAATTAATAAAACGCAAAAAAATCGTGAAGCGGATAGCGGCCCCGAAATAACTAAACTTACGTATCGTCAATTTCAGAGCTTCGCGAATAAATTCGTTACTATTATCACCATCACAGAAATCAAATCTTCTGTGACGGACACCTCCCCTCCTTCGTAGGCAACTCGGCCACGCCCGACTTCGATATTATTTTTTTCGTTTATGCTATTGTAAATAAACATTACTCTACGATTCTCCCCTATATCTCAAAAGCTACGGAACCGAGCTACGGCTACGGAATGGTGACTGAGAATTAAAAGAGCATCGTGGGATAACTCGCAGGTAGAAAATGTACTTTCTGATGAATCGTGGTTCAAATTCAAGTTTTAGGTAGCCAGAACGTTAAAATGTTGCAAACCAATTCAAAAAGCTTCTTAGAAAACTGGATAAATTTCTAAATAATTCCAAACATTAATATTTAGGAGCAGCAAAGATAAATTTTGTTTAAAAATTTTGAAACTTGGGAAATATTGAACGTATAAATACATTAAAAATTGCAATTTACTTAGGTAAAATCATACAGCATAAACGCAACTTGTTTTTTAATTAAAACTTTTATGATGGAGTTCAGAAAATTTAAATACTAGATACTCTCAGAATTTCTTTGCTAATCTAGAATACTTAAATTTTCGGTCTAGGACATTTGAACGCAGCCGTTTGAACGCGACCGGTTGAACGCGGCCGTTTGAACGCAGAGACGATTGAACATGAGGTCGTTTGAACGCAGGGACATTTGAACGCGAGAACGTTTGAACGCGAGCAATTAGATAGGTACTTAATTAGATAATTAGATTAGGTAGGGTAGACCGGGGTCAGTTGAAACGGGGGGCAGTTGAAACAACGCTAATATTTCAAAAACTAATAAAGATAGCGTAGGGCGTACAAAGAGAAAAAGACGCGGCTTTCTTGTCGGAACATGTCCGACAATATTTGGTTTCGCTTCGAGTCCATGTTACGCCTACAAGAGGGCACATTGTTATTTTGAGTGCAAAAGTAAGTATTTTTCTTGTTGTTAATTTGTTATTTAATACAAAACTATTCAATTTCGGTTATTATAGTTTTTAATGTAAGAACCTTGGTTGTCGGAGTAAAAAAAATTTTCTAAAAGATGTGGTGGGGTCAGTTGTAACAATTTTTTCAGGGTCAGTTGAAACGTTTCAGCTCCTGTTGGAGCCATATGTTTAAATAAAATAGAAAAAATTTTTAGTTTTTAATTAAGTTTTATAAAGTTTAGGATTATCTTACATTAAACGTTAATTTGTGCCTTTAATATCTTTCATAACATTGATTGTAACCCTTTTGTTCAGAGCATAATAAATTAAAAATCAAAATTTCTTAATATTGCAAAGACACCTCTTCTGTCTTCCGAATATCAACAAATGTTGATTTTTAATGTAGTAATATCCATAAATAACCATATTGTATAATTTTTTCAATAAATAAGTATGTAACAACATTTGTTTTCTTTATTCTGCTGGTGTTACAACTCACCCCATTCACTGTTACAACTGCCCCTTATATGGGGACAGTTGAAACACTTTCTCTGACTTTATAAATTGCCCTTTGGTGTTTTTTGTAATGCAAATAATGGCACTATAACCTTATCCATTTGTAGTCAGATAACTAAGGTTCAATTAAGGCATAATTTCAAATACGTTTAGTTCAAATTGTTGTTACAGGTAGTGATTTTGTCGAAATTGTTTCAACTAACGATTGCAGATCTACTATTTATCAAAAAAATATCGAAATTTTTACAAATTGGTGGACCAAATTTTCACCATGGGGGAAATTTACCAATAATCTCCAAACTTATCACTTTTAAATATTCAGAGACGTTCCCCATCCGAGAATAACGCAAAATAAATCACTAAAATACTTTCGGAATCAATCCTGACTCCAGAATCAAAAAACTAAGCCTGTCCGTCTTTCCAAAATGTTCACCGGAAGAAAACTTCTTATCATGGTACCACTCGCCGAACACAAAAATTTTTACACCCTTATTTTGTTTCCCTACTTTGGAAACTCAACTTAAAAATAAAAATTCAGCACAAAAATTAAAAATGTATGTTTTCCTTTTGAAATTAAAATAGAAAGTGACTAACTTAGCGATAGCGTCATTCGCCTCATTTGTTGGCTTTGATTAATTCTCGTACCTAAGAAGAAGAAGAAGAAGAAATATCGTTGCCATGGTTACCGATGATTCTCTTTAAACTTGACACATGGAACCATTGGAGGGGCAAATGAGTTTGGGGGTCTAGATTTATTGTAGAGAGTAAGATAAACTCACACGCACTTAGGCTTCTAATTCGTGTCCATTGTACTCCCTCAGGTTTTCAGCTTCACCACGATCCTGTCACTCCCCAAGCCACTCCAACTGGGATTAGGGGTATAAAATATTCCGTTTGGTATGTAAAGCAACAAGAAGACAATTCAAGAATCAAACTTGCTTGGTTATCAATTTTATAAAGTGGGCCTTTTGCTTACGTATACCTGGGGGGTATTCCATACCCCCCAGACCCCCCGGTTTCACGTCCATTTCAAAGGAATGACTTTGTTTTTATTTGTTCGTATCATTTGGTATGTAAGCAACAAGAAGACAATTCAAGAATCAAACTTGCTTGGTTATCAATTTTAATAAGTCGGCTTTTTGCTTACGTATACCTGGGGGGTATTCCATACCCCCCAGACCCCCCGGTTTCACGTCCATTTCAAGGGAATGACTTTGTTTTTATTTGTTCGTATCATTTGGTATGTAAGCAACAAGAAGACAATTCAAGAATCAAACTTGCTTGGTTATCAATTTTAATAAGTCGGCTTTTTGCTCACGTATACCTGGGGGTATTCCATACCCCCCCCCCCCAGTTTCACACTCATTTCAGGGGAATACATTTGTTTTGGCTTAACAATATTTTAATTGATTTATTAGTAAATTGATAATACTTAGTAATTTTATCTCATTTTGAAGAGTTTTTTCAATTTTCTAGGGTGCATAAGGCCATATTAAACACCATAAACTGTGAAGAAATTAGTGTGCAATCTAGGGTTTGGGAAGGTATGAACAATGGCGCAAATAACATGGGGGGGTAGACGGAGGAACGGTTCCCTTAAACTGTATTATTTTGGGACCAAATTTTTTTTTTAAATCGCACACCTCTCAATCGAGTGGACCGTCAAGGCTCTTGCTCCCAGGTCTAAAATTTGAAGTTACGCCACTGCTGTTCCTTATCGCAACAATAATACGACTGATCCAAGAATACGACAATATAAAATGTCAAAAATAATACAGTTATAACTTTACATAGTTTTTATTTGTATTAGTTACCATCACCGATTAAACAGTTTGGACTTTAGACAATTACGGCGTGACAAATGTTTTTAATTTCTTTTCAATTTAGAATTAGTACCATAAAATTCTGCATTCCAGCAATATATGACTCTATTTTGTTCAGGAGCAACTACTTCACTTTTGTACTTCCAGTAATAACCATTAACTTCAAAAAATATATACGTTGCTAAATCGAAGGTAAAATTGTATGCGTGGTGGATACCCTAAAATATTTTAACGCATTTATAATTTATTTACATTTATTACCTTTATTACCTTTTTGATGGGACATTTGAATGGCGGCACAAGCGGAAAATGAGAATTACTCATATTGGCATAGGACATAGTATCAAGCCTTTGGCAAAAATTTATATTTGGCTGCTTAAAATGTTCTTCGCATGTATCTAAATTTTCTTTAGATAGGCATCTTTCAATTATTATAGTAAGCTGTAAATAGGCGTAACTATTAGGTAATTAAATTACATTTGATTATCTGGTATCAAAAACATAAATCTTTTAGAAGTTTCTGAATACTTATAGTAGTTCGAAAGATTATCACCAGATGATCCACACTATCTCCCTCCAAAATCTCGTCACGTTTACCTACTATCTTTGTCGCGGAACTTTTGTGTTTGAAAGCAAGTACCACTCTTGATTGCTCACACAATCAATGCAACCTCTGTGATTGGTTGAGCAAAGAGACATAACACCAAAATTTGAAATTTTTTAACCTTGTAGAGTAGACCCGCCATTTTCTATCCTTTTTGGAAATCAAACAGCTTTTACTGAAAACTATGCTTGTTTTCAAATAATTTGGCGGCTGCGTCATAGTAGGAAATGTTGTGAATCAAACTATAAATTAAAGGAGTCCATTCATTTAATTTAACTTTCTTCACCACAATTTGAAATAATGTAGCTGTCACTAAGTGAATCAACACTTCTGTTCGTTTAAAATGTATTCGTAGTTACGACATACTAATATGTCATAGGATGTTTATATAAGATTTGTCCCAACCAGCCAAAGAACCGTACAATGTACGGTCATGTTCGTGCGCAATAGGTAAAAATCTTGCACACGAACTTGATTCTCTTCTTCTTTCTGACTTCTCGGGCTGGTTGGAACAAACCCATTATGTTGTATAATATTGGTTAGTACGATTTCCATTAGATCTTGACAGCAACACCATCTATCTATCTATCGTGTAGCGCTACAACCCTGATGGGTCTTGGCTGACCATTATAATATTAACTTTTAATATTAAATGGCATTCACAGCATTGCATTTTTTACCTACGACGGGGAGCCATCCCGACGAGAACCCCCAACCTGGAGGACCAGAGAGACGGCCAGAATAAAGTTCTTACTTCACTCGGATTCGAACCGGGTATTTAGTGTTCATAGTCAACTCGCATGACCACTATGTTCCGACCGTCCTCAGCAACAAGCAACACCATGCAAAAAATTTTGTACTAAGCCGCTAAATTATTTGAGGTCAAGTATATCAAGATTCAAATCTTTGGTGAACTAAAATAAACGGTTTTCTTCACTTTTATAATACCAAAGTAAGGTATGTAATTTTAGAATACGCGGGTGGTCATTTATGTTTGCTTCACTGCTTGAATGTCAAGGTGTTAAGTGAACTAAGGAAGTTATGAGTTATGATGTCACAGATAATTTTTTTAATTTTATTTTTATTTGTTTGTTTTAACAAATGACAATTTGTTAAGAGTTCTTAATTTTCTATTTGACGGTTATAAAACAGCTTTTTTTTGTTACCTTCTCTGAAAATGAAGCATGAATGGCATGGACTTGGAAGATCCATGGTACTTACGACCTAATCTTCTAAATCTATGACGAACATTGGAACAGTCATAGAAAAGTTGCTATCTTACCATAAGGTTTTTAAAACCACCTTCCTTTACAACTAAAGTATGGCTTCTTATGAAAAGTAATGTACCAGATATAGTTTTAATTCCTTGAAAGTAACCATTACATGGGACATTTTTTTTACCACGGCATTCATTATTAAATCTATCAATATGGATATCTGTCCCTTCCAACTAAAAATTAAATTAATTTTAATTTCTCCTAAAGCAAAATAATTAGACTGAAGAAAAGTTATTTTGCAAATTTAGAGTATGAAAATGAAATTTTTATAATATTTTTTGGGTGTGGAAATTGTAAACTAGTAGTACACGCTACTGCAAGTTTTGGATATTATAAAAGAAACTAAAAGAAAATTTTTGGTAATTTACAAAATTAGGAAGTTAATTTTATTTTCTTGGTAGTTGTTAAAGAAATTTTATTTAATTTTACATAATTTAACAACAAAAAATACTTACAAGATTATTGTGAACAATTCCAGCATAAATAAAAATTAAACACAGAGATAAACTAAAGTGCAACTTTAACTTTAGCATTTTTCACTTTTACTATTTTAAAATATTAAATTTTATGAGCTTTCTGGTAGTTTTGTAACGAATTTTACATCCGAAACAATATAAAATACAATAATGAATGATGATATCCATAAAAATGTCTTTATTTTGTATTATGTTAGTGTCTGTTTTTAATGTTTCCGTTTTAAAAAGCGACAAGGTTAATCTTTATTGTCGGTGTTTTAGGAACTATCTGAATTGTTCATTTGGTGCCGGTAGGTACATAGCAAAATATACATCATCACACAAATGTAATAAAATGATAATAATACAATTTCACACGAGTCACACACAAAATTTTATATGAACAACCATTTTTTTGCAATTTCGACTTTTTAGTCGTTATAATATACCAAATTTCATTCATATTGAAGAACGCCTTCATATTATGACAGGATTTAGGAGATTTTGATCCACTGTGCCGCCATTTTAAAACGATTTGTGGAAAAACTATAACGGTGCAAGCTTTGAGTGCTACCTGGTGCTAGCTATGAGGATTCGGGAGCTAGCTTTTTGAGAAAAAATATTAACTTGGGGGGGGTAAGTAAACGTACCCGTTCTCCCATTCACTTCCACTGATTTGGTAATTGAAAACATCGCCAATTATATAAAACCTTCCTAACTCATGTGTTATTAGGTGAAGAATTTGGCTAAATTTAAAATAATTAATCGCCAATTAATCAAATTTTTACTCCTGCTTCAGATTATTCTTCTGTTCTTGCTTCAATTATTCAATTATTTAATAAAATTATGAAGTCATCATTCAATTTAATTTCAAACAAATGTTTATCGGCTACCCTTTAATTAATGAAAGATTGTAAACAAAACCCATCTTTATCGTGAGCTGAATTTTTATAAAAACATTTTAAAAAAATTAATTTACACCCAAAAAAATTCCGATGTCTCATTCTTTTTCTCTCAATTCTTTCTTTATTTTTTGAGTGCAACTTGAGGAGAAAAACTCAACACGACATCATATTATTACATAGATACCAAGACTAACCCAGGGTACCCAACAAACGAAAATAATTTTTGCACAAACAGGCACAAACGATTTTAGACTATTTTGAATTCAAAATAGGGAGTTAGCATGTCCATTCCCCCCCACACACAGTGTATTATTGAAATTTCCCAAAAATTCTTTGGGTACTAACAAAAAATAATTTTGCACAAACTGGCACTTGGCACACCTGATTTAGACTGTTTTGGATACAAAATTCGAAATGGGTGGGGAGGGACATGCATCTAAAAATTATCTCATATAAATAAAATTGCTTCTTAAAAATTTGATGTCAAAAATTAAATTCTGGACTATCATGACCAGATCTTTGAAAAAAATACAAAATACCAAATAGGCGTCGGTCGGAAGACCAAATTCAGGGTAAGGTTGGGTAAGGTAAGAATGCCGAAAAGCTTTACCGCTGGCGAAAAATTTGGATTTTCAAGGTCGACTGAGCTTAGACTTAAAGTTAACATTTCTTTTTTAGTTTTGTACTACTTTTTGTGGTTCCAGGGTGGAAAGATAGAAAACTATTTTTGAAAAATAAACTTCTCGATCATTGCGTACCTGTACATTTTTAATTAAATTTATCTGCAAAATGCATAAAAAATTAGATAAACAGAGTTCCAAAACCCGATAAAAATATAGTATAATATGGCATCGATGAGCCGTAGTTTGGAAACTTGTACAATATTAAATATTTACCTGGTTTTGAGTTGACTGGGTGATGCTAATGTGCAGAATCGAAAATCCGTCCGGTTCGTTTACACTAGGACACTGATGGCATGTTCTTCCTCCACTTCTACTGCGCAAGAAATTGGCTCCGCCAAGTCAACTCAAAACGACGCTACTCTACCTACTATTGCAATTATTTCAGACTTTCAGGGACGTCCCCAGCCAACTTTTATCGGGGGGAGGGGGACATTTTCTAACTTAATTAATTCAAAATTGCCATCTTTTTGTAATTGTCTATTTTTGTATATTGTCGGTTTAGCGGCTATTGCCAACTTGACCAAATTTTAAATTATTTGACCAAATTTTGAGTGATTTTTCCAACTTTTTCCCGACTTCCTAAAATATGGGGGGGGGACTTTTTGGGTCCTACCCTCAAGTCGACTTGCAATAGTTGTATGTAATGATAATACACAAACTTATCAATTTAGGTTCATAAAATTAAATTTAAATAGGATATTTATATTTTCTGGATGTTTGGGGAGGTAGCAAATTTTTTGACAAGATAATATATCATATTAAATTACAGTGTTCCGGTCATCGTAGGGGATTGCAAACTTAATGGAAGCTGCCTAATAATTTTATTATTAAAATATTTTTCAAAGTTTGCATAAATTTTGAAATTTTTTTCACCAAGTTATTGCAAATTTACGTTTTTTTGTGTGTTAATTTTACAATGTTCAGGGGGGCAGAAAAGAGTGCAAAATCGGTTATAACATTTTTTTAAATCCTTCAATGTTGTCTCAAATTTTAAATACTTTCGCAATTTTTGTCTACTTTTTACTACAAAAGTCCCTGGTGACTGGCTTATACCTATTTACAGACCAAACTGTTAAAATTGTATGACCATTTTATATGCAATTTAGAATTTTAGAACTTTTGTTAGCGCTATCAATTTAGGAAAGCTAAACTACGTTCTGTATTATAATTATAAACTTTTACATAAAAATACTGGTTTTAAGGGCGGATATAAAAGAAAAATGTGCGACATGAAAATTTTACAGGCAAAAACGAGGAGATGACGTTAATATGCAATTAATTACATTTCGAAATCCAAAGTTTTCAAATAAAGTAAAATGTGTATACTACATTTTGTACATCTCAGAATTTTAATGTCATAAATATGAACTCTGAATTGTGATTTTCAAAATGCCAATGATATTAGTTAATATAAATAATTGAGCATTAAAATTTAGCTTATAATGTAGATCAATCTTCCTACTTTGCTTTATTATAGCATGCAGATCATTTTCTTGTAAATACAATAGATTTTGCTGCTCAAACGCTGCCTTTTGGCACTAAAACCGCCACTATTATCATACATTTTGAGCCTCCCCCCTCAATAATTTAGAAAGTTGGAAAAAAGTTGGCAAAATCACAAAAAATTGGGTCAAATCACTCAAAATTTTGTCAAGTTGGCAAAAACCGCTAAAGGGTCATTCCACGTGAAATCAACACACTTTTTAGACTGACCATCTCCGATTTTGATAAAATTTGGTATGTCGATAGAGTGTACGGAGACTAACAAAAATACAAATTTTTATTTCAATATCTCAAACTGTTTCCAAAATATCGCTATGTAAAATTTTCAAAAAATTGGCTGCCGGAATATTTTCTAATCATTATAGCAGCTCTGCTAATTAAGCTACAGAGGTGGGCGTGGTGTCATTTTACTCAGTTTTTAATGCCCTTTCCGATGATATACAGTACATCACCCTTTCTTATAAACATACTTTCCAAAACTCAAAATCAAAATTTTGAATTTGATTTTCTAAAAAAGTACGTCTTCAAAATTCTTCAAAATTTTTCTGGGAATAGTCTGTACTTATGGTAAGTGACTGCCAAAATTTGAAAATGGGACGGTAATGGCTTCATAGTTAAAATAATTTTTAAGTACCAGATGGTTTTGAAAGAACGATAGACTTTATATTATAGTAAGTGAAGTACCGCAGAAATTGTTTGTGAAAAATGAAATTTACAATATTTTATAAAAAATATATGTTAGTTTTACGGAAATGAGTCTTGCCAAATAATTTGGTACTTTATGGGGGAGGGGAGCACCCCTTGCCGGCAAGGATAACAAGTCCAACTATGTGAATTTTTTCTGAGAAAATGAATGTATTTAGATCAATTTTGGTTTTGACACATTTTATACAAGTCTTCAAAAACATTTAAAAAATGTTTCAAATCAAAATATTACAAAATGTGGCAGCTGAACTCCAGAATCACCTCTTAAAATGAGGTGGAAAATCTCCCAATGGTGTCACTAGACCTACAATATAAGAATGAAAAAATTTAGTTTAATATAATATAATATATTTTTCAGTTAAGCACGAGCCAGATTTTTTATATGTTAATTTTTTTTGAATTTTAAAGGTTCAAAGTCGAAAAAAACTTTGTCAATCAAAACATCGTCACTTAAACGGTAATAAAAAATTTTTGAGACAAAAATTTAAAAATCGGGGAAGAGGTGGACTGAAAAAACATAAGTAGGTATTATATTAAACTAAATTTTTTCATTTCTTATGTTGTAGGTCTAACGACACCATTGGGAGATTTTCCGCCGCATTATAAGAGGTGTTTCTGGAGTTCAGCTGCCACGCCGCCATATTGTAATATTTTAATTTGAAAACAATTTTTAAATGTTTTTGAAGACTTGCATAATAATGTGTCAAAACCAAAATTGATCTAAATACATTCATTTTCTCAGAAAAAATATACATAGTTGGACTTGTTATCCTTGCCGGCAAGGGGTGCTCCCCTCCCCCATAAAGTACCAAATTATTTGGCAAGACTCGTTTCCGTAAAACTAACATATATTTTTTATAAAATATTGTAAATTTCATTTTTCACAAACAATTTCTGCGGTACTTCACTTACTATAATATAAAGTCTATCGTTCTTTCAAAACCATCTGGTACTTAAAAATTATTTTAACTATGAAGCCATTACCGTCCCACTTTCAAATTTTGGCAGTCACTTACCATAAGTACAGACTATTCCCAGAAAAATTTTGAAGAATTTTGAAGACGTACTTTTTGAGAAAATCAAATTCAAAATTTTGATTTTGAGTTTTGGAAAGTATGTTTATAAGAAAGGGTGATGTGCTGTATATTATCGGAAAGGGCATTAAAAACTGAGTAAAATGACATCACGCCCACCTCTGTAGCTTAATTAGCAGAGCTGCTATAATGATTAGAAAATATTCCGGCAGCCAATTTTTGAAAATTTTACATAGCGATATTTTGGAAACCGTTTGAGATATTGAAATAAAAATTTGTATTTTTGTTAGTCTCCGTACACTCTATCGACATACCAAATTTTATCAAAATCTGAGATGGTCAGTCTAAAAAGTGTGTTGATTTCACGTGGAATGACCCTAAACCGACAATAGCAAAAATAGACAATTACAAAAAGTTGCCAATTTTGAATTAATTAAGTTGGCAAATTCCCCACTCAAAAAGTTTAAATATAAATGTCTTGGTCTCATTTTGTTGATTTTACATTCTCCCTTTTCCCATCTCCACCACCTCCTATTTTTCCACTTTTTTGTCTCTCATTTTTGTCACCTCCCCTCCCAAAAGTTATCGTGCACCATATCCTTTTATTTATCAAATGTCAAAAATAAAACAGTCATAACTTTACATAGTTTATATTTATATTAGTTACCATCACCGTTTCAACAGTTTATACCAGAGACAATGTTAGGGAGTGAAAACTTTTTTTTAATTACTTTTCAATTTAGAATTTGTACCATGAAATTCTGCATTCCAGCAATATATTACTCTATTTTGTTCAGGAGCAACTACTTCACTTTTGTATTTCCAGTAATAACCATTAATTTCATAAAATATAAACGGTTTTAAATCAAAGGTAAAATTGTATGCGTGGTGGATACCCTAAAATATTTTAACGCAATTGTAATTTATTTATATTACAAGTCAACATTTGAATTTTATTGTAACATTTTTATTTTACCTTTTTGAAGGGACATTTGAATGGTGGCACCAGAGGAAAATTATAATTACTCATATTGGCATACTTAGGATCAAGCTTTTGACAGAAATCTATGTTTGGCTGCTTAAAATGTTCTTCGCACGTATCTAAATTTTCTTTAGTTAGGCATCTTTCAATTGTTATATTAAGCTGTAAATATTTGTAACTATTAGGTAATATTACATTTGATCATTTGGTATCAGATACAAAATTTTTTTGGAAGTTTCTGAAATATTTATAGTAGTTCGAAAGATCACCACTAACTGCCCCCTAACTATCATCGCGTTTACCTACTATTCTTGACGCAGAACTTTGGTGTTAAGTCATCGTGCGGAAGCAAATACCACTCAAAATTCGACATTTAGACTATCCCTGCGTTTGGTTAGAAGCTACTTTCGCTACCAAACATTTATTTTGGGTTCGGGAAGAAGCTTCCACTCGCTTCCAAATGTTTTGGCTCCCCACCTAAACGACCGTAGCGTTTGTCGCGACTGAAAGGGGCGGAGCCAAAGCGTTTGGAAGCGAGTAGAAACTTTTTCCCGAACTCAAGAGAAATATTTGGTAGCGTTTGGTAGCGAAAGTAGCTTCTACCAATGATGATCATATGAGATTTTTCTTTGAAGTTATCTTAGACAATTTAACCTTGAAAAATTGCTACATATCTTACCATAAGGTTTCTAAAACCACCTTCCTTAACAACCAAAGTATAGTTTCTTATGAAAAGTGATGTACCAAATATAGTTTTAACACCTTGAAAGTAACCATGACATGGGACATTTTTTTTACCACGACATTCATTATTAAATCTATCAAGATGGATTTCTGTGCCTTCCAACTAAAAATTAAATTAATTGTAATTATTTTTATTTCTTATACTTATTTCGCCTACAATAAAACAATAGATTGAAGCAAAATTATTTTGCTAATTTTGAATATGAAAATGCAATTTTAAACAATTTTTTATTTGATATTGTCATAATATTTTGGGGTGGGTGATTAAAAATTGGAACCACGTAAAATCATAATTGAACCGACTGAGCTAGAAAGTTTCTTTAATTTTGTTGGAAGTTTTTAAAGAAATTTTTATTTAATTGGATATTTATTGGATTGAATTTTTCGATTATAATTTATTGAAGTCGATAAAAACAACCCTCAACTTTCTAATAAATAAACATTTCCAAAATTGAAAATTTTCCAACAATTTCAATTTGTAATGCTTATCGCGGACCCGCTCGAATTTTTAAAAATAATTTCGCAGTTTTGAAAATTCCATTTCATGCAAATAATTTAGTATTCCTTCTTTCTAATACAACGCTAAACTAATAAATCAATAAGAAATTTATAAAATTGGTCGCAATCCATAAAATTGAACCCTCGTCACTCCGCTAGTCGATCGCGAGAGACCTTATCAAATTTATTCGACCCCGTATCTTTTCTATACAACCAGGCGCGTGTCATACGATTCCTACCCTTGACAATAAATTTTCAAATTTTGCAAAAATCTTACATTTCAAAATTTTAACAATTAAACAAAACTTCGTCATTCCAACGAAATATGACAATATTATACTTGGTGATTTCATATAAGTAAGCGTCGGGAAAGATAAAAAATGACTTAATCGGAGTAAATTTAACAACAAAAATACTTACAGATTTATCGTGAATAACTCCAGCATAAATAAAAATTATGCATAGAGAAAAACTAAAGAGCAACTTGAATTTTAGCATTTTCAATTTCATCCGGACGACTTACTATTTTAAAATATTAAATTCCAATGAGTTTCCAGTTTACATCCGAAACAATATAAAATATAATAATGAATGATATCGATAACAATCTCTTTATTTTAGTTTATGGTATTGTTTCTCTTTTTCATGTGTTTCCGTTTTAAATCTGACAAAGTTAATCTGTCAGTATTTTAATACATAACTATATCTAAAACACCCATCTAGTACCTGTATATAGCAAGAAAGACATCATTATCACACAAATGCGATAATAGTGAATTTTCACAAGTGTCGCATACAGAATTTAATCGGTTTCCTTTCGAGAAAAATTTAATTATGAGTACCTAATTGACTAAGCGTCAACCACTATAATAATGTTAACTAGAAATCCTATTTGATCCACCATTTCTGGCCATAAACGATCATCTTTCTATCTCATCAATAATCACCCCTAGACAATAAGAAATTACACCACAAAGGAAAATTTTAGATTTTAAGTTCATTAATTATTATGAACTAATGAGAATAAGCTAAGAGACCAAAGTGAGAGGCGCAGAGAGTCAATTTTGACAACGCAACCACGGTGAATCTCGAATCACCTTTAATAATCGTTAAATCAATAAGTATAGAGCTTATATTTTTGGGAAAATTTTGCTTCGGCTATTGAAAGGTCATTATGGTAAACCCCACACTATAGCAAAAATTTTCTTAAACTTCTTTTCTTTTTTGGCAATAGTAATCCCACTTAATAAAAACCAAAACTGCCCGACCGACTGACTGACTGACTGACTGCACAGCCTAAACCGGTGGGTCTAGAAGCATGAAATTTTGCAAACAAGTTCATTATATGACTTAGGTGAGCACTAAGAACGGGTTTCATGGATATCCTGTCCAAAAGGAATGTATCACCTACCTACTAAATAGTTGTGACGTGCATGAATTGATTAAAAAGATCCCCACTATCCCTCCGCCCTGAAACAATCACATCACTCATCGGAGTTCAAGGCGACCAAAGTCCACTGGCCCCCTTAGTATACAATAAAAGATTTTTCAATTACTTTTTAATTAAAATAAAAAGGGTTGCTAGGTTGCAGTTGAGTGGTGGTACAACAGGAAAAATAAATTTATTTTTAGTCATATTACCATAATTATTAGGATCAATGGCTTTACATAAATCTATGTTTTACTGCTTAAAATATTCTTCGCACGTAATTTGCTAATTTAACCAAGTTAAATTGGCTAGGCCACCTCCCCTATATTATGTAGGGTTGAAGAATCAAACACGCGGTTGGCCGGAAGTCACTATTATGTTGGCAGAAGGCAGAGGAGAGTTTGGGGTAACCCCCCAACTATAAAGGGATCGGGGAGTATATTCCCGAAATAGTTTTTTGAAAATTAGTTGCAAAATGGTGATTTTGGGGCTAAGAAACTTTTTACTAATTCTTATGTACAAATTAGCGAGGCCCGAAATCAAGCGCGAGGCTGTACGGTGTACGCAAGAAATTAAATAATAAAACAAAAGAAAAAATGGTTTTATAAATTACAAAACCTCTAAAACAAACTAGACAAATTTCCAATTAATCGTAATTTAATAAATTAAAAACAAAATACAATAAAGATTGAATAACACAGAAACTTTTTATCTATTATAAATAACTATAAAAGCGGGCTAAAATCTGCTTGGTCGTTTGCATCATCATCGTCTTCAGATTGTATGTTCCTTTCTGTTTGAGACTTAGTTTCTGATTTCTTTTGGTCTAAATTAACACTTTTTGATTCTGCATTTATATGCTTGTCATCTTTTTTCTTCCGGGATTTAATAATACGTTTATTAATTGAAACTTGTATCGTATCCTCTAATTTCTCTAATCGCTTTTTAATTCCAGCATCGATTGCTTCCCTTAATTCCTGCATCTTTTCTTCATATTTAACTACCCGACCTTGTAGTTCATTTAACGAAACCGAAACGGATTCAACCATATCGTTGAAGTGATCTTCTATGTCTTTACGTCTCGAATTCGAAAAGTATGGCATCAGAAACTCCTTATAAAATGTATAAATTGCGTACGCCGATGTACTAAAAACAGCAATATGTTTCAAAATTCTCATACAAGTACAGGTAAACGTCAACTCTGAAATTCGTGGTTTTTGTTCACAAATCGCAGCATAAGGTAAAGTTGAGGGAACAATAGGGTTAAGTTCTTGTATTTCTGCTCGTTCACAGGCAATTCCTATTTCAAGATCAGTTAATCCCTTTGTTTTCAAAAAATTGAGTGTTTGCTGCATCGGCCAACTACGTACATTCTTATGTTCCAAAAAAGCAATGGCTGAACGCACCAAGTTTTCACGAACTAACTCTAACTCTAACTCCTCTGGTGGAAATGATACTTTTCGCACCACACTTTGATTTACCTCTTTCACCTTATCAACCATACTTTGATTTTCCACTTCACGGACGTCTTAAAGTAAAATGAACTGCTGATCAAGGTAAGAAAATTGTGTCCAGTGTCCACCTAGGAGGTCGCTATTGTGGTGCAACAGTTTTAAAGCCAATAGTAATTTAGGACTTGAGGGAAATATAAATTTCGACAGCTCATAACAAAAACTGAGGTTATTTTACTGCTGAGATGTGAAACACACTAATTTTAGTACCAACATAAACCAGTCAATATTTGAAATTTCCAAGAAATGCACCACAAATGGCGGCACCTAGCGGCACCCATAATAATATAATATGCCTCACTTCTTTTTTACGTGTGACTAACAGCAGTCGGGTCTCAAAAGTCTCCGTCCAATAGGAGCGAACTAACGTCGCGCGCATTTGTTTTGAATTTGACGTTTAAAAATATAGAAATTTAACCTATAAAGATTTATAAATAATATCAACATTTTGGATTGTCCATCATCAATCATCACGTCCATCGTTGATCGGCTTATTTCTACACAAGAAAAGAATAATTGCAAATCCCAAGTTGAGTAAACCAACTCTCGACGAAAAACTTAAAAAAAACTGACAAAAAAAAAGAAAATCTTCTTAATAATTAGGAGTATTTTAATTTTATTTTGTAATTTATTTGGTTTTTTTAAATAAAAATTATGAAATATTCAGCAAACACTTTTATTGCAACAATAAACTTGAACTTTTAAAAGCGATAGATAAACTGTTAATAAATACGGTAAATACGGTTTTGATTTGTTTTAATCGTGAATTTGAAGCATTTAAAATTTCCAAATAATTAAACTTCAAAATTTAATGATGACAGCCAATATTAATTTATAGGTTAACTTTCTACATTTTTAAACGTCAAATTTAAAACGAATGCGCGCGACGTTATTCTCACTTTTGAGACCCGACTGCTGTTAGTCACACGTCACTTTTTTGGATTCCATTTTCCATTTTTTGGATTCCATCCAAGCAGTCCATTTTATTTTAAGAAGTCCGTGCAGTGACGTATAACAGGTGGTACGAGAGGTACCAGGCACCAGGGCCCTGGCCCCACTGGGGCCCGGTACATAACAAAGAAAATTGAATTCTATTATTGACACAGATTTTTTTGTAAAAGTAATCTATGAAAGTTTGTACATTGTACAGAACTTTTTTCAAATATGAGGGTAGTCTGTAAATAAAATCTGTAAGACGCTGGAGTAGCGAGGAACGCGTCAACTCAAAATCCGGCAACACTGGCGTGTAGCTTGGTTCCCTACCTACAAATATCCATCACTCTGAGCTGTCTGGGACTCTAAGGCTATGCGCAGAGTGGAGCCTGCTCGCCGAAACCTGCTTGCCGGCTTGAATGTTTTTATTGAAATACGAGCTTCGTTTGCTCTCAATTACGTTAATTAATATAATATAATTAATAATATAATAAGTAATACATGAATTAATGTAATCGAGGACAAACGAAGCTCCTAAGCTCCTAAACTTAAGCAGGTTTCGGCGACCAGCTTCCACTGTGTTTCTACCATTAGTCTTGGTTTAGTAGCCGTTCGCGATGGAGCTTCCACTCGCCGCTACCTCTATAGGTGTGAGTTACGTTCTGTGATTCGTTTTATTGTGTGCTAACGATATTACTCCTATAAAAATGTATCAACAGTTATATAAAGGGTATGGACAACAGCGTGTGGACATCGAAAATTTGCAAAAATGGCGCAAAGAGTTTAAAAAAGGATTTACAGACATCTATTAAAACAGCGTGCCAGATGGCCATCGGTTTCGGACGAAACGATTGAAAAGTGGAGAAAGTCCGTTTTTAAAATCTTCACCATTTTTGCACGTTTTTGATGTCCACACACTGTTGTCCATACACTTCACATAATCGTCGATAAATTTCTACAGGCGTATAGTGTCCTTAGCATACAAGAAACGAATTACACAACGTAACTCACACCTGGCTGTAGCGGCGATTGGAAACTCCATCGCGAACGTCTACCAAACTAAGACTAAGCGTCGCAGACAGCTCGGAGTGGTGCGATTTGTAGGCGGGGAACCAAGCTACACATCAGTGTTGCCGGATCTTGCATTACAGCGTTCCTCGCGACTCCAACGCATTGGAGACCTTATTTTACGGACAATCCTCGTAAATTGAAATTTTGTGTAATGTACGAAGACTTTTTGTCATTTAACACGTTTATTGTGCAATAAAATTGTTACTTATTTAACAAATTTTTTTATAAGATAATAAAGGGGGCCCGCTGTGGGTCTTGCACTAGGGCCCGGTCTGGACTTGCAGAAGAGAGTTTGGAGGTAACCCCCCCCCCAACTATGAAGGGATCGGGGAGTATATCCCCGAAATAGTTTTCTCAAAATTAGGTGCAAAATGGTGATTTTAGGGCTAACAAGCTTTTTACTAATTATTATGTATAAATTAGCGAGGCCCGAAATCAAGCGCGAGGCTGTACGGTGTACGCAAGAAATTAAATAATAAAACAAAAGTAAAAATGGTTTTATAAATTACAAAACCTCTAAAAAAAAACTAGACAAATTTCCAATTAATCGTAATTTTATAAATTAAAAACAACATACAAAAAAGATTGAATAACACAGAAACTTTTTATCTATTATAAATAACTATAAAAGCGGGCTAAAATCTGCTTGGTCGTTTGCATCATCATCGTCTTCAGATTGTATGTTGTTTTCCCTTTCAGAGACAGTTTCTGATTGCTTCACCATATTGTTATCATCGACGATAGGCAAACTGTGCTGAGCGGATTCGCTCTCCAAAATTGATTGCTGCTTTAAATCCACTTGATCTTCTGCACCACCATCATCTTCAGCTTGTATGTTCCTTTCTGTTTGAGACTTAGTTTCTGATTTCTTTTGGTCCAAATTAACACTTTTTGATTCTAAATTTATAATATGCTTGTCATCTTTTTTCTTCCGGGATTTAATAACACGTTTATTACTTGTAACTTCTACTTCTATCGTATCCTTTAATTCCTCTAATCGCTTTTTAATTTCAGCATCGATTGCTTCCCTTATTTCCTGCATCTTTTCTCCATGTTTAACTACCTTACCTTTCATTTCTTTCAACGAAACCGAAACGGATTCAATCATATCGTTGAGGTGATCTTCTGTGGCTTTACGTCTCGAATTCGAAAAGTATGGCATCAGAAACTCCTTGTAAAATGTATAAATTGCGTACGCCGATGTACTGAAAACAGCAATATGTTTCAAAATTCTCATACACCTACCGGTAAACGTCAACTCTGGAATTCGTAGTTTTTGTTCACAAATCGCAGCATAAGGTAAAGTTGAGGGAACAATAGGGTTAAGTGCTTGTTTTTCTGCTCGTTCACAGGCAATTCTTATTTCAATATTAGTTAATCCCTTTGTTTTCAAAAAATTGAGTTTTTCTTGCATCGACAAACTATGTGCCTTCTTATGTTCCAAAAAAGCAATGGCTAAACGTACCAAGTTTTTACGAACCTCCAACTCCTCTGGTGGAAATGATACTTTTCGAACCATATTTTGATTTACCTCTTTTACCGCATCAACCATACTTTGATTTTCCACTTCACGGATGTCTTAAAATAAAATGATGCTGATCAAGGCAAAAAAATTGTGTCCAGTGTCCACCTAGGAGGTCGCTATTGTGGTGCAACTGTTTTAAAGCCAATAATAATTTAGGATTTTTGGGGGAAATATAAATTTCGACAGCTCATAACAAAACTGAGGTTATTTTACTACTGATGAGATGTGAAACACACTAATTTCAGTACCAATATAAACCA
Organism: Rhagonycha lutea; assembly: GCA_958510855.1. NCBI lineage: Eukaryota > Metazoa > Arthropoda > Insecta > Coleoptera > Cantharidae > Rhagonycha > Rhagonycha lutea. The sequence continues at coordinate 23,610,993 of OY294041.1, read as the reverse complement.
GTAAATATTTGAAATTTCCTAGAACTGCACCACAAATTATGGGCGGCACCCATAATAATATATGCCTCACTTTTTTGGATTCCATTTTCCATTTTTTGGATTCCATCCAAGCAGTCCATTTTATTTTAAGAGGTCCGTGTATCAACCATTTTAATATCCAACAGAAAAAAATTTTAAAATTTAAAAAAAAATTTAATACCATACTTATTGCTTCTTTATGGCTGGAGGGTATTCCATACCCCCCAGACCCCCGGTTTCACGCCCATTTCTTCACATTTTTCACATGGGTTAACTAAATTATCATAGTTTTGTTGACAAAATGGTAGATGCAAAACATCTACTGCGCAAGATTTTGGCTCTTCCCAGTCACGAAGGAAAACCAAGCTATAGCTTCATAGCCACAGCAGCAAATTCTGGGTTCAAATCGCAGACTTCTCAGAATTTCTTAGCTATATCTGCCAGTATTGGAGTATTGGCTAGTCCAACTAAAATTGAATTAGAAGTCGATCAAACCTGCGCCATTCCATAGAAAAGATATTTTCAAATGAAATAAACAAAGGTTGAATCAGATTGAAGTATTTTCTTCTATTATCCTTTTCTATGTTGATAAAATATTACAATCTCATTGATACTTGCTAGCTTCTACGTAACTTAGGCAAGACAAGAACCTCGGTGTGTTAACATCGTTGCACCTTCAAATCCGCGAATAAAACTAGACAAGTTTCAAATTAACCGTAATTTTATTAATTAAAAATCAAAATACAATAAATATTGAATACCAGAAAAACTTTTTTATTTATTATAAATAAGTATAATAGCTGGTTAAAATCTGTTTGGTCTTCTGCATCATAATCGTCTTCAGATTGTATGTTGTTCTGACAGCATCTCACCACATTCCATTCCACCACATCCACACCACATTTTCAAAACTTAAAATTGGGCTAAAATCTTCTTGGATTTCTGAATCACCATCGTCTTTCATGTTGTTTTTCATTTCAGAGTCAGTTTCTGATTTCTTAACCATATTATTATCATCTACGATAGGCAAACTTTGTTGATCGGATTCGCTTTGCGAACTTAATTGCTGGATTAAATCAATGATTAATTTTACTTCGTCATCTGCATCATCATGGCCTTGAGTTTGTATGTTGTTTTCCATTTCAGGGTCAACCACATTATTATCATCTACGATAGGCAAACTTTGCTGATCGGATTCGCTTACCGAACTTGATTGCTGGTTTAAATCTATTTGGACTTGTGCATCACCGACATCTTTAGATTGTATGTTGTTTTCCATTTCAGATTCAGTTTCTGATTGCTTAACCACATTATTATCATATACTATAGGCAAACTTTGCTGATGGGATTCCCTTTCCGAACTTGATTGCTGGTTTAAATCTAATTGGTCTTCAGCATCACCATCGTCTTCACATTGCATGTTGTTTTTCATTTGAGAGTCAGTTTCTGATTGCTTAACCATATTATTATCATCTACGATAGACAAACTTTGTTGATCGTATTCGCTTTCCGAACTTGATCGCTCAATTAAATTGACTTCGTCTTTTGTATCATCATGGCCTTGAGATTGAATGTTATTTTCTATTTCAGGGTCAACCACATTATTATCATCTACGATAGGCAAACTTTGCTGATCGGATTCGCTTACCGAACTTGATTGCTGGTTTAAATCTATTTGGACTTGTGCATCGCCGACATCTTCAGATAGTATGTTGTTTTCCATTTCAGATTCAGTTTCTAATTGTTTAACCACATTATTATCATCTACTATAGGCAAACTTTGCTGGTCGATTTTGCTTTCCAAACTTGATTGCTGTTTTAAATCTACTTCGGCTTCTGCATCACCATCGTCTTCAGCTTGTATGTTGTTTTCCATTCCAGAGTCAGTTTCTGATTGCTCAACCACATTATTATCATGTACGATAGGCAAATCTTGCTGAGCGGATTCGCTTTCCGAACTCGATCGCTGGTTTAAATCTATTTGGACTTGTGCATCACCGACATCTTCAGATTGTATGTTGTTTTCCGTTTCAGATTCAGTTTCTGATTCTGATTGCTTAACCACATTATTATCATATACTATAGGCAAACTTTGCTGAGGGGATTCCCTTTCCGAACTTGATTGCTGGTTTAAATCTAATTGGCCTTCAGCATCACCATCGTCTTCAGATTGCATGTTGTTTTTCATTTCAGAATCAGTTTCTGATTGCTTAACCACATTATTATCATCTACGATAGGCAAACTTTGTTGATTGTATTCGCTTTCCGAACTTGATTGCTGGATTAAATTTACTTCGTCTTTTGCATCATCATGGCCTTGAGGTTGTATGTTGTTTTCCATTTCAGGGTCACACACTTTATTATCATCTACGATAGGCAAACTTTGCTGAGCGGATTCTCTTTCCGAACGTGATCGCTGGTTTAAATCTATTTGGACTTCTGCATCACCAACGTCTTCAGATTGCATGTTGTTTTTCATTTCAGAGTTAGTTTCAGATTGCTTCACCACATTATTATCATCTACGATAGGCAAACTTCGCTTATCGGATTCACTTTCCGAACTTGTTTTCTGGTTTAAATCTACTTGGTCTCCTGCACCACCATCGTCTTCAGTTTGTATGTTGCTTCCTGTTTGAGACTTAGATTCTGATTGCTTTTGGTCCAAATTAACACTTTTTGATTCTCCCTGTATTTGCTTGTTATCTTTTTTCTTCTGGGATTTAAAAACACGTTTATTACTTGAAGCCAGCTTATTACTTAAATTAGCCAATTTAGATTCTCCCTCAATTGTTAGTAGCATGCCATTAATGTCCTCCAATTGCTTTGAAATGTTAGTATCGATTTCCTTCCTTAATTCCTGCACGTTTTCTCCATGTTTAACTACCTTACCTTTTATTTCATACAACGAATCCGAAACGGATTCAATCATATCGTTTAAATGATCTTCTACGGTTTTAGGTCTCGGATTCGAAAAGAAAGGCATCAAAAATTTCTTGTAAAATGTATAAATTGCGTACGCCGATGTACTAAAAACAGCAATATATTTCAAAATTCTCATACACGTACCGGTAAACGTCAACTCTGAAATTCGTGGTTTTCGTTTATAAATCGCAGTGACAGCTAAAGTTGACCGAGCAATAATGTTAAGTGCTTGTTTTCCAATTCGTTCACAGGCAATTCTTATTTCAATATTAGTTAATCCCTTTGTTTTCAAAAAATTGAGTTTTTCTTGCATCGACAAAGTATGTGCCTTCTTATGTTCCAAAAAAGCCATGGCTATACGTACCAAGTTTTCACGAATCTCTAACTCCTCTGGTGGAAATGATACTTTTCGAACTATGCTTTGATTTACCTCTTTTACCGTATCAACCATACTTTGATTTTCCACTTTCAGAGTATCAAACATTTTAATCCAATAGAAAAAATTATTTTTTTATTTATAGTGAATTTTTTTTTTTTTTTGATTTCTTTGTAATTTAATATTTAATTTAATTTAATAATGTAATAATAGTTTAATAATAATAATTACAAAAGTGAATCGACACAACTTTCCTGGAGTGGCATATTTTGTTTTGGCAATTCTTCAAACATAAAGTTTGGTTTACACTCATAATTGAATTAAATACATCCGTTAATCCGGCAATGTTACGGGTGTAAACCAAATTACGATTTAAATGCACTTTTTAAAAAGCAAATATATAAGGGTTTTTGTCTTTTATACATAGATATTTTAAAAATAGTATAATTTAAATAGTTTGTATATTCATGGAAAGTCACTTGCGGGTCACTGGAGTGATAAATTATTATAATAAAAATGAAAATCTTTCTTTTTTGTTCTTAATGACTTTCCGTGAAACTAGATTTTTTTTCTAATCATTTACTTCAAACCGCTTTAAATTCCATACATTATAAAAGAGCTATATGGATATTCGTTAAAAGTTAGGTATACAGCCCTCTTAATCTCTGATTAACTTAACCCAGATCAAATATGAACCAATGGAAAACGACTAGAAGCCATAAAACCGATTTCTATTGGTTCATATTTCATCTGGGTTAACTTAATCGGAGATTAACTATAACATAATGTTGCTGAAACCGGCCATAAGCGGATTATTTTTTAATTTATGGTCGATTTATGGTCACTTATGTTCGAATCATACTCACTTAACACTTTTCAATTATCACTTATAAGTTATAAGTATAACTTAAGAGGATTAACCAATAGAATTATGTATAGCCATTTATTTTAACCGTTCTTTAGATAAATATAGGTACATAATTCTATTGGTTAATCCTCTTAAGTGTTAAGTGAGTGAGATAAATCGACCATTAATTTTCATAGCAAATATTTTTAAAGATTTTGCCACTGCAATATTTGGAAAAAGAGTTAGGTGGCAAGCAGACTATCGACTTCTTATTGTTAAATTTTATTGTTTTCGTTTGGTAAAAAAACAATTTTAATAATTTCTGTATATTTCATGTTTAAAATAAATTATTTTCTGTCTATGTTACTGGTAGAATTCGAAATTTTCAAATTGTCTCTTGCGTCATCCTAATACAACCGCTTAAGGAAGCATATTTGGTTGCAAAATACGATGCTTGTTAACACCAAAGATCAAAGTGCCAATATTTATTTGCACCTTTAGTACAAAATATCTTTCGTCCTACTTGGAGATGAAACAGGGGTGGATCTAGAAACTTTTACAAGTAGGGGGGCGATTTCATAGATAATCATTTGTGCATCGTTTATGCAAAAGTTACAGGGCCGTATATATGGGGGGATTTTGGGGGTTCAAACACCCCCCCATTGGAGAGCGATATATTAAAAAAATAGTTTAAAAATTTGTTTTGGCGCGAAAACCCCTCCCATGGCATAGAAAAAACTTTTTTTCAGAGAAACCCCCCCCCATGACCAATGTCTAGCTATGGCCCTGAAAAGTTATTTTCTTTTGTACCCAAATAGTTTTTGAAATTTTCAAAACATCAAGGACAAGACGACGTGCATGATTTGATTAACGAGATTCTGGGTAATACTTACAAAATAAAGTTAAAAAAAATTAACTCAATCGTTTATACTTTGTACTTTTCTTGAAATTTCTCGAAAACTGTTTGGGTACAAACGAAAATAATTTTTCCATAAACAGGCACAAATAAAGTAAAAACGATTGAGACTAGTTTGAACTTCATCTTCTAGGTTGGTGTTCCCCAGAATCTCGTTAATCCTATCATGCACATCGTCAGTATCCTTGATGTTTTTCTTGAAAATTTCAGAAACTATGTAGGTACAAAACGAACGAATTTTTCCACAAACAAAGCACAAACGCTTTAGACCATTTTTGGATTCAAAATTCGAATTGGGAGGGGGCGCTACCATGCATCCCCCCTTATTTATATGTATGTAAAATTCTTTGTGAATTGAAGTAATCTTATTTTCATCGTCATCTCTTTCTTTAATTCTTACTATTTATTTCTAACTCTCTCTAATTCTTATTTTAATCCTTTCATGGCCGAGACTATAAAGGCTTTTCAAAACATTGTTAGACTAAATGTCTCTTAAAATTGATATATTTAAATTGGTTAGTTGTTAACTAGTGATAGTAAATTAAATGGTATTTTTAAATAGTTTAATGAGTTATAAATTTAATTAAATTATAATCAACGTTATAATATCCTTTTAAGCTTTCAAGTGCTCACGCACTCTTCCTCAGAACTTTATAACTCGTAAAATTATTTAAAAATACCATTTAAAATTGTTATAGTGTAACGTTGGCATTTCATGTTACTTGACACATGACAGCAGTTAATTTTCAAACTCCGCGTGTTTTCATTTTAAACACATTTTATGATTCGTTATTATTAATATCTACCTATAATATGTTGCTACTATAAATTTTTGCAGTAAAATAACGTACATTTTACTCATCATTTTACTATACTAATATTTATAGTAATCTTTTTATTAGATAATAGCATACCCATACCCACCCCTCCCATGACGCTCTGGAAGGAAATGGGGGAGAAAATTAAAAAATGCGAAAATTCAATAATACCGTAGCTTATTCAACTTTCCAATATAATGACGCCATCTGTTGGCAGCCTTTTGAGATAGATCAGGTGTTTCTAAAACCAACAATGGGATTTCCAATGCAACTTCCAATATAATCAAACAATCAAAGATTCAAAGACATTTTACCCAAGAATATTTACAAAAGGAAAAAGAAACTATCCTCTACGGTGTTTTTTAATATGAATGTATACCAACAAGATGGTGGTCGTTTGCTTTGAGAAACAAATCATTAAAAATAGTTGGTTTACTTTGTCTGTCGCTACGGGATGCAGAATAAATACTTTGTCTGTCACCCGCAGCATCGTTTGAATTACTATCTAATATCGTTCAAAAATCTTTTTTTAAATTAGGGTCACCGAAGTTCTAAAAATGTTCTTTGGAACTTGAACTTAAGGTTTTCAATAGTTTAAAAGTTAATCGCATGGTTGCTAATCGGGGTATCCTTTTCTTTCAATCATAACTTGGTGAATAAAATACACCCCTTAGAGTTCGGTAAAGCAGTGGCGTAACTACAAGTGGCATAGAAAAAACTTTTTTTCGGAGAACCCCCCCCCCATGACCAATGTCTTGCTTCGGCCCTGAGGCGAGGGATGAAACAAGTTAAATTGTGAAATAGGGTAAATGAAAAGGTTATTTAAAAAAGTTCTGGGACAAATTATTACGTAATTTCAAAAAATAAAGTTAAATATTGCAAGTTCAACAGTCTTGTTATGTTACTGAACGGTGTGCCTTTTTCTTGAACCGTACAATGCGGGATTTTTGGGAAGAGTGTAAATAATGCAATTCGAGCGTCAGAATGTATGATTTTAAAATAGGGGTAAAACAAAAGGAAAAAATTATAGAAATTTAAGAAATATTTAAAAAAAATGCAATTAAGGGTCTTTGTGTCTAGGGCGGCATTTAAAAAACTTGTATCATGCTGAAAAAATCTACCGCCCGGGGGTTCTGACCAAGAATTAGGATTTTTAACACTGTTCTCCACCATGGCATGTGTGGCCTAACAACCACATCCGACACCTTTGATCAGTGGTTCTCAAAGTGGTCGATATCGCCTCCCCGTGAGCGATTTCTAGTCTTAAGGGGGGCGATAGTGGACAAGAAAAAATTTGGGGGACGTTCAGGTAGTCTTGAGAGGGGCGACTTAAAATTCAATTTCTTTCAAACATAAAATAAAATTGTTTTAAATTTTTTGATTTAAAAATTGAAAATCCTAAAGGCACTAATTTTTTAACAAAAAAAGAATTTGGTAACAGCCCAACACATTAAGAATTTTTTGTCTTTTGAATTTAATTTTTTTCTTAGAAATAAATAATTGTTTTATTACCAATAACTTTTTTTAGCTTTTAGCTCTATTTTTATCAAGAAACAACGGGGGGGGGGGCGTTATAGAAATTTATACTCGGAAAGTGGACGGTTGTCCAAAAAAGTTTGAGAACCTTAGATCATAATATCCGATCTAAGTATCCGACACTCATACGAGGTGAAGACGGCCATAGGCTTCAAAACTGCCTAGTTTTCAATAAAATTGTATATACCCCTTCCTCCAGAGCCGTAAAGAAGCGCCTATTGCAAGCGGGTCAATTTGCACTACCCCCCCCCCCCCGCGGCCCGTTTGAACGTTTGAATATTTTGTTAAATATTTATTTTCATATCTAAAAGCATCGTTAAATCAAAACAAAATTTATCCCTAAAATGTGAAGAAATGGGCGTAAAACCGGGGGGGGGGGGTATTCCATCCCCCCAAACCCCCCGGTTTCTCATCCATCTCTTCATATTTTACACTCGGAGCCCTAAAATAAAAGGCATCAGTATCAGACATCCTCTAAAATGTGAAGACAAGATGAAAACAATCTACTTATGTCATCTCATTGCTTTATTATAGCATCAATTTCTTCATATTTTACACTCGGCGCCCTAAAATAACAGGCATCAGTTTCAGACGTCCTGTAAAATGTAAGGAAAATGTCTGGGGGGGAGTACCCTCCAGGTCAAGATGAAAACAACTACTTATGTCGTCTCGTTGCTTTCTTATAGCTGGGGGTTATTGTATACCCCCAAACCCCCCGGTTTTCCATCCCCCTAAAATAAGAGGCATCAGTATCGGATATCCTCTAAAATGTGAAAAAGCGGGCGTGAAACCGTGGGGTCGGGGGGTACTGGGTACCCTCCAAGGTAAGATGAAAAAAATCTACATATTATGTTGTCTCATTGCTTTCTTGCAGCAGGGGGGTATTCCATAACTATTAAAAGTAACTATTAGTATCTACCTATTAATTTCTATAAATAATTAAAGTGCGGCCTTCAGGCCAAACAGCCGGGGTAATCTAATATTAGGATAATATTTTTATTATTTTTTTTTAGTTTTAGAATTTTTTTTTAAATTGATAAAGATACAAATTTAATAATTCTTGTGAATACATATCTTGCTTACTTGCGGCTGGGGGGTATTCCATAGCACCATGTTTTTCAATTGTTTATTTATAAAGGTACCCTCCAGGTTAGGGAAAGATTTTTTCAGAAATATAAACTACAAAATACTTAATTTTATCTCATTTTTAAGTGTTTTTTTTCCATTTTCTAAGGTGGATAAGCTCGCTAAACACCCGGAAATGTGAAGAAATTAGCGTGCAAACGAGGGAGGTATATGGACAGTGGTGTAAATACCGGGGAGGAGACATAAGGAAAAATGAGCTCAAGTCCAATGCTTTGTGCCCCCCCCCCTGAAACTGCATTATATGCGACCAAATTTTGCCTTTTTTTCGCACGTCATTCCGTTACACCTTGTACATAGTTATAAGTTATAATATTTTATGTTTTATGCGCTATTATGACGATAACAAGTAAACTAGAAGCTTTATTGAAAAATATTTCAAACAAAAGTTGTTTATAATTTTATATCCTATAATTTTATTCTTCAAAATTTTTGTCGTAAGTAGCACCATTAGCACATAAATTAGAAAAACTCGATACAAAATGGCAAATTTAAAAATAAAAAAAAATTATTTTAAAAGCAATAAAATTTTTGAATTTATATGTCAATATTATTAATGAGACAATTCTTAACAACTGAAGAGTAGGTACTTAAGACGGCTGTATATGTACATTTAAATTCCGACTTGAAAGTCCCCACTACTTTTTAATGTGTTTGATAGGCGTATACTATTTTATTTGCATAGATGTAGTTACTACATACTATTGTTTCTACATCTCGTTGTTCGTGCTAATATTACATTATTGCTTCGTACGCTTGCGTTTGTCTTTTATAAATCATTTGCATTTTTAGGTATTTCATAGACGTTCGTTATTTTCTCCTTTGCAAGTTTTAAAAAATCAATTATTTTTTATTTTATTTTCTTATAAAGGGTCTGATAATATAATGTCCTATAGTATTTTGCATAAAATTGTCAAGGTTGTGTTACATTTAAACTCGACTACCACACTAGATCAAGCGTAACACATTAGCTTCGCCATATTTTTGGTTATAGATTAATTTATGATCACATAAAAAAAAGGTTGAAACAAATTGAACAATATTTATAACATTATTTAAATATATATGACCAATAAAGTAACCGAAATTGTAAATAAATAATAAAAATTTACAGTAAAAATTTACAGTAGGGGATACCGGGGTTAGTTGACCATAGGGGTTAGTTGACTAATTGACCAAAATTTCTAAATAATACACTCGATGGCGCTCAGAGTACGAAATTCATGTTGTATATGCATGTCATACCTACCATTATTATGAGTTATGGTGATAAAATAGTGCAAGTTGCGTTCTTAAGATTTAGAAAACTGAAAACATCGACGCTAAGTAAATATTTTTATTCTCATTATTTATTAATTATTCTCGTATTTGTAATCTTTGTTGTATTTTCACTTATATTTTGTGAAAATATGCAATGTTGACCATGATTTAAAGGGTTAGTGTGAACTCCGCCAATTCGGCAGGTAGAAAAAAACAAAAAAGTGTGAACTACGCCAAAACCAAAAAGGTCGACAGTAATCTGAAATGTAATCCACGCCAATTTTGGGTGGAGTTAACATACGGGCTTACGGGATTTATTTAGGGAGGGATTTATTAGTAAATTTATATTTAATTAAAAAAGTAATCGTTTGTAACAGTAACCTACCGACGCATCCCTGTTTTTACCAATAATTTTACTTTTAAAAATAACAAAAATTTATTTACTTATAATAGGGGTACCGTAAAAGGAGACTGCTTTTACGAAATCTAACACTAAACTCATTAAAAACATCCCCCGGGGGTGATCCAACTGGGCAAATTGTGGTATTATCAAGGGGTGAATCTAGCTTTTTTTTTCAACTCTGTCCTAGGTGGATATGTTGCCAAAATTGACGATACGCTCCGCTCCGCTTTGCAGCGCTCCAGAGCCATTTTGGCTTAAAATCCAATAACCATAATCTCCGGCTTATGATATAAATAGTTAACACATTGTTAAATGGCTGTTGGCGGAGTTCACATATTGGATTACTGTCGACCTTTTTGCATTTGGCGGAGTTCACAACACTTTTGGCGGAGTTCACATTACCCCATTACTGTCGACCTTTTTGGTTTTGGCGTAGTTCACACTTTTTTATTTTTTCTACCTGCCGAATTGGCGGAGTTCACACTAACCCGGTAAAGTTGGGGGTAAAAAAAAATATAGAGGGTGTGCTGGTTGACACGATTGCAACCCTTCTGGTAATCGGAGACAAGATTTCAAAAAATATTCTTAATTAGTAAGAATGTCGTTATCGTCCCTACCAAAGAGAAAACGGGAAACGCGTGGAAAAGTATCTTTTTCTAACTTGTATCGAAAATATCTATTTTTGACTGTTTTTTTTCACAATTTTTAATTTTTTAAAATAGTAAACCAAATAATTTTTATACAAAAGTAGTAGGAACGATAGACAGTTATATAGTGAAGGTTGGTACAAAATTTGAAGCGAATCGGTTACATAGAACTTGAGATATCATGTCAACCAGGTTGTAAAATGTTGTTTTGAGGAAAACACGTTTAAAGTTTTAAGCAAAAGTTTCAACCCGTAAAACAAATAATTTTGATACAAAAGTGGTAGGGGCGATAGACAGTTATATAGTGAAAGTTTGTACAAAATTTGAAGTAAATCGGTCAAATGGAACTTGAGATATTATGTCAACCATGTTGAAAAATGTTAAAATGTCATAAAATACATAATTACTACGACCTTCGATAAGTTACTCACTGCTAGGTTCAGTTGCTGCGTCATTAAAGTAGCTAAAACGTGTTAAACTATTGGAATTTTAAAATTTTCTCTTGAGAATATATTTTTAAAGGTCTAAACTTTAAGAATATTATACAATAAAACAAAACCTTGATTTTTTTTCATTCCAAACCAGAACACGGCCTTAAACGGATGACTAACAAATTAGCGGCAATTCGTTAATGGAATGGAATTCAATGGAATTGTCGCTAATTTGTTAGTCCGTTTCAAGATTAAACGGACGTTGTACACTAATTGGTTAACTTATATGGCGCTTGTATAAACGGTGACGTTTAAGGGTTAATATTATTTATATCATCCGTAAGGCACTTAAATATCGACACTGAATTGATAAATTTATTAACCAAAAAGCCAGCAGTCTGGCGTAAATCAAACACGGATAGACTACAGAGCGGGAAACCGCGGTTCTAATCCTGATTGCGTCGGATATGTGCTGTGATCTAAAAAGTCCAAAATCGATCTGTGGACTATGGGGAAGGCAACGGGAAACCACCCCATTAACATTTCCCTAGTAAAGTCTTCTTGGCTTAGCCAGGAGGATCGCTAACATCCGAAATCGGATAGGCACCTGAAGAAGAAGAATTAACCAAAATACATAAGTCAACTAACCCCGTTCTCTGGGCTAGTTGACTAACTCTACCTATTATTCTAAATGGGGAAAATAATTTTATCTGGTCAAAATAGAAGCAATCTAATATTTAAAATTAAATTGAGAAAGACATATACGACCTACTCACATATCTAAAATCAAGAAAATATTTTCGGTAAATGTAATAAACATATATAGACCTACTTAAAAAGTTAGTCAACTAGCCCGGTCTCCCCTACTTTTACAAAAAAAAAAAATAATTAAAAAAAAAAAGATTTTAACCCTTGTTACCGAATAAAAAAACAACATATATCACCCGGATGGGGTACCCGGGTACCCCGACATAATTTTTGCGAATTTATACTTTTTAGGGCTTTTTTCGAGATTGTTAGTGTTTTGTAGGCATTATCACTTGCATTATAAAAAATAAATCACTTGTTTTCAATAAAATTATCCGTTTTTAGGTCAATAATATGCGATTTTCAATAAGGGGTACCCGGGTACCCCATTCGGGAATATAGGCATAGTCTGTTATAATCGCGAAAAAATTGCATTTGTAAAAATCGAAAAACTTTTAAAATTGCTTTAATTTATTTAGAACTATATTTTATAAGATGTCACAAAGTCCCAATACGCTGTGAAAAATACAAACTGAGATATACATCGGTAAAGTCAAAAAAGTACCCGGGTACCCCTATTCGGTAACATAAGGGTTAAAAAGTTTACTGACAAGTTTTATGAGTACAAACTTAGAAATAATTCTTGAACCAATCGTCCTATCAACTTGAATTTTCTTAGAAAATTGTTAGCAAATATGTCTCTATCGTTAGAACTAGAATCAAACCAAAAATTTTCACAAAAAAAAGACAAAAAGGATTTTGTACTACTGCCATTTTAAGGGATAAAAATTTAGCTATCGTGTCAATTTGAATTATTCTTTGCCGTTCGGTCGGCATATCAAAGATACGTCTGAGTCTCCCCTACGATGTTATTTTTATTCTTATACAGATTTTTTATTAGTAACAAATGTCGATGTGGTGATCGAAAAAACAAAGAACACTTGTGGTTGAGGGGTCAAAAACTAAATTAGGAAAATTTAATTAAATTAATAATTAGGAAAGTTTTAAAAAATAAGTGCAAAAGACAAATTAATTAACTTATGTGTAAATAAATTAAAATAAGTAATTTTAGACAAAGTTAGTGATATAAAACATTTAAAGTTACATGTAGTATCGTTTTAAACACAGCTACAACATAATTTTATCCTAAGAAAATAAACATAATGCACGTCTATGAAATAGCGCACGCCTCCAATCTTTGAAATACAATTATTTGCCAGAGGTCGCTACCTCGCGGTGATTTAAATGCATTTTCTTAATAAGCAAATATATAGGGGTTTTTGTCTTCCTACATAAATATTTTTAAAATAGTTTTAATTTAAAATAGTTTGTATATTCATGGAAAGTCACTTGCAGGTCACTGGAGTGACAAATTATTATAATAAAAATGAAAATTTTTTTTTTTTTAATTCTTAATGACTTTCCGTGAAACTAGATTTTTTTTCTAATCATTTACTTCAAACCGCATTAAATTCCATAGATTAATAAAAGAGCTATATCGATATTCGTTAAAAGTTAGGTATACAGTCCTCTTAACGAAGTAACAAAAACGACAGAAAATTTATTGTATAATACTTATAAGAATATCTACTCCTATGAATAACATATTTATTATTTTGACACTCTTGCAGACTTTTTATGTCTTCATTATGTCGAAGTATGGAATTTACATTACCAGTTACATAATATGAACTTGCACATCGATCAACTTAATTTATAAAAAATTCTATTAATATTAATGACCATAATTATTTTAAATTTACCATAAAAATTCAAAAATTCCATAATATAAACGAAAACCACTAACTTTTTTTATTCTCGAAGTAGGTAAAATTTTAAAATTGAGCACTCGAACTTGGTAAAAAATAAAACACCACTTGCACCACGTACGACCACGAAAATGGGAATGAGCTAAAGAAGATTGATTCTTCTTTCATACCCAATACTGCACTGATCTTGTCGTGCTAGGAAGAGTTAATCGTTAATCATAGGATGAAAGCAGCTTCAAAGTAGGGAATGTGACTTACAAAAACTTGAACTAACCTATTATTAAAAATGTAAGAATTTAATTAACTCAATTTTTCATTTTATCGCAAGAAACGCTACTACCATCTTCACGTTTAACGAGATGATCGATTTTTTTGTGATTCCATTTTTTTTAATAATTAAAAAGTTGCTGAATGAGATTGCAGCGTAAAGAAGAGGTAATTTCGTTTCATAAAACCTCTGTTCACTTCGTTATAGCACATTTTGACCCACTGCCTCAAGAGATGCGGTGCATCTCTTTCATAATCTGCATTCTCGGTACATTTACAGATTGCATGTTTAGTTAGTTCAAAAAAATCAAATTTTTGTTTTTTAACATTATAATAATGCATCATTATCACACGTATCGTAAGTTCGAACCTCAAATTAATATTTTTCTTCTGCTGCAATTATAAAAGTACCAAAACAAGTAAGCTCGACTAATCAATCATTTGCTTGATTACGTCACTAATTAGAGCTTTGAAGCTTGTGTGGTAGTAATTAAAACTAATTCATTTAATTTGTTGAAATGAAAAAAACTGGAAGGTTATTAAAATATGAGAAATATTAACTAGCAGATCTTTTTTCTTTCAAAAAGCGGATATGAAGGTATTTACACTTTCAATGAGTTGCATTTCATCACATTTTCTACTCTGCAATTACCTGCCTTATTGCAAAAAAAATTACTTTTCTGTAAAGGAGACTGACTGACATGTGAAATTATCTTAATTTCTGGCAAAAGTTTTGTCGATTTTTTTGTAGAACAATACCGTAGCTTAGGACCACTTTGGATCCCACGCTGGAATGGGCGTTGGATATCGATAATGATATGAATGAGGGAGGAGTAAATTGATGGGAAAATACATCTTGAAAACGTGTAATAGCTGAGAATTATTTTCGAAGATTTAAGGAAGGCTCGTACCGTGCGTTATAAGTACATATATGTACGAAATTGCTTCAATTTTCTTCATAAAATGCTTTTTCGTGAAGCAATAAATTTAAATGCATTGACTTGCACAATTTATCGATACCTCGCAATTACATCATTCACCGTAAAAAATATTTAATATTTCTCTTCGTCTTTTACGCTCAATTACCGTATTAGCATTAACATCTGCAAAGCTTACTTGGTACTTAATAAAATAATAATTAAAATAACTTCGCTGATTACTTCTTAAATTGTTCAGTTTAGTGTCGATGTAATTGGATTTAATATGCTTTATCCCAAGTACGGATAATTTTGGAATGCAGTGATTTTGTAAATAAGGATTTAATTGTACGGTTTTTATTTGATCTCTGCGAAAGTTCCATTTATCTTGTATTCGATATACCTTTGAACAATTTAATAAAGTGCTTCTATTAGTGTGAATTTTTCCAAATTTGGAAAAATAATGTTGTTCCAATGTTATCTATAAATGGTGATCCCGATATAATCAAAACTCTGCCGAAAAATGTTGAAAATCGACCCCTTCTCATTTTGACCAAAATTGAAAATTGATAAGCCACGAAACAATTTGATTAGAAACAACTGATTAGATTTTGGTTAAAATCCCTCTACCGAAACCTCTTTTATTTACAGGAAGGAGTTCTCTTTAGAGACACAACCATCATCACAATGGACCGACACACACGATTGACAAAGTGTAATTAGTCAAGATAAACCAGACTTCACCAACAAAAAACGCATGAAATGCGAAAGAAGTCGAAAACACCGACCTACAGAAACCTCATTGCATTATCAGCTGATTTCAACTTTAGCCATACGGCATAGTCTCATCAGATGCACCCTGGTTCTGCGGTACAATGCAAGCGAGCTATCAATCACATAAATCCATAACGTTAAAAGTTGGCTAGGCACTCCGGCTATCTGACGCCACCTGTCGTTGTGTGTGTGGACGCAAACTGATCCAAAAGCAAACAGCAGGTATCAAACGACTACCAAAACTCTTTTATTTACATTTTGTTAATTTTTGCTAACGCGCATGAATTGATTAACGAGATTCCATTCGTCCAAAAAAATAGTTATTTTTGTATTTAGGGCGTAAAGTGTAAGTTTTTGGCCCGCGGCATGAATGTTGTAGCCCAAGCCGAAGGCCCAAAAAACAAAAACACACTTTACGCCAGAGATGCAAACAACTATTTTTGTCCAAGCGAAAAAAATTGTAAATGGCAAATTCTGTAATGACAAATTTAAAATTTTGCACACCCTGTGTAATACGTTAAACAGCATCTCTGTTTAACGTATTAAGTTGTTATAATTTATTAAGTTGTTATGATTTATTAAGTTGGTATTGTTGTACTTTAGAAACTATATAAATTCGTGATAATTACTTTTTTATTAATTACGTTCTCCTCTAATATATACAATCCAAAATACTACTTTGTGTCTGTTTACCCATTACCACAGTAATTTACAATGCAATTGTCGGAACTGTGATAGCCACCTTTCAAATTTTGGATGTCAATTATGATTTATTAAGTTGGTATTGTTATAAGTTGGTATTGTTGTACATATTTTGGATTGTATATATTAGAGGAGAACGTAATTAATAAAAACCAAATTTCAAAAAAGGTAAGTAAATATTCTTCGTAAACACATAATTATCCTTCGATTTCGGTGAATAATTGTACCAATTGTTGTTTTAATTTCCAGTTAAGGGGTAACACCACTATAGCGGCCTCTAAAATAGCGTTCTTTTGGAAATTTTTTTTTGGATGGAAGGAAAGGTAATAGAAAAATAATATTCAAGGAATTTATTAAGCATAATATATTTAAGTAAGCAGAAAAAAAATTATCGTTGAAAAATATTACAGACTGGAGACACCGGAGCCATTCTCGCGAGGCATGTTGAATTTGAGGAGAGCTCTGCGGCACGCAGGATAACTCGAACAATTTTCATTCTTTTCATTTGAAATTTTAACAGTATCTTTAAAATAAGATTTTGCAGTGCAACACGGTAGGAATTTTCGATAAGTTAATTTAAACATTATTTATTAACAAATGATTGCCCATTTTTTTTTGTCAAAAAATGAACTTTTTAATTCAAAAATTATTAAAAATAAACAAAAAACCCGACTGCGTTAAAAAATATCAACTAAAAAGCAAAAAACAAGCTCTATAATCTCTAGAAATTTGTAAGATCAAAAAGTATTGCAGGCGGGGACAAGCTGATAGTCCAAGTTGGTGATCTTTAAGTGAAAAAATTTTGACAACAAAATGTGTTTTGTAATTCTTTGTTTGTCCCCGCCTGCAATACTTTTTGATCTTACAAATTTCTAGAGATTATAGAGCTTGTTTTTTGCTTTTTAGTTGATATTTTTTAACGCAGTCGGGTTTTTTGTTTATTTTTAATAATTTATTTATTTCTTGCTTTTCAGTTCATATTTTTCATTTTATTTCTTTTTTTAAATTTTTTATTCTCTCATATAATCGGTTTTGAAACGCATTACAACGTTATCCGAGCCCAACTACCAACCTTGCGAATTGGTATTTGGTTTGTTAGCATTTTACATTTTTTACCTAGACGAGGAGCAAGCCCGACGTAGAACCCCCAATCTGGAGGACCAGAGAGACGGCCAGAATAAAGTTCTTACTTCGACCGGATTCGAACCGGGCATTTAGCGTTCATAGTCAACTTATTCGACCACTATGCTCCGACCGTCTCTTTCGACGGAAATTTTTTATTTCATTTTGTATTTAAATTTTTAGTCATGTTTTTTTCAAACACAGCTTCTGTATTTAAACTAATGCAACTTCATCCTATCAGAATTCTCCATGTATGTGTTTTAGATGTTTGATGTTTCGCCCTGTATACATAATTCAAGCTCAAAACATAATAATCCTGATATTTTTTTTTTCGCGGACGCTTTAATTAAATATTATAGCCTATGTCACTCCCACAATGAATACGATTCTAATGACACCTCATATGGTAAAATCCGTCAAACCGTTTAGCCTGTAGAGCGTGCCAAAGAAATAGACATACATACATACATACATATATATATACATACATACGGAAACGCACTCATACATACACTCGAAAAACATAACCCTCTTTTTTTTGGCAGTCGGGTAAATACTCGCCAATCACACAAAAATCAATATTTTTAAAATTGCTGCCGTGTTGCACTGCAAAATCTTATTTTAAAGATACTGTTAAAATTTCAAATGAAGAGAATGAAAATTGTTCGAGTTATCCTGCGTGCCGCAGAGTTCTCCTCAAATTCAACATGCCTCGCGAGAATGGCTCCGGTGTCTCCAGTTTTTAATATTTTTCGACGATAATTTTTTTTTACATACTTAAATATATGCTTAATAAATTCCTTGAATATTATTTTTCTATTACCTTTCCTTCCATCCAAAAAAAAATTTCCAAAAGAAGGCTATTTTAGAGGCCGCTATAGTGGTGTTACCCCTTAAAATAAAAGTTGCCTTTTTTTCATTGGTTTTATTAAAAGGCGGGCCTAAAAGTAGATGCGGGCCGAAAAGTACCACTTTACGCCCCCTACTTAGAGCCGAAATGTGACACTTTACGCCCGCTTGGACAAAATTAGTACTTTTCACTACAAGGGCGTAAAACGCCATTTTACGTACCTGAGGGGGGGTTGGTAAGCCGAGACGCAGCGGAGCGCAGCGGAGTCGAGGCGGCCGAACTCCCCCTGAGTGTGTAAAAACGTTTTACCCCCGAGCTGGTGTAAAGCGCTTTTCGTTGTTACGGAATTACGCCAGTTTGATTGCCGTTTTAAATTTCAATTTGGATTGGTGTAAATTTAAATTTAAAAATTTTAAATTTGTAGTACTTGCGTACCAATCAATTTTGATTGGTGTAAACGGTTGGTATTAACGGCTTTAGTTGTTACGTAGTTCTATAACTCGTGTCTAGAGACAGTATATTTTGTTTTTGATCCTGAATCCTTACGCATGCGCATTTGTTTCTTTTTTGTACTTAAGAAAATCAAATGTAATTTTGACAACTGTCAAATTACGTCAAAGTAGTACTTTTATTATTTAAATTTTTCCTTCTATAATAATAGACCGTAAACGGTAATACTACTAATTGTTTAGTAGTTTCCGTGTAAAATTTATGATTACAAATGTAAATAAAAGGACAATTATTAAAAAAATCACTTTAAAGCTCATATAGGCGAAAAGCCGTCTTTAAATTACCACATTTAAATTATTTCCTTCTACAATAAACTGGCGTTCATAATAATTAATATAATATATTTAATATTATTAAATATAATATATTTAATATATTATATTAAATAATTAATTTGTTAACTTTAAAGACGACGGCTTTCGCCTGTATGAGTTTTAAAGTGATTTTTTTAATAATTGTCCTTTATTTACATTTGTAATCACAAATTTCACACTGAAACTGCTAAACAATTAGTAGTATTATCGTTTACGGTCTATTATTATAAATGAAATAATTTAAATAATAAACGTACTATTTTGACGAAATTTGAAATGCGCATGCGTAAGGATTCAGGATCAAAAACAAAATATACTGTCTCTAGACACGAGTAGTACTATATCTACGGTAATTTTTCATTTTTATTTGTAACGTGTACGAGTCAGTTGTGAGAAAAGTTTAGTGAATATAATCGAGAGAAAAGATGAAAACCATCGAAGAAGGAGCCAAAGAGGCCAAATTGCAATTATTGCCGCAAAAATCAAACCATCGATATATGAAGGATTATCGAAAGTTTATGGACTACTTGAAAGTCCAAAATGTGGAGGTGAATGACGTCAACGAGGACACGATCTTGGCGTACATGGCTCACCTACTGATGACAGCGATGGAGAAGAGATGCCGCCGAAGAAAAGACACAAGAGGTGGATAAGTGATACGATGTTAGGAAGAGTTAGTCCCGCTCGTACAAGCGTATCATTGGTTCCAAAGAAGATTGTTCGTCCCCCCCCTCTCGTGATTTTTAAGGCGCCTTGCAATTGGCGGAGTTCTTGCAGACAGGATTGTTGAGGCGCCGGATCTCAAAGACACAATCTTAGTGTTTCTTCTCGAGGTTGTAGCCGAACATAGGGACGCTATTTTGGTTGTGGTCGGAGAAATTCTAAGTGGAAATCACATATTGTCATGTTTTTTTTGTAATAAAGTAGCCGGTCGATTTAATAATTGAAATCCATTTGTGAAATTTAAAATTTGCACAAAAATTTTGTAAAATTTTGAAGTTTATGCGACGACGTAAGCTCGTCGAGGTGGGAAGAATACATAGAGGATACGAAGTCACTCGCCACATACCTGCGGGGGTGCGATTTTAATTTTTGAGTTTTGTGCCCTTTTGTATTCAGTTTGATTGAATAAATAAAAGTAAAATCGAACTATTACCTATTACTGGAAAGACTAATTAAGAAAATTAAACCAAGCGGTTTAACTTAAAATTTTAATTATCGAGGACCGACGAAAGCGCGGATATTTTTAAGAGTCTCAATTATATCCTGGCAACGTAGCTTTCTTCAGGAACATTTAAATTTTAGGGTTGGATTATTACATGTCAATATATTTAAGTTGTGATAAATCGGTGAGTATGCGGTGTATAAGACATTAACATCGCAATATGTACACACAGTATAGGTTTGTATCTTTAGAAAATCACGGATACTTTTATAATTTATATACTTTATAGTATTATTATGATGAATATATTGGAAGCCCCAAAAGAAATCGCGGATGGGCCCGCCATTTCAAGCTACACTACTGGGTCGAAACTGTGTTATCACTGCTAACTCTTTCTTGGTTATTGGATTGATGGCAATGACTTCTTGACTGCAATTATTCGTTTCATAAGGATAAACAGAATAGACACTGCCTCCCACCATTCACTATGTTCTTAGGCGCGGGAAAAATTTAGTTGCTTTTATTGTGTTCGCCAGTAAAGGCATACAAAGAATGCACAAACTATATGCAGAACCTCATGCATCGGTGCGATAATCCTTCTCAGAATCTTTTTCTCTCCTATCTTTTTCTTTACACACGCTGGCTTCATGGTATAGGTCGTGTTTTATTCATAGTGGTTGGCACGTGACTTGGGCTTGCGCGGCAAATATGGAGGGACAACGTTTGATACCCAATTCCACCAATTGACACGGACATATAGAACCGAAATTACGAATATTAGTTTCTGCACATTAACCACTCCCAACCACTATGAATAAAATTGCCTCTACGTAACATGGGTACCTGGTGCATCTGTTAACACTTACCGCATTTATCATACTTCATTCCCCCCCCCCAAGTTCAAGGGATTAAGAAATTGGGAATTGGGAGTCACCTCGATACTCAATAACTAGGCACCAGTTGAAAAAACTTTTGCTTTCATTACAAAAAAATCGTTTCCCAACACTAACCTACGCTCGACCGGTGTATCTCTCTTTTAACGGTCCTTTCATTAAAAAACAATTGTTTCCTAACACTAACCTAAGCTCGACCGGTGGATTTCTCTTTTAACGGTCCCCTCATTTAAAAAACACTAACCTAAGCTCAACCGGTGGATCTCTCTTTTAACAGTCCCCTGATTAAAAGAAAATTAGTACCGAGTTGTCTCTGTGTTGAGTTTTCGCGGTGCCGAGTCGTCGGGGCCGAGTTATCCGTGTCCCCTGTTATACATACTTATTTTGACTTTGAGAGAACACTTGTGGAGGAAAATGTTTAAAACTTTTTTTTTTCAATTTTTACAAAATTTGTACAATGCTACCCAGATGTCCAGTCCAGATGATGAGACGGTCGTTAGCATAGCGATTAAACGCATAGACTGCTAATACAGAGAACCTGGTTCGATTCCGGGCGAAGTAAAAATCATATTATGGCCGTCTCCCCTCGGCAGGCAATGGTAAACCACCGAGCTGTAATCTGCCATGAGAAGCCTATGTTAAAAGGCTCATCACACCATCTTTAAGGTAAAAGGATTGAGAAGGAAGACCCAGATGTCCAGTTCTTGGAAATCATATACGCGAACTTTTTTGGAGAGTCTACCTTATTAATATATTATGACAACTCATACCTGTTCATTTTTTTAAAAGCTTTTTTTACATTCACCCATAAACCTCATATGATTGGACAATGCTCATTACTGGATCATGGTGTGTCGTCGTGATTGACATGAAGGAATTAAACTTCCAATCTTGTAAGCTCGGTAGGTTGAGTTGAAATATTATGTAATGCACTTGATCTACTGTTCCCGAATATTTATAATATGTTATAAATAAAGCCACATCTTCTTTTTGTCGTGTATTATTTAGAAGACTGGCGCGCAAGTCATATTTTTCGTTATGGTTGGATCAAATATGTATTACAGTATTCTTGTTAAAAACAAGAAAGTAATAATTATTTACAAACAAAATATATTATACATAGAGCATAGAGGGACCGCGTGGTTCTAAAAATTGAAATAAATATTCTGCGAAACTTTTAGTTTAAATGAAGGTTTTTTTACTTTCCTTCCTTCATGGGCAAAGCTGCCATGTTTATTTATAACTTAATCTAGAAAGTTCAAGAATCAATCAAAGAGTGAATGAGTGAGATTATTATGTATTATGTTGTGATATAAATTGTAAAGTAGTGATAACCTTGTCCACTAGGGGACGCAAACATCCATCTGTCGAAAATAACATTTCACACAGCAAGAATGAAATCAACGAATTTATTTATTCGTGACACGTTTGATGTGAAGCATTATTGAATACAATATAAACACAATATTCGGCAAATAATTGCTTTCACTGCTTTCATTGCATTCAGTGAAAGCAATTATTTGCCGAATATTGTGTTTATATTGTACACAGCAAGACATTTTCACTGAAAATGTTTGAAGATTCCTGTACTACGAATTACTAAAATTTCAATTCAAATGCATTAGGACATCATTTCTCAACCGGGGGGGGGTCGTAATAAGGGGGTCTCCAAACTCCAAGGGGGTTGCGATTAGGAGTAAGGGAAAATACGACCATTTGATAGGATTTTTAAGGGTTAATGGGTAAGAAAAAGGATGATTCCAGTTCCTAAGGGTGGGGGGGGGGGTCATGAATTGTTTTTTTTCTCTTTAGGGGGTCGCGACACAAGAAATATGGAGAAGCGATGCATTAAAGAAACAGAAATAAATTAAAAATTACCTTTTTGTATAAAAATTTTGAAAAGTTGGTAAGCCCATAAAACACATTAATTTTGAAATCGAATCAAGATATTTAACAAAACGAAAGTAACTCGTCCAATAAATTACCCCAAGAAGATTACTCATGAAGGGACACTAAACGCGATTAGTTTGATTTATTCGTGAGAAAGGTAATAATTAATCCTAAAATGGTCCTACAATGTAAAGCATGTATTTGGAATGTGTTGGTACTGTTGGTCCAGCATAGTTTGTTCTCACCAGCCAGGGTCGGGGGTCAGACCGCTGATCACGCTGGACACGCCTTCTGCACGCACTGTATACCACCAGCCGTCTGCAAGATCATACGTGGTCGTAATTCCAATTTGACAAAATCGCACTTTGAGCACCCAAAAAAATGGAAACATTTCAAATCGACGACATCCTAATTTTAAAATTGAACTTTAACGATAAAGGCGTTTAAATCTTCACTATTTAATCAACGTTTTATGTTTCTTATCGCAAAACCACCAAAACCGGTAATTATCTTCACCGATTTACAGTTCACAAAATTACTATTTTCGATATCCAAAAATCTTAATTAAAAGTCGTGATAAATCGCTAAACTGGACCGTCGAAATATATTTACAGGTCGAATTCGTAAGGTTTTATTACCATGTAATTTGATTTTATCGATTTCATCAGGTACTAGTCAATAAAAAAGATCATCAGGTAGACTATCAAAGAAATTTCCGCAGATTTAACAATTCGATCAAAAACTTAGATTTGGAAACATTTTGAAAGGCAGATCTAACCAAAGTTAATTTCGGGAGGGGTGTAAATAATTTTATTTTATCTTCAATAAAAAAATAAAAAAAGAACATCCAACAAAAGAATAACAATTTATTTATTCCCTAATAAAAATAGAAATAATTGAAATAAATATGGTTACACGTAGACTTCCCTTTAAACATTAAAGTAAGGAATCACCAAATGAAATTTTTTTACCAGTTTAATTTTACAATAAAAAAGTAGTATTAATTTTTAACCAAATTTAAACCAAAATTATTTATATCAGTTTGATATTATTTCAATTAACACGATAATATTAAATTTGCACGTAAGCGATCCTTTAGCTTTTCAAACAAAACAAATCGATAACACCGCGCAACTCCCTGATTGGTCGAAATGACATTTGAACGTTACAACTTGAATTTTGAAGTATTAAATGGAGTCGGTGTCGTTACAAGTTTTTTAAATAGTTAATTTGTCTACAATTTCGTATGATTTTAATATTTTTAAGTAATAAATATGGGTTTCCAGGTAAATCGTTTTTCACAAAATATTATTGACGATGTTCGTTAAATAACCTAAAAGTTGCTTTTTTGAATTTAAACGTTACTTTTTCTTCCAGTTTACAATTTCTCCGGGTATTACTAAAAAGTCAAAACCCAACAAATGTGAAGTTGTTGAAGAGGAAATCTCAGTTTTATCGTTTGCACCTTTTACCCCAAGTGTTAAGATTTGTTTCGACAACGTTGTCGTTGGTTCGACTTGTACACAAAAATTGTTGGTGAAGAATCCTGGTAATAGAGAGTTAGGGGTAACTTTTTCTTGTGTTGTTAAAGATGACTTTCTTAAACTTGTGTTTTTAAGGTGTGGATCCAAAATTTGCCCAATTCTGAATTTGGTGTGACTTTAAGCTGGGATCATGGTATTATTTCACCCAACTGTGAAAGTTTGTTGGAAATCAATTGGACCCCAAGATCTGAAGCTGCAATTCGACATGTTTTAGTGTTTGAAGATGGTAGAAATTTAAAGAAGGATGTTGCCGTTATATTCAAATCTGTGGTACCTAAAAGGGTAAGTTGTTGATGTAATGGAAATTTTTGTATATAATTAAAATTTGCCACGTATTATGCAGAATTACCACAGATTAACTTTTCCATTTAAAATTTGCTGTAAAGTCTATGTTTTTAAATCGATTTTATAGGCCAGTGCAGATCATAGAGGTCTTTTTTAATATGTTTATCTTGAAAAAAACAGAGAGAAATTACTGTAAATTCTATTTTTTCCAAAATATCTCCTTTCCTATACAAATTCGATCAAAGTAGTCTTAACAAATTTTATAGAGGATAAAATTTCCTACAACATTTATGTTCACAATTTTCTTCTATCTCTAATAGATACCGAGATAATTATAAAGTCATAAAAATTCGTATAAGTTTGCAAAAGAAAGTAAAATTCACGACTAGGTTTGACATTTTGTGAATAT
The DNA here is from genome assembly GCA_958510855.1 of Rhagonycha lutea. Taxonomy (NCBI): domain Eukaryota; kingdom Metazoa; phylum Arthropoda; class Insecta; order Coleoptera; family Cantharidae; genus Rhagonycha; species Rhagonycha lutea. Next base: position 23,585,518 of record OY294041.1, on the reverse strand, counting down.
ATCGTTTTCAGTGCAATTTGGAGAAAAATTGATTAAACAAATTTTTTTAGAGATGTCCTAGCCAGTTAAGCTTACAAAAATCGCCCCCCCCCCCCACAGCAAGTTTCCTAATATTATGAAAAAGAAAATATTCCTCCAAATTTCAGCTTCCAAATCCTATACAAATAAATAATTCGATTTAGAGAAGAATTCGAAGTAGGGGGAGTTTGATTTAGGGAGAGTCGATTGTAACATTAATATAGGGGTGAGCCAGGGCTGGGCAGTATCTCAAATACATGTATTTGAAATACGTATTTGAAATACATTTTGTATTTTGTAATTTGTATTTCAAATACATATTTTCAATGTATTTGTATTTTGTATTTCAAATACCCAAAACAAATGTATTTTGTATTTTTGATTTCAAATACAATTTAAAAAAATACTGTACAAAATACTTTGAAATCGATAATTAATTTAATTTTGTTTTGATAACGGGTTAACACTTTGATTATGTTAATTAGCGATTTTATATCAAAAACGCACAATTAATTAAAATTCTTTAAATTTAAAGAATTTAAGTGCTATAAATGAAATCTCTCTTCGACCATAATTTGAATGATTTCAAAAGATGCGCGTTATGAAACCAATGAAATTTTTCTTTCATTCTTTCCAACCAATGAAAGACATCATTATTAATTAAATTCTGAATATAAATCGATTTACCAACATACTTAAAAAAAACAGACCTACGCAGAGGCATATTAAAACACGTGCAAATCTGCCGGAAAATTTTTCAAATACATTTTTTTTATAATATTTAAGAAATATAATTAAATACTTCAATAATAATGTATTTTAAATACATATTATAATTAATAAAGAACGGCTTTTGTTTGTAAATGCCTCGAAAACATGAAAATCTGAAAATGTAATGTATTTTGTATTTGAAATACTGTATCTTGTATTTGAAATACAGTATCTTGTATTTTGTATTTCAAATACTCGAAACAAATGTATTTTGTATTTTGAATTTCAAATACCCAAAACGAATGTACTTATTTTGTAATTTGTATTTCAAATACATATTTTCATGTATTTTGCCCACCCCTGGGGTGAGCACGCTAAACAGGCCCACGATTTTAAAAATTTTGTATTAAAATTATAATAGTCGAGGGTGTAAATTATAACGTTAAATTTTGCAGATGATTCCAAATTAGACCTAAATAAGCCCAAAAACCGTAAAAATAATATGCGAATATTGTATTAGCTGGTTTCATAAGCTTAGCTCCACCCACTCATAAGGTTATATAATATAGAACCTCCAACTTGCAGTAGGAGGAGGCGAATTAGGTGAACGAGCTAAGGACAGGGTTCTAATCCGAGAGGTCCTAAGTTCTTTTAGCTGACTTCGTGGTTCGGAACCCACGTAAAACTGTAGACAAAGCGCCATCCGCTGGAATACCGTTTGTGCACGATAGATCAATTTGTAAATACTACTCAGGAGAGAGATGTGTGGGGGAGGTTGGAAGAAACGAGCGATGTCTAACGTCCATCCCTCTAACGAATTTAACGCTGGAAATAGTGAACCCCAATATTGAGCAATTGTTGGGGGGGGGCAGTTAGCACCTACATAGAGGGCAACCGCTGGAGATTACAATTAACAAACTTTGTCCCAATTCCCCAATTGACACCAACATGACGAATATTCGTTTCTACACATTATCCACTCCCAATCACTAACGATTAAATTACCTCTACCTACTTAAATTTTTTATTTTTTTAGTCCATAATGAGCGGAATTCTCTATATTTGGAGATATCAATAATTTTATGTTCTGCAAGCCACATTTATTAGCTATAATACTAGCAGGGTTCGCAAATAGTCTCTTTTTTAGACATTGGTCTCTTTTTTCAATGCTAGTCTCTAAAAGTCTCTATTTTTCCTATTTGGTCTCTAAAGTCTCTAAATTTTGCATTTTAAAAAAAGTATAATTCATAATAATTATTGATAAAATTTTACTATGCGTTTTTTATTACGTCGATGTATCATTTGCTTTGTGGAGGCGTCATGTAGTTTTTCTGCACATTAATGCATGTAAGATAACGAAAAGAAAGGAATTTCATATTCTTAATTTATTGTGCGCTCTCTATCTCACAAGGGGATACTACAGTGAGGTACCCACTAATCGGGATCCCAATTTTTTTGGTGATTCTATGAGTTAAAAAAATTATCACTTTCTCGGCGTTTAGTCCAATGGCTCTTAGTTTTTGAGTTATGAATTTTTGAAATGGGCTGGTTTTATCATAGGTTTAGCATAATAATTGGAGTTGTAACGTATCGGTCCTGAGATTTTTTTTGTTATAAATTATATAATTTATTATCGGAATTAAAAAATTAACGATCTGCGAATTACCATTCCAAATTCTTAACCGTTAGACAACCACGGTTTCTTTTAATAATAGCTAACAGTAATATCAGTTAACCTACTATGGTATTTTCAAAAATTCATAACTCAAAAACTAAGGGCCATTCGACTAAACGCCGAGAAAGTGACAATTTTTTTAGCTCATAGAATCACTAAAAAAATTGGGATCACGATTGGTGGGTACCTCACTGTAGTGTCCCCTTGTCAGTCAAACTCATTCATTTGCAGAATTTTAACAAAATCATTTCTACAAGTTTGGTTTGTATTTCGCCAGTCTAGTCTAATTATTCAGGTGCGTAGCTTCTGTTTAATTCTTAATAAAATAAAATATAACAAAATGGGAAAGTGTAAATTTCAAACTGAGTGGTTGAAAAAGCTAGATATTACTGGCAAAGTTGTAGAATCTTGGGGTCGAAAATTTAACGACGTAAGATGTTTTGTATGATTTGTAGTAAAGCTTTCTCAATTTCTGCGGGTTTTGCTAAAATTAATCAGCATGCGTCGAGTTTAATACATAAAAACTCAGCGAAGGGAAAATTAAACGATAATCAATTGAAATTACCTTCTACATATTTTTGTATTAGCAAAAATAAATACCTATTTTCTGCTTAACATTAAATTTTGTATGGAAATTGGTTCTCCATGGTCTCTAAATGGTCTCTATTTTTAAATGTGTAAATAGAGACCAAGTCTCTATTGTTTTGCTAAAATCAGTTGCGAACCCTGTACTAGTATAATTAATATTTGCAAATCTTGTCGTTGTATCAAGTTTTCCACACAAAAATGTCGTTATCTACTAATTATAGCCCTCATATACGAATGCAAATAAAAGATAAGACAAAGTAGGACAAAATAAAATAGAAATAATTACATTAATACTTCTTCCACTACAACACAGCTACGTATTTATCAAATGCTATAATATTTATCCTATCCAGCAGTCTGGTCTGGCGTAAATCAAACACGGATAGACTAGAAAGTGGGAAACCGTGGCTCTAATCCTGATTGCGTCGGATATGTGCTGTGATCTAAAAAGTTCAAAATCGATCTGTGAACTATGGGGAAGGCAAGGGAAAACCACCCCATTAACATTAGCTCTATTCGCGGTAACAATCCTGGATACGTTTTATCCTACTGCGTCTGCGGATTTATAATAAAATTGTCATTAAAGCTCAAATTCGATGATAAAAAGTATAAATCCGCAAACGCAGTAGGATAAAACGTATCCAGGATTGTTACCGCGAATAGAGCTAATATACTTGCTTTGTAGAACTGGCCCATAGCCAGGAGGATCGAGGATTGCCAAGATTCGGAATCGGATAAGGCACCTGAAGAATAAGATAAGATTTAAAGCAGGTCGTAATGTCACTTGCTAAAAACTAAGCAAATTATTGATTTTGGATATTATACATAATCGGTAATTCAATAATTTTTACAATAAAGTTTTTATATTATAAATAAATACAAACTCCAGGAATATTCTACTGTTGTACGTACGTCACTGATGAGATCTAATAAGATCAAATAATGCAATAAAATTAACGTAAACTAAATAAAGAAGGTTTGTGCATTTCTTGAACCAATCTGATTATGTTGCATGAATTTAATTTACTTAAATTTTCTTGCTTGAACTCATCATTAAGGGGAGGTTCTCATCAAGCCATCAAAAAATAAGGAAGGAAGTAAATAAACAACTAAAGGTTTTTGACACTTATTTATTGATTCTTAAAGTACAAAAAATGATTATTGACTTTTTTCTTTAATTGGAGATGCGTGAATAATATTTGATTTTAATTTTTTTAAATAATTAGCAAATAAAAGGATACATTTTGTAAAATAAAAACAAATTACAAAGGAGACGGTCGGAGCATAATAGTCACGCGAGTTAACTATGAACGCTATATGCCCGGTTCGAATCCGGGTGAAGTAAGAACTTTATTCTGGCCGTCTCTCTGGTCCTCCAGGTTGGGGGTCGGGTTGATGGGCCAGCTCCTCATCACCTGTAAAGAAAACAAAAAAGCTCATGGAACCATGACCAAGTCTCGCAAGAGACCTGGCAAATGGGAACGGATACGCAGTTAAACTGTAGCTTGATGTGTTGTGAGGTGTTTACTTACCTTGCAATGCAAAAAAGCAGTCCTAATAGATATATATAAAACAAATTACAATACTATAACAAAATGAAATTTTTAAATAAAATACAATACTTACTAAGAATTTGGGGATGCCCTGCTCAGATGCAAATTACGTGGAAGTTAAAATATTAATTCAAATTAACCTTAATGAGTGATCGGTAATTTTATTATCTAGAAATGTACCTCATTTTCCATGGTGACATGCCAAATAATTGGAAAATTTCTCGAGCATAATCCTGTATTTTAAGTATAGGTACAAATAACAAATAAAGGGAGATCATTATGTAACTCTGACTGCGAAATTAAAAATTTCCACTATACAGACTGATAGAAAACGGTCCAAAAAGCAATAATAAATCGAAACATTTGCGGATCATTACAAATAGAGCTTAATATACAAGGTGACGCGTATGGATCTCTTTATTTTTCGGCAAATTTAAGCCCAAAAATACTGAAAAGGATTGAAATTGATTTTACGCACGGTTCTATTTTTTAACAGTTTTCTGTAGTGAGTTTTTTAATAAAAAAAACCTGCGATTCCTAATACTAACTTAAGCTCGACCAGTGAATATCTCTTTTTTCTCGTCAAATTTAAGCCCAAAAATGCTTGAAAAAGGTTGAAATTGATTTAACGCACAGTTCTCTCTTCACAGTTTTCTAATAACAAAAAAAAGCGGTTCCTAACACTAACCTAAGCGCGACCAGTGGATCTCTTTTTTTTCGGCAAATTTAAACCAAAAATACTCGTAAACAGTGATTTTAGTTCGATGTTAACGCTACCATGGTGCAAGTACTACTGCTGCTCTCACGATCGTCCGCCACGCTCAGCCTGTACCCCAACTGAATAGGGACGGGTACTAGAATGCGGTCAATACCGTCGCTTTTCGTGCAAAAATTGGAAATTTTAAAATCGATTACTAGTTAAACCTATCGATATTAGTGATTCCTCTGCTTAATTTTAATAATAATCTATCAAATTATGTAATTAGAACCAAAATAATCAGATATTCGTTGATTTCAATTTTCTTTTGTTCGAATACCTTTGATAAATCTGTAAATATGGTGGTTTTGTTCAAGCATTATGTGACTTTGTTTTTATTAAAAATATGTAATAAATTCTATTTTATTTTATTTTAGAAAATCAAAAATGGAAAAACCACGTCGACTAAATCATCCACGGTTACAAAGAGGTATACATCGCCCAACAGTCGTATATCTTCAAAAATGCACCATACTCTTAAATCGACTAACAGACAAAGCCCTAAATTCAGCAAAACTGGCACTAGCACTAAAAATTTCTACACACAAAATAAGGAGAATTTTAATCCTTTTGATGTTAATCCCTCCGTACCTTTCAACGAGAAGGAGGTTTTTAAGTTGACCTCAAATGACAATTTCGACATCAAAACAAATTTACATAATGATGAAATTCGACGAAGCACATTTGTTGTGAAAAGTTTAAATTTGGAACAGAATGTATCGCTTAACATAAGCAGCGACAGCTTGGAAAAGACCCCAATAAAAAGGCAGCTAATGTCGACAAATTTCGCAACATCTCCAAAACTGGACAATTTACAGTTCAAACTTGAGTCTTCCCTATTTGCATTCACGCCCATCAAAACGGACTACTTAAAATTTACTCCTGAGACACATTCGACGAGCCGAAAAACGCATATTTTATCGGCCGAAAGGAAACCAATAGAAACCTTAGACTCTGAACATAATCGGTTAGCCAATATCAGTTCCGAAACGTATATCGCCGGAAATATAAGTTCCGATACCTACATTTTGAAGAGTGGTGTAAGTACCGAAACTTATACCAAAGATATTTCGGTAGGACGTTTGGAAACTTTTGAATTATCGCCGAATTGTTCACACACAAACGGTCGGTCCGAATTAAATTCTAGAAAAAGGCTGCTGCTTCATGTTGACGGGACCCCACCAAAAAAACCGCGTTTAACTTACAGACCATCTAAACAAGCGAACAAATCCATTTTCAAGCAAAACTGTCGCACTGCTTTCGAATGTGTTGACCCATTTTTAACTGGGACTGTTTATCATGACGAAGAATGGGTTCAAGAGCAAGAAACAGTTTTCAAGAAATGGCTTAACGCTTTATTAACTCCACCCAGCGAATTGGTTAGTAATGTCGAAGGTCCACAAGTCGACGTTGCAAAATTATGGCAACACTGCAAGAACACTCCGATACCGATAGCTCCGTCGAAAGAATTAATATCGAATCGGTACCACACCAGTAATCGTTTAGATTCGTTGCGAAGATCTGCAATCGCGTTATTCCGTTCGGAAAAGGTTAGAACCACGCTGAGCAAGACGAACGAGACGGTTGATAAAAATAAAATTACTATGAGAACCGACAGAAACATCCATTTGGATCTGAATTTACAATCTCATCTCATGACGCTACTCTTGAGTTACAACCCCTTGTGGTTGCGAATCGGCCTGGAAACCATTTACGATTTAACGATTCCTTTAAATTCAAATTCCGACGTTATGGGGCTCAGCAATTTTATTTTTCAACGTTTAATTCGGGACCCTTTCCTTTTGAAGAAGCACAAACACGTCCATTCCGAAAAATATTGCACAGAAATAAAAAAATTTATTTTGAAAAAGTTCTTAATTTTGGTGTACTTTTTAGACGTTGCCAAGACTAACGTTTTAATCGCACACGATCCTTGTCTGTTCTGCAAGAACGCGGCAATAAAAGAAAGTCGCGAAATTCTGTTGAAGTTTTCGTCGGAATTGTTATCCGCTGCGGTGGGCGATGTTACACGATTTTTGAAGTTCACCGGATATGTTTTAGTTCATAAACAAAAATATATACATGAATATGATTTCAGTGTTAAGCATTTGGGAGTCGACTTAAGAGATGGAGTTAGATTGACCAAAGTAGCTGAAATCATTCTAGTCAAGTCAGGTTTAACAGATTTTTTGAGGTTGCCTGCAATTTCGAGACTACAAAAGATTCACAACGTAAAAGTCTTTTTTGAAAACCTCAAAAGAGCAAATTTTGAAATCGTGGGTGAGATAGCACCAAGTGATATCGTCGATGGTCATCACGAAAAAACTTTGTCTCTGCTGTGGCAAATAATTTACAAGTTCAGGGCTCCAATTTTAGTGAAAGCTGCGGTTACTATACAGAAGTGGTGGTGTAGTTTACCAATCGTAATCAAACGGAGAACTTTAAACCGGAAACGAAAGGTGCGCGAAAATGCAGCAAGAAGAATTCGGTCGTGGTTCCGAAGATTAGTAATGGCGAAAAAAATTCAAGAACGTGCGCTTGTGTTGAAGAAGGACTTACAAAATAAAGTTTATATTCAAAAAATTGTGCTAGTTCAGTCCTACATTCGAATGCATCTTCAACAACGCAAATATGACAAACTTCGGTACAGCGTCATCCTTTTACAAAGTATCATTCGTGGTTACATCACAAGAGGAGAGATAAGAAAGAAAATATATGCTAGCATAAAAATCCAATCGTATGTTCGGATGTTCATCGCCAGAAATTTTTATCTAAAAACGCAAGCAGCTGTGATGGTTTTGCAGAAATGGTTAAGGGCGCGTAATGCAATGGTTTCCGTTCGTAGCCGCTTTTTGGAACTAAAAGAAACTGCGATTGTATTGCAAAACCGATTTAGAGCAAACGTGCAGATGAAAATCGAACAGGATCGCTTCCTAAGACTGAAGAGTGCAGCCATTACGATTCAACAGGTTGCGCGTGCGAATTTTGCTACGAAAGTGGAAAGAGCAAAGTTTTTGAAACTAAAAGAAGCCGCAATTATATTGCAAAACCACTTTAGGGCAAGCCTTGCAATGAAATTCGAAATGGAACGGTTCCAAAATTTACGGAATGCCACGATTACACTTCAGTCTGCTTTTCGAGCGTATTGGGCTATGAAGGAACAACGATCTAAGTTTTTATTGATGAAAAAAGCGACAACCGTCTTACAAAGACGATTTAGAGCCCACAGTTTGATGAAAGTGGAATATCGACGTTTCCAGGAGTTGAAAAAGTCGACAATATTTGTCCAAACTCGATTTAGGGCAAACTGTTTGATGAAACCTGAACGAGAAAATTTCCAAAAATTGAAAAGGATCACTATTATGCTACAAAGTAGAGTACGAGCAAACCATGCGATGAAGTCAGAAAAATCTAAATATTTGTTGCTAAAAACGGCCGCCGTGGTCATCCAAACACAATTTAGAGCAAATCGTTTGATGATGATCGAACGCGAACGATTCCAAAACAAGAAGAATGCTTCCATCATCATTCAAAATGCTCTTCGAGCTAATTGGGCCAAGAAATTGGAACAAGAAAGGTTTCTGTGTCTAAAAAGAGCAACTATTCTGGTACAAAACCGATTCAGAGCAAATCGGGCGATGAAGTTACAAAGATCGAAATATTTGATGATGAAAAAGGCCGCGGTGGTCATGCAAACGCGATTTAGAGCAAATCGTCTGATGGTGATCGAACGTGCGCGGTTCCAAAACAAGAAGAATGCTTCCATCATCATTCAAAATGCTCTTCGAGCTAATTGGGCCAAGAAATTGGAACAAGGAAGGTTTCTGTGTCTAAAAAGAGCAACCATTCTGGTACAAAACCGATTCAGAGCAAATCGGGCGATGAAGTTACAAAGATCGAAATATTTGATACTGAAAAAGGCTGCAGTGGTCATGCAAACGCGATTTAGAGCAAATCGTCTGATGGCGATCGAACGTGAGCGATTCCAAAACAAGAAGAATGCTGCCATCGTCATTCAAAATGCTCTTCGAGCTAATTGGGCCAAGAAATTTGAACAAGGAAGGTTTTTGTGTCTAAAAAGAGCAACAACTGTAGTGCAAGCACGATTCAGAGCAAATCGTCTCATGAAATTAGAACAGAGTCGTTACCAGAACTTAAGAAATGCTACCATCACCATACAACATAACTTACGAGCCATTTGGGCCATGAGGCAGGAACGAACAAAATTTTTAATCTTAAGAAACGCAGCAACCATACTACAAAGGCGGTTTAGAGCGAATCAACTGATGAAGATTCAACGTGATCGCTTCCAAAGCTTACGGAATGCAACTGTAACGATTCAAAGATTTATGAGAGGTTTTATATCGATGAAAACCCAAAGGACGAGATTTTTAGCCCTCCAAAAAGCTGCGATTGTAATACAGGCTCGGTTTAGGGCGAACAGATCGATGAAACTCGAACGCCAACGTTTCCAAAACTTGAAGAAAGTTACAATGAGGATACAAGATATTCTGCGCGCAAATTGGACCATGAAGAAAGAAAGAGAAACGTTTTTGAAATTGAAGAAATCTGCACTTGTACTGCAAACTCGATTTAGGTCGAATGTATTGATGAAAATTGAACTGGAACGTTTCCAGAAGTTGAAGAATGCTACCCTGGTTATCCAAAGAAGACTGCGTGCGAATTTCTCGATGAAGTCTGAGAGGAAAAAGTATTTGGTATTGAGGAATGCCGCAATTGTGTTACAAGTCCGTTTTAGGGCAAACAAACTAATGAAAATCGAACGTCAACGATTTTTGCACTTAAGAAGCGCCGTTGTAACGATTCAGCAGGTTTTGCGTGGTTATTTGGACATGAAGAGAGAGCGAACAAACTTTTTAGCTCTAAAGAAAGCTGCAATTATTCTTCAGCGGCGATTTATAGCCAGAACTTTAATGAACATTGAAGTGGAACGTTTGCAAACTTTAAGGAAAGCATCCGTCACGATACAACGAATTTTGCGGGCTAATCGGGCAATGAAAGCACAAAGATCGGAATTTTTGGGGCTGAAATCGGTTGCTGTTACGATTCAACGACGCTTTAGAGCAAATCTTCTCATGAAGGTGGAACAAAAACGGTATAGAAAAGTAAGAGAAGCGACCGTTACGATCCAAAGACGTTTTCGTGCTAATATGGCAATGAAGAAAGAGAAAAATCGATTTGAAGAATTGAAGAGGGTCGCAATCGTCATTCAAAATAAATTTAGAGCAAAAAAACTTATGGAAATAGAACGCAAGAAATTCCTATGCTTAAAGAAAGCCGCAATTACAATTCAACATGTAGCTCGTGCGAATATGTCGATGAAACGTGAACGAACACAATTTTTGGCATTAAAAGGCGCTACCGTTACTCTACAGAGACAATTTAGAGCGAAACTGTTGATGAAAATAGAAGACCATCGCTTCCAAATCTTGAAGAAAGCTACCGTTACCATTCAAATTTCCGTACGGGCTTATTTTGCTATGAAGAGGGAACGAAAAACATTTATTATGCTGAAAAAGGCAACAGTTACACTGCAGCGTCAGTTTAGAGCCAACAAACTTATGAAACTGGAACGGGAACGGTTCCAAACATTGAAGAAATCGACAATTTTTGTTCAAACTATTCTGCGGGCTAATTGGACTATGAAAACTGAAAGAAGAAGATTTTTGGCGTTAAAAGAAGCAACTGTTACACTCCAAAGACATTTTAAAGCCAACCAACTAATGAAAATCAAACGCGAACGTTTCCAAACCCTTAGAAGAACTTCTGTTTTCATTCAAACCACTTTAAGAGCTAACTGGGCTATGAAAGCGAACCGCCAGGACTTCCTCGTTTTGAAGGAAGCAACCGTTACATTGCAAAGACGATTTAGGGCAAATCGCGTAATGAAAATTGAACGCGAACGATATCAAGCTTTGCGGAAGGCCTCGATCACGATACAAAATATCACGCGAGCAAATAACAGAATGAAGATTGAACGGGAAAAATTCTTGCTGTTGAAGAAAGCTGCATTAACCCTGCAAGCTCGGGTTCGCGCGAACAACGAAATGAAAGTCAAACGTGCCGAGTTTCAAAACCTCAAGAAAAGTGTAATCGTGGTTCAGAAACTTTTCCGTGCTAAGTGGCTAATGAAACTGGAGCGCGAAAAATTCTGCGAGTTGAAGAGAGCCACTATTTACGTTCAGACTCGTTTTAGATCAAATAAAGCGATGAAAATCGAATTCGAAAAATACCAAAGATTGAAGAGAGCGGCGATTACTGTTCAGAGAGCCGTGCGAGCGATGCGTGCGATGAAGCTCCATAGGGGACGGTATTTGTCGCTACAGAACGCGGCAGTTGTGGTTCAAAGAAGATTCAGATCGAAATTTGTGACGGATGAGCGAAAAGAGTTCTTGAATAACTTGAAGGTTCGAAGCCGTGCGGCTGTAAAAATCCAGACTATATGGAGAGGTTTCCACGCTCGCAAATTACATCCAGAGGTGGGAAACATTCGCGAAAATATTAGAATTGTAAATTCGGAAGCCCTGCCGTTAAATACGCTTGGACAACGGCGAGAACGTGCCATCCAATTGCTGAATTCAGCCAACGTGTCACTTCTGCACATCATTCGCGTTTTGGAAGATCTTGGTGAGTGATTTTAATTGCGTAACTCAATAAGGGTGGGTGACATTAACCAAATTTTGATTTTTAGATTTTATCACGCGAAGGTGTACACTGACGTGCATAAAAATAAGCCAAACTCTTCCTCAACTCCTGTACAACATGATTGTCTCCACAAATCGTTCCTTGCCTGAAATGAAAGCTTGCACGTTTGCCATCAGCATTTTAATCAATTTACGCAAGTATCATCTCACATCGACCACAGTTTGGTTACCAGGCAGTCTGGATCACGTTATTGTAGCTATGAGTCATTACTGTGATAAAGAAAATATTTTATTTTGCTACTTGAGCACCTACATTTGGCTCTTAGCGCAAAATCAAAATTATGTGCATATTATTCGTGGTTTGCCAAACTTTTCCCAACGGATTAATTTGATCAAAACGAACTGTTTAAGAAAGAAGAAGATGGTGGAACGCCAGCAGTACAAAATATCTTCGTTCTTTTCGCCATACTCCCACTTACCTTTTCCTTCACTTACTCCAGATTGGGGTTTGGATCTACCTAATCAACCACGAACTTTCACCAACTCGTTACATGCTTTAGATTGTTTATTGAAAATATTAAATATGGATTGATTTTTATCATTTTATTTTGTGTAATTTTAGGAAACTAATATATTTTATGTATCTATAGGCTATTTTGTAATATATAGAACTATTTAGTAGTTGACTTTATTTTTTTTTTTACCTTTTTCACAATAAAAAACGAGAAAGATATAAAACGTAGTATACTCATGTCAGTGGCATAGCTAGAACTTTTGCCGCCCGAGGCGGATCCAAAATTTACCTCCCCTCGCCGAAAATGTTCTTGAATGACTATTTCCTAAGTGATGAAATATCAAAAAAATTTCTTTTACTGCCCCTAAAACCAAGCCAACACTGGCACTCACCAATTTGCATCATATTTAATATGCCTTGTTGTCATAATTAGTTATACATCAGGTGAAAATTTTAAATTCCCTAACTCAGCCAATTTAGAGAAAATCGATTTTGAAGTACGAAAATTACAGGTAATTTTACATCGCGGATAATATTTTATAACGTAACATATGCATTACGATTAGGCAACCCAAGATGTTCCCATAAGATTTATATTGTTAACCTTGGCATAATACAAATGCAATTTATAGAGCAATCATACGAATTCGTTCTTCAAAATCGATTTTCTCCAAATTGGCTGACATGAGTTATGAAATTTTCACCTATCTATCTAAGTATCGGTTTATCATAACGTTCTACGACGTCTTCCGATTCCTCTTCGCCATTCCTCTCGGTCTTCCCATTGCATCTCTTCAAGTCCTCTCTCATTCATTTCCTTGTCAATGCCTTCTCTCCAGCTAAGCCTGGGTCTTCCGCGTTTTCTCCTTCCTGGTGGTTTCCAAAATAGGATTTTCTTTGTTAATCTGTTCTCGTCCATGCGTTGTACATGTCCAAACCATATTAGTTGTTTTGTTCTTATATCATCAGTTATTGTGTGCTCTACATGCATAATTTGCCTAATGCGGGTATTTCTAATTCTTTCCAGTTTACTTCTGCCGGCTGATCTTCTCCAGAAGTCCATCTCTGTAGCATGTAGTGTATTTTCCCATTTCTTTCCCATTTGCCACACCTCTGACGCGTATGTTGTTATTGGCTTAACTATGCTGTTGTATATTTTTGTCTTGCTAGCATTGGATATAGATTGGTCCCACAGTATTGAATTTAGCACGGTGATCGCTTTTCTTCCTAATTGATTTCTTTTCCGGATTTCTGAGTGGCATCTTCCGTCTTGACTCACTATCACTCCAAGATATTTATACTCTTCGCATTTTTTTATTTTTGGCCGCTTTCTAGTTGTAGATCTTGTTGCATTCCCCCTATGCACATATATTGCGTCTTTTTTACATTCACTTCTAGCCCCCACTCTGCGTATTCTTCTATTAATTTTCTTGTCATATATTCCATGTCCTCGTGGTCCTGTGCCATGATAATCTGATCATCTGCAAAATGTAGCGAGTATAATGTTGTTTCTTCTGTTATTGGTATACCCATTTTTTTGCATTTTTTTTCCATCTTTTTAATGCCCGTTCTAGATAGATTTTGAATAACGTAGCTGATAGACAGCATCCTTGTCGTAATCCTTTTGTTACTGGAAAATACATTGTGATCTTCTTTCCTATTTTTGTCGCAGATTTTGAATCTTTGTACAATTCTTTTATAGCTTTTATTATATTTATATTTGTTTCTTCCAGAGTTTCCCACAATTTAGGTGTCGGAATGCTATCATACGCCTTTTTCAGGTCCACGAAGAGCATGTGTACCTCTTGGTTAAATGCGGTTTTCTTTTCGATTAATTGTGTTACACAGAATATGTTATCTATCGTAGATCTACCAGCCCTAAATCCAGCTTGTTCTTCCGCTTCCATGTCCTTGTATTCGTTTTCCAAGATTTCCTTAAGAATGCGCCCATATAGCCTACCAAATTTACTGGTTACTGATATTCCGCGGTAGCTATCGCAGTTATTTCTATCTCCCTTTTTGTATATTGTTGAAATATATGCTCTTTTCCACTCCTCTGGTATCTTTCCGCCATTTATGCAATCTTGGAATAACTCTTTTAAATGTCGATATAGTATTTCTGTTCCGTTTTTTAACATTTCGGCTGGTATACCTCCAGGGCCAACTGCTGCATTATTTTTTAGAGCTTTGCACGCCTTTTTAACCATTACCGTATGATGGGGCAACATTGGCCCTTTAAGGACAACATTGGCCCACCTGACAAAAAATGTTTGTTTGTAGTATAGAGATCGTAAATGCAATGATAATTTTTTAAGTTTTGCGTCAGCAGATAGGAGAAGACCGTAAAAATGCGGGGAACCACAAATTGGAACAGTACTTGCTGTCTGCTTTCTTGTGTAGGTCGTGAAATAGTCAATCGAGTTATTCATCGGTAATCGACATGTGGCAACTTCTTCCTCAAACGCAATTTTTAAAATTAGGAACAACACAGTAAGCATTAATATCTTATTTTAAGTTAGTAATTAAGTGATTTATCAAGATTTTTCAATTTAATTATTATCCGGTGGTCTGTGACGAGTGAATAACCAAGATAAGGCAACATTGGCCCAGATATTGGGGCAACATTGGCCCAAGCTACAATCAATTTAAATTCTGATAAGAAAGTGAGACATATTCTGATTTGGAAGAAGTGGTCCAAGAAAACACGAAATTGAGGATAAATCCCAATGAATTAATCATTGGCGGCTTTGTTGTGGTTTTGTTTAACGAAAATAAATACCCTGGCAATGGCAATGTTATTGGTATTTCAGAACAAGGGCCAACAGTTGACTGTCTAGAGAAGAGCCTGAAATTTTGAAGGTGGCCCAAAAAAATGATGCTATCAGTTACAGCTGGGATGATGTTATTGACAAAATACCAGAACCAGAACCCATAATGGTTTCCAAGGGAAATCAATATAAAGTCCCGGAGCTCGATAATTATGTTTGAGCTCCAGTTATTTTTTGGGAAAGAAATAGAAAAATTATATAGGAAGAAGAGTTTACGTTTAAATTAAAAATATTTGTTTTGTACTATTGTTTTAAAAAACTAGGTACCTATTTAGCATATTAGTTTTAAATAAATATTACTATTTCTAAAGTTTCCTTTAAAATGCAGTTTGCTTGACCTTTTTCTCTATGTTTTTCTTACTAATCACATGAAACTATTTTTTTTAATTACCTACAGAGTCTAGTTGTTTATAAAATCAACTTTTAGCTTTTATTTTAGACTATCTTTAACACAAGCCCCGAAAAACATGTTTGGGCTAAAGTTACCCCATGTCAAGGTAACTTTGGCCCACTTCAAAAACAATTTTTTTTTCGCAATTGTGACATGAAAAAAATTAATTGAACTTTAAAACATATAGATATACCCCTACCAATAAATTAAAAAATATTAAATGCTTTGTACAGTTGGTGCTATATAATTTATTACTAAATATTTCAAATAATTTGTATAAAATTGGGCCAATGTTACCCCATTCGACGGTACTGTGTTTATTCGCATTGGTGACGCAGTTATTGTTATTTGTGTCGGTGGCTGTTGTTCATGTTTATATTCTGGTCTCGTTTCCGTCAACAAGTCTTTAAAATATTCTTGGAGCTAATTGGGAGATATTGTGGATATTATTTTGTTCTTATGCTCTCTTCTAATTGCATTTAAAAACCTCCAACTTTCTGTGCTTCTTCTACCCCCGATGAATGTATCGATCTTTTTACAATTTTTTTCCCAGCTCTCATTTTTTCTTTGACATATATGTTTTCTTACTATTGCCTGGGCTTCTTTAAATTTAATTTTATCCTCCGCGTTTCTTGTATTTAGATATTTCTTATATTTATTGCGCTTGTCTTCAATTTCTTTTTCTATTTGATTATTCCACCAGTAGGGTATTTTTCGGGTTTTTTTTGTTTCCATAATTCCTAGAGCTTCTTTGGCAGCTTGGTGTATAGCAACTTTTATATTTTCGTAATCCTTCTGCATGTCATCTGTTCTTCTATATTCTTGCAATTTTTGATCTAGACGTGTTTTGTATAGAAACGTTGCACTATCATCTTCAAAACCTGCGAGGTTATATCTAATCTCTTGTATCGGTTGCATTTGACTTTCTTCCTTTTCAGTGTCTTTTGTTATTCGTAGCTTTGGTGGCGGTGTGTAAGGAAAGGTACATTTTGTTTTCAATAAATAGTGATCGGTTCCGCATGTTGGTCCCCGGCATGCTCTTACATCTAGTACTTTTATATTGGTCTGCTGTCTTATTATTGCATAATCGATTATAGACCTTAGTGCTCGCGTTTCTTGTCGCCATGTATATCGATGTATTTCTTTATGTTCGAAGAAACCATTTGTTATTTTCATTTTATTCTGTTCACATACATCTATAAGCCTAATCCCATTGTCGTTCACTGTCTCTTCCCCATATTTTCCAACCACTTGATCTTTATTTCTACTTCCCGTTCTACTATTTAAGTCCCCTAGTATGACAATTTCTCTCGCTGTACCAACGTTTTTTATTAACTCGTCTAACTTTTGGAAAAATTCTTCCTTGACGTTTATTACCGAATCTTCATTTATTGCATATACTCCAATTATGGTTAATCTATATCCGTGTATATTTATATCCATCCTTAATAGTCTTTCGTCAATAGGTTCCCAATTTGTTATGTATTTTTTTCATCTTTTATGAACCAAAACGGATACTCCTTGCTTAGCTCTATATTCTTTGGGTACTCCACTATAAAGATGCACATATTCATCGTGATTTTCTGCTCCATTTCCCTTTTTTTTTGTTTCTGTGAGCACAACTATATCCATTTGCATTTTTTTAACTTCTATGACCACTTCTTCCATTTTTCGAGAGATTCCTTGAATGTTCCATGTTCCGATATTCATTGACCGTTTTCGTAGCTTTATTCGTCGTATATTTTTCGTTCCCATATTCCGAGGCTTGCCTTGAGGATTTTTTGCAATAAGATTTTTTTACATGTAACGGGGAGCAAGCCCGTTGCCATAACCCCCATCTTTGGAGGACCAGTGCTCTACTCTTAGTCTGGCTTCTCCATTTCGACCTGTCCGGCTAGGGAGACCCTACCAGTAGCTACGCTACCGCCGGCATAGCTCTTAATTTCATCAAAGCACACAAGCCCCCTTACCCGCCATAAGGCTTCGTCAAGGTGGTAGAGCTTCAAGGGGGAAATTTTTTTCACCTAATATTATAACTAATCCCATACACAGCAGTGGAGTAATGTGATCGCTGGTTGAGTTACAATTTCTTAGCTCGGCCTTCCAGTAGACATCCACACGCTAGCGCTGTGGTGAAAAGTTGTAGTAAAAAGAGGAGTAATCCACCTCGTGAAATGGATTGTGAGGACTTCTAATGAAGTAGTAATATTCCGACAGGAATGGAAGTCCTTGATTCAGGACGTCCGAAACAAAGTTCGATATATGTCAATTTAAAGTACGTGTACCGTAATATGAACTTACAGTAACGGCCGTGTTTGGAACAGTACCTTAAATTGACTTTCAAGGACGTTCAATGGACGTACGGCTCTATGTACGTTAATGGACAACATGTGGACGTCCATAGGACTACTTTGTGCTACTTGGGATTATGAGCAAAATGGTACAAATTAGTGAGTACCAATATTGGCTCGTCCCTTGTTAGTTATGTCTGCTCCCAGGCCTGGACTGGCTAGGTCTATTAGGTAGGAAAGCTAGGCTTTCGACCGAAAGGGGCCTTAAAAAAGTGGGATTTTCAAAAATCTCCCCTCTTGGTAAAGGGGTCCCTCTTCGGTCTCTAGCCGAGGGCCCAGAGCCCCCAAAAGGCAAAAGGTTGGGAGTGGCTAATGTGCAGAAATTAATATTCGTAATTTCGGTTCTATGTTTGTGTCAATTGGTGGAATTGGATGTGAAACGTTCTCCCTCCACATTTGCCGCGCAAGCCCAAGTCACGTGCCAACTAGGGACACGGACAACTCAGCACCGGACTACTCGTGCATACAGTAAAAGTCGCTACGTGCGCGCGTGCGCAGTTACTCTCGGCGATTGCGACGTTGTACCGGTTGGTATTATTTAGTTACACTTGGTTAAACTTTAGTTGGTACTTCTGCAACCATTAATTGGAAGTTTTGGGTACAGTTCTTTTCGGTGCTCTCAAACTGCAGTTTGTTTTTGCACAAATTTTTAAAGCCTCTCTTTTAAAGCTATGAATTAAGCTGCAAATATACGAATTTTTTCGAGTACTTGAAAAAATCAACAATAATTAACAACCAGTTGAGCTAAGGTTAGTTTTACGAAACGATTTTTTTAATGAGGAAACCGTTAAAAAAGAGATCCACCAGTCAAGTTTAGGTTAGTGTTAAGAAACGACTATTTTAATGAGAGGGAGCACGATATAATAATTTTTTTGTACCATGGGGACCGTTAAAAGTGAGATCCACCGGTGGACCTTAGGTTAGTGTTAGGAAACAACATTTTTTTATTGAGGGGACCATGAAAAGCGAGATCCATCAGTTGAGCTTAGGTTAGTGTTTGGAAACGATTTTTTTTAAATGAGGGGAACCTTAAAACAGAGATCCACCGGTCCAGCTTAGGTTAGTTTTAGGAATCGATTTTTATTTTAATGGGGAGACCGTTAAAAGAGAGATCCACCGATCGAGTTTAGGTTAGTGTTAGGAAACCATTCTTTTAATGAGGGGACTCTTAAAAAGAGAGATCCACCGGACGGGCTTAGGTCAGTGTTAGGAATCGATTTTTTTAAATGGGGGAACCGTTAAAAGAGAGATCCACCGGTCGAGTTTAGGTTAATGTTAGGAAAAGCTTTTTAGTATTAGGAATTGATTTTTTTTAATGGGGGGGACCGTTAAAAGTGAGATCCACCGGTGGACCTTAGGTTAGTCGTTAGTGTTAGGAAACAACATTTTTTTATTGAGGGGACCATGAAAAGCTAGATCAATCGGTTGAGCTTAGGTTAGTGTTAGGAATCGTTTTTATTTTAATGGGGAGACCGTTAAAAGAGAGATCCACCGATCGAGTTTAGGTTAGTGTTAGGAAACCATTCTTTTATTGAGGGGACTCTTAAAAGAGAGATCCACCGGTCGAGTTTAAGTTAATGTTAAGAAAAGCTTTTTAATGACAGTACCGTTAAGAGTTGATTTGGGTCCCAAACTCTGATCCGGTCCTGTTTATAAAACTAAAAATTTAATTTTTACACACATTCGACCTGAGTATGGCGCATGCGCGCACTTTACATTTAAATACGCTTCACATTTGCCGGGAATTTTTGCGCGTGCGCACATTCGACGTGAGTAACTGCGCACGCGCGCACGTAGCGACTTTTACTGTTTGCTCGAGCACCAGTTGAAAAACTTTAAAAAAATTAAAATATAAAAAAATTTACGAGAATACTACGAGAATGCAGATCAGCGTATCTTTCATAAAGTAACAAATTACTACCTGGAATTTGCAGTAAAAAAAGCGAGATTCATTCCCTTCCTAGTAGCCAATTTGCCGAGTTGGAAGGCCCTAGGGGGATGTTTTTAATGAGGAGCGCGGCGCGGAAGAGTCAATTATGGCAACACATCAACCTACGATAGAGATCCAACGTCGTTAAATCAGTAACCCTTTTCAAGTATTTTTGGCCCTAAAAAGGACCGTTTTCAGTAGTACGATTTTGATGATTCTTTTTTTATTTGATAAGGTATATCTCGAAGTTGGTCCCATTTAAATTTTAAAAAGAAATTCCACCCCTAAGGGTAGAAAAATAGAGTTAAGAGGGCTGTATACCTAACTTTTAACGAATATCCATATAGCTCTTTTATTAATGTATGGAATTTAATGCGGTTTGAAGTAAACGATTAGAAAAAAAATCTAGTTTCACGGAAAGTCATTAAGAAGTTAAAAAAAAATTTTTTCATTTTTTATTATAATAATTAATCACTCCAGTGACCTGCAAGTGACTTTCCATGAATATAAAAACTATTTAAATTAAAACTATTTTTAAAATATCTATATATATAAGACAAAACCCTTACATATTTGCTTTTTAAGAAAGTGCATTTAAATCGTAAAATTTGGTTTACACCCATAACATTGCCGGTTTAACGAATTATTTAATTCAATTATGAGTGTAAACCAAACTTTATGTTAGGTATAAAGTCCTCTTAAGAGCGCATTTTGATGCAAAAAAACATGTTTCAACAGATGGCGCGCCCTAAAATATTAATTTAGGCATAAGGAAGTTTGAACTTTCAAAGAAAATATTTCTAAAATATTCAATATTTGCAAATATGAATATCTTTTTGGGTTATACTTGTAAATATTCAACATTGGAAGCTAAAATGCCTCATTGCCTAAATTAGTTATCGTTTATTCATATGACTTTTATAAATTATTTGAATTCTGTATTGGTGAAAAGATTTGTATAATAGATTTATATTTTAGGGCGCGCTATTTGTTGAAACATGTTTTTGCATCAAAATTTGCAGCGCTCTCTTAATGGGGAATGGCCCAGTTCGGCACAGCCGTTTCGAGTCAGAGATCCACCGGTCGAGCTTAGGTTAGTGTTAAAGAGGTAAACCAGTAACATAACATCCCCATAACGGTAGAGTATTTATTCGGAAATAAAAATTAGAAAGTTTTGTTGTTGGGTTTCCAGCAACTACAGCAAAGTTATAGAAGTTAACTTTCATCGAAAAATAAAGCTGGGTTGACATGGGATGTGAGCCACGGCCGTGAGCCACGTATTAGTAAAATACTTTCCGCGTAAACTTAAACTTAAAACTGTCTAAACTGTTTTTAAACACGTTTGATCTCACCACGAACGCAATTTTATCAGTTTGTGACAAAAAATTACGATTCGTATTTCATGAAACAGCAGTTTACAAGGTGCGTATTTTATGAAAACGTGGCTCACGGCCGTGGCTCACATCCCATGTCAACCCAGCTTAATGCCTGTTGATCTGGACGTTTTGGTAACTGTAGATTTGTCTCGCAATCAAAGGAGAAAGTGGTAACCTCAGGTTTATCCTCTTAATAAATCATAGAAACTTTTAGCCTGCAAACGTGTGAATTTTATAATTTTCTATTAGCGATTATTTGGTAGGAACGTCAGTGCATCGCTTTATTTTCTCCTTAAACTGTAAACATTTTGAGCACAAATCACTTTGAGGAGTGCCGAAACCTATATTGTAGTGGCTATTGAAATAGTTTCTGAAATAGCATTGCTTAACTTGAAGATGTTTCTCAGCTTGGTTGTTATAGATGTTCCATAGTTTGTTTATGTTTAAGTCACATGGTAAGTATACTCTTTGGGATGCATAACTACGACAGAAATGACTTTCTGTACACTTAAATAATGACTCAATAAATATTTTCATGCTTTCTTTTTTGCAGTCATTCTGATTTATTACTCTATCTCCACCTCGAAGTTCTTTGGGAGGATTTCCATTTTCATTAAACTTCTTAATTACTCTTAAAACTCTGTCCTTTTTTATATCCAATACACTCAAAAAAGCATCCCTACAAACTGGAATTTTTTTTACCCTATTTCACAATTAAACTTGTTTTAGCATCATCCCTCGCCTGCATTTGCTCCAACCAACATACATCGACCGGTCCATCGCGTCTGAAGAAGATTGGCGCGGTTTCATTCGTTTTTACTTTACATTGCCTCGGGGCCCTAGAATTTTATGGGCCGGGTTCATTCGCAAACCGTGCACACTACAATCTATGTAGATTTCTAATATCAGTCATATTGTGATAATGGCATCTGCTTATTTTTTTTGACATAGCAGAACTGGTCCACCGTGAAGCTGTGACGTTTCTGACCGTTACCTTAAAAAAAATAAATTGAATTTTTCACTGAAAATAATTTAATGCCAGTCCACCCGGGACAATTTTAATTTGATCGAGACGAATTGCCAAGTAAATGCTGACAAAAACAAAGTTTATATCAAAATACAGCGCGGAAAATATCGATCCTGATAAAGGAGGTGGACATTGATTATTATCGAATCGATTTCTCGTGAATTTGGACAAATAACTGTTGCAACAAATTATAAACGTTACAATGTAAATTTGCAAGATTGTACCACCTGTAGGAGATAAGTAAATATAAAACTTCAAGCGCATATCCTCTGCTTAAAGAAATTTTTTGACCAAAATCTTTATCTTACCTGCTAGAAAAAAATCGATTCGATATTTGAACTCAGTAAATCTTGAAGGTAAGAAATATTAAAAATGTTTTGAGATTGGCCCAGGAATTAAGACAAAAACAAAATGAAAAGAGATAAGTAGTCTGGGCATTTGGTGAAAAGTTCACCAAACAAATGGACCAAAACCATTGAAACTTGAGAGGAAGGTTTAAAACCTGGTAGATTATCCAAAATAAAAGAAATAATATTACTACACGATGCTTTAATGCAAAACAATATTAAAAATTCCTTATAAATACTTAACAACTAAATTCTTTTAAATATACAGTATGTACAAAAAAAATCCTAGTAAGAAAAATAACACTTTGATCAGATCAAATCTTAACAAATAAATCTCACACTTTAATAAATTGGATAATGGAAAGTTTGTAATTAAAATTTGTGTTGCTTAGAACAGCGTTGGAAATAATTCAGAAACACTGTGATCCCACATATCTATACTCGCCTCATCGGCAATACTGTGTGGCGAATCAAACGACTCATATCCACAATCTGAGGCAGTGTAGGCTGGAGAAATGCCACCTTCCGTTTCGGGAACACTTAAAGAGTGTATTCTTACTCCATCATCACAAATTACTTCCATTTTTTCTAAATCACTAGTTTCAACTTCCGTTATAGCTTCACTTATAGATAAATTATTATCATTAAGAACGATGGTTATACAGTTAGTAGATTCGTCCAAAGTGCCGTACAGTACTTCTGAATTTTCCACAACACTGGATTGTGTGAGGTAAAGTGCTTCTACATTACTACTTCTAGGTTCTTTAGGCCTAATTGGTTTCAATTTTTTATTTTGGCGATTTCGAGTGGTGGATATCCTTCTGGATGTGATAGGTTTTTGTTTTGCACTATAGTCATGGTGTAGTAGAGGTTGCAAAGACGAATTGTCAGGAACCTTGACATTTTCGGAATTTATGCGCTCACATCCACTGGAGTCCAAGCTTTCTGATGCCGACCCCACCATTCTTCTGGCATCGCTTGATCCTTCAGCAGGAGTTGATTCCTAGTAACAAAAAATATGCTTTAAATTACAACCCAATAATTTTAAGCGTGTGTGAGTGTATAAATTTGTTTCATAGATCTGAGTATTTTTTGAAAATGTGACCCAAATATTTTAAAACAATTTGAAAGCATGCAAGTGAAAAATGATGTATGAAAAGTTTTTGGTTCCTGCGAAAATTTAGGATGCCGAAGAGAGATTATAGGAAAAAATATAGGTATATTTATTACAGGGTTCTCCATAATGGAAAACGCGTTTTGATATTTGAATGGCTTTATTTGCGAGACAACTGCATAGTTTTTTTTTAGAGATATTTAAAATAGGTAAAAAGTACATTTCTAGTACCAATACCTTAACCTGGGCAATCTAATTTAAGTTAAATTCTGGTGGACTTTAAACTTTTAGTTTAGTACTTGTTTACGAAATTGTAAGAGCGGAAAATTCAAAAATTAATTGCAATAAAAAGATTCGCGTACATAAAGGAGGCTTGCAAAGTAGGTGCGTAACGGTAGCGTTTGCAAAATTATTCTTACAAATAATTTGGAGAAGGCAAACTATACTGTAATTAAATTCTCAAAAGATTGTGCAGTTTTGAATTGAACTTGGTTTGTTTCGTAAATGTTAATGAATAACAAGCAACAATAATTTTTCTAAACACCAAACAACACACTCGTGAAAAAATGTGCACTGTGCAAAAACTATGTGATTACACAAAGACAAACTAAATGATTTGTATTGCTAGAATTTGAAATTCACCTGTTTATGACTTTTTCTTGTAAATCACAAATAAAATCCATAAAATCATCAAGGTATCTACATTAAAAGCATACATTATAGTTAGAATTACTTCACTGACACAAACAACAGAGTCTCACAATGACAATATGATAAAAGTTGCAGTGATCAAGATGTAGGTATTAATATTTAAATCACTGTGAGTCACTGCATCAATAAAATTCAATCCCTCCTTTGTAACTCTCTTGTACAAAAAATTCAGTTTGTATTAATCAATAACCTCATCCCAACTACTTTTCGAGTGCATTTCACAATCATTCTAAAGTGTTCTGCCACTAAATTATGAAATACACTTCAGTTTATAAAAACAAGTGTAAAAATCCTGCAGGTGTGCAACTACCAGTTTAGACAAACAAACGAATACTTACTTGACAATTTGTCGCTTGAGCAGCAGCTTCCAAGTCTGCCGCGATATCTTGAAGGAGGCTCTGTGTGAGTTGCTCCAAAGATTCAAGGTCGACGTCGCGGTCGAGTTCGTTGAGAAGGTCTGGTAGAGAAGGCAAGCCATAACAATTTTCCAAAGTGCTGTTAGTGTTTGTGTCCTCAAACTCTCTGCTGAGTGTTTGTTCGGCCCCTTCGGCAGAGGGTAAGATTCTGTAGATCTATGCTGAACTTCATACTCGGCAGAATGATTTTGACGGCACGTGCACGATGACTTTTCAATTTGGTCTTGTAACTCTGAATTTTCTTCAGACAATTTTTTGTTTTCTTCTCTCAATTCTGTGCACTCTTCCAAAAGGGCTTCGTTTTTCAAAAATAATTCTTGTAGTGCACTTTCCATTTCCTCCATTCTTTGCTTTTTTCGATCTCGCGATGTTTGGGCAGCTACCCGATTCTTCAATTTTCTGAAATTAAAAAATTGATAAGAAATTTTAAGAAACAAAAACCGTTCTTGTTTGTAATGAGATAGGATGCTCATGATCAAAGAGGATGCATATAGTTCTCTACAAACTCCCGTTTTATAAATTGTAAAATCTAAGAAAATAAAACTTAATATTTTACACCTAAATATGCTCATGAAATTATTACATGCACAAAAGAATCAAAATTTAATTTTAAAACAGATAATAATTTATTAATAATTGTATTTGCAGTTGTTTAATTACAAAAATTCGTGGTTAAAAAATTTCGAATGTGGTATTGGCCAATTTTACACTTGCACATTTACAGCTGTAAAATTCAAGCTTGCTTAACTTTTGTAAAATCATACAGGTTAAAAATCAATGTTATGGTAGAAATAAAAATTATATCCAAGTACGTCACTGTTTTAATTATGCCGGTAGATGCGCCGTGCATGTGTAAAATTTCTCAAGAATTAAATTAGCGTCTTTATCAATTTTGAGAAGTCATTTTGTTACTTACAATCGGAAATTGGGGGGCCTGGGAGGCAGGGCCGTTCCTACCGGGTATGCAGTGCATGCCCCGCATGCAGGCGACAAAAGTAAGGGGCGGCATTTTGGAGAGAGATAAGAATTTTTTTTAGATAGATTTTTTTTTTGCTCATCAGACAATTTCCCGGTTGAGTTTTCATAGCCCATCTAGCATAAAGGGCGGAAAAAATTTCTTGCATGCAGGCGCAATACCCCCTAGGAACAGCCCTGCTGGGAGGTATGGAATACCCCCAGCCGTAAATAAGCAAAAGATGTTTTCTCATGAATTAAATTTGCATCTTTGTCAATTTTGAAAAGTCATCTTGTTGCTTCTTTATACTGGGGTATTCCATACCCCCCCCCCCGGTTTCTTAACATTTTAGGAGATCTAGCAGGCCTAGCCAGCCTAGACTAAAAAATAGAAAAAAAAACCTTACAAATGATATAAAATGAAGTATTATGTAATTTATGTTCATAAAGAAATCTTCCCCTAACCTGGAGGGTATTTTTAAAAGTAAACAATCGAAAAAGCGCAAATGAAACCGCCTGCCGCAGGCGCTTTATTCGCGATTTACATTACCGTTGGTGACGCAATCATAACTAACAAAATACGTCCAATTGTAAGTTTGAAATTATTCCGTGTGGTGGCGTTTTGCCACCGAATCCGAAAAAAAAATGCGATTTACATTAACAACAAGCAGTTTACACAAAATAAAACACCAAATACCCGTAAAAACACACTGGAGATTACATCTTACTATAAGTCCTATTTTTAGTTTGAAATTATTTCGTTTTAATGTAGTGTGTAAATTTTGTTAACCTTCATTCGCTCGCATATGCTGCAAATTGGCCGCAGTTAAGACAACAGGGGGACAAAAAGTTGCGAGATTTACTTGCGGATTTAAACGCGTGTGGACATACGTGAAAAACAAAATTCAATATTACAAAGTTAATAATTTTTTTGGATTTACGTGATTTTCATAGGGACATAGGTTATTTTTTTACGCAACAGATGGCACCAAAATGTCAATTTCGACTAAAAGTGGACTTACGAGATTTGCAGATTAAGCCGACGGACGGCGACGTATTGTTTTTAAAAATAATTAAAATTCTTCATTTAATTTTTGTTATTAACCCATTTTTACCTTCCTGTTCACATTATTAGAGAAATAAATATATTAACACCGACTGGCCAACTGCTGATGCAGAAAACCTGGTTCAACTTCGAGCGAAGTAAAAATCTTATTCTGGCCGTCTCCCCTCGGAAGGCAATGGCAAACCATTGAAAGTTTTCTGATCACCTGCTTGGCAAGCAGCAGCATGTTAATTTCCTACATTTATATTAGACACATGACAATATTGGAAATTGAATTTGGAATTTCTGACCCGTTATTGGTGTTGAGCTTGACTTGAGAAGTGAAAATAAATAGGGATAGGGGGGGGGAAGCACTGTATGGTGCTTCTATGTGACTGGAAGAAGCGCTGATTTTATCGGAAAACATACGGAAAACTGTACTTTCCGAACCTCTTCCTGAGGTCGGAAACGTATTCTTATATATTAGAAACTATAGTAGAAATTTACCAACCACAAAATAATTGGCAGTTCTGCAGCTCTGCAGCACATAGGGAATAACCGCCACTGGCTATAGATGGTTCGCTCTGGAGTGTAATGGAGCGAAGTACTGAATTTAGCCGCTCGGTTCATTATCATAAAAAGAATTAAAAGGAAATATTCTGGCAAAGAGAAATCCGGACCGAAACGTGCGGCTAGTCGAAAATTTGATAATCTACTGCCATTTGGTGGCGCCACCATGCAACTTTAACTTCTATTATGATATGTATGATAATTTCTAAGATAATTTCATAATTTTATAAATATTTCATAAGCTCGTCGAACAAGTCAGGAAATGACGCTTACAAAGGAAGTAAACAAATGAGTTCCCCCAACAGCAACTGCGTTGTTGGTTGAACTTTTTTTAGTCTTCAATAAATTGAATTCTCCAAGCTGAATATCATAGTAATTAATTATGAATGCAATAAAAAAATTCATGAGTACTTTCTCGCAAGAGGAATCGTAAATCCAAAATCATAATAAAAAAAATACAAAGAGCAAATCAATGTTGAAGGTAATAAAAAGAAACAACTAAAATTTCAAGTCGATACCTTAATTTTGTAACACTTTGTATAATATTGTACAATATTGCATCAGAAAATACCTAATTTGAATAACCAAAACAGCGCCAGCGGAAGTAAAATTTCAATTTGACATTAATTTGGAACACTTTGTATATAAGTTAAATCGATGACCTAATCTAGAACTAGAACGTGGGGGCGTGTACAGGTAATCATAATTACGTTAAATGGAAAATTCCAGAAATATTTTTAAAATATTCGATTGCAGTATAATTTTGCAATAATAAATATTAAATAAATTACAAAACTTACTTTCTTTGCAACTTTTCTTCCCATGTCAAGTGATCCAATCTTCGCTTTTTCGCCCTCGGAGGGGCGTCCGAATCATCATTGTTGATGGAATTATTCGCCAAATATTTTAATATACTTGGAACTGTTAAACTCATTTTGAAACTTTTAATTATTTACGACGAAAATATTTTAAAATCGAAATTTATAAACTTTAAAATTTTACGCACTTTGTTATTAAAACATGACCGGAAAACATGAAAGGTTACGCACTGTTGTTGTTGTTATGGGGAACCCAATAAACACAATAAAGTAATATTCTGGAAGATGTTCATCAGGAAACTTCTGTGTCAACTCGACATGATGCAATAATCGATTATTTGACGTTTCACAGTACTGAGGCAGATGTGGTTCACTGTGATTGGCTACCCCCACAACGCGTGACTACTGACAACGTGACAACAAACATAACAATCGAATGTATCACCGAGCTACAAAAAAATCTAGATTTCACTCTTGAACACTCTTGATAAACTAATGGTGAGATTATGCAAGCATTTAGTGTAATTTAAGCTAATTTAAGCTAAGCTAATTTAAGCTAAGAAAAAATGAACGATTATGCAAGCATTTAACGTAATTTAATAATAATGGGGCGGGGCTTCGGAATGACAGATAATAAATTAAAATATTTAAAGTTGAATTTTAAATTCATCAGATGATAAAGTTGTAGTGACTATTTACAAAAAATATTTTTTGTGTGTATTTATAATTGTGTTACATGCTGTATATGTCACAGCTGGAGGCTTCAACTTCTATCTTATATTTATTAAGGTTTGTATCTCCGCTAACTCTGCACCACAAAACATCTCTTCACTCATAATGTGCTTATTATACCATGAAACTGTAAGTATTAACAATACAAATTTCTTTAGAAATTGTGTGTTGAAGCAGTTTATTCGTTTTGTTGTCTCTTTTAGTTGATAAAAATAAAAAGCCCAAATATTACATGTAAGCAGAAAATTTCAGAATATAGTTAAATATGGTTAAATACATAAAGGACAATGACCTAGAGCTATGTTTTAAATACAAAATGTATTATTATATTGTATACAAAATAAATTCGCCTGTCGAAATGAAAATTCAAGTCGATGAAATAATTTATTTCCCGAAGATGTCTTACGGTTACATACTCATTAATAGTAAGTACTTATTACATTAATATTATTATATTTAACAAATAATACTATCATTACTATGTTTGTAGCTTTCTTTGCAAGAAATTACTTGGAAATTTTATACAACCAATAAATCAGCACCCCGAAGGAGCAATGTTTGATGTCAAAATTTTAAAACCTCGTACAAGAAGAGTATATTATCATGCAAGAAAATAATTTCAGTTCAAGTGCTACTGGGTTTTAACAAATATAAATAATCTCGTACTGTTATCCTTTAATAATTTTGTAATTGAATTATAAACGCAAATAAAGAATAAATAATGAAAACAACTTATTTATTGAGTTAATTATTAGCAAACAATTAGATTTTCATTTGGAAAAGTTCGCCATGGCAGTTTGCATCACCTGGTCCAATTCTGCACTCATTTTTAATTTAATTGATCGACTCGTGGGATACTTCTTCGAAGTGGATGATTTGATAAAAAGCAATGAATGTTGTACTGTGTCGACTCAAATTAAGCATAATTCTCTTCCAAGCTATAAAAAACTGTTTCTGGACCGCTTTATCATAAAAAATAATAGTATCAATAATTATTTTCCAACCTGAATAATATCTACCAACGAGCAGCGACGATTAATGATAGGTATGCACCATAGATATTAAAAATAGGAGAACTGATGTGGTAGAATCATAGATCTATAAAAAATAATAGATATTTGAGTAAAATGCTCACGAAAGCGCATTTTAGTAATTTTAAAATCTAAAAATTTAAATTTGACACATTTAAATAAAAAAGTTAAAATTTTTGACACTTGTTAAATTAAATTAAATGTTTGCATAACCGGTTACATTAGTTTACGTATGTTTAACTTTTATAATTTAAATTAGCTTAAATTAGCTTATTTTAATAGTGTTGCATAATCTCACCATAAAATTGTTTACCATATATTACAACCACGTGATTACAACCTTACAACCGCATTTTCTTTTTTCTCAAGTCATAGTTCATAATGAAGGAAGATGATAATAACAAATTAATTCTTATGCAATAAATTAAATTATACTTTTTAATTTAAAAAATTGTGAGTTATTATGTAGTATTACTCATTTATTTACAGAAAAAGCAAATTTATCATTTATGATTTCAAAATGATTTAAAAAAACTGATGGATCCGGAGAAGTTAGAGCTTGTAATCAAAATTTGCCTTCAATGTTTTGATTTAAATTATTACCCCCTTTATGTGCCAGTACTGGTTTTGTCTGTTTAAATATTTTTCGATTTCAAAATTTTTATTTTTGCGATACTGTGATTATTTTAGCATAGAAATCGAGAAAAGGGTCACCGTCGCGTCGTCAAGAGAAAGGTGAGACCAACAAAAAAGATGTCTTGATCTTTTCTCGTAAAAAAATTACTTTGCAAGTTATTTCAGTTTATTATAAAATTAAGGACGCGCGTGAATGGATTATGAAAAGATATGCGCATGATCAGCTTGTCAGATTTGCAAATTAATTTTAAAAAAATGAGTAATTATTCGCGTTTTACATTACCGTTGGTGGCGCTGCCAACCATACGTTCAAAATGGACTTATACATTATTCCGTGTGGTGGCGTTAATTTAAATGTAAACAAGTTCATGATGTAAACAAAGCAAAATATTATTTACTATACTTTCAACATGAACTTCTAAATTATTCCGTGTGGTGGCGTTTTGTTAATGTAAAACGCGATATTTGCGTTTATGCCTTGGGGGGGGGGGAGCAGAGCCGTAACGATGCCAATGGTAGAAAAGCGGCTATGGAAAGCCGTTTAATTTGCGCTAACTCCTCCCCCCCGCCGTCTTCCGTTTGAACAAAAATTATTTTAAATGTTAAATCCTATAACATTAAACGAGCAATTCTTGTATATACAGGGTGAATGAGAGCACCCGTATCAGTCATTTTTTTCAAAAACGGCTAGTCGTAGAGAGTCGGGTTAAAAATATTTATTATAAAAGCCATAATAAAGAATCGAATGGTGATATTATTATTTCTTGGAAAGGTCGGCGCCGGCGTCCCGAGTAGATTGCTCCAGAAACTCCATAATTTTAAATGGCACCATAGGTCGAAAATGGTATCGTTAAAAAGATCTTGCAAAAATAAGCAAGTTTTGTAGAAAAAATTATTTTATTACTCCCACCCTTTTTAAGTAATATTCGATTGAATATTGAATGCGACCACCCGTATCAGTCATTTTTTTCAAAAACGGTAAGTCGTAGAGAGCTGGGTAAAAAAAAATTATTATAAAAGCCATAATAAAGAATCGAATGGTGATATTATTATTTCTGGGAAAGGTCGGCATCCCGAGTAGTTTGCTCCAGAAACTCCAGAACTCCAGAATTTTAAATGGCACCATAGGTCGAAAATGGTATCGTTAAAAAGATCTTGCAAAAATAAGCAAGTTTTGTAGAAAAAATTATTTTATTACTCCCACCCTTTTTAAGTAATATTCGATTGAATATTATGGGTGAATATGCGACCACCCGTATCAGTCATTTTTTTCAAAAACGGTAAGTCGTAGAGAGCTGGGTAAAAAAAAATTATTATAAAAGCCATAATAAAGAATCGAATGGTGATATTATTTTTTCTGGG
The DNA here is from genome assembly GCA_958510855.1 of Rhagonycha lutea. Lineage (NCBI taxonomy): Eukaryota > Metazoa > Arthropoda > Insecta > Coleoptera > Cantharidae > Rhagonycha > Rhagonycha lutea. Next base: position 23,553,398 of record OY294041.1, on the reverse strand, counting down.
AAAGGTCGGCATCCCGAGTAGTTTGCTCCAGAAACTCCAGAACTCCAGAATTTTAAATGGCACCATAGGTCGAAAATGGTATCGTTAAAAAGATCTTTAAGAAATAAGCAAGTTTTGTAGGAAAAATTATTTTATTACTCCCTCCCCTTTTCAGTAATATTCGATTGCATATGGGTGAACGAGACTACCATTACTTAAAAGGGGTGGGAGTTATAAAATAATTTTTCCCACAAAACTTGCTTATTTCTTAAAGATATTTTCAACAATACCACTTTCGACCTATAAAATTTAAAATTTTGGAGTTCTGGAGTTTCTGGAGCAAACTACTCGGGATGACGACCTTTCCAAGAAATAATAATATCATTATTCGATTCTTTATTTCGGCTATTATAATAAATTTTTTTGACCCAACTCTCTACGACCTACCGTTTTTGAAAAAAAAGACTAATACGGGTGGTCTCATTCACCCATAATATTCAATCGAATATTACTTAAAAAGGGTGGGAGTAATAAAATAATTTTTTCTACAAAACTTGCTTATTTTTGCAAGATCTTTTTAACGATACCATTTTCGACTTATGGTGCCATTTAAAATTATGGAGTTCTGGAGGTTCTGGAGCAAACTATCGGGACGCCGGCCGACCTTTCCAAGAAATAATAATATCACCATTCGATTCTTTATTATGGCTTTTATAATAAATATTTTTAACCCGACTCTCTACGACTAGCCGTTTTTGAAAAAAATGACTGATACGGGTGCCTGATGTATTATATGCATGGCTTTCTCGAAAACGGGCCTAACGATTTCGATGAAAATCACGGACTAGGGGTTTTTTGGGTCTACAAATCGATCTGACAGGGTCTCATCTTTAGGAAAATTCATTTTCGCGAGAAAAAGCGACTTGAATAGCGGATAAACCATACGATTTAGTAGGCCGTTACCTTTCGCGGCCTACTAAGGAAGCTACTCAAAATTTTGTTGTTTACCTTTTTCAATTGTTTTTACGTCATTCTTGTGTTACTAAAAATAAGAATAGTTACGATCGGAGATCGGTCACCCCAGGTACTATTTATTTATACAAGTAAAAACATCGTTAAACCAAAACAAATTTCACATTTTTTATTAAAATCTAAACAAATAATGGAGCAGAAGTATTTTCTTTTAAGAAGTGACCTTTGACCTTTTGTTTATTTAACCCTATCGACGGCGACGCGACGCCGGGAAAATATTGAAAATTAAATATTATTTTTTTACACTCTGCTAAAAATAATTTGTTTTCTTACCCAACTATGAATTACTTTCCATACCCCAGACCCCCGGGTTTCGATTGTTTGCTTTCCACCGGGTCAGGGTCAGGGGAAGATTTTTTTTTAGAACATAAATTACAAAATACTTCATTTTAAATTTATTAAATTAATTTCTAAGTGTTTTGTCCTGGTTATCGTGGCTAATCCCATTAGACCCTTAAAATGTAAAGAAAATGGTGGGTCTGGGAGTTATGGAATAGAGTGAATTCTTTCCTTAGTGGTTGGGAGTGGCTAATGTGCAGAAACGAATATTCGTCATTTCGGTTTTATGTTTGTGTCAATTGGTAGGATTGGGTGTCAGGCGTTCTCCCTCCACATTTGCCGCGCAAGCCCCGATCACGTTCTATTCCATAACTCCCAGACTCATCGGTTTCTTTACATTTTAAGGGTCTACCTCATCCCAGTTACTTTTCAAAACTGATAGAGATACAAATGTAATTCTTGAGAAAACATCTTTTATTTACTTACGGCTGGGGGTACTACCCCCAGACGCCCTGGTTTCCGATTGTTTACCTTTAAAAGTACCCTCCAGGTTAGAAAAGGATTTTTCGGAAACATTTCACCCAATAATACTTAATTTTATCTAATTTTTAAATGTTTTGTTCTATTTTCTAGTCTAAGGTGGCTAAGCCCGCTAGATCTTCTGAAATGTTAAGAAACTGGGGGATCTGGGTGGTATGGAGTACAAAGAATTACCGAGGCGACTTTTCAAAATTGACAAAAACGCAAATTTAGTTCTTGAGAAAACATCATCTTTTGCTCTTACTTATATCTGGGGGTACCCCCAGACCCACAGCTTTCGGATAGTTTACTTTTAAAAGTACCCTCCATTTCAGTGAAAGATTTTTAAATTAAAAATGCTTACGTGTTTAATTAAATTTTAATTATTCATAAAAAAAAAATAATAAAAAAAAAGTTCGATTGTAGAGAAATACCCCCACTTATTTCTGTTTTGATTTTCTTTGATTTGTGACCATCGAACGTTCTTGAAGGTGTCCATTTTGTTGATAAACGTGCGCATTGAAAATCTATCACTATTTGTATCTAGCTTTCTGAGGCCATCCTCCATCTTCATAAAACATAACTCGGCCTCCGGCCTCGAATTTCACAAGAAGATGTTGTAGAAAATCGCATGATCTGGGCGGCCAATTCTGATTCCCAAGACGGGGAATTACACGACTAGGAAATGACTCATGCAGTTATTGAATTGTTTCTCGACCTGCATGGCATGTGGCACCGTCTTGTTGAAACCTCATTTCGTCCACATCCATATCTTGCAATTTAGCCACAAAAAAACTGGATTATCGTGTTGCGATAGCGATCATCATTAATTTATTGTTATTGCTTGACCAGTCGCATTAAAGTCCGATGATGCCTTCCAGGCCCGTAGCCAGGATTTCTTTTGTAAAATGTAAAATTTTCGGTTTTACCCCTTCCATTTTCTTTGTCTTTTCAACATTTCGGGGGGGGGGGCACGTGCCCCCAAGTGCCCCCCGTGGCTACGGGCCTGATGCCTTCAGCTCAAACTCCGCACCAAACAATGACACGTTGAGGGTGCATTTGTTTCTCAACAATTACTCTTGGCGACCAATTTTGTCGATTCACCTAGCCATCAAGATGAAAATGATCAGTATCCATTTGTGGTTGTTTGATATGAATGGCCAGAGTGTTTTTAAAATCACTAATTGATCTAGTCTCCCTAATTTTTTTAATTAAGCTCTTCACCGTTGATAAAGTTAAATCACTATACCTTGGGCGACGCTTCGTCTCCAGAACCCATTAAATGGAGAAAATGGTTAACAGCATCAGTCTATGTATTATTCAGAACATAATATACGACAATTTAAAAAATTCGTGTGTAATTTGTCTGATTCAGCTGCAGTAGAAATTAAAGATTGTCAAAAAATCAAGAAAAAAATAAAAAAAATGACGAATAATGGCAAAATTTGGAATTTCTAAGAGCTAATTATTGGTACGTAGGTGTAGGGCCAAAAAACCCTTTTTTGTAGGTGCAAAACACACGGGCTGCCAAAATCCCAAAATAGGGGTTATAAAAGGGAATAAGTAGATAGTAGAAATTTAAGAAATTGTATTAAAAAAACCGAAAAAATCGGCTACAATGGCGGCCAAATTAAACTTTGCACACGGGCGGAAGTACCCCTAGCAACGGTCCGGCGTAGGTGAATGTATTAAAAATCTCGAAAGAAATAATTCTCCACTGCTGGATTCTGTAGAACTTCTTTGTAAAAATGAAGGTTTTCAGGTGCTTACTAACACAGTAAAATTATTAAAAGGAGTAACGACCGACAATATTACTATCTCAGCATTCCCAGCAAATGTATTTAAATATGCGCCGATAACGTTCACTTGTAATACCCATACTTCTGATTAATTCTATTTTGTTACTAATAACAAGTCAAAATTACTTAAATATTATGCTACAAAAATTTTGTCTTTTCAAAACTACATAGCAGGGATATAGCAAAATGTCATATCAGTAGAAGTTGTGTACCAAATTTTAGTTTTTGTAAAGCAGGAGTATCATACTCATTCCAACTGCGGGCCGTTTCCTGACAAACAAATTTCCGCGGGTCAAGCGCGGGTCTAACGAATGACTTTTGAACGATATATAATCATCCTAAAATATATAATATTCACAAACATATATGTTTATATTATAATACAAATAATTACCGAAGGCCATTCGGGTCGCATGCGGCCCACTGGCCGCCAGTTTGACACCCCTACTCTAAAGGATAGGGAGAAATTGCACAGCCGGAGCTGGACTTTTACATTTGGATTTGGGGTAATAAAATACTGGTATAATGGCCTAATATATTTTGTTTTACATAAATTTCTACAAACAGACAAAGTTTTTGTCAACCAATGTTTTATCGCCGCCGCGCTGTTTGAAGAAAAATGCGAGACCCTAAATATTGGACTAGTAGAAACGGCAGTTCTACGGCACTGGCAATACCGTTTAATCTATTCAATGTTAGGTACCGCCAATTTTTATTATTACACATTTCATATCTTTATTATGTAATTCTTTATTTACATAAAACTTGAATAAAAAATAATTTGTTTGAAATGAATATTTACAAGGAATTTTTTCATAATTTTTGACAGGAAACGGAAAATTAATTATTCAAATTTGACGTTTTTAAACAAGAATAAATTTTAAAACTATTATCAGCTATTATTTTGCAGTAAACACTTAACTTAAATTTTCTAAAAACAAATGAAAAATCATTAAGTTATAAGAAATGAGCTAAGCGCAGTGAGCGAGCGAAATAGCGAATTAACCAACAAATAAAAGTCAAAATATCTGTATACATAACCAAAAAGGTGATTATTATTTGGCCATCACCTGATGACCTTAATTTGTTGCTGGACGTTCCAAAAAAATGACTTGAATGTATAATAACAACAAATACATTATATCTCAATGTAAATAGTTATGTGCTCTCATCCTAAACGTATAGTTTCCATTAAAACACGACAGCATTGAAAGCTCAACACAAAAATAACTCAAAATGATTGGAAATTTTCCCAACGTTCAATTAATAACCACGTACGTCTTATGCTTCGAATTAATATTGACCAATTCGCGCACATCAACTTTGTGGAAGTTAAGCTCAGATGAATCAAAGATAATAGAAGCCAATCCATTTCATCCGATTGTATCCTTACCAAACACTCACATAATAGAAGACGATCCTATTTTTAATATAATCACCTCCACGGTGCATTATGGTCAAACTTGGGTTAAGCAAGACGGCGACTTCTTTTGTACGAACTGTCGCATGATTCAACCAAAAGTTAATGGCACGTAAGTCGCTTTCGTATATGAAATACGGACACAGTTGTAATAGCTTAATTTACAGAAGTGAGACTAAGAGTAAACAGGTTGCTAGTGAGGTGAGTTATAATGACGAAGTGTTGGATTGTGGAAAGCCTGTTAATTTTACGTATTATGATAATTTGGTGGGTGTAACCAATCGTAACCGTCATCCCAACGTTCCCGAACCGCAAATTTCGTTAATATTTGGTTCGAAAAGTCGCAAGGGGACCAAAAGTAGTCACTCGTTGGAGTATGAGGTTGATGCGTTGGAAAAACGACTGAAGAAGGCTAAAAGAGAAGTAAGTTGTTCTTGAGAGTTACTCTATGTCAAATTAACAGGTGCATAGCCTGACCCTTCATCAATTTTGATGATTTTCGTAACATTGGTAGTGCCTAATGGAGAGCATAATATTATATTTTTTAAAATATTTTTGGTGATCTGTAATTGAAAAATCTGTATTATTATTACTCCTGACCTAACGGAGGTAAAATACATGGAGTATGGTAATTGTAAAGCTTAATAATATGCAATGGATTTTTTTTATGAGGTGCCACTTGATTAGGTAAAACATATTTTAACGTTTAGATTTTGATTTTGAAATTCTCAAAAAATTGTGTTTTTAGAAATTTGTTAGAAATGCTCTTCCACTATAACTTAAATTTTATTATGGCTTGACAATGGAATCATAAGAATAACAAAACATTTGAATGTTTTGTTTGTAACCAGGGGTGGGGAAAATACATTATTTTTGATTTTGGATTGAAAGTAGAAAAGAAAAACACAGAATAACTTTGAATTTTCTTTGAAAAGTTTCATACAACATACATTGTGTCTCATATTTTGAATAAGAAATTCCAACATAGTTTGCATTTTGTACTTCAAATATGAAAATAAGTATTAAAAATATAAATGTATTTCAAATAGTTACATTTTGTCTACCTTTGTTTTTATATTTTTTGAAATACAAAATGCAAAATATTTTGGAATTTTTTATTCAAAATACAAGGGCGGATCCAGAGGGGGGAAAATCCCCCCCTTGGAAAAACTAACATTATATTATATAAAACATATAAACTACAATTATTGGAAAAAAATATAAAGGGGGTTATCAATTTTTGTGTTTTTATTTTCAATTTATGAAATCGCCCTCCCCAATCTGTGCAATTGGTTGAAAAAGTTGCTGGAAAACCCTGCAAAATATGAGAGAAAATGTATGAGACTGTGCATGTGGGCACTTAATTTTGAATTTCAAACAAAAATTTGCTCAAATTTAAACCACCCCTGCCTATAACTTTTAACAAAAATTATCAGTAGACCAAAAAATTTAAGAGTACAAAAATTTAAAAAGCAAAAAATGCTTCATCAGTGTACATTCAAATATTGCTTGCTGCATTTGATTGGTGCTAGTTACCCTATTTTATTTTATAAATTAGCTGGCATATTTTGCTTAATTATTTCTTAAACTTAATTTCCAAGTTTGAAATCAAGTCTCAATCGTTTGTGCCTGCTGGGTGGAGGGGGGGGGGCTGTAGACATCAATTTTTGAAATTTCTGATTTAAAATAGCCTAAATCATTTGTGTTTCGTTTGCGCTTGTTTGTGCAAGTTTCATTTTCGTTTGTACCAAAATAGTTTTTGAGATTTTCAAGAAAAACATCAACGATATTGACGCGCACGATTTGATTGACGAGATTCTCGGTAACACATACAAGCTGAAGTTCAATATAGTCTAAAATCTAAATCGTTTGTACTAGGTGCCTTTGCTAATTTTTCCTTTTTGTCCTTAATTTAGACAATTCAAAATTATACATACAGAAATTCCTTTCAAACAATTTTGAACCCTACTTTAATTTGCCTAAAAGCCTAAACAAATAATTCATCCTGTATGTGTAAAAGTAAAAAAAAAATTAGTTTTTATGTTATTTAAATTTTGTATCTCACAGTCAGTGGGGGATTTAGCACTTAAGATGCCTCAAGCACAATTTAATTTTTAGGCCCCCCTATAAATATTTTCACTACGCCCACACCTTACAGTGTGAATTCTATGGGCACAGTTTTTACTCTGGTAATTATGCACCAGAGGTCATTATATTGGTGGTCCAAAAAAGCTGAATTTTGAGGCCCCTTGATTTATGAGGCCCCAGGCTTGTTCCTATTCGGAAATCCGCCAACTGCTCACAGTATTCTGAGTTGTTAGGAGTTCTTTTATTCATCTTGATGAAGTCAGCATAAATATACCGAACTGGAAGCGGCCGCTGGGTGGGCGCTTCGTACCCACGCGTATTGATAAAACTGTGGAAATCATTGAAACCCAAGAGCTGGCGATGGATTTCAGGAGTTTTGAAAATGTTATGGCTTAAAGTTAGAGGCATCCTCTAACTACAAAATTGTAAACGGCAGAGGATAACGGGAGGGAGGGGAGGAGGCGAATTTTCCAAAAACTCAAAACTTTTGCAGATTTCACCAAACGGTTACATAGTGTTTGTAGATAATTTAGAAAAATTGACAGATAAAATTCGGTCGGGAACATGGTTAAATAAATTTTTTTAAATCGTAAATCCAAAAAACTTATTTAAAACCAAATATATATGAGGCGTAACGATAGAAAATTCTATTCAAATTTATATTACCATGGAACGTGGCTTTTTCTGAGGGGGGGGGGCTAGCATGTCCCGCCCAGTGATTTATTGAAATTTTTCAAAAGCGATTTGGGTACAAACGATTTACACTGTTTTGGACTCAAAATTCGATATGGGGGGAGGGCTCTTGTTTTCTTCAAAAATTTACAAAATTTAAAAAGCAAAATTTTCTTCATCAGTGCTTGCTGCATTTGATTGGTGCTCGTTATCCTATTTTATTTTATAATTAGCTGGCATACTTGGCCTGCGACCGGCTTTAGCCATCCAGTGCGTGACAGTGATAGTTATTTGGCCTCACTGGAGGGATTACGACCATCAGCGTTTCCAGATGTCTGATAATAATTGGCCGAATCTACGATAATTTGGCAATAGATTTGATGATATATGATAATACGATAATTTATCAAAATCTCGAAGGGCCGAAATTTTTTTGGGTCAAAATTAAGAGTAACCCTGTATGAAAGATCAATCGCTTTCATTGGTCTACTGATAAACACCAGTAAACGATTTTTAAGCACTTTCAGATATGTAATCGCGTTGAGGAGACATTTTATCCATTTGGAACCATTTCAAATGACTGTACAATAACCTGTAATTTTTTTTATAAGGGAATATTTTGAGATGAAGAGAATCTCGGTAATCCATTCATGCGCATCATTAAAAATCAGCGAAACGAATATAAGAGTTTTCAGAGCGTTTTTTTGAACTAGTGTGCGGAATTTAAATTTTAAAGTCAATTGGTGTACGCGTTTGTGCGTAATTATAGCCGAAAAATTTATGCATACGCAGACATTGTTCCAAGCAAAATTCTAATTTGTTTACGCGAAGTTTGATTTTGACTCAATTGCAATACTTTCCTAATTATGTTAGTAAAATTACTGTAGTGTGTATATTGTCCTCTACTACCGCTATAGGCAATAAATAAAAATAACTTGAGCTGGCTCAAATATCAATTTTAGACTCAAAATTATTAAACTTACTCGTTGAAAAATAAATGAAATGTATGTTGCTCACAATAAAAAAAAATTTTAATAGAAAACAAACTTGAAAATTTCGTGTATTATACAAAAAATATTATTTGAAAAAATATCAACACTTCCGTTATGAGTAGAGCACGGATTCTAGGCAATTTGCCTTTTTGTCCTTTATTTAGGCAATTCAAAATTATAAATACAGAAATGCCGTTCAAACAATTTTAAAAATTTTGAACCCTACTTTTATTTGCCTAAATGCCTATTTTCGATGTTACTGACCTAAAATAGATTTTTAATGCCTAAAAATCCTAAACCAATGATTTATCCCGTTTACGTTACTAAAAGTTAAAAAAAATAATAGTTTTTATGTTTTTAAAAATTTGTATCTCTCAGTCAGTGGCGGATTTAGCACTTGAGAGGCCCCAAGCGCAATTTAATTTTGAGGTCCTCCTCCTAAATCCGAAGAAACGCTTTTTATAGATCTTATATAAAACTGTGGGAGTTACTTTAGCCCAAGACGTGGCGACAGATTTAAAAAATCCTGAATGGTTTTAAGTTAGACAGGTACCCTCTAAATACAAAACCGTAAATGGCAGAGGTTCTCCAGGTCTGATAGGGGGGGGGGGGGAGGGGAGGTGAATTTTCGAAACACTTAAAAAAAATCGTAAATTTATTTGTTAACTTAAAAAAAATAGTAACCCCCCAAATTAGTAGCGCTATATGTAAATAGAGGATAAAATTAATAACACCATCTATTTAGGAGGGAAAAAAGCTTACATAAAAATTTATATAGTATTTTCCTTATATCGTTATTAAAAATTTTTTAACTAATTTTTTTAAATATTATGTTTATAAGTTTCTGTAATGAAAAATACATATTGCCTAAAAACCCCTAAATTCTTAATTATTGCGCCTATTTCAATGATTTTTATAGCCTAAAATTGTGCCTTTTTTAACAATTTTTACGTCCTAAAATCCGTGCTCTAGTTATGAGTTTTGAACTCATAAATACAGTTTATAAACCAACAAGACCCTTCATGTGCCTATAAGCGGATATTTAAAATTGAAACTAACCTGCCGCTTAAAAACAGAGGCAGGAAAACTCATGAGGAAAACTGATATTCAATAAAATAATTCGTTGGGTACCTTTTTAAATTATTCTTCCAATATCTTGTGAATGCTGCTTATCAATTTTAACCTCCAATTTTTCTTAAGCACATTGGTTTCTAAAATTCAAATATTTAGAATCTTCCAATTTAACCTCAGGACAGCAAATACAGCATAAACTCGCAATAATAGAAAATGATGCTAAAGACTCCATAGACTTTGCAGAATTACCTCAATTTCCAACTTAGCACATCTGTTTTTTGACATTCAACAACTCTACTGGAACGCAAAATAATAATAATCCCAATTCTGTAGGGATAGAAACACTTTCAAAACTCGACACTGGTAGGTGGCGCCATGGAAGACTTTCACAGCATTTTAACATGACAATTTCCCTTCTATTGTGATCTATTATTCCATAGTACGGAGTAGTAACCATTTTAAATACAATTCGTGTGCCGATTCTTGCCGTATTCCAATTGACTCGCCAAAACGCCTAGATATAGCCCAACCATACTACAAGAATTTACTTCAGTGCATAAGCGCACCGGCGGATCCAGGATTTTTTCTGGGGGGGGGGCACAAGGGGCGGACGGGCAAAAAAGTCAACAATAACTGTTATCATATCACACAAAAATATACCGTCGGGGGGGGGGGCACGTGCCCCCCTGGATCCGCCTATGCATAAGCGTATGGGCACTAAGCACTTAATCAAATTCGTGTAGTATGGTTTACGGTTTGACGTAAATTGCTGTATCTCCTCGAAAATATTTCAAAAAAATAATTTGGTATGTTCTCCATGCATACTACCTACTAATGTTCTGAGTTTCACTAAATCGATTGATCTGACCAGTGGCGGATTTAGCATTTGAGAGGCCCCAGGCGCAATTCAATTTTGGGGCTCCCATCTAAATATTTTTACTACTCTGGTATGCACTATACCAGTGGTCCAAAAAAGCTGAATTTTGGGGCCTGTTCGGAAATCCACCACTGGATCTGACATAGAATGACGTAATTTTATTATTCAAGTTTCAATAATTTTTTAATTTCAGAAACCGAAATCGGTGCAACTGTACAATCAAATAGGTAATTTTTTACGGATAAAAGGCGACGCGCGTAAAGCAATCGAATGTTTTCGAAGAGCTTTGGCCGTATCGCCGCACAACGCGGAAGTCTTACTCAACTTGGCGCGAGTCTTGTTCACTTTACAGTATTTAGACGACGCGATATATTTAACAAGGAGGTCTTTGGAGATGCAGCCGGCTGAGAAAGGCGCCTGGCAGCAATACTTCACCCTGGGTGAAATATTCAAAGCCTATGGCCACTATCAGGAGGCTTCCTTGCATTTGAAGCACACTCTGGAACTTAAACCAGGGTTTGAACCAGCTCAAATTGCTCTTAAAGAGATGGATGGGATGCCTGCCAATAAATTACATCTCTACACTCTAATTATAATTTTTTCTCTGGTAAGATGATGCTTTTCTGAAATTAAAAGCGTGGTTTTTGAATTAAATTGGTGTTTTTCCAGGTGTTGGGTGTTTTACTGGTAGTTCTATCCAATTCGGATTCTACAATAGAGGTGGACATCTATGAAGTGCGACCACAGAGACACTTTAATAGAGCGATGGCCATGAGTACTTTAAGAGGATTTAGAACTTCGAGGAATAGCAATCGTTCCAGACAAATGTCGGCTTGAATTGACTGACAAGTTTCGTTTGCTAAATTCACTTGACTTGTTTTTTTGTTGTTGTTAAAAATATTGTGTTACTTCTTACTATGTAGGTTGCTCAAGACTAATGACTGTACCTGTTTTTACTCATTTTGAAATGTTTGTTATTGTTTTCTTATTTAATAAATTATTGATGAATGTTAAAATTTGGTTGTTCCCATTTTGACCTTATGGAAGGAAGAGTATAAATGAAAAACTGAGATAATTTTACAAAATAGCTTTATTATTTGAAAAAGACGAAAAGCATTAAATGTTTGTCAGCCTTAAATTCCGACTACTTTAAAAAACATTTCAATTTTGTTATAAATTTATTAACAAGTAAATTACATGAGAAGAAGTGTAATTATCTAAGCGGTGTTATGAATACCCAATCTGAAAATATCGTGTTGAACGTAGAACGAGTTTCCTGTTGGTTTCAGAACAAAAATTTGGGAAAATGCGTGTGGTGGATCATCGTCAGCCTAAAATATTAAATAAATATTAAACAAATTAAAAAGTTAGCCGTGCTACTGCTAATTCAAACATGCAATAAGTTAGCTGTTGTTTCTATGTTTATTTGTTTTGCTAAATCAAATCGTGTTTAAAACTTAAATTTAAAATAGAAAAGGAAGAAATGGGAATTTTAGGTAGTATCACAGATCTGTGGTTGTATATTCTTAAATTCATCCAGAAAATTTAATATTCGACTTTTACATTTTCAATAAATGAAGAGTGAATTTTATCCTTAGTGACTGGGAGGAAACAAAAACCAGCACAGTAATCATGGAGAAGGAGTTTGCCAGTGCCGTAGTAAATTTTATTTACTTCTGACAGATAATATGCAATTAAGAACATAACATAACCTTTTATGAACACAGAAATAGTAGGGTTATGAACGCTAAATTTTAACACCCTCTGCTTGCAAACATGGACTCGTCTTGACGAATATTCGTTTCTACACATTAGCCACTTCCAACCACTAATGGTAATGTCCCCTTGTAAGATTGGAATTTGGTCATATCATGAGGAAAAATGAGAAGGAGGTGATGAGGCGAATTACTGAATGGAGGACCACGGGAGAGGAAGACCAGGTGATGGATGATTTGAGAAGCACGGGGATAGTAGACTGGAGAGCGAAGGTAAAAAACAGGAAGGACTGGAAAGCAATGGTACCGGTTGAAAGAACAAGTGTAAATATGTAATGTTGGAATAATGAGGATGGAGTCGCGAGGAACGCTTTAACGCAAGATCTGGCAACACTGGAGTGAAGCATGGTCCCCCGCCTACAAATCCCTACCACTCCGAGCTGTCTGCGATGCTTAGTCTTGGTTTGGTAGCCGTTCGCGATGGAGCTTCCACTCACCGCTCCCGCCAGGTGTGAGTTACGTTATGATTCGTTTTTTGTGTGCTAAGGAAACTGCGCCTATAGAAATTTATCTACAGTTATGTGAAGTGAATGAACAATAGTGTGTGTACATCAAAAACGTGCGAAAATGGTACAGGATGTTTAAAAAAATAGACGTCCATAATGAACAGCGATTGAAAAGTGGAGAAGGTCCTTTTTTAAACTCTGCACCATTTTCGCACGTTTTTGATATCCACACTGTTGTTCATACACTTCACATAACTGTCGATAAATTTCTATAGGCGTAGTGTTCTTAGCACACTAAAACCGAATTACAGAACGTAACTCACACCTGGCGGTATCAGCGAGTGAAACCTCCATCGCGAATGACTACCAAACCAAGACTAAGCGTCTCAGACAGCTCTAAGTGGTGGGGATTTGTAGGCGGGGAACCAAGATCTTATGTTAAAGCGTTCTACGCGACTCCAGTGCCTTGCAGACCTTATTTTAAGGATAATCCTCGTATGGGCATTAAAACATTATGATAAAATCACGTTTGTTCATAAACAAAACTACCCAAATGCGATTGCAAAGCGAAATAAAACTGAAGTTGATAAGGATTAGTTTACATGAACCAATCAAAGATCTTCAAATGCCCAAGTAATTTATTACGGCATCATTAACATTAAAATGTGAGCTCAAGTATTGATGACCAGATTAATGAGACAGTGGACTGTCTCAGAGATCCCGGTTAATTAGTTCCATGCAATAAAAAGATTGGAACAGAACTAAAAAGTACTTGAATGATGAATATTCCATGTTTGATTAAGCAGGGGCTTGTGGAAGTCTGAACACTTCAGTTCTACTCTTACTATCATTAAATGCCAGTTTGCGTACTTTTCAATTTTCAATACCTTGTTTTGAGGTTTTATTTTGTCTAACTATCCTGTCTTTACTAGTTATACATTGTAGTAGGATTTATTCAACCATTTTACCAAGGAATACCCTATAAAAAGTTAAGGCACATTATTTTGATCAAGCTCCAAGCAAAACTTAAGCCCAGATTAAAACACTTGGTTAGTCAATCTTTAGTCTTTGTAAATCTCAAAACACAAGCACCACAAAATTACATACTGTAACAACCCTTAAATGGTATCGTGAAGCACCAGTCGAAAAACATCGTGCTGTACAAAAAAACTTCCTTCTATAGGTTTTAAAATAAAAGTTTGATTATAAGCTTGTGGAATATCATCGTCAGTCTAACAATTTATAAACTTTAAATCTCGAGAAGTGTTGAGTGAATTACAATTACGTACCTGTAATCTTCCTAAAACATTAATTAAAACTCCACCGTCGAACATTGGTTGTGAGTCCACTGCGGTAATTATTCTATTTATTTTTTGAAAGCTCAAAGCCTGAAACAAAGAAAGCTGTAGCAATAGAACAGAGCAGCCCTACAAAACTTACGTTTAATTTTTCCATAATTTTAACCGAACCCTGTATTTGCGTTCCTTCAAATGTCATAAACGAACTTTCAATCTGGAAAGGGGCTTATTAATTGTAGGAACACTTACGTGGTTTTTACTTACATTATACATGTTAGCGATGTTGGAACGTTGAGTAGGATCGTCAAAGATCGCATAATATTGTTGAACAAAGCCTTTTCCGATATCATCGTATTGTGGATTTAAAGCCATTGTGTTTACTACTTAAAATTAAATTTTCACTTTAAAAAAATACAATATGAATAATTATACAGGAAGCTTCCAAGAACGACTTCGGTAATAAGCCCAGCACATAACTGCCAAAATGTTTGACAACTTGCGGCACCAACACAATTTTAGCAACTGCGAAAACTTTGATAGCAAAAGTAACCAAATTTATTTTTATTTTGAAAATACAAATTTTTATTTATGTAATTATTTTAATTGGATTTATATTTTTACTTCCGTGAAGCGGTTACCGATTATGATTTGATTATACTATCCATTTTTTAAAATCCAAAATGTTCAAGTAGTAAAATATTTAGGAGTATTTTTTGACAGTGCCAGTGGCGTGTTACTCTATAGACCACTTTGGACACAAAATGCAGTTTAGGGAAAGGTCCTTCAAATTAACTCATTTACGTATTAAGAGGCCGAAATAGCAATATTAATTTAAATTTTGCAAAAAAAATTACTTATTTTCCTAGGTTAAAAATTATATTCATATTAAAATAAAGAGACACAATATTTATTTTGGTTTATTTAGGAGATGTTCGTATTAGATTTAAGGGTTTTTTCTCAACATCGGAGAAGTGTACAAAAGCAATGAATTATCAAATACAGGCCAGTAGCCAGGATTTCATTTGGAGGGGGCACTTGTAAAACGCCTTTTGTAAAATGTAAAACTTTTGGTGGTTCCCCTTCCGGAAATTTTTATTACTATTACGGCAAATTTTGGAAAAAAACTTAATCCTACGTTAAAATATACCTATTTTATTTTCAAAATTCAAATTTTTTACTTTAACATTTTTTTGCTTCAAAATTTTTTTTATTTTCAACATTTAGGGGGGGCACGTGTCCCCAAGTGCCCCCCCCCCCTGTTGCAGTTGATCATACGTCGTGTTCGGGTTAATATCAAGCAAATAACACTGTTTAGGGGTTATACATAATTCTATTGGTTAATTTCTTAAATGTTAAGTGATAACTGATAAGATAAGATATGTAAGTGAGACGGCGCCGGCGGCGCGCGGCGTGGCGCACTGACTGCTAACACAAAGAACCTGGTTCGACTCCGAGCGAAGTAAGAATCATATTCTGGCCGTCTCCCCCTCGGAAGACAATGGCGAACCACTACTGGGGTGCAATTTGCCATGAAAGTCTTTTTCATTTTTGCACATTAGCTCCGCTCATTTTTCTTATTTGATGTGAACTCTACACAGTGGAGGATTTACCACTTGAGAGGCCCCAAGCGCAATTAAATTTGGAGCCCCCCTCTAAATATTTGTACTACATCTACAGTGTGCATTCTACGGGCCCGGTTTTTACTATAGTATGCACTATGTCGAAGGTCCAAAAAATTGAATTTTGAGGCCCAGGCGCGCGCTTCATGCGCCTGTTCGGAAATCCGCCACTAACTCTACATAATCAGGGCCTGACTAGCTAGTAGTTAAAATATTTTAGGCAGAAAAGAATATATCCGCACCGTCTTTATTATACTGTGATGATAAAAACGAATCAGAGATTCGAGATAGAATATATTTGTCAAAAGGGTGTGCAAGCAAACACTAAAAACTGTAAAAATAGATCTTGTTTACATTCATGGCCAATTTGTTACTTTTACATGTTACACTAACACGATATTTTGATTCTGAAAGTGATTTGTGCGCTTGTTGTGTTTAATTTGGTAAACCTACAAAGAAGATTAAATTGGTGCATGAAATTCGAATTTACCGCTAAAACTGTCACCTCCTATTTTATGTCTTTGATTTTCGAATTTTGGATGAGAGGAGGTTAAGAACAATAATTTTAGCTTTCCGCTCGACGACGTTGTGCGAGCCAGTTGTAAAATTGGTAGTGGTAACGACGAAGTTAAATTGACGAATTTGCGTTTATTTTTCTGGAACAAAGTTTTGGTCCAGAAAAACCTTTTCAAGCGATTAGATAGTGTATTTTTAATTCGGAACAACGGAGTTATTTATTCCCAATGTAGGAGTTTTCTGCTAAATTTTTCGGAGTGACGTCATCGGTGCACGTGCAAGAAAATTGAATGAAATTGCGTTTTTTTATGAAAATTGTAGTAATCGAGTTTCGAATCTCGTTTGTATTGGCAAATACAACGATAAAAACGCAGTGCAGGCCCAAAATCTACTTGGCTGAGAATCTATGAAAACTGTAATAAATGTTATGAAATTTTTCATTATATTTAGGGCGGTTTTTTTTTCAGTGGAAAACCAGCTGTTGATGCAGATGCACAATAATTAATTGTCCAAACTCACAAAATGCACTAATTTGTTCGTGGACACCTGCGATTTTACGGATTCACTAGAATTTGGTAAAGTTTAAAGAAGTTTAACCACCACAATCACAAGAAGATTTCCCAACGTACAGAAGCGTGGTATTTGATGGTTGCATATGGTCGGCAGCAGTACTCAAACAATTAATTGGTTCCTTATAAACTTTTATTATTAAATTATTTTGTACAACTTTTGATTGTGCTACACGAATTAATAACACTGATTTGATCAGATCGCCATTTAACAAAATTGAAGTTAAATGTAATGGTGGTCTGATACGATCACACAACCCGACACATATGGACTATTTGTAATCCGAACAACAAGGTTGAATTTTTACAGTTTGCATTCAAATCTATTAACCAGTTAGAAATTTCCCGAGTCTCCTTATTGAATTTAGAATCCGGTCTTCCTTGTAGAAAACCAGTCTCAAATTTATTCTCCGACAAAAAAGCAGTCGGAACTTAATTGTGAATGTTCGAAACATTACAACTACCTCAGTTTTCCGAGTGAGGGACTGTAAAGTTGGTTTTGGAACACCACAATACATCAAACTGTTGACCAATTGACGCATTCTTTCGAAAGGGCTATTTAAGCTACAGTCCGTAGCAATAATTGAGTAGACCTTCGGTTGTTGTTAGAGTTTAGCCACTCTAACTTGACAGGGTGTGGCCAATGTTCTGCGCAGTAGATGTGGGGAGAACGATTAACACCCAATTCCACAAAAAAACAGCAACATGGACCCGACCGGACCAGTTTTCGTTTTTCCACATTAGCCACACCCTGTCAAGTTAGAGTAGCTAAACTCCACTTGGCTCCAATTTGACAGCAATCACCTGTTAGCCGGCCCGACCAGTCCAGCCTTGTACATAATTTAATTAATAAGACAATCTAGCGCTGTATTGTTTACTGAAACCGCTGAAAGACCATATTAATCACCAGAGAGCATACATCAATTTATTATTTTGTAATTATAATAAGAGATTGAAACGAAAACTATCCTCTGAGCAGCAATCTGGAGAGGACCTCTCCAGTTTGTTTAGCCATGATGTTAATAGGCTAGCTCTTGATTTGTGGGAAGCCTGAGCCTTGGTTCTGAAAAAACGGCAGTTTGGGGGAAACTGCAAAAAAACGCAAATAGTAATCAAGTGCTTTAAAGTTTAAATGATAAAAGAATTTGAGAGATGCTATCACAATTCCAATTTTTGCAATGTATATTGACGTGATATGGGCCCAGCGAGAAATTCTGCAAAACGGAATTACTTTTAAAAATTATTCTTTCATCCGGGCCACCAATCTCGCCCCCAGCTGCTCAGCCAAAAATTTTATCGTCCGCGGCTTTATCGGCACGACCTTCTAAATATTTATTTTTTAAACCAAATTTAATTTCTAAAAAGAAATAAACACTAACTATAATATCCAATTAACTTTATTTATAAAAAAAACAATCTCTTTAATACTCAAAATCGCAAAAATAGCAAAACCGCAACCACCTCACTCGGTGGGTTGCGCGCGAACTCCTTCCTCCTTCCGGCCCCCTGCCGGTTTCGCCGAGACCCCTAGTGGCCGCGCGAAACATTCAAAAATTTAAAATTTCATGATACAAAAATCCAATACAATCTCCATAATTAAATTTTCTGCTTCTTCATTCAAAAAAAAATACGACATCTAAATCCTTCCTAGCTTTTTGAAAAATCCATATAGGATTATGAAAAAAGGTACACGACGTCGTATCTTTCGAATGAAGAACCAACTTGCAAATCTTACAAAATTAAATTAAAAATTTAAAAAAATATTTCAAATAGGTTAATCATATTTACAGCACCTAATTACAAGTTGAACGCCATCATGTAAATCATCAATTAAATCTTAATCATACTGGACCAATTCTTCTTAATTTTCCGATAACTCTTCTTTAAAATTTTTCCAAATTCAACTCTTCAATTTTATCCATAATTCCGTAAAACCTTTCATTTTTCTGGATTTTCCATCTTCATTCAGTGGCTCCCAACAACTTTCAATCTCCTTCGCATTTCTACAACTTCGTTTGTCATTCAATCTTCCAATTGACCATTATTCAATTAAATTCTTCACTACTACTTTTATTATTTTCAAATTACAATTTTTATATCACCATAACCATTCCATTACATCGCTACATTTTTTAAGCGGTAGCCTTTCAAAACCTTTTTCTTAATATTTTATAATCATCCATAATAACTTCTCTCTTATACTCATTTTATAAATTTAAATTTCCAAATCTTCTCTAAATATTCAATCATTATTCATAACAAATTACTTTTCCTACTTAATCCATAACTTTAAACTTCAAATTTTGTAGTGAGCAATTCTTTTTAACAAAAATATCAATCTTCTTATCAAATTCTTTCTTACATTGTGTAATTGCTATTTCAATTTAATTGTCGTAAGGGTCCACTGTTTAACTTCGTTATTATACGAAAAAATTTTAATCTGTTTTAAATTATTTCGCACGTTTTTAATTTTCATCTTGCTTTTTCGGAAAAATTATCATTTATCACTTTTTATCAAATTTTTGAATTGTTAAATTTTATTTTATTTCAAACTTTTATCGCGAGTAGTTTTAATCTTTGTACGTTTTACTGTCCAGTTTTTTTTAAAATTTAATTGTTTGTTCACTTTGATAGTACCGCATTCATTTTAGTTTTATCACATTTACAAAATTGTCTTATAATCAAATTTACATTTTCAAATTTTAAATATTAAGGTTTTACCTCTTTTCGTTTCAATCTATTTCCATTTTCAACGCAGTTGTTCTCATAATTTTCCAATTCTCCCATCCTTCACCATTGGCTATTAGGGTTTGGTGACTTCATAGCTTTTTCGTCTCGCTCGTCGGAATGCCCACTTTAATAAGACGACTTCCAATGCTTGCACTACGACTTCTATCTTCTTCGTCCTTTTATCTTCAAAATTCTTCTCTTTTTCTATTTTCTTTATCTTGTTAACAACATGTTCTATTTTAATTTCAAATAACCATACCACTTTTAAGGACGGTATCTCGTTTACATCCTTCCAAATTGCTAACCGGGATATCTCTTCTTTACCGGACCTTCCTACCGATCTCTCATCCGTGCCATTACTTTTATTTTCTTTTGTTTTATACCGATCTTGATCTGATTTGGACCTCAGTTTTCTATTATTTTGAATTCTTCTCCATTTGATTTTTCTCATTTTCTTTCTGGAAAATACCAGGACTTTTTTAACTTTCTTCTTCATCTTCATTTGCTTCCAAAATTATTTCTTCCTTTAATTCTTTTAGCTCTTCTTCCTCATTTTCATTCGTTTCATAATTAGCAAAGCTTATTCTTTTGCTCAATTCTTCACAATTATTTACCCATTCTTTTTTTTCCTCGATCCTATTCTTTGCCGCCTCATTTTTATCATCTAACCTATTCTTTTCTGCCTCTTTTTTATCCTCTAATCTGTTCTTTCCCCTCTCTGTCCTGTCTTCAGCCATTTGATCTATCAGCTGTTGAAGCCTCCACTCCAATAGATCCAATTTATCCCAGCCTGTGGCCATGGTCAAACTTTTTATTATTCAAATCTCAGGGTTCAAAATCGGTTCCGTCATTGAGCATTTACAAACTTAAATTTTTCACAATTATCCAAACGATATGCTCACCAGATGCCCCACGTTACGGGTTACCAGATGACGTGATATGGGCCCACCGATAAATTCCAAAAAAAACGGAAACTTTCCAAAACAATACTTAACAATACGGGCCACCAATCTCGCCCCCAGCTGCTCAGCCAAAAATTTTATCGTCCGCGGCTTTATCGGCACGACCTTCTAAATATTTATTTTTTAAACCAAATTTAATTTCTAAAAAGAAATAAACACTAACTATAATATCCAATTAACTTTATTTATAAAAAAAACAATCTCTTTAATACTCAAAATCGCAAAAATAGCAAAACCGCAACCACCTCACTCGGTGGGTTGCGCGCGAACTCCTTCCTCCTTCCGGCCCCCTGCCGGTTTCGCCGAGACCCCTAGTGGCCGCGCGAAACATTCAAAAATTTAAAATTTCATGATACAAAAATCCAATACAATCTCCATAATTAAATTTTCTGCTTCTTCATTCAAAAAAAAAATACGACAATATATAAGAGACGGTCATTGCCTTGCAGCTAACGCAGCACCGAAGAGTAAAACTTTATTATGACTAGTCTCCGTGCTTCGGAAGGCACATTAAGCTGGTGGTCCCCTGGGTTAGTGAGTTGTTACCATTAACATAATAAACCAGGATACAGGCACATCTGAAGGCAAGTCTAGCAAGCTACCTGATGGATGTAAAATATTTATATGTTCAATCAACAGGTTGGCCATACGTCTATGGCCAAATTGTTAACTGCTGTTCTATCAGTTGGTGGAAGACCGAATGAAACTAAAGTTGGTCCACCCAAGGATAATATTTTATCTTCAATTGAAATTAAAGATATGTTCTAGATTTCATCTGTATAAACAACGTCAATGTGGTAAAAGTATGGAATCTTTGGAGATAAATTTTTCCCCAAATAGACTTTGTTACTAGGAGGATTTGTTATTAGCCCCCCCCCCCCCCCGAAATATTTTGATATCCTGAAAAAGAATATTATGGCACTACTAAATAAATAATGGGTAATTGGAAAAGGCACACTTTTATTAAATTGTATCATACAATAACAACAAATTATTTAAACTTTTAATAAACTATATCTCCTTATGTATTAGAATTAATCATGACAAACATTTAATTTTGGAATATTTATACCACTATTCTATTGTTAATATTAACTATAATAAATATTTTTGAACATTCATTGAACTACCACAATGGAGATATTAAATCGTAATATTTACACTTATACTGAATAGAAAGAAAAAATAGATTACATTTATAAAATTTTAATCGTTAAATTGCACGAATGTATCATTAATTTTTTTTCTGTCAAATAATTGATTTTTTTATTCATTTATTTCGTAAAAATTAAATTAAAATGTTAATTGAACCTTAGCTATATTTTGAAAACAAATTTAATTTTTAAAATTTTGAAAATACTTATCGATTCAATTTTTTACAGTGTATTCGAGGAATAATCGATCAATTTATATAAAATGAATGAAAATATTTATTAAATAATGAAATCTAAATCAGTGCTTCCCAAATTTGTTTTGCCGCCGAACCCTTATATTATGATCTATCCTTATTATATACCTTTACTTGATAATATACAGTATAATCCGCTTGTAATGGACTTGATGAGACAAAAAATTAGCCCACTGTAAGTGTGGGTTTATTTAAACACATTGATAACACAGTAGTTCATTATAGGTGAATTACACCGTATAAAACGAAAATATTTCCAAGTGAAATAAATTTGGAGATCAAATTCTTAATATTACGTTATTAAAAAATACATTGGCTCACGGAACCTTTAGGTTCCATGCAACACACTTTTGGAAACCATTGATCTAGATAACAAAATAGTATCTTATTTACTTTCCTTCTTCCTTTTTAATTGTCGAAGCCAGCAAACATGCCAGTATTATTCCAAGTATCTGAAACAAAACATAGGGTTGCTATCTCTAAAGGATTTTGAAATATATTTCGTGTAAAACTGACCTGTATAAAAGCAATTCCAATTCCAACTCCAATCAAAACCACCGATTGGTCTTCGATCTTAGTCTTAAGTTTATTGAGACATCCCATTTCGTAGAAGTTAGCACCACAACCTCCAGTTGGAACAGAGTTGTTATTGTTTGTCATCTTGCAGCAGCTGTTTGGAACCGCCACTTGAACAGTATTCCAATCCGTTGGTCCATCAGTTCCGCAACATTTTAACTAAAATATTATTAAATCATTGAAATTAGTCACCATATATTTTAACAAGTGGGCAACCTTAGATTGTAAAATCTCCCATGCTTCTTTATCTTCCTTGTCAGTGTTGTAATTCTTCATCGATGATTTTAAACTGTCAACTAAAGCTTGGTCAAAATCGCCTTTGTAAACTGCTGCTGCTATTCCAACTGCTAATTCTATTATGAAGATGATCAGCAAGCATACTGCAAACTAAATCATACAAACTGTAAAATTTGCAAGACTCTTCCGATTTGATAAAATTAATTTTTATTGAGATGGGATATCTTCCAAAAAGAATTGATTTTTGAGTTTGGATTTGATGACCTCTTCGCATAAATATTAAATTGTTAATTTTTTACCTTGATGTGTTAATCAATAATGTATAACATATAATCTAATTTTCAAAAGTGGTATATGCATGCATTAAAATATACACAACAGATAGAAGCATAATATTTTGGAGACACGCAATATAATAAACATAAATGCCCTCGCAAGGCTTCGAGTGATTTATAAATAAATTCAAGAGGACATTAAAACTTTCCAAAACATCTTGTAGAAAATGATTGTTTTAATAGTTATTTGATAATGTTAGTGAAGTGCGGTAATTCACACATCATTAACAAATGAGTCAGACTACAGTTCCCGTAGTTATGACTATTACTAACGTTAGAAATATAAATATTGTTTGATAGAATACTAGAGCAATGACGATTTGGCAATTTTCTAACAACATATTATAATAAGAAATATTCTAATAAAAGGTAAAACAAAAGACAACAAAGCAAATCACGGCAATTATTACATAAATATTTATGATGTTTACTTGTTTATAATTTGGGTTTGTATCAAAAAATGTCAATATTGAAACTGTCGTGACCGAAATATATGTCAAATCATTGTATGTAATTGATAACAGCAAACATAAAGCCTGACCATTGGCTAAAAACATCAACAGCCTATAAAAATCAATGATTACATACAACAAATTAACGTAATTGATTATGTACTTACTTAGATATTATAAATAGCTTTAGGGAATTTTATATAGATACACATAAAATATACGTACATATGATATCGTTTTAATATTTTATGTTATCCAGGTCGGTACCTAATAGGCAAAACATAGATAAGTCGTTTCCGGGGTTTCATAAAACTTTTAGTTAACCTTTAATTAGTGACGTGAATCTTTCCTACATGCATTTCAAATGGGAACTTTGCCTCGGAGGCGCCCACGTCACTAATTAAAGGTTAAGCGTTAAATGCAACTAAAATAGAAATCATCCGTTAGTGTTGATCAGTGCAAGTTTTTCGAAATCGGCTATAAGAGCAACAAAATCACAGATAGAGGCGAGCACCATGAAAAATTTATGAATTATGCTTGTCAATTATTTTGACACAATTTTGAATATAATATAATTTTTTTTATTTTCATTTATTTCAAACGATATTATCTTTATTTTGCATCGATCGATCGTCACGCTAGTGGCAAACTTATCTTCGAGTTGTATCGGTTGTATCGACCTGATTTTAATATACTGTGGTGGTATTTTGACCATTAGAGGGTATAAGCAAGCAAATAAAGGGAGTGTTTCGATTTTATTTAATTTTAATTCAATAACCAGTTAATTTGACTGATAAAATAGACTTTTGCATCAAATTAATAACAAACCACCGCATGTAACAATTTAAACATAAAACCATACAAATTTGAAATGATTTATGTAATACAAATATTTTGCAACACCCTGTGAATGTTATTAAACTTTTAAAGTGACGACAGTTTCTTGTAAAATAAAAATTTAGTGAACAAACAATTATAAACACCATGTTACCTATCAATAAGTGCGACATTAGTAAATAGAAATATCGAACCCCACCTATAAAAATCCAATTTCGAAAACTGGGAGAGGGACAGAAAGGCCAGCAAGCCGGAATGAAGCCAGTTCCCCGGTGAAACTCAAAGAGGGAACACGCGAGTTCCTAAGTGATCTCCAAGCGGAGAGGAGTTCTTTCGTGATCCTGAAAGAAGGAAGAACTCGCGAGACTTCTTGTTGATCTAAAGATCAGGGAAGTGCAATTTTGTGAATTCACTAAAAAGGTGAATAATTAGCGGAAATCGAATCTTCGCGTAATTGCTAATTACGATTTATAAAAAGTGTGCGATTGTGTATTTCTGACGAATTAAGTTGTTGGAGAATTGACTGGTTTTTGGAATATTGGCTGCTGCGTGGAACGTTTGGTGGATTGGGATAGATTGGAACAGCTGGTGACTGCTGACGGGAGTTTGGCCACATGGATCCGGCAACGCACTAACATCAGTAAAAGTTTACCATTTATAAGTGAGTTTGTTAATGAAAATTGTATTTACTGTTTTTATAAAATTACACCCATTACATGAATGGACAGATTTACACGTACAGTGTTAAAATTTAAAACGTTAAATGTTACGTGCATGTCTGAGCCATTACATCCAAATACTTGTGGTTTGAGACAAATTTATTGTCCTTATAAAAATTTGATGCAAATTGTTTATAAAAATTTTACGTTCAATTAATAAATTATGCTTGTTGCGAATTTACACCCTTTTTATTTCGTTTATCGAACTCATCGACTCTGAGCAAGAGAAAAACCCATCTTCGGCGAAAAACTAGTTTTGAGGGCCTTAGTTATAGTTCGTTTGACGAGAAGATCATAACAATACTTTTTTTTGTTCCTAGTTAGTTACTGAATTAAGCTAAATATTCAAATTTTGGAGGTAATGTTGCAGATACAATGCAAAGTTTACTCTCTCTTCTTTTTTATCTTTTTGTATATTTTCGTTATGGGAAAGGAAGAGAAATGAATCTTTTACTTCTAAATGAGCACTGTTCATACCACCATCACTTGAATCTCTCTTATTCTTCTCTAATCTGTAACATTTTAATGCCTATTAGTTTAGATATCCAACGTAATTTCTGGAGTGGACGTTTTTTCCTCCACGGGGGGCATATCAACAGAACAGCTTGGAGAAGCTTGAGGCCACTGCTTCCGCCGTATGATTCAATGATACAACAACAATGTTCTTCCCTCATATAAAAGCTTGGTTTGCTTTATTTAAGAATTTGCTGGAGAGGTTTAAACAACTCTGGATATCTCCATTGTCGATTTTCGAAATTAGATTCTTTCGATTTCCAGCGTCGATTTAATCGTAAATGTGGCTAGAACTCGACGTTCCATTCCATCTCAGTGGAAAACGAAGACGTGGAAACGACAAAACAACCATCAATTTTTCAGAGGCTTTACTATATTCGACATTTTATTTCATCGAGGCCAATGGAACGTAACCTTTTGCAGGTAATTTACTTATTTTGTACCTTTTTAGCTTTATGTTGGACTTAATTTAGGACGATTGATTTGGAGACTAGTGTCCAGTTACATTTTGATTTACTTCGTCTGAGAGATAATGTAAAACGAACCGATGTACCGCTTGAGTGACAGCGGGATAGAAACCCTAGCTACTCTGTCCTCCTATACATTTGTGGACCATCAAGGTAGTTTGTGCTACAGATAGGAATCTACTTTATAGTTGATGCATTTTGTTTGATTTAGCAATAATATCATAAATGGTGTCATTATCATCGATTATATCTAATAAGAGTTGAAACTGAGTCACAGATTCCATGAGTTGAATATGTTGCCCAGTTTCGTGAGTGATATTGTCACAACAAAAAATTTTAAAGAATATAAATAATTTAAAAATTATGAATCACACAAGTAGAGTTTTCATACAAGTTAATTTATTGTGATGATAAAAACGAATCAGAGATTCGGGATAAAAATATTTTTGTCAAAAAGGTATGCAAGCGAACACTTAAAACTGTAAAAATTGATCTTATTTACATCCAGAGCCAGTTTGTTACTTTTACCCAATACACAAATACAAATGTTTTGATTCTAAAGGTGATTTGTGCGATTGCTTTGTTTGTTTTTTGATCAACCTGCAAAGAAGAATAATTTAATGCAAAATTAAAATTTACCGCCAAAACTGTTACCTCCTATTTTTGTGTCTTTTTGAAAATCCTAGGGAATTTTCGAATTTTGGATGATAAGAGGTTAAAAGGGCCGTTGCGAGACGCCGATTTTACTTGGCGAAATTTATGTTTATTTTCTGGAACAAAGTTTCGGTCCAGCAAACCTTTTCGAGCGATTAAATAGTGCATTTTCTAAGTCGCGACAACCGAATTTATTTTCTAAGGTAGGATTTTCTTGTTTATTTTTCGAGGCGACACCATCGATTCACGTGTGTAGATATCACAAAAAATTGTGTTTATTTGATGAGAATTGTAGTAATTGAGTATCGAATCTCATTTATATTGGTGAATACAACCCTAAAATAGTGGAAATTGTCGTAAACGAGAAACACAAATAAGTTGAGGTTATGTACCAAAGAGCCGGCTGTTAATCCAGGATGTTTGATTGCACTAATTCACACAGGCAGCACTAAATTTGTTCGTGAACAACTGCGATTCCACGGATTCACTTTGATTTGGTAAAAGATTTAAAAAGAAGACTAAAATAGAATAACCACAAAGGCACCAACTTTGTATGAGAGCGTGTTTTTTGATAGTTTCATATGGTCAGCTACCCGAATAAACTACTGGAGACGTGCCTAAAAACGCAGCGATTCTCAAACAAAGTACTGGTTCGTTAAAAACTTTCATTATTAAATTATTTGTACAAATTTTGAATTTTGCCATACATATCATTAATTTGATCAGATTACCATTTAGCAGAATTAAGGTTAAATGTAGTGGAGGTCTGATCCGATTACACAAACTGACACATACGGCTAAAGGACTATTTTTGGTCTAAGTAACAAGATTAAATTTTTACATTTTTGCATTCAGAATTATTAAACAGTATTGAATCGCCCAAGTCTCTATAATTGAATTTACAACCTAGCCTTCCCTGAGAATAAGTAGTCTCAAATTTGATTTGCTGACAAGAAGCGGCCGGAACATAATTGTGAATATTCGAAACATTACAACTACCTCAGTTTTTCGAGTGAGGGACTGTAAAGTTGGTTTTAAATCACCACATTATAGTATTAAGTTATATGTGAAGAGAATTAGAACGGAAACTAGTTTTAAAAAATATTAAAAAAAACTTGAGTGAACTTGTGAATGAACACGGCTCGTAAAATCTTAGGGGCCCGAGGCAATGTAAAGTATAACATTCTTAAACAAGGGTAAAAAGCGCATGTGCAAGCCGGAAATGGACAACTCGGCACTAGATGATTCGCAACCGGAAGGCTCTGCAACAGGAATCCGCTGGTCGAGCTTAGGTTAGTGTTAGGAAACGATTTTTTTTAAATGAGGGGAGCGTTAAAAGAAAGATCTGTCGGTGCCGAATCGGGCGGAACCAAGTGGTGCAGTGTCGAGTAGGCCGGTGCCGCGTTGTTGTGTACTCTTCCTTGTGGTGGGGGGTATTCCATACCCCCAGACCTCCCGGTTTCACGCCCATTTCAGGGGAATAAAATTGTTTTGGTTTAACAATGTTTTAATTGATTTTCTATTAAACAAATTCATTTATTTGAACAGGGCCGGGTGTAGTGCAAATTAAACCGCTTGCCACGGATACGTTTAATTTAAATATTTATTTATACAATTAAATATTTTGTTAAACTAAAATAAATTTATTCCCCTGAAATGGACGTGAAACCGGGGGTCCCCCCAGCACAAGGAAGTAACGATATAACTTTTTAAAATTGAAAATGAAGCAAATTTAATTCTTGAGAAACCATATTTTGCTTATTACGGCTGGGAGGGGGTATTCTATAGCAGGGGTGTCAAACTGGCGACCCGCCACGTATATTATTGCGGCCCGAATGAACTTCTGTAATCATTTTTATATAATAAAAATGTATTGTAATGATAAAAATGAATAGGAGTTCAGGATGATTATTTTGTTAAAAGAGTATGTAAGCAAATGCCAGAAAGCTGTAAAAAATTGATTTTGTTTATATCCAAAGCCACATTTGTACTGTTAACATACTCCACAGGTGCAATATCTTGATTTCTAAAGTGATTTATGCGCAATTTTGCGGAATTTTGGAATTAATTTGATGATGATAGGTTACGAACAATAAATTTTGCTTTTGTCGATGGATACGGTCCAATAAGCCACTGGTGAAAATTTATGTCGTCAATTTTATCGACGAATTTTCGAGTTTAACTTTTCTGTGGCAAAGTTTAGGGTCCAGGTAACATTTCGAGCGATTAAACAGTGCAATTTGATTTGGAACAATCAAATTTAATTTCCAAGATGAGCAGATTTTATTAAATTATTGGAAGTGACGTCATCGTCGCAGGTGTGAAAATTTACACAAAATTTGCTTTCAATTGATGAATATCATAGTCATCAACTTTTGAATGTCATTTGTATTGGTTAATATGAGCATAAGCAGCGCCAGCGTTTGTAACCGGAAATATTGAAAATTATCAAAAACATGACCTACAAAAGTTTGGAGGTTAAATACTTTTTAAAACAGCTGTTGACCGATTGCACAGGCACAAATGCACAAAAACACATCCGTGGATAATTGAATTACCACGAATTCACTAAATTGGGTCAAATTAAACAAGATCAACCACCACAAATTGCGAGTCCAGTTCAACAGCGAAGGGAGGCGTTCTACATATGGGCTGCATTCACCGCTACTGTTTAATTGCTGCTTGAGGGCGTGTCCAACACACCAGTAGTATTCAACATGTTTGGTTCGTTTATAAAAACTTCTATTTATAAATTATTTGTATAAATTTTGATTTGTTGCACATTACATACTTTCTGCTGTCGACTACAAGTTACTGCAGGTGTGTCTTGAGACACAGTGGTCCCAAAACAACATTTACTGGATTGTTAAAAACTTGATTATTGTATTATTTGTACAACTTTTGAATTTTGCCACACATTACATTAATTCAATCAGACTGTCATTCAGTAGAATTGATATTAAATATAGTGGACGTCTGAATTGAATACACAATTTTACACTTACGGCAATTGGGACCGATTGTGGTCAAAATTTCGAGATCAAATTTTGCAGTTTTGCTTTGGATCATTAAATTATTATATAAAAATCGTTTAAGCCTTCTATTATTGAGTAATGCTTGACGGCGGTTTCCTTGCGTCTAAGGGTGGCTGCGGGGGGAGGTTTTAGTCAGTGAAGTCTGACACTACCTCTCTCAGAGGAGATTTCCTTCCCGTTGCAGAATGCACAACATCTTGCAATGCAGCAAAAAAAAATTATCAAAGAAAGGAGTTCAGGTTTGAGTTTTTGTTTGAGCAAAACGAGCAAAAGTTTGAGCTTCACGCATGCAGTGAAGCCAAGATAGTCATGAAGACTTCAAGAGCTACTTGGATAATGTTTTAATTATAATATGTTAATTTTAACAAAAATATTTAAATTATTTCAACACAAAGGATAAATAATAATTTTACTGTTTTATCTACAATTTGCATCCCAGCAATAGTGGTGGGAGTTATTATTAATTTTGAAGATAAGTTTGAATGGAAATAGTCAGATATTTTCAATTTTGTTTGTTGAAAAAAGAATTATTTGATTAAAATGTACTTAAGACATATAAATTTCTGGAAAAGTCAGCAGTGGAGCTATTCAAGCTAGTCTATTCACAAAAGGATCATTTAATATAAATTATTCTCGATAACATTATTGGACAAAACCAAACACGTGGTAATGAAAAGTAGTAATGTCATTAGTTATTCTAATCGTCAAACAAAAAATTTTTTTATTCAAATCTGACTATTAATTTCTAGATAATGATCCAATAATTGAGCTTTCATTTGCATGCTCTATTATAAGTGCATAAGTAAGTCCATAAGTTTCGAGAAAAGCGATTTATGGACAGCGAAAGTGACATGAACGAATGGATTAAGGTAATTCCTAGTGATTTACTAATACACTGAAAATCTTGTTAATCTTAATTCAGTGGATTAGAATACTACTGCGAATCTACTTAATCAATAATCCATTCATGCGCATCATTTCAACTGTCGATAAAGTGGAGATATTCAAACTAATTATTATTTTTGCTGAAAATGTAAAGAATGAAAACTTCATACAATAATAATTTTATCTTAAGATACAATCTCAAGATAATACTTGACGTAAATAAACTTCTTTTCATTTTTCTCATTACACATTAAAATTGGTTCGTGTTTATATAATAAAGAATAGAACAAAGTATACCTTATACATTATAGCAAAGAAAATTCTCTCATTTAGCTAACATTTTTAAGTCCTTGATTTGATATAGGAGGGTGCGTTCCACTTAAAGCCCATGTTGTTTGATTGGACTGAAGTACGACCGTTGTCGTCGTGGGCGTTAAGTGAAACGCAAAACAGCTTATATTATAATTATTTTTCGTTCGGCTACTGCTCGGAGAGAATGTTTACTAATAACAAAAGATAATCAAAGAAGTAAATTTATTATAAAATTCAATAAAGTAAATTTTGCTCTGCTAAAACAAAACCAACCAATGCAATTTTATGTTTTTAATATTTCTAACACCCTGTATTAATATATTATTATTCACATACTTCACTAAATTCCTTATAATAATATTAAAAATGTCCGAGTTAATGGAATGCAATAAAAGCTAAATACAAGTTTATGAGCTTTCGGGTAGGTAATGTTTTTGTACCCTTTTATTGTAATTAATTAACTGGAAAATAAAAATAACTTGATAATTTATTGATCTTACAAACCATTCAATTTTTAAGTGTTACTTAACAATTCATAACTTCCTGCTTTTTAAATAAATTTTCAATACAATTTGGTAGCATCGAAAAACGAATTATCTTTTTATGTTATTAATTAATATTTTTTTAATGAATTCGTTTATATTATTATTATAAATTACAATTAGTGGAACTTCATTGCAAAAAAAAAAAAAACATTTGCATGCAAAAACATCACGATATCATAGTTGGCGTGTTCGTCACATTAATTAATTACATTAATTATTTATAATATAACTACATTTTAGTAAAACAAATTGGTGACATAATAATTTATTGTAAGTTTTATTATAGAAGCATACATCATTTTCGCACACTTCAGACGTCATTCTAGTGAATCTTCGTGGCTATGAGGCCACATAAGATTTTACCTTTTGGAATTTGAACCAAAACAATCAACCATTCATAATGAAAAGCTGCAAACTTTCATCAACAAACAAACATTAATACAATGTCCTCTACAAAATTCCCCCACCTTAATTTAATAAATCTTATAAAAATATCGGGATGTTGGTGAGTGTAGAGGTTCTTCCTTCTTATCTTCTTTTTAATGAAATTTTAAACTTTGCTCGGTTAGTATGCTTGAGGTTTTCTTATCATTGTGTATGAAAAATTTCTGTTCGTTTTTTTTGACGCCTTCAAGTTCATAAGATTGAAAATTTATGATACATAGATCTTATCAAATGCTACTGGACAATTTCACAAGGTACATTTACCGCTCTTATAATTCAAGCCCTAACCTTGTGGAGTCGTACAGTCAAAAATATTGTTATACAAAAATTATCATAAAGAACGATCATGATTATTTTCAACTTAGCCTGGGTCGTGATAACCATATCAAATATCCCCATCAAATTTTTATGGTTCGTAAGTTTTGTAGGAATTTACTTATTACATTTTTTGCACAGCTTGATCACTGGAAGAACTAATGAATTAAATGAAGAAGAACTGGACGTAAATCAACGTTATTAATTTCATCAATTTAGTTGGTAACTAAATGAACTTTGAACTTGGTTCAGCAAACATTTAATTTTCAACCTTTTATCTACACAGATCGCCTCTATTTTGATTTGAAAGTATCAATTTTCCTCTTAAGGAACTATTCAAACTTTGGAAACAAACGTTCAAATTCAAAATGTTATTAACATCTTGTTTACCTTCCTTGATGATTTCCTACACACCTTTTTTGGGAAGATGTATTATCTCCATTTTCCAACATCGAAGGATTCGTCTTTCACAGCGGTAGCTTGAGCCTACACCACTATTTCATCTCTAGTGGTTAGGAGAGCACCAACGGCCGGCGTGGGATGGCCGGAAATATGTATTTTGTAGTTAATCTTCCCCAAAGTTTTATGTCAGCGCTGGGCAGTCTCCTGGATGCGCGAATTAGTTTTTTGCGAGTTGTCTTCAAATGACAACTCATCTGTATATTTTTATTTTATTTTTATTTTATTGTCCCAGAGCATCCCTTCAGGGTATCCTGGATTTTACTTGATTTGTTGTGTGTCTCATATACTGCAGTTTTGGAAGCAAACATTGTCAACCCAACTTTGATCTCAACTTTGTTTTCGAAATAAAACCAAGTCTTCTATTACTTCTGCGTTTTATTTAAAAGACTGTCGCCCGAATTATTTTTTTTCTTAGTTAGTTGCCGAACGATAGCCAGAGTCATAACGTAAAGAACCCATGAACCGCGTACGCTCGACCTAAGCTTTAGTACTGGACGGGAGTGTAATTCCTTAGATCGCCTATCCACCATTACATCGTAGATCAGCGGAGCAAGTCCTCCAAATTAGAGTAATTTATGTTACAACTTCATTTACAGTTCAAAATTGGTTATAGATGCTGCGATAATTTTTTTTTAATAAAAAGAGGAGAATTTTTCGAAGGTTCGATAACGGATTAACATTTTGATTGTGTTAATTAACGATTTTATATCACAAATAAATCAATTAAATTGCAAGTATTATAAGTGCTGTAAATAAAGTTTCGTTTCAACCATAATTTGATTGATTTCAAAAGGCAAGACTATCAATGGAATTTTTCTTTCGTTCTTTCCAACCAATGAAAGACGACGATTATAATTAAATTTGGTTACATTGGCGGTTTGTGGTTGATATTATGTCACTTTTATAGAGACCATCTTCATGAGAATTTGAATTTATTGTACTAATCAAGGTAATTAATCTACCTTGGTTATTAAAAGTTTTCTTGTATAATATTGTGGTGTTTCAAACGAGTTAAGGACTCGGGGGTACATGTTATATTCAAGAGGGGTGTAAAAAGGATGCCCTGATGTGTTGAGAATAACTCCTGTTCAATACAAAGCCAAATTTGTTACCTATGACACAACACACCAACTATTTTGATTATTTTGCATCTTGTGTGATTTGTGCGCGTGCGCTGACGGATTTTAGTGAGCCTGCAAGAGAGGGACGATTGCTGATAAATTTGAAATTGGCGCCAAAATGTTTACCTACCAAATAATTTTTTTTGATGAAATACTGGAAATTTTTAATTTTTGATTTCTCCGAAGAAGAAAAAAGATTCTCGAAGCGTCCTTTCTGCGAGAACGGACGTGATTTACGTTTGTCGAGAGGAGTGGATATTTACACCACAGATAAATTAATCTTACAATTTGTTGTTAAAATTTGGGTACAAATTTTGGTTCCAGGCGTCTTATAAGTGATTGTTCTACGATATTCCTGTTACAGGAACAAGTAGATCTTTGATTTGAAGATTTAAATTGCGAAGATTGGGAGAAGCTGCCCTATTTATAGAAGCGTGGGCCGGTTACAAAAATTTATAATTTTTTGACAAATTATCGATCATCCGATTGCTAATTTAGCGATGCTTGTTAATCCAACGACCACAGTGTTGGATGAACCTAAAATTTGAAGATTTGGAAAGATTTTAGGACAATTTTGAGGTTAAGTGAAAACTTACGTGTGGAGCATACGAAATTGGTATTATTTGCGTTTAAATTCGTATGAAATACACAGCTAATAATCCGTTGACGATTACAAAAACACAAACAAGAAGAATTTGATAAACTTTGGTAGGATTCGACTTATTAGATTAGCGGGAGGAAAACACACATCTGTTGACACCTGCGGTCCATATATTGTATGACGTTACTTTTCATCGGCGAATGCAGAGCGACAGTTCCAATGGTTTCGAAACGGTTATCACCACAGGGTTAGTATTAATTTGCATTTTGAACATTTTTATTGTAAAATTTGAATTTTGTTAATACATTTTATAACATTCCGAAGGTTTCAAACAACAATTTAGAAATCAAATCGATAGTAAATGTAATTGTGGTTCGAAACGGTCTTACACATTTACACGAACGGCCTATGGACAAAATTATTGTCAGAGAAGCAGGATTAAATACTCAACGTATTTGCGAAATTACATTAAATCAGCTTTATTTACCCGAGTTTTAAATTCGAGTTTGAACCTAGTCTTTCCCGAGGGAGTATTTGTGCTCTCCACCATTCAGCGATTCAGCCTTTAGTTGTTTTGCAGAAAAGACCATTATAACTTATTTGGCTTCCTTAACTTGGGGGTTTTGTAACTTATTTTGCAACATTACAATATTGTAATGTAACAAAGTTCCACGGCAGCTATTTTATCGGTGAGCAATAATCAAGACTATCTCAGGTTTGGGTCCAACTCACAATAAAAGACTCTGTTGTGGTTCAAAATTAATTTTTATGAATAAAATTGGCGTTGAAAACAATTCAGTTTGGGACAACAAAATTTTGTCCTGAGCTGCGAATCCCAATTTCATTTACTACCAAATTTACACTTGAATTGCGCTTCGCAGTTTTCATAAGTGTTACAAAATGTGTGGGATAAAATCAAATTTTATACAATTAAATAATGCTTGAGTAGAAAATTGCAACTAATCGTATTGGGTTCACTGGAGTTGTCGATGTACCTGCTGCATGCATATGTCCTTGCGTCGCGCAATCTGGTACACAGCTGCGATCAAGATGTGATGTTTGTTCGTGCCTAACGTCGAATCTCACCATCAAATTTTACCAAATTCCCCTCATTGTGCTGTAGTGCATTCGGCCGAATCTTATAAAACGCCCAACTTTCTCAAAATTATAATTTCGTTCTTAAAATAAATTTTAATTTCTCCTCGTCACGGGAGGCATATAAATATTCCTTACCCTCCTCGACACCAGGGTCTCTGCGCAGGCGCCAAAAAACATGTTTCGATTGGCTGAAAATTGCGCCGGCGCTGTTGGTACTTGTCAGAACTTGGCATTTTTATTAGGACCAAAAATACTAGGAAAGGGTTTTTAATTAATTTAACGACGTTGAATCCGAGTGGAGGATGGTTAGAAAAAACCAAATTTCCAAATTCGTAGGCGGAACCTTGCGCGGCAAATTCAAATTCACAGCACTTATCTCTCCTTTTTGTAGGCTCACTAAATTTACGGTACTGCACTCGTACACAAATCGGGATGAACAACAATCAAATGGTGTTAAAATGGGTGTCAATGGTAACAATTTTGGCTCTCCTTTTACAGAATTTAGTTTCAACGCAGACGCTTTATCATTTCGTACCCTTACTTGATTTTTACGCTTACAACCCGAGTCTTTTACCCGTTTGAAACACCACAATATATTATATTAAAAAAAAATGTTAAACTACTAGTAATCCTTTTTTTTTCGATCCTAATAATGGAAAATCACTTAATAATTATTGACAGTTATGCCTAAATTATAACAAGAAAATCTTTTCAACTTTTCACCGCTTGATTCAAAAAATATTTTAATTTAAACAGTCATGATTTCTTTGGTTTACTCAATTTGTTTGTATTAATGCAAATTACTTAAACTGAGGTAATTCAATGATTACTGTATATGAAAATTCTGAACGCGTCGCAATCTTCGACTTTTGAAATGTTATTTTAGGATTTTCATTGCCACTCACTTATTAATTTTCTCGCTTTATAAGGAAACACGGGAATTTAGTTTTATTGGGTTTATATCTTCAGGATGTAGTAATTGTTTACTTTTTTATTGTTTATTTTATGTTGAAGCGTTTAAGATCTTTAGTAATCTACTTTAAATTTTTACTTCTTACAATTCATTATAACAAAAGCAGAAAAAGCCAGGACCGTAATTAGGATTCGACGTTTATTGAAAAAATTATCAAAAAAATTATAAAATCAAAGAATACCTAACCGGATTACATGTTTCAATCTTATTCACGATTTCATTCGTAAAACTGATATCATCAGACCAGTTCGGCCATCACGCCTTTTTGGCCTTGATTATACAACTACCTCTGTGATAATAAAATGTATGAAGTTTGAAAGAGCCCTTTTTTAGTTTAGAGCATGGACTTGCAGTTTTTCCAACCTCATGGAAATTGATAAAGTTAATGTTTCAAAATTTGAATTTAAAAATTCAACATTTTTAACAGAAGGTCAACTGAAAACGTTTTTAAATATTTTGAATTTTTTAAACTCTTTGTAACATTAACTTTATCAATTTTTGATTTTATTTGTTACTTATTTCGTCTTCGTCCGAGAGCGTGACGGGGTTGTTAATAAACCCACATTTCTACATTCTCAATTAAATTTAGTGATAGTCCAATAATATTTTCTCGGAAATTATTTTTGGAATTTCATAACTTTGGAAGATATTACGTAAGGATATTAGATAAAAAAATTTGTTTTCTTACCGAAAAAAAATAAAATTATGTTGTGATTTAGATGGATAAGACTATAAAAATATTTGAAATATTACGAAATTATAAAAATGTAAATAAAATTCGACAAAAAAGTTTATCTAAATGAGAAAATTTTGAGATATTAAAATATTTTGTGTCATAATATAACTTATCTTGAGAAAGGAATTCGGGAAAATATTGACAAAAGAGTACTTACCGCAATCAACAAAGAATAAGATTCTCG
Organism: Rhagonycha lutea; assembly: GCA_958510855.1. Lineage (NCBI taxonomy): Eukaryota > Metazoa > Arthropoda > Insecta > Coleoptera > Cantharidae > Rhagonycha > Rhagonycha lutea. Next base: position 23,515,843 of record OY294041.1, on the reverse strand, counting down.
TATTGCCCCGAAGCACCCCAAAAACGCAATAATAAAAATAATGGATCCAGCAACGATGAGAACAACTGGAGGCGCCAAAATTCTGTTTTCCAAAAAGTGACTATATTCGTCGACATCTCCTAACACTAACGCACCAGCAACAATAATTCCAATTCCAGATATCTACGCACAAAAAATTTAAAAAAAATTTTGGTGAAATTTTCAAAACACAATTAAACTTACGGCAAAAAGTAAATTAAAAACAAACAAAAGATATTTAATGCAACTCATTCCACATGACTCCATCGTAGCAAACGACGCGCTAAGCTTTTACTGCGTTCGCTCTTAAATTTCAGTGCACAATAACACACGCGGCTCGTAACCTCCCCTTCGTGTCGTCAAATTAAGTATTCCTTTTGGTTATTGGAAAATGCTTTTCTTCTGAAACGTTTTTAGTATGAAAACATTGTTGTTATAACGACCAATTTGTACACATAGCGAGGTGTTTGCACTTACAGAACTAAAGCAAACTCTAATTTGTTTTTTTATTTTATTGCATAATCGATAATAATTACTTATAGGAAATGGATTACAATATTTCAACAAAGGACACGTCAGAGTTGGATAAAGCCAGTGACAAAATTTGCAATTCATTGTGTTTAGATGAGATAAGTTTGGAAAATTTGAAAAATGCGGTGATTCTTCCTTAAACGCTTTGGTCACGACAGGTTTCGTCACAATTTGATTGGATATTGGAGAAAAGCAGTGGACTTGGAATCTCCTAATGGAATTGTTTGACCATGTTGACCGTTGAATTCCTGCAAAAGTTTATTCGATAAAGAAACTGGCACATTTTTTTAAATAGTAGTTCCAAATGGAAAATCGATAAGGGAAAGTTGAGTTTTAGTAACCTTCACTTTTCAAAGAAGTCCTTAAATAATATCAACTTGTAAAAATTAATAAAAAAGTTTATTTAGTATACGTACGTATAGAAACCAGGCATTCAAACCCAAAAACCTATTAATTTTGGAAATATGTACTATAAAATTTAATAATGTGGCTTAATAATCACATGCAGTATTTTATTCATGAGGCGTAATTAATAATGGAAATGACGGAAAATCAATTTATATTCTTTAGGTTTTATTAGAAGTAATTCATCTGGGAAGGTTAAAATCATTTTATTTCTTCTATTTCATTGTAACATATTTTTGATTTAATTAATTTTTGGAAAAATGATTTGGACTTCTAAAAATCAATTTATAATTCAATTTACAAGAAAATCAAAATTTAATTTAAAAAAAAAACGGTTGAGATTAAAAATGCATTGACCATTAAGTACTTCAAAAGCTTCCGTTTATCGTAATAACTTCTGAATTACTATCATTTTTTCATGAAAGTTACCAGTAAAATTAACTTCAAAAATAATAAATTCTATCGTGACACTTTCAAATTCAAACAAAGAACCAACCATGATTGGAAGGCTTCAGGTGGTTGTATTATAACCATTTTACTATGATACAATGATGTCCTTAAAATTATAGCCTAAACTTTATTAAAGGAAGTTTTAGTCAAGTAGCAAAATTTTTCGTGTAATGATTCTCTAACAAGCAGGGATTCCACATTCAAATCACCGATTTAATCCATTATCAGTATTTCTGTATAGATGATAATTAGAACTTAATCAAGTTCAAATTTTAAAACTCACTGTTCAACAAATTTAACACAGTAGAAATGTTACGCATAAATGGATTAACGAGATTCCATTGATTTACTATTATATTCCATTGGATTAACGAGATTCCCAATAGATTTATAAACCAGATTAATTATTACCTAGTGCAGTTAGATAAAACACACAAATTACAAAATAGCATCCCAACAAACAAGTAAAAAACGAATAAAACAAATCAGATCAACTGAACAAAATTAAACAGATTCTTGAAAGCATTAACGAACAAAGCCGCCACCACATCCTGTTGAAACCATTCCAGAAGTAAAACATTTGATCGGGCAGTCTTCCCTGGATTTGGGTTTTGAAAGTCTCACGAATCAACTTCGATGGTGCCCATACAGCCAATCGTTCATAATGAAGTTGAAGAGATATTATGCTATATTGAAAATATATGGCTAAGGTTTTTTTTTATGATTGCCCTGGGAGTGGGAAATCTTCAGAAATACACCAGATCTAGCTGATAGTGTGAAAGCTAGTCGAGACAAAGGGGGTGGGTTACTTCAATAACTCAAAGGAACGACGACGTTGAACTGCTCTGTATTGTGGTGTGCCAAAACCCAACTTCTCAGTCCCTCAATCGGAAAAGTGAGGTAGCTGTTATGTTCCGTTAAATCACCCCCAAGTTCCACGGAAACTATTTCAATCGGAGAGCAATTTAAGACCGCTTATACTCAGAGAAGGCCAGGTTCTAAATTCAATTAAAGGAGACTAGGGCGATTTTTATACGATTTAATGATTTAAAGGAAACTGTAAAAATTTGATCTTGTAATTCGGACTACAATTGGTCCTAATGGCCGCAGGTGTCAAATTGTGTATTCAGATCAGACCTCCATTACATTTAAAATCAATTCTACCAAATGGCCGTCTGATTGAATTAATGTAATGTGTGGCAAAATTCAAAAGTTGTACAAATAATACAATAATAAAGTTTTTAACGAACCAATAGATGTTGTTTTGGAACCACTGTGTCTCAAGACACACCCCCAGTAGCTTGTAGTCGGCAGTAGAAATGTATACAACCCACTTGTAGGATGCTTCCGTTCGTTGCAGAAATCCTCTCGCAATTTGTGGTAGTGAATCTTGTTGAAATTTCGCCAAACTTAGTGAATCCGTGGTGACGTAGCTGCCCACGAACAAATTAGTGCTTCTTTTCGTGTTTGTACTTTGTACATCTGGATCAACACCCGGTTTTTTAAGGTAACTTTTTGTGCACCACGTTTTTGATAATTTCCAATATTTTAGGGTATAAACGCTGCTTTTACTTGTACTGACTAATACAAACGAGATTCGAAACTCGATGACTATAATAATCATCAATTGAAAGCAAATTTTGTGTCATTTTCTTACACATGAAACGATGACGTCACTTTCAAAAAATTTTATAAAACCTGCTTACCTCGAAAATAAATTTGATTGTTCCAAATCAAAAATGCACTATTTAATCGCTCGAAAGGCTTTTCTGGTCCGAATCTTCGTCGCAGAAAATATTAAACTTGAAATTTCACAAAGTAAAATCGACGCGACACACGTTCCAATTTTACAACTGGCTTGGTCGACGACATCGACCGAAAGACCAAAATTCTTCTTCTTAACCTCTTGTCCTTCAAGAATCAAAAATTCCCCAGAATTTCAAAAAACACATACATTGTCAGGTACTAAGTTTTGGCGATAAATTTGAAAATTGCACTAATCACTTTTCCTTTCAGCTAGATTCACCAAATTAAACACAAATAATCTCACTAATAATTTTCAGAATCAAAATATCGTGTTAGTGTAATGTATAAAAGTAACAAATGTGGCTCTGGATGTAAAAAAGACCAATTTTTCACAGTTTCAAGTATTCGCTTGCATACCCTTTTGACAAAGTAACCTATTCCGAATCTCCTATTCATTTTTATCATCACATGATATACTAAAATGGACGGTATCATTAATTATTAGGGCGATACACTGGTAGTTGACTAATAAGCGTAAAATGGATTGAGAAAGGGGACTGGGCAATACAGCAGAGAGAATAACGCTGTCTTACCTTCTACGATCTTAAATAACTTACAGTCTTGTTGGATGGTACAGTTCGATTACCTTTACAGAAGAGAAAGCTAAGAAAGAAGAAAAGAAGAAAGAAGAAAGCTAAACCTGCAACAAAACAAATACACAATAAGCTACCGAGAGGCCGCACTGAAACTGCAAAATCATACATGATTTCATAAACCCTGCGTTCAGCAGAAGCTACAAACATTTTGGTGGTGAGCCAAAGCATTTGGAAGCGACTGGAAGCTCGAAAAAGAAAAAAAAATGCTTGGTAAATCCTGATATTTGTAAATTTGCTAACTCTAAAATGCAACGCAAAATATTAAACCTGGTCAGTGCAAATGTTAGTTTAAATAATTTTTCTCATCAAATAAATTATAAACTAAATAATTAGGCGGTCCAGCAGCCTACGGTCACCTGGACCTTCTATGAGTGTCGGTTGTGGTTGTTCGGCCTCACAGAGGGTGGAGGGACTACAATTGAATGTTGATTGATAAAATTGATTACACTAAACAATAAATTTCACTAATGATTAAAGCGGTAAAATTTGCACTCACTCTGTAGATGAGATGGCGTAGAATTAATTACATACTGTCGTATTTTTTTTGAATGAAGAAGCAGAAAATTTAATTATAGGAAAGGATTAATTTTTGTATCTTGAAATTTTAAATTTTTGAATGTTTCGCACGGCCACTAGGGGTCTCGGCGAAACCGGCAAGGGGCCGGAAGGAAAAAGAGGTTCGCGCGCCGACCACCAAGGGAGGTGGTTGCGAATTTGAGAACTGTTGAAATAGAGTTGTTATGAAAAGATTGTTTTTTTTTTTATAAATAAAGTTGATTTGATATTGTAGTTGGTGCTTATTTCTTTTTAGCAGTGAAAAGTATTTTTGGCTGAGCAGCTGGGGGCGAAATTGGTACCCTGGACTGGAGATTAATTTTTTGGAGTAATTCCGTTTTCAGGAATTATCGGTGGGCACAATTTTACGTCAATACATGAGATTATTTATAGCTGTTGATTCTCGAACTACGTTTTACAATTTGACTCCAAAATAATAATGATTCTCTCTCCAACGAACGTAAATGTCGAAAAACAGAAATGTTATCACTTAATACATTTGTGGATTGGGGGCTATAACTAAATTTCCTCATTTTTGATAAAACGTCACAAAAAGGAAACTATACATCCCAAACATTCACCATCAAAGAAAAATGCTCTTAAGTTCCCAACACTCGGTATACAACTAAACGTTAACATTAACTCGTAAACAAACTGTATATTCATCATTATTAATTCTAATCTTCCTCAAATTTTTAAAATGTTCCAATATTACGAACCACGCTGTACATTGTAATTATTAAACTTGAAACTGCTTAAATAACTTCCGGGGTTATAACCATCTACTTAACCGAACCAAAATACGCCCTTTGGACAAATGTTTAGTTTACTTTAGTAGAGTTAAATCGCCATCAGAAAAACAAAACTTTTCTTATTTAAGATCTTCATGTTCACTATGGTAAAAGCAAACTGATTAATTAAAACACTCCTAAGACCTTAGCGGGGTGCAAGAGGCTTTGTCACTAGAAAAATGATGTCACCCAGACGCTTTTGGAACTGCTTTGGTAGAGCGTAGAACTTTCGATGTCCACGTATGCAAAAAGGAACATAATATGAATTACAAATGCAATTTTGACATTCCTTACAAACAATGTAACCGAAATAACAGGTTTTTATCGTTTTGGGTTGGATATATTGTGGTGTTTCAAACGGGTTAAGGACTCACGTAAACACGTTATATTCAAAAGGGGTGTGAAAAGGAAACCCTTATACGTTGATAATAAATTCTGTCAATCTAAAAGGCACAATTTGTTATCTATGACACTACACTTCAACTAATTTGTTTATTTCACATCTTGTGTGATTTGTGCGAGTGAGGAGACGGATTATAGTGAACCTACAAAAGACAGATTGTTGATACGAAATTTGAAATTGGCGCCAACGTGTTTACCTACAGGATTGTTTTATTTTGGTGAAATTTTGAAAATTTTGATTTTGGAGGTGTGGCACTACCGACAAGAAAATCTTCTTTTCGAGGCGTCCTTCTAAGAGAGCTGGCGTTGTTCTTCATTAATCGAGAAATTAGAGATTTGCGTTTATTTGGGGTCAAGAAAGATTTCAGGCATCTTTTGAGTGATTGCTCGGCGATATTCCTATTACGGGAATTCCTAAATTTTGGTTTGAAGTCAAAAATTGCGAGGTTTTAGAAAAGCTGACCCATTGTACAAGCGTGAGTCGGTTACATCAATTTGCAATTTTTGGACAAATTATCGGTCATCCGATTGCTAATTTGGTGGATGTTTGTTTGTTAATCCAACGACCACAGTGTTGGATGAATCTAAAATTCGAAGATTTAGAAAGAAAAATTTTTAGGCTAAATGTAACACTCACCACAAGGCACCGAATTTAGTAAATTTGCGTCTTAAATTCGTACTGGAATATACAGCAACTGATTCGTGGACGATCGTAGCGGCACAGAGATAAGCAAATTTTGATTAAATTTGGTAAAATCCGACCTTAAATAAACAAAAGCAAGCATCACATCTGTTCGTCACCTGCTATGAACGTTGCATGACATCACTACCCTCCACAAGTACAGAGCTACTATTCCAGTGATTTCGAAACAATTTGCACCAAAGGGTTAGTGTTAATTTGTATTTGAACATTTTTATTCTAAAATTTGAATTCTGCCACACTTTATTATACACGAAGGTTTCGAACTGCAATTTAGTTATCGAATCGATTGTAAATGTAATTGTAGTTTGAAACAGTCTAACACTTTTACACAAGCGGCCAAGAGACAAAATTATTGTCGAAAATACAGAATTTTAATAATCAACCGTATTAGCAAATTTATTAAATCAGCTCTATTCACCCGAGTCTTTAATTTCAAGTGTGATCCCAATCTTCCCTGAGGGAGTACATTTATTTCTCCACCATTATAGCTACCCTGACCTTTGAAAAGTTTATAAAAATCATTATAACTTATTTGGCTTATCCAACGTGGGGCTCTATAACTTGTTTGGATCATTATAATATTAATTTATGACAGCCATTTTGAAGCTCAGTGGGCTGCAGTTCCTTGTACCTATGGTAAACATTGTCTGAATATTTTTGGGAATTATGGTCAGTCCTTTGGAAGCCATCCATGTGTGGAATCTATCAATCATATCAATCAATCTTATTCACCTTAGAGAATTACGGAATATGTCGATTACCTCCTTCTAATGGTAGTTTATGATTGGGTGCTGAGGGAAATGGCATTTACCACTTGTTTCAGTTCTAATTTTCTCAGTTCTGATTTGCTTCCCATACCGAATCTCTTTGTCACATGTTTCAATGAAATTGTCAATATTTCTTGGCGTCGATGATTCCACACGATAGCGCTTTTCTGAACATTTCCCATTCCATCCTGGTTATTTCCCTGTAGATCTCTGTAATAATTTCTTCTTGGACTGTTACACTTTCCTCTGAGTTTGTCAATTTTAGTGCTCCACCAGTAGACAAATGTACGTCTCAGAGATTGTAGACATAAAAGATCTCTGTTTAGGAGCTCTGAATGTGATTAACAGATCTTCCATCACTCGCCGATAATACAGAGGGGAGAGAGCAAGTACACAAAAGAGTTTCTCATATGATAGTCTACTGTGATAAGAGAAAGCTAACCATGTTTCCTCCCTCTGCACAGATTCAAGCTTGTTGACAACCTCGTGCACCAATTCAGCACATGACAATCGACTTAAAAATTCAAAAAATCTAAAAGTTTCCTCCAAAAGTTCTCAGCTTCCTTTGGAGTTTCCTTCTAGGCACCACATCGAAGGTACTCGCGATGTCCAAACAAACTATTGGAATAAGGCTGATTGGTCGATAATTGTCAGCATTAAGTTTGTTTCTCTTCTTAAAGATAGCAGTGCTGGAAGCTAGATGCCAACTGTCAGAAATCGCATGGCTATCAAACGAATTCTCCATTTCTCACCGTGTTTTCCGAATTATCCGTGGCATATGCGTTTCACTGACTCAGGACACAGATAGCACTACTTTTCCAGTTTTAACAGAAAGCGTCAATTGCAATTCAGATTGACGAATACTTTCGGCCTCATGGTCGCCCATATGGATAACTGTGCGAGGCAGAATACCGAGCAGTGTCGTGTAGCCAGCCAGAAGAATTAAAGCTGAACTTCGCACGACCTTTCAGGGTTAAGCAGAAGGGTAACGGTGAGGCCGGAAGTACTGGTTAATCTAAATTACAATTGATACTTTCTGAATTAAAACATGAAGTGTGTGGAGCATCAACGGTTGTATATCCGACAGGTTAATTTTTTAATAATGCAGTTCAATAATTATTATTATTATTCAAACTTGATTATAAACACATTATAAAGATCATTATAATATTATAAAGAAATATTTAAGCTTTTTATAATTTGGAAAGAAATTAGCGTAATTTTAACCAGGAAGTTAAAAAATAAACTTCAAAATTGTTCTGTTCAAATTAAAATCATCTTGCTGTCATAAGTTCTTAACTTCCCTCGTACGAAAAAAAATCAATTTTATGACTATTTGGATTATTATTTTAAGGAATTAGGTCATTCTGTGTGTGTTAAAAGGTTATAAAAATAGGGAAGTTCTATATAACCGAGAGCTAGTAAATAAATGGAAAAGCAATTTCAGTACTATTTACTATAATACGAGTATTTATTACTTTGGGTTCATCGTTCTATCTGAATAATAAAATAAATGTTGATCTTGCTCAAATCAATTTTTTATAAACAAAATTTTAAAATTTACGAAGTTCATGGAAGTTCACTGAAACATAATAAGTACCTTGAAATAGTTTACCCTTAACATTATAACTTTAATATTGATTGAATGACAAAAATATGTTTCACGCTTAATTGCATCGTTTTATCTTTATTTGCTTTTCATACAGAAAATTCACATTCGAATGATATGAAAACCCACATGAACGTTAAATGTTATGTGCTAAACTGGAATGAAAACATTTTAAATTACATCATTATTTGGGGTTGTTATTACCTGTATTGATTGATATTATTTTATATTATATGTTTTTTAAGCTTTGAATAAAAGTTATTACGAGTAAAATTTCGGATTCAAATTTTGTGTTTAGTAACGCAGAATAACGCATATGGTGGGTTTATGCAAGATAATTAATGCAACACGTTCAGAAGGACTTTTTGCATTTTTTGGACGCGGAATATGTTGCATTTAATTATTTTAAGTTAAAATTTGTTAAACATCCCCTAAAGTTGTTTTTCAATTATCACGCCACCTGTTGACCACACGCTGCGTCAGACCAAAACTGGAGTTTACAGGAATCGTGCAGTTTTGAAATTGAAATTTGTTTTTATAATATTACAGTTTTATTTATCGTAATTGTTTAAAATCTCAATAACAACTAACTTATTAGGAAAAGTACCTAAATGTGACACACTAGCTAACATAGGCGGCTTTCGGCCGCCTTTAATAATTTAATCTGTTATTGATATGAATATAATGGCTTTAGGCCGCACTCAGAGATATTATGATCACACTTGAACAGAATTTTTAACCAATCCCGATTTTCTGATGATTCAGTCAGTCGTCAGTACGTCTGCAGACACATTTATTTTCTTGAAAAATAAATTGGTTCCTGACATATACTAAAAACTGGTTGACCTGATTTAGTTGTTTCAGTTTTCCTCGTCAAGAGTTCCACTAACGTTTCAAATTCTAAACTCGGTGGTCCTTTATAAGTCAGAATCTTCATTGTTCCAAACCAATCAATACAAATGACAAGGAGGGGGAGTTTTCTAGCAAATAATTACATTAGATTTTAGTATAATAAATAGATTAGGTGTACTTAGCAATCCCAAACCTATAACTTCGTTTATGGTTGGAGGGTATGTCATACCCCCCAAACCCCCCGGTTTCAGAGAACATGAGTGTATGTTGGTCGTATTCATTCATTTTATTATTTTATCAGATCACTATTTAGCAAAATTGATACTAAATGTAATGGTGGTTTGATACAATCACACAAACCAACACAACGGCTATAGGATTATTTGTAGTCCGCATAACAAGATTGAATTTTTATAATTTGCGTTCAAATCTATTAAATAATATAAAATATCCCGAGTCTCCTTAATTGAATTTTAGAATCTAGTCTTCCCTGTAGAAATAAGCAGTTTCAAATTTGCTCTACCGACAAAAAGCGGTCGGAACTTGACCTCTTTGAGTGCTTGAAACATCACAACTAGGGCTGGGAATTTATTTCGATTAATCGATTATTTAATCGATTAATCGATTAATCGATGATCGATTAATATTTTTGAAATAATCGATTAATCGAAAAATCGATTAATCGATTGTTCGATTGTTCGATTAATCGATTGTTCGATTAATCGATTGTTTTCGATTAATCGATTGTTCGATTATTCGATTGTTTTCGATTAATCGATTAATCGATTGTTCGATTATTCGATTGTTTTCGATTAATTGATTAATCGATTGTTCGATTATTCGATTGTTTTCGATTAATCGATTAATCGATTGTTCGATTATTCGATTGTTTTCGATTAATCGATTAATCGATTGTTCGATTGTTTTCGATTAATCGATTGTTTGATTAATCGATTAATCGATTTTCCGATTAATCGATTAATCGATTGATCGATATAATCGATTGTTTTTACACAATCGATTTTCGATTGTTAAATTTAACAATCGCCCAGCCCTAATCACAACTACCTCAGTTTCCGAGTGAGGGGCTGTGCAGTGGGTTTTAGAACACCACTACATATTAGCAAATACTGAGAAATATTTTTAGGAGTTAAAATTAACGTTAGGTGCATTGAAATTATCTGATGATAGTCTTGTCTCATCATCAAATTATGTAGTGCTTCTGAGGAACACAGACCGGCTCTTCGTTGATACGGTTGGTATAACTACTAAAATCGTTAAAACATAATTTTTTCTTTTAATATGAATGATTTAATTATTTATCTGAATAATTTCCTGTACTACTACCTTATTATATCGCGTTATTTTTTATTCTCTCTCCAGTCGCATCATCATGACTGATGAATTGTGATCCCATTAATAATTATTAATTTTTTTTAACATTAAAGGATTCTCTTGGTATATTACTCTCGGTGGTTTACCATTGTCTTCCGATGGGAGACAGTCAGAATAAAGTTCTTACTTCACTCTGATTCGAACCGGGTAATTAGCGTTCATAGTCAACTTGCATGACCACTATGCTCCGACCGCCTAATTTTTGATATTTTATTTTTGATTAACTCCGATCATTCATTCGAAGGAAAATTGTAAAATGTGATGCACGTAAAATGCCCCAATCGCTGAATGACTGTAGAATTTTAAGTTATTTCCATTGATGAGATGAAGTAAAGGCGCCGCAGTGATTTTATTATTTCTTATTGTATTTTATTTCTAACAAAACTTCACTCGATATGTTATTGATAAAAATATTGCAGAAAAAACTGGAAGAATTGATATGATGTCTGATGAATTAGTATAGAAGATGGGATGAGTTAATCAATAGCTCTGTACATACCATAATTGATGGTTAAAATCTTACGAGATAAATTCAGCTCGAACAAGAATAAAACAATAAAAATATTTTGTACATAAATACCAGATAAATTAGTATTTTTGATTCAAATTTTAATAGTAGTTCCTTTATAGGAAATCCGATGCTTTCAAGTTACATACGGGCGAATGTGCTCACAAAAATGGTTTAAAATCGAATGTCGACCGAGCAAGAGTCACATTGATGTTTTTTTGTTTTGATTATTATCGTTAAGCGTAATTGTCAAGATCTGATTGATCTTTAAGCCTAAAGGTGAAAGTTTAATTATTTATAACAAAACATAAATCAACTTAGTTGGAAATCAAAGCATAGCTGGGTTACGAACCATAAAATTTATGCAGCTGAATCCAAATAGTATTGAAGAATTCATCATATAATAATAATTGAAGTTGATTTACGACCAGTTTTGAATTAGCTTGCTGATTGCTTTTTCTGTCGATGATTGACCAAGCCACACGTATTGAATAGGTTCCTTTACAAGATTCTTTATAAAATTGAAGAAAAGGACGAAAACATTAATTGTGCAGGGAAGTTAATTAGTTCTACGAATGAAGAAGCTGTTCGTGCAGAAGAATTAGTAATTTTCTGTAATTTTAAGTATTATTTTACGATTTTCCGACATCGGAAAATATTTGCGCTGGATCAAAATTTATTGCTGTTTATGAAGCTGCACATCACAAACCATTATGCCATTATGCTGATTGACTTTTACACATGCAGCTGGTGCATGTACGACCACAGTAACTAAACTTTTAAACTTTCAACACATGCACGTAGCATTGATCGATATACTAATTAAGACGGTAACAAACATTTTTATAATTTTTATTTATATTATAACATTAATTTTGACTTGTACGATTGTGTGAAAGTTAGCGAGCTTAAATGAACAGCTGTAAATGTACCTTTATAGCCGACACTACATTCGATAGGATATGCGTACTTAAATTTTCTAAGCACGATTTTGAATGCGTAAGCTTTTTAAATAAACAACGGTAAATACAATTCATACATACAGTCGTTTTGCTTCTTTACGGACCTAAAAATCTGGAATGAAGAAATTCTGTTAGTTAATTGTTTTGAATTAAAATAATATTGTCCTTACCTTGTCTAAAACTGTTTTAAGACTTCATCTATGATTTCAAGTATGTAGAATCCATCTGTAGTATTCAGGATAACAACTAGAATTGGACCTACATAGCATTCCCACATCAGGACTAGAAATCCTAAAAGAAGATCCTTTTACTGCTGGTTATACGAGTTGATTCAATATGCGTTTGATAGGCAGTGGTAAGCTGCTCCTCGATATTGTTTAAGGGCCATTATAAATGCATCCAAGTCGGATATGAGAAATCTTTCCTCCTCTTACTCACCTGCTTCATTCTTCTTTATTATCAAATACTACGTAGGTTTACTCCCCAAATTGATTTAATTGAGAATGACGCCTTTATTGAGGTCATCTTCATGTTATTCGTTCATATTTATGTTTTAAATTATATTTTTTACATGCTCTTGAAACGAAAACGACCCTCTGAACAGCAACCTCTAATGAGATGGTTGACCCAAACAGAGACCAGAATTCATCGCAATTTGGAGAGGCCCCCTCCAGTTTAATTTAACCACGATCTTAATAGGCTAGCTCTCGATTTGTGTGAAGACTGAGCGTTAGGTCATGAAAAAAAGGTTAGCTTGGAGAACTCAAAACAAAAAACGCAAATGGTAATAAAATGCTTTAATTGAAAATATAATTTGAGAAGTTGTTATCACAATTCCAATAATTGCAATGTATGGACTGTGCAAGAATATACATACATTATCAAATGAGTAGTGCACCTACTTCAAATTAAAAAGCACCCAACACAAAACAGTAACCTCTATGGGTTCCAACAAATGAAATACAAAAGACAAAAACACGTCAAATACTGCAATACAAGACTGCGTTAAATAAAATGCAGGGCCGCATTTATGAATATCTGAAATTATGATTTAAAGAGGAATCAAGTAAAACATGCAAAAATGTGTTACACTCACTAGATTGGACATTGTCTGAGGACTCGTTTGGTATATTGGATGAAGGTAAGCCCAGTTATGTTGGGCAACCAAAATATGGCTTTATAATGTTTGTTCCAATGTGCAAGAAGAATATTTTCACCTCAGTTCTCCTTGTTCAAAATAGAATCCAAAACTTGATTCTATAAAATTTAGACCGTCAGTCATAGGAAACCTTCATTAAGCTGAGAAACTGCAAAAATATTTAAAATTTACTTAATTGCCTAATTGTCTATTAACCTAGATAAATTTCACATAAAACCGCTTGTAAATAAAAATAATACTGCTGTCAAATGTAACTAAAAGTTTCACTAGCGGCAACTGTCAGATACGATAAAACATTACGATTTCTTTTGATAATAAATCAAATTGAGAACCTCCAAGCTTCTAATTACTTCTAAATAAAACCGTAATTATTTGTATAGACTGAAGGTTCAATCTTATCAATGAAAAAGTATTCGATATAAATTATGGTGATCAGCAAAAACGCGGTTTTTCTGGTGAATGGTAAGTGTTTCGAGGGGGTGGAAAGAAAATGATTCGGAATGAATTCAAAATCACTTTTTAGATTATTTTAAGAAGACCCCATACATTGGTACAATGGTTACAATATAAGGCTAATGTCTTATCACAGTGATGTCCTGTGATATAGCTACTCGTATGTTAGCATGGTGGACATTAGTGAGTTTTTATGCTCATTTTTAAGAAGGTTTTCTTTACAATTGGACTCCAAAATAATCATGATTCTCTCTCCAGCGAACGTAGATGGTGAAAATAGGAATCGCATCAAATGATACAAATGTAGATTTGTGGTGGCTGTTAATAAATTCCTTCATTTTTATATCCCGTAAACCTAATTGATGAATTCATCCGATTGGACCGGTTAAAACTACAAATCCCGAAACGCGAAGAATGATCGTAAATTGTTCTTAAGTTCTCAACACTTGATATACTACTAAACGATAACAATTAACTCGCAAACTTTAACTTTAACACATTAACCGTGACGATTGGTTCGAGAATTATACGTAACACATTGTATGACAGACACCATTATTAACTTATTAACTTGAAGGTTTTTAAAATATTACATTCCTAATATGTCCCCATAATTATGTACCAAACTGTAGTACATCGTAATCATAAAGCTTGAAACTATAATTTTGCCGAAATTGGATATCTAAAACTTAGATTTTATCTTAATTCTATTTACTTCATTAAACCGAAAATACACCAAATTCCATAATTAAAATTTGAAACTGCACCAAGGACTTTCGGGGTTGTAACAATCAACTTAACCGAACCAAAATACGCACTATGGACCAATGTGTATTTTACTGGAGTAGAATTGAATTTCCATCCGAAAACCAAAACTTTTCTTGTTTAAGATCTATGTTTACTCGGTGGATGGTAAAAACTAACTGATTAATTAACACATGATGTCATCCAAACGCTGGGAACTGCCTGGGTGGATCGCGAAACAAAGACATGAACTGTAATAAATGCAATACTGATATTCTTTGTAAACAATGTAACGGAAAAATATCTCAACGAATCATTTTCCCTTGGTAATAACTATAATGAATCGTTTGAATGAACTCACATGATATTTATTTTAATAAAAATAACTGCATACGAAGGGAATACTAGAAGTTTTTGAACATGAAAGGTAAATTTGAAAATCACCTAAACAAGTTACGATAAGTGGATTACTTTGCTTCAAGAAATGAAATACAATTTTTTTAGCATACTAAATTATATCGGCAACAAAATTATAAATAGCTACAATCTAGAATTAGGAGGGATACTGCTGCGGATTGTGAATACAGATGGCGCCACAATCGAAAAGGTATTAGCATATTCCAAAATTGGGATTATTTTACAGTTTTTATACAATATTACATTATATTTGTATGTGCAATTGCAAGGATAATGTAATAGTACAAATTATTACTTTGTGCTTTGCTTTGTGGTGACATCTGGTGTTTAATCGGTTATCTATAATTGTGAAAATTTTCAACCGCGTTAAAGTGAATTCGCGTAAATAGAGGAATTAATGTATACAATGTTAATAATGCCATTTGTGTTAGATGTTTTGATGTAAAAAACAATTTTCATATTTTTCGTCTTTATTAACAACATTGAAAAATATTTAAAAGTGCACTAATCAGTCACATGGATGATAATATTGCTATAGTGCAAACTTCGATTATGTATAATGTGAATAGTGTAGCCTCAGCCTAAATGGTAATGGTAAAACCTATTAAATCAACCGAATTTCTAATAATTTACAACTTTTTCCTAAGAAGTGTGATCTTGATTGTCAATATGAAATTGTAATTATTATAAGTAGGTACACAAAATTGCAATTAATACTTACTTTTAATTATTGTAAAAATTAAAAATATTATTTTGATACGTTGCTCAAAAGTAATTCATTAAATGAATTTCATTTTATTTTATTATATTTAAGTTTAAATTGTATTTTGAAAAATAACAAATAATTATTAGGTAATTTACTATAATTTTATAAAAATTCCAAGTATGAAGCTTAATTATTATTAAACTACATATTACAATAATTTATGTTTATATTTATATAATAAGTATTGTAGTTTTAAATGCTACTCGTAATAATTTGTATAAATTCTGATCGATAGAATATAATTTACTAATATAATTCCTATATTTATTCGCAAAATTTTCCTATAGTATTAACATTTTTTAATATTTATTGTTATTGCTGTTTATTAACAAAAAATGCTGATTATTATTGGTACCACGTCAAAAATATGGCGCAAATCCTACAACTATTTTCCATATTTTATTTTAATTCTAAGATCTGATAAACAATTTTAACAATTTACAATAACTTTTTGTTAAAAATTAAAAAATGAACAACTTTAGTTAATTGAGTTTTTCCCTTAAGATTTCGAATCGTTATTTTTAACGGCAGACGCCAACCAGCAAGCGAGAATAATTCCAACCACCTGAAAAAATTTTAAATTATGCAGATCTAAAAATAGTTGCTGAAAATCGATAAGCTTGAAAATAAAAATTACCTCGATAACTGCAATTCCAATTCCGACACCAATAAGAATTTCAGCTGACGATTTAGCTTTAATTTCCAACTTTTGTATGCAGCCTAACGAATATAAAATATCATCCCCGGGTTCCGCCTGCACGCAATGGAAATTTTCCGGTGGTTTTACATCCTCTCGGTCAGTTTTGTGACAGCAACTGTAAGGTCTTTGTTTTTCCGGCCAATCTTTTGGACCATCAACTCCACAACATTCTAACTGTAAAATTTACATTTTATAAAATTAAAATGTAAATAAAACAAAAAATACTTTAATTTGCATGTTGTCCCATGCGACACGATCGGATTTGCTTGTGTAATAATTTTCCATCGAATTTTTCATGGTGTCTCTCATAACCATTTCAAAATCTCCTTTGAAAACTGCTGCAGCGATTCCAACCGCAAGTTCGGCTATGAAAATAATCAACAGGCAGATGGCGAACTATAAATAATTAAATTACTTTGTTGTTTTCTTGTGGAATAATTGTGGAAACGAAATGTTACGATTTCGTGACGCTTTTTTCCGTATTGAATTAATTTTTGTTTGATTGGAGTGTTGCATGATGTCAGATTATGCTTCATAAAATTAGCATAAAGCTGCTAAATTCCTTGGTATAATTTTTATATAGTACAAAAATTCGACCGTTTCTTTCAACGCAATTATTTAGAAATTTTGACTGATTAAGTTTGAAAGTTAAAGACCTGAAATTGATTACTTATACCACAAACCCACAAATTATAATCATATTTTCGATAGATTAAGGTTACGAGTGGCAAACAAGCAGCAGGAGGTCTCTTCGCGTGATTACTTATAACTAGCAGAATCCAAAAAAGGAAAAACTTTTATTAGCACTTTTGAATGAACTTTTTTTAATAAAATTTTACAAAGGATTTTCTTTGTGACAAATAAAAAATGAACTTGAATAAAAAATGAAGCACGCAACAGTTAATTTGTTCAATTTTATCTATATTATGACTAAAAAAATTTAAAAATATTTACTTACCGCCATTAAGAGTCCATACGATTCACGTAACGCGCCAAAACAACCCAGAAACGCAACAATGAAAACAATTGCTCCAACAACAATTAAAACAATTGGCGGAGTCAAAATTCTTCCTTCCATAAAATGACTAAATTCTCCCACATCTCCAAGAACTACAGCTCCAGCCACAATTAGCCCTACTCCAGAAATCTAAAATTTAAAATTTGAACATATCCACGCAATTTTAAATTTAGCGAAACTTACTGCAAAAATTAAATTAAAAATAAATAAAATATATTTAATTATATTAGTCTCGCAGGTTTCCATTTTGGAAACAAAAACTTTTTAATCCGTACTATAATAATAATTATGAGAGTTAACTCTCCAAAGGACTTCGTTTGATCAACTTCTCAAGAGAATTACGCCACAACTTTTAAGAATAAGACAGTGTTTCAAGTATCGTTGCCATGGTGACGTTTGAAAACTTAATTAAAATTCGGCTTTAACTTTCTTAGTTTTTCTTTTCAGAAAGGTCGTGTGGGGGTAACTGAGGTCAAATCGTCAGTTTTATTATCAAAACGGCGTAAGAGGTGGAAAAATTTGGACCTGATTAGGCAATTTTACCTTTAGGGATTACCTGCTGGTGGTTAATGTATTAGTTCTTGGTGCTGTTATTAACTTACAGAAGCAGACGTGTCAATTTTGAATTGTTTGATTAAGATAAATTATGCATGTTTTAATGCTTTTAATATTAGCCTTCCATATCACGTGAAAATGTTGGTTCATTGCTTTTTTAGGTGAATAAACATGACACACGATATTTTTAAGAGAAAAGTTTTTGAAGAGTGAAAATGAGCGGTATGGATTAATTTCCGTATAGCAGGCGGTAGTATCAAATTTCCTTCACGATACTATCAGATGTTTTATTGACAAACATGTCATAATGACAACATAAATACTGTAAATAATATGTTTTGAAAGTATGAAAAAAAGTTTAAAATGAAATACAACAGCACAATCAAAGTTCCACTTTTAAACTCATTAGCCAATCCTATGCTTCAGGTGTTGCTGAATATAGTTAATTATATATTCGGATATTTGGTGAATTAAGCACATCGCTTAATTGGAGACGGTCGGAGCATAGTGGTCACGCAAGTTGACTATGGACGCTAAATACCCGGTTCGAATCCGAGTAAAGTAAGAACTTTATTCTGACCGTTCTCCCCTCGGAAAGCAATGGCAACCTACCGAGAGTAATATGCCAAGAGCATCCTTAAATGTTAATGATCTAAAGGGTCCAAAAGTTGATCTGTGGACTATGGGGAAGCGTAATAACCACCCCACCAACATTTAAGGATCACGACCTAAGTATGATGATGAAGCATATCGCAAAATCGTCAGCTTAAACCAACATTTGCGTTAAAAAACCTATGATGTTAAGGGTGCTAGCCCTTATATCCAGCGTCCAGAGCGGGAGATGTCACAACTGGGTCGTAAATTATTTCTAATTTTTCTGCTGAATTTTGGATGTGACCCATGCCATTGGTATCTGACCATGCTGAATTTTAATTAATTTAACACCCAATGTTACTTCGAAAATTAGTTAGATTTTCGTCATCCGAGTATGGCAACACAGTAATCATCTCCTTCCAATTAATGTAAACGAGCACAAACGAAGCAGGGAACTGGTCAAATATTTCATAGCAAATCTCAAAGCTGCTCAACCGGAGCATAAAACCTGCTTCCACTGAGATTTCCACTGACACTTATGCCTGTTTTCAACAACAATTTATTTAAGAATTTCCTAGTAAAGAATTACTTAGCTATTATTCCATAAATTTAATTGGTCAAATTTGACATAATATTGACATAATAAACTATTATGTCAAATTTGACTAATCAAATTTATGGAATCCTAGCTAAGTAATTCTTTACTAGGAAATTCTTAAATAAAATGTTGGTGAAAACGGGCATGAGACTATTAACCTAACTTGGACTTGATTTGACATGAATGGCATTTGCGGAGAATGTGCTTGCAATGCTCGCTTACCTCATTCGTCTAATGCTGAATTACATGACATTGTGTCACAAAAACTGCCCTCTGAATCGCAACTCCTAATGAGAGGGTTAACCCAACCAGAGACCAGAGTCCGTAACAATCCGGAGAGGATCTCTCCAGTTTGTTTGGCTACGATGCTAATAGAACAGCTCATTATTCAATGCGAAGGCGTGGGTTTCTGAAAAGAAGACCGGTAGCTTTGGAAAACTCAAAAAAACGCAAATAGAAATCAAATGCTTTAATTGACACACACAGAACTTGAGAGATGTTAGCACAGTTCCCTAACAATTGCAATTTTATATTACTGTGGTAAACAGACGCACAGTAGCAATGATATTAACAATCAAAAAGTGGACCCCATACTAAATACAAACAAGTACCCAATAAAACCAGTAACCTCTACGGTTACTCAAAATTGAACACGAAAGCCCATAAACACGTCGTCCGTCGGTTCATGCGAATTGGAAAAGATAAAATTGCTTACCTCGAGCTCTCGTATAAGCTTACAATATAATGGTGACAGCTGTTCGTCTCCAACCGCTTTTTCATGCAACGAAATCTGTAACTTGTTATAATTACATACAAGAAAACACTCGAGTGAATATTCGCGACACTGAATACTGCTTGCAGATCTGTAGTTGGAAACTGGACCAGTGAGAGATGGTGTTGGGCATGGCAAGAAGATTGGACCATCCAAATAACTATGAAAAGAATTCCCCAGGCGTTATCCAAAACAAACAACAATATGATTTACCAACTCCAGAAAATCCAAAATGGTTCCACAACTTGCGAATGAAGAGCCTCTCCTGTTCCAGATGTTTACAAACAGGAGCCAGAAACACCACATGACAATATACTACTGATGCTTCATACGATAGCTCACCAATGATTAGTTGCGCTGGATTAAAAATACTTGTCCATGCACAAAACTAAATCGTCGTAAAAACAGCGTACGTTTGCTATAGTCGAGCTCGCAAGACTCCGCGACTCAAGTGTTCATATATGCCAACGTTCCCAGCCGATAACCTGCATTCAATTGCAAGCCAAATGTTTGCAATATAAAATTGCATTCAAAAAGAATACAACCGCACTTAGAAATATTGAAATTGAATGAGGAAGTAGTACCACGTAACGAAATGCAAAAATTCGTTACAATTCGGAAATTCGTGAGGGAATTTCTGACCCGTATTGATATTGAGAAAGAGAGGATAGGGTTTGGAGAATAGATGGGTACAAAAATGGAAGCCCCGCAGGGACTTTGCAACCTTGCTCCAAAGTGCACTGAAGCAAAATACTGGAGGTGCTTTAGACTCAAGAAGAATCAAGTCATAAATTTGGCCGTCACGGATCACCATCTCTTTATTATGTAAAACAAATTAAAGAAAAAATTAAGGGTTTTTGGTTTTGATAACTTTCGATAGTGAAGTTTATCGTAATACTTAGCTGGGTTGAGGAGCGATGATGCTCTTTGGCTTTGGTTGACGTAGGAAGTATTGGATGTCGTAGTTGTCTAACAGAGGAGTGGGTTCTCGGTGCTACTGCAGCAAAGATAGAATTGATCGGTAATCTTGCAGTTGAAATATTCTATTGAGGGTGCTTTCGTCATGAGATGGATTTGTAGCGTGGAGGAATATTATTTTTTGGTATCCACGATTCTTCGGATGCAGATGTTCTGAGTTGTTTAAAGTCCTTTCATTTGACAGTATGATGCTAAGTCTCAGACTGGGGCTGCGTAGGTCATACCGGGCGAATGACGCCGTTATAAATCATCATCTGGTGATTCAGCGTAAACTTACTACGTCGACCAATCAATGAATCTAACGTTTCCACTATTCCTCTTGCTGAGCTTGTGCAATTGTCAATGAGTTGAACCCAGGAGTTTATTAGATCCAGTGTAACTCATATTTGACATTTTATCAGGAAGTCGTTGACATCCTTCTCCGAGTTTATATTAGCGTCGACGATGTCAAGAGCTTTTTGGATGCGCTTGATAGCGCGCTTACCGTTGGAGGATTTTGTGAGGATGGCTATATAGTCTGCGTAAAAAGCTTGAATGGTGTTGGCACTATTAGGGATGTCACTTTCGTATACGTTGATGAGTGCTGGCGATAGCAGGGATCCTTGGGAGTTGCCTGCTGTGATGGACCTTTCTGTGGATCGGATGTCGATTAATTTAACTCTGAATTTACGGTCTCTGAGGTAGGAGCCGATCAGTTAGAAGAGTCCGGATCTGATTACTTCTGTAATCTTTTCTACCACAAGAAGGTACGATCTTGTACTGTATTAGGATGTATATGATTATGAGTTCGATGGTGACATCGTTGAGTCGGTTAAGGATGCTTTCGGCGATTTTTCCGATGGAAGTTAAGATGCTAATTGTAACGCCTGGGATGAATTCTGAAGTTTTAATAATTTCTGGCTTTTAGTACGACCATAATATGTTTGTCTTTTTCTAGGGCGTGGCTTTCATTTTATAATGAGTGGTCTTCAATGGAAACAAAAGAAGTCTGCTGAGACTTTCCTTAGAATTGTCTGGTTATACCAGAAGACCGTGCGCCCAGTTGTTTGAATTACCTTGCTTTTCGCACGAAAATATTTACCTAAATATTTTTAACAATTTTGTAAAATTTCATCTGGAATGTGAGATGTTTCCATTGCCTTTAAAAAATTTATAATAAATTTAAATGGTCTCGGAAGTTGCGAGATAAAATATACGACCGGCAAAGACAATCCAGTACTCCGACTAGCAATTTTACTTGGTGTAACTGTACCCATAATACTACCGCAATCTTATTCTTTATAGACATACAAAAATTCTAACCTCCAAAAACGGAAGTCGATTCCGAGCTGATAAAGGTGCGATACTATCTCCAAAATAAACCTAAGTATCCAGATAATCCGATGATTTTTACTCTGGACTCTTACTTTTACTCTTAAAATAAAGTTATCCTGTTCTCATGCTTGAAAATAACACCAATGGATGAGGTATGTTGAATTTTAACCTCCAAAAATTGCAATCTTGTTTTATTAAAATGTTTCTAGACTCATCCTGAAATCCAGTACTCAAATTTTCGATAATCCATCCAATTAACAAATAATGATGATCCCCTACTTATCCAAAATATCAAACTTTTCACAAGTGGTCGACTAAATTTTGACCATGCGGGCAATTTACCAAAATCTGCAAATTATCGCTGTTTCATAACTAGAGAATTTCTTTTATCCAGGAATAACGCAGAATGAATCAATCAAACACTTCTGAAATCAAGTTTGACTCTCGAAGTTTAATCTCGGACAAAAACTAAGTCCGTCCGCCTTTCAAAAATGGCAACGGAAAGGAATCCATTATCTTGGTGCCATTCGTCAAACACCAAAATTCCTACACCCTTATCTTGCTTCGCGGGTAAATCAAATCCGCAAAATGTCGCACTTTCACTATTTAATTTTAATTTAGATAACACATAGACGAAGAACCTAACAACACAATTCTAGAAAATTTTTAAATATAACTTCCTTGAAGGGAAAATCATCCAATTAGGTACAAAAGGACAAAAATTTCCATTATATCAAAATAAATAATTTGTTGGTAGATCTTCCCAACATTGGAAACTAAACTTTAAATTAAACTCCAACACAAAATTTATCTTTTCTTTTAAAGTTAATAATAGAAATTAAGTGAACAATTTGTTGGCATCCTCTCGTATCTGCTACCGTTCTTTATCCAAAATTGTAAACTACAATATATTGTGGTGTTTCAAACAAGTCAAACAAAAGGGGTGTAAAAAGGATACCCTTATACATTGAGAATAAATCCTGTTCAATCTAAAAAGCCAAATTTGTTACCTATGACACTACACACCCACTATTTTGTTTATTTTACATCTTGTGTGATTCGTGCGAGTGCAGTGACGGATTATAGTAAACCTGCAAAAGAAAGAATATTGCTACAAAATTTGAAATTGGCGCCAATGTGTTTACCAACAAAATTATTTTATCTTGGTGAAATTTTGGAGATTCTGATTTTAAAGGGCTGGCACGACGAACGAAGTGAAAAGGATTCTCGAGACGTCCTCCTGTAAGAGTGGGCGTTGTTTTTCGTTAGTCGAAACAAGTGAACATTTGCGTTTTTCTTGGATCAAATTTTGATTCCAAGTATCCTTTTGAATGATTGTTTGGTGATATTCCTGTTACGGGAAACTTTAAGATAAAAATTGCGAAGTTAAGAAAAGCTGACCTATTGAACAAGCGTGGGTTGGCTGCAACAATTTGCAATTATTGGACAAATTATCGATCATCAGATCGCTAATCTGGCGGATGTTTATTAATCCAGCAATCACAGTGCTGGATGATTCTGAAATTCGAAGATTTAGGAAGATTGAATGAAAATTTTGAGTTTAAGTGTGAAACCTACCGTGAAGTGACGAAGTTGGTAATTTTCGTTTTAAATTCGTATAGAATACACAGCGAATGATCCGTAGACGATTGCAACAACACAAATAAAAAATTTGGTTGAATTTGGTAGAATCCGACGTGAAGCACGAGAAAACTGCACGGCTCGGCTGTTCAACATCTGTAGTGAATATAATATGACGTCAACACCTATCAACAAATGCAGGGCAACTATTCCAGTGATTTTAAAACAGTGAGAACAAAAGAGTTTGTCTGAACTTTTGCCACAGTTTATTATACACGAAGGTCTCAAACTACAATTTAGATATCAAATTGATAGTAAATGTAATTGTGGTCCGTAACAGATTTACACTATTACACGAACGGCCAAGGGACGAAAATATTGTCGTAAAATCAGGATTGAATAAATAATAATCAACGTATTTGCAAAATTTTATTAAATCAGCTTTATTCACCCGAGTTTTTAATTTCGAGTTTGAACCCAGCCTTCCCTGAGGGAGTACCTTTGTTCACCATTATAGCGACCCGGACCTTTATAAGTTTTGAAAAATTCATTATAATATAATGTAATAAAATATTCCTAAATCAGGTTCGATTTCGCTCCTCCTTGACGGTTTTGGTCTGAAAGATCCTTTCATATTTCGGTAATTGAAAAATAATAAATTTTACAAAAATAATGTTAAAAATAGTCAAATTAATTTCCAAAACCGGTCCTGGAACTTTTGTTCATATTTGTCAAGTGTCGCTAGTGAAACTTTTAATTTCATCATTTGATCAGTTTATTATTATAACTTTTGTCTTTTTTTTTTGATTAAATTTGATAATCAAGGGAATTAGAATTATTATTTTCTGTAAGATAATAAATAAACCTAGCTAAACTTACATATATGTAAGTCATAAAATAAAATTGATTAGTTGTAAATCATTATTAAATTAATTAATTAAATATGTTAATTAATATTTTAATAATTTTACGAATTAATTGAATTACTAAAATAAAACAATTAAGTCATAAATTAAATTTCCTACGTGCTAATAACGAAATAAATTATATAAATTTCATAATAGACAATAAAAGATAATTTAATCTTAGCTCTTTGAATTTTAGATAAATTATAAAGGAACCTGCTGTTTGTGATGTTCATTTTCTTCTTTCGTTTGGAAGAGTATTTTATGTTTAAAATCAATCGTCTAAAAAAAGGAATTGCAGCATTTTCCACTGCAAACTTTAACCTCGCCTGGGGTTAGACCAAAATTGGGAACGATAATAAACTCCTTAAAGGTTTCTGACCTTAAAAGCAACATCAATCGAATAGCTTTACATATAGCGTGCTCAGATCTTAGATTTCATAAATTAAATTTTACCTACAGATTAAAGTAAACCATCAATTTTGATATTATTGACTAATAAGTAAATAAATAACTTGACTAAAATTTTTTAACTAATGAACAGAATAATATTTTGATATAAAAAAAATTCCTGAAGTTATAATCGTAAAACAAATTAATTGAAGATTTTAAACGTAAATAGTACACACAAGGCACGCCTACGTATTGTAAATTAATGGTGAAAGATCTCTGTTTTACGCCTTTGTCCTAGAAAGCTTTTATGGTGTCAAGTCACGAGAAGCTTAGCCCTTATATAGGTCAAATAAAATTCCTTTATATTATTTAGAGAAAAAAATAATTCGAAATTTGATGTGCATTTTAATTTCCTATGTAGTTAACTGGAATCTGATAAAAACTTAATTGGTGTATAATTAACGTCCTGAGCTGCATGCTACTATCCTATTTAGTCAAAAGTATAGAAATAAAATGTAATTTTTAATACCTACTAAGGTAAAACACCCAGCACTTGAACACCGCAAGAAATGGAACTAGCACTTGAACAGATTTTTGAAATTGTATTAATGCAAAAACGGAATATTCATAATAAGTAATATCCGTATTTTATAATTACTAGATGATTTAGCAATTGATTTCTATAAGTTTTTTTAAATTATAAATCGAAATAATTATATTTTTGTTAACTTGAAAGTTGCAATGTGGAATAGCCGATAAGCATGCTACTTTTGCCATGGAAAGTTACTACACCGTAAACCGCGCAAACACAGTTTTTAGGTTATGAACTTGAACTCGAAAAAACTAACATAAAATGATCACGTTTGTGCATTACGTTTGTCATACATAAATAAATCAATGTTGCCAAATGTATCTTTAGAATATCGATTGGATTTTTGTTTGATTTTGACTGATTTTGACTATTTTCACACGTGTTCAAGTACAACCACCACCGGAGTGTTCAATTACGACTGCGATTCAAAGAGATTGTTCAATTACTGATGCATTTGAAGTATATTTTAAAAACCTTGTAAAAATATGATAATTTTATTAATTATTCCTTTTTTCTTTGCTATTATATGCAAAACTATCTATATTTTCATAAATAACATATTTTAATCAAATTAATCGAATTTTATTTGCTTAAATTAGAGTGAAATAGGTTTTACTTTCAAAACTGTTCAACTAGTGGGTGTTTTACCTTATTGCTTGACTTTTTTAATGTCAGGATTTTATTATAAAAATTATTGTGCTGTGTGCAGTACACTTAATTAAATCCTTGGATTTTTATCGTTTCATTTCCACGGAGCTTAACATTTATACTATTACGTGCTAAATTTTTCATGACGCACAGCTTTAAAGCTCTTGTATTTCATATAAAAATAATAACAGACATGAATATAAATAGATGCCAGGTAAATCTATTTTGAATTGTTTTGAAAATTGCAATAAGGATAAATTATTTCCTTTTGTTTTATTAATTTCACCTGGCGCCCAGCAACATGAAATTGCATGCAAGGAATCTGAGACAAAGAGCCCAAAAATCCATAACTCCGCAGATGGAGATAATGATAGCCACCTTCTCATAAAGAGTCAAAACAGCTTACAAGTCTTTATTTAATTTCATGTTGAAAGCCTTATTCAATATTAGCACTGCCACTGATCTGTGAACTAAAATTGGTTTGAATGGCTGGGAATCAAATCGAATATAATCAACTAATCGATTATTCGAATATTCGAATATGAATATTTTCTCAACGGCACTATTCAAATTATTCGAATATTCAAATTATTCGAATATTCGAGTAATTTGAATATTCTTGTAATTTTTTTTAACAAATATTCAAATAAAAAAATGTTAAAAATTCCCAGCCTTACTATATACGGGGGTGGTTTTGGGGTTTCAAACCTTCAAATCCCCCCATGGGAAAGCAAGAGATTAAAAAAAAGGGTCTAAAAATGTTTTTTGGTGCAAAAATTCGAATATAATCAACTAATCGAGTATTCGAATATGAATATTTTCTCAACGGCACTATTCAAATTGTTCGAATATTCAAATTATTCATATGATTATTCGAATATTCGAGTAATTTGAATATTCAAATAATCATTCGAATATTCGAATAATTTGAATATTCTTGTGATTTTTTGAACGAATATTCGAATACAAAAATGTTAAAAATTCCCAGCCTTAGTTTGAATAGAGTGTAGCATTTCAAATGCTATTATTATATTTTGGCGGAAATCTATGCATCACCCTGTGTGCGTTTCAAACACGCGCACGCGTTTTGAATTTCGAAAATTTATCAAATGTTCATTCTTCACTTATCTTTATGAAAAGTAGAAGTTTCATTTTTCGTTGTGTGCAATTTTATGTTTTAAGAGCCACAAATTGTTAGTTTATTGAAGTGATCTTTTTTATTTTACCTTCTGTGCTACATTTGTGGGTAAGATTGCATTATTTTCTATCATGAGCGGAAGTTTGACTTTGATAAATTTTAGCTTTTTTCGTACTACCACGTCAATTTTCTGTGACGTTCATTTTTTTGGTTTCCAATTTTAATGATGGTTTTCTGAGCGGGTGCACATGGTGATCAGTAGCCCGATTGTCCATCTGGCTGTTTTTATCCACCAACCATATGGTTATTTGTATGGATATGGGCCAGCAGTTTGGTTATCTTGTTTCCATCTGTGATAACCTTGATTCCTGTGTCGAATCATCTGTGGCAGCCATTTTTAACGATGTTGGGATTTCGTTTTTGGGTTCACCATTCCCGTATGAGATCAATGGAGAGGGCAGGACTGATCAACATACAATTATCCCCAGCTTCACCGCAGTTTTGCGTTTTTGATTAAGAAGTGGTGTGATAAGTTTGTCACTTTGGCCGTCTCCTTTGACGATTTATCCGTACTTTTTGGGAAGACGTGCGAGCTCCATTCCAACATTGTGGGATTTTTGTCGCAGCGGTAGCGTGAGCCTATACCACTATTCCATCTCTAGTGGTTAGGACAGCACCAACGACGTAGGATGGCTGGAAAACCAATAATTAGTTTTTTTGTGGAAACGCATTTAGGAGATTTGCTTGTTTTAATTATTTACATCGTTATTGAGATGCTATACCGTTCGCAGGTGAATTGATTCTTGTTTAATTGTGCAGTTTTTGTTATTTTTAGCTTTACACCTGAAACTCAGTTTAAACGATGAACCATTAATATTCCAGAGGTTCCAAAAGAATTGAGA
This sequence comes from Rhagonycha lutea, assembly GCA_958510855.1. NCBI lineage: Eukaryota > Metazoa > Arthropoda > Insecta > Coleoptera > Cantharidae > Rhagonycha > Rhagonycha lutea. The sequence goes on along the minus strand of OY294041.1, from coordinate 23,487,266 downwards.
TGTTGAATCGGACGGATTGAGGTGGAAGGGTAAGTTAGAAAGCAATTGCTGTATTTAATTTTACTTGATGATATCTCTTGCGAATGTGTTAATTGCAGTCAATTTTTACCAACGTTTAATGTATGCGTTGGGCAATCTCCTGGATGCGCGGATTATTTTGTGAGTTGTTTTCAGATAGCAACTCATCTGTTATTTTATTTTTTTTATTTGATTGTCCCAGGGTATCCCTTCAGGGTATCCTGGATTTTACTTGCTATGTTGTATGTTTTGTGTCTCCTATTGGAGTTTTGGAATCAGATATTGTCAACCCCATCTTTATCTCAACTTTGTTTTTTTAAATAAAATCAACTCTTATTTACTTCCGTATTTTATTTAGAGGACTGGCGCCCGAAAGGTTTTTTTTTCTTAGTTAGTTGCCAATTGATCGCCTGAGCCAACGGAAGAACCTACGAACCGCGTCCGCGCGACCCATGCTCTGGCACTGGACGGGGGTGTATTCCCTTAGCTGGCCTGTCTACCATTCCATTCGTAGATCAGCGGGACAAGTGGCCCAAATTAGAGCAATTTGCGTTACAAGAGGAGTAATACATATCCGAAATCGATTGTAAAAACCTAATGCAATTTCAATCATAGGAAATGATGAATGTGCTGGATGAAAATCAAAGGTTCGTTGTGTAACTATTCTTTCTTATTGGCCCATGGACCAACCAACTTAGAACCAAAAAAATGGAAGAAATATTACTACAAACATGGAACCAAAATTTCAATGATTTCCTGAACGTAGAAAGCCCAGAATTCGATCATCCAAAGATTTACCAAACTTCAGATTGGCGAACAGACGAACTAACTTTTCAAGAGGTTAGAATGACAATAAGGAAACTTAAGATCTCAAAAAATCGTACTTTCTGCCGGCTCTGCCCTGTAATATACGACGAGTGAACCAACAAATTTGAAGCGCCCTTCTTCGACAAACCAGGTGCTTGAAAATTGATTAAGAATATCCCAAAATCAAGGAAACCCCCATGCCCGCCCATCAAACGTCTAAACGACTCCATAGTAACTGAAAGGAAGAAAGCCAAAATCTTTGTTGAAAACTTTATACGTTAATACAGCCCAAACATGGATCGAATAAACCAAGGTTTCAGGACAAAAAAATTAGTGATGGAACAACTCGAAATCTTTGGCTCTACACCGATCAAGCCATCCACAGTTACGGAACTAATAGTTCTGATAATTAAATCGTACAAGACCAAATGAGCTCTAAACTCGATGGGATCATGTCATGGTAATCCATAAACCAGGTTAAGAAAATCATCTTCCACAAAGAAACGGTCATTATCTTGCAGCTAACGCGAGCGGATGCGAATGCGATGTACCGGGTTCAAATCTGGGGAAAGGTCAAACTTTCTTATCACTAGTCTCCGTGCTTTGAAAAGCACGTTAAGCCGGTGGCCCTCCTGGGTTAATGAATTGTCATCATTAACATAATGGTACAGAAACACAAACAAAAAGATGGAAGAAGTAATGGGAATTGCAACATTTGGTAAAAAAACGAAACCTTCAATATAAAAGAGATGATGGAACAGGTTAAGAAAGCCGCCAAGCAACCGGAAGAAGTCGAACAGGAAAGTTCAATTGAAAGTTACGATGAAGAACAAGACGACGACGACGATGACGATTTTATTGGAGCTCCGATTCCTCAGTAACTCCTGGAAAGTGGTCCAAGTTTGGAACCGAGAGAAGCCGGTTCTTATGGTGACGAAGAGTATGATAGTGGTCGTTTTATCCTGTGCTCCCAGGAGAGCACAATGACGTACAGCAAAAAATTTATTACGGCTTTAAGCACCGATCTCAGTGGCGCACGACTTGCTTCAAGTTCGGTAGATTACGAAGTCAGTTTTTGGGCATGTACTGTACCATGCAAAGTTTCAGGACTCTGTAACCTTGCGAAATTTATTCGATTCGTTGTTTACGCTATTCTTCCAAGGGCGACCTAATTTTAGTGATTTTCGGTGCGGCCGAAGCTAAAATTTTAGACCGCGATGGTTTCAAATAACTGGAAAGCGTTAAAGGCGATATGTACTACATCAAAGATCAGGCGTAGACAAGAGGGTCACACCACGAGTTTAATGAGTAAGACTTTGAACCCAACCACGTTTGAACAGTTCGCTACCACCGGGTGTAACGAATTTTTGCACTTCGTTACGTGGTACTATTTTCTCGTTTCATTTCAATATTTCTAAGTACGGCCCATGCATTTTATTTAAATGTAATCATCGAATTGAATGCGTTTTGCTAGCAGATGGACGACAGGGTGAACCTTCAGCGTATGAATACCTGGAATCTCGCGAGCTCGATGACAGTGAGCGTATATAATTTCAGAGCGATTTTTGTAATTTCCGATATTTTGCTTAGACAGAAATGATTTTTTGGTTCAATGTCGCTATTCTTGTCGTGCCAGTCGTTTAAGATAAGTGGCTCAACTGTCGTGTAGTGTCTAAAGCTCCTGTTTATAGCATCTGTTTGAGCAAAAGTGATAAAAGAAGCTCTTAATTACTACTCTTACTACGCAATTTTTGCTGCGCAAGTTGTGGAATCATTTTAGATTTCCTCCAGTTGACAACGTTTCTTTGGATGATCACTTGGGGAATTCTTTCGTCATCTGGATGGTCCAGCGTTGCGTAACATCTCCAGTACCATCTCTCACTGGTCCAATTCCAGCTACAGATCTACAAGTAGTGGTTTAGTGTCGCGAATGTCAATTAAGTGTTTTCCTGTGTAAATTGGCAAGCTAGAAATTTCCATCTTTTAAGCCAGCTGTCGTATGTCGAGTGGAAAGAAACGTTTGTCACCAGATAAGTTGTAAACTTACGAGAACCTTTTATACAAGTAAATTAATATTCTTTCTTACTCGTCTGACCGATGTGCATTTTTAGCTTTTGTATTTTAATTACTTGTAACTCGCTTGGAACTCATAGTGGTTGCTGTGTGTCTTGGTGCTTGTAAATTTAAGTTGGGTGCACTTTTTGATTATAACACCGTAATCATTTATTCCTACTGTGTATTTGTTTAGCACAGTAATTTACATTGTACATACTTGTCGGAACTCTGATAGCATCTCTCAAATACGATGTGTAAATTAAAGCATTTGATTACTATTTGTTTTTTTTTTGAATTTCCCTAAGCTACCGATCTTTTTTTCAGAATCCATGATCTATGCCTCCGCATAAATAACGAGTTAGTCCATGGTAGATAGATAGATTTACAAAGTAAGATATTGCGCACCTTTAAACGTCAAAATGGCGGACAGCGGAGACATCTACCTTGACGTTTAATAATTATCTGAGCCAATCAAATGATATCGAATGATATAGACTACAAGGTATGATTTTGCCGGCGACGTCTTGTGACGATGCGCAGTATAAAACGAGTTTTCGTACACCTATAGATCATATCTTGTAATCTATTATAATGATTTTTTTTCAAAACAACTAAAGGTCCGGGTCGCTAATAAATGGTGGAGAGCACAAATACTCCCTCAGGGAAGACTAGGTTCAAACTCAAAATTAAAAACTCGGGTGAATAAAGCTGATTTAATATAATTTCGCAAATACGTTGAGTATTTAGTCTTGACTTTCTGACAAGAATTTTGTCCCTTGGCCGTTCGTGTAAAAGTGTAAGACTGTTTCGAATCACAATTACATTTTCCATCTATTTAATTTCTAAATTGTTGTTCGAAACCTTCGTGTGTTATAAAATGTAACAAAATTCAAATTTTACAATAAAAATGTTCAAAATAGAAATTAAAACCAACCCTTTGGTGAAAACCTCGAAACCACTGGAGTATAGTTGCTCTGCTGGAAGACGGGTCTTGACGTCATACAATAGTCACGACAGAACAGATGTGTTGCGTTCTCGTGCTTACCACGTCGGATTCAACCAAATCTTTACCAAACTTTCTTACTTGTGTTCCTGCAATCGTCCACGGATTTTTAGCTGTGTATTTCATACGAATTTAAACGAAATTTTGCAATTTTGTATGCTCCATCATCATTCAAATTTCACATTCATCCAACCCTGTGGTCGTTTTGGATTAACAAGCATCCGTCAAATTAGCAATCGGATTATCGATAATTTATCAAAAAATTACAAATTTTTGTAACCGGTGTACCCGAGATTTTTTACCCCCTTAAATTTTACCCCCTGGGGGTCAAATTTCCCTAGCGAAATTTTACCCCCCGGTATAAATTCCCTAGAGATATTTTACCCCCGGTAAAAATTCCCTAGAGATATTTTACCCTCAGTGAAAAAAAATAAAGGGGTCAAATTTCCCTAGTGAATTTTTACCGGGGGGTAAAAATAAGTTCAAAATATTCTCAGTGAATTTTTACCCTATAACAAATATTGTTACATAATCATTCAAATCATTTTGAAGTCGTAGTTGCCGTAAAAAAATGTAATAATTTATTTATTTTTCATACAATTATACAAATTTTTAATAAATTTTTTTATACAATTATACAAATTTTTAATACATTTTTTATTAAACTATTCAATTTAATTATTACTAAATTTCTTCAAAACTCCATGGAGGATATTTTAGTATATACTAACTGCCCTCTGAAAACGAAACTTTAAACGAAATTTAACAAACAAATGCAAAAATTTGCTATATAGTGTAGTCAAAATGGCTCTGGAGCGTCGGAAGCGGAGCGGAGGCACGGAAGAATCGACTTATATTTAAAGAGAGGATCATTATAAAAAGGTAGATCCCGGTCGAGGCTATGTTAGTGTTAGGAAACGACTTTTTTTTTAAAGAGAAGGTCATTAAAAGGTAGATCCACCGGTCGAGGCTAGGTTAGTGGTAGAAATCGACTTTTTTTGACGACAGAGTTGAAAAGAAAAGCGAGATTCACCCCTTGCTAATAGCACAATTTACCGAGTTGCATCACCCCTGGGGGATGTTTTTAATGAATTTAGTGATGAACACCTACGACAGAGTTGAAAAGAAAAGCGAGATTGACCCCTTGCTAATTGCACAATTTGCCGAGTTGGATCACCCCTGGAGGATTGTAGAGTATAGGTAAATTCATAATTTTCATATTGTTAAGTAATTTAAGAAATGTACTTGTATTTACAATGTTAAAATAATTCACTACTACTTTATTACATTTTATGACTGTGTGAAAATGTAAGTTACAAAGATGCGTCATTCTGCAAAGTATTGCAATATATTAAATATTGCACATATAAGCGGTTTAGTTTATAGGATAATTATTACAATAAGTGTTAAAATTTAGTTTAGTCAGCGGAATACATGAACTTGGATGACCATTAAAAGAACAATGGAACAATGAAGAGATTTCATATATAAACACCCCACATCCACATCAAAAGGACATTATCGTTCTGAAGTCAGAACCCTGCACTGCAAATATAACAGCTTCTGTTGTTTCAATGCAAGGCGTTGTCCTGCTCGTCATCGGTTGTAATAACATGTAAATGTGTAAATATTAAACGTATTAAATAAATGTAAATAAAAGGTAAAAAGGACCAAGTTCACAAGTTTATTATAGGATGTTTTTAATGAGTTTAGTGTTGCCAAAATGGCTCTGGAGAGTCAATTTTGGCAACACATCCACCTACGACAGAGTTGAAAAAAGCGAGATTTACCCCTTGCTAATAGCACAATTTGCCGAGTTGGATCACCCTCGGGGGATGTTTTTAATGAGTTTACCTACGACAGAGTTTAAAACAAAAGCGAGATTCGCCCCTTGCTAATAGAACAATTTGCCGAGTTGGATCACCCCTGGGGGATGTTTTTAATGAGTTTAGTGAAAAGGTTAGCAATTGGTTGTATTGATGATGAGATTATGGGATTATTCCTTGGTTGGTATTTAACGTAATGAAATTAATTATTATTATGTTTATATAAACAAAATGACTGTAATCATAAAACATAAGAAGATAAACATAAGAAGATAAACATAAGAAGATAAACAAAAGAAGATAAAAATTACAGATAAAATGGACGAAAATGGACGAAACTTTAACGAAATTTAAATAACAAATGCAAAAATTTGCTATAGGGTAAAAATTCACTGAGAATATTTTGAAATTATTTTTACCCCCCTGTAAAAATTCACTAGGGAAATTTGACCCCTTTATTTTGTTTTACTGAGGGTAAAATTTCTCTAGTGATATTTTACCCCCCCATAAAATTTCTCTAGGGAATTTTTACCGGGGGGAAAATATCACTAGGGAAATTTGACCGGGGGGTAAAATATCACGGGGGTAAAGATTCCCGGTTACACCGGCCCACGCTTCTACAAATAGGCCAGCTTATCCCAATCTTCGCAATTTTAATTCTATTTAATTTTAATTTTAATCAAAGATCTCGGAGTTCTCGTAGCAGGAAAATCGTAGAACCATCACCCCCAGGAATATAGCGCAAATATTCACTTTTCTCGACAAACGAAAATCACTTCCGTTCTCGCAGAAAGGACGCCTCAAGAAGCTTTCCACTTCGTCGGAAGTGACACACCTTTAAAATCAAAATTTCCAAAATGTCATCACAACAAATTATTTGGTAGGTAAACATTTTGGCGCCAATTTCAAATGCATTAGCAATCGTCTTTCTGTTGTAGGCTCATCACCAATTCGTCACTGTACTCGCACGAATTACACAAGATGTAAAATAAACGAAATTAGTGTAACAAATTTGGCTTTGTATTGTACAGGATTTATTCTCAACGTATCAGGGTATCATTTTGACGTGAAAACGTCTGTAAAATCGGTAGCATGTTAAAAAATTTAAAAAAATATGTAACCGAAATTGTGTGTGTGTGTACGAAATAAAATATGTAACCGAAATTGTGTGTATGTACGAAATAAAATGGGTAGTGTGTAAAAAAAAAATTTGTAACCGTAATTGTGTGTGTGTACGAAACAAAATATGTAACCGAAATTGTGTGTGCGTACGAAATAAAATGGGTAGCGTGTTCAAAAAAAATATGTAACCGAAAAAGTTTCATTATAACTTGTTTATGTTACTTGTAAAAAGTTACGTTCTAAAAAAGTTAACTTTATGTATGGTTTTACTTATATAGTAAAATTTTCCGTTGGTATAGAAAAGATTATCGGATGAGTTTAATATTATCTGTGCTCAATAGAAATGTACGCTAATGGATGTACGCTAAGATGTTCATTTAGAAAATTTTTACTTATAATAAATTTTATTAAGTTAATATTACCAGTTATTTAGATTTAATAATAAATTATCGCCACTTCAAATATTTTGTGAAATTAGTGTTTTTTAATTTTTATTAATTTAATTTTTTAAATTAAGAAATATTTTGGAAAATACTTGAATTAATGTTCATAATGAAATACGTTCATCATTTTATCAGACAAGACGTGTATCCTGCGATGACGTTTTCAAGCAAAACCTAACGGCTATGTTCTTGAACATAACCTCGGATCCGAAGGATCCCGATTTTTTTACACCCCTTTTGAATATAACGTGTACCCCCGAGTCCTTAACTTGTTTGAAACACCACACTATATATCGTGAGTTAGTCTATTAACATCGTCACCAAACAAATTGGAGAGGTCCTCTCTGGATTGTGACGGACTCTGGTCTCTGTTTGGGTTAACCCTCTCATTAGGGGTTGCGTTTCAGAGGTTAGTTTTTGTTGCACGGGATGAACGTACTGCGCGTATCTAAGCCATCAATAGCCCAGAAACCCAACTGAACGTGATGAAATTTCGGAATCGGAACTGTTTAACAGCGTCTCCAGACTTCTTGTACTTACAATAAAGATGGACGTGTCTTGGCATGCGGTTGTTCCGACGGTTCCATTCAACTGTGGGATCTGAGGAAAAGCGTGGTCGGCCCTGTCAGTTTAATCTGGAAACGTCACGATCTTACCGAAACCAACTGCATAAATTACTTGCACATGGAACACTGAACACATGATAGTGACACGGAGATGCGACAACACCCTAAAATTGTGGTACATGCAGAATCTTATTACGACTATAAACGGAGTTTTATTTCTCAACAAATTATAACCCCGCACGCGTTACCTCTCTTCAGGCAAGAGCGGCGCAAAACGAAAAAGATCGTTTGGATCCAGTTCAATAGCATCGTCCTGACTTGCCAATTACGTCTGGTCAATGCTGACGTTTGGCTTCCAGTGAAGGAACATTCAGCAATTTGAGTGTCAGTAAGCTAGTTGACGACGATCAAGATCCTCTAAAAACCATCCTGAAGTACGCAAAGAAAGCAAAAGAAAATCCCTACTGGATCACGCCCACTTATTTTAAAATGCAACCGAAGAATGTTGTGGATAACAACAGTAATAAGACCAAAGAAGGGGAAGGACCTACAGCAAAAAAAAACGAAATGTGAATAAACAGCCAAATTTCAAGGGACCTTGATTTTGGGCTACATAGCGAGGTCAGCGGTTCGGTTCCCACAAGGAACGAAATTATAATCTGAATATTAGAAATAAGGCAAATGCTCCAAATTTTTCTCAAACAAAATATGAGACAAGAGACCACCAACTCCTTGACTAAATTTCCTCTATTTATTATTTTTGTACGAACTTAACAAAAGAAGCAATCAAAAAATGTTAATGGCAAAAAATGGTGAAATTTAAATAGTATGGTTCTCTGGTCAGAGGATTTTCTGCAAAAACTTCTACATTTTTTATTAAAACCCCATACTTTTGAGCTCGCTGTATATGCTAACTTTAACACGGCGATAAAATTAACGGACGGTGATTTATTTTCATTCATCATAAAAAATGTAAAAGCCTTGAGGTTGTTTATTCAGCAAAGTACGATTTAATCATGTTAATGCATTTATAATGACATCCTTTTTCAATTTGATCTATTGCACTACTATGTATACCTAACTTTACTTAAATATATAGAAATTGAAAAGCAACTGTAAGTTTGCAACTTTAATTCATGAACAAATTAAAATATTGGAGTTTAGTAATTTCCTTCAGTATGAAAGGAATCCTAATGTATGTACATGTACTTACCTTTTTATGAAGAAAAGTTGAACAGATAATAGCATAGCTAAGGGGGTTATTCTGTAACTCTTGAGGAATCCTTTAGAACCTTAAAGTTTGGTTTACACTCATAATTGAATAAAATACAACCGATAATCCGGCAATATTATGGATGTAAACCAAACTTTAGGTTTTAAAGGATTCCTTCAGAGTTACAGAATAACCCCCTTAGTGTAAGTGTAGTTATTTTCATTTTACGATATAAATAATGTACTTTATATAGCGGTGTTCACAGCGAAGTTCTTGTCTTGCCTTGCCTAGGTAGACAAGCAAGTTAGCAAGGCAAGACAAGAACCTCGATGTGGACACCGCTTTAGACTGAAAGTAATAATTTTTATTTAAGTTGGTAAACCTACTTTGGTTGGTAATAGTTAAACCACCCAATCAGAGGCACGTTTATTATAATGACACCAGAGGAGGAGCTTTATACCAAATGAATAAACAAATGAATACTATATAATATTATTAAAGTGTTTATTACAAGAAATACACCAATAAGTAAATGACAAAGCCAACTTTATCCCCAACTACTTAATACATTTCAATAGGAATTATATAAAAAATTTATTCGATAAAAGCAAAACTGCACTCAAAATTCCAACCAGGCCTGAAATTGCGGCATTCGACCTTCCTGCTTTAGATGCTTCTACTCTGGAAAATAAATGATAAACCAATTAATTTCCATTTTTTAACAATTTTGGCTAAATTTCTAATTTGTCTGAAATCAAATTCGAACTTGGCTAAATAATGTTACCGGTTTTTTTTGCACAGTTTGAGTTAAGATTGACACTTCTAGTTTAATTTTTGCAACAGAATAAATGATAGCCAAAGTAACATATCACATTAATAGTATATCGCTTTCTTTTTGTTACATAACTGTGCAAAATCCGAAAAGGTTTGGCATTTAAGAGCGCCGCTAGAAAATGTCAACTCCATTAATAATAACTCAAATTATGTAGCAACCACTGATAAATCTTATAAATCGATAACTAAATTTAGCCTGAGAACAAATCATCAAAATTATTTCAACTTTTAATTATTGTTGTTTGTTTTGCAAGTGAAGTGACCTTCATCGATTCCACATTCGTGAAATACTAAAAGCGTTGACTTTATTGATCAGTGTAAAAGAAACAAATTATACTTTTAAATTCTTAATTCTGGGAACTATGGAAAAGTTAAGATTTACGTTTATATTACACTTAATTAAACATTTTATTGTGGTATCCACCCACAAAACATTGCATAAATAATAGAAAGGTTTATTCACCACGATCGATTTTTGTATGTAACTGACGAATTTATTTTTGATAAAAAATGTATTGCAGATTATTTTCTCTGCTGATTTTGGTCTCTCTCCAATTTTCGATACTGTTCTACAATTTCTGCTTGTATTTCGTACGCCCATTCTCTTCCAACCCATCATTCTGCTTCGCATAATTCTTGTGACTTAATCATCAGTTGTTTCCAATGCGGTTTTCCATCTCTTTCCTTCTTTTTATGGTACCTGTTGAGCTCGATCAGGAAATCTTGGGCCATACAAATTTCTTCGGATTTCCTATCGTAATGAGGAACTTCAAAAATTTCATCCGCTTTCTCAAAGGAAACTCTTTTATAATCAACTAAATTTATACTCGACATAGTTTGACAAATTTCTTGAATTTCTATATCCGATCTGTTAGCCCACTATTTTTTCAAAATGCTTCTGTTGTAATTGGGTGCTTCGCCTCTTTGCACTTTATTGTTAAATTTTACTTTTCTGGTCTCTGCTGATTTTGGTCTCTCTCCAATTTTCGATACCGTTCTACAATTTCTGCTTGTATTTCGTACGCCCATTCTCTTCCAACCCATCGTTCTGCTTCGCATAATTCTTGTGACTTAATCATCAGTTGTTTCCAATGCGGTTTTCCATCTCTTTCCTTCTTTTTATGGTACCTGTTGAGCTCGATCAGGAAATCTTGGGCCATACAAATTTCTTCGGATTTCCTATCGTAATGAGGAACTTCAAAAATTTCATCCGCTTTCTCAAAGGAAACTCTTTTATAATCAACTAAATTTATACTCGACATAGTTTGACAAATTTCTTGAATTTCTATATCCGATCTGTTAGCCCACTTTTCTTCCAAAATGCTTCTGTTGTAATTGGGTGCTTCGCCTCTTTGCACTTTATTGTTAAATTTTACTTTTCTGGTCTCTGCTGATTTTGGTCTCTCTCCAATTTTCGATACCGTTCTACAATTTCTGCTTGTATTTCGTACGCCCATTCTCTTCCAACCCATCGTTCTGCTTCGCATAATTCTTGTGACTTAATCATCAGTTGTTTCCAATGCGGTTTTCCATCTCTTTCCTTCTTTTTATGGTACCTGTTGAGCTCGATCAGGAAATCTTGGGCCATACAAATTTCTTCGGATTTCCTATCGTAATGAGGAACTTCAAAAATTTCATCCGCTTTCTCAAAGGAAACTCTTTTATAATCAACTAAATTTATACTCGACATAGTTTGACAAATTTCTTGAATTTCTATATCCGATCTGTTAGCCCACTTTTCTTCCAAAATGCTTCTGTTGTAATTGGGTGCTTCGCCTCTTTGCACTTTATTGTTAAATTTTACTTTTCTGGTACTTGCTCTTAATACTTTCATTTTCGACAGACTCTCTTTTACTTTATCAAAAGTCCTTTCGAAGCATCCTTGATCATTCAAATTTTGTTTTTTAGTGAATTTGAATGAATTTCTTGAATGCATTATTGTACTCTATAATCTTAAAAATTATTCAGTAATTCTATACAGTTTAATAGCTTTCTTATCCTTATATAAAAAATTTTTTTAACTGGTATTGTGTAATTAATTATATTTTAATCAGATAATCATTGTCGTTTCAATTCCAATTGAGAGCAATAGGAAATCATGAATAGCAGAATTAAGAGAAGGCAAAGTAAAACTTTAGAAACAGATCTGGGATAGCAAAGATACACAACAAAATTCATAGAACAGTAAACAAATCAAGAGATAACTACTACATAGAAAAAAAAAAGGTTTTCCCAAAATCCCAATGGCATTTTTGCACAGAAAATGGAATTATGACCATTTCTCTAATCTAACAGAATCTAACTGCGGACTAATTTTGATTTCGGAGACAATAGATTGGAAGAAGATAATTTAGAATACAAGTAGAAGTGGAAGTGAAATCCGGAGGAAGAAAAATCCACTATAATAATTAGCTATAAAACTCCTCCTACTTGTCATTTACGGTTAGTGGTAATTTGATTGGCTCGTTTATTTATTACCAACCTAAAAATGTTTACAAAGTAATCCGATTAACAGTCTTGTCAGATTGTCAGTTACAAGACAAACATTTGAATAAAGAATTTGTGAGATTCTGGTTCTCGACGCTAAAAAAAAAGTAGGTACAGCAACTGGCAAAAATCAACAATGAGAAAAAAGTTCTTATACTGATTCATAAAATATCAGAAATGCTTCAATTATTACAAGAAAATTGGAGGATTAAAATTACAAAAGATTAAAGCGAGGCCGTAGACCAAGCAAGTTATATGTATGACATAAGAAATACGAAGCCGTAGGCCGAGCTATATCTTACGCAAAAATCAGAAGACGGCCTAATAAAACTAAGCAATAAAAGAAGTGGTTTTTTAGTGCGCAAGTTCACCAACAAAAGGGTCACAGATTGATTAGTCAAACATTTTTTTTTTTTTTATTTGATTATTAACTTTCTAGGTTATTACAAGCTGTCCGAAGACAATAAATAATAGTTTAAACAATGACAACAATGACATGGTGGAAATAAGCCCATTGGCTTATTCCATAAGCAATGCAACTAATAATTACTCTATGGCACTCAGGTTCTTAAAGGTAGGTCCAAAGGGTCAATCCTCTTCAGTCTCTTGACTCGGGGAGCTACAAGTAAATCCACAGCTAGGGTATTGGGATGGTCGCCTAGACGTAGTTGATATCTGGCACTCATGAGGAAATCTCCTCCTTTACTGTTTTGATGTTCAAGTCTTGGTGGATGCTGTGGTTTGTTACATACCATGGTGCGTCACAGATGCAGCGAAGTACTTTAGACTGAATCCGTTGGATCTTCATTATATTCGTGTCGCTGGCAAAACATAATAGCCTTAAATTCACCGGCGGTGCTAAGCCCTAAGCCACTTCCTGGGTTTATTTTTCATCTTTTTGGAAAGACATGATAATGTACGTTCGAACATCACTGTTACTATATTAGGTGTAGTAAAAAGTAATCCATTATTTTGGCGTTTACTTTAATGCTTTATTTAACATGGTTACAATCATTCGATTTGAGCCAAATATGCGCCATTTTGTTCGATAATTTGTTGCCATTGTGATGGTAATTTCATGATTCCTCTCTCATAAAACCCAATGTCCCTATTGGAAAAATACTCGGACAACCAATTTTCACAGACCTCTTTTGAGGCCAGTTTTACACCACAAAGAGAGTTTGACATGGATGGGGAAAAATGATAGTCTCTTGGTGCCAGAGGTCCGGACTATAAGGTGGATGCATTAAAACCTCTCATCCGAGCTCTCAGAGTTTCTGGCGATTCATTATTGATTTGTGTGGCCTGGCGTTGCCCACTAGATGTCGTTGTGGCACCCAAATATCGAGCTTCTTTTTGAATCCAACCTAATTCTAATGGTTTAAAATGGTTTGTGGTCGATTTTTAGCTCTATGGTAATGCTACGATTGCTCGCTTACCGGTATAACAAAATTATTTCCATCATTTTCGATGATTGGCCTTCCAGAACTTGCAGCATCTTTGACATCTAAATTACCGGAACGGAATTGACTAAACCTAAATTTTACGTGATTGACTGTTACAGTATCGGGACCATGAATACTATTCACATTTTCAGCCGCCTGGCTTGAGTTTTCGCCTTTATCGAAGAAAAACTGTAAAATAGGGCGTATTTTCTCCTTGCTATACTCTGTTTACCCAACAGATGCACCAAGGCTCCTCCCCAAAAATATAAGCCAATGAGCGCATCAACCAGTTTTACACGCTAAAAAATTTTACATAAAAGTTCAAATGATTGTATGACATTAAAAGTTAATTTATAGGTTAAAAAAGCTATGACGTTAGTGTTGTAAACGGGAGTTTCAAAATTCGAGCAATAGAAAAATTCTATTCGAATATCCCGCGCGTTTTTAGGGAGGAGCTTCGGTGCACCTGTTGGGTAAACAGAGTATAGTGTCCAAAGACACTATCTTTGCTCTGATGCGCGCTCAAACAAAATTGAGTCAATAATCACAAAACTGTCAGCAAAGTTTTTATAGTACGAAATGTCATCTTTTTAACGCCATCTAGTGGAACCCGATTGGACGGTTTGGACGATTGAACGCGAGATACAGATAACTAAAGCTATGTATTGGAAAAATAATGGATTACTTTTTACTTGACCTAATATTACTTGGAGGTTCCTGATTTTCGACAACGGAGTATTCTTTCTATCATAGGTAAGTTTGAACTCACTTGACCATTCCATGGCTACTTAGTAGGTGAAGCAGCTACCTACTTGAAAGCGAACTTTAACCTTTAACTTAAATATGTTTCTAATTTGAAATGTACATAGACCAGTCAAGTCTGGTGGTGCTGCATCTACCAGGATAGGTTGCCATTGGAAGAGAGTACCGTTTCATGAATAGCTTGCGTGAGGAAGAAGCTTCCAATTTAATGTGAAAATGAACTCATGTGTCTCCTTCACAGTATAGTGTGGTGTTCTGAAAACCAACTTCTCAGTCCCTCAATCGGAAAACCGAGGTAGCTCTAATGTTTCGAACAATCGCCATAAAGTTCCGGTAACTTTATTTCCGGCAGAACATATTTGAAACCATTTATTTCTCAGGGAAGGCTAGGTTCTAAATTCAATAAGGAGACTCGGGCGATTTTTACATAGTTACTTAAAAACAAACTGTAAAATTTCGATCTTGTAATTTGGACCACACATGGTCTCAATAGCCGTATGTGTCAAGTTGTGTATTCGGATCAGACTTCCACTACATTTCAAATCAATTCTGCTAAATGGCAGTCTGATCGAATTAATGTTATGTGTGACGAAATTCATAAACTGTACAAATAATACAAAAATAAAAGTTTTTAACGAAGCCAAGAAAATTGTTTGACTACTGCTGCTTCTCTGGGTACGTCTCCTGTAGAACTAAAGTCGGGAGCCGAACGTATGCAACCCACATGTATGACGCTTCTGTGTGGTAGAAACTCAGCTAGTGATCGTGGTAATAAAACTTCTCCAATTTCACCCAATTTAGTGAATCAGTGTAACCGCAGGTGTCCACGAATAAAATTTGTGCTGCTTGTGTAATTGAGTGCAATCAACATCTGAACCAAACAGCCGGCTTTTTAGGCACCTAACCTCAAATTTTTATGTTCCTCGTTTCTAATAATTTTCACTATCTTAGATTATTGAACAACGTTTTTACCTTCGTATTAACTAATACAAACGAGATTCGACGCTTGATGACTGCAATATTCATCAATTGAACGCAAATTTATGTGATATCTCCACACGTGAATCAATGACGTCACCTCCAAAAATGTAGCCTAGGAATTAAATTTGATTGTTCCAAATCAAATATGCACTATTTATTCGCTCGAACTGGTTTTACTGGACCGAAACTTCGTCCCAGACACATAAACTCGAAAATTAGCAAATCAAAATCGGCGTCGCAATAATCGGCAACTGGCTTGGACGGCGTCCACCAACGGAAAGCAAAAATTATCGTTCTTAACCTATTATCCTCAAAATTCGAAAATTTTCCAGGATTTTCAAAGACACAAAATTATAAGGTAAACAGTTTTGGCGGGAAATTTGAATTTCATGCACTAATTATTTAATCTTCTTTGTAGGTACGTCATTTGGGGTGGAATTGATCATACTTGGGGTGAGATTGATCAAAAATCATCTGTATTATATATTTGAATTTAGCCTCAAAATTGCTGATCTAGCTCGTTCATATCGACTAGTACACTATTAGTAAACTCCTAGTCGATAAGAGCGAGCTCGGAAATTTGATATTGGCGATAAATTAAAAAAATAAAAAGTGATCAATCTCACCCCCATATGATCAATTCCACCCCAATTGACTGTACACGAAATTAAACACAATAAGCGCACAAATCACCTCAGAAATAAAAATATTGGTCTTGTGTAGTGTGTAAATGTAGCAAATTTGCTATGGATGTACACAAGATCTATTTTTAAAGTTTTTTGGTATTCGCCTGCATACCCTTTTGACAAAATAACCTATCCCGAATCTCCGATTCGTTTTTATCACCACAATAGGTATGGTTGCATGTTGTCATAAAGTAATATAATTTTGTGGCTTCCAAGAAAAAGTACCAGGAGTCCGCGCTAGAAACTCCCTCTTCGCCGCTAGATCACGGGTGGCACGAAATATCCAAATTCGCCGCCGTGTCAGTTGGAGATGGCTGAAAAGCCATACACAAATTGCCCCAAATAACCTATCCATTATCCTGCGGTCACAGTGAAAGCTGGTGATCTTTGCATCTTTGGTTGTTGAACTGGTGAGGAGGAGTCAGTAAGCCTGGCTTCACTCTGGATTAGGGTGACTGCTCTTTTTTGGTGCGGGAGCAAGAAACCGCCACAGCCTACCAATATACCGTATGCATTGCAGTTCTCACAATGAGGTTCCTTGCGCACCAGTCCTTGCGTCCACCTCAGCACTTTTGAAATCCATCGATTCCTTTACACTCCGATGTTTGATGCTCGGAGACCCATCACCTTTTGCAGGTTGTGAGTTTGATCACGCCTGGACATGTTAATCCCCAACTTATCTTTGAGGATATTCAACAGGCACTCTGCTGCTAGCTTATCTAGTTCCAGGATTTGCACTTGACACAGACCTCCCATCCGAACTTCCCTAGCGACTTCATTCTTGATTTTCATCTAGTAGCAAATCAATAAACTTGATCTGTACCATGGTTCTCTTCGTTAGATCTATGACCTTTAAACCCTTTGGACTTTTCCGCATTTGTTCCCTGGATTTGCCTGTATATGGACGTTTAGTATGTCTAACGCAACGAATGGCTCCCCAGCTTCATGATAGTTTTGGTTGTTCATCTTCTTAATTGCCCTTAGCGCATCCACATAGGTAAGTTTCGGGCTCGTCTTCACGACCAATCTTCCTCCTAAAAGGAGGAGAGATCCTTTCTCGTTGACAGATCCATCCTGTGGTTCTGCATTATTAGTTTCTCTCTTCTGTTCTTTGCTGAGTTCAAGCTTCATCCGATGTAGATACCCAGGTGTCTATATCTTTGCTTGACTCCAGTGTTTCCACAAGTGGCTTTGAATCATTCAATCCACTTGGACTCTGCATAAACGGAGGCGATTCTATAGCTTTTGACATTGGCATCTCCACTGCATATCAAAGCGCACTTATTTCATTCGCTAGGGTTTTCAATGTAGTCTGGAGGGCCCGCACCTTTTCCCGTAGGGACTCATTCTCTCCCCTGCATATGGGGCATGACCGATTCAAATTTATTCACATAAACGAACTGTCTGTCTGTATCATGCATAACGATGCAATGGTTGTACTCAATCTCCTTCTCGCTGACCCCTGAAAACAGGATTATCTCATTGGAATCCTTACGTTCCACACATAAGTGCGTAGATTCGCCATTGGGCAACGTCCATTCTTCCTAGCCGTCTAGGGCTTCAACTTCCTTGTCACAGTTTCGTCTTTCGACACTATCGATCGCATTATACCTGAAGATAAGCCTCCCAACTAAACCGTGTATGTCTAGCAAGTCGCGAGGCACCACTTATTCTTTAGGACACTCTCCTTTCCCAATTCAAGATTTCCGATCCTTACACTTCAAACTACAAATGCCATCATCTCATCATTCCAAGAAGATTCCACCAGGTAATTTTTTCAAATAACAGTGATTTTAATTTGGAGTATAGTGAACTGACTGGTCGAATTCTTATTAGGCGAGTCCCATATTGATTTGAGCACTTCGCGTTGCTATTAATGTAGCAGTTACTGTTTCTTCTTTCCGAATCAGTTCGATTCCTTATGATCGAACTCAAAGTTTCAATGGGGGAGAATTATATTATATCACTTTGGAAAACCTTCCGATCCGAAATTAAATGCAAGTTGACAGCTAAATTATAAATTCAAATTAACCTTAACGAGTGACCGCGGTTTTAGAATTATTTGTTTCATTGTAGGTAAGTTTTGTTTTGTACATATATTTAGACATTTTTTAACAAATCACTGTTTCACCGACGGGGTCCGAATCGCCCTGAAATAATAACCAACAAATTTACAAAATCATAATTGTGCACCAGTGCAAACTACCCAAACCATATTAACAATATTTCACCATCATATAAATTCTCAGCAGAAAAGTAAAGTCATGACCCCCATAACTACAATGTCAAGTTCAAAAAAAAGGTTACCAAGAGCTGTTAATTTGAATTAGTAATTTTATAGGTGTAAATAACCCTAAGTTAATTACTTTCTTAATCGAAAGTTTATGTACATAAATTTAATAAACCAGATTTGTAAACGAGTTTGATTTCATAACGAATTATTTTTCGAAATAAATTTTTTGACTTAATGAATGGATTTAGTAGTTGTATTATTATGTGTATTTACAATAAAAAAATAACAAATAATGCAAACTTATTACAATATTCCAATAACGCCACATCCAATTCTGCCTCCAGCGTTTCCTGTTTTCAAGGAATCTGCGTTGCCCCCTAATCCCAAATCATCTACACCAGCATGGACAACGATTGAACGACCAATTATATTTCTTTCGCCCTGTAGGCTGATAATTGTGTCAGAGAATTGTATTTTTGCAACTCCAGCTTCATCGGCTACAATGTTGCCCAAATCACCGACGTGACGTTCGGTTGCATTAGGGGCTCCGTGATTTTTCTAAAAAAAAAAAAAAAGGTTAAATGCTTGAAAATCTGTTCGTCCTTACAAATTTAATCTACAAGTACATAACAAACACAACCTTGGCACATTTGAGCAGCATAATAAAATTAACCTTGATTAAGCTTAGTTAAGGTTGTTTATAAAATTGTTTAACTTACATTATATGGATTGAAGTGGGAACCGGTGGAATCGCATCCTTTGGAAATATCACCTAAATTGTGAACATGGAAACCGTGGTTTCCAGGGGTTAATCCTTTAATTTCGCCCTCGATGGTTACCCCAGTGGGAGTTTGGGTGAACGTGATAACTCCATTTGCGACACCTTCGACTTTTACGCTGGCCTTGTTCTAAAATAATTATCAAAACTGTAAACAAATTGCGTTTATTTTTATGATTAGGTACTTACTGCTCCGCTGCAGGCGTATGCAACTGCTACCAAAACTAAAATTCCAGTTAACCGCAACATCACTGAAAATTTAAAATTAAAAAAAAAATTAATTCTTCCATCGATTTTTAAAACCGTCGATCAATTTATTGCACAATTACCTGTTATTTTTGTAACTCAAGGACTCAAACTGTTCAAGACAGTAGCTGGTTAGGAAATGATTTTCTTTCATACTCGTATATGTTTTTATATAGGTACCTCAAGTTATTGATAAACTGACCGGTTATTTCACACCCAACGTTTACCAAGTCACTTATCAAGAATTATTATGGTAGGAAAGCCGCTTCGTTTTGACTAAATGCATAATTTAAGTAATTGGAGTATAATATTGCGGAAAGCATTATACCATGTGCAGCAAAATTAGCACAAATTTGAGTGTTAGGAATTTAAACAATAACTAAACGATTTAAAAAAATTCCGTTATATTTTGTCTTCCCCATAATCTCATTTTGATTATTATTATTACCCTGGTTTCCTCTCATTGTTTGTTGATTTTTTAGCACAAATTTAGGTGTTGGAAATTTAAGCAACAATTAAAAGTTTTGTCTTCCCTATAGGGATTATATATAATCTAATTTTGATTATTACCCTGGCTTCCTCTCATCGTTTGTTGTTTTTGACTCGGTTATTTCAAACGCAGTTTTGAAAATTTTCGATTAACTTTTTAACCTTCGAGATAGGAAAATAAATATATCTTGCTGGTTAAAAACAAAAATAAAAACTCCGTAGTAATAAATATTATTTATTTAAATTTATTTTTTGTAAAGATATGCTTGGTGAGTTACCAACAAAACTAATATAATTTTGAAACTGCAGGAAATGAACCAACGACCTGTGAGATAGTTGGTCCTTCGAGCCGGATCATCGATATTTCGAAAAGCATTTTACAAGTTATAATAAACCTGGTTCTCGAGTATCGTTAATATAGTGAATACAATTCATCGACTAATCTTCTCCTTGGAAACAGAAATATTATAGATATATAAATAATTATTCTGGTCCTTCGAGCAGGATTTATCAATACTTTGAAATCGTTTTTTAGATAATAAACAATGTGTCAAATAAATTCTCTCTACGGACTTGCAGGTGCGAGTTAATATTGAAAAAACTTGCACGCAACCTTCGATTTTCCCGCTTAATCACAGAAATTCTTCTAAATTCTTTTGTTATGATGCTCAATTTGTACATTGCAGTATGAAAATGTGTACTATTTTAATAATAATATGCATCTCAAGGCAATTTTTAAATTTTAATGGGCAATAAAATGTATACTAGACATAATGGTGTAGCAACAATTACGAAAGTTTTATTATGACATACTTAATATGCCAATGCTGTGTGAATGATTGCATAACATTTTTATATGGTTAACGTGGAATCCGAATCACGTCTTATTTTCAATATAGGTAATAATTGTCAGTTCTTTAATGAGTTTCCCTATTCTGACACTTACTTTCAAAGGGGTGGTCATTTATAATGTTATCGGGGGACAGAAAGAAGATTTAGTATACATATTAATATAATTTTCATTATAATTTTATAATAATTCTTATTTTAATATTCTCTAACAACAAAGTCAAATTCACAGTTAAGTTCCGACTGCTTCTTATCGGTAAAGCAAATTTGAGACCGCTTATTCTACAGGGAAGGCTAGATTCTAAATTCAGAGATTAAAACTCTGAACAAAAAATTTAAAAATTTAACCTTGATGTGTGGACCACATATAGTCCTTTAGCCGTATGTGTCGGTTTGTGTGATCGTATCAGACCACCATTACATTTAACTTCAATTTTTCTAAATGGCGATATGATCAAATCAGTGATAATTCGTATTGCACAATCAAAATTTGTACAAAATAATTTAATAATAAAAGTTTTTCACGAACCAATAAATTATTTGAGAACTGCTGTAATGTTGGTCACGCCTTCAGAAATTTGTTCAGGTAGCAGACCATATGCAACCATCACATACCACGCTCCCGTACGTTGAAAAATCCCTCATCTTTTTTAAACTTTACCAAATTCTAGTGAATCCGTGAAATCGTAGTGGTCCTCAAACAAATTAGTCCTTCTTGTGAGTTTGTACAATTGTACATCTGGATTAACAGCCGGTTTTTTGGTACATAACCTCAACTTTTTGTTTTTCTTATTTATGGTAATTTCCACAATTTTAGGGCCTACACAGAGTTTTTACACTTGTATTATCTAATACAAACGAGATTCGATACTAGATTACCACAATTCTCATCAAATAAACGCAATTTTGTGCAACTTTCTTGCACGTGCAGCGATGACGTCACTTCGAACGAAGTTTTAACGAGGTTTTCCTACCTTGGAAAGAAGTTCGGTTATCTCGAATCAGAAAATGCACTATTTAATCGCTCGAAAGGCTTTCTGGATAGAAACTTCGTTCCAGAAAAATATCAAAATCCAACTTTGCAACTCAAAATCGACGTCACAAAATTCGCAACTGGCTTGCGGCACGTCGTCGAACGGAAAGCCAAAATTATTGTTCTTAACCTCTTCTCCTCCAAAATTCGAAAATTCCCTAGGATTTTCAAAAAAGATATAAAATAGGAGGTAACAATTTTGGCGGTAAATTTGAATTTTTGCACTAATTATTCTTCTTTATAGGTTTATCAAAAAACAAACAAAACAACCGCACAAATCACTTTTGGAATCAAAATACTGTATTTGTGTAATGTGTAAAAGTAACAAATTGGATTTGAAAGTAAACAAGATCTATTTTTTACAAATTTAGGTATGTATACGCTTATACACCCCTTAAGATGTTAATTTGAATTATTAATTTTATAGGTGTAAATCATCCTAGTTAATTACTTTCTTGATCGAAAGTTTATGTACATAAATTTAATAAATCAGGTCAACCAGTTTGATTTCATAACGAATTATTTTTCGATACAAATTTTTTGACTTAACGAACGGATTTAATAGTTGTATTATATGTGTATTTACAATAAAAAAAAAATAATGCAAACTTATTGCAATATTCCAATAACGCCGCATCCAATTCTGGCTCCAGAGTGTCCGTTTGTCAAAGAATCTGATTGGCCCCCTAATCCCAAATCATCTACACCAGCATGGACAACGATTGAACGACCAATTATACTTCTTTCACCCTGTAGGCTGATAACTTTGTCAGAGAATTGTATTTTTGCAACTCCAGCAGCATCTGCTACAATGTTGCCCAAATCGCCGACGTGACGTATGATTGCATTAGGTGCTCCATGAGTTTTCTGAAAAAAAAGAAGGTTGGAGCAAACACATTTCCTAGCTTTATCATTATAATATGTATGGCTAAGAGCTTCCGAGTCTTCGCGCTCTATCTCAAGAACGGTTAATTCCGTTAATGTAAGTCGAAACGTCGACTGACAATAAATTATTTGTTTTATTTGGCGTCTCCAATATCCTGCTAATCCTTCGGTCTTTCATTTAACGGTTAATTGTATAAAATATTGCTTAAAAACAAATTTGTAGAGAATTTTATTCTCTATAACTTTCCTAATAACTCAACATGTTATTTAGAGCAAAGGAAACACGATATCTACCAAAAAAAACAACGGTTTTTGTGATCTTTAACCATGAATATCTTGAGACGCGGACACTAGATTCTATGAGACTTTTGAACTAACTTATAAAATGTCAAAACAAAAACTTATGCAAATTTTCAGCTTATTATCTTTCATTCCCAGATTAAATACTTATTTGACTGGATTATAATGTCAAAGTAACTTGTTGGAAATTATTGGTTTTCCAGCAAAAACAATTGCAATAAAATTCAAACAAAGCAACTAAAATTGTTTGAAATGCGCTTTTTTGCATTTAATTAGTGAGTTTTTAACTTAAATTAAAGAACAAAATATCAAGTGTTAGGTATTTTTCGGAGCGAAATAAAAATCTCTTCAAATTGATACTATTTTCAATCTTATCCGTTATGATGGTATGCAGAAATTAAAGAAAAATCAATTTCCCATGTTAATTTCCTATGTTCACATCGGCTGCGGTCACCCTGTATATTGTCGTGTTAATTTTGGATAAGGAACAAACAAAATTGTTTTGAAATTTGTTTTGTGTAAAAGGTTTG
Organism: Rhagonycha lutea; assembly: GCA_958510855.1. Taxonomy (NCBI): domain Eukaryota; kingdom Metazoa; phylum Arthropoda; class Insecta; order Coleoptera; family Cantharidae; genus Rhagonycha; species Rhagonycha lutea. The sequence continues at coordinate 23,463,675 of OY294041.1, read as the reverse complement.
AATTTGAAAATTTGAATTTCGCGGCGGTTGTGGCTCTCTGTGAGGCGGACAGAGCGCGAAAGGTTGGGAGGTTAGAAAGTTTGTCTTGCGTGTGAGGTCCGTGCGTGGACGGTCGTATTTGATTTTGTACTAAGGGAATTAGTAATTGTGAATTGAAAAAGGTTGATTTCTGTTTGAAAATAAAAGTGAAGCAAAAATTGAAGAAGTGTTATTTCTTCTATAGTTATAGGTTGGAAGAGAGAATTTGTTGACGGTTGGATTTTGTAAATTGTTAAATTTACAAGCAAAATTAATTTTATAAAGCGAAGTGCGATCGTCGGCAGATTGTAACAAGGCTAGACCGATTGAGTAGCTGTGGTAGGACGTGAATTCTCGGCACGAATAAAAGATTTTTTTTGAAAAAGTATAAAAATTTTGTTATAATATTTCGTGGGAGGATAATCACACACCATTATTTCCTGGTTGAGGAAAATCACACTTCAATATATTGAAGAAAATACACAGTCGGTTATCTCCTCGTTTTCAAACGCAAGCGTTATCAGCCGACCTTCGATACCTTATAAAATTAATTTTGCTTGTAAATTTTCTAAAAAACAAAATACAACCTTCAACAAGTTTTCCAAACTTTAGCTCTACAATAAATCGACAAGAAATGACACTCTTTCAATTTTCGCTTCACTTTTATTTTTCAAAACCAAATCAACTTCTATAATTCACAATTAATTCTCTCATCAGTTTCATCATCTCATCAGTCCGCGACTTGGACCGCCGCACATTTCTCCTCCCCTGCCGGAATCTGCGCTCCGCAGTGACCTCGAACCGCCGAAAAATTCAAATTCAAAATCCCCCAAAAAAACTTTTTATAACAAACAATTTTGTTTGTTCTTTATTAAAAATTTAACACGACATCAAATTGTAATTATTATAATCAGCATTAGACTCCCAGGAAAATATTGCTGACGGCGACGTTTACAATATTACGGCCGACGCTTGGCCCGGCACTGTCAAGCCGACCGTTGGCACCCAACTATGGCCCCTACTTGGGCCAATGATTTTACCATGACTTTGCCGATGCTCAGCTTGAAAATTGGCAAACAGCGGTTGGCCAACGCTTGGGCCGGCATTGCCGATCAAACTGCCAATAATAGGCCAACCGTCTAGCACAGTTGGGCCAATGCTGGACCAATGCTCGGCCAATTGTAAATATTTTCCTGGGCTACTATAAAAAATAGTATCAGGTTCAGTTTTGAGGACCGAGGTTATAATTTTAGGTTTGGGCCAATGCTGGGTTAATGCACCAGTACTGGCAGCCAACGTTCCAACAAAGCTGACAGACGTTATCATTTTAGGGTTGGGCAAACGTTGCCAATAGTACTGCCAATAGTTGGCCAACCGTAGGATCAATGCTAGTTCAAGAACTGCACCAGGGCTGGCAGACAACTTTGTGCCAACGCTGGTCGCCAGCCGTAGAATCGAAGAACATTTGAACAAATTGTTTAACTTACATTATATGGATTGAAGTGCGTACCGGTGGAATCGCATCCTTTGGAAATATCACCTAAATTGTGAACATGGAAACCGTGCTTTCCAGGGGTTAATCCTTTAACTTCGCCGTCAATGGTTACCCCAGTTGGAGTTTGGGTGAACGTGATAACTCCATTTGCGACACCTTCGACTTTTACTGTAGCCTTTTTCTAAAATAATTATCAAAACTGTAAACAAATCACGTTTATTTTTTATGATTAGGTACTTACTACTCCGTTGCATGCGTGTGCAACTGCTACCAAAACTAAAATTCCAATTAACCGTAACATCACTAAAAATTTAATAGTAAAAAAAATTTATTTTTCCATCGATATTTAAAACCGTCCATCAATTTATGGCATAATTACCTGTTATTTTTGTAACTCGCGAACTCAAGCTGTTCAAGACAATAGCTGGTTAGGAAATGATTTTCCTTCATACTTGTATGTTTTTATATAGGTACCTACCTCAAGTTATTATGATAATATGACTGATTATTTCACACCCAACGTGTACGAAGTCACTTATCAAGAATTATTGTGGTAGGAAAGTCGGTTTGTTTTGACTAAATACATAATTTAAGTATAATATTACGGAAATCATTATACCATGTGCGGCAAAATTAGCACAAATTTGGGTTTTGGGAATTTAAGCAATAATTAAATAATGATTAGAAAAATGTTTGGATTAATTTGCCGAAAAGACAGATCCATCCCCTTCTCAGTAGCACACTGTGCGGAGTTGTGCGGCGCTAGGGGATATTTTTAATTGGAATAGTGTTGTCAAAACGTCCGAAGCGGAGTGGCGCGAAGCGGATGCGCGGAATAGTCAGTTTTGACAAGACAATCACCCTCCATAAAAAATAGAGATCCTTTCCCTTCCCAGTAGCACACTTTACCGAGTTGGACGGCCCTAAGGGAAATTATTTATTAGTATAACCACGAAAAATCTCGGATCCACAATCGTTAAATCAATTTAAACCCTTTCAAAGTATTTTTGTCATGCAATTAATTGCATCTTAATTGGATACCAGTCCTGATTGGTAGATTATACAAGTTCTAAAATTTGTAGTACCAACCAAAATGAATGAATAATAAAATTATATTTTTTATTTATATTTTGATATGAAGGCGTCAAACTGAACTATAACCATTTTAAAGGTAGATTTGAAAACTTTCCATTATGTTTAGCCTTCGAGATAGGAAAATATATCTTGCTTGTTAAAAACAAAAATAAAAACTCCGTAGTTATAAATTATTATTGTTTATTTAAATTTAATTTTTATAAAGATAAGCATGGTAAGTAAGTTACAAACTTAACAAATATAATTTTGAAACTGCATTAAAGCCTTAATCGTATAACCACATTTACGAAATGTGCAGGATATAAACCAACGACCTGTGATAGTTGGTCCTTCGAGCCGAATCATGTATATTTCAAAAAGCATTTTACAAGTTATAGTAATAAACCTGGCTTTCGAGGATCGTCATTAATGCAGTGAATAGAATTTTTCAACGAATTTCGAATTTTGAGGTTCAGAAAACTGACTTGCAAATTATCGATGAATAAATATTTGATATTCGGATTATTGACGCTCTACTGTACCTACTGTTCTATTTACGTATATATACAACAATGTTTATAATTATCCTGAGATTTTTGCTACATTATGTTCAAATTTATGATTGGTATGTATATTAATTTAGTTTTGTTTAAAAATTGTGTTATAATTGGACGAAATTCAATAATTAGTACCTAAATACCTATTGCTCATTCACATATTATCACGTATGATATGATAACAATTTAAGTACCATACAGTCGTTAACAAAATTCCAAATACTTTTTCATGCACTAAACATTAATATGATACGTAATTTCTTAACCATTAGTTAGTGACGTGGGCGCCTCCAAGGCCAAGTTCACATTTGAAATGTATGTAGAAAAGATTTACGTCACTAATTAAAGGTTATAAGTTATAATATTTCTATTTTAATATTTTTTACTTATAATAGACTCTCGCGCAGTAAAAACTCGGATATAATGGACGCTTCTAAGATCCAAGTCTAAAAACCACCTTGGGCACTGAGACTAGTGTCCACCAAGAAGAATTAAAAGAAAGACAGAAATAAAAGAAAAATAAAGAAACAACATTAATGATAAAAATTAGGCAGTCCTCGCATCCTCAAATTGATTTGAAAAACAAGAGCAAATAATGTCCAACTAATTCTTCTAATACAACTAATTCTTCTTTTTCTTTGATATCTATTAGAACTGGATTCCATTGTATTTTGATTTAATGACAATAAAACATATATTTATATTTTTCATCTAAAATATTTAACCGATTTGAAAATCTCCAATGAATACTTTTGCCCTTCCTCCAGCATACAGTGACTCGCAAAAGTCTTCGGACAACTAATCAAAATTAAAATTAATTAAAAAAATGTAATTTGACTTTTTCAAGTTATTTAAAAAGAAAATAGCCATTTCAACTTACGATTTTATAAAGTATTCACCGGACAGGGTCACCGGTAACATAAGAAAGTTTGAAAAAATGCAATCACAAACAGAAGTAGCAAGGGTTTAATCAATCTATAGTTGCAATTCTATTCAAATTAAAACTGCAAAAGTGTTGGAATTTGCATTTAAATTCAAATTCGGATTTTGGAGGCGCGCCGCTAGAGGACGCTAGATGTGTCGTTGTAATGTATCGTGGTTGATGGTTATAATATATTATTATTAGTTATGTTAGTTATTACGTTTTGTATATAGTAAAAGGTATGTTGTGTATATAACATCTAGGAATACTTTGTAAACGCAATCGTTTTGTATAACTGTAAGTTATTTGAGTTTGTTGTAATATATTGTAAATAGTCAGCACGTGTTTCATTTGTGTTGTTATTGTCGTTCACGTTTGTTGCTTGAAGGTTTATGGAATAACATTTCCAACCCGGACAAGTTACATTGTATTATTTTAATGCTTCTTAGAATTATGTAATAATGTTAAAATGTACTTGCAGCATCTTGAAAATACCAAAGATAACATTAATGCTCATCAGTTTTAATCGTGTTTAATATTTAGCACAAAAAACACCAAATGCGCAAGTTTTGATTTAAGACAATTTTCATTATCGAAAGCTACATCGCATCAGGACATTTGAAAGTTGCTCAATATAGACAATAACACTGCGGTACATATTATTATGCATTTTAAGGGAGAAGATTGGATCGATTTCAAAGAAAAAAGTGACCCACCACTTAAATTAACTTATAGACTTGAGAACTATATTTTAAGAAAAGTTAAGAAAGACCTTAGTGAGGGATATTTTACAAAATCATAAGTTGATATAGCTATATTATTGTATTTTTAAATTGATAAAGCTTGAAAAAGTCAAATTACATTGAAAGTATTGCAATTTTTATTAGTTGTCCGAGGACTTTTGCGAGTTACTGTAGATCCATTACTATAATTGCAAATTTTGTTTCACATGAGAAGATTTTAGTAAATTAGTCTGTTCACTAGCTGTTTTTCAAAAACTGTTTTTTTCTCTCACTCAAACTCACAATTTCTTCTTTATGGTCAATTTTACGATTAAAATAGTTAAATAAATATAAACTAGATTGAGCAGGCTGTGCGGCCTACATTTGACTTAAATTATTTTAAGGTTGGTAATAAATGAACCAATTAATTGTAAGTTCGTCGCAGTATTCGAAGCCCGGAAGACCCTGATGTACCAAGGTAGAGCAGCCACAGAAGACCGCTCGGGCTCGTAGGTCAAGCCAAATACGTAGGTATTTGGTGAGGTTGACCTGCCTGCTAATATGGAATGAGGTGAGCTAACAGTTACTCCACAATACATGATCTGTCATGGCGCAGGAGGTTAATCCTGAATGGTCGCAAAACGGACTCATCAAAGAGATGAACTCTGGGATCATTAATATTATTACATCTATTTTGCTGGCTGTAATGCTATAAGAGGGCTACCAAAAAGGCAACGGACTTAACCCGTGACTAGATCATGACGGGGAAGGCTATATTCTGAATGAGTATAATGATTCTTACTGTCCGTCATCCAAATAATGTTTACCCTGAAGGGAACCACCCCTTAAAGGTAATTGATTTTTAATGAAATTGGGCGATCAAAAGGTCAATATCAACCCTAACCCATAGACTCTATGGTGCAAGCGGTTGGGCCTAGAATCTAGAGGAATGACGACCTTAACCCATGACCAGTTCATAGTACGGAAAGCTACACTTTAGCGGGAATTGGGATGAGTTGATGGTCTAACGACCTTAACCAGTGTATCTTATGGTGCAGGAGGTCAGTCCCAAAGGTAAACAAATGAACACCTAAGGGGCAATGGATTTAACCCGTGACAAGGAGACTTGCAATGACGCGGAAGGTCATGACCTTGTGGACTCCTACCGGGGCTTCCTCTACCAAGCTAGGGTTCACGCAAAGAATCGTGACAGTGACGTAGCTCATATGCAGAAACGAAAATTAGTTCGGTCCGTTTACATTACAAAAGTGGCACGTTCTCCCTCTACCTCTATTGCGCAAGAAATAGACTACGTCACTGTCACCATTCATTTCGGGAACCCTGCTTCTGTGTAACCGAAATATGAAGGGATCAATCTCTATATGTTTCCATGGTGATAAGTTTATATCTTTTTTGATTTCTCATCCTTAGAGATAATTAGCTATTTTGATTATACCTCAGAGTAGAGGTACTAGTCCGGTTCTAGCCTAGTTTTGGCCGCAGTTTGATGTGGAAATCATTTTAGTCAAAGATTGATTACGTGATCTCCTGATTTGTTGATTCGATTGGTATCAATCATCTGAACTCTGGTACTTGCCTTTGGGCATAGACCAAGGAGATTTTCTATTGGAACTTAATTATAATGGAATTTAATTTAATCTCTGTTATAATAAATTAGTGATTCCATTATAATTATTTTTATATGAAGAAAATTGCACTAAAAAAATAAAACGAAAGCAAATAACGCAAACTAGTTAATATAATATCCATAAGTTTCGGCGAACTCGGCTGGGTTGAGCGAAAATAATTGGGGTTTTAGATGGAATTCAATTTGGAAATTAATTGAGAATTTATCGATGTGCAGCTTAAAATGTGAGGTATGTGGTTATGTTAGGTATCCTTTCATCATTATAAATAATTTGAAAGCCTAAATGGGTATCTGTAATTGCTGCTACTAGTAAAACTATGTAGTAAATAATATTATAATATTAAAATTTCTGGAAATAATGACGTAGTTGAAATAACGTCATTTTATCAAGACATGGATCAAAAACATAGAAATATGAAATTGATAGCGTGGGAAGTACTAACTGCAGTTTACGTGAGCATATGGTGTTAAATTTTTTTGATCAATCAATGATAACGTGCATAATCACTGTGACAAGTCTAAATAATAGTTAGTACGTATATTTTATTAACATTTAAATTATCAGAATTTATCTTCTCAATCTTTGATGCTTTCAATTTTAATTGGACTGACTTGATAAAGTCATAAAGTTTTAAAGATTCTCATAATTTTCAAAATGGGTTTTGGAAAGGCTGGTCTAATAAACTTTAGAAAAGTTTCACCTGACAAGTGAATTTGAACACTTTAACAACTTTTAATAAAATTTGATGAATAATTCCATAATATTTATAATAATGTAAAAAAATTTTTGAACATGTTACCGATTTCACAGACGTTTTCGCGTCGAAAAGTTTATTTTATAACAATAAAAATATTAAACGTAAAGTTTTTGATCATCTATCCCCAGCAATGAGTATTACCTTATCTAAAGATGACAGTCTTTTGAGAGGAAACCAAAGTTACCAAAGTGAAATGAATGTAAATAAACTATAATAATATTTAGTAGACTTGATTAGGAAAAAAGGGGTTGGTCGACGATTGCGTAAGCAACATAAAATTAAAATAACATTACTAAAATAAGCAAATTTCTGATAAGCTGTCTCCTGTTTCCGACTGCCCAGGTTCTTATCATCGTGAATTTTTTATAGTTGTTTGACCTATACTTTAATTTTTGCAAAAATTATAACCGGAAGTTCTTTAGATAAAAGCTTTTTATTATTTATCAGCCGCAAAATTTTTAAATATTTATGTGATAATAGGTAATCATTGGCGTGCCAAACCTTTCGGGGCAGAAGGAGCAAAGCATCAGTAATGGACAGAGGCGTGATCATGAAAACTAAATTTAAAAATTTAAGAACTTTTCTAGGGATTTTAAAACAAAACGCTTAAAAGTTTTGCTTGACCACAGCATAATACGTTGCCCTTGGCTGCAATAAATTACTGACACTCCTGATTATCCTATCTTTTAAAATTAAATATTCTTGTGATATTATGAAAACAAACTTACCTTTACAAGTTTGTAGCACTCTTCACAATGAATAAATTCCAGTTTTAAATAAATTAATTGTAGTAAGTATCTATAATATAATGTTTAAAAAAATTCAACGTTGTGTTTACGAACAAGTTCAAAATATTTTGATAGGATTACGGTATATCGCAAGGTTAAACTTAAAATAAATAATGCCACAACGTAAACAATTAATTAATTAATTAAAATGACTAATAAATCTCATAAAAAATTCATTAACTTAATATTGACAAAATTCAAAATTCAGGGGCCGCTTTTGGGATTCATTCAATAGTGGATAGAATAATTTACATAATAGGTATAATAATAAACAAAATTATTTCCGTTATAATATAACATGTACGTGAAATATTATTATGTACATACGTATTTTGTTGATAAAATAATTATTGTAGTTTAAAAGAAAATTATTCAAATTTTGTTGTTTTCAGCGCCATCTGTTGCAAGAAGGGATAGTCAACTTAAAGGTTTCTCTACGTCAACTAAATGCAACAATAGATATTTTAAAATGAATTTTTAGATGGAATTGCAAGAATAAATATCGAATGAAAAGTCTGTGATAAATGTTTCACTGTTGTTGGAGCTCCTCGGATGTAGCTAGAAGATGTTAACAGGCTCAGAATATATTATATTATATTAAAATGCCGATTAGTTTAGCCAATAACTATATTTTACGTCAGATTGGTTGCGGTTCTTCCATTTTGTTGACGGTAGGTGTACTCCAGGTAACTATGTACCTACAAAGCTTGGAAATTGGTGATAAAATCATTTTACTTTGACTCAAGCAGAAAATGGCAGCCCACAAGGTCATCCCCGATAAATAATTCGAATGTCGCGAAGGTCACTCAACAACACATCAAATCCTTCGCCTCGTTGAACTACTTAAAAGTACAATAAATATAATACACTGCAGTTTTCTTCCTCGACATCACCAAGGCTTTCGATTCTCTTTGGCACGCCGGCTTTCTGTACAAAATGAGCTTTGCTTCGTCAATAATATAATCAAAACCTATCTGTTTAGAAGCACTTGTCGGATTCTGATCGATGGTACCACCTCTGGCCTGCATTTCATGGAAGCAGGCATACCCCAAGGTTCACCCCTATCAGCATCGCCCTTCAACATCTACATGAGCAGCATATCCCATCCGATCCACCAACAAGTTAATCGTGCCTTCTACGCGGACGTATCACCACCTCACGCTGTCCCGACCTTGCCACACAACGACTACAAGATGTATCAAACCAAGAAGAAGAATTGCTTTCCTCATGGCACATCGGGGTTAATATCAGCAAAAGCGTAGCAGTAGTATTCGCCCGCTTCAAATGGAAAAACTGGAAAAACCTGGAAAGGTAAGAGTATTTATGTCAAAGCTAGTTCCTCTAATTGGACCACGAACCACCATGCCCGCCAGTTAACAAACTTCGATTCTATAACCCATATAGCACTTAGCAGGGAAAGTTGGGTTCCAACTCGAAATTAAAGACTCTGGTGAATAAAGATGATTTAATAAAATTATGCAAATACACTGACAAGGGGAAGGCCAACTTTGGTCGTCACAGATCTGCACCACTATCTTTATATCTTTACAACCCAATTAGAACGTCACTTCATGAAAGTTTAACGACCCGGAATTCAGAAAATTTTGTGAAAATAATTTTTAAGGAGCAATGTAAAATTAAAGCATTGGTAGTTCAAATGCATTTCATTATTATTTCCTTCCTAAAAAATCAGTCGACAACTGCTCGACATAACCTTAGATTTACCCATTATTTTATTTATTAATTTGAGCATTATATCTTTGCTTTGTGATGTAACAGCTTGCAATCCTTTTTGTAACAGCACAAAGTTTACAAATACAACATGTAATAATGGTTACACGATAAAGGAAAAAAGAAATTTAAAAACTCATACTGGTGAGAAACCGTTTGCCTGTAAGAATTGTGACATAAATAATGCTTAATTTTGGTTTAACTGTATGCACATTGCATACAATCTGAATGCACACTTAAAGATATTGATAATCAAGAAGTGGAATGTTTCAAGAACGAGGTTCAAATTATAATTACAATCAAAGTATTACTGATTATATTGTTTATATCGCAGTTATGGTATTATGAGTTTTTAAATGTCGTTTTAAATTTGATTTGTGTACACATTTTATAGGCACAAGACTCACAAGCACATGACCTTTCTTTCTCCTGTGTGAGTACTTAAATGATCCTTTAAAGATGATTTTTGAGCACATTTTTATAGTCACAAATTTTACAGGCAAACGGTTTCTCACCAGTATGAGTTATTTAAATGTTCTTTTTTCATTTATCGTGTAACCATTATTACATGTATTTGTAAACTTTGTGCTGTTACAAAAAGGATTGCAAGCTGTTACATCACAAAGCAAAGATATAATGCTCAAATTAATAAATAAAATAATGGGTAAATCTAAGGTTATGTCGAGCAGTTGTCGACTGATTTTTTAGGAAGGAAATAATAATGAAATGCATTTGAACTACCAATGCTTTAATTTTACATTGCTCCTTAAAAATTATTTTCACAAAATTTTCTGAATTCCGGGTCGTTAAACTTTCATGAAGTGACGTTCTAATTGGGTTGTAAAGATATAAAGATAGTGGTGCAGATCTGTGACGACCAAAGTTGGCCTTCCCCTTGTGAGTATACAATGCTGATACTTACGACAATTTTCATCCCTTATGGCCGTTCGTGTAATAGTGTAAGACTGTTTCGGATCACAATTACATTTACTATCAATTTGATACCTAAGTTTGTGGTTCGAGACCTTCGTGTATAATAAAATGTGACAAAATTAAAATTCTATACAATAAAAATGTTTAAATACAAATTCAGACGAACTCTTTTCTGTACACTGTTTTGAAACCACCGGGATAATTGCCCTGCCTTCGTTGATGGGTGCTAATGTCATATAATCTTCATCACAACAGGTGTCGAACAGACGCGCAGTTTTCTCGTGCTTGTTATATCGGACTTTACCAAATTCTTCATATTTGTGCTGTTGCATTCGTGCACGGATTATTCGCTGTCTATTCCATACGAATTTAAAACGCAAATTTATCAAATTCGTAGCCTCGCGTAAGTTTTACACTTGACCTCAAAATTTAATTTCAATCTTCCTAAATCTTCGAATTTTAGAATTATCCAGCACTGTGATCGTTGGATAGACACATCCGCCAAATTAGCAATCGGATGATCGATAATTTGTCCAATAATTGCAAATTATTGTAACCGACCCACGCTCGTTCAATAGATCAGTTTTTCTTAACTTCGCAATTTTTATCTTACAATCAAAATCTAGGAGTTCCCATAACAGGAATATCACTAAACTATCACTCAAAGGATATCTGGAATCCAAATTTGACTCCAAGAAAAACGCAAATCTTCGCTTTTCTTGACAAACGAAAAACAACGTCCGCTCTCACAGAAGGACGTCTCGGGAATCCCTAAAACTTTTCACTTCCTCCATGTTGCCACTCTTCTAAAATCAAAATTCTCCAAAACTTCACCAAGATAACATAATTCTCTAGGTAAGTACATTGGCGCCAATTTCAAATTTCGTAAAAATAGTGGGTGTGTAATGTCATAGGTAACAAATTTGGGCTTTTAGATTGAACAGGATTTATTCTCAACGTATAACAGGGCATCCCCTTTATACCCCTTTTGAATATGATGTCTACCCCCGAGTATTTAACTCGTTTGAAACACCACAATATCTTTACTCATGGAGGAAAAGCTTTGACCCAGAAGGGAACAAGGATGACTCCCAGCAACTAATAACTTTAGCCCATGTTTTCCATGGTGAAGGAGGTCACTCTTAGAGTAAACGTATGGACACCTAAGGGGTACTGGTCTTAACCAATGACAAGGAGACTTGCATGGCGCTGAAGGTTGAAATTTTGGTGGGCTCTAAAGCAATTACTTGAACTTGAGATGCGCAAGTAAATCTCTATGGATGTTTAAGAATCATCCTTGAACCATTTTGACCTAAGGGGGTCATACTTTCAAAAATAGCAACTACTACGGGAGTGAGAGCCTCGGGATCAATTCTTGCGTATGGTTATTTGACCTCTTGCCCACTATAGAGGTTGGACTCATAGTGGAACTTGGTTTCAGGGATGTACCCTTTCCAATAAAATCAGTTACCTCTGATGGTACTCATAATTGAACACAAAAGCCCAGAGACACGTCGGTTCATGCGAATTGGAAAAGATAAAATTGCTTACTTGGAGCTCTCGTTTACACTATAATGGCGACAAGTGACCGCCTCCAACCGCTTTCTCAACGTATGGCTTCAAAGATGAAAATTTGTAACTTGTTAATTTATACAGGAAAACACTTGATCGACATTTCGCGACACAAAACACTACTTGCAAACCTGCAGCTGGAAACTGGACCAATGAGAGATGATGTTGGAGATGTCAACAAGAAGGAACCATTAAACAATGAAAAGAATTCACCAGGCGTCTTCCAAAACAAACAACAATTAGAATGTCACCAACTCCAGGAAATCCAAAATAGTTCCATAATTTGCGTACCAAAAAACTACGTAAAAACAGCGTACGTTTACAATAGTTGAGCTTGCAAGACTCCCCTCACTCAAGTATTCCTACGCGAAAAGTTCACCTATCGACCATCTGTTGCAAAATGCGTTGAATTTAACGATTGCATTTAAATAAAATGCACGGGCAGTACTTTGAAGAAAAATTAAAATGAAATGAGAAAGTAGTACCGCGCAACGAAGTGCAAAAATTCGTTACAATCAAAAATCATAATGTAATTCTTGAGGCGCACTGTGGATTTTTATCAGGTTTCCCCATCATTACCAATTTTCTAACTAGTAAGAGAAATTCTCAGTTCCAGTCGACATAATTTGGAAAAGGCTCCTAGAAAGTTGAACCATTTTGGTGTTGGAGGTGATTTACGGCCGGATAAAATTGTTCCCGCTCTTCCGTTCTTAGTAAGAATCCCTGCTTTGTCTACGGTTGTTTTCGTTTAATGCGCTGATCTGCGATTTTTGCTTTCACAGAACACAGCATTTTGGATCAATTTAAAACTTTTACATTAAAAAATAATTGATTGCCTTGGAAACAAAACAAAACGTCAATCTTACTTTGTGTGGTTATAATGACAGTTTAAAAAAAGTTTTAAAAAAACGTAAAAATTAAAAAATTTCAAGTGATAAAAATTAATTTAGAAGCTAATGGTCTGCCCAGTTGTAATTTTGAGAACATGTTTTATTGCAATATATCTTCTGATCGAAGGATTTATAATTAGGACTCGCATACGTCCTCCCAGTTTCTGCATAACATTCGTAAATTTTAAAGAAAAAATTATTAGTTTCGTGGGGGATTTCATTGAAACGATGCTATCCAAAGAGTTTTGGATTTCGGTCGGATATTTTTGCTATATATTTTCCGACCATGTCCTAATAAGAAGTCCAACCGATAAGGAACAAGCAGATTCCTCGTGCATTACATAAATTTATAACGAATTTAAAAATCTTATAATATTTAAAACAAGGAAACAAAACCTTTCCAAAATAAATGCAGATGAAAGTAAATCGAAGAAATAAACAAAATCCTATCTAGTGTAAGCAAAAAAGAATAATAATTATATGCCTAATAAAAGAATGCTAATTTTGATTAAATGTCCTCTAACCACAAAGTAATTTAAATATAGGTACTAAAAAAGTTGGAATTTGATCTTGAAAAGCAATTAATAAGTACTTATACTTATTAAGTACTGTTAGTGCTTTTTACTGCATTTAATTTAACGAAATAGAAATAAATTTCTAAAGAGAGTATACTTAAAAATTATCTTAAATAAAGGTGGGTTTCTTTACAACAATGTTAATCTGTTTTACCAATGAAAACAAAACGTGTAAGACCGTAGACTTCTTGTCGGGTTGATGTTGGGTCTTCAAGGCGGGTAAAAGGTAGCAGCAGCCTTGGGTGAATGTTAGGTCCTCAGGATGGGCAGGAGATAGCAACCGTCCTGTATAAGACTATAAGACTGCTTTTCGGGTAACCTAAAGGGTACCAACCCTCGAAGTCTCATGATGGCTATGGTCACATGAGGTGAGGAGTGAGGTTGACCCCCTAAGGAAAATTAAGGTAACCCAAAGAGGCTAAGACCTATGACCTGTTTGTGGTGCAAGAGGTCAAGTCCTTGAAGGAAACCGAATGACTCCCCGTACCTACTGTACTTACCTAAGAACTCAAAAGGACGATGATCTTTTCCCATGGGCATCTCATGGAGCGGAAGGTCTAAATGGAAACTGGGATGGGAACGATACCTTAACCCATGGTATCCCTGGTTCAGGACCTCAGTCCTGTAGTAAACTCTCGTACTTATTGTAATTACCTAAGAACACAAAAAGACGATGATCTTAAACCATGACCAGCTCATGGAGCGGAAGGTCTTTGTCCAGATGGGAACTTGGATGAGCTAGTGACTTTAACCCACGGCATCCATGGTTTAGGAAGTCAGTCCTGGAAGAAACTTATTAAATGGACACTAAATGGGCTCCGCCTTTAACCCATGGCAAGTGAGCTTGTCATGGCGCGGAAGGTCATAAACTTAAGATTGCAAGTAAATTTCTAAGGGTTTTTACGAATCATCTTTGAAACATTTAGACCCAAAGGGGGTCGCGTTTTCAACAAGTTAAAAATACTACGAGGTGGGGGCCTCGGGGTTAATTCTTGCATATACTTGCTTGACCCTGCACCCCTTGAGGTTGGACTCGTAATGTCAACTATGAACTTCAGTGCGGCCTGTCTTTCTTGATACTACCACCTTAGGCAACCACGGGTCTTGCAGCCAAGTGGTGGAATAGGAAACTTGGCTTACTAAAGGACCCATCTGCGAGATATAAATCGCGGTCGTTAGCTCCCTAGGGGGAGAATACAGGGCATACGTTAAGTCTTCATCCAGCATTTAAAATTAAACATTATACCTCTCTATTACAGCCGATCGTATATGCGACGAATATAACGTGTGGGCAACCCCTCATGGTGTAGCCATAACTGTGGGAGTTATGAGATCGCTGGTTGAGCTACAGAGCAGAAATTCTGGATTCAAATTGCGGACTTTGCTGCAGAGTGTTTTAATTTTACCACATGTGGTAAAATCAGAAATAGTACGAAGGACACTCCATTAAGTGGCCCAAGTGCATACGAGTGTATCTTGTCCTCTACGTCTACACGATAAATATCCAGAAAAGTCCCATCATGATGCAAGGGGGCCAGGTACTGATGGGGCTGGTAACCCACGCCATTCTAGTGCCATGGGACAAAGTGGTCCTAGAAGCCGTAGGGGGTCCTAAGGGGTTAAAGAGGTGTAGCGAACTTTTAGAACTATTGCATAGCAGGCCCAATTAGATCCAAAGTATGCATTGTAGTTTAAAGGTTTAAACCTAACGGGATGTTAGATCACATCCAAAATATAAGTACCGATGTTACTTTGGAATAACAATTTTTAAAACAAAAGTTACTACGGGATTGGGGCCCCGAGATACAGTTCAATTGCGGATATGCCTGTGCTTACCGAAGGGTTCGGCTCGTAGTGTTTTGAAAGAAGCGATTAGTGAAGAAACGTGTGCTTAAAAAAGCTGTACGACTTTATACTAATCACAGAGAAACTTGACTGCCGTGATCTAGCCGGACCCCTAAGGGAGGGCGGCCTTAACTCGTATTTATACGACAGGTAGGTCAAAATCCTGGTGGACTCCAGAGCAATAGCTAAAATGAGACGGAAGTCTCTAAGGTTATTTACGAATCATCCTTGAAACATTTGGACCTAAAGAGGTCCTGCTGTCAAACCAAAAACTACTACGGGGATGGGTGCCCCAGGATTAGACTCAAGCTTACCTGATCTCTCTCGTGGTTTTGCAAGAATGTTAAACTAAGGTTTTGCCGAAGGAAACTAAGGCTCTGCCAAAAGACCCCCTGCGATGGATACACCTGATAGTGATGAAATCTCTGCAACAGTGTCTCCTATGGACACCAGACTTTCTAAGCCAGGGTATGGATACGAGCGGGCTCTACTGCGAGACTACAC
Source organism: Rhagonycha lutea (assembly GCA_958510855.1). NCBI lineage: Eukaryota > Metazoa > Arthropoda > Insecta > Coleoptera > Cantharidae > Rhagonycha > Rhagonycha lutea. The sequence goes on along the minus strand of OY294041.1, from coordinate 23,447,643 downwards.
ACTATAATCTAAAGAAGAATCGCAGCCCTAAGATAGGGGATTTATCTTCCCTACCATTCTCCCAAGGGTGGGAGTATGTAGGATAATACTGAATTGAACATCTAGCATCTAAAACTAACAATCATTCACATGTCGTGATCTGGCAATGAGAAAAGTTGTCAGGCAGGGTACTAGAAGGCCTTGCAGCCGAAGATGAATAGTAAGTCTCAGTTGGCCCTGACACAGAAGTGTAACTAGAATTTGCCGAGACCACCCATCGCGGTGCAAGAACGATCTTCCCCAAGATGAGAGTGTGAACATATTTGTTTTTTTCCTATCGCTTTAAATGAAAGCAAGCTCTCTCTATATTGCTGAACCTTGGAGAGTAGCATTACGAGAATAACATCTAAGAGGTTTACGGCAGATGTAATAATTCGGCAGAGGGTTGGGGAAAAAATTGAAGCCTTTTTTACCAACGTATCATGCAACGAAATTCCATATCACCTAAGCAATTGGAATTCCCCCACACCCAGATAAGACTGGTAAATTTGCGTGGGTGGCCCTGATGGAAAAAAACTAGCTCTAGAATAATTCGGAGGCAAGGTAAGGAGTTCGGTTGGCAACCTCTCGAGGTCAATAAACTAGGTTGGAAAACAAACGTTATTTTATAAAAAAAAAAAACACACAAAAATTTCCACACAAAAGAGAATCCTCCAAATTATAAAATTGAGCAAGGCCAAATGCCTTGAAGGTACCTGGAAGTACCTGAACAGACCTTAAACGGTCTTAAATTAAACAAGGCAATCGCAATACAGAGGATAGACTCACCTTAGATCTTTGGTGCTCACAAATTTTACCTTATGCAGCTTATCTGTATGCGATCGATAGCTAAAACTGGTACAAGGGTATTCCACGATCCTCTTCTGCCAGTCGTTAACAAAAAAAATTCTCCTGGTATACGGTTGCCAGCTGGAAGTTGCAAAGATGGTCTCAAAGATATAAAACGGCCAATATGGAGCCACAAGGTCACAGGTTGGATATTCCAACTCAAAGGTACCAGAAGGTAAAAAGAAATCACTGCACAGCCTGGAGATCCACATTGGAAATGTAGGTTGTAACGTAAAATCATCATTTGACGTTTGTTTCGCGCGCCTCTGGATTCTACTCATTTTTAATTTTCCCGTGGGCGACGCCTATGGAAGAAGCCATTTCTTGGTGTTGTTATCAGGAGTTCTGTCATTTTTGAAAAGAAGCGATCGTAATTACGTTTTGGGTTACGTTTAGTGAATATCGCAAATTGGGATAAAGACACCTGTTTTGACCTGTGTCACCTTGAAGACGCGGAGCTCGATTGCGGATTTTTCCGTTTGTTGTTTTGATCCTGGCTTAGTAGTAATCTGTTTATCAGAATTCTATTATTTGCAACGTGGACCTCAAGAGTTGTACAGTAGTTTTTTTATTCCTATACCTTGTGGCTTTTACACCTGGCGCATGACCTTGGATCAATCAGTAACCTTGAAGCCTACGTTACCAATTCCTGCTAGGCAAACTGTATACCAGGAGATCCTTTCGTTTGGGACTGGCAGAAGAGGACAATGAACTACCTTTTTGTTTTCATTTAATACCATCGATCGCGTACAGAGAATTCTGTATAAGAGTGTAAGGTAGATTTTGTGAACACCGAAAGATCTTAGGTGAGTTTTTTTTCCTCTGTATTGCGATTGTGTTTTGGTTAGTTTTGGACCGTTTATGTTCTGCTTTGCTACGTCCACGTACTTTCTAACGCCATTTGACCAAGTTAGTTACATAGTTGACTGATGTCCTTTGTGTGTGCTATTATTGTGGCAGAAATGATTAATAAACGCAACCTTTATTTACCTCGAGAAGTGGCAAACCGAATCCTCACCTCACCTCCTGATTACCATAGAGCTAGTTTTTCCATCAGGGCCACCACGCGCAAATTTACCAGTAATAACTGGGTGTGGGGAAATTTCCAATTTCTTAGGTGATCTGGAATTTCGTTGCAAGGTAATCCCGATAACGTGATAGCCTAAGCATACGTTAATTAACAGAGTACGGAAAATCCGCAAAAGAGCGCCCGTCGTCAATTACTCAACCCAACACAAGGAAACAGTTGCTTTAAGCCTATATTTTAGCGGTAAAAACTAAACGGAACTCGGTAAACTAACAATTAACAATCTCACACTGCCAATCGCTCTTTTCTTCTCAAAAAAAGAAAACCACCGCCATCTTTCCATAGACGTAACAACGAAACCAAAGGTATAAATCCATAGGCGTGCGAACAAAAACGTCAAATGACGATTTTACGTTACAATCAGGCTTTTTATTTCTCCTGTTTTCTGGAAGTCCTTTAATCCAGCAACCATACTCTCCTAAGGAGCTTCCGTAGTAATCCTTAGTTATAATTCGCCTCGTTATAATTCGCGATGGACCATCTGATTGTTTATTAATTTAGTTCTTCATGAAAACTTCCAATTTTCATCTCCCTATGCTCACCACCCTCCATCGAGCCTAAACCAACTCCGAAGATGACGCCAAAGCTACCCATGATAGGGTCACCACCCCATCCTCTCCCAAGAACTCGTGCAGCTGCTCCTCTGTCGGAAAAAGCACAACAATTGATCTAAATAGATTAATCTGGACCTCCCGTTAGAATAGAAATTTTAGACCTAGAAGTATCTACTACTTATTCAGCTACAATACAAGGATTCTATTGTTTTTTAGATTTACAGATACAGGGTGGTTTTGTAAGTAATAGTAAATATTATATTGTTCTTAATCTTTTAAAACTAGCACCCATGGCCCATTTCAACTGGGAAACTTCCGTTGGGCCAGCACGTAGAAGTGAAACTTATCGACTTCGTTATGTCGCTAACTGGTGGTGGACGAAATATTGTTGTTGGAGGAATATATCTTCAAATTTTAATATTTTATCATAAAAAATGTATTTACCCCTTCCTTTTAAACCTAGATTCACCTATGTCTTAACTGTTTTACATCCGGTAGATAGTCTGTAGAGACGGTCATTGCCTAGTAGCTGACGCAGTTGGATGCGAATGCGGGGTAACTAAGTCTCCGTGCTTCGGAAGGCACCTTAAGCCGGCGGTCCCCCTGAGTCGACGAATTTCCACCGTTAACAAACAAACAGGGCTACAGGTACATCTAAAGGCTAACCTAGCGAGCTGCTTTCTTTTTTTAGACAGCTATATGCAATCCATAGTCGGATTAAAGCCTCCACCATATCTCTATGGGGGGTTGTTAGCTATCCCTAGTAGCATAGATGTGTGCTTCTAGGGATAACTCGCCACGGTGGCCAACCGGGTTGGCGGGTGTAGTCCACAGTTTGATTTTTAACTTTTTAGATCACAGCACATATCCGACGCAATCATCAGGATTAGAACCGCGGTTTCCCGCTCTGTAGTCTATCCGTGTTTGATTTACGCCAGACTGCTGGTCTAGCGAGTTGCTACTGGATGTAAAACAACTATAGTCCAAAAACGATCTGCGGACTACTTACCAACCCGGCTGTCCATCAGCGTGGTGAGTTATGGCCAAAACCTCCATTACTGGAAAGGCTTACGTCCAGGAGTGGACTGGAATAGGCTGATGGAGATGAAGAATATAGCTTTCCAGGATAGCCTACAGATGTACTTATAACCTTGGTTTTTTCCTAATTGGGGATATATGATTATGGACCCATGAATACTAAGTTATGACCATCATCATAATTAATTTGAATGTATTAATGCAAGACTTCAAACTATTTCCTCTTCAGTAATATTTTAAAACCAGGATCATAAAGCAAAATTTGTATTAGACAAGCGCCTCGTAAGACTCCAGATATGTTCCATCTTCATCCATGCAACGTAAATAATATGGAGTCTTTCGTGTTCCAAGAACTAAGAACTCCTCCATGGTTATTAGTCAGCGGCCATGGGCAATTTTAAAGGGGAAACAGGTTTTTACAACAACAAACTGTTTTCGAGCTACATGATTGATGGTGGGCTTCGATAAACCCAAAAATGGTATAATAACCATAACCTTGTGGAATAAATAACAACATTCACAATTCAAAAAAAATAAAACTGACAAATAGCAAAAACAAATATGACCTCAAGAGATATTTCCAGATACGCCAAGTGAACACCACTAATGATTTTAATAAATCCTCTTCGTGATAATTACTTCACTTCTTTAATTAGTTATCAACATAAAAATAATTTAATCCACTGATACTGATAGCAAAAGTCGAGGAAGAAAAAAACGTCAAAATTGTCATATCACTTGATCGATGAGTTGCAAGCACAATTTAAAAAAAAAATATGTTTTTAAAAATTTATTTAACAGTTCAATAAATTACAATAATGAGCAAAAAAGAGTTGATTATTACCGTTATTACTATCCGGTAATTAATTCATAAAAATAACTCCAAATTCTGTCGAAGATGTTTGACTGAAGGAAGTTGAATCGACCAACAGTGTAAGTTTTAACATCGCACTCCTAACGAATGATTGCATCACGTTTATCAATTTTTTTACTATAACAAACTATTATTTAATATACGCGATAACTCCGCACGCAAGTGGTTTTCCCGAAGATCCAGTGGTAACGCTATCAGCAGTTCCACCTCTTCCTAAATCGTCTTCCAATTCGGTAATTACAATGGCCCTGCCAACAACACTTCTTCCACCACCAGTTAACGACATAGCTGGGTCTATAAGTTTCACTTCAGCTGCTCCATCTTCTTTCGCTTCAATGTTACCCAAGTCACCTGCATGTCGTAGAGGATCGTGTGGGCTTCCATGTGGCAACTAAGGTGCAGTAACAAAGTAAAAAAAAATTCAAAAGCAAAAAGCAATAAACAAACCAAGAAAGGATTAAAGTGGCCTCCAAGCTTTTCGCACCCCTTCCGTAAATCTCCCGATTGATGAATATGAATGCCATGCTTTCCAGGAGGTAGTCCAGTAATATTTCCTTTTATCAAAACAGCTCCGGCTGGAGGATTTTTCTGTATAAACAGAATTTCACCCGAAACGGTTGCTTCGCCTTCTCCTTGTATTATAGCTACAGCTGCTGCAGCTCTTAGATCCTGTGAATCATCAGGATCATCAAGTGATCTACCTTTCGGTATATTCTAAACAATTCTTATTAAATCAACACTTTTTGAATTAAAAATCAGAAACTTACATAATTATAAGGCTCTTGGTACACTTCATAAAGATCACTTCGAATATCCTCGATTCCAGGATAAGCTCGAATAATTAAGGAATGGGGAGCAGGATAACCCGGGGGAGGTAACATTTCGTGTGCACCAAATCCAGGGATCGTAGCACAGATTACAAGTAGCGAAAAAAATCCTAATGCACTCACGAACATTTTGATGAGAAAAAATACAAGTTAATTCGACGAAAGCTCGACTACCAAATGATGGTAAAATGAAATCAGCGAAATATAAATAGCAATCAGGATCCGATCGTTTTTCTATGACACAATTACCTGTCTACTTTTAATAAATTAAAGATTTCCTGAATGAATAAAAACCACAAAGGGCTGGCGATAAAAGTAGGAAGTAAAAAATGGAATAATTAACGAGTTTGGTTCTTTGTTCAAAGCGGCAATTAAAAGTTCTTTTAGTTTAATTAGCCTTAACACATGAGTAATAATGTATGCTAATATTAAATTTAACATTGCATAATTAATAAAATAATTAGAATAGATAAAAAAACTAGGAATTGAAACTTGTTTTGTGCACTTTCGATCTGATTTTAAATTTGCACTATATTTTTTCCTAATGCACTTAGAAGTAACGCAAGTCAAAGTCATTATAAAATATTTAACTTTAACCTTGTGTTTGTTGTCATCTCCTTGTATCAATATTAGCAATTAATACTTTACAGGTTTAATAAGTATTTTTATGTTTAATAACGTAAATCTTTGTACACAGTAGGAGGTCATATAAAAACCAATTATGTAATCATTGTTGTGCTTCGTAGGTACTACATAGCAATAACATTTATTTTTTTTGCTATTGCTACTGCAAATATTGCAGGTCAAAGTAATCCAAAAATTTAGAAGACCTCCAAGATTATGTAGCAATGGTCCTAAGAAAGTAACCTTTTATTGCTGTAAATGATCATTTAATTGATATATTGTAAATTTTATGGTAGGTACTTTGAAGGTTGGTACCTCTAATCGACAAATAAAAAATTTGAGAATTTTTAAAAAATTATAATAAGCGTGACTTTTGACTTTTGAAATTAATTTTATCGTCGTTGCAAAATTCAAGACTTAAGATTCCATTTTGATGACAGTGTTAATGAAATGGTAAGGGGTGGTTTCCAGTGGTTGAGGTCTTCAAAACCTAACAGTAGAGAAATAATGTTTACTTATTATGTAGGAGTATTTTTAGAGATTTAAAAACAGAAAAAATTTTATTGAGAAATTTTCTGTCAATATTTCAAAAGAAAGCTGTAGAAGTGCGTTATCATTCGGTGCAAAGAAAATTAAAATCGGAAGATTATCGTTCTCGAGTTATCACAAAACCCATTTTTTATTCAAATAATTTCTGTTTATATTTCAAAGGAAAGCTGTAAAAGTGCGCTATCATTTGGTGCAAAGAAAATTCAAATCGGACGTTTTGTTTTCGAATTATTACAAAAACCATTTTTAAAAAAGGAAATTTTTAATTCAGAAATTTTCTGCACATATTTCAAACGAAAGCTGTAAAAGTGCGCTATTATTTGATGCAAGGAAAATTCAAATCGGATGATTAATTCTCGAATTATTACAAAAACCATTTTTTTAAAAAGGAAATTTTTAATTCGGAAATTTTCTGTACATACTTCAAACGAAAGCTGTAAAAGTGCGCTATTATTTGATGCAAGGAAAATTCAGATCGGATGATTAATTCTCGAATTATTACAAAAACCATTTTTTAACAAGGAAATTTTTGGTATTTTTTGAAAATTAAAATGTTTTATTCAGAAGTATTCTGTCAATATTTAAAACGACAGCCGAAAAAGTAAGCTATTATTCGGTCCAAAACAAATTTAAATCGGACGATGGGTTTTCGAGTTATTACAAAAACCATTTTTTAACAACGAAATTTCTAATATTTTTTCGAAAATTAAAATGTTTTATTCAGAAATATTCTGTCAATATTTAAAACGACAGCCGAAAAAGTAAGCTATTATTCGGTCCAAAACAAATTTAAATCGGACGATGGGTTTTCGAGTTATTACAAAAACCATTTTTTAACAGGGACATTTTTTTTCAGAAATTTTCTGTTAACATTTCAAACGAAAGCTGTAAAAGTGCGCTATTATTTGATGCAAGGAAAATTCAAATCGAATGATTAATTCTCGTGTTATTACAAAAACCATTTTTTAACAAGAAAATTTCTAGTATTATTTCGAAAATTAAAATGTTTTATTCAGAATTATTCTGTCAATATTTAAAACGAAAGCCGTAAAAGTAAGCTATATTATTGGATCCAAAAAAAATTTAAATCGGGAGATGGGTTTTCTAGTTTTTACAAAAACCATTTTTTAACATCGACATTTTTTATTCAGAAATTTTCTGTTAACATTTTAAACGAAAACTGTAAAAGTGCGCTATTATTTGATACAAGGAAAATGCAAATCGAATGATTAATTCTTGAATTATTACAAAAACCATTTTTTAGCAAGGAAATTTTTAGTATTTTTTTGAAAATTAAAAGGTTTTATGCAGAAATATTCTGTCAATATTTAAAACGAAAGCCGATAAGTAAGCTATTATTTGGCCCAAAAAATAATTCAAATCGGACGATGGGTTCTCGAGTTAATACAAAAACCATTTTTTAACAAGGAAATTTTTAGTATTTTTTTGAAAATTAAAATGTTTTATTATTATTATTATGTTTTTTCAGAAATTTTCTGTTAACATGTCAAACGAAAGCTGTAAAAGTGCACTATTATTTAGTGCGAAGAAAATTCAAATCGGACGTTTGGTTCTCGAATTTATTATTACAAAATACATTTTTTAAACAAGGAAATTTTGTATTAAGAAATTTTGTGTTAATATTTCAAACGAAAGCTATATAATTAGGTACAAAGAACATTAAAATCGGACGATTACTTTTCGAATTAGAAAAAAAAAACATTTTTTTAACGTGGAAATCTTTTATTCGGAAATTTTCTGTCAATATTACAAACGAAAACTGTAAAAGTGCGTCATAATTTGGTGCAAAGAAAATTCAAATCAAACGATTGGTTTTTGAATTATAATAAAATCCATTTGTAAACAAGGAAATTTTTAATTCAAAAATTTTCTGTTAATATTAAAACGAAAGCTATAAAGTTTGGTACAAAGAAGATTAAAATCGGACGATTACTTTTCGAATTAGAAAAAAAAAACATTTTTTTAACGTGGAAATCTTTTATTCGGAAATTTTCTGTCAATATTACAAACGAAAACTGTAAAAGTGCGTCATAATTTGGTGCAAAGAAAATTCAAATCAAACGATTGGTTTTTGAATTATAATAAAATCCATTTGTAAACAAGGAAATTTTTAATTCAAAAATTTTCTGTTAATATTAAAACGAAAGCTATAAAGTTTGGTACAAAGAACATTAAAATCGGACGATTACTTTTCGAATTATTACAAAAACCATTTTTTAACGAGGAAATCTTTTATTCCGAAATTTTCTGTCAATATTTCAAACAAAAGCTATAAAAGTGCGTTATCATTTGGTGCAAAGAAAAATCGAATCGGAGGATTGGTTCTCGAATTATTACAAAATCCATTGTTTAAACAAGGAAATTTTTTACTTCGAAATTTTCTGTTAATATTTCAAACGAACGCTATAAAATTTAGTACAAGGAAAATTAAAAGCTGACGATTACTTCTCGAATTATTACAAAATCCATTTTTTAAACAAGGAAATTTTTTATTCAGAACTTTCCTGTTAATATTTCAAACGAAAGCTATAAAATTTGTTACAAGGAAAATTAAAATCGACCGATTACTTTCCGAATTATTACAAAAACAATTTTTTTAACGAGGAAATCTGTTATTCACAAATTTTCTGTGAATATTTCAAACGAAAGCTATAAAATTTGGTACAAATAAAATTAAAATCGGACGATTACTGTTAGAATTATTGCAAAAACCATTTTTTAACAAGGAAATCTTTTATTCAGAAATTTTCTGTCAATATTTCAAACGAAAGCTGTAAAAGTGCGTCATCATTTGGTGCAAAGAAAATTTAAATCGGATGATTGATTTTCGAATTATTACAAGAAACATTTTTTAACAAGGAAATTTTTAGTATTTTTTTGAAAATTAAAATGTTTTATTCAGAAATATTTTATCAATATTTCAAACGAAAGCCGAAAAAGTAAGCTATTATTCGGTTCAAATAAAATTAAAAATCGGACGATTGTTTCTCGAGTTATTACAAAAACCATTTTTTAACAGGGACAATTTTCTATTCAGAAATTTTTTGTTAACATTTCAAACTTTCGAAATTCAAAATTTGTAGGTACTACACTTGAATATTTGATTTAATTTGAACTCTTCATTAGGAAGAGTTTATCAGCACGACAGTTGGAATAGACATCGGTCTTCTTAAAATTTTAGGTGGTCAACTGTCAAATAAAAGGAAAACTTTGTAATTTTGTATTTATTAAATATTTGTGGTGTCTTCTGAAAATTTAAAATTTTGTATTATCAAAGTGGCGTACGTGCCACAAATTTCGAACTTTTTGAGTTCTTTGTGTCTGCCAGGATGGAACCACAAGAAACACTCTCTTGCAAGATGGCAGCAGAGCGGAGCTAACGCGTACTTAGTCTAGGGCTCCAAGTAAATTTTAGTTTTTTTAAAAAGCGCCCTCCTCCTGCAAATGATTCGTGAAGCAGGGGATTTTAAGACGAACGCTCTGATCGCCACCGCATCGATATCGGTCACCAGGATTGAGGCCTCTATGACGAGAGGAGGCCTCCTAAAATTCCTCAAAAGGGAAATAGGCAAAAACGAGGAGATCATCGTAAGGAACCCAAGAATGACAACTAGGGGAACCCAACAAAGAATAGTCCAGACCAGCGAGTTGGTGGCTAATAAACTCAACAAGGCTGGAAAAATAAAACTAGGATGGATAATCTGCAGAATAACCGTGCTAGAAACTAGGCCCTCGGCGTGATACAGATGCTAGAAAGAATGCCATTCAGGCAGATAGTGCGCCGCCCAAAATAGGTCAAGGAATTTCGTTAACTGCGGATCCCCCGGACACATGGCAATGGAATGCCAAAGAAAGGCGCTTTTCTGCAAGAGATGCGGTGGAGGGTTAGAGAGAGTGGGGTAGTAAATACTTTCAGAAAGAAGCCGGGGCAGATGAGAAAAAATTCGAGACATTGCAACAAACATCTGCGGGGGCGCCTGTGGAATTCCTCTGGTTATTCAGAGCCTGTCTAGCGAAGAGAGAACGACGCAAGTAACGATCGGGGTAGCCTCAGAATAGCTGAAGCAGCTGCGCGCCTATGCCAAGACACACAAGAAGACACGCAAATGAGTCAATAAACAGAAGGAGCACAGGAGAAAAATACTGGCCTAGTTGCGAAAGTAATGCCGGAAGGCGGATTCTTGCAACGAAGCGCGGTTAGGTTGGAGGTTTTAGTCGGTAAAAGTCCGATACTACCGCCATAGATGATGACGGTGTCTCGTACGAGATTTCCTCCTCCCTGCAGAGAGCTAAAGATAGCTTTCTGGAATCTATCCATCTTAACCTCTGGTTTATGGATAACGATGACATGATTCCATCGGGTCTAGGAACTCACCTGGTTTAATAATCTGGACCACTTCCAACACTGTGGCTGGCTTAATATGGATGGAGTCAGAAATTTTGAATTGTTCCTTGACCATTACGCTTTTGGTCGATGTGGTCATTTTTAATGTAATGATGTGAGTTTGGGTTATGTTAAAGTTTAAAGCTTGCATCGAAGACTTTCTTTCCTTCTTACTGTCACTTTTTACCATGGAGCCATCGGAACGTTTGATTTCGGACAGACTGCCCATGTTTTGGATCTTCCTAGCCAATTTCTAATCGACGTCAAATTACTTCGTGTTTTAATCATCTTTTTAACCGCAAAGATGTGGGAGAAAATATAGATCTTTGTAATTCGGTTTACCTTTCGTTATATCATTTTGCTCATTGCTGACGTTAGAAATGTTTTTACTGTTCTTTACCATAGTTTCATCTTTTTCACTTTCACTATTGAAGTAAAAATCTTTATCCTTTATGAGAATTGCAGGAGAACGGGAGCACAAAATGTTTTCTTTTCCATTTTGATGGACATTTGCTTCATTTCTTTTGCTTTCCCTTCTTCGCTCTTGTTAGTAAGATTTAAATCCTTGAATTCCCTGGAAGGCGTGGAAAGTGAATCGATACCAGTTGAATCTTTATTATCTCTATGGCCTTCTTCTTCTCACCTTTCTTCATGTTCACTTTAACTACTCCTAAGTGATAAATCCAAACCGGAAATCAAATCTTGGTTTTCTATTACTATTTGGCGATTTTCAATATTTTGTTCATCGTTTCCATAAGATCTATTAAATCTAATCCAGATGATATTGGACTTCCGACTCTTCAATGTTGAAATGTGTATCCATCACCTCAACCACCACCAGTAGTGGTTTGGAAATCGTAGACAATAGCCATAAAGTTGACCTTTTTGAGAACCTTTGATGCCAAAATATTCGATATTGTTCTTTTTCCTCCTTCCTCACTTTCTCTACTAATATTTGAATCGTTACTGGAATTTTTGGGAAAAAATGAAAATAAGGTATTATTTTTTATTACATTTTGAACGTCGTCATTGCCATTTTCTTCATTTCATTATTAGTTTCTTGTTTTTTTTGCCCCGCTTCTTCATCTTCACTACTACTGAGAGAAAAGTTTAAACTGATGGACATCAAATCTTGGTCCATTTTGGATTGAATTACTATCTGTGGATTTTTAATATTTTGTTCATCATTTTCCATAAGATTTATTAAACCTAACCAGATGGTTTGGGACTTATCGATTTTTCAAATTCGTTCGTTTTGGCACTTCTCTATTGTTCTCATATTCATTTTTCTTTCATTTTTTCATGTTCTTCCATTGCTAGTGGTGGCTAGCAGGGAATTTTAACGAATTTAAAAATATTAAAGCCAAGTCCAGAAGTCCAAAAAACAAAAACGGATTGTCCAAATTAATTTATTGCAAACAATCGATTTTACTTGAGAAAATCCAGCTACCCGAAATGTCAAATTTTTGTGTCCATTATCTAAATTTGGTAGAAAAATTGTAAAAAAAAGTACAGTAATTATGTAACTTTCATAAGCATAGTACAATCCTTTAATGCACTGAAAATTATAAGTTAAATATAAAATACAATCGTAGTCTAATTTTAGCATGCCTAAGGTAAGAATCATATCTTCTTTTGGAAAAACTAAATTTGATCAATATTTCGATTTTTTGCAGTCGTTATCAGATCGACTTGAAGATTTAGAAGATGAAATTCAATTGTTGCTTACGTTAAAAAATTCTGGGGGCAATTGTAATATCAAAGAGTCCACTGTAACTCACAATGATGGAAACAGAAATCAAGTAATATATGAAGCCATCACATACGAAGAAGAGTCCAGAGTTACCGTACCAGTAAAGAAGTGAGCAGTAAATTAGTTCCATGTTCCATGGTTTCCTCTTCGAAGAAATAAATTTTTAGATCGTGATCTGTATTAATTCTAAAATTTCAGACACAAGCCAAAAATGCGTCCATCTTCTTCACCTCCAGAAATGGCTCGACCATGCGACATATATTTCACAAATAAGGATTTTGGCGGTGATGCTGGAAGTAAATTTATTCTACAAAATTTACATCTTAATTGAATTTGATATTTTAGGCTTAAATAATGCTCCCCGTTGTAAAAGTGTAAATCGAATGTACTTAGGTAATAATGTCCAGAAACTATCGATATGTGCACCGCCCAGAATTGAACTCATCGGATGCGATTTGAACAGTTCCAATCTTCATCATAAAATGCCCGGTGATCCTAGTGAAGAAAGTTGCTCAAGCTCACACGCTAAGGTCTGGTTTCATTTTTTTAAGGTATTCATCGCTTTATAATGCACTTTATTTTTTATTATAGCCCAAAGAATTCAAAAAGGAAAATTATACACCACCCGATGTTCACAAAGAATTAACAACACTGTCGGTGCAATTGGCCAACACCGATATAATTCCAAACCTTGCCAAAAATTTAAGTATGATTAACAAAAGCGCCAAATGCGAAATCAACGTGGATAGATTGGCAAAAGCAGAACTGGAAGTGAGACAATTGAGGTCCGAATTGGAACGAAAAGTATTGCAGCTAAGCGTAGCAGAACAAGAAAAGCGGTTCGCATTAAATAAAACCCACGAATTGAAACAAAAGTATGAAAAGCTGCGTTCAAGCAAAAGTGTAGATATTTCCGAAATGGAAAAATACAAAAAGGATCACGACGATACTTGCCTGCAACTTGAAGAAGAAGTCAAAATCAAAAGTAATATCGAAAATAGAGCTAAAGAAGCGATCGAAAGAGATCGAAAGATTTTAAGCAGAAAGGTGCACAAAATTGAAGTGAAAGCAGTAAGATCGGCAAGAAAACTCAAAAAGACCGCGACCAAGATGAGCAAAGCCCTACAAGAACGCGACAATCAAATCCGAAGAGTATCTGGCACGGCTATTAAATTGGCCGAAAGTGTCCAATTCAAAGAAACCGAAGCTGAGAAATTAAATGCGCTTAAAGATGAATTGACGAGTACTTTAAAAGATTCCCAAAAGACCAACAAGAGTTTGTGCGACACCAACGAGCTCTTGGTGAAAAACATTAAAGAGTTGCAGGAGACGCTAGTTCAAGAGAAGAACAAAGTCAAAAACTTTGAGAAAGTGCTTGAAGAAGAAGCCAAAAAGCAAAATTCAGAGGTGAGATTTTGGGTTTTGAAATTTTGTACTCTTTACTTTTTGTAGATGAATCACGAATTCCAGGCAGCTCCAACGCAAACTTTCCAAAGTAAAAATGAATCCACGGCAATCTTGAACGACGTTGCAACTCTGCAAGCAAAACTTGGGGAAAGTAGAAAACGAGAACAAATTTATTTGGACGAAGCCGCTCTTTTAGAAGTTAAATTGCAAAAGATGAAAAACAAACAGATAATCATAACGGAAAATGCCGAACAAGAACTGGAAAGGTTAATCAAAGATCACAAAAGCATGCAATTCAAACTTGAAGAAGCTGCCGAAAAGCTTAATATAACGGAAGAAAAATATAGGTCCAAGTAAGTTTCATATGTTGGGTTTCTTTGCATGGAAGAATTAACTTTCTTTTTAGGCTTCGTACCGTGCAGGAGGAATACAAAAAATTCTATGATGATTTTGCGGCCAAACAAACTGTGGTGATCAAGGAGAACGAGGAACTGCGGTTTCGTATAGATCAAATGTCATCGTTGGCAAGATCCACGCATGGATACCACGACGAAGATTTCCACCACCTGCAAGACCGCTGCAAGCAGCAGGAACTTCTCATCAAAGAACAAGAGGATGCGTTAATTTTTAAGGTTGGTAGGAGTTTCTTTTTGTAAATGTGGAATTTTAGTGACTAAATTTTTAGGGGAGTCAACTTGTTGAGGAACAAACCGAAAACGAAATGTTAACCCATCATAGTAATCAATTACAAATTCAAATTGAGCTGCTGCAACAAACTTTTGATGCGTTTGAGGAAACCAACGATGAAATTGAAACTCAAATGGAAGAGCTGAAGTAAGTTTTCCTATAACATTATTTAAAGGAAATTCAATATTAAAATTCATCCAACTCAGCTTCTTTCCAATCTTTTCTCAGCATCAAGTTATTATTAATAATTTTATTACTAATTTGTTTTCGTATAAAATGATTTTTAATATTGACTCGTTCAAGAAATATGTGGACGCCTAGGGGGTGTCAAGATTTTTAATTGTCTAAATCATCCTTCGGTAGGTCAAGATTTACCTTTGTTTATTACATTATATTGTAACCTTCAAATTTTTTTTATGTATGGTAATCGTATGCGTCATTGATGAACTCATTGATGAAGAACATTTCTTGTTTTGTATTTTTTTAAAATTATTTCAATTTTTTTTTCATGAAGGTAGAACAATTTTTTGACTTTTGTGTAGTTTCTGCATTTCTTAGATTCAAATTTTAAGGTTCCTACTGAATCCATCCTTGTTAAGATTTGAGCATTGTTCTAGAGGAGATTTATTTTGAATACATGGATCTTCATGCATGGAATCTTTAAATGTGATTCATTCCTCTTAAATTTAATATTGCGTGCAAATCCCTCCCCCCTTCATAAACGTCCCAAATGTGTGATACCCATCTTCTAATATAACATTGGATGACATTCGCATTCGTGTGTTTTCGTGAGTAACAGAGTTGAAACCCATTTGCCCCCTTCAATTGATTATTGGAAGTGAATTTTGGAGTTGGGGGATATTTTTTTTGGAGTTGGTACACTGATAAACTAAGTCGAGTTAGTCCTTTCACTTGTTCCAATTTTAAATCAGAAAGCATCCATTGTATTTATGGCTAGCAGCTACATGAGTCAGAGGAGGAGGCTTCAACTGCTTCCATAGTGGCGCAGGTTTACCGGCGCCGGCTTACCAGCTTATATTCCTCCAATCACTGTTTTGTAGATCTTGTCCATTGACAGTGTTTGAGACCGACTTTTGTTGGTGTTTGAATCGCTTTCTTAGAATGACGATCTCAGTTTGAATGTACACTCCAAAAGCCTGGGGAGGGGGTCTGGAATATCCCTCAGCTAGTA
Source organism: Rhagonycha lutea (assembly GCA_958510855.1). Classification (NCBI taxonomy): domain Eukaryota; kingdom Metazoa; phylum Arthropoda; class Insecta; order Coleoptera; family Cantharidae; genus Rhagonycha; species Rhagonycha lutea. The sequence goes on along the minus strand of OY294041.1, from coordinate 23,431,779 downwards.
AGAAAGCAACACGACCACTTCGCAAAAATAAAATTTGCCTCGTTATCAATTTTGAAGTGTCGTCTCAATGCCTTCCTATAGCTGGAGGGTATTCCATACCCCCCAGACCCCCCGGTTAACCACCCATTTAAATTTTATTTATCAATCTAACAATGATTTCAGTGCGACCGTCAGGCCGCACAACCTCATCAATCTAATTTACATAATATGTCTTTTTCTTGTACTCGGGCCACTAAACCAGGCTGTTTGTATTATCTCCAGCTGTAAGGGTCCCCAACCATGACACTCCTTAAACCATCCCACCATTAGAAGATGAAAAACATCAAAGGAGCCATTGCTCCAAAGCTTCATTTTTTCCAGGCCAAACTCTCATGAGCATGATCTGAGCTTCGCGCTATTCTTTTCTAGATTAATCACCTCCACAAACACCACATCTACTACACCCATCAGGTCAGATGAAGGAGATTCTTTTATTGACGTTAAAAAGCAATACAAAGCACATACTCAGCGATTTCCTCATCTTCGTTACATCCACGGCACACAGACCTGGGGATTTCACATAGATTTCTTTATACAATAAGGGATTGCACTTGAAAACAAGAGCCCACAATAGTCAGTGAATAAATAGTCAATAGTCAGTAGTTCTCTGTACCCTCAACCACAGGTTTCACATTCATTTCGTCACATGTTGCATGGTGCCCAAAAATGAAGGACTGTATTTACCCTAACAGCATTCGAGGCTAGAAAGCGCCTCCTTTGTATCATTTATAGACGTACCTTTGATTAATTCGTTCATTTTTTACCAACCAAACTAAGTGTTCTCCTCAAATGAGGCCGCGGGCCGAACAACTGTGACCTTCACTTATCGCATTCTCCATGCGTGAGATCGAAAAACTACATCAATGATAATGAGAGATGAATTCTAATTATATAATTTTTAATGAAATCTAATTGAAAAACTTTTACTGCATACATTTAAAAATTGTATCAGTTTTAACCTCTTCGCTCGGGGAGGGGGGTATTTCATACCTCCTACACTCATAATTGAATTAAATACATCCGTTAATCTGGCAATGTTATGGGTGTAAACCAAATTTTACGATTTAAATGCACTTTCTTAAAAAGCAAATATATAAGGGTTTTTGTCTTAAATAAGGTAAAACACCCAGCACTTGAACACCGCAAGAAATGGAACTAGTACTTGAACAGATTTTTGAAATTGTATTAATGCAAAAACGGAATATTCAAAATAAGTAATATCCGTATTTTATAATTACTTGATGATTTAGCAATTGATTTCTATAAGTTTTTTTAAATTATAAATCGAAATAATTATATTTTTGTTAACTTGAAAGTTGGCATGTGGAATAGCCGATAAGCATGCTACTTTTGCCATGGAAAGTTACCCGCGCAATCACAGTTTTTAGGTTATGAACTTGAACTCGAAAAAACCAAAAAAAACTAACATAAAATGATCACGTTTGTCCATTACGTTTGTCATACATAAATAAATCAATGTTGCCAAATGTATCTTTAGAATATCGATTGGATTTTTGTTTGATTTTGACTGATTTTTACTATTTTCACACGTGTTCAAGTACTACCACCACCGTGTTCAATTACGGCTGCGATTCAAAATAGATTGTTCATTTACTACTGCATTTGAAGTATATTTTAAAAACCTTGTAAAAATATGATAATTTTATTAATTAATCCTTTTTTCTTTGCTATTATATGCAAAACTATCTATATTTTTATAAATAACATATTTTAATCAAATTAATCGAATTTTATTTGCTTAAATTAGAGTGAAATAGGTTTTACTTTCAAAACTGTTCAACTAGTGGGTGTTTTACCTTACATAGATATTTTAAAAATAGTATAATTTAAATAATTTGTATATTCATGGAAAGTCACTTGCAGGTCACTGGAGTGATAAATTATTATAATAAAAATGAAAATCTTTTTTTTTTAAGTTCTTAATGACTTTCCGTGAAACTAGATTCTTTTTCTAATCATTTACTTCAAACCGCATTAAATTCCATACATTAATAAAAGAGCTATATGGATATTCGTTAAAAGTTAGGTATACAGCCCTCTTAATAAAAGCAATATTAGAATAAACACTGTTCGTCTGTGTGACCGGGGGGTTTGGGGGGTATGGAATACCCCCCAAGCATACACGAAGTAACGGGGGTTTGAGTTTGCTAACCACACTCACTTGCGAGGTGGGGAATTATGAAATTTTGTATTTGGGCACACATATGAAAGTAAGTCTATCAAGCTATCTGATGGATGTAAAATATTTATATGCTCAAAGTTTCTAACACTGACAAGGAAACGACGCAGATGTTGGAAAAAACTCTCTAGAGAAGTTTCTAAAACGAGGAAGAAGAAGAAGAAGAGAAGAAGAATAGTACAACAGAAATTTGGAAGTAGCTGCACCTATAACAATAATACTGATTGCAAAATTCTATATAGTAATTGGCTAGAAAACTCCTCCTCTTCCTCGTCATTTATAGACTCATCTTTAGTGGAAAACGTAATTCGTTTACTACAAACCAAAAAAAAGTTCACCAAGGCATAATTACCTCCTTCCGAGTGACATAAAACGAACACGAATGCAGATGATGAGTCAGAATAAAGGAGCGAAATATAGTACTGATTAAATCATCGAGTAAAATATTTGTAAACTTGGAAAATTTTTGCCAAGGTCTTGTATTTTTCAATTAAAATATTAGATTTTGCAAAAAAAAATTATAAAAATTCAATTTGTTGGCGTTTCCATAAATTTTTTAACAATTACTTCAGTAGTAGTGCGCTTCAAATCCCATAATAAAATGTAATAATTGTAACCAATCAATTAATACAATCATTCGATTCTAATAGATCAAAATTAAACGCTTTAGGCTGCTTTATTCATGCAAGAAGTATTAAATACATCATTCGTAACAGCAAATACCTTACAATAGTAATTTGCTATTCAGGCATGCATAGCCTACCATCATTTTCTGTAGGTAACCATAAATTTTATTCAATCTTTGTGTTGGAATTATATAAAATTAAAAATTTCTCTTTCTGCTTGAAAATCACTTCATATTCAAGGATGAAGAATAATAATAAACATCATTTTATATTATAACAATTAACAATTTTAGAGATTTACTGCAAGTTAGTTCCGTTCTTGAACACCTGATTAGAATAATATTTTAAAATTCGGCTTTGAAAAATTCACTTTACTTATTCCAATCTCAAATTACAGAGTTCAACTGAAGGAAGAGCGAGATCAGCTAATATTAAAAGAAAATATTGTTGCTCAACAAACCGCAGAAATTGAAAATTTACACACGACAATTCAAGAACATCAAACCAAAGTCCACAATGCGATGCACGAAACCAAAATGGTTTCGGAAGAGGCAAAAAAAATTGCCAAAGAAATGCGCCTGGTTAGTTTGGAACTGGACAAGGAAATTGAAGAGAAACAAAACATGTGCACCGAATACGTAACGACCACCAACTATTTCTACCCCCAATATTCGACTAATTCCTTTTTTTCAGCCCGATAAACGTGGATTTCCTAAAGCAGTACAAGACAAAGTCCAAAAATTGGAGTCCACCGTGGTGGCGCTGGAAAAATTGTGTAGACAAGTGCCGTGCGGAAACGAAAAGCACGGGCAATTGCTGGTGTTGGTATCTTCGTTGGAAAAGAAAGCAGCTCTCGTGAAGCGCGAAACCGCACTTAGAATGCAATTAATGACCAAACAAAAGGATCAAGCTGTTTACGCGGCCAAATTTGCCACCCATAAATTAATGGAAACGGTTACCGATTTCCAATCGCAAGTGCAGGTGCACAAGAAGGTCCAAATGATTTTGACGAATCTTGTGAAAGAAAAAGACGACCAAATTAAATCTGTAAGTTGATAGGTTTTAGGTGAAACAGCTTTGATTAGTCTTCGCTTTTTTTTTTAGATCACTTACCCAACATCAAAGGCGGGATCGAGGAAATCTCACAGAGTAAGAGTGCAGATTAGTTTTGGATTTTATTTGATTGTGTAAATTTTTAGGAAGATTACAACAGTTCCGATGTGGGAAACGAATCTTATTACTCAGATGGTTATCGTCATGAAGGAGACAGTGAAACAGATTATGTGAGTTGTGAGAATATTTGATGGTTTTTCTGTTTTCATAATATACAAAATTTTATAATAACAATTCGTACGGTAACATTTACCGGATGTTTCGAATGCTGAGTGGAGAGATGGAAATTGCGGAGTTTATTACTTTCAGAAATAGTTGTGATTTTTTGTTTTAGTCTTAACTTCAAATACCAAGTTGTAATAAAATGAAAATTTTTGACTTCCATGGGAAATATCAAAATGGAAGAGATGTTAGTGAACTAAATGTAATCTATTGCCGCCCTTTTCGAAAGATATCTCAAGTTGAAGAAATAAAAATTGTTTTATTTTTAATGAATATAAGTTAAATTTAATGTTAGAAAATATTTCAAAAGTAGGAATTTTGTTTATTTTGTAATTTCACGCGTAATTTTTGATTAATAAACAATAATTTTTTTTCTTTTGTGTTTTATTTGTGGATCTTCATTGTGGTTAAGCAGTCTGGTTATAACCATACTGATAGGTTGAGTAATTTTTACAAATCATTAAATTAGCGCAGTGAATTTTAAAATTAAATGAAGAATCGTCAGTTGACACCATTGGTTGTCCATCAGTATACATGCACTTATTAGCTCGATCTTAACGTCAGATCGATCTAAGCAAGCTCTGTTTTAAATTTAAGGTACTGCATTTAGTTAGTTCGGAGAAAAAGCAGTGTTCCCAACCCTGATTGGTCGAACCAAGGTCAAACTGCTTCTTTATTCGAGCTAAGGGGTCTACACTCAAACTAACATTTTTAAGATCGCCAAAATGACAAAATATTTCGAAAAAATGAATAATTTATTGTTTTTTTTGGAAAAAAATATATTTTTTTGAAATTTGCAAGCGCAAAAGCGAGGAAAGTGGCTTTTTAGTTAATTTTTCTTTCTCGCCTTACCTGAGCGTATACATGGAACTAACAGGTCCCACAGTCAAATTCCCAATCGAAATCGAATTCTTGAGTGGGGTAATACATTCCAAGATACCGGAAATGTGTTCACGGTAAGAATGGGGCCTCAGTTTACCGTCATTACTCTAGAAAACATCGAGAGGGTTTGAGCTGCACTTCAACAATCTCCCAGGTGTTCAGTTCGGAAACAAGCAGGTGCCCTCGGTATTTTGAGACGTTTCTAAAAATGTACCTAAAATCCTTGGTTTACAACAATCGTCCCAAGACCCTGGAAACCCACAAAAACAACATTCAAGCTCAAATCGCCGAAATTCCTGTAGCAATGCTTCAAAGAGTGCACGAAAACTTCAGAAAAAGACTTATTCGGTGTTTGTAGTGTGAGGGGCGTCATTTGGCCGATACTTTGCTCAAAACCATGTAAACTTAAATTTCCCATGATAATGAAATAGGAGAAAATAAAAAATGTGGTCATTTTGTAACAATCTGTGTTTTATTCCATTTTCAAATCCATGCGTCTGCCGTGCGCCACCCTGTATGTTCCTACCTTATATCTGTTGTAGTATATTTGGGACACGGAAAACTCGGCACTGGCGACTCGGCACCGGGGGAAAAAAAGCGAAATTCACCCACTACCCAGTAGCACACATTGTCGAGTTGGACAGCCCTAGGCTTAGGGGGATGTTTTTAATGAGTATAATGTTGTCAAAATGGCTCTGGAGCGTCGGGAGAGTAGCGGAGGCGCGGAAGAGTAAATTTTGACAAGACATCCACCCTCGACTAGGATCCATAAAAAAAAAAGAAATCCATCCCCTTCCCAGTAGCACAATTTGCCGAGTTGGAAGGCCCTAGGGGGATGTTTTTAATGAATTTCGACAGACGACGACAGAGTTGTCGCGGTGCCGAGTTTTCCCGGTGCCGAGTCGTCCTGTACGTGTATATTTCCAGTACATGAGTTTGTTTTAAACTGAAAAAGTTGCATTTCAATTTAAAATTCCATAAAAATTCGAAATACCATAAAAAAATTGGAATAAATCGAAACTACAAGTCGGGAGTAGTTACTGATTAAACATCCAACGACTAATATCTATTAACTGGAAGTCAGAACTATAAGATAAACTGAAGCCCAATCTCATATGAGTTCCAGAGTTATCTAATTTTTTTTTTTTAAATAAAGGTCATTCGTGTTAAGAGTCTACGGGTCGCACCAAGACCTCTCGCAGGCTGCATGTGGATTTAATTTATAAATTAAAATAATATTGAATTTAATTCGGGAAAGTTTCACAAAAATCGCACGATCGGCAAAGACGATCCAATTGCACCGGCTAGCAATGACTCTTAATGCTCAGTCCTCAGGTTCAGCGAATACGAGAAGGACGCCTCATTAAATTCAATAAAACTCGAGATCGTAATAAACAAAATTTTAATTTTGGAATAGACAATTTTTGCTCTTAATCTTTTTATCACACAAACCAACAGATTATTTTTATAAATTGAAATATTTCTACTCCTTGGATTTACAAAGAAATCAACTGTGAAAAATTCAATTACAAAAATTATAAAAATGTATGGTACCTTAAGTTTTTAAGTGTAACTTAAATATCCAAATTTATGTCGCTGCAATGTTCTCTATCAGCCACAAATAAAATCTAACATCCATGAATAGCAGTCAATTCAAAAATGATAACTAGAGTACGGATTTCTAGAAAATTTGCTATACATAAATATTGATAGCAGAAGCGTAATTGTTATAAATGTCCACGAATTTGAAAAAAATAAGTCACTTGGCGCTATTTTTTTTATGCTTATATGCTTATTTTAACATTTTTATCGATTTTTATGCTTAGATTCATTTTTAAGCATTTTTAGTGCTTATTTTAGCACATTTTCGATAAATTAAAAAAAAAATTGCAATAGATCCATAAAAAATACCTAAAATTTACAATTTGCTTACTTTGAATAATATTTAGTTGACAACAGGTTTTGTTTATATAACAGAAATCTTAAAGTCGGCAAATACATAACTGCAAGACTTGATATTTGTTGTAATAGGAGATAAACAGCGAAAAGAAATTTAACATAATGCAACATCTTAAAGATGATGCAAGCAAACAACAAACTTTATTTGAGTCAATCGCTGGTTCCAGTTCATCACAAGACCAGAAAACGTTTTCGTTAGATTTAAATATCGCGCTTTACATTCCCGTTGGTGGCGCCACTATATTACGTCCTGAATGGACTTTGAAATAATTCCATGTGGTGGCGTTAATGCAATTGCAATTAAAATACAATAAATTAGAAGCTATTACTTAACTTCACATCGTGTTTTTTAAATTTAAACTATATTTACACAAATTAAAACATCAAATTAATACCCATAAACACACTGGAGATAGTATACGTCCAGAATAGAGTTGAAATTATTCCGTGTGGTGGCGTTTTGTTAATGTAAAACGCGATATTCGCGTTTATCATTATCAAAATTAGAAAATGGTTCATTTAGAGACTTTTTAGAAAAATATTGTGGTAAAAACGATGTATAATAATTATGTACATATTTTACTGTGTTACTTTTCAAATAAATTTTATTTCAAAAAATTATTTTAATGCTTATATTAGTTATACAATAAACACACGGAGGTGTTGTGGAAGCACTTTTCGAGAGGTCGTGAAGACATGTCATTACGACAGTACTAAATATGTTGAGGATAGACCATCAATCAATAAGACCCTTCGCGAGGTCAAAGTGGCGCAACTTAACTAGTTGCTAAGAAATTGTAAAATAAATTCGAAAATAAGTCAAATTATAACCAAAATACAACAACGACAGACATGTTTCGATCTTGTTAGATCTCATCAGTGACGTATAGCTGTGAATTTGGATATAATTTGACTTTATGTTTTTTATGGATAACTCTGATTTTTCGGATTATCCATTTAATTTTATTTATAAAATGCTATATAAGGGAAAAAACATAAAGTCAAATTATATCCAAATTCACAGCTATACGTCACTGATGAGATCTAACAAGATCGAAACATGTCTGTCGTTGTTGTATTTTGGTTATAATTTGACTTATTTTCGAATTTATCTTATTAGTTATTATATTTAAGTTTAATGCATATTTTTATGCATATAATGGCAATTTTTTGTGCTATTTTAAGCGCTATTTTCACGATTTTTTATGCTTAAAAGTCCGTACTCTAATGATAACAGTGCACTTAGGCCCGGACTGGCCAGGTCGACTAGTCGGCGATCGCCCCCAACCTAATGGGACCCCGAAGAGGCCTCAAAAAAGTAATTTATACTTGGGGTAAAAGTGATTTTGAAAAATCTCTGCCCTTAGTAAGGGGCCCCCTCTTCAGTCTCTAGCCGAGGGCCCCCAAAAGAGCCAGTCCGGGACTGAGTGCACTCCAGTGCGATGAAATTATCGTCTAACAAAATTAACAAAGCGAAATCTACCAACAGGTAAGTGTGGTCCTAACCTCAAAAATTTTAATCTATGTTTTTACTTATCTAATATCATCCCGAAAACAAGTGACATTAATGATCCCCATCCAACAATATCAAAATTTCACAAATGGTCGACCAAATCTTCCATGAAATCGCACTACCGAAATTCTCAAAACTATCGCTCTAAAATAATCCAATAATTTCCTACATTCAGGAATACCGCAAATGATCACTTAAATACTTCCGGAATCAAGGTTGACTCCAGAAAACTCAGAAATATATCGCAAATTACTAACGGACGTGAAATAGCACGTCCGTCCTTCCCAAATGGAAACCAGAAAGGACAGAGACGTAGCTACAGGTGGGCCTGGCCCACCTTAAGTTCTGTCGGCCCACCCGTGTGCCCACCCTGCCTGGAAATATTTAACTATCATAACGGTGACAATACCTGTTTCTAGTGCTGGTTGTGAAAGAACATTTTCGTGTTTAAAAAGACTAAAAACTTACATTCACAATAAAATTAGTGATGAGAGACTCAATAATTTGGCCGTAATAAATATTGAAAACTCAACGGCAAAAATGTGCGATTTAGATAACGTTATTAACGAGTTTGACGCACTTCATCATAATAGGAGAATTATTTTACACTAGGTGAATGATATTTTAGAATATTTTTATTTGTACACTTTTTTCATTGGCTACTTTAAGTATGCAAAATATTGTGTAAAGGAAAATTAAAAAAAAATACCTTAACTCTTCTAAAACCGCGTTGACCTTGAAAATTCAAAAAATTTCGCCTGCGGAGCATATAATAGGGGACGTAACCCCTACCCCCTCCCCACCAGTGGCCCACCTAAAAAAATATAGGCCTTTTGCTGGCCCACCCAATGTTAAAATGCTAGCTACGTCCCTGAGAAAGGAACCTCTTTTCTTGGAACAACTCTTCAAACACCAAAAATTCTACACACTTTATCTTGCGCGGGTAAGTTTAAATTTCACCACGTTACAATTTCACTAAATAAATTTAATTAGATACCGCATCGGCGAAAAACTTCCCACAATTCTAAAACCATTCTAATTTAGATAAGATGTCAAATTTCCTCCTTTAAATAATATATAATCTGCTAGTGGAGCTTCTCAACATTGGAAACTCAACTTGAAACCAAAAATTCAGCATTAAAATAAAAAATTATCTTTTCCTTTCAAAAACAGTATAGAAAGTGACTAAAATTATTTTTCGCTACCGTTCATTTATTGAAAAGAATACGACAATATATAATAGGTTTGAAACGTCTTGCGGCGTTTTACATTGTTTACCTACGACGAGGAGCAAGCCCGACGAAGAACCTCCAACCTGGAGGACCAGAGAGACGGCCAGAATAAAGTTCTCATTTCACCCGGAGTCGAACCGGGTATTTATTAAGGCTGGGAATCAAAATCGAATATAATCAACTAATTGTGTATTCGAATATGAATATTTTCTCAACGGCACTATTCAAATTATTCGAATATTCAAATTATTCGAACGACTATTCGAGTAATTTGAATGATACGAATACAAAAATGTTAAAAATTCCAGCCTTACTTTATACGGGGGTGGTTTTGGGGGTTCAAACCCCCTCATGGGAGAGCAAGAGGTTAAAAAATAGGGTCTAAAAATTATTTTGTGCAAAAAATGGAATATAATCAACTAATCGAGTATTCGAATATGAATATTTTCTCAACTGCACAATTCAAATTATTCGAATGATTATTCGAGTAATTTGAATATTCAAATAATCATTCGAATATTCGAATAATTTGAATATTCTTGTGATTTCTTGAACGAATATTCGAATACAAAAATGTAAAAAATTCCCAGCCTTAGTATTTATCATTATGCTCCGACCGTATCTAATGATTCTTGTGATTTTCATTTAAATCACATGGATTTTCTAATTAATTTCCAAATTTTTATGCGCCCTCAAGTGCAAAACTCGAAAAACGTAGGTAGTTTATTTGGAAGAAAATTGGTTATACGTTGGAATTGACTGTATAGTCTGACTTTAACACGGTTGATATAATCTGGTTACCTTTTCTTATTTAACATTATTATATTGTTTTGTTTATTTCACCTATTTTATTCTTGTGTATTAAGTTATTAAGATTCCTTACCGTGCGGCTTGTGGCCTCCGACGTATTTCCATCTAATATAATCGAAAGTAAAGGAGAGTGGTTACAGCTGGTGGCGCCCTCTATACTCCATTATTCTAGTTCTCAAATACGCCCCTCTCCCTCCCTTATTTCAGTGTCAATAGTCATTTAGCCCAGGCCTAATCTCCACTGCCTAGTTAGCGAGCCATTGTTATTAAGTCGTAATCAACGCGAACTTATGAACCGCGCTTACTGGGAATTCCTCGTGTACGGGGAACAATTTTACGGTTTCCAGTGTTTAACATCTAAAGAAAATACTGCCAAATAAAGCAAGTCTGCCCTATAATAGTAAAAGGTTGGGAGTTGATCAAAAAGCAGTCAAAAACTGACCCACAACATTAATAAAAATTCAGCTTGCCCTTCATTTCTTGCGAATCTAGAAGAACTTTTTTGTTTTTCAAGTGGGGACACTTTTTTATGTGACATAAAAGACACAAAAACAAATATTCTCTTATAAATTGATTAATATTTAATATGTCAAGTTAGAAAATACAGAAATTGCAATAAATTAGCACAATAAAAAATATTAAACCAAAATTTTATTTTTTGAAGCAAACAATCTCAACAAACTTTAACTTCTAATAAAATGTATCTATATATTCGATTACTATTGCAATAATATTGCATTGAGAAATAAAATCTATGTTCTAACTGTCATCTACAATGTTAATTATGTTCGGCTAGTAGTACAATTTATTCAAAGATATTGAATTAATAATGAGTAAATTTGATGTGTATGCTTTTATTTATGAATCAGCACTTCTCAATGCAAGCATCCAGAAAAGTAAAGGGGTGGAAACTATAATCTGTTTTGGCCCCTAATATCCACAAAAAAACTTACCCAATTTAGTTATAATAATAAAAAAAGTTAGTGACTATTTTATTTTTATTTTAAATTGGTACCCCAAAACTCGTGTTAATTTCGATTTGGGCCTCAAAAAAATCAACATGACAGTGTAAAATACAAATAAAACTTGGGATATAAGAATACAAAATATTACAAATAGCCAATATTACAATTACCTAAGTCTAAAATCGATCTTATACACAATAGCATTTAATTAAATTCCTATTTTGAAAATTCCAACTTACTTTGGACCTACCTCGTTTTCAAATTAAAATTATTTTCCTATTTAAAACTTTGTTTACATTTTATGAAATTGTTTTTATTTAACGTCCTTGAATTATTAGAAACTAAGTGATGATCAAAACAAGAGCGTTATTGTTCGTCCGTAAAATGAAAATTATTACTTACGATTAAAAATCAGAATAACCAAAATGGAAGTAACAAGTGGATAAACCAAGCTACTGAAAGATACAAAATAGAAATTTAGCAATAATTAATAGATCATGAGCTGCAAGAGTTGCAAACACTCTTAGGTTTATTTTCAGTGCGCAGCGTTAAAATTACATAATACAATAGTTTAAAAAAAGTGATTTTTTTACTTTGAATATTGAAAAATCACTCGTTTAGCATTACTTTTGCCTAAAATAATACATTATGCAGCCTTACAAATTATAATATTACATACATTAGTTTATTAAAATCCTTCTCTTATACAATTTAAAATATCTTACTAATTTTAACGCATTCCAGATTTTGAATGTGCGATGAGCCACTGTAATGTTATATCAATGTTATCTTTTTCCTTGCAGGAAATTGAGTAACAGCAGATTTCTCGATCTTGTATAGCTGAGAGATTCCTAAAATAAACAAAGTTTTATTAAATTTTTTTTATACTATCAACAAGTGATGGACAGAGTAATCTAATTACGTCACTTTTAATTTAATTTATGAGCAATTTTTTTAACTTTTTACTGTTCTTATTCCAATCTTTGACATTGACGGTAATTTGGGACCCCTTGAACCCCAAACTAGTTTTCAAGGCCAATTTGAACAATTAGGGTCCAAGAAACCCCAGTGTGAGGTACAGAGGTTAAGTAGATAATCAAAATCAAAATACTATTGATTGATAATCCATTAGGTAGGTACTCAAGTTACCTGCTGGTACAAGTAGACAATTTTATGTAAATGAGGGTTTCAATTACAGACACAAAATAAATTGGTTATCAATAAATTTCTTAAAATAAATTTTTAATATGCGCAGGTTAATTCAGCCCCACCCAGATCAATTAAAAATATTACTATGTATTAATATTAATAATTACTACTACCAAAAGAAACTTGCACTTCGTCGACTTTCAAATGAGATACTGCACAAAAAATGTTTGGGTTAATTTTAATCTTAGGATGTTCTTGGCTGTGAGATATGGTCAGATTTTCTTTGACGCAACTCATTAACATTTTAATAGAATAAAATTAAAATTAAAACAGCAGTGCGAAAACATCTTCTGACGTCACGCATTATTTAACACGAAAACACAAACAATGCTGATAAATCGCGCTTGTGAACCGTCGAGTTTTAGTACTAGTAAAATGTTGAAAGACGACAATTCATAATTAGCATGCGAAATTGCAGATTAACTGAGGCGCGTTTAAAGTCACGGGACCAAAAGTCAAAAATGATAACAGTTGCCTATTACATGTTTTTCTATTTTATTTAAATGTTGCAGAATTATTATTCCTATTACAAGGAACCGTGGATTTTTTGTACACAATTTTGTGGGGAATTAAATAATTACCTTCAAAAAAGTCCTTGAAAGAATATATTTTTATTTGTTTATCCGTCATAAACGAATTATAGACTCAGATATGAAGAATGTCGTGTAACGGTACAAAAAATGCATGAGACTCCTCCAAGCTGTTGACTTGGCTAGCTACAGCTAAGAAAGGAGTGGAAAGTCCACAAAAATAAGTTTGAGATTAAACTTCACTGACACCAGATCGAAAGGAAACAAAACAAATGAACAGAAAAGAGGGACAATATAATCAATGAAAATCAATAGAATAGAGCTGCTGCTAAAAAATTCTAGTTTATTTCTAATATCTTAGAGAAAGTAAAGAATATCAAAAAAATATTCGTTTTTCTAAACAGAACACTTTTGACCTCTTCAATATTTTTATATCTTTCCCCATTATCGAGTTATTGGAGAAAAACTGAGTAAGTCATAATCGAGCTCTTGTGGTCATGAGTAGCACAAGAAATAACCTCACCCCCAAATACAATCAAACCTAAATAATTCTAATGTGTTAAAAAAAACTTTCCTAGATTACGCCGTTCCCTTGAAATCCATAAGATTATGAGCCTAAACTGCATTTCATAATCATTTCCCAAGCGAAAAATTCAACAAAATAAAAATTCCTTTCCCTTTCATCGAGTAATACTTAATTTAAGTAATATTTTAATTTAAATAATATTATTATCAAACCAATATAATAATTTGCTAGAACGCTCCTCCTCCGTGTCACTTAAAGGCGCGGCGCCTCTGATTGCTTCGTTCGTTTATTGCCAATCAAAAACGGTTACAAACTTTAAAAAAATTACGACAGTGACGCATGCATTATTTGATTTATCACAATTCTCTCTGAGTGAGGCCGAATGTCGAATAACTATGAATTTTACGTAAAGTCACACTCTTCATGAGACTGAAGAGCAAACAACCTCATCATTCTATTCTTTTTAGATAATTTTTATTAAGATTTAACGTGACAAAATTTACTACCTACATTTAAAAATTACATAACTTTTAACCTCTTGACCCTGAAGGTTCCAATGGAGATACAACTCAAGTCCCTAATGGGGTATTAGAACTCTCGGGTTCTATTTGGAACGGTTTGAATTAAAAAATAAATTATGTTTAAGCTGTTTCCAGTGGCGGATTTTCGAAAAGGCCTCAAACATTGAAAATTAACCAATATAAAATTACAACTGCTTGGCTATATTTAAAGGTTTGCTGATGTTCAGGGCCGGTATTCTGAACTTGTTCCACTCCAAGTGAGCGAGTGGTATTTTGTTCTTTAATTACTGTTAAAAACTCATTAATAAAATGTAAAATAGCGCATTTAAAAAAAATTTAGTTACGTTGTTTGAATTTTATTGCAATTGGTTTTGCTTGAAAACCAATAAACTGCACTAAAATGAAGTTTGCGTTCATTTTTAACCAAATTTATTGCAATCTGTCAAAGTACCTTGTTGAAAATTATTGGTTTTCAAGCAAACACAATTGCAATAAAATTCAAACAAAGCAACTAAACATTTTTTAAATTTTTTAATTTTGCATTGTATAAGTGAGTTTTTAACAGAAATTAAAGAACAAGATATCAAGTGTTAGGTATCTTTAGAAGCGGAATACAAATCTCTTCAAATTGATACCATTTTCATTCTTATACGTTCTGATGGGAAGCAGAAATTAAAGAAAAATCAATTTCCTATGGTCACATAGGCGGCCGATCACCTGGTATAGATTGGGTATTAAAACCAGGTTTTAATATGTAATATTTTTACATAAAATAGAGAGTATATATTCAAAAATAAGTCGCCTGCGGCGCTAACGAGCGGGTCCTCTCCCCCCGTGTGCCGGAGGTTGAAAATCATTGTTGTAGGTTGTAGGGGTAGTGAAAATATTTAGAAAGGGTCCTCAACAGCCACCGACTATACGTAAAAATATATTCCTCGCATGTTGCTCGGAGCAAATGTAAACGTGGGATTCAATAAGTTTGGTTAATTATGACATAGGATTAAAAAATAAAAGGTTATTCAAAAAAATTTAGCAATCAAAGTGAACAATTAAAAAGTTAGTGGTCCGCGAAATTAAAATGGCCAATTTAGTGGTCCGCAATACTTCAAAGGTTGCCGACCGCTGATCTAGAGCATATTTGGAACCACCCCTATTTTATGCGTTTCAAAGTTTTGGCCGATTTTTAATGTCAAAATACTCCCAAGTGATGCGGCGCCCTACATAAGTAGTGAAGTATTCAAGAGCCCGCTTATTTTTCGAATAAGAAGCGATGGTCTGAAAGGACTACTGCTTCTTCCATATGACAGCTACTGATATTAAGAGGAATCCTTAAAGTTGTAAAATACACTTTCGCATTTCAATGATATCTTGCTTATTACTCAAGAAAATTGCACAAAAGTATATATTTTTTAAAAGAGGACACTTGGACGCATACTACTGTGTTTTTATTTTTTTTAAATTCAAATTTTTTGAAAAAAAGTTTTGAAAAAAATTTGAATTTAAAAAAAATAAAAACACAGTAGTATGCGTCCAAGTGTCCTATTTTAAAAAATATATACTTTTGTGCAATTTTCTTGAATAATAAGCAAGATATCATTGAATTACGAAAGTGTATTTTCCAACTTTAAGGATTCCTCTTAAGATTTGTAATGAATTTTGTCCACAGGACCTAAAAATTTTGGGAGGGCCAATGTCCCCCTAGCTCCCCCTGCCCCTATGAGCCTGGCACCCCATCGTACCTAATGACCACACCTCACCCACCCCAGTCTTTTAATTTTATTTATATAATCCAAATATTGCAATGGTCTCATTCCAGCTTCCCTTTCTTTAAATATCTTAACATCAAAATTAATACCAGATTTTATTTTGTCATTTTCAAATATATTACACAATTTTTTTTATAGCTGATATTAAAATTTAGAAGATAATCCAACTTTCTCTCTCATAAATGAAGCATAAAATAAGAAGCTATAGTAAAAAATGGTATCAATGAATGACTAATCCACCTCATGAAATTGATTGTGAAGACTTCTAAGAAGTTGTTATATTCTGACAGGAATGGAGACTGGTGATTGATTGATTGAATTGATAAGCTCCATAATTCTTATGAATTCAGCTGAAAGCTTCACTTTGCAGTTGCAAACTTTTGAAATAAATCACAAAAAACGTTATTTGGTCCCAAAATTCTACGTTTTTTTAACTACCTCCATGAGTGAAAATTTTGTTGTTGAAATTAAGCATTATTCAACTTCAGGTTAAAAGTCATATGGAAACCTTGTGCTAAATATTAGCGGAAACATAATAATATAACTTGATAAGAGATTACAAAAGAATTTATCTCAGAAGTTCTCAAACTTTGTAATAGGTTTCCAATTCAAAAGACCAAGTTAATTGTTATCTGTTTACACAAACACATCCAAATGAAATTTAATTTAATTTTTAGGGAGTAGTACTTTAAAAACTTAAACTTACATTCTTTCGATCAGTCCATTTTCATCTAATGCATGTGGCAAGTCTCGCTTATTCCCTAAAACTAAAACTGGTATTCCAGCTAACTGTGGTTTATCTAACAAATTGTGTAATTCATTCCGTGATGCTTCTATTTTTTCGGGATCAGCTGCGTCAACCATGTACCTACAAATAATTTTTATAACATTTCAACAAATCATCCAACCAAGTCAACTTACACGATCGCATTGACGCCCCTACAATACCGTTCCCACATCGACCTAAACCTTGGTTGTCCACCTATATCCCAAACTTTAATTGTTACGTTACCTTTTGTAATTTTTCGCATGTTAAAGCCAACTGTCGGTATCATGTCTTCGCTGAATTGGCCCGACTGGAAGTAGACAACCCAAAGTAGTAACATTGCAAATAATTGATGTTCTGATTACTTACGGCTATAACGTTAACAAAAGTTGTCTTTCCTGAATATTGTAAACCGACGAGAGTCAATTCCATTTCCTCTTTCCAAAATAAACTTCGAAACCAATCTAATATTCTATTCATTAACGCTAACATTTTGAGTTATTGGTTTATCTTGTTTCCCTAATATTCTTTACAAAATTACAAAATGAGATCACACGTTATAGGTTTAATTATTGAAATTTTAGTTATCAACCCCAATTAATTTGATTGAAGACTATCTCAACTATCACAATACGATGTGTCACAGTTGTTTCACTTTTGACAGTACATAAATTTATTTTTTACAACAATTCCGGGCGACATCTGACGGTTACAATATTAACTACATTAAAGAGTGACTTTTATTATATTTTGCTGACTTTTCCTAGGGGGCATTCTATTCATTATTGGACCAAATACGCCCAAAAATTATTTTCTAATTTTTGCTTTTTGAATTTTGTTATCAATGTTTGTTTACCAGTATTTGACAGTATAAAAAATAGATTTTCTCTGTCAAATATGGAACTCTTCTCTTGTTACAGTGACGCAGTGACTCGTAAAAGTCTTCGGACACCTAAAAAAATTTAGAATATCGCACTGTAATTCGAATTTTTGAAATCATTATCAGTAGTATGAAGGAGTACGTAATTTGAATGATTTTGTTCATTATAAAATTATAATTTATGTATACGTTCGTCCGTACAATACAATTTGTCAAATCTTTGATGAATTCATCATAATAATTATGATAATTATTTCATCACATTTTCGCGTCTACAGCGCGGAAAGTGGGGACCGACAGCCCAAGAACAGCAGAGAAGATCGTGTAGCCGGTCTTTCAAGAACACCTCCACAACAACATGGACCCAATTCCAATAATCAAAACTACTGCGGATCTGGATAAGTATGTGAAGGTCCTCGCAAACGAGGTAAGTAACTAAATTTCGTTCGCTAGAAACACCTTTGCTATACCAGACTCTAGAGATCAACTCCCGCCAGACATCAAGGTTCAAATCCGGGAGAAAAGGAGAGCTGGCAAGAAGGCGAGAAGTTGCGAATCGCAGCGAATCGCAGTTGGGCTAACCTCTTGAAGACGCGGCTCAGGCATAGGTTGGATGAATTTCGAAATGACTCGTGGTCTAAGAAGCTTGCGAAAACAATTCGGCCTTACGCATGGTCCGCTCGCTCAAGAGTATATCCACTCCAATGCCTCCTATTCATGGTACAAATGGTTTAGTTTTTACAGACGACCAGCGTCATATCGATGAAGTAGGCAAAGAGGTAAGAGGAAAACTTAATACTCCTGACACCATCCCAATAGAGCCCGCAACATTACAAGAGATTATGGCTGCAGTTAAGAAAACCAAGAGAAGGGAAGCACCAGGACCTAATGACATAACGAATGCAGTACTAACGGAACTTCCCTAGCAATCCAAGTATCGTGAACTCTGCTCTAAGGCTGCGTCACTTTCCTGATAGATGGAAAATAGCCGATATGATTGTTATCCATAAGCCTGGTAAGTCCAAAGCCTTACCCAATAATAACAGACCCATCAGTCTCCTTCCAACAATGGGAAAGATCTTCAAACGAGTCATCTTAAACCATGTTAGAGAAAGCTCTCGAAGACGATATCGTCCAAGACGAGCTTCCGGCTCGGGCACGTCACATCAGGTCCTAGGACTAGTAGAGCACATCTCCAGGGCTTTCATCCGGAAAGAGGCTACCGTTGGCACATTCTTGGATGTGTCAAAGGCATTCGATAAGAAATGATTAAATGATCTTATTTTCAAACTTATACAGGCAGGAATCCCGATCGGACTGGTAAAGCTGCTGGCCACCTACTTGACAGGCAGGAGGTTCAGGGTGAAGAAGCAGAGGATTGATTGATTCCTGGGTGCCAGAGGGTTCGCTCTGGTCTCCCTGGAAAATCTCCATCTATGTGAGTGATTTACCCGCACCGTATTCTAACAGAACCTCATGCTTCTATACTGCGATGATGTCAACTCCTCGTCGACCTCCATTTCACCATACCAAGCCGCAATTGTAGCCCAAGAAGATCTTGACCTTATGGGACAATGGTATCGCACCTAGCGTATAGAGGTAAATTCAGACAAAAGTTTGCTTTCATGTTTCGTAAATTCATGGGTATCAAGGGGCGTTCTATCCCGAACCTTAGACTATTTGAGTAGATATACTATGTTGGTTCAAGAGCACGGTCTCCATAAGATCAACATGGCGTGGGTTCAAGAGCAAATCTCCATAAGATTAACATAGTGGACTCTAGAGCAAAATTTCCCTAAGATTAACATGGAGCAGTTCAAGAAAAAGTCCACTTTTTTTCCATAAAGATTAACATGGCACGGATTCCACCATCATATGACCCGTAATTACTTACGCAGCCACCACCAAGAACCGACTACAGTTATTGCAGAACATGAGCCTATGGCGAGTGCTTAATGCCGAGTGGTACATCCCGACTGCAGTCCTTCTTAAAGACGTCCAGTTCGAGATGATCGAAGAAAACATCATTAAGGCAACTGAGAAACTGTACGACCACATCGCGGACGCCGAAAACCCTCTGGTGAGGGGCCTCGGGTATTCCGACCCGAAATAATAGGGCACTGATGGGTACAGTTATCCGTTCTTATATCAAGGATGATCATGAGACATGGGATGTTGAGATTTTTAAGATTGCTCATGTGCTGCTTTCTGCTACTCACGAGGTACCTGAGTTTACACCTTCTCTTTTGAACTTTGGGGAAGGAGAAAGATTTAACCTTAGGAAACTTTTACTCTAAACTTTAATCGACTTTTCCTCAAAACTACATTTTTCAACATGGTTGACATGATATCTCAAGTTCTATTTGACCAATTTACTTCAAATTTTGTACCAACCTTCAATATATAAGTGTCTATCGCCCCTACCACTTTTGTGTCAAAATTATTTGTTTTACTGGCTGAAGCTTTTGCTAAAAACTTTAATTGACTTTTTCTCAAAACTACATTTTTCAACATGGTTGACATGATATCTCAAGTTCTATTTGACCGATTTACTTCAAATTTTGTACCAACCTTCGACATTTAACTGTCTATCACCGCTACCACTTTTGTATCATAATAATTAGTTTTACTATTTTAAAAAATTAAAAATTGTGAAAAAAAAATAGTCAAGAAATGAATTTTTTTCTTCATGCAGCCGCCAATTTGTGAAAACTTTTTGTTCCGTTTTCTCTTTAGTAGGGGCTATAACGACATTCTTACTAATTAAGAATCTTTTTTTAAATTTTATTTCCGATTACCAGAAGGGCTACAATCATGTCAACCAGCACACCCTCTATTTTTTTACCTACAACATGTTGTAAAAATCTGAATTTTTGTTTGTTTTGTAAACTGGATTTGTTTGTAGTATTTAATTTAAATTATTTTTTTCAATAAACCAAAGTAAAATTAAATTAAATTCTTTCATTTCTTAGGTTAAAGAAAAGTTTATTAAGTGTAAAATCTTCGTTCTCCTACGGCCTTCGAATACGTTACTTACCCAAAATCTTTGCAGTTCTTTTTAAATGTTAATCTCTAGTGTAGTCACTTTGACCCCCTTATTATTTCATCATTCGCGGATTAATTACCAGAGTGGCGCCCATTTATACCAACATTTTATTATGAGAGCCGATTAACACCGTTGTTTTGGATAATTGACCCCCCTTTTTGCGACTTGGTAGCCGGCACCCTAATATGAACCAGCCAAAGAAATGATCAACAAGAAAATAAAACTCAAAATCACATTGAAAATTATTTATTTATACAAATTATAACACTGTAGAACAATTTTATTTGTAAGAAGTGATATATAAAATAACATTTATACATAAAATATGAAAGGTATAATACGATTAAGAATATTATTTATACGTAATTAGTATTAATTTTTTGGTTAATGATAATTGGAAGAGTTATGTGCTTGTACAAACAAGATTTCAAAGTCAATGCAATAATAGGAATGTTGGATTAGATAAACCTCTGCAACAATTGAAATGCATTCATTTGTTTTTTGTATGTATTTAAAAAAGGTACCACAATTCCTTTCCTTCTGATTGCAAACACAGGGGCGTGGAAGAACTTTTGTTAGGGGATTCCCACTTTAGTTCAAATTTGGAATCGTGTAGTACTTTGTTTAAATATATTTTACATAGGTTAAACAAAAATTTTAATGAGGGTTGGGTATGTCATCTTCAGATGGAATTAGGTGTGATTTTTTGATGGTTTATTTGGCATAAGTGACAAAAATATCGCCTCTTACATTATGAGCATCACTATTTTAACGATTTTAAAATATCCTATAAAATTTAACATTTACTACACCATTTGAGTGCATTGTAACATTTGAGTAGCTTTGCTGCTACTCCTAATACACAGACATTGATCTACTAAAAAATGGACTGCGTGTCTTGTGAGCCAGTGCTTCTCAAACTGTTAACAGCAAACATTTGCATTTGATACTAGACTGTGGATAAGGTAGAACCAAATGGGTAAGGGAGCCTTACAAATTATTTTCCATATTTAGAAGGCACGGACTTTTTCACAAAAGTTTGAGAAACACCCAACTGCAATCCATTGATTAGTACTTCAATGCATTTTACACGTTTTTGTGTAACTAAGAATTGTTTTATAGAATAGCTTGCTCACTTCCAAACTGAATAACCCCACGTTTTCTGGACCCACCTTCTTTATTTTAACATTTTTTTAATACATTAATAGCGGAATTTGGACTTAGGTTCTATTAAATTATTTCTCTTACTTAACCAATTTTATATAATCTATATTTTTGTAACATCAGACTTACCACTACAAAATCTTGTTTTATTTATAATATAACAATTTTATGGCAAGGTATTTAAACTTAATTAAAAATATGGCACCAACATTTTTAGTTTCATTACAATTTCAAGCAAACTAACACAACAGTTTACGAAACCTTGTTGTCAGGAAGAAACTACAAAAATTTATACATTTGTCATTTTTAAGATATGCAATCAACTTTTTTCTATAAAAATTTTCAACTAATAACAATGTTGCATTTTTACTTCTCAACAGTACAAAAATTTTAATAAAAATGCATCAACAATTTTTATTGTGGAAAGAATTCAAACTGAGACTAGAAAAATGTTTAAATGTTTCAGAGTCACTGGTTTCAAAAAGTATAGTTCGTCGAACTTACAAAACTGGGAGGGTCGTGGCTAGTATTTTTGCCTAAAATAATCCGCATCAAAATTCGGAAATTTGACAAAGTTCTTATTTAAATAGTAGAAATGACGCGCACGAATGTATTAACGAGATTTCCACTATACATATAAATGGAATCCGAAAATGGAGCGCATTAGATTAAACGCCGACACATTTATTCCGTCATTTTTTTCAAAATTTATGGTCCAAAATTAGTGAAAAATAATACATTTTATGTACCTAATGTGGAATTTTATAGCGCAGTAGTCTCAATTTTAATTAAAATTATTATTTAAATGCAACGCTTTTTAAATAAAAATAATACTGACTTAAAAATAAAAAAAAAAGATAATGGAAACTTTAGTTTGTAATAAATTAAAAATTCATTATGTACAATTGATAATCCTAATTATTAATAAATAATGAAGAGGGGATGACAGTAACACCACAAGTCAAAAAACTGACCAATATTGGATGTTTTAGAAGTGCCACTGAGACCCCCCCTTGTTTTCTCAATCAGCTGGAGTCGCACTAGAAGCCCACCTATCAAATTCAATTCCGGAATCTGGACTAACGCCGATTTGTGCGAGAGGACTGAGAAAGTCACTATGAGTCCTACATTTACAATCGTTTTTTAGTCCACAATTTGGACAGATTCGGGGTTTGTGTTCTTCTGCAGTATGCGCTTCTTTCTGTTCTTGCCGAATTTGTTCTAAAATTATGTTTGGACTTTGTGACGAAATATCTAATTTTAGTTGTTTTTCGAAATTGTGCAATTGTTCCATGAAATGGAAGTTGGGAGCAATGTTATATTTGCGCGATTTTACCAAATTGAAGGCGTCGTTTAAATTAAGGGAACATTTGTACATTATATAAGCAACCGTGATGGTTACTGAGCGTGAAATACCGGCCAGGCAGTGCACCAAAATACCTTTCCTTCGCGAACGAGCTTCATCTGAAACAAAAAAAATTGTTACAATTTATATAATATGTAGAAAAGTTAATGTACGTATTATAGCATTGGACGGGGTGGGTGTATTCCTTTAGCTTAGCTAGTCTATCCACAACTATCCGTGAATCATCGCGGCAGTGGTGTGACATTTGAGCAAGTTATGTTTCAATATTTTTGTTTTTTAAATAAAAAATTTGGTTTGTACTTCCTTCAAAATTATAAGGAAAAAAATGTAAAATGTTAGTTATTGTTCATGAATATTTTTATTACAAGAGAGACGGTCATTGCCTTGCAGCTAACGCAGTTGGATGTGAATGCGGGATACCGGGTTCAAACTCGATGAGAGTCAAATTTTCTTATTACCTAGTCTCTGTGCTTTGGAGTGCACGTTAAGCCGGCGGTTCCCCTGAGTTGACGAATTGGTGCCGTTAACAAAAAACAGTGCTACAAGAGCATCTGAATGCTAGCCTAGCAAGCTGCTACCGGATGTAAAACAACTATAGTCCAAAATCGATCTACGGACTACTCACCAACCCGTCTGGCCAAAGTGGTGAGTCATGGCCAAAAAACCTCCATAATATGGAGAGGCCTATGTCCAGCAGTGGGCGGAAAAGGCTAATAAAGAGCGATATAAATCGAAAATTGATGCCCTTCCTGCCGAGAGAGGGCGAGAGAGTAGGTGAATTCAATATTGGGCGTGAGCATGAAAAACCGACACCTAAATTAAAATTTTTTCTAATGAAATTATAGTGGGTGAAAGTGTTAATATGAAATATATAAAAAAAAATTACGGATTATCCAAAATTAGGGCTAAATAAGGCCAAAAACTGAAAAATAATATAAGAATATTGTATTGGCTCTTGGTATAGCTCCGCCTACCCCCAGTCTTTACTATAAACACAAGTGCAATACGTACAGTTGTATTTTTCCTTAGTGGTTGGGAGTGGCTAATGTGCAGAAACGAATATTCGTCATTTCGGTTCTATGTTTGTGTCAATTGGTGGAATTGGGTGTTCTCCCTTCACATTTGCCGCGCAAGCCCAAGTCACGTGTCAACTACTAAGGAAAAAATTACCTCTACTGTACATTGGCTTTAGGAGGAGGTGAGTCCTTGCCAAATATCTGTGCCTCTACGTCACAGAAACTTTAAGCACCCCCAAGTTGTGGTGAAGAGAGAAAGTTACATTAAATTAAAAAGAAAAGATGCATTTTAAAAAGCACTCGTTTGACTCATGTTTTTCAGCTTGATTCAACCATTTTCTTTTTTAGATTCAACTCCCAACACGATGCTAACGTTGACAACAGCGTTTGACAAAATGAGTAGATGTAATCTAAGGTCTCACAGTGAAATATTATGTTGTTTCTATTTAATCTCACGTAACTCGAAAATCGGGAAATCCAAGCCCGTTCTCTAACTAAAAACATACAGCTCCACCAAGCTTAGAAAGGATGCGGCAAATATGCCAACTAATTTGATAAAAATTTGAATGAACCAATGAACGTTTAGTTATTTCTCAAGTACATTCTGTTGTAAAAGTTACAAATTATTGCGTGTGTTTACATTTGTCGTGTTTTTTTGTGTTATTCGGTTTCGTGTTATTTTATAATTTATTCCAAAAGTGTTTTATTTAATATTTGCGGTAACATTTTTTACGTATTTCTTGACTGCAATTTGACAAAATAATTTATGGATTTTAAATATTCGCGCCGAGAAACTTCTTCATTTGAGTGTACATATTTAATTTTAGCAGCGCCTGACACGCCCCTAAAGTTGGTTCTAACGTTGGTGGAGCTGTACCTGTAACTGCAGCTTAATATGCAATTAAAAACATAATTTTTAGTTGATGTGGTTGCGTTATCCCCACTCCTTTCCAAGCCTTGTTGCAAGTATTTACATCAAGCACACAGACCGTCAACACAATGCAGTAACCGGGACCATTCAGACGTAAATTATGGTAAGATATCGAAACTTTACAAATTACAATCAATTATTGGTTAGACTAATCAATATTTGACATTCTTCCTTACATGAAATGCTTAATTTTAAAGTTATCTAGCAGATCTACCAGATTATGTGTGATTAGTGACGTCTAGTCTGTCACTATCTGTTGGACAATCTCCTGTATGCGAGAGTTTATTCTTATAGCATTTCATTTGCACTGCCCTCCAGATATCTCCTCAGGTTATATAATATGATTTTTGAATCAAGCTTGTCTTCCACCTATTCCTTGCCTTCTTTTGTTTTAGGCTTCTATACGCAGTATAGCAACGAGTAAAAGGCTTATGATTTGGCTCCATGTCCACCTGTTTATCCGCATAATTCAATGTCGATCAGAATGCCGTAAAAAACTGTGTCTGTCTGTGCGTAACACTCATTAGAATTTCTTATTAATTCCTTCATTATAGACCGCAAAATGCGGCCCAGCTTTAGCATTGGACGAAGGTATAGTTCTCTAGCTAGTCTATCCACAACCATCGAGGCAGTCGTGCAGCATTTAAGCAAGTTGTGTTTCAATGTTTGGTTTTCAAAGAAAACATTATTGGTTTATACAGAAGAATTAAATTAAAAGCCATTTCATAACTAAACTAGCTGGCACATACTATGCTTGGAGTATTTTCAATACCCTCGATCATAAAAACCAACATAGGGATTTATTTTAAATCGTAACCGTTCCAAATGGATATAGATATTGTGGTATTAGGACCGGGGGGTCTGGAATACCCCCAAACCATAAGTTCATCTATTTCATAGGTCTTAAACTTGTTTTAGGTTGGTAATAAACGGAAGAACCAATCGGAGGCGCGCCTATAAATGAAATGGAAGAGGAGGAGCTTTCCAGTAAATTACAATATTGGATACATAGCTTTTTCGTTTTAATGTTTAGAAAAGGAAAGTTTTCTAATTTCCTCATTTTCCTTTCAAGCAAAAACTATTACAGTTGTGTAAACATTCTAAGTGCTTTTGAGCCAAAACAAGAGTTTTGAAAAAATTGAAATCGTGCTGAAAGTGAAATATTTTAAAATCCTCTCATTGATTTTCCCTATTTGTTATCAATTTTTATTTTCCATTTTCATCTTGTACACCAATCGAACGAACGCCACGTTCCATAAGTTCCAATCAAGTTGTGTGTGCTTCTGGAATTAATGGCCGAAATCGCTCACTCTTAACTACTTCCCATTCTTGAAATCAAAGTTAGCAGCTGCGTGTTTTTGGAGTAATTACAGGGGATGTTAAAAACCGTGTAATGAAAAATAGAAACTAATATTTAGATCAAGCAGTCAGTCGAAAACTCTGAAATGAACATCCAGTTTTCTGGAAAATTTTCAGTCCTCTTAAAAATCGAAAGGAGTAGACATGAAAATATTGATGAAATAGGAGGAAAGGGATTTTTTTTTACTACCGAAGTTTAAAATTGGAAAGCTCTTGTAGTTGGAGTAGGTGGGAACACACTGGGATAAAAATGAATGTAACCATACATGTGAGGAAGTAGCCCATTCTGAAGTATTGAACGCCGCTTTAATGAAACTATTGTGATAAATGTGGTAATAATATAAATGGAAGCTGTTGACAAAAACTGGTTTATAAACTACAAAATTTGCATAATATAAAGAAAAAAGTAGTAATGGAAGCCAAACCAACAATTTACATAAATGTTTTTGAGAGTTCGTGAATGGAACAGACCCTCGTTGACCTACATATCTACCCATTCATGTCTACTGAATGAAACTACGCTGAGCGAGGGTGGATGAAAAGAGACGGTAGCCTAGTCAGCCGTTTCCATACCTTACACCGTCTCTCTTTCACAACTGCCTTATTGATTTTTGAGTTGGCGGCTGGTTGGTACATCCCACACAAACCCAGTTAAATTTTAGCACAATAAAATAAACCTACGCTCCAAACACTTTCAGATAAGCGAAAATCTAAGCAAAACAAATTTAAATCAATTCCCAACAAAATCGTCATTATCATTATTATTAAATATTCTATTCATTTTAGTTTACTCGAGTACCTTACTTTATAAATAACTTGAAATTAAATTAGGAAGTCCCGTTCCCGTCTATAGTTTATTTATTTACACACCTACGCTCTAAAATATCCTTCATACTTTCGTCTAAACATTTCAAATTTAACTTTTTCAAACGCCAACTTACCAATAAATTCGATAGCTTGTGGAAAGTGGCTCGCTAAATTTTGAGACCAGTGATCGGTTATTGGAATTTGCATGTATTTGATGTTACCCACGTCTTCGAACACATTAGGCAAATCCGGCGTCACGTTCAAAACGTACTGCAAAATTTGACAAGTTAAAATAACCAATGGGCACTCGAAGGTGCAAAATTACCTCTATACTGTGCCTGGCAAGTGCCTGGCTATCTTCACTATTGGCGGCGTTTCCTAAGAATAAATATGGCAGAATTTCAACAGGAAACTCCTTGTCGTCTTCTAAACCTGCAACGAAACATAATTTTAAAACTAAAAGAAAAATTAATTAAAAATAAGATAACTTAATTCGGTGTAACACTTTCGGGAGGGGGCTGTATAACCAACATTTAATTTCCAAAATGGACCAAGGAAAACAAACATTATGAAACACGTAATGGGGAAGTCATGTTGAGACTTGATCATCAGCAAATTATCCAATATAAAATAAACAAACCCAAAACATTCACCACCTAATTAAGCTAAAAGTCTCGAGAGATCCAAAGACACGAAAATTCCTTTTAGCGGAGAGAAATTGCAGCAGTACTAATTTTTGAAGTTTGGGCCCATTTTGTAAATTTAAGCCGAAACGTGAATAATTTAAGTACCAAGAAAGTTTAACGAGAAATTATTTGATCCCAAAACTGTCACATTATCCACTTATGTGTATTACATATTCAGCACCGGATCTTTCTAGCGGTTTTTTTTTTGGTAGGTTGAAGTCACTTTGATAATAAAAGTTTGCGATTCAAAATTGCTTAATAATAGATTGAGGAAATCGAGTTATATAATTTTGATATACTGTTGACGTAAATATTTATCCCCTTGAAAACACCCACTTCAAAGGGTGGCACGTGTTTTACCTTACTTAAATACTGTTATTATACGCAAGTTTGTCAACTGGAAATTTTAATTATTATTCTCTTCGTAGTTGAAAAAGTTCGAAATAATTATATCGTCGGCGTGGGTGCCTTATAAAAGTGCTTGACGTAGTAATATTGAAATAAATTATATCAGGGTTGAGGTTTTTTTGGAATATAAAATTTTAAGCAGAGGAGTGTCAGAGTCGAATGTGAAAATGGAGAGAATTTTCCCTAAAAAAAAAATGCAAATGGAGTAGGATTACCTGTCAGGATAAAAAGGGAAAGGGATTTTCAGAAAAACGAGTTCCTCTTGAGTGAGCCACCTTCGGCCACCCACCGTCAGTACTAACCACCTAGTAAGGGTCCCAGAATATGCTCATTGTTAACTTTGAATTGGTTTGAAAGGCCTCTTCATCTTATTTTGATTATTATGAAATAACTTCGTGATTACAATAACTTTTTTTCTAGCAAATATTATATTGGATTACCGACTTATGTGGTTATGTGGTACAGAGACGGTCATTGCCTTGCAGCTAACGCAGTTGGATGCGAATGCGGGGTACAGAGTTTAAACCCGGGGAGAGTCAAACTTTCTTATGACCAAGTCTCCGTGCTTCGGAGGGCATGTTAAGCCGGCGGTCCCACTGAGTTGACGAATTGCCACAGTTAACAAAAAACAGGGCTACAGGCACATCTGAATGCTAGCCTAGTAAGCTGCTACCGGATGTAAAACAACTATAGTCCAAAATCGATCTGCGGACTACTCACCAACCCGTCTGGCCAGAGTGGTGAGTTATGGCCAAAAACCTCCATAATATGGAGAGGCTTATATCCAGCAGTGGGCAGAAAAGGGCTAACGAAGATGAAGATATGGTTTACAAGGTACACATGTACCACATTTTGAGAAGAGTGGCCCCAAACTTCAGACGGGAAACGATTTGGATCGACTTCTTTCCTCCTAGTAAAAAAATGCCGCTTTACTCGTTCAATTTCTTTTATGCAAATGCCTCATAATTCTTAGTTCCCATTAGTTCATTAGTTCCCATGGCAACCATAACACCGAAGTGACAGAAGCTTTCTGCTACTTGGGAGAGTATTGATTATTTAATAAAAATTTTCAAAGTGTGGTAAGATTCTTGCAAACTACATATTGGTAATTTGAAATTACTAACTTCAAGATCTAATCTTCAGAACTTCAAGTTCTCAATTTCAAGTTAATAAATAAATTGGTAATTTGAAATTACTAACTTCAAGATCTGATCTTCAGAACTATCTACAATAATAATATAAAATTTATATTTTTGTCTCCCCTCCTTAATTTTGAAAAAACCATTAGGGTGACGACAGGTTATTTTCCTAAAGGAAATTTCTCATCGTTTTGTATGGTCCACATGAAACGAGATCAAATTTGCGTCGTTATCAAGTCATTTTATTACTTTCCTACAGCTGAGGGGTATTCCATACCCCCCCCAGACCCCCCGGTTAAACACCATTTATCTCATTTAACCGCACATGCGCACTGAACAACGCTGTAGAGTCCCGCTTCTTCTTATCATAAATATTCTTTGGTTAGAGTAATTTGAAATATTCTAAATGTTGCGTCGTACCCTCTATCAGTAAGTCAATTACACCATTTTTAGCTCTAATTCAGAAAGCACCAATTGTAATTCAAATTGGCCAGTATTTTAGACCTTATA
This sequence comes from Rhagonycha lutea, assembly GCA_958510855.1. Lineage (NCBI taxonomy): Eukaryota > Metazoa > Arthropoda > Insecta > Coleoptera > Cantharidae > Rhagonycha > Rhagonycha lutea. Next base: position 23,401,588 of record OY294041.1, on the reverse strand, counting down.
AGCGCCCATCGCGCTCACTCTACGCATCTGAATACCGAGCAGTATCGCAGAGGTAGCCGTAAAGGTTAAATCCCAAGAACTAATCAAAATGGTGGTTGTGAGGCCGGAACTAATATAGTCAATCTTAATTACAATTGACACTTTTTGAATTACAGCTGGAAATGGTGTAATAATGCTTATGTATGATCGTAAATTTGGGTTTGTAATCAACGATGGTTTTCGGTGGAAAATCCGAGTGCAATTAATAGAATGCTGTGTCTTGATTTGTCACATCTTATGGTTTCCACCTTCAAAATCTTGTTTGGAGGCAATAGTTTCAGACAATGTAAGCGAAGAAGAGATTACTTTTTGAGCTCAATTTGTAGCTAATTTGCTCGTTTTAAGTCATACGACGACAAGTTTAAGAGGACTTCTCTCACCCTGCTCTACGCTACTCCATGTCTTTCTTTGGTAACTGGGACCTCCCGATCTCTTCTGGATTGGTCTCGCCCTACGTCACTCGAGACAACAGTATTCTTGATTAATCGGGGAAGAGAAAACTTTTTCAACTCAATTCGTTGATCAATTCGATCCGTCGCGATAATCCGTACTATATTGGATATTTACATAGCCCAGAACACAGTTCTGGCTCTGAAAGCTAACAGATCTCACTAAACCTACGTCCATATAGTTCTTTGAAAGTACGGACCTCCATATCAGAAGGATTTCTTTTATCGCAGCTGGATTTGAACTCATCTCACAATTTCATCTGGTAATCGGGATATCAACAACACAATCGCGACCAAAGTTTGCGATACGATTCTAGCTAGTCGCCTATGAAAATCAATTAGAAAATCGAACCATAACATGGGCTGCATTTTCCTTTTAAGGAATATATGGAATTCGTTTCAACACATATTATTCAATTCCGCATTTGTTGACAGGTTTCTACTGGAATTAAACCCATTTCAACCTTTAATTCAGAAAGCATCAATTGCAGTTCAAATTGGTCAATATTTCCTGCCTCACGCCCATCTAGAAAGTTATAGGACGTCGAATACCGAGCGGCATTGTAGAGTTAGCCAGAAGAGTTAAAGTTGAACTTGGAACGGGCTCTGAAAGTTAACCAGAAGGGTGGCCGTAAGTATTAGTTAATCTGATTTACAATTGATGCTTTCCAAATTAAATCTTGAAATGATGTAGAGCAAAATAAGTTCCTGTAAATTCATGATCAGAGTTGTAACAAATTTTTGCATTTGTTACGTGGATCTACGATTTTCCTTGAATTGAATTTCACATATTCCTCGATGCGGCCCTGCACTTTATTTAAATGCAATCTTGTATTGCAGGCATATGTTGATAGCACTCGGACGCTTGAAAGTAGGAATTTTGAAATACCTTCAGTACCCGACCACTACATTGTGCGGGAGGACATCTTGTTTTCTCATAACGATTTCTCAGTGCCGATTTGGTTTGTGTTGACCAATATTTTTGATTCAATGACTTCTGTTTTTATGACAGTTCCTTTGTGACAAGTTGTTTCGGTTCTGGCAGATGTGTCTTGGTTTGCATCCTTACACATCTGGCAGCATTGCCAATCTACTACGCAGTTTTTGGTACGCAAGTTGTACGATCATTTCAGATTCGCTACAGTTGGCAACGTTTTTTGTGTTGTTGTTTTTGACACACCAGAGGACCTTAACATTCCAACATCGTTATCTCTTGGAAGCTACGGATTACTTTGGGGGAATTCTTTTATTATCTGGTGGTCCAGCGTTGCTTACCATCTCCAACCTCAGCTCTCTCACGGTCCACCCAAAATCAGTTCTGCAAGCAGTGTCCTGTCAAGTGTCGCCTGCTGATTAGTGATAAGATTTTCGGATTTTCACCTTTTGAAGCCAAACGTTTGAAAGCGATTGGATGGGAGTACCTGTCGTTATTCAAGTTGTAAGCTTATCATAGCTCGAGATAAGAGATATTTATCTTTTCCTACTCATGTATGCTGACGAACCACTTTTAGCTTGCGGGTTTCAATTTTTTTGTAAGCCGTTTTCAGATTCTGAGAGCTTCTGCCATTTCCTTATTCTTCTTGTCAACAAAAGGAGATCCTGTCTCAAATTGTCCTATCGGTGTTCTTCCTAGAGACTTCGAGGTGGTGCAAGTTTTTTGGAAGGGTTTTACTAAGCAGATTATAATTCGGTGGTTTGACATTGCCTTCACTTCGTCAAATCAAACCAGGTAGTCAATAAAAGAAGCAGGAGATGATAAAGACTATATTGATTGATATTTTTTCAACTTTCATTTTCTATTTCTTTATGATCAATAAAAATTTTGTTTCAAAATAAGAAAAGCTCCTATCCACCCCTCACATCCATAAATAATGGAATAAATGTTTCTATTCGTCTCTCAAGTTATTTTTAAGCAGACAAGCACTCAGATTTTTTCTCATATTTCCTGGTAAAATTGATGGAAGAGCAAGACTCGATTTTAGACACGTTATATAATTTTATCTTCCGAATCAGTGGCGTAGCATAGGTTGGGAGCCTGGGAAATAAATTTGTCGAAATTTTGGTTTCAAAATTGCAGGTGGGTGGTAACCTGATGTCATTTTTAATTAATGCAGTACCTCACTTGCAGAAAACTGCAACTATTAAAATGAAACATTAAAATTGAAAGTTGCCAGAGGAACAGGATTTTTGTACTAGGAATGGAACTGTTGGGCTGCCGCTGCTGCCACCAAAGAATACAATTCTAAAGTTACAAAATTTCTCGACTTACCTAATGAACTGTCACATCGATCTTCGGTGTCGGAACTATCGGTGGAACTATTTGCGGCAGATGAAAGGCTGT